>OZ014553.1:2748000-4122000 GCA_963966155.1 Clivina fossor | reverse complement strand
CATGCGTCGGACAGTTCTGAATTAATTCCAAACTGATTTAATAGTATAAACCTATAATAAACTTATGAAACATCTTGAAGTAATACATTTGAAAGACCATTTAACAATATTATACAAATCTGGTTCTTAAGACGTATGACAAATTTACTGGTATCCAATTTGAATAAGAATATTTGAAAAAGAGAAATGCAACACATTAGCAGCAATATTTTGTACTTTTAATCATTTCCAGCTCACTATATGTAATTAATCCTATTGGCAAGAATTCATATTCTTGATACTATTTGTAATTACTATTCCACTCTTGCACGATACAAAAAAATAAAAGTGCTTTTCATTTTTCAAGTGTACATACATAAAATTCAATTATATTTTAATATTTCAAAATAAAATCTTCAGAAAACATAACAAAATGATTAAAATATTGCTATTTATATCTTTATATAATTTTTTGAAAATATTTATATGCTTGTAGTACGTTTTCACATAATTATGATAATAAAGATAAACAAAGTTAAATGAAAAACATTACCAATTTGCTTATAAAAAAACTGAGTGACCATAATAATCTACTTTGAAAAATGTTTTAAAGTACGGTTCTCTTAATAAAAATACACAAAAGAAAAAGTTGTCCACAATCACTCACTCACTCACTATTTTTCCAAATCTTCGGTTTGTTTAACGTCAAGTCCATTAACCATCTTCTCAATGCTTTTCAAATCACTGGGCGATGCCGATGAAGCGGCGGTTTCAGGTTTCGGCGAAGTTGTACTTGGTCTAATCGGGGGACTAAGTGAATCTTGACGAGCTTTACCCGATGGGGAATTACTTAAACTTCTCGTATGCGACGAGGGAGTAACAGTTTCAAACGCGCTGCCTAACGGAGATGAGCCGACAATATTCGAACCCGAGTTTGGTAATGTATACGGCGTGAATCGATGGCCGCCTTTCAACTGATGATGCAACGGCGACGTTGGACTTAGGTGGTGTGCATGATGCGGATGCGCCAAATTTGAGTAGTGCGAAAAGAGAGCGGGATGCTGAGCAGCAAGGGCTAATTGAGCATTGAATAATAAACTTGGGTTCATTCCGGGATTATGGGCACCGGTAAATAGATTTAACGGCGGAGCAAAATGTGGACCGGCTCCGGGGTACAGGCCAGGCGGGTAGAGATATGGCAGTAAATGTGGAGGCGGATGGATTGGAGGGCCCACTGATATATTTGGCGATGGGTATTCTCCGTGATTTGATGGACCCGGAATGTCTTTCGGAGATGAGGCACCGGGTCGGAAAGCTGTACTGCCCGGTGATTCGGAACAAGATGATTCGGAACCGCTATCATCATGACCTAGACGACGACGCATTGCTTCTTCGTTTTCGTTCACTGCAAGAGAAAGCCATGCTACAGTGGGGTCGTGCAGACCCGTCTATGATACAAACATTATGCTCGAAAAATATTATTTAAAATAATATTGTGGAATAATTGTAATGTAAATAGTGTACGTTCACAGCAGGTAGATGAATTTATACATTTGGATAGTTTGATGTCAAAAGATTGCAGTGTAATTAAAAAACGAATTAATGCTAATTATAGTGTTTTGGGTATGTTGGTTACGTTTGCTAGAAATGTAAATGTAAATGTGAAAACAAATTTGAGTGTTTATAAAGCAAAATTAGTGTTGCAGTATGTTGTGTTACCAAAAGGAATAGAGTGTAGAATAATATAATGTATAAAAAGTGCAAAATTAGAAAAAGAATGTTGTTGTAAAAGTTTGTGTAAGTCAATTAAAATAATTCGGCCATCTTGAACGAATATATAATGTTATAAATATGAATAAAACAAACATTGCTAATCTGAGTTGTTATTTCGGTAGAATTTAATTTTTGCTTGAATAAAAAAAAATGCGTCTTATCCTTATGAGTACATGGTGTAATTGTATGTGTGTAAAAAATAAAATAATAATGAGAATGTGAATGAATCTGAAACTTACCAGAATGTCCAAGTGCTTGCAATCCAGCGCTAGGTAGTAAAGGTCTCGGACTATCGCTAGTACCAACCACATCCAATTCGGAGTCATCAGGAGGTGGTGCATTGCGATCTCCGATGCCGCTGCCAGAACGTGGTCCGCCGCCAACACCACTGCTACTGTCTGCCGACATTCGAGCAGGCACCGGACACGAACCGCCGCTATCACTTGTTTTATCAAGAGGACGACCAGCTAATAATGCCTGTCTACTGAAAGAAAGATTGTGATTAGAAATATCATTTTTGTACAAACCAAATAAATAGGTTTTTTTTTTATTAAATTCTTTTAAAATCTGGTATTAAATTGTTAAACTTTGTATTATGACAGTGTTTTTTAAAGGTGTATACCTAACAATATATAGATACAGATAAGGTTATAGAGAGTATGTGAGGCTAGCAGAAATAGCACAATTTTTATTTGTTTAGTCATATATTCACTTCTAACGCTACAATTATTTACCCCAAAATATTGAGCCAACATTCATTATTTTAAACTATTAATTATTCGATTCATGTAAGATAAAGTGGAAATCTGGTTAGTATTTGTTTTTTTTTTGCTTCTCCAAAGATAAAATTCTTGGGCCCCCTCCCAAGACAAAATCCTGGCTGCGCCACTGTCAGAAAACGTAAATGTGGAACATAATGACAGACTAAATTATTTAAATAATCTTATAAAAGTACATTTGGAGTTGCTTAAGAAATTAAAATTTTACTAATTTAAAAGTTTATAAAAATATTAATGCTGTTACAAAAATAACATCTTCTCTAAATGAAAAATTAATCAAAATATTTGTTTAAATAATAATAGAATAATTCAAAAATTTATTTTAAAAATTATAGTACATTATGTTACAAAGAGTAGAAAGCGATGATTATTGTGTTGAGACCAGATATTTCTAGCCGAGGCAATATGGTAACGTAATTAATATACGCTTGAAGAAAAACTTAATTTTCCAATATTTTAGATACGTTAAATAAAACGGTTGAAGAAATATGTTCTGTGCCATACAGAAATGAAATGTTGCGAAAGAACAATAAAAGTGTAACTGTCATCCAAATATAAATTTACAGTAGCGTCTATGAAACGGAGCGCTGCGCTCCGGAAAGACCCTTTTATGTGGTCGGATACAGATGATAGTTAGGTTCGCGTGAATCGTCTGGCAGTTGTAACAATTTGTCGAAGGGTTCGTCAGCAGCGTTTAGCAGCCGCGCACACACAAGGTCCAAGACGAACAGCAGAACAATAGAGGCAGCAGCCCCGAAGGGATGCGCGCACACAGAAAGGGTTCGAAATATTGACGTCGGAGGGGGTGTACGCACCCTCGTCCGCGTCACGACGCCAACATGGGGAACCGGATCACTAAGTGAGGTCATAAGGTTAACCGCTAACCGAGTCGAAAGATTTACACGACTTAGACGGTCACCAAGGGATGATAGGATGAGCAACCATTTCAATTTCATTTCGTTAATTGTTTTACTATTAATTATTAACTCCTCATAAAATTTGTATGCATGGAGAACTAATTAAGATTTTGAAGATTATAAAAAAACATAACAAAATCCCGTTTTAGATGGTCATAATTTGTAAACAAATATTTATTAATTCTATGTTTGTGGTTACAAGAGATCATGCTTAGGACAAAGACAGACACTGTTTTTCTTACGTAATTGGTTCACAAATTATTACCGTCTAAGACAGACTTCCGATGCTAAAGAAAATTAACAGTGAAATATTATTTCAGTTATATTTAACCGTTATATCTTTTTAACAAATTTTCAAAGATTTATGAAATATTTAAAAAATTCAAAATTTTATATAATCTTAATATAAAAATAATAAAAATGAAAATGTACAGATAATTCAGTCAGTTTTAAGTTTGCTTTTAACTAATCCTATAGTTTTAGCTATCATCATAAATTTGTTCCAACCTCCTATCAAATCAGTTCACAACTTTCCAAGGCATGCGCAAAATGAAATTCGCTGATAATTTATCATACTGCACATGCTCCATACAGTTGCAAACCAGTTCTATATTTGGTAGGAACAAATCAAATGTAGAAATTTAATTAACAAACTAAACTAATCAAAATAATTAAAGTTAAATTAAAATAATAAGAAAATTTATAAAAAAGATCTTATAAATACAATTATTGTCGCAAATCGTCACTTTAATTTTATGTACATAATGCATTTTTCGACAGCATTTACTGTGCAAGACAATGATTTTGAAAGTAGTAATTTATATAAGCAAAACAATTTATGATAAAAAGTCTTTTTTAAATTTTATTAATTAAATATATGTATATAAATATAATGACAGACTTCGTTTAATAATACAATAAAAAATACAACTTGTAAATAATACATAATATCTTCAACGCAGGTGCCATAAAATAGTATATTATTATACTATACGTTTAGTACCAAAAATAGAACTCTTTACTGAATAAAGTAAATTTTCTCTTACTGGTTTAGTTCTCATAAAATCAACATTTTAAAACGATTTATCTAGCATCTAATAAAATATTATACGCATTTAGAATATTATATTTGCTTTTACCAAGCTAAAACTGCAGAAATTCCTTTAGTTAAAAGAATTGAAGAAAAAAAAGAAGAAGAAAAATGTATGGTAGTAGCTAAAGCGAACAAGAATCGAATAGCAATGCGGGTTGATTGTGTAGGGGCGTCACCGCATCGCATCGCAAGCGAGTTTTAGTTCGGGGTTGCGAATTACTTAGTCTGCGGCTGATGAAAATAAAAACGTTTAGGCTTTTAAGGGAAGCGACAGTATCAAATTAGGGAACGTGCGTTTATTTAAGGACGCACCGCCGCCACCACGTCGGGATGCAAAACCCGAAGATTAGGGGTTGCTGACCCCCCCGTGCCCTAGGATTATTCAATTTGCATTTACAGTGTATTCATATCCATATCATTACACGGAAACCGTTTACCAAGTGCAGTATTATACTAAGCTCTCCGTTCACTTTGCACTATTATACTTGTTAAATACGCTATTTTATATAAAATAGCCATTTTTCGATTATTAGGAAATTACTAATTTACTTATTATTTTCAAATTTATATTAAATCTTATACCATTAATCAAACAATAATTGTATATTTGTTTGTAAATTTTATCTTGAAAACTGCCTTAAAGATTTTTATGGTAAATATATCGTTATCGAGCACAAGAAAGCGATTTAACTAGGTCTTGTCTTTGGGAAAACTGTTTGAAAATCGTGTTTGACATAATAAATATAATGACAAAATGTTATTTTTTAATTCAATCACAATGAAAACAATGCAAAACTTTTAAAATATTCTTTTAATATAAACAAGCAATAATTATTATTTAATGGATTCAGTCTTTTTTAACGAACAAAACTCGATATTTCTGTTATTGTAGTGTAAGTAAATACCAATTTAAAACACTGTCATAAATTTTGATGATATAAAAATTAGATGTTATATCATAAGTAAAAAAGTCGGCAAATACGTGAACTAAACTATATTTGAAAGTATTTATACAGCAATAGCGACCCCAGAGTACAGTCATGTACGTTGCTTTTAACATTAGTCGTACTATAGTTTTCAATACTATAATAATAATTGTGCGTTTATAAAAATCAAATTTATAAATTAAACAGAACCTACTTTTTTTCTCTTTTTCCAGCTCCTGTATCTCGAAACCCCTTTGCAAATGGATTGTTGTCGATTTTCAGCTGCGTTATCTAGAACAAAAAAATTATTGAATCAATAAATATTTTGAAATAATTACAATTGCCATCTAAATTACAATTTCTCAAAATCCAAAATAAATTGTTTACAAAAAAATGGCAGTAAGTATATGTTTGTCAAGAAAGAATTTGTTTGGAGGAAACTAATTTCTGCATAAATGAAAAAAGTTTGTGCCATACCATTTTGATATATGGCGTGATTATGTATATATCTATTACGAAATTAATTTTAAAAAAAGATCTAATGTATAGTACTTTTATCAAATTTAAAATTTTGTGCTTTAAAATCTTTTTTTTTTTTATGCATCTATATGCAAGTTTTACTACAATTTACTCAAATAATGCCATATAATATTTGCCATAAATATAAACTATTAGAATCACATGCATCTAATTATGTAAAAGTTTTGGTGGTATGAAATTTCAATTCGAAATAATGCTGTTGAATGAGCATTGTGCTGTAACGGTCTGTTATAGTGTGTGAGGTCCTCTATATGTCTGATGCTGGAGGGGTCGTTCCGTCGCGCCGTTGTTCCAAGAAACGCTTAATTAATTCATTAAGATTTAAAGAAGGCAACGATTGCACGACGAACGGCCGGGGCCGGGGCCGGGATGGAACGGGACTGCTTTTTTCCGGCGTATGCATATTGAATCAGTCTATTTAGTATGAAGACACTAAACGCGGGCCCCCGTGACTTATTGGACTTAATTTGTTAGTGTCAGACAATCATTATAAATTTGACTCTATGGCTGTCTTTCTATCTCTCTCTCTCGCTTCATATGCATATTATATTGTACCGATATACAAGGATGTGTGTGAACAAATAAATTTACACGGTGTAATGTAAAGTTTTTGTTTTACTGTTTCTTACTTCATCATATATTTATTTTAAGTATTTAATTATTAAACTGTAGTATAAAAATAGTTGTAATCTATAAAATATTAAATATATGGTTTCAGTTGGTGTTAATTGATTTCTTGTTAAAGTGTATCAAACGCATTATTTTATTGACCACGTTAAACTTAAAAGTTAAAATTCGCAAATAGCATTTTCTGCATTGACATGAATATCAGTGAATAAAAATAAGCATCTTAATCTACAATTGTAACGTAATTTTTATATTTTGAATTTGGCTTGGTTTTTCTTTAAATATATTTGAAGTAATATGTAAAAGTAAATGCTGCATATTCTACTTTTTAGCAACTAAAGTTAGCAACTGGCGATAATTATTTGGTTATGACATTATAGATAAAACTAGTTCAGTAAACTTATTTTCTTCAAGTTGGAATTAAATTGAAAATATGTTGATATCAATAATTCTTTATTTGATATTTTTAGATGTCAATTGCAATAACATTTGATATATAATAAAATATATAGATCAATTTGTTTATTTTTCAAGAAATTAAACATATAATTCTTTTTCTTGTTAATAAAATATTATTAATTAAATAAATATAATTAATATTCAAATAAAATAATTCAATGCTGTAAGTACTTATAGTTATAATAAGTTTAGTATATTATCAACATATAGCGCAAATTCAAAATTATATACAAATGTCAAATACAGTTATGCACAACATATTCAAGTTAGCCATCAAAAAGTTATCAACCAAAAGTAAACAACTGCTTGAGGCAGTTATTTCATGTTGGTTGCTTTTGCTTGTAACAGAAGAGTTGCTTCGATATGACATCATACGAAATGTTGTAAAACTCCGCTAGCTAGCTTTGCGACCATTTTCAGTTGCTAACAATGATTGCCAGACACCAGAATAGACACCAATATACTCGTATCAATTGACAGCTGGATAAATAAGTTGTAACGTCATAAAACAGTGCTAAAATGGCGAAAAAAAGACGTTAACCTCATTTTCCTATTAAAAACATACATTTTATATTTTTTGTTATCATTTTAATTTTTGCTACTATTTATTTCTGAGGCAATAGGGGGCCAGTTCTAAAAAAAATAATATTGTTAAAGGCTTTCGTTAACTGTCCAATGAATGACATTCTAAATAATTGCTCAGTTAATTTATTGTATAAGTTAACAATATTACTGTGTTAATAATATTTATTATAGTTTAATTTTTTTAAATTTAACATTTCATCTAAAGCTAAGCAATTTTAATTTATTTTTCTTTTCTAACCATTCTTTTAATATTTGTTTTTTCTCTTAAAATTCTACTTATTTTTTTGAAAAACTTCAATAACTCCAGTAGTTTTTAAGTTGGCGAGCAAATAATGAATACTTTTTTGAAAAACTTCAATAACTCCAGTAGTTTTTAAGTTGGCGAGCAAATAATGAATAGAACACTTGAATAAATGATTGTATATATCAAAATTCAATAGTTTTTTGTGATAATACAATAAATAATTTTTTAAATACTAAACTATTTTAAGTTTTTATTAACATTGTTTTAACAAATTAAATTAACAACACTGTAAAAAATGGAATAAAAATTTATGTAATTTTACATAACTATTAATAGTAAAATAGCAGAAATTTGTAATTTTTACTATGACGATTGACAATATTACATTCTGAAAAAAATACATTCATAGAATATGTAAACTTACATACATCAATTTATTACAGTGAATATGAAATATGATTTATTGGAAATAAATGTATAAAAGTCTGAAAATTTACAACATGTACATTATTAATTTATGTATCTATAAAAATAATTAATGTAGATGTAAATAAGAAATTTAAAATTCAGATTTTCGAGTAATAAAAATAAGCAAAATTTATTATATTTATCCGAGTTAAATTTCTAATGAAATACTGATACGAGTACAAGCGTGAGGAATTTTTTACAAGTCTAAAATATACGAATTTCAACACATTCTCAAACTTTTAGTAATTAATGCAATAATTAATTTGACAATTAGTTGCCGACAAACAACGTGAAGAGTAAAGGACGTGTGTACCGCTTGGCGTAAAAACGTGCCGAACTATCGGCATTCTTTAATTAAAGACAGATATATAAATAAATAAAGCTTCGATTTCCTAGAATTTAACGCTATCGAGCTATTTCTTTCAGAAATTAGGTTCACATAGCTTTTTTTTTTGTTTGTTTTACGTTTCCGGGCATAATTTATAATTCAATGACACTAAAGCGGCACAATACATATGTATCCGTCACAATGTTTATGTCGAATTTTTTAATGATTAATATTACGAATCGTATTACAAGAAATTTTATTATAAACTGTAACAATTTTATATGATTTTGTTTTTAATTAGTAGATATTCAAAAAGAAAAAATAGAAAATAATTTATTTACCTTTTCATTTTGGTATGCAGTAACAGCAATAAATTCAGTTTCTTTGAAGACATACGTGCGGAAAGTTGAATAAGGTAATTTTAAGATGTCATTTGCTCGTACCAGATGAAACCTCGGTTGGTATTTGTGCATTGAATTTAATATTGTCTGAAACAAAAATTATCAAAATTAGTACATGCATGCTCATTCTCTTCTATATAATTATAATAATAATAATAATAATCAGTTCCCGTAATTTCTAAGCGGACAATTGATATATACTCGAGAAAATGATCATATATAGAGCTTGTTAACAATTTTTATTTGTATTATCAATGGTACGGGTTGTTACCCTCACAACTAAATAAAAGACTTACAGTTTATAGTGTGTTCCGAATCACTCAGAAACAACTTATATCATTTCAGTGGTTAAAGATATTATTACTAGAAATGTTTACATGTAACTATTAATAATTTATTTTTGTAAATGTAATTGTAATTGTAATTGTAATTTTGTAATTGTATATATTAGTATTACTATAAGATATTTTGTGTATACAATCAGTAACAATAAAAAACCAGAAAATATGTATATTTAATGAGATATTGAAGAATATAATAAATATTAATATGCAGTTGTGCTTCGCACTAAATGTGGCAGTAGGTACATATATAAATACGGGATGTTCTTAAAATGTGCGTAGCTGTCAGAAGTGTGATGTCGGATGTCTAGATATTATACAAAGCGCATTTCATACCATTATTTTCTTTGTTCAAAATTGTGAATATAATACAAGTAACTTAATATGCCCGCTCTGTATACATATATATATATATATATATATATATATATATATATATATATATATATACGTATGTTAGCAGGCTCTCGTTCTCCTTGTCTACGTGGCATTGGCTTGATTACCTAGTCTGCGCATGTGCAGAAATGGCGGTCGGGATAAACGCATAATATTCACATTTGAATGCACCTAAGGATTTCCTGTTTAGCAATTTCAAAAACACCGCGCGCGTCTTCACGCGCCGTCTCCGTTTCGCGCATTCAATCACTAAATACGAGTGTCTTTGTCCAACTCATTCGGGGCAAGGCGATTTTTCCTCCCAACCTTGGCGCAGGAAATTTGCATCTCGAGAATCTCAAGATAGCTCAATTTATTTTTGTTTCCGTCTTCTTTCTGGTCTTTGTTTGTTTGGTCGTTTGATCGTTTGTTACCGCAGGAGAAAATGTGACATTTTTTTTCTGCGGCTGCTGTCCAAATGGGAGGTCTTAAATTTGAATCGCCACGGTTCCTATAACCGAACCAAATAACGATGCATGCTTCTTTTTTTCCTTTTCTTTCTTTTCTCTCATCGTAACAAATTTTCAAGAATTCCTAGAATTAGAATTCCTTATTCCATTACCAAATTAAGTTGGTTTGTGTTTAAATTTTTTAAAAAAAGTTTACAACTTTTTTATATACAGTGTTGTATTTATATCAAAAGTTTCAACCTGGTAATCTTGAAAACAATAAGAAAGAATTGTCACACCGCTTTATAAGACAAAGTCCCAATTACAAAGGGTAATAAATTTATAGATACTTATAAGTTGATATAGTTAATATATCAATACAAAAATATCAAATGAAAAAAAAAATAATAAAAAAGTAGAACATTGAAAATTACGTTGAGATCGAATGAAAATATTTAATTAAATTATATTTTACTATTGTCAAACTATCATTCAAAAATCAATATTTACATAGTTTGAAATACAACAATTTTTATATGAATGATGATAAATTGTATCATTTTTTTATGATACAGTTTATGAACAGTTTATGAATTTATTCGAAATCATATATGCAGTGAGCATAAATGCGAAAAATTATGAAGAAATAGAACTTTAGAAATTGCACCCTGGTATTAATAACTGATTTTATTTGAAAGAAGAGAAAAAAGTTAGCATTAGACGGAATAAAGAAATTGTACGGCGCTTCAGCGGGTACTTAATATGGCAAGAGTAATTTATTTCCTATTGAACACATTGTTAATACTTTGAGAGCTAACAGTAAACACACACTTATTCCGAGAGATGATTGAGTATGTGTTGCTAAGGTTTTTAAAACAAGTCCATGTAAATTTCATTGTAAATTGTTTCAATATTTAATTATACAAAAAAAAATTGTTTAAAAAAATATGCAATTAATTATTAAGTTCATTATAACCAAATTTTATTTAAAAATATTTGTTTTATTTTAGACATTAGTAATATTAAAAATATTTAATGATTATCTTTGATCATTAAATATCGAGTAGGTACTTGTTTAACCTTAAATCGCTGATTAGGATTTTAGCTATTTTTTTAATTTACTACCGACAACGAAAGCTTGTCTTCCGGAATATGTATTTAACGTGAATATTTTAATGAAATTTTGTGGTTTAAGGAATTTATTTCAATTTGTTTTTTATATTTATATTGAGCATACAGACTAAGAAAAATAAATAGAAATGCTAAAAATTGTTTATGCAGCAGGTAGGTATAGTGTTTATGCAGTGCGAGTTTCTCATGTTATGAAGTTCGATAGCCCGCGCGCCGATAATATATACAGAGTGTTCAGTTCGTTACGGTGCGAACCGCGCGAAGCAAACGAAAAACTGATTTCAAATTCGCATTTTATCGATCAGGAATCGTGTACACGAAGCGCGGTCGGTAGGTATACTTATTTTCATCGGAAACGAGTTTCTTTGAGAGCGCCATTTTTATTCAGCATTCTGCCGCGCAAGTGACGGATGATACGATGACGTTGCAATGTCACACAAACAGGGTGGTTTGTAAATCACCAGATTGCGCGGACATCGAATCGTATATGGACTTCACGTATACAGCTAACCTACTATATTATAGGCCTCTTTAGTAAACACACTATACCTTCATACATATTTTCATTTATATATATATATATATATATATATATATATATATATATATATATATATATATATATAACATAAAACGATAATCAGTTCAAATCAGCATTGTTTTCGCAGGTAATTATTTGAATTTTTTAATAATTCTGTACGATTTATATATCTATATATTAATGTTTTGATTGTGTAAAAGTGAATCATAAATTTAGAAATCGATTAAATATTTCAATTTTTTTATTGTATTAACATGAAATTTGATATGGATTTAGATAGTACTAAGTTTGTTCGAACTAAATTTTGAACTACTTCAGATATATATATATATATATATATATATATATATATATATATATATATATATATATATTATATCGATATAAACAATATATGTATTTACAGGCGTTTTTAGAAAATTTCAGTTGTGTAGAGGAACCTGTTACTTTCGTAAAAACAAGCAAAAAATATTATATTTTTACGATGAAAAATTATCGATTTTAGCCCTACTGGAAAATTATTTAATTATTATTATTATTATTATATTTATATATATATATATATATATATATATATATATATATATATATATACTATATAGTCAAATATAATACAAACATAAACATGCGTATGCGCTTAAGAAATATGTACGTAAAAATAATATGTACTTAATAATAATATTTTATTATTAAAACAAATGAGCAATTTTTCTATATATTTATAAATATTTCAAATAAAAATAAAATACTTTAAAAAATGTTTTTGAAATATTATTAATAATTTTTTTTTTACAAATCTACCAATTTTTTAATATTTTTAATATTTTAATATTTTTAATTTAATATTAAAATTCTTTGCGTATTTATTGCGTACGTCTATGTTCAATTAAGTAAAAATTCCTATAATAATTAATATATTTAGTCAACAAATAACTGCCTGTAAAGTATTTATAAAAATAACACCGACCGTTTAATTAAGTTTAGTTAGTACTCGTGCCTACTATTAATACGATCTTTATAGATAAAATTTGTGAGTATGTTAAAATAATATTCTTTCAGACTAATTATGTGTTAACTAAATCAAAGTTTAATAATTTATAAATTTAATTATCAATACAGTGACTTAGTGTGGTGTTTTCTAAATTATTTAATTTGTGGGAACAAGAATTTACAATCAAAAGCTGCAAGAGGTAGCAGAATGCAGGATTGCAGGTTAGAATATTTTGTCAGAATTTAAACTAAAACGAAATTAGATTTAGTGTCTAGACAAGGCATATGTCATGTGTTATTATAATATAAAAAAATGCTATAATATTCATAATAATCATAATATACTTGCATATTTTTACAACTGACAATTCTAATTGATAATAAATAAATATAATGTGCTTGTGCACTGCTTCTTATAACAACTAAATTTATTAAATCTGGATATTCAAATATAAACATATATCTCTAATTAAAAAAATGTAATATTTTTTTCACCAGCTGTAAAAAATGTCTCAATTATAAATATAATTTTTAATATACACGAAAAGGTATTTAAATAAAAACATGTGTGTATCAACATTTTTCATTCAAATAACTTAATTTGCACATATTAAATTCTATACATATTTGTTATCTATAAAATTTAACAAACTATTAATAAATGATAGACAAATGAAATATTGTTAAAATATGCGGCAATAATGCCGATAAAATATTATTCATTAAATACCTTTAATAAACATAATTTTGCATTTATAATCGAAAATCGAATGGTGGTCAGATATATAATTAATGCAACCCCGAAAACTGTTAGTTGAAAAAAGTCGTTAATAAATAATTATTAGCGGACAAATTGTAAATGAAAAAATAAAGAAACACACACAGCGTGGTTCAATTCGAATAATCAATTATGTAAATGTTTATCTATGAATATGGAATATGGCTTGGCTTTGTGACTACACCGCAGCAATGCTCATATACACATAATATAGTAGTAGAAAAGTCAGAAAATTCGTTTATTTATCAAGCAAGTGGTGTATGTGTATATGTGTGTAGCAATGTAAGCACCTGTCATATTAAAGCGGTCCCGATGAGTTGGCAAAGATAAACACAGAAAAACAATAATTAATGGATCAGTAAGTTTTTGGCTGCGAGGCAGATTTCCGAAAAAACATCTGCTGATTTTTCGGCACTGGGCGTTCTCTTGTTGATTTTTCTCTTAGTATAGCGTGCTGGCTCTGGCTCTAGCTCTGTGTTATATAATATACGAGTCTACAGAACTAAATAAGTATTTATTCCATTGGGTAACAAATATATTGAGCCCAACATTCTGTTACTGATCGACACCCCGAGATACGGACATATTTGATACTGTTAAGTGAATTTTCGGACCAGCCTACCAGATCTCGTATCATTTCAACGGCTTAACGCCAGAAACAATTAATTGATGCTTTTCTGTTTGTTTGTCTTTCAAAAACCAAATGCTTTTCGAAATGTATTCGCAATTTTAAATTATATAGGAAAATATTAACAACATGGAACTTTAATTTGTCTAATAGGTACATGTAATATTTTTTTATAATTCTGAAGTTGAAAACATATTTGTCTCCATATATAGATAGAAAAAAAATTGATAATTTTTCTAGCATTTTGATTGTTTTATCTTTAAAAAATAACCGATTTTCAATTTTCTAATCATATTAGATGAAATATCTATTGCTAGAGTTTGGTGTACATTTTATCTATGTAATTCTGTTTTTTTTTTTAATTTGCTGTCTATTTTTATATGTTTATTAATTTCTCGTTTTTGATTTTTCTATCTATATTTTATTTCAAATAATAATTGCATTTCATCTAATTTCTAAATAGATAGAGAACTAACATACATAATAATTAAACATCCGTTTTATTTGAATTATATTAAATGGCTATTTAACTTTTTTCTGTATATGAACCTTATGTTGACTGCAAGAATAGAAATACTATGACTGTATCACTAGACTATCACATTAATTTACTAAATATAAAAAATAAAATTAAATAAATTATTTGATTAGAGAGCCGCAACGGTTTTTCATCTGGCCTAAGGTCGTTATTAAAATTACATAATACTGCTAATGGCATATATAAATATCTTCAAGCTTTAAAAACTCCTAGGTCCGCCTCTGAAATGTTTGAATACTCTCTAGATTAACACATAAAAGTTTTCAATTCAAATAGCTCTCCCTTACTTCAGAATTTCTAGAAAAATATTATTTTTGAATAAACATTTAAACAAAAAATATTATTGACAATGCAAAATTGTTACTAAAATAATATGATTCATCAAGTTGTCTCAAAAATATGGTCTCATGGTCCACTTATAAATTACAGGAATTAATTATCATAGCTATATATTTGACTTATAAATTGCAGGAACTGATCAATTAGTAAACAGAGAATTTAAAACTAGAAAGACCATTTTATATTGTTCTGAAAATCTACTTTTTTTTTACAACTCTGAATATATTTTTAGTTTTTAAAAACTTTAAAATTCTCACGGCATTTATACTATATATACGCGCAGTCGCTTATTGTCAATCTTTTTAATTATACAATTTAGAATTTTTTTTATTTTAATCACTTATTTTTATTTTATTATTATTATTTTATTATTATTATTATTATTATTATTATTATTATTATTATTATTATTATTATTATTATTTTATTATTATTTTCGATAAATATTATTATAGATACCAACAGTATGTACAGGACCTTATTGTAAAGTAACGCAAAAGTGCTGTTGGAATTCTAAATTCTGCAATGTAAACTAAGTATTTGTGCAGTTGAAATAGTTTATAGTTACACTGATATTTTAGAAATCTAGTTTTCGAAAAGATACGTTTGAACAAAATTACATGAAAAATAAAAAAAGCATAAGAATTAAGTTCTGTATATTAAATTTAAAAATCGACATTTCGATATACTCTACGTATATTTTTTCCTGATTTTAAATTGATGCAAAATAATAATATTTATAACAATCATTATTTCCAATATTAATTAATAAATAAAATAAATGTTTGTTAGTGTAAATATACTAAAATGTAAAAAAATGCATAAACTATGTAAATATCCAACAAAATAAAAATAAAAATGCTTTAATAATAAAATTTTGTCAATATAAATTTTTCAATAATAATTGATGTGTACTCGAAAACATATATTTGTTTCAAAATATTTTGTTAACGCAATGGTGTATGTTGTTTTCAAATCAAATTTACCAACCATGTAAATTTTTTTAAATAAAATGAATGAAATTTGTCATATTTTGAAAAATTCTGTATTTACATCAAAATGATGGGTTGTTAATTTCATGCTTTTAATTATTAATAAATAATGTAGATATTGATATAAAATTTACAATAATTTATAAAAATTACAATAAAAAAATTACATTAAAATTACTATGATTATCAATTTTTTTACAGTCTATCTACTATTATGTAGTTAAATTAAATAAATAACATAAACACATGGTTTTATTCTTTTAGATTGTCATAAATCTATATAAAGAGTGATTATAATTATAGTTGAAATAGCGTGCATGTGCGCAGAGGTAAACTAACTATAAGTAAAGCATTGTACCGTGAAGGTCGGTGGAACACATAAAGAACCACAAGACAAACTTACAGACACTCGCAAGTTATACCTACAATATATATATATATATATATATATATATATATATATATATATATATATATATATATATATATATATATATATATGACTACATATCTATATAGAAAACATTCAAATTGCGTACGAAGAAAAATGACGCAAAGGCCAAGCCGAACAAACTACATAAGAACATTCAGAAGAGTCTCAGATAGCTCGGCGCTCTAACCTAAGCAAGCACGTTCTCATATAAGAGATACAATTCTTTGATACACAATGCATGCATATAGAAGTATATATATTTATATGTATGTGCATATACGCGTGTTTCGCTAGAACGAGCATAAGCTATTGGGGATTGAAGTGAGATGGAATAGTGGTAGAGGTGGACGGAACAAATATAAGGTGGATAGGTTCGAGGTTGCTGCGACGGCGGTCCGCCATTGATCGTATCGGACTCAGCCACCGCGACTCGAGCCGTCGTTGCATTACGTTTTTGCTTGATGCTATATACCTACGCCGGGCTTTACGGCTCGTGTCCTTATAATACAGCTGTCTTCAGCCATAAAACAAAAACTCACTCGAAAAGATGTTAACATTAGATCCATTTTTTACGCATGCTGCGCCATTGGCTGTGGAAATAAGTCGAACGCCATTTTAATGTGTATTATATTGGTATTGTATATAATGCTAACGCATTATACTAAATGCAAAAAAAATATGAAACTTTGTGGATAATTATGAATGTGGATGAAGCGAAAGTTGCTTGTTTGGATAGGAATGTTTGGAGGAGACTGATTACGGAATGATGAAAAGAGTTTGGGGCAAAACCTGTTGGGTACATGGCATGATTGTGTATGTATATCTATTAAACAAGTATGCCTGGATGTATAAACATTTTCGTTAAAAATAACGATTCGTTAAAATAAAAATTCTTGAATTTCGTAAGAAATTTCGATAAAAAAATATTTCCTTTACTTCAAATGTGTTTTCTCTCTGTGCACAACCAATGCTTACGTGTTAGTTCAAAATAACAAAGTATATACAGTTTAATTTATAAGCTTTTTTATATAAATAATTTAAGTCCATTCATGTGAATTAAGCATTTTTATTATAAATATAAATATCGAGAAGAGTAAATTATTTATCTTAAATAATTATATTAATTCATAATTTAAACAATTTTTTGAATTAATTCGTGCTTACCTATCTAAAATTAAATCAGAAAGATTTCAAGAATATAAAGTAAGCTAAATACGTACTTCGATTTTGATCATTAGTATAAAAAATTAAAAATTAATTCAGAAAAATTGAAAGATCACTCACAAATTGTAAGAAATCATTTAGCCAAAATCTTATGCCGCAGTAGAATTGTATATTTTGTTAATTTAAATTTATATTACGGTCCTGATTATTTAAGTTGTCAACATATTTATTCTTTGCTATTGAATTTTATGTATCAGTATATTACCTAGAAATACATAATTTTAATTAAAATATAACTTTTTCAGTGGAATTAAATAAAGAAACACTTATTTTTTTTTAAATAAAATTTTTAAGACTATTTTTTACTTCATTTTATTTAATGAAATAGAAAAAAATTCAATCAATTATTATTTTTGTAAATATTTCAAATTTTTTTAACAAAATTTACAATATAAACATAAAATCAATTTTACAGGATTCTATGTACACCATATTTAGTAGTAGGTTAAAATACTTGTCAACGCGCGATCAAAAAGTAAAGATTGGTAATTATTTACTATAATCAAAAAAAGTGTTATTTTTACATTATTTCTTCAAATAGAATTTACTCATTTGTTTTAGCAGAGTACAAAATTTTAGGTACATAACTTCAAAAAAAACTAAAATTATATGCAAATATCTTTAGTTTATATGTTTTTTTTTTTTTTAAATTACCTATATATACTAATAAACTTTTTTATTTTTCTAATTCAACAAATTTATAACTAGTTAGAAATGCATTTTTTTCAATAAATAACAATATTTTACGTAAAATAGTATTTCTAAATAACATTTCGATATATGAATCATTTATTTATAATTAGATATACTTATATGTATAAATGTTTAGATAATAATATAGATTATAAAGTTAACTATATCGCTTATTAAATATTCCTTAGTAAAATTGAAAAAGACAGAATAGCGATTAGTTGTTTTAAATATGTTTGGTTAAGTGTGCGGCACACGGCACGACGCATATATGTTCGTCGAGGTAATAGTATTTTGTCGGTGAGTGTACATACACCGGTTCAACGTGTGTGATCTGGCGGCACGGGAGCGCGGCCCTGGCCACACAGGGCCGGACTTGGCGCCCGAACAAATCATTTTGTAAGTGACAGCTTCAGCCGGCCGAGAGAACCTTTTGGACTCTCCGGACTCTGGTTCTCTAGCTTAGCCGCGATCAAACAAGTATCTCCTCTCTGCGCGCGTTCTCCACATTATACATATATACTTAATAGCTTATATATACTATACCATATAGATGCACACACACACACACACACACACACACACACACACGTTTCGATTCTCGCAGTTGCTTTTTTACTTTGATTCTGTCTTTCTCCATTATTCTTCGGTGTGTTTCCATTTGTATAAATCTGAATATCTACATCGTGTACTTGTTCTGTTGTTAGACTTGTGTGTTTTAACATCGCATCGTTGCCATCGGAATGTAGCGGACAAAATTTATGTGAGACAATCATGTTGAATGTTGATGCCGAATCCCCAACCCCCCCCCCACCCCCACACATACAAATGTTGATTTTTTTTTCAAATTTAATTGTATCAATGCTATTTATTTCATGTCAATTTAAAATGATAATATGTATCTACCGCAGAGAAATCACTTCCTCAAAATTTGTGCATCAGATTGTACAAATTTTAAATATAATTTTATACGAAATTTCTAAGATTGTAAGAATTAATTGATTTTAAAGGATTTTATTAAAAGTGTAAGGGCTTATAATTACTTTGTACACCAGATTTGTACAAGTGGTTTTTTTCCCTCGATATCTACAATTAACAATTAAAAAAAAAAAAACAGTTGTAATGAATATCAAATAGTTAGTTCTTATAAGAAAATAATTCATTTTCTTGTAATATTTAGCCCGTATGACACGAAGCATTAAAATGCAGAAAATGAACGCGTCAAAGTGTGCAGTAGCTCAAATTTCGTAAAAATATAGATAATTAAACTACTGCACATTGATTTTTAGTATTTTAATGCATCATGTCATACGAGCTTTAAATACCAGACTCAATAGAAAATTTTACAAATAGGCGTTCTTTGAATATGGACAAGCAGAATAGAACTTTAGAAAACGTTGAAACTTTGTACTATAGAATCTGTATATAATC
Organism: Clivina fossor; assembly: GCA_963966155.1. Classification (NCBI taxonomy): domain Eukaryota; kingdom Metazoa; phylum Arthropoda; class Insecta; order Coleoptera; family Carabidae; genus Clivina; species Clivina fossor. The sequence continues at coordinate 4,102,001 of OZ014553.1, read as the reverse complement.
TTGTAAAGAAACCTATCAACGCATATGTAAAACTACATTGATATTACACAAACAAAAATAGGCGTCTCCTAACAAAGATATCTATGCGTGTGAAGATAAACAATATAACTCTCAAAGTATTGTCTTCGATTAATTGCAATAGAAAATAAAGTACATTTGCTGCAATAATTGTAGTTTGCAAGATCCAACACTTTACACTGTAAAAAATCTAAGTAAATTTACATTGATAATTATATTAACATTATTATATTTTTCATTGTAATTTTTGTAAATTATTGCAAATTTAACAAAAAACTTTAAAACTACAATAAAAAATATGGCAAAATTAAAATGGTTATTAATGTAAATTTACATTAATTTTTAACAGTGTAGTTATCTCTGTTCTGTTTAAAACCAACTCTTTTCCCTTTTTACAGGTTCTTACAAACTAGTGTTAGTGTTAGATTAAAATCTCTATTTTAAAAAAGAATTCATTTTGCCTAGAACTTTGTTATCAGAACATAAGAAAAAAACATAATTTTCTTAAAACTGCATCCACATTCTAGATGCCTCTTATATTCTTATCTCATCCACTCATCGGAAAAAAAAATTATATAATATCATATAATCATATAAACCGTCTGTGTAAAAATTACATAGCCGGTTAATGTAATATTACTTTGATTTTTTCCAGTGCGTATACTTTTAATATCACTTACATATATTCTTTTAATCAAGCGTTTGCTCAAGATGGTCGAACCATCTTAACTGAACAACATCAACTATTGCAGCAACATTTTTTTTCCAATTTCACACTCTTCATGGAAAAATAAATGAAAACAGTTTCATCCAAATTCATTCCGAATACGTGACTGGAGGAGGCTCTGTCTCGGACTGTTCGCTAGTTAGTGGCGCAAGATAGCCGCTAATTAAGCGCAGATAGTGACATCAGAACACACTGGCGCACCAATTAGTAGCACGGTTCTGTTACCTGTGTGTCTTCTCCCTGTTTATGTGTGTGTGTGTGCATTTGCCCGCCGCCGCCTATAACACAGTCGCAATCGTATCATTTTTACCTCTTCCCCGATAATCCTCGTCACTTTATTTTATGCGGCAATTTAACCCCGAAAACGTTGAAAGTTATCGCTTGCGCGCACATTTTTGCACTCTGCACACTCGATTTGGCAGTATCGGCAAACTTTTTATAGCCGCCAATAAACAATTCTAATTATTTTTATACTATGTAAAGATAATGGAATCGTATTCTCACTGAATTTTTTATTTCGAAATAAATTCTTGTTTCTGTATTAATCATCAAATTTAAACAGATTTTCTATTTTTGATATATTTTTCATTCAATCCGATATTATAAAATCTAAATTAAAGAAAGTGTAACTCGTAATTTTAAATAAATCTTAAACTTTTTAATGAGATGGCAATATGAGCTGTTATTTATTTTCAATATTTTTATGGATAAAATAAAAATGTAATGAAAAATATTTATATTTAAAAATTTCTGTTTTTACTTTAAAACTACAAATTTAATAATTAAAAATATTAGCAAATTACAAAATAGATTTTTCAAAATCAGTTTAATTTTAACTAAAAATTCTTTATAATTTTTGAAGTGTATTTATTTCAAAAAACTCATGGTTGATACAAGTTTGATTTTTTGGATATTTTAGTTCGTTTAGTCCTGACGATAATTGCATTGTTTTAAAACTGGTATTAGTTAACACCGAGCTTGTAGTATTAGTCTGTTTTTAAACTGCACTAAACTTAACTTTATACAAAGCTTAAAGCTTACCTAATACAAAGTTTACAGTGTAAAAGACAAAAGTACTTTTGTGTTGAAAATAAAAACAGATTTTTTTCAGTGTATTATCAGTATAAAGATATCCAGAATGGATTTTCTACCTGTAATATATATATATATATATATATGGCTTCGCGTTGTATGTTGTCGATTTTGGTGATGACGTTTCGGCACAGACTCATGTGCCATCTTCAGGTCTTCTCTGTAGCTCTTTTGTTCTGCTTTGAGTTAGATGTCTACAGAGAAGATCTGAAGATGGCACATGAGACTGTGCCAAAACGTCGTCACCAAAATCGACAACATACAACGCGGAGTCAATCCCGGAAACCAGATACGGCATATAACGCTCGCGGAATTCTAAAGCAATATATATATATATATATATAAAACTATCTAAAAAAAATCAATTTTTAACTTTAATATATTTAACTTAATTGTTTTTTCTGTGAAAGTAAATATTATAGTTTAAACTGAAAATGAACATAAAAAATAAATATTTGTCCATTAAAGTAATTTTTAAAAAATTATCACTAGATTCTAGAAAATGTGTTAAAGAACATTTTAGTTATTATAACTTTTTTTTTTTAAGAATAAAGAATAAAGTTAATTTTTATTTTGCCTGAAAATCCATTAAAATAATGATAGCCTACATTAAAAAGTGTTATGTAAAATAACATAATTTGAAATCACATAAAAACGTATATATTTTTTAGAATATATAAATAAAAATGTAAGCCATTATAGATTATTGAGGTATACGTAGATATATACGCTTACATAAGTATTTACAATTATTCACAAATATAATCCATCCATAAAAAATAACATATTAATACGCGTAATGTGATAAATATGTCTATATAAAGTCAAATAACGAAAACAAAGCCATTATATTTGTATATAATAAACGCAAGCAGAACAACATTCAGCCTTAAAAGGTAGAAAAAATAAAAGTATGTGAGGTGAGTAGATGGCGCTGGACGCTCACTTCTAGAAATTCCACATTGAAATCCTCAAACATCAATCGGCACCGGCATTTGATATTATTTAGCATTTCAACACCGTTTAAGTATTGTATTATCACCCATACTATACCCTATCTAGTGTACGTGGGTTCGCTTAAAAGGTATGGCGGACCAATTGACATATCTAGTGTCTTGGTTCGTTCATAGAGTACGCTAGTTGCTGCATGTTGGACGATTTAGCTGGTTGACTGGTTCGTTATCTGGAAACGGTAGCGTTCAGATACGGACAGTACGTTAATGTGAAACTTCTGTCTTTGAGTGGCCGGCGCACGGCTGTATTGCGATAGCCACCCGTAAGAAGTCCAGCAGAAGAGGAAAAACGAGGATTTTTGATGAGAACGAAGCCGCCAGCAAACATGCTACTGGCGACGCGTCCAAGATCCACTGATATCATTTATTATACCTTTTCGTTTACTTTTCTATACTTTTATATACTATGGATGGGCTTGTTTCATTTTTAGCTTTTTACGACATGCACTGCGCGGCAAGCAGAATGTTTCGCATTATTGTTAATTCCACTATATCGTAACTGTACATATATAGAAACAATTTCCTGCGCTGTAAATTTTATTTGTAATTAATTAACTGTCAATTAATTAAAACAATTGTAAATTAAATTTTGACAGTGTATACGCAATTTGTGCTGTATACGGCGAAGGAAGAGAGACACTGCATATGTTATTGTAATTTAAATTAATTTAATATTTCCTATTGATATATTAATATTTATTATTATTATTTGTAATCTACATATTATAGCATTGTGATTCGATTGAAAAATATTTAATGCTTCTGTATTTTCTATTATTAATTTTACGAATTACAATTATAGGCAGTTGTAAAAACTATTTCTTACTAGTATGTAAAAAATATTTTTAAATGTTTATAAAGTAAATATCATCTTGATATTAAAAAAATCAAAATCAATACAAAAATTATTTTTTATGTACGTAAAACATACGCATGAGTATAGAACTTGAAAAGAAATCCATTGTCTAGGTGAAAGAGAAAAATTTGGAGTAAATAGACGTTTTAAATATGCATGTGGTCTTTATAGGAGATTGCAAGAAGAAAAATGAGTCGGTATTAGACGATACAGAGAATTGCACACTTTATTTTTATTGAATGTAAATGTTACTACAAAGAACGATTAATGCATAAAGAATAACCATACGTTTGCAGACAATGCGCAGTTGTACGCAATGCGCTAGACGTATATTCAAGCATTTCATACTTGTCTTTTCTTCAAATTAATTAATTTCATACAATTGAATGACTGGAATCTTCTTATGTAAATTTTATTATATCTTATAATATTTGTATTATATTGACTATTTGTCAGTATTTCCCTTTTTAATAATTTCTATTTCATAACTAAAAATTAAAAAAAATTGTTTGCAATCGGAACCACAAGTTTTGCTTTATTTATGGTTTTATTCCCGATTTGTTACCTGTTAAAACGGATATAGTATTTTCGTATACCGATAATATCATTATATTACAATATGTGTTTTTGATTACATATTTCTGTTCATAAGCTAATGTCAGGTATATTATATACAGATATGAGCAAAGTTAGTTCATCATAATATACCTAACTTGATACACACACACATACACAAATACACTCACAAACACACATAATATTGCGTATGCGTATAGGTTTAATGTAAATGTACGGAGCTATTAGTCGTATGCGGTATGAATAAATATTTTTCATGCCGGTGGTATAATATGTATAAAAACAAACGAGTGCCGCCGACCGATCACGTGACCGTCCCGCGTCCACTAATGATCCCAATAGAGCAAACATTTAATTACAGCCCCAGTATAGTTCATTTAGTGTCGTATAAATTCAGGATAACAAAAAATAATAATAACAGAACGAATCGTAAAATACCACTCCCCCTCCTCCACAACCGAACACACACAGGTATATCGCTATTGCGTGTTAATGAACATTCATAAATGTTACACTTTTTATGACGTATTCGACGCCGCCGCCATTTTATAACCTCGAAATGAACGAGGTGCCCGGCAATCGGACATTTAGGGCGATTTTAGTGTCACTTTTGACGGATGTTAAAATTAGTTAATGATTGGGTTGAAAGCGGTTTATTATATCGTATCAGCGACGAAATGCGTGATTTCAAATCTATTCCACGCAAATATATGTACATATATTTTGCCTCGCCTAATTTTTGATTTCTAACCGAAAATTCTTTTGTTTTTGTAGGAGATACATATTTAATATTTATTTTGTATATCGTTTGTTACATAATTATTATTAAATATTATTTTAATATTTAATTTTTTGCTTAAAAAATTATTTTTAACTTTTTATGAATAATTGAACTTATAAAAATAAATTCTTTATGCAGCATTTGCTGAAATTTTACTGTCAATTATTATAATAAATAAATCGTTTTTCTTCTACGTAAGTTGTAACTAATGCTGAATTTTTAAACAATTAAATCTACTGCATCACAGAATTTTTTCTATTGACTAAAGAAAGACAAAATATTCTGTAATACGACAGAACAATTCAGAAACTCATGATAAATTCATTAAATTTTAATTTAAAATGTAAATTTTTTTAAAGTTTTCATAGCAATTTTTTAGTATCTAGAAACTAAATAACCCTTTTCCACTCTTACTAAATAATTCTTTTATAATATATGTGCGTATTCTGTTAAATTCGTATGACACAATGCATTAAAATGCAAAAAAAATCAATGTCTTAAAGTGCGCAAGTGGTTCAATTTTTTATAACTTTTACTAAAATTGATCTACCACGCACATTAACGCGTTGATTTTCTGCATAATAGTTTAAGTTATATTATTCATAATTTACAATCTTTAGTTATGAAATTATTACTCACGGTTTTTGACCAAACAATTCTTTGAAACTTCAATCGCAAAATAGATAACTCTTAAATAAGCGTTGCTGCTAAAATACTGTGAGATTTCCTTCATATCGAAAAATATTTTTTTCTTATTGTATAATCGTAGAAAAGTATTGTGTTCTACTCGCATATTGTGATAACTTATTCATATGATTTTCTGCACTTGTTTACAGCTCGTATTGTAAATCATATATGTTCGTAAGTTAGTCATCAAAATATACTCGTTGAATAATGTAATTGTCTACAAGACTATTTTGAAAAAATGTTAAGATTAACTACACGTTAAAACAAAAATTTCAGAATTTATTAAAATGTTCACTGTGTTATTTAAGATATTAATAATTATCACTTTACAAAATCCCAGATTATTTGTTTAAGCATGTTAATTTTACTAGTAACGTTACAGAGTACTTGTAAAATTATGTAAATGTATATTTTTACTTGCGATCAGCAAAAACTATTATTGCAGCATTTACCAAATTGTATTTTCTTAGAATTTATAAATTTAATAATTAGCAGTTTAAAATTAAATATAAATAATATATAACAGTAAATATTTGTAAAGAAGAAATTTTAAGTTTTTTAACTAGAAATTTTAATTTTCGGGAACCATATTCTTATCTTGATTCAATTATTTTTACTTTTGTTACATATTGTTTTGAAATTCATTTTTTTTTTATTATTTGATAAACACTAAATATATAATTCCAATCAAATGAAAATACAATAAATTCACTGAAATAAAATTACTGTAGTATTTGTAGATTTTGATCTTACATACATATATATTAAAAGCAACTTGTAAAACTTTATACAAAGCAGTGAAGTTCAGGGAGTCAGTACGTATAGAAGAAGTTGGTAGTTGAGTATGCATGATGTAGTAGTAAATCGCGTATAGTAGAAAATTTAGGGTGTATGTAGTCTAACGTAATGTTTTAAGACAGTGAACAGGGGAGGGAGAGGGGGGCAGGCGTGGCACTTACAATGATACCGGAAGTCTGGAAGAACGCGGGATCGATGTCTGCACTTCCGGAACGCGGTTAGTTTGCTTGTGATCCGTACTAGGGCGCTTCGCTTGCCTCATCGTATTTATACCATACTAACACACAAGCAAATATATCTAGCTACATACCTACATACATTTATATGTGTATTTAATTTAGTTGAAAAACTAAAATCTTTCATTATTAAACTGAAGTGTAGTTACATTGTAAAATAATTGATTTTTGTTATAAATTTATGGATTATTGTATATTTACCCATTTATGAATAGTAAAATTGCAACAAAAATACAGTAAAATTACTATATGTATCAATGTAAAGTTACATCGACATTTTACTAAGTATAGTATGTTATACAATAAACATACAATGAAAATAAGTAAAAAGAAATATTCATATGAATAAGTAATAAGCATTACATGCTAGAATATTATACTTGTTCTACAACTATACAATAGAAAATTACACTTTTCGATCTAACATCAATAACATTCCAAAATAATTATAATATGTAAATTGCACCTTATTAAATAATAATTCATTATATATATGTATGCCTTTCCTTGATAATTATATAGACAGAATAATCTTTAGATTTTAGACCCGATTACATAAACGATAAGTAAATTTACTTCACAAGTAAATTTTATTCTTCTACTAAATAATCTTTCAACAATTTATTAGCAGATTATTATTAATAAAAATTATTATTTTTTAAGACCATTAGATTAAATATTCTCTCGTTTTAATATGGAAATCTATATAGTAAAAACATTTACTTTATAAAAGTAAATTTAACTAGCTTTTATGAAACCGTGGTATTTAAAAACGTAAATGATTTTCAGCCTTCTAGTTATATTAGAAGATACATCTAGTAATCTAGTGCAAAAGAATTAGCAGTTTTATATATTTATATAAGTATATATATATATATATATATATATATATATATATATATATATATATATATATATATATATATATATATATATATAATAGTATATTGGTTTAATGTATTTTTTTTATTTTGTTGTAGATATCTCTATATGTATTTTTCGTAAATTTAACTTCACTTTAAACAACAATTTTTTCAATTAAGTTTTATGTAGATGAGAGAACTAATATTATAAATAATATAAAACAAAATAGCCAAACATGTAAATTTTAGTCATATTACTGGAATTATATGAAATTAAATGTACAATTTGTTGATTTTTGCATATATTCTTATTATAATTAGAAATAAATATAATAGCAAAAACAAAATCTTTTAGGAAAATTCGAAAATTGATTGAAATGAACATATACAGAAAAAGTTAATAAGTTTACAGGATTAAATTTAGATCAAAGCCAAACTATCCCTATCTACATTGGAATGAAGAAAATAGAGAAAATCTCTTTAGCAAACGAAGCTCACTGTACACTTGGTCGCGGGCGGCTATAGTATCAGCAAACTCACATACACACACACGCATACACATCCTGCGCTCTCTTATGGAAGACACTTTCGCCTCTCAAAAGATCAATACGAGAGCAGGGCGCAGGATAGTGGATAGTGTGGCATCACCGAGTCAATGCGTTTGTTTCCCCCCAAAAGCGTCGTGCGTTTGTCGATGTCCTGCATCCCTCTACGCGTACAGACCAATTTGGCGAATTGTCTCGCGAATACTCTAGCAGTTTGAAACAGGCTGATAGCTGCTGAATCGGATCGAAAAGGCGGTCTTAATGTTTCTATACCGAATGAGTTATTCTCAGTTGTTTTGTGATGGGTTTCTTTGCGCGAAAATCTGCTTATACAGGATGTAACAGAATAACTATTCCTAATTTTCAGCAATGATAGAGTTCACTTAGAAAAACATTTTTTATTAATAAACTAGTGTCCGAAAATTTCTCGGTGCCAAGATACACTAGATATCGTTAAAAACAATCTTAATCAAAACATCAAAAAGTAGTTAAGTTAAGGAACATTTTATTAGAAATAATAGCGCATTAAACTTTATAAAAATTGTTCGAAGTTACGACCACCATTTTCGATACACAAGTTGTAACCATGTACAATCGACTGCCGAAAAAAAAAAGAAAAAAAAAAATTTTGGACACTAGTTTATTAATAAAAAATGTTCCTTTATGTGCCATCTATCATTTCTGAAAATTAGGAATAGTTATTCTGTTACACCCTGTATACGTATATCGTTGTTGTGTTATTGTTTGATTTTGTTTTTAAGATTGTAAGTGCATGGAAAAGAATAAAATACACTGTAAAAACTTTATGTAATTTTACAATGTAATTTTATGTAATTTAATTTTTCATAAAAAATGTAATATTACGTAAATTATCACAGTAAAATTACAAAATGTTGTTATTTTTACTGTTACAACCTATGCAAAATTACATATATTTAAGATATATTTTTTACCGTGTTGATATTTGATTTAATACAAATTTTAAATGATTTATTTATTTAATTAGATTAACATTAGTTTTTTTATTTACAAAAAATAATACAAATTTTAAAACTGAAGTTATATTGGTAGTGTGAAGGTGTACGATGTTTCTAACAGAAAAAATTCAAAAAATTGTTATTTAATAAAAATTAGTATCAAAAATTATTACTTATTTTAAATATAATTTTCTTATTCAAATTAATATATAATACACATATTTAAAAAAAAAATCATTTTGACAATGTATATAAATAAATATAAATATTATAAACATAACAGAATCTATAAGAATATCTACAACTTATGATTTATAATTATTTATATTATATTATTTATATTAATTATAAGTAAATTTGTAGTTTACATTTACAGTCAAATTCAACGTATACAAATCATTAAAATAATTTACAACAAAATTATTACACGTATAAGTACTGTTTTACATATTATGTCATGTTTAAAATGTAAAAGTTATTTTTGAATATAAACAAAAACTAGAATTTCGAATGCGGGTTTATATATTAATAAAAATATCTTTATAATGTAGGTAATTATTTATATTATGTCAAATATAATTTGTAAATATTAAGTTTCATAAGTATTAATAAAAATTTAAACAATTTTTTGTGAATTAGTTCACTGATTATATTAATTTTTTAATATGCAAAATTAAATTTTCAGATTATATTATATTTTTCATCAGTATCTGTGTATAGGTATATATTAGATGTTTCAGTTAAGCAGCAATTTACGAAGATTTCAGAAACTGTAAGAAATACAGTAAAGATTAAGTTTACCGTATCCATTATTATTCAAATGTTAAAAATAATATTTTGTTTTACAGAAATCATAAGATATCTTATACATTATGTGAACAAAATTTTTATCAAATTTTATTTGTAATGTTAGATACATTGATTTCAGTAGTGTAATAAAAAGATATAAATTTTGAATTATAAGTATTAAAATTGATTTATTTAAATTTGTATTTTGAAATGATTGTAATTGTATAATATAAAACTGTATTTTTCTGATTTTATAAAATAGTTTATTTTTAATTATATCAAAATATTTTAGCTTATATATGAGATATATTTAATTTAAAAAATCCTGAACTTTGATTTTAAAAATAATAATGGTTTAGTAATAAACAATGAAAAAATAAAATAACAATTTCATTTTTTATGTAAATGTTTCAAAAATTATTTGAGTACCTAAACTGTAAAAAATCTAATATAAATTTATGTAATTTTACATAAGTATTAACAGTAAAATAGCAGCATTTTGTCATTTTTTACTATAATAATTGACGTAATATTACATTTTTCTGAAAAAATACATTCGTAGAATATGTAAATTTACATCAACTTTTTACAGTGTACATATTATTGTAAATATTTTGATTTTCTTCAAAATTCAAATTCGAATTTTGCATAAACGCGTACGATATATGTTTTACCATTTTAATAATTTCGACTGTAGGCTGTAGGTATATATTTGTAATAGGTGTAACTTGATTAACGAAAAAGGGTCTAAGAAAAGTGTTGTGTGTGGTGGCTTGTGCATTGGAGTGTACCCGCCTTTTGCGGCCACCTTGGCGCCATCTAGCTCCGCCTACTTCACCCTATCGCTATCTTTGTCTGTGGCTGGTCATGCGTTCTTTGTCTGGACTTTGTTGGCAGCAGTACTGGGTGCTCGGCGCGACGCGGCCACGATTCGGCTTCTCCGATCGTCTTCGCTTCGTTCGATGACTTATTTTAATTACAATTTATCTTTTCTTTATTCTCGTTCCTCAACTCCGGTCGGTCGGCGCGAGAACGAAAGAGAGAGAGAGATTTTAGTCGGTCGACAAGCCTCTCTTTTTTACTCCTCTCTCGCTCCTCTTATTTCGTTTCGAAATAATTTATCGGTTGTGTTTACCTTTTTGACGCGGATGTATTTCATTAGCCGATGCACAATTTTTATTCGAGTTTCGAGTTTATCATTTGCTGTATCAAACACCAAACACACATACCAACAATTTTATCATTTGTTTCAGTTTCGTACTTACAACACTGAAAATGATCTAGACAGATAGTGATTGGAAACAAAATATCGAAATTATTTATTTTCATATTTAAAAACAATGCCTGATATTACAAGCTCAGTTTTTGGGTGTTTTAGTTCATTTGTTTAGTACAGCTCTTATGACAGTTTCGTTACCTTACAATTGATATTAGTTAAAACCATTTTTAAAATAGAACTTGTAATACGAGTCAATGACTTCAATTTATTATTGAAGTATTATTTGATCAGTGGATACGTTTAGCAGTTGCAAACCTTTATATCACTTATTATGCGGATTTTAGCCTTATTTATAATTTGCTACTGATGATGAAAGTTTAATATATAAAATACGTATTTAGAAAATTTATTTTAAATTTTTATTATATACATATATGTACCCATGTACTCAAAAGAGTATGACATAAAGTCTTTCCACTATCCCTAAATTAATTTTCTCTAAACATTCCTATCCAGACAAGAAACTCTAGCTTCAACCATATTCATGATACCTCTCATGCATGCTCTTCTATTCCTACTACTTGGAAACATTCGATCACACAAAAGCACTCTCAATCATATCACTCCATTTACTCATCGAACATCCATGCAAAGGTATACCTTCCAAATTATTCACATATATTCTTTTATCCAAACGTTCATTAGACATTCATAAACCCATCTTAACTGACTAATGCCAACTTTTGCAAAAACGTTTTTTTTCAATTTGACACTCATCTACCAGTTTAATACAAATTTTGTAGTGATAAACAGTGGTGTAACTACAAATTTAAAGCCCCTGGAAAATTTTAAAATGAGGTCCTCTTAAATATATTCAGTTTGTGAAAAGAGAATTTTTTTAAACACCACTATAGTATTTACATTATTTTCAATAAACCTCGAAATTAATATGATATTCAAATTTTATATTCGTTAAATAACTATATTTTGTCTCAAACTAAATACCATAATGTCTCACAATAAGACAGTATAGAACAGAAAAAAAATTAAAGTCAAATTCTTGTGCAAAAATATTTCTATTTACAATAACTTGTAGTGTGGAATCATTTAATAAAGAAATAAATCTTCGATATATTCTTATTACAATATATAGAACTTTTTACTGTTTAAGTCATCTTGGTTTACAGGCCTCCCCTACACTGTAAAAAATGTAATATAAATTTATGTAATTTTACATAACTATTAAGAGTAAAATAGCAGCATTTTGTAATTTTTACTATGATAATTGACGTTATATTATTATTTTTTTTTAATATATTCATAGAATATGTAAATTTATATCAATTTTTTACAGTGTAGTTTGGCAAGCTCCACTATATTGTAAGGTTTCGTGCCCAGAACTTACGGCACTGGCGATACATGTCTATACATTTCTAAGTGTATAAATAAAGGTAATATAAATAATTGTGCACACTTTTAATGAAAATGAAAACATATTTGAAATAGAAATAATTTTATCTTTTTCCAAAACAGATAAAAAGTGTATGCTATTTTAATACCGAAATTTGAAGAAAAAAATCTGTTTGCAATTATGTGCAATATGTTGAAAAAAGATAGTTAAATTTTTTTACAGAATAATAATTGTAAAATATTATCAAACCAAAAACACCTGGACGATTATAGTTTGTTTATGTGATTACGTTTATTTTAATTTTGTCTCAAGTATTTCTAATTTTTAGAGATTATTTTTTTCTTAACGCGTACCTATATCATATGTAAAGAAAAATGTTATTTAATTTAATAATTCTTAAAACAAAAACTATAATAATAAGTAAAATGATTCTACATTTGGAGTTTTTATGATTTCCATGAAAAATGAATGTGACATACACATATACACATGCAAAGAAATCTAGGTTACTGAAGTGACGACTCATTATCGTCATAAAAGGCTATCATTGTGACAGTTTTTGTAAAATGAAACTGGTTAATATACTTTTTCCTAGTACCTGACAACCGGTTGTAAGTACTATTTACTCATTACTACTTATTTATACCTAAGTTTCGTCTAATAATGAAGTCATTATTAGACGAAACTTTTCAAATCATATACTTCGTACTATATTAATTTTAGTGTATCATTTTCTATATTTGTTATGGGTATTCAAATTTATTAAAACAATTAATTATTAAATCGAGTAAGGACGCTATATGTATACTTGGTAAATCATTATTTTTTTTTACCTAAATTAAATAAAGATTTTAGAATTTAAAAAAAATACGGTGAATCAATTGATAGCAATAATAATTAGAGCATTTTATGAAGTAATAGAAACTCGTGTATTCTCACTAGCGTTTTTTATTTATTTATTTCAAAATTAATTATTTATCTCAGTCTTTAAAGAGAAACGAATAATATTTCTATTTTCGATATTTTTTATTATAATATTATGTAATCTTAATGTCTAATTAGTAATTTTAAAACTTAAAAATATTGGTTGAAACAAACGGTCGTAAGTATAAGTCGTTGTAACTCGAATACGGAATCATTTGGAAGACACGGAAATAGTGCAAAATTTGCACTCGGAGAAAATGTTGAAAAAATACACTTGCGTTGTAAAGCCTAATTATTGTTATTTTTAATACGTTTACACAAATTTTTATTTTTTTAACACACAATCCAATAAATTTTTTAAATTTTTTAATGAAAATCTATTAATAATAATTAATATTCTATAGTTGACATAGAAGATATAATTATATATATATATATATATATATATATATATATATGTATAGTTTACTAGAAGATTTAATAAAAATCACAAAAGTTTATTGTATACAATAAGCATTTGATTTTTTCGAGTACAGATATATAGAACGATAAGTTGTACCGAAATATTTGCATTTTGTTATCATTGAATGATTAATATTGATGTGTTAGTCGACAAGTGATAAGTGACACAAACGAAAAACGCTAAAGTGAAGGAAAAACTATAACAAGCCGTGTTTTTGAAGCGGTTGTTGTTATATGATTATCAGCGCCAGCACACGCGCATGCGTCGTGCAATCGTGCGCCAGAGGTCACATACATATATGCCGACAAAGGCATTTTTAACGTGTCATTATCGAACCAGTGACAGCTAAAAATGAGTTGAACAAGCCAGTTAAGTAATAGGATTATCTACCCGCCTGTCACACATGTTCACATACACACACAAGCATATGCATACTAATTACTATATAACGTTATACAATGTGTATGTGTGAACAAATGCAAAACGTTCCACGAAATAACAAAATACGACTATAAAAGATTCATTGTCTCTATAATCAGTCTGTACTAGATTCTTTTCGCATTTTTTTAGTAACATCAAAGAAGAATCTTATGTACAAGTGTTGTACTAACGATATTTATTTATCTTTTATCAAAGTTTTTCTTGTTAAAGTAATTAATAAATGTAATGAATAATAAAATGTGAATAATCACAGAATATTAAAAAAAATCTGCTATGGCAATCACAGAATCGTCTACAAAGTTATTTAAATAAAATGAGAAATTATTATTGAAAATGACAATAACATCATATTATATTGACAAATTTCATGAAACGTAGAATCATAAAAATGTACGTCAACATAGATACTTAAATAATGATTGTAAAAATATAAAAATGTATTATCGTATTAAAAAGTGTTTCAAATAAAAGTTACTGGTTATAATCTGGGTAGCAATTTTTATTAAATAAATTTTGAAATATTCGTAAAACATATAAAAATGACCTCCATAAACTACCACTTTCGATGAACGGATCTGTATAAAAAGTTGATCAAATTGAGCTATTTCTTTAATAATCTTATTAACTAAATTTACTCAAAACGTGTCCATAAACAGACAAACGGACAGATAGACAGACAGACCAGCATCATGCTAAAAGCAGTAGATTCATGTTTAGAACTGAATTTGTGCTTATCTGTAAAAATATTTAAAAAGTCAAAATTGAGTTAACAATATACCTCCATTTCTACATGTGCGGTGTGTAACAAAAAGTAATTAATATGGTTTTTTAATTATTGGTCTAATTTTAATTGGTGTATCTAATATATACAAAAATTTTGTCACAAGAGGGTACCTAATTTAAATAATAATTTAATTACCTGCATTGTGCAAAATGTAAATTAAATATGGGTATTAAAATTTACATAATCATCAAAATTACTTTAAATAATTGATATAATAAATATTAAATACAGATGTTTTAAAATCGTCGTAAATATTTAATGAGAGCAAATGATATAATTTTTGTGTATAATTAATAAACTAATAATATTTATTTTTTACTTAAAATCCTTGAACAAACACACAGTTTGTTTTTGTGTGTATATCTACAAATACTTTAATTTTTCAGTAGTTATGTATAAATAGTTTAGCAAAAAATAAGTATAAATAACAAAATATTTAATTATTTTTATTATTTGCAATCGTCATAAAAACATTTTAAAATTTAGCGTTCTTAAAATACTGAGGGGCCCCTTGTTACAGCCCAGTCAGCACTCACTAAAGCTGCTATTCTAGTCATCACATTTAAATTTAAAGATATTTAACTTAAATGAGAATTTAACTTAGAGTTTAAATACAATAATTCTAAATATTCTATATATCTAAGGATTTTATTGCTATATTGGCAATGTACCTATACATATATTATATTTAATTTCTTCTAAAGCTATCTAAATATAACAAATTGCAAACATTTCTGTATTATTTATATTCATGCAAATATTTTTCACAATAATTATATCAAATTAACAAGTCTAATCTCAAATTTAGCAGTTAAAGTACCTCCAATGGTCATTTATTTAAAGAAATTTAAGCTAAATTTTGACACTTAAAGTATTTAAGTAATGATCAGAATTGATGTTAAATAAAAGTATTTTATTTTTTGCGTGTAATATTTAAATGTTTTCTTTCATACTTTTGTGTCACACTGTATATTAAAACTAAACAACTATCATATGTATAGTGATATTTAGTATATCGTGACAAGTTATACACGGTAAAGTAAAAAAAAGTCAGCTAGATAGTAAAGAAAAAAAAGAAGAAAACAACAGAGAAACATCGCCGAACATGAATAGGAAGAGTAGAAGCATGTCTGGGAAATCGAATTCCGTTTTGTCGTTGCTTTTCAAAGCACCCTTCGATAAATAGATATATAATTTATTTGAACTGTCTTGAACTGTCGTCGGCGACTGTCTTGTTACTAGCTTGTCTTGTCTTGTAACAGCCAGGCAACATAACATCAAGAAGCAAGGGTGTGTGTGAGTGTGCCGTGGCTATATGCTGCCATAGCCCGCGCCGCGCCGCGTGAAGGGTTTGCGTTTGTGACACGGCGCGCTGTAACGAAACGAAGGGAAGATGATGTTATCACTTATATGTATCAACGAGCTGAGAGAAAGAGGAATTCGGAATGAAAAAAATTTAATACTCGACGGTGAAAATTGAATTCCTTCAATTTAATGCTATACCTCTACAAGTATATCTACCTGGATGCGTCAAATATATATATATATATATATATTTTTTCTTTATTTCAATTTACATTGCACAAATTTACCCGAAATATATATCATCTTCCAAAATTCATTGGCAATGAAAGGAATTTTTATATTTCTTTATTCGTGTAATTAAATATTTAAAAATAAAATTGTCACAATTTTTGAAATTTACAATATGCAAATAGGCCCTAAATATTGAAATCAGAAATAATAAATTTAAAACATACTTAAAAAATATTGTCAAAATTATTTTTTTACTTAATTAATATTAAAAATTGTTGTCACCATAAAACATTGCTAACGAAATCACCATGACAACATTGTAAAATTATCAAAATATACATTCTATAATATTAAATGAGCAATTCTTATCTATTTAAGATGTCCAGTCTGTTCATATTGTGTTGTCATTAAAATTACGAATGTGTACAAAATTTCAGGTTGATCTGACAAGTAGAATCAAAATTGTATTACAAGATTTGATTCTAACAAATTAGATAAAGTGAACTTAAAAAAATCTTGTAAAAATATGTTCTTTTACTAAATAACATATAAATCAGTTATAATGCTCATAAAAATATTTAAATTTGATATTGAAAACTCAAAAAATTATAGTTAAAAAAAATTTTTACTATAGGCCACTGGAAGAAACTTAAACGAAAATTTACTTAAAAATTATCTACATTTAAAAATAAAAGAGTTATGAAGAAAAATTAAATCACATATAATTTGAATTTTCGCTCATATCTGTTGATTTTGAGTCAATTTAACCAAAATCGTATCCAGTGGCGGTTTGTGAGTTGAAAATTTGGTGGGTCATTGTCGTGGTTGGCTTCGTCTAACGCAAGCAAAATTAGAATTCGTTTGTCTTTGTCTGACGCAGTAGCATGCATATGTACTACGTAGTATATAACATAACGTGGTCACAAGTTTAATGTGACCCAAGCAGTGTGCGCACTCGCACAATTCGTTGTCTTGCTTTCAACACGGTGATGTCGTATCCAAGCAATGGTAAAGACACGATAAACTGGCTTTATTAAAAGTTATTAAATTCAAAATAGTTTATTATTTTATTTATTTGATTTATTCTGCATTGATAAATTTGATCAAATGGCCTAATGTAAGAACCACCACTGATCGTATCTCTTATGATTCTCGAAATCTCTATGCCTAGTAGATTAAGGCCCGGTTAACTGAATGAGTTAACTAGGCAACTAAATTGACAACAGTCTTCGAATTGGTCAGTTTGGAAGATAACAAATAGGTTAACTTGCTAAACGTTTAACAACACTTTGTGCAACGGGTCTAAATCGGACACAAACATTTGTTTATTTTTCAATATCAATTTCATGGTTATGATTATTTTTGATATTTAATTTTCGATATTTTATATATAATTTTTACCATTATAAAGCATAAAAATAATTTAGTTTATTGATTTAGATGCAGAATTTTATGCTCTTAAATTTATTTTTGCAGTTTTTTTTTCTTAAAATAATTAAGAAAACAGGAAATTACGAAAATATCTTAAACTTATATGACCAAGAATCGTGGCATCTAAATGTGAATGTAAAAAAATAATATTATTAGCTAATTATTTTTTTTTTCATCTAGCTTTTATTAATACTCAAATTAAACAATAAAGAAACTATATAAGTAAATATAAATAGTAAATAATATAAAACAAATATAAAAACATGACGTTTTAGCTTGTCTTGTGTGATATTGCATGTTAGTTTACCGTATTACTCGTATGTAAGTTTTCTTTATGCATGTATTGAAGGTAGGTTTTCAAATTTGATATTTTAAAAATTGAACGAGTATTTCCATCAATATGAACAACCAGCACACACACACACACACACAGCCAGACAGTGCAATGCAGGTTCGTGTTCATATCAATACTAACCTACTTTATTTGGAGTGCATGAATGTATGATACAAGTCAACTA
This sequence comes from Clivina fossor, assembly GCA_963966155.1. Classification (NCBI taxonomy): domain Eukaryota; kingdom Metazoa; phylum Arthropoda; class Insecta; order Coleoptera; family Carabidae; genus Clivina; species Clivina fossor. The sequence continues at coordinate 4,083,316 of OZ014553.1, read as the reverse complement.
TTGACATAAGCACAACATATTTACATCGACAGCGACACATCAAAGGATTGCTCGAATATGAAAAAAAATATATATATCTACTTTTTTCGCTGTCACAAACTATTCATTTAAACGAGCCATATAAATTATAGATTTATTTACATGTTTGATTTCTATGTACAAATTACTATTTCCCAAGCTCATACAAACAGATTTTTTGTTTTGTTTCAGTTAAACAATATGGATATTGAACGCGAATAGAGTGATACATTAAACATGCCGACTAAAATGTTGCTATCAACATTGTTTGTGTGTGTGTGTGTGGCAAAAATGATAATAATATTGAACTATCATCGTTGTTAGACACCTACGAGCAACTGCTTTTTCTATGGAAACGCGTTGCAAAGGCGTTTGAATTAATTTACGAGCCGATTACTAATATTTTTAACATAAAACTTGAAAATTTATTGCACCTTATAAGGCCTTCAATCGAGCAAGTTTAGCAAAAAAGACATACAAAAAAACTTAAAAGTTATACAAAGTGTTAATAATTATTTTTAATATTTTTAAAGATATGAATATAACAACAGTTATATTACAATTATATGCGCATTTTATAAGATATTTATATTCTGTATTTTTCTATCAATAGAAAAATTCCATTTACAAGATAAGACAGAATATCTCGTGGAGCTGCGAGTCTTAATATTTGGAAAGATTTAAATATACATAACAACATTTATACTGTCTTTTTCTAGCAATAGAAGATTTCCATTTACTAGAAAAAACAGAATAGCTCGGAAGTGTTGCATGATGCGCATAGAATTGCAGCATTAGTTTCAAGAACTAGTTATATAAAATATTGTTAGCTGATTATGTAGTTAGCTGTGATAAATTAATTACATTTTTAGTTGACAGTGGCTGATATTACAAGTACGATGTTTATTTGTTATAGTTCCGACGTTTCGACGTATCTACATGCATCATCATCAGGAAAATTGTAATGAGTTCTGAAAGATTTTTTACTACGTTATAGATGTATTATTATAATTATATATATATATATATATATATATATATATATATATATATATATTTAATTTTACAAAACTATATAGTTATGTAAAATGAAAATGTATTTCATTTCATTAATAAATTTATGGTAACGTCAAAACTTGTACCATAAAAAATGTGAGTTATTAAAATTGTCTTCGTGTATAGTAAATTATGAAAAAATATTGCGTTAACTTTGTATTTTTTTTTTTTTTAAATAAAGTGTTAGAAAATATTTGCAATAAAATTTGTGATAATACAAACGCTTTCTTCCTACACAGACGGCTTTTTGAAATATTGAAAAACGATTATACACAGAGATATAAGCAACAAAACCAGTAAATAATTACAAAATTAACGTAAAACAAACATATATTACGTATTTAGCAAAATCATTTACGTAAAATAAATAATCATAAAATATTATACCTATTATTCACAGTATATAATGATTATGAGAACTAAGAATCAAAGTTTACGAAAAGAGTTACAAGTGAGTACTATATATCGTTCGAATAAGTAATAGTCATTACTATACTTTTTCTACGACTTTACAATAGGCAATTACATTATTCGGTTTGTTATAAATGATATTTCAAAATAATTATAATATGAAAATTACACCAACTCGTCAGATATTTGAAATGCAATTTTGTGATTTATCACAAGTTTTAGAACAATAAACTTACAGAATTTTGTTTGGTCAGAAGGCGTTGAGTAATAATTTAAAATTCATTGATATAAATAATAAATAGCATTACTTATCAAGAAATGCATATATAATAAATATTTTTATTTAACACAAGTTGAAAAATGAAAATAAATCTTCATTTAGTCATACTGAAAGTAACTGAGCAAAAAACAGTTTTTAAATTTAAAAATATTTTTGAAATCTTTTCAAAACTGAATAATAAAACCGAGTAATAGTAGATAAATAAAATGTGTAAGATATGAAAAAAAGATAGAGAAACATAACTTTGATTAAAGAAAGATGTCTTAAAAAAGGATGAAAGAAAAAAAAAATGAAAAATCGTAAAACAAAAGGTAGAACAAATTAAAAGCAGGCGCCAAAGGCTAATTTGGAATTCAGATTCTCAGGCACTATATAGTTAGCTGTAGGTAGAACAATATCGAGTCGAGTGCTTAAATCTAACCTGATTCAACTATATTAAAATGCTACGCGATTATGGCACTTAATACATTTAACAATACTGATCATTTTCCTTACTAATCTTTAGCTCTTATAATGTATAGTTTTTAGGACTACCTGAATATAATTCCAACTGTCTTGGCATTTCCAAATTTTTCATAGAAGTCAGGTGAATATTTTTATATTCATATACATTTGAAAAATAATACGGTAGCTAGTATTTTATGTAATCGAAACAGATATTATGATGTAAATATGAATTTACACATGTATTAAAACTACCAGCATATATTTTTATTCTATACAGTAAAATTAATTTTAGATAGTGGTCACAATAAAAATTTAAATAATTAATATTTATTATACATCAACAATATTTTATTAAAATATTATTAAAAAATTGTTTTTATTAAAGAATAATTTAATTTTACTTTTGAAAAAAAATGCTAGTAAAATTTGAATTAAAATTTATATTTTTATTTAAAATTATAATATTCTCCCAAAATTATATTTAAAAAAAATTAATACATTTGAAATATCTTCGTGCGAATTTTTATTATTTTTAAATTGTGAATAAATGTTGTAATGAAAAAAAAAACAGTAATTTTCAGGTTTTCATTGGATTTATAGCATTTTCTGGACTGGTATGCCGTGCTCGATCTATTTTAGTTGCAGACGTTTTGCCATACATTGTAGATGGCATAAATCCAATGAAAAAACAACTTTTCTAAATTTCACTGTATTTATTATAAATAAAGTGAAATTTCGCAAAGTTGTTTTTTCATTCCAACATGGATTTAAAATTTCATAAAGTTAAATAATCGATTAAAAACTATAATAAATGTTGTTCTTTCTATTTTTTATATTATATATTAGTTACACATTTAGTGTCAAATTTGATAGCTAATTTTTTTGAGAAATAGTGACACTTGATTTTTATTGTTTTAATTAAAACTCGAAATTTAAAAGAAATATCAAAATTCTGTAAAAAGCAGAGAACAAATGGGTCAGATAACTACAGTCGCGTTTTTACCTAACCCATTATCATTTTCACTAATAAAGCTGACCTAATACCAAACTTTTATCTCAGAGAAGGTGTTTTTAGTTGTTTGTTTTTTAAACTAAAATTAAAATAAGAAAAAGCAAGCACAATGGAATGAATTAGAGAATCGTTTTTTCTTAAACTTTAATATTATTTTAAACGTATAAAATGCAACCGTAGTAAAAGTTAACTATAGTTTTATGTTGGCAGTTCACACCAGATAGGTAAAGAATCGTTAACTGTTGTCAGGGGTCTAAAAGAGCCTGTAATTATACGTTTTTTTGTCCTCCTTCATTCCATCCAGACAAAACGATTCGTTTTTCTTGTTGATTTGTTTTGACTATAAAAACAACAGATTATAGTTTCTGGAAGCATAAAGCATAAGTGTTCATGTGGGATTATTTTTTTCCGATATAAAAATGATAACTTCTCGAATTTTTTTCCACGCGGTGTTAAATATGATTAATGAATATTTTTGGTCAGTGTTGAAAGAACCCTTTATATATTAAATTACACAGTAATTAAATATAATAAATTTAATATTCATTATAATTTAATTTTTTATAAATCTATAATATTATAAAAATGAATCAGTGTCTGCCTGTCTGTATTATAGCTTATAATAACTCATAACTATTAAAATAAAAATCTTAAAATTTGTCATATTACATAGTTAGGACTTTAAGATAATACATACATATATAGGTTTTACAAATTATCATGAACAATTTCAGCTATGATTTCATAAATCAAAGTAAATTATAAAGTAGTTATACTTTATAGTAAATTTAATAAATAAGTATATTTACTCTGTTGTTTTACGAAAATAATTAAACAATTAGGAGATTTACCAGCTAAGAATGTTGACATTTGTCAAAATAACTTTCAATACATTCTCTAACATTTTTAAGTTTCTTGAAAAGCATTTGATTTGTGGAAATACGTTAATTAATAACTTTCAAAATAAGGTTTAAAAAATAAAATTTTTGATTTTTGATACAGGATTAAATTTGAAACCAAACAAATTAAGCAGATAATCAGGCCTGTTCTATAACATTACTGTTAAAATTAACGACATATTAAAACAAATATTCTAGAATTTTGTAAAATAATAGAACAATAATAATTTTACATAACATAGTAAATATTTTAATCAATTCTGGAATTTTTGTTTTAACCTGTAATTCATTTTAACATTTGTTTTGCAGAATAGAGAATGTAAGAAAACAGTAAATTTGAGATGTGTCAAGTTATTGGTTCTACATTAAAATAAAAATGCTTTATAAAAGAATTAAGCTTATTGCATCCGAGCAATATGGGACCTACTTACGAGTAGCTAATGTTTTATATTACAAAGTATACATACTATTTTTCATGTTTGCATGAAATAAACTGGTTTTGTTTAAAATAACAGAATAAAACTGACTTTTGTAATGTTCAAACTCTGATTATTAGTTTGAATGAAAAACATATTATGTTATCTTGTTGTGTTTTTGATTTATAGTAGCAAATTGAAAATTTGATGTTTTCAATCATTCATAATAACTTTTTGTAAATGTAAAAAAAAATAATTTTTATAAATACTTCATTGTAGATTTTTGTGTTATAATGTAATTTGAAATTTTTTATATATGGTAACCATGTTTCTAGATGCATTGTAAAAATACATCTTTTTTGAATAAACTTAAAAAATTTGAAACCACTATTTTTTAGATATTTGTATGTTCTAAATTATGCAATTAATTTATTTGTTATTAGATGTTATATTTTTTTTCTTCTAAGTTAGTTATTTGAATTACCAAACATTTTTTCCAAATTTATATCAATTTTAAAATTGGTTCGTGGCGATAATATATATAATTTAAATAAATATTTTTAACATATCGATATTAATACTTATAAATTTAGAAAATAAAATGAAAATGTGCAATATTTACCAAAACAGTATCTCGATTAGCGGACGCCAACTGCAACCAACGAAAAGTAAAATTTACAAATTTATATTAACGCACATTTTCAGCTGATTTATTTACAATATCATCTTTATTATGTACTAATTTTCTATATATTTTTCTCAATTATGTATCTAATGTATGAGAATAAAGTTAATCAATGCAAAATGATTTTTAAAATATGAATTACAGTATTTCGTGTAATTTATTTTTAATAATTATTTTACCGTGAAAAATAAAGATAATAATTAGTAATATTACATACATATAAAGTTATAGATAAAACAGCACAATAAGGATTTTTCACTTCAGTTTAAATTTAAGGTAAATGCAATAATCTTTAGCATTTGTCATATAAGATATTTCAACATTTCGAGATAGTGAATAAACGAAAATAATATAGATTTGTCAAAGTTAAATCAATATTTTCTGCTTTAACTAGAAAAAAAGACCCTATAAACACAGCGATACTTATTTACTTGTAAACCATAATCAGTTTTAATTAATTTATTGAATATATTTTTGAAAAATTTCAATAAAATTTGTTCATAAACAAACCGATAACATTTTCTTATCAAAAAGTTACAAAACGGACAATATCTCGAAAGTGCTTGAAGGGGTACGATAATTTCACGTGTTATCGGAAGTAAAAATTGAAATAATAATTTTTCGTTACGAAAGCGTAAACTGATTTATGCATTGCAAATAACTGTGTTTTGAAATCAACATGTATACAGCGATTTTCACGTTGGTAGGTCCGATTCAAAAATATAATATGCACTACGTCCCTGCTCGCAGAGTGGTCAGCAAAAGAGCCAGAAGGCTTACTATACAGCAAGCCAAGAACTCTCTGACAGCAACTTACGGTTTCACGCATACATATATACGAAATACGAAGAGTGTCTTGGCCACAATGTATTCATATATATACATACGTATATATATATATATCCGAAGACGATGAGGTTGAGATTGAAACGAGCTGGGGCCCTCATATACATAATTGTATGTTTGTTTTACAACGGCTGCTAGTTCTCGGCTAGCTCGTCGTTGATTGATGGCGCCACCAGTCTCGCCGCCCGTGCCAACTGCTCGAAGCGCCTATACCCATACTTTTTATTATTTACTTTTCTCTACTCCTTCTTTTTTTTCTCTTTTTCGCTTCTTTTCTTTTCCACTACGATCGCTGTTTCTTCGTCTTTTTTAATTTGGTAGCGCCGGATGATTTCCGTTTCGTTTTAAAAATGTATTTTTGTGGACGATCGTTCGTTGTTTTACTTGATTATGATTCGACCGGGCTAACTTAAGCTAAGGGAAATCGACTGTCACAAATTAACTATGTATATATCTCTTTTCCTTTTTAATTAGAGGTAAATGATTTTGAAAATTTAAAAATAAATTTATTGTGTGGTCTTCCGGTATCATTATAAATAAATTAAAGTTAAGATACCTTGATAAATAAATATTACTCGTTCTTCGTTTCAAAAAAGCAACTTAGTTTTACTAATTTATCCAACAATATATGGGTATATAAACATGAGAGATACCTATATAAAAATATCAAACTTATTTCAATTTATCGACGTAAAACAAAAAAATATATGAAAATATTTGTTTAGTAAATCCACATATTTTTAATGATAAAAATGTAAATAATTGTTGTGTTTAAAATCTTGCAAAATTAAATCTTAATGCTATACTGCAAGATTGATTTTTGGGAATATTAGCATTGAATAAATAATAATTATAAAAGTTAAGATTATACATTCAATGGTATTAGTGTAACCAGTTGAGGATTAACTACATATAAAGCCCTGGTTAGTGAAACTATATGAACACTTCGATAATTACCTAAAACAATTTATTCATTTAATTTGTTAACACAAAATCATCATTAACAAATATTATTCTGAATCATCACAAAATAAAGATAAATTAAAAACTTAAATCAATTTAATATCTCGATAACTTTATTATAAAGAGTATCTTCACAGATAATTATTGACAAATTTTAAAATTAGTTTATTATAGCTATGAATTTGATTAAAAAAATAGCTCTTAAGTTATTGGTTAAACCTTGTATATTGTAGTAAAAATATTCTAAAATAATAATAAGTAATGTTTTAATATTATCAATCTAGAAGAAGCAATCAGAATTTTTCGTTCAAATATGACGTATATATATGACTTCAATAATGAAATGCAGTAGGAACGTTTAATTTTTTTAAAAAACAAATGACAGTAACTAACTGCATTCATTTGTCAAGGTAAAACCTTACTTTGTTTCAAGCTGATTCATCAATTAAAAATTCCGGCACGTGAAAATTTGTCATAAAAACCAAATATACCTATAAAAAAAAACCCTCTTCAAATAAAAAAAAACGGCAGAAGGAATCTTTTTTCCAAAACGTCAAAATTCGTATACGCATCCCTTAAATTGTACCACAAATGAAATTCACAATTTGACAGCGGAGGATGTGGAATGATGTGCTGTCGGTTGTACTGTAAACTAATCGTGAGAAACTTTCAGACCTGTTTTAATTTAATTGGTAGTCCGGATCTGTAGGGGGCCGTCAAAAAGGATACGGCCCTGCATGGGGTTAATTATTTTTAGGGGACCGTAGCACTATAATGTTTCGATGGATCGCTTTTAACAATAAATATTACACAAAATTGTTTTAACGAATTTTCAGAAAGACAATTCTACGTATTACTTTATAAGAACACCATATTTTACTTATATATGTATGTTTTTTGTTAAAAGTGCAAATATTAACTAGTGCTTCTAGAGTTGCCTGTTTTAAGAGTTTCATGTGTATACATTATACCAGTGTATATCAAACAACAGGTATCGTTCACGATAATATACGCATATACCCATGCGTATATGAACATTTATGTATTATTTAAATTAAAAAATTACTTACATGTTTATATTTATAAACAGTAATTAAAAATATTAAATTATAGAAATAGATGTTTTATATTTACTGGACAACGTGACTGTTTTAAATGTAACACTTTAATTTTGTTCATATTTGACAATAAATTTATTTTAATAATAAACATGTGAAATTTTTAATAAAACTATTTATATTTCACATGATGCATTAAAATGCAAAAAATGAATGCATTAAAGTATGCAGTAGTTCAATTTTGGTAAAAATTATAGAAAATGGAACTAGTGCGTACTTTAACGCGTTCTTTATTTGCATTTTAATGCATTGTGTCACACGAGCTTTATTCAATATTCTTGCGATATATACATGAAACAAATTGTAACTTTAGTTCTTATTTCGTCAGCCGGTGAGAAAAATATACACATATTTCATTAATCATCTACTTTACACAGAAATATTATAAAATTTGCAAAAAAAAAATACATTTAAAAAACTATAACTTTTTTGGATGTGAAACAAAAACCTAATTTACTTAATATTTCATAAAAACAAAAGTTAAAAATGTGTAAATATCTAACACATTATATTATCGAAAAATATTTGTAAAGATTATATATATTTTGTCAATTAATAATTCATCTATAAAAGTAATCAAATTAATGTTGCAATTCAGTGCACAAAGCACATCTCTTAAAAATCGAATTGTTAGGAAATATTTTCTTTTTCTTGTATGAAAAGTAGAATTTCTTTTACTAAAAAAAGAAAAAATGTCTTGTAACGCTACAAGTCATAGAAGATGTGCACAGAATTGCATCATAATTATGCTTTCGTTACTCAATGATCCTTATTACAAGTTCGAATTTAACTAATACTGGTTTTAAAATAATGCAACCTGCCGTAAAAGCAGAACCAAATGAATGAACACAGAAAAACCGAGTTTGTAATATCAGCCACAATGTCACGTCTCATCACAAATCAATTTATTTATTGTTTTAGTAAGTAAGGTAAAATAATGGATTTGAGAAAACAGTTTGAGCAGCACAGATAGGAAGACAAGCAGCCAATGTCATCCGCACACTTAATACCGAAGCTAATATTTGCATGTTATACGTTCGGTCTTCTTTGGTCCATACCGGCCGAGCCGGGGCCGGGGCATCACAGCGCACACACGTATTTACCGACTATGCGACTGCAAAGCGACTGCGTACAACGAGACGACACATTCACATATATGATGCGATGTTTAGAAATCAATTTTGACTGTTTGTCCAGTGTCGTTTTCGTTGTAATTAACAGACACACGCACAACATGCACATCCCGTGCCATTTCCTCGAAACTTACTTTCCCTTCATTTGTTCGTTTTGTAAACAAAGTGTACTGTGCTTTTGCTAAACGCAGATGCGCTTCGATTTTGCACATGCAAAATGCCACTAAACTTGTAGGTTAGTTTCGTTTAAGTTAGGTTATGGTTCTGGCTGTGACAGCTCAGCAGTGAGATTCCGTAATAACTTGTGTTAGCGAACGCTAGTGTTTACTAATACTAACTAGATCACCACTAACTATAGCGATAGGTAACGAATATGAGTTACAGAATCCCACTTTGGCGGTTCGACCACCATTTATTTGTTGTTTATAGTTCTATTGTAATCTCATATTGCAACATGCGCAGGCTGTATTATTGCTTTTTTCTAGCTAACAGAGCATGACCATTACACTATGTATTTACAATTATTCAAATTGATTTTTTTTTTAAAAAGCTGAAATCATTTTGTACATACATATTACATATATTGTAAATTTATGCATTGTAGTATGAGATATAAGATTGTGTTTCAATTGAAATAGATACTAATTTAAACTATAGTTAGATTTACAATCACAGACAAAGTTTAACAATAATTATTTAAAAGTTATTATTAATACATGAATGATTTTTTTTGTTAATAATGTAGCTATATTTTCATTTCAAATTTTAGTTATTTTCCATAGCAACTAGTTTCGGTGTAGCCATGTATGTATGTCCTCCGTACGTTGATTTGTACAGAAATTCAATATTATAGTATTAAAGAAGAAAAATTACAAGAAAATTAAAACTTATGTAACAATAACAATATTGTTCTTGCAACCTAATATATATATTATGTCACTTGAAGTAGAAAGCTCTGCTTTGCCTGGGCCACAAATATCTGTGTTCAACACAATAATCATGGTTTTCTACTCTTAGTAGATTTCGGATGTTTCAGAGCAGTAAGAAAAAAAAAATTTACTAATAAAAAAAAACGAATAATTTTCGAAAAAGAAATTACAAAAAACTAAAATTTCAAATCAACGTGCTTATTTCACAACCCCTTTAATTCAGTAACGCGTTTAACACAAACAAAATTGCTTAAATCCGATTTGTAAAAAAAATTGTATTTTATTATATTTATTATTAATAATAATACAGTAGAAACATTAACTTTATAAAAGAAACTTAAAAAATTGCAAGTTATGTTTCAAAGTGTACAGCATTGTTCTTTTGTACGAATATCCTTGAATAACACCATGCTTCAACTGTTTTGGTTTTTCAATATATGTATAAATAAGAATAGATAAAAACTATGACTATGACATACATACATACATATAGATGTCAAATATATCTTATTAATTAAGCAATTAATGATTTTTTTATTTGATTACGTCAGGTGATAATTGATAATGATAATTAGCTTATTTATTGCAATGCAAACTTATATAATCCTTTGATTTACAAGGAAAAAATATTATTAACATGTGTTAATAATATAGACTTATTTCAAATGCAATTAATGAAATAAAAAATCATTTTAAAAATGTAATTGCAAATTTATTGTGTTGGCTGTGAAGTGGGTAAAGGCGCCAGCCTGATGATGTTATTTGTCGCATGTACGAGTCCGGGTTCAAATCTAGAATATTTATACATACATATATACAAACATAATCACGCCATGTACCCAAAAAGGTGCGGCACAAACTTTTTTCACTATCTCCACTATTAGTTTCCTCCAAATATCTCCAATCAAACAAATAACTTTAACTTCATCCACATTCATAATTCCTCTCATACATGCTCTTCTATTCTTAATACTTGGAAACTTTTGCTCACGCAAAACACTCTCAATAATACCACTCCAGCAATAACCAAACAATAATGGAAAATATTTCATATAAACTTACTTTATTTGAAAAATTTTTGAAAAATCAAATTAATGTGTTATGATAGTTCATTACATAATTGAAATAGAGCGCAGCCGGTATTCTATAAATACAACTAGTTAAAGTATCAAATAACAAAACTATTCTATAATTTAACTACCGTAGATCGATATTTTATAAAATAACTAGTAATTTCATGAAATATTGGAATATCTTTACAAAGAACTCATAAGTTTTTGCGAACATTGACAAAAGTTAGTAGCTATAATATTAGTCGTGTACATAAAAAAAATAAAAATTATATTTGTTATAAAAAAAATTAACATAAATAATATGTGTTGATGTTGATTTTTTACTTTGTTTTTGTAACCGTATTATATTACGGAATAGTAATCATTATTTTTTCCAATGATATGTGGATCCATTAAAATGCAGTTATCCCAGTTATATTTAATATTATATTCTAAACTGTGTTATTTTGTTAATAGGTCTTTTTTTCTTCTAAAATAGTTTTAATTTATTAATATATCTATATAATTTTAATAATTAAAATTGGTCCGAAAATTTTTTTTTATTCATAATTACTCAATGTTTCAATTATATCAAGCGGTATAGAGCTTATATTTTCAAAATATCTTGATAATAAAATGTTTCTTTATAATAATATAAATATATAAAATTATAAAAATATATGTTTATGATTTTGATGGTATACTTTTTGCTTGGATGTCCTATGGGTAGATGGATTGGTATGATTGAGAGTGTTTTGCATGAGCGAAAGTTTCCAACTAGTAAAAATAGAAGAGCATCTATGAGAGGTGTTATAAATATGGATGAAGCTAAAGTTGGATAGTACTGTTTGGAGAAAACTAATTTCGGGATAGTAGAAAGAGTTTATGACACACCATTTCAGGTACATGGCGTGATTGTGTGTATATTATATGTATAAAAATGACGGGCTATAAAAATTATAATCAATTATTACAAACGAAATAATAGTATTATATAATAAACTATAGATTAATATAATATTAATGAAATGTCAATGTTGCTTTAAGTATAATTAGAAAAATAAATATCAGTTTTATAAAATATTATATGTTTAATTAATTATATGAGAAAACAGTAAATTTTATATTAAAATAATCAACTTTACAATGCTTGAACAACGACGGATATTTTAGCTATTATATCTAAAACATATTAGAAATATTTAATGTCAAATAAGTAAATTAACATATAAATTATTAAAATAATTTATTCAATAAAGTAAAAGTACTGAGTCATTCCGAAAAGATAAAATTTTAAAATTTCATTTCTATTTACTCCTAGTAAATATGGTGAGTGAATAGAAAGTTGATTTTGTCCCTTCGTGAACTACATATATAGTGTAAGCACAGCGGACAATATTGTATGGGAAGGTCACCAAATGTCCACCCCGTATTTACGGAGACCTCGACGTGCAAATATTGACCGGAAGTGTACAAGTTTTTACATTATTTGATCAGATCGACATTTCCTACATATCAGAGCAGAAGTTTACGGGGAAAAAAACTTTTTTCTCATTTTTAATTCAGCGCAAATAGCTTGTATATTTTCTTTTCTTATATTTACTTTATGTTCATTTATAATTCTTTCAACATTATCAAAATTATTTATTAGAAGAAATAATACGTGATGTAGTATTTTTGTTATTATTTAATTTCGGAATAGTGGAAAGAGGTTGAACCATACCCTTTTGGGTACATGAGGTGATTGTGTATTTAATATAAAAGTTTAATATATTTATTCTTTAAAAAAATCGTGCATTTGCATTGTTTTTTCATAAGTTAATAAATAGTTTGGTTCTGAATCAGTAATTCTGCATATTAATGAGCTTAATAAAATGTATTACGCCTAAACTACTTATTAGAATATACTACCTAATATATATATATATATATCTATATAAAAAAAATGTAATAAAAATTCTTTTTGTACGAGTATACACTGTAAAAATGTATCTTAATTTTATGTTAAATAGATTTTTAACAGTAAAAATAACAACATTTTGTAATTTTACTATGATAAGTAAATTAATATTTCATTTTTTTTTTTTATAAAAAATTTCATTTACAAAACATGTAAAATTACATACAGTTTTTGCAGTGTACCTACATCTGAACAAAATTTAGTAAAAAATTCTCCGGATAGAATTGGTCTAAAAATATTCAACAAATAAGACAATGATTTATAAAACATGATATTAATATTAAATTTTTCAAATTTAAGCTGCTTAAATTTCTATCAAACAATAATTTGTATGCATTAAGTATAGGAATATTTTAATATGTAATTTGTATATTTGTAACAATTTCTATACTATTTTGTTTCGAAAGAAATAAATAAATTATTATCATTAATGAAATTCTTAGGAAAGATTCCTTAAGTGGCTAGAAGAATAACATAATTCTATTTTTAAGCAGTAATGCCAATTTTTGAAAAGAAAAACAAGCTAATATCAAAATGGTCTGCATGTGGGTTTACCCATATGCATTAAAATACTGCATGATTTTCGTTATATTAAGCATTAGCTAACAAATTGAACTTTTTTAAAAAAATAGTAATATTTATTTTAATAGTCAATTTCTTTTTTGCGTTGTAACGAAAACATTTCTGTCTACACAACTTAACCAATTAACGTTATATTAAAGAATGGTGACATATGAAGAAGATATTTGATTAAATAATTTAAAATTAAAAATGCTGTTTGATAAATGACGGCTAGTTAATATTCATAACATCAAGTGATTTCCCTAGATAATTGTAAGTTATATAGTATACCAGGCAATACAGCTATTTAAAAAATCATTTTTACCACACTGAAGTTGATAATTAACAGCCTGGGTGGTCAAGTGGGTTGAAACCTCTTACATTTTTAAACACTGACAGAAATAAGTATAGTTAAAAAAACAAACTAAATCGACTAAACTATAGCTATTCTAAATAAAATCACATTTACTTATATGTTTCACATATTTAATATTCAAAGATTTCTGTCTAAATATTGTGAAATAAAATTCAACTGTACAAATATGCAATGTAGAATTTCCACTGCACATTTTTGTATCTAACTGCATTTACAACAAACTTTTTTAATATAGTTTTCAATTATCTAAAAATTTATTTATTTTAAAAATATCTCCACAAAATTTTAATTCTCTTGAAAAGAGTATATAAACTATAAACTTCCTTATTCTAAAAGTTTCGTTTCCGTCTTTTTAAACGAATACAGTAAACAATTAAATTTTAATTTTTTATAATTAGTCGATTTAAATATATAGAAAGAATGTTACAAATAGTAAGAAATACTAGTATATATAGAGTAGAATTTATAAGAAGTACAGTCATACATTGGTAATAAGTTATTGCATTATTGAAATGTACAACACGATGATTAAAACATAAAATTTTTATTAGATCTGTCAGAGAGACGAGGTATAATACGTGTTAATACAAAAATAATTACGAATGTCTGTTATTCTCGATTTATTATTAATTTTTGCATGCATATTGCATCACTTAAAAACACCATGTATTATAGTTGCTGGTAATGATATATCCAGTTGCATACTTAATATTCCACCATTTTCATTAGCGTGATTTTATAGGTTCAGATATTATTATTATTTTAAATTTCAAGGAAAACTTTGAATAAACTCGAACCGGAATTAGTTCTTCCACATTATTCTGAATTACATTCATTAATTAAATTAGCAGCTAGTAATTATTGCAAATTTTCTGCCTTACCATGTAATTTGTGTTTTGTTTATTTAATAAGTATAGTTCCTTGCAAATTTGCAAAAATAGCGCAATATTAATATATAATGTGTACTGTAGCACACCATATTTACTACATGTATACTAACTTAATGAAATTAAATATTCCTGAGAAAAAAAAAGCAAAAAATAAGATCAGACGTGTAAGTAAAAATGTACTCAAATAAGTTATTGATAAATATCATTAAAATATTTCGTTGTATTAAAACAGTTATTTTTTTTTTTAGTATTTTATTTAAATTTATCAATTCTGTATTGCGTTAGTAATATATTTAAATCGTTAATAATTTCAAAACGTCAGTATTTTTACAAAATATTAATATTTTTTTATACAAACATCTGCATTTTTGGTTTTAGTATTTATTACGAATTTTAAGCTTCAGATTTTACAACTTATTGATATTTTTAAATAAAATGGCAATATTGATAAAGTGTTACAGAGGAAATCAATGCAGTTAAATATATTAAATATTTGTTCCTATCTTTAAATATTCTATGTGCAATATGATAAATTACAAGCTAATTCTATAATGCACTTGTTTCGGACATTTGTGAATTGATCTCAAACTGATTTGATGGTAAATTGGAATAAACTTAAGTTTATTTTATTATTTCACTTAATTCATTTGTCTTTTAATTTTTTAAGAACTTCAATATTTTTAGTGTTTAATACTAACCAAATTTATCATATTTACAAAATTGCGCATATAAATTAGGATTAAAATAAACGTAAAATAATAAAAAGTAAAATTTTACTGGAAATTTTTTTTAATTAATTGTTTTTAAATTTTTAATGATATTTGTATCATATATTTTTTTATTAAAAATTTTACTGATCTAATTTATAGTTCTATTTAGAAATTTTTACAATTTTTTTTTTGAATAAAATATAGGAAGTTTATAATTTTTTTTTAACAAAATATATAATTCATTTAAGATTCATTCTAATATTATCTACATATAAGTATTATTTTTTTTTAATTATGCTGTTGATATATATTTTATATTAAATATTCAATTAATATATTGTAAAACACTATGAAGAGAAAAGTGTAGGTATATATATAAAAAAATAATAATATTGTATGTAGCCTAGTGGGTGTCCCTGATCAGTAAAAGCAGCATGAAAACCACAAATCCCCACATTTGGGTCACAAAATAGAAAAGAAGAGTAAAAAACACAGGTGCGTTATCTATCTACGCTAGAAAAGTAGCCGGCCTCTCACGGTAGAGTACAAAGGCACTGGAGGTACTTGAGAGTGCAAATATGTTCATTGTAGACTGTTGTCGGGCATTGGAGCGTAGTGGAGCCGGGGCCTAGATCTCCAGGTTTTGAAAGCACCCGACAGATAGATGATAGCATGGACATAATGTGCCGGCACCTTTTGCCACTGCGGATTATCCTGGTGTAGTTTAAACGACTTACAAAAACCATCTAAAGAGCTCGGCTTTATTTGTTCAAGAATATTTATACTATATAGACATATAGATGCTGTAGTATTTATTTGTGCTTCTATTTTTTCGATGACACATATCAGTCAAATTATATTTGTTTATTTAATTATTTTTCAAATGGGGTAATATTAAATAACTAAATATAATCGAATTTTGTACATCTATCAATTATAAAATTCAAATTACATTTAGAGCTTTTTATGTTAATTATATATGTATACAGCTGTGCATCTTCTTATTATTATTTACCTATTTTTAACAAAAAAAAAACAAAACAAAAATACGTCGGAATTAACAAAACAATTAGCAAACTGTCATTTGCAAGCTCACTTCGTCGAAAATATTCTATTTTCTAGTTATTATTGTTACTTTGCTACATATGCGCGAAAGTATTATTTTTTAAGCAAACAAAGTTTCGAAAATTTATATAAATTGTATATCATATATTTAGTTAGCAGTAATTACTTCTGCTTTTTATATCTAACATACAGTATGTATTTTGTAGAGAAGTATCTAATGTGGTTAATTGAATTTGTGGTTAATACAGAATCGTATCGTTGTTTGAATCAATCACAAATCCGAAATCAAGACGAATTGTTCAAACAAAAGAGCAAAAACGAGATAACAACGTAATAGCACGTAACAACTGTATTTTCCCCAACGACACAGACATCACGACACACACACTGCGGTGTCCATTAAATAAATACAGTTAGTGTGAGGGAGGGACTGATGGAGGACGAAGTGCAGTGCACAAACGGAAAACAGATACAAAACACAGAACGGTGTGCGACCGACGACGTGTCATTTACATTGAACATCAGATAATAGTCGAAAATCAATCAGTGTTACTAATCCACAAACAAGAATTAATTATACGGGACACGATGCGTACTAGTTCAACTCCTAGTTGGTGCGATTTTCGCTTAAATTGCTTTTCAGTTCTCTATGTTAAACTTATATTTGTTTCTCTACTATCCGGTAGATTTTTATTAAAATAATTAATCAATATATTTCTGATTTCGTTAATTTTTGTTTATTACAATTAATAAATTATAATAATAATACTTGAACTGGTATTATTATAAGAAATTTATATAGGTAATAGTAAAACTTGTATAGAATTCCGTGGTAAATAGCCCTACCAATACATATGTAAAACTATGTTGATACTACAAAAACACAAATAAGTAATAATAAATAACATAACAAAAGGATGTAACAAATTCAATTCATTGTTAACTCTCATAGTGTTAAGTTTAATCAATTTCAATAAGAACTACACTTATCATTTAGTCTTGTTATTTCTATTTTGTCTAATACCGACTATTTCTCTCTTCTTATAGTCTAGTGTAAGTGATAAATGTAGTCCTATACAGGGTATTCAAGATAAGTGTTTAAGCACTAGGATCTGTAAAACTATAAAAGTTACACTTACATTAAACAAACTCATTAATGGAACTATTTAATTTATATTTTTGTGGTTGTTTTTTAATGCGTAGGTTACTTAAAGTAAGTAAAATATAAATTTTGCCTTTTTCGTATTTGGCTTTTAATTTCATTATTTAACTTAGCTTGATAATTTAAAGCTGTCAATGCTGTCATGCAGTTCGCTTTGTGCGCAGAGAGAGAACGCAGAAAGAGAAAGAATGCAATGGCAAAAATACATTAGTATTTATCCCCACCACGTGTTATTTTTCATATTTTCTTGAAAGATCACCTAAAGCGATTTTATTGTGCATACGAACTATGATTTTCCTATGACTTTAATAAACTTTAACCAATTTGTACACTAAACTATAAAGTAGTTTCCCTAGCGATAAAACCATTTTTATTTAAAATAATACTAGAAAACATTTTCCATTTTCGTGAAAATTTCGAATATGCAAAACAAAAACAAGCAGAGTCGCATATACAGCAACAAACGCAGTTTGTTACACCGCAATTTGTAGCTATTTACAAAAGCAATTGTTTCATTATGCGAAACAGTAGCGATTGCAAACTGGAAATTTGAATTGGATTTTAAATATGCTTGACAGTAGGGCTGGCCTGCCCTGCCCGATACACCATTCGTTGCATTGTGTACCGACAAAATAAACACGACCACAACTTGTGCTCCCGCCAGTAACCTTCCTAATGCTAGAAATATTTATCGGCTAGATTCGTGCACAGTTGACATTACTGTTTGTCAATGGCAAACAAGTGAATTTGCACCTAGGGTAATTTTAATTGCGACGAGTTTATGTTGGCAGAATGTGATGTGTTTAGTTGGTGTTGTCACAGCACTAGTCGTACTGTACATGATCGGTTTTCCAATTGACGTCCATTAAATTGTGAATACAATTTGCCCAATACGATATATATGTATGTAGAAATAGCCAGATAAAGATAGACTGTGTGTACTGTGTACTAAATGTGGAACATTGACAAGTATGTGGGCAGTTGAATTATATGAATTGAACCACCGTGTTTTCATTTGTAAATCGGATTAATTCGGCATGAATTTTAGCGGTTTTCGTGTCGCAATTACAATTTTTCATTTTGTTTTTTGTCTAGAAAACATATGGTAACAAGCAATTCATATAAAAAAAAATCAAATCTTTTTATGGAACATGAATATTACAATTACTATACAACATATTTCTTAGTTTATCATTTTTACTTATGAAAAGTTTTCATTTAAATTTTAGATACCCTTATTTATTGACAAAAATATTAATTTAAAATGACTATTATTTTTATATGACAATTAAAAACTATTACAAACAAACTACCATAAAAAATATCAAAATTTGTAATCTCAAATTTTAAAAAATTTTGTGATAATTTTAAAAATAAAATTTGGAACTAACGATAAGTTATACTATAAAAAATTAATGCGAATTTATTCTATGAATGTAATTTTCAGAAAAAATGTAATATTATGTCAATTATTATAATAAAAATTACAAAATGCTGCTACTTTACTGTTAATAGTTAAGTATGTAAAATTACATAAATTTATATTAAATTTTTTGACAGTGTAGATTAATGATGAGATTCTAAACAATCCTTATACTTACAGTCTTATAGACTTTCTGTTACTTTCTACCAAGTGAAAAATTTAATTTACTGGAAAAAATATTTTTTTAAAATTTGTCAGAATTGTACTACTTATTTATTTTTATTGTCAATTTTTAAAAATTATGTACTAAGGCTTGGTACAAAATTGGTGGCAAGTAATTTTATTGTAATACATCTACTTCAGTTTGACTGAATTCACTACCAAATTTCACAAAAAATATACATACATATAATGCCATGTATCTGTAAGAGTGTGAACAAAAAATAATATTTAATTGTCAATAATAAATTTCGGAATCTTGAGGTAAACTCTTATATATTTCGTTATTTTTAAAAAATTAATTTAAAATACGAGATATATGTATATAGTTCACTTAAACAACTATAGAACATCTATTATTTAATATACTCACTAAAATAGAAAACCGTCTTATATAGCTTCTGGTCGAATTTTATTTAAAATTTCTAAATTTCATTTTTATGTTAAAAAAATCAGTGTAAAATAACATATAAATAAGAGATTTTTGAATAAGAATACGTAATAAATCAGAAAGCACACGTTCATAAGGTGAAAGTATGCTATATGGTTAGGTAAAGAATAACACCACGAAACATCGTGTTAAATTATTGACATCTTGGTGTTTGGTGGTTTCAAGGAAGACGGATGCGACTTAGCGTTTGTCCACGCGATGGGGTGTGTTCGTGTTGCCCTGTAAAACTTACTTCCTCTTCCCCTTTCCCCAATCGAAAGAAAAATACTGTCTGTTTGTGTCCACTAACCGAGACACCAGACATTATACCACACCGTACAAGCCAAGAAGACATGGACTTAGAAACATTGCAAGGTCACATGGGGAGGAAATATACAATGTTTGTGTGTGTGTTTTTGTTTGTGTGTTGGTGTTAATGCATTATATATACGCATGTCTTATTTACAGGATGTGGAGCTGCGCCCCGCCTCAGAGGCGTGACTTTCTGCTGAAGGCGCTCTCAATATCCTTAGGACTCTGGATTTTCACACACAACACAACACAAAAACTCTGCAACTTATATGTTACCATAATTAGATTTTCCATATTATATATTTATGTCATGTAATTGCACGACAATAATTATTCAAATAAATTACAAACAATATCTTATTTTCTTTGAAACATTTTACGTTTTGTCATAAATCTGTTCAACCACATATAACAAATATATGAATTTCGTTTTCGTTTTAAACAGCTAAACTTAAAAATTAAATTGAGAACCATATTTAAACAGAAAATTTCTTTAATATTATACTTATTTTTTTATTTTACTAAAAAATCTATCAATTTTCAAAATAGGACATGCTACATAAACTAACTTTATCTTTTAATACAAAATACAAAAGTTTTTTTAAACTTCAACTTTACATGAATATCCCAGTTACACAATTAAATAGTTTTAATTTATTTTTATACAGTCGAGTAGCCTGAAGCTTCCTTAATAAAACCCTGGTTACAAATTATAAATATATAATTGCACTCTTGAAATGCGGTCATAAAAAATGTTGCCGATTTCAAACAAAAAATATTTAAAGTAAAATATTTTCTGTTTCATATGTAAAAATTACTTCTACATTACAAATGGTAAATTATAAAATTGGGTATACCATTTAAAATAAAAAAGCTAAAGTTTTAAATATTTTACTTTGAATGAATATATCAAGATATCTATAAAAATCTAATAGTATAAAGTTAAAATAAAAGATAACGTAGGCTTGTATTGAGATACTCTGCATTTATTTTGCATTAGGCTTTTACAAACAGTAATATAAAATAATATCGCAACAAGATATTTTAAAAGATATTTCTTATTTGAACCAAACTCTAAAAATCGCAATTAAATGTTTACATTTGATTGTTTCAACCAGAAATATACTGTACATTACAAATTACAAAATTTGTTACAAAACTGAACTAAATTTATGTAAAATAATCCATCTTTAAAACAGTTGACTGAAGCAATATGTTGCCTTGTTATTGAACGATTTTACAAAATATTTGGGTATACCTATAATTTAAGCGAGAGACAGCAAAGTGGAGACAACAATTAGTATAAATGAAAGTCCTAAAACGGGTAGAAAATATATATAGAGAAAAGGGTTTAACCGGCGCAAACGTATTTATTATTTTAACTGTGTCATTATTTAAGGGAAGAGGGTTGGGCCATACGAACTCTGTCACCGCGCTACAATTTCAAATAAATTTAACACGCTTTTGTTTCCAACCGCACAGCCAGCCAACTTGGATTTTAAACTACCCACCAAGCAAATAACGGTGAACAATTATGTATAGCCACAAATTTATTGGATGATAAAAGTTGTCAACATTTTGTTTTTAAGTGTTATTATACGCAATTTACTTAAATATCTACTGAAATTGAACTAGATTTTATAGAAGAGTATACTGTCACGACATATATTTGTTAATTCTTATTTTCAATTTATTATTAATATATAAAATAAGATTTTATTGTAATTATTTAGCAGAACTTGAAAAATCTACAGTACAACATCCATATTATAAACAAAATAGGTACTACTATAAAAATGTTACTGGATTAAAGACAAATGGACAAAGTTTCAAACGATAAAATTCAATAATTTCTATGATAATAATTCAGCGACTATTTATTAAAAACATAAAATATTTTAAAATGTAATATGTAGAATATGTTAAGTCACAATTTTTGGTATATTAAATCTGAAACTAAATCAAAGAAATTATGTGAAAAAAATAATGAAAAGATTTTTCAAAAGTGAATTTGTTGTGTTTACAAGTTTCGAAATAATATAGTAAAAGCTTTTCCGAACGAAGCACGGATAAATTAGCTATTATAACATAAAGAAAAATATTTAGTATGTATAAATAATATAGTCGAATACAATTTGTAATTACTAAATACATTAACGGTACAATTTAGTTCAACAATAATTTTTTTTTTCTCAAAAAATCAAAGATTAAAATTTTAATGTATAAAATAATGGTGATAAAAATTAAAATTTTATATTCTTTTTAAATGACTAAATAAAATATAAGAAACAAGAATTGTACGTATCGTATTATATGGCATAAATTACAGTAATTATAATATTTATATCAATAATTTTTGACCCCAATTCCTAAATCATTCAGTAACTCATTTTGATACTTTTGCTCATATACAAAAAAATATGTATGCCTATAACATATTTTAAAAATTATCCGATAAATATAGATAAAGTATAATAATACCGATTTAGTATTCAAAATAATGGTAATATCAGATGATAATATGTTTGATCAGGAAAAAATATGTAATTACTCTTCCCATCTATATAATGTAATTGGTTTTTATGCAGCATATTAAACAAGAGACTATAATAATTTTGTTCGATGATTTTATTATTTGTGAAAAAATGTAATCGTCAATTTTTATTATAATCATACGACATTACCAAGGCTAAAAAATTCTATACATCTAGCTCGTTTTTTTTTATTTATTTTGTAAATTAATTTTAAATGTACTACAAACTTATAACATCGTAAATTATTATTTAATTTAAACAAACTGTTTATATACAAAAATATTTATTCATTTATTTGATTTAATACCTATATATTTATGTGACAAATTATGATAAAAAAGTATTTAGGTATAATTTACATATCCTGGCCTCAATGTCATGCTATGTTTGCAAATGTTTATTTTCATATTATGCATTGTATCTTTTTTTTTATCAAAGAGTAAATAAATTTAGTTATTGGAACTAAATGAATAAAAATTGTGAAAAAAACACATGTTTTGAATGTTGAAACACTTTTGTGTTTCTAAAATAAAAACATAACAGTATACGTTTAACTAATAAGTTATGAACTAAAACAAATAAAAAAGTATTTTACTTTTTGTAAATAAAAATGTTTATGTTTATAATTTTACCGCAAAAGTACAAAACCGAGCTGATATACATCCACTTAAATAGAAAATGAACGGAAAAAGCTATTTTAATAAAATAACAGAAAAGTGTACCTACTGCATTTATTTTCAAAGCTATATAGTTATTTTCTAGAAAATCATCACACATTTTAATATACTTCTTCCAACGATGCACAAATTTTTTAAATCCGTTTTAAAAATATAGATTTTTTAAAATCGTTTCTTCACTGGATTTTCAATGATGATACATACATTAATCGTATAATTCATAAAACTGACTCCTAGTGATTATCACTTGTTCTAAAAACTAAAAAAAAAAGAAAAACATTTGAAGGACCCAGTGTTTCAGCTCTAATAAACAGATGATGTCTGCTTGAGACAATAGTTTTAGAAACAAAACACTGATTTATACAGAATTGCAGATTTAATTTGGATAAAAAAAACTAACATTTTGCATATTGATATTATTGTAAATTTTCCATAGTAACTCAATGAATAAACCCCAAAATAAAAACTGCAAATATTATTAAATTTTAAAGTACTAGAATATGAAATATATTTTGTTTAATTATGTACTTTTTTTCTTCTTAACTTCAAATGTGTTTCGATACAAAAATTAAAAGAAAAAAATAAAGAAAATCAAACATATCTTGTAGCTATTAGTGAAAGAGTTTTGGGTGCCTAGCCGCCTATGATGGTTAAAGATGTAAGATAATCCACTAGCGTTTAGTTCGGATTCGATTGATTAAGGTGGCAACGGTCATGTCTATCAACGCATCGTTCGTTCTCACGTCAGGTCACATTGACGGACAGATGAACGATTCACGTACGGATGCATGTGATAAGTGGGTGGTGAGAGGTGGTGGTACTGGGTGATGATGGGCGCCGATTTTACGCTGTATTCACCGTGCGCAGTAGTATGGTACCCAGCAAGAGAGAGAGAGAGAAAAAGATGGGTCAGAACGCCCGGCGGTCTCTTTGACTTTCCAGCCCGATGAGCCAAAAATTAACGGGCCCACAAAAAATTGTCTCCGCTGAAAACGAGCGAAACGACCCATCCAAGTCTTTAAGTACACGCTTCGCTACACGTTTGTGTTTGTTCCTCACCCATCACTACTGCTTACGCGCCTACAATTCTATTCTATTCTTGGCAGTTTCTTTAGTCTTTTTTCTCTTTCTTCTTCTTTATTTTACTCTCCACAAGCTTTTCTTTTACGCTATATAAATAAAATAACAAATATTATATTAACTACACTAGAATTTTACATAAAATGTGTACTATATATTTTATGTAATTTCATTATTTACTAGAACAAAATACATAAGTCTTATATTTACATAATTTTTTAATGAAATTTATAATATAGATTTGCATATAAGTAGTTAAAATTGTTAAAAAATAGAATTTAAATTTAAAGTTGAATTTAAATTTTTTCCCCGATTCCTGGTAGTTATATCACATACGCCACGTAAAAATTTCCTTTTATACTTTTACAGCCAAATCCAACATTCACTACTGTACATCAATGTCGCCATCAAAACTGTATTATTGTATATGCTAAAACGAACTTCTTTGGAAACATTCACATTTCTAGCAAAAGGACTCAAAACTTTACAATTAGCATTAAACCTTCTTCCAATCTCACGCTTAAATCAACCATCCTTAGACAATAAACCACCAACACCATCATCAGATACAAATATTTTCATTGCGACAAAATTTATCGATCCGGATCTGTATTTATTCTGTAACGTTTATTTAAAACTATTTTTTTTTTCTTCTAAATTTTCCGTTTGTTGATATTCCAATGGATGGATGTGTATAGGCCTTAGTCTTTGTAAATGTGACAGTATGTGTGTAAACATTGAGTGTAGAATTATTTATTTTAGGTGCTGATGATGTCCGTCTAATGGTTGATCCAATATTGATATTATTTTGATGGAGACCGTTGTTAGTTTGAAGTCGTCTATGCGTGCGTGTTCTCTCGTACGTTGTGTTGTTACCTTCATTGATTATGCGGTGATAAAATATGAAAAATCGACGCTATTCTTTTCAGTATACATATTATACTACATAGCTTAGTCGACTAGTCACTAGAGAATTGTTACACAAATAATTCTAGTGTCGATTATTTTATCCTAAGTTCAATTTAATTGTCAAAAGACAATTGTAATATTTAAAACGAATAGTTTAAGATTGAAGATCTGCTTAATTTTATATTAAAAATCGACATTTCGATATATTAAACGTATATCATCATCATCATCATCATCAGGAAAAACTATATATAAAAATAATATGATGAGTCCTAAAAGATTCTTTACTATGTTATTGTAACTTTTCGTAATTTTCAAAATATATTGCAAATCTTCTATTCTTAAATAAAGGTATATTGAATTATTGTTAAAAATTGTTATTTTTAATAAATTAGCATGCTTTAAAATTTTAAATATACAAAACCAAATTTTATTTTTATATTGGGGTATCTAGTAAATAAAAAAATAATTTTCGAATTTATGTTTATATTATTCGAAATATTTTATAGTTGTTCATAAAGTAGTAACTTTGTAGAGTGTCAAATTAGAATCTTATTGCAAAAGTATTATTTTAAACTCTATTATTTTTTCTTTAATTTATAATTTATAAACTGCAGCTCATAAAGCACTGGCTTTCTGTAGTAGTTTGCTAAGAAATAACCATAATGGTTATTCTTATAAAATGTATACTTAGAATAAGTTAGATTCTTTATAATATTTTTAACTGGCACATAAATTTCTTACAATTGATCAAAAATCTTCCTTTTAATAATATAATTTTTATTATGAATTATAAATGTTTCGTTCGGAGCAAGTGTTTAACTATGTACATTGAACATTCTTTAAGTAAACTATATAAAAATCACCGAGTACCAATTCCGTGAAACGCACGTTGGAATAAAACTGTTTAGTTATTAATGATAGGGAAAAAAATAAAACAAACCAGCATTAGAACATGTGTAAATCGTAGACGAAAATAAATAAATTATTAAGCGAACGAAGATTCCAAAAAGAAGGCGACTAGGACAGAAAACGAAGCGAAGATATGGCCGCAAACGTGCACCGTAATGAAAATGATATTTGTTTCCATAAATAAATGATAGGCAAATCAATAAGGCCAGTAACTACCCACGAAAAATAAAATATGGCAAAGGGGGTCGCCTCGAAACTTTGTTCCTTTAAGATCGCATGTTTGAGAAGCGAACACGCAACACAACCTAAAACGCACCGCAAACAAAACCTATATTACCCAAGTGTTAAGAATGAAATTCGCCTACATCACCTACAACTAAACACTATAGTGTTTCATGCGAATGTAGCAAGCGATTCTAGTCACTATGTATTGATAATGTTTAGGCATAGTTTCGGCACCGTACACCGGTAATTTTATAGTGTTAATACTACTACGAAATGGCTACTAATGCTCCAAAGGTGTTCAGTTGATGTGTTCTTCACATGCAAGGGTGCCAACATATAACGCGAAAACAGTTGCCCACAACGAGTGCCAACTCCGGCAATTCGAGACAATTCCACTATAGGTTTCAGTGTTCGTGTGAATTCCGCGTTTTCCAGTCTTTATGATTTTTTCCGACAACCGAAAACCAAGAAAAACGCATGGAAAAGTGTCATAGTTCAAAACGCGTCTTTATTTTTACGTCTACGATTTATTGGTGATGATAGTTTGTGGTTTCCTATATTACAAACTTGGTGTTTTATTGTAGAATTATTCTGACAACTTTCCCATTTCCAATTCGATATTCCCTGCTGTGTTGTTATTATGTTTTTGTAAAAGTAACACTTGTCATATATTTTATAAACTATGGCATAAATTTGTAAATAATAAAAATATAAATATCTATTTATATTTTATATCATGACTTAGAACTTTTTTCTGATTTAATGCAATTGAAGACATAAAGTATCTTATTTTTACTTCCTTATTTCCTTATTTTTATATTAAATATTATTAAACTGATAGAAGATATTTTAATAATTCGTAGGTGCATTATTTATCTTCAACTGTATCAAATTTAATTATATTCTGTATTAATACAATACATCTAAATGTAAAATCATATTATAAAAGTATAATTAAAATTAAAATACTATATAGAAGTTTAATTTTTAATTTTAAATGTAAATCAAACAAAAATAATGTTTTAATGAAAATAAGTTAATAGTAAATTTCTAACATGTTTCTTAAATGTAAAATAGAGGAAGAATTTAAATCGAAATACTGATTGAACAAACTGTGCAAATTATCTTTTGTGATGTCTTAACTACTCTAGTTCTTAGGTTTATGAATTTTGGTACAAACAGCAGTAAATGAAAATTTTAGCAAACGTTTTAATTAATTTTTAAATAATTTAAACTTGCAATTTTGATCGAAAAATATTTAATATAATACGTACACATATTTTAAAGAACTATTTTTTAAAGTTTTGCAAGTAATATACATTTTTGAAAAGTAAATTTTTTAAAATTATTAATTTTATCAATTATCTGTTACTGAATCATCTGAGTTTTAACTGTTAACTAAAAATCCGTACTCATTGGCATACTTTGACAATGCTGGGTTGTATAAAACATTATTAAACATACCTGGTAGCTAATAACATGATTCAGTTCTCAACTAACAAATCAATCAAGCGTTCCGAAGATAACTGACAATATAATTGCTTAATTAACTAGAGATTAAGTTAATAACGTTTTAACGTTAACTTATAATTAACAAAATATTATATTTACATTGTAAATCCATTGCTAAATATATTAATTGGTTTTAGTTTTTTTATTCTATTCATTTTACAAGCTAATTGCAGACCTAATTACAATATATGTATCACCTAGATTAAATGAAAAAAACGAACAACTTAATTATCAAATACTATTGCGTTTTGCACTAGTATTAGAAAGAAGAAACAAACAAGAAAAAAAGTAAATGTTGTAGCAAGGAGACAAATATCGCGTGAAAAAGTGTCGGCAACGACGCAACACTCAGACAAAAGCATTAGCTGAAAAAAAAAAAGCAATATACAGTAGCCGGACTGTGTGGCTATCTATCAGTAATTAAGATAGGAACGACAGCAGTAAGCACTTAGACCACCGCGGTTGTCCTCTCGCACACCCATCAACGCGAGCCTCAGCCAAACGTTGATCTCTCTCAAAAAGTAATAAACACCAAAACAGCCCGGCATTGATAGCTCGTAAAAATCGACACTGATTTCATTAGAAAATTTTCAATTCTTCTACGCTCATCTCTCTCTCTCTCTCTCTTTCTCTATTCCTTGAAACGGCATCAGTGTTTCTAACTGCATGCTTGCTTCACAAAACGAATACTCAGATAATTAGGTTGGAATTTATTAGTGATTTTAGAGCCAATTATTAAAGGCGGAGACCGACCACCTTTGTAAGTAACTATTTTCATACTGTAAACAAAATCAGTCTCGTTGACACATCTGCGTATATCCGAAGTTATTTTAATCATGTCAATTTTATATGCTTAAGAAAATTAACTATTAATAGTGGATTAATAAAATATTAAAACTGATTCACTTTCGCATAAAGTGAGAAAGATATAAAAATAAAACTACATTCATCCAAAAACTATATGTGCATGTACTTATTGTGAAAATATGAAATAAATTTTTTAAGTTCATAAAAGAAAACGTTACAACAACAGGAAAAAGTAAATATTAAATAAACGTGCAATTTTACTTGCATAACTTTAAAAGAAGATTTATGAAAAAATAATGATGTTAATTTAATTTTAAAAAAAAACAACTCTTGCACGTTTAGAGTTGGTAATTCTTATTATTTTTGATGGACAATAACATAATTTCAATGTGTAACTTCAATTTCAATTGCAATATTAGGTAAATACGTGTAAAAATAAAATTTATAAATAGAAATTAAAATAAAATTCAATTTAAATTAATGGCTCTGGTCATTTGTTCGCTTAAATTTAGCATAAATCACTACAATTTTATTTATCATAATTCTCAAGTTATTCAATTTTTTTTTGAATTACGTGTATGATTTTAAAATTCAGCACTGTGCAGTACTGAATTATATTTTTAAATGAAGAATCATTAAGTAACTTGGTTATAAAACATTTTAAATTTGTCCATTAGGTATAGAGTAATAATATAATTAGTTTCTAAACTTAATTTATTTATATTTTTACAGTATTGTCAATTTTCGATAAAATAAAAGGCCTACTATTTATTAATTCAGTTCGTGAACTTTATTAATAATTTTACTTATAATTGAATTCTAAATCTCATATATTTTTTAATAAAAAAAATTCTATACTTCTGTCAAACAAGTAATATATACATTACATATGTATATCTTAATTAGTTAATAAGTTACGCTATTTATTACTCATATCAGTGAATTTTTGAACTATTACTCAACACCTTATTATTAGTAAAAAAAATTGTAAAGTCGTTTAATAATCGAAACATTATCGCTATTGTTATCGCTAATTTTCTATTGTATAGTCATAGAAAAAAATTCTAATCTTATGAAATTATTATTATTAAAAAAGAAACCTGCAGCTTATAATAAGACTGAAATTATGTATATTTAAAGAGAAAACATACTTCAGCCTTAGTATAACGATATATTTTTAAATAATTTTATATTATCTTATAAATAATAAAACAAAATTCAAAAATTAAATTAATAAAACTATAAATATTAAACACATATATAAGTATTTTATATAAATAATATTTAATTAGTATAATTAAAGTTTTTATAAATAATTGTTTGTTTTTTAAACTACTTATGTATATAAATAGTAATTATGGGTTACTCTATAAAATTAAGATTTTTCCTTGTATTTTAATTAAAAAAAAAACTATTAATAACAAATAAATATATAATGATAACAAATTACTATTTTTATGAGACGAAATTTAACCCAGATATTAAAAAATTGCAAAAAAACTTACAGTAATATGTACACTTATAATTATACGCTATATAACAAATTTTTTATTTGGAAAAATACTCTTGCGTTTTATTTTGTTGATATATGTATAAATTTAATCAAATTAAATAATACTATGTAGTATAACATTTATAATAAAATAAACAAAATTTTTAAGTCACATATAAAATATAAAGAAAATTTATGAGTAGAGAAAAAATAAATTGTATACGATAAAATTAAGGTGTTCCATTAATGCAAAGCGTAATAACGAAGTAATATAATTCATTTTAAGTGGAGGTTAAAAAATTTAAATTTCAATAATTTAATCGGCTATTACAGATTAAAATTTCATCTAATCTCCCCTGAATATATATTGCATATTTATGTAAATGACAGGTCTCAATTATATCTATATATTTCCACTTTCTAAATTATGTCTATCAAAAAATTCAAACTATTTTCAAATTATTATGTTAAAATAGACGCACGTTTATAAGATTTAACAAAAAAAAATCTAACCCCTACAAAATGCTTTGTATGCCAGTATAAGGGATAAAATATATCGACAAAGGGTGTACAAAATTGATTCAGACATATTGCAAACGCGTTTTAGTATTATAAGGATTAAGTTGTGATAGCCCTCAAACCGCGAGGGATATATAATGTATAACCCTCAAAAGTGATAGAAGTATCAGACGGTGTTTTATGTTATTAATACAGTTTTATCTAGCAACCGCATTAAATCGCATTATTGCTTCCACAGCGTGACATGATATTTTTTGTAAGAAATATACTATATATAAAATCATAAATGACAATATTGAATATTAAAATAAATAATACACAACTGGTATTATTGAATTGAAATTATTTCGTTACTTAAGTCAAAAAGAAAATGATATCAGTATAGTATATGGCTTTTTTAAAATTTAATTTTTTAATTTTTACTGAGATTAATTAATTTAACTTTAATTTTAATACTAATGTTTTTTTACGAAATTGTTTTGTATTACTTTCCCTTTTCAAATGAATTAAATTGATGATTCTGAGTTAGCTTGATTTGTTTGACGTGTTTCGTCTTGTGCCATCTTCATTTTGAAGATTGCATAAGCATACAAAACAATTTTATAAATATCAATAATGAGGTTAAGAAATACAGCACAATAAAAATCAACATTAATGTTTTGTTTTCTTTATTTTTGTGTTGAGTATTATATTTGAATTGCACAGTTAAATAAAATTTTGTCAATTATGATTAGAAATAATAATAAAAAATTTGAAATAAGTACTTACAAAACCATGTTTATCGCTAATGTTGTTGGTTAACTTGAGTTTATGAAACGAAACGACTTTCTGCATCCACTGTTCTCCTGTAGACGGACTATCTGGATGAATATACATCCGTTTAGGCATTTCCGGGTCCGCTTTCCCCGCCACCATCCACCGGCTAAACAAAACAGCAAAACGCCTGTATCACTCACATGCATATGTACATAACAAAATATTTTTTACACTTGTACTTAATCTAAAATAATGCGATAAATAAATTCAACTGAGTACCATCAGATAAACATACACACACACATGTATTATTTTGTATACGCATACAACAACAACAAATAATTATAGGTTATGTACTTCGTATAATTGGACAACTTTATTTTGTTTCAAAGACAAATAAAATTATCATATATACGTTAAGGAAGAAAATTTATTAATGTTTTTCTGGCACATTCTAATTGTTACGCATGCTACTTTAAAAAAGAAAACCCGATTTAAATATAATGTTGGAACTGAGAGACATTATACGTGACTAAATGCAAGAATAATCACTTAAACGAAAGCTTATTAATTACAATAAAATGTTAATTTATAATTAGAATGTCTGACCAGAAAAAATAATGGTAACAGATCATGCAACTTGCGTTTACGTTTTAGGTACAGTGTGTATATCTTATCTTGATAACACAGGTGTTTGGAAAATAATTAAACAAATTTATTTTTTACAATGTGTTTCGAAATCGATACTAACCACTTTCTTATCAATAAATATCTATACATGCATAAAAAATCACGCCACGTACTCATAAGAACGTCGCACAAACTCTTTTCTTTCAAGCAGAAATTAGTTTTCGCCAAACATTTGTATCCAGACAAGCAACATTTACTTTATCCACATTTATAATACTTCTTATACATACTTTTTTATTCCTATCCATAAAACACGCAAATATACACTTTTATATCACTCATAAATATTCTTTTTACCAAAAATTCACTAAGCATTCGTTCAAAATAGATAAAATATCTTAATATTTTAAGCCTAATTTAGACTGCAGGTTTAGTTTTACGTACAAGTACAAGAATTTGACTAATCCAAACACTTTTTAGTTTTAACACCAAGTGTTTGAATTGGTCAAATTCTTGTGCTTGTGCTTAAAACTAAGACTGCAGTCTGAATGAGACTTTCCATTTTTACAAAAACGTTTTTCAACTTTACACTCTTCTTCATACACTCTATGTAAAAACCCAATTTCTACAATTAATTCCAACATTTTAATACTAATTGCATGTACATTTCTGCAAAAATATCCTATGCACCCAAAATCTTACAGCCTGCATTTACTCGTCTTTCAAGATCTCGATCAAATAAGTCATTCTTAGACAACAAACTATCCAAATATACAAAACTCATCTACCTAATCTAAACGTACACCATTAGATATCGAATCACCCTTTCCAAACACTTATTTACATTCAACACAAGTTTCGTATCTTTCCTTACAACATTTATTCTATAAAAATAATAAGTATAACAATTTATTAAACTATTCATCAAAATAAAATTCTCATTTATTTTTACATATGGCTATGGTTTTATTTTATAAATTCATATTGAAAATAACAGACAAAATAAAACAAAACAAAAATCAATTGAAAATAAAATGAGTATTTTATCGACAGATGCTAATCTACTACAATATAAATGCATGTTGCAAATGACAAAACTGTCAGATTATATATAATTTTAAATTTAAAACACAGATTCATTTTTGTGATTTTATTTTTCTGTATATATCAAAGGGAATCAATTTTAAACTAATAAATTCTTGTAAATAAATTATTATCGTTTTATCGAATCGTGTCACATAATTTATTCATGTATTTGAATTAATTATTTTGTCATTAGCAAATTGTTTTCAACAAGGTGATTTTTTATTAATCTTTATGTAACTGATTAACCTTTAAGTATGAACGTGATTTTTAGTATTGCACTAATACGGAAGTGAAGTTTCAGAGGTCGCTGATATGCACAATTCAAAACGCAATATCCAACGTATAGAAATATATGAAGGGACATTTGAATAAATGTAATAAATTAATCAACTTTCAATATTATTAATCTCCTATATTAAAAATTTAAAATAGATACAAATATTCAAATTATAAATTAGAAACATGGCGTCCATACTTATGGGTTAAATTGGCAATAAATAAAAACAATATTTGCAGTAATAAAAGATCACATTGTTGTATCTAGTCTAAAAGATAACAATTTCAAATACGCATGCTTCGTGCCTATTTATTGTGGTCTTTTGTAAATATTATTTCAAGTATTCAGGGTTAGTTTTGATTTCCCAGAAAAACTAATGTAAAAACGGAACGAATCAAATCGTAACGAATTGCAAAATAAATAGAGCAAAGAAAAACAAACGTGAAATGATCGAAACAAAATCGCATCGATATAGGGAAAACGCGGGAAATACAAACAATAACCACCCGAACACTAGAAAGAATCACATTGAATTAAAAAAAAACCAAAAATAAATAAACAAAAGAATAGAAATTGAATGGAAGGTAGGTATTGTAGAGATGTACATTATGTTCTAACCTGTTATGGAATTTATATCTGCAATCATCGGCAGCAACGATGTCCATAAGGAGTATGTATTTGGATTTTTTGTCTAGACCCGAAACACGAACTTTGTAAGCAGGAAACATGCGTCTGAAACGTTAAGAGAAAAAAGACGGGCATTAGAGCGGTCTGGAAACGGGGCGCGCTCACCTGTTGTGAAATTTGTATCGGTAATCGTCGGCGGCGACGATATCCAATAGGAGAATGTATTTAGCCTTTAAGTCCAGGCCCGATACGCGAAACTTCATCTGCGGGAACATTTGTCTGTGAACATCCATACCATTTCCACTTTATATACGAAATACTTGTTAACCTCTTAATCAATTTACTATAAAAAAAATCTGTACGTAAAATTCTCATCGAGCAAACTTACACTACCACGGTTAAAAAAGTTTTACTTCTACTAGAATATATTTTGTTCTTCGAATCAGTCCGAAAGTTGTAAATTTATAATTACAATTAAAATGTGCAGAATAATTTGCGAAGATAATTTTAACTGCCAGTTTTTCTTATACGATTTGCAACCAATAATCTTTTAAAAGAATTGAGATGTCAAAATAATTATTCTCGATGAATATTAATTTGAGTATTATCAGTGTTTATAAGCAGTAAAACATTCTTAATAGTATCTTAGAAAAAAATAATAAAATCTCAAAAATTAAAATTTTGTATTTTCAGCTTTACCTTTTGCGAGATATATATACATATATATATATATATATATATATATATATATATATATATATATATATATATATATATATATATATATATATATATATATATATATATGAACATACAACAACAAAGTTGAAACTCAAATATCAAACATTATTTTAGAAAAAAAAAATGCTACATTGGATAAAATTGAATTTAAAGTTGTAAAAACTTTATTAACTCATGGCTATCTCCATGTTTTTTGTTCCAGAATATCTGGTTTCATTTTATGAATAAAATATCTCGTTGTAGAAAAGCATGATGTATTATTTGGATAAAAAATTACAAACGCTGTAACTTATAATAATAATAATAACAATTTGAAAATGAATAACATAATTTGATTTGTTATAAAATTAATATTTTTATTATAATAACAATGGTCCACATTGATAGGCCATTTTACAAGTCTTTTCAGTTACAAGCATTATTTGTGGTAAGTATATAAAATTTGTGTTTTTTCTATTTTCTGCTAATATATATAATTAATATTTTTTATAATTGATATTTTTATTATATTTGAAAAGCTAAAAGCACAAAGCTAAATAAAACTTTTGAATATAATAAATAATTTGAAATATACATAAAATAGTGCTTTTATGTAAAAATGTGTCTAAAAGCATTTATAAAGGTTACCATTTCTCCGTAAAAGTATTTATGGATATAGGATTAAAAAATAATAATAAAGATGTAAATTTAAATTTGTATTGGCGACTATTTTCGGTTATTTTACGGTCTTAATATTGTTGCACATGTGGTGTCTTTTTTAGGCTATATTTGAAGACATAGAAATTAAAATTATATTTCGTATTTATGTAGAAAAACTATTTATAGATTAAAAAACTTTGGTTAGATTTTTTTCTTCATAATAAATAATAAATAAATAAAATATAAATAAAATTGTTGTTTCTCAGAAAGTACATGTTTTATATTACAGAAAAAATCACAGAATTTATTTTGTCTGTTTTCTAGTTTAATTGATTTTCTATATTATGATATTCAACTAACTGATAATATTGTCATATACCTAACATTCCACTGTTATTTTTTTATAAAACTTTAGTTTTTCTACTCTTTTGAAGTAATACGTTCATAATATGTGTATATTTTACTAATTTAACGTACGGTTTTGATTAATAACAACTCTTTTAATATTTTAATTACACAATAATAAAATAAAAATGCTCAAGTGTGATGTCGCTAGAATAGTGTGCAATTGTCAAATTATAATTATTTTAATATAAGACCGAAACGCGCATTTTTCTATTGTATAATCGTAAAAAAGTATAATGTCCTATTCATATGTTATGTTTTATTAAAAAAAAAGTGCATGCACGTTTTGATATATTATTATTAAAATTTTTCATTTTATTCGTACAGTTAGGCAATTTATTTTATGTAATATACATAATAATGCATATATTAACAACAGTGTTATCATATCCATATTGAGATTTTGTATTTTATTAAATCTTATTATAGTAATTATTACATTAATAATTATAATAAAATTCATGTTGCAGTTGTATATATGAAACATAAATAATGTAAATACAGAAAAAAAAAAATAATCAGTATTATGAATTTAAAAATGAAAATATTGTATAAGGTTTGTCGCATTTTTGCAATTCCATAACGCTGTTTCGCTGTTTGGTATATTGTATACATTATAATCGAACGAAAAAGGTGTGCGTTGTTGTTTTAACGCGAGATTAAATGACCCAAATTTATTGCTGTTGTCACGAAACTGTTTAATGTTTTAATTTAGTCTTTTAATGTGTCAACAAAACAATATTTGAGACCATTGTAGGCGGGCACGTTTCGTCTATTTTTAAACTTAATTTACTTATAATTGTCTTAATTGAACTTGAAAAAAAGCAAACGAACTGAAATATGTCAGTCATCATATTCAACTTAATAGAGTAAAATGGCAATTTAAAAACACAGATTGCGTTTTACATGATTTATTAGATTTAATATCCACTAGCTCTGTCATCTGCTATAAATATTGATTAAAATTTAATTGGTTTTTTAAACTATTTTTTTTAATTGATGTTTCGGAACATTTGTCCGGAAAATGCAATGTTCAATAACCAATTTTTATTAATAGGTCTATGTATTTGCAATCGCTTTTAGTAATAATTCTTATTTAATCCATAACCACAAAAGTGTATTTCTACTTAAACTATCACAGAAGTTCGGTTATAAAATCTCTTTTTTAATGACTAGTAGTATATTTGTTTCTGAACTAAGATTTACTAAATTACTAATTTACATAAAAACCTGAGGCAATTGATTTACACCAGTTTAGTATTTTTACAAAAAGTGTGTAATATTTATTCACAGATATTTTAGAATTTTTTTACATTATATATCAGTATTTATATGTAAATTTATATATAAATTTTTTTCTTACTATTTTTGAGTTCATCAGTTTCCGTAATTCTTATAGGTGAAATGTGTGCTGGGGGGGGGGGGGGGGGGGGGAGGAAGATTTCTTATAAGCTCGAGAAACTGAACAAATAGTTTCTTATCAATTTTTACTTGCATTGTCAACGATGCGTGTCATTAGGCCACAGCCAAGCATGGGATCTCCAGCTTATAGTGGGTTCCAATCCACTCAGATCCAACTGATACCAGTTCAATAGTACAAGGTTTTAATACCAGAATCAAGGAATCTTATGAATATTGTAACTGATTTAATAGTTAAATAGCATTAATTTTTTTTTTTTGATAGCGAAAAATTATATGTTAAGAATAAGTTCATATTGTTTTTTTTTAAATAAATCTTTTTTAAAATCTTCTATTTTTCTAGTGAAAGAAAAGAAAAGAAGCAGAAATCAAATATAAAATAAACGTAATAAATTATTTTTGACTAAAAGAACTGAGCTGTAAATTTCTTAGAGAAATAAATAAAATAATGACACATTTATTTTATTATTGTCATATAAGTTTTGTAATTAATAAATATGTAAAAAAAAAACTGAAATATACTAATCCAAAAACCGGATTAATGAAATCATTGGAAGATAAGTTTGAAAAGCAGACAGGGCAGTCATAAAGTAAAAGCCGATCATTTGGGCGATGACGCTGTTAAAAAATTAACGATTTGTTCGCGAGCAAGCAAGCAAGCGGGTTGTGACTCTTTAGTTTTAGGCGGTGAGGTGGTCCTTCGTCGCCGAGATATAAATTTTCCAACAACAATTTTCATAAATAACAAACACAGTGTGTGCGGCGCACAAGATACCACAAACAACACACACACACTCACACACACTTTGCCAACAACTCAACAACATTTTATGTCTCTCTATATGTGTACTATACTTGTTTTCATAATTTTTTGCATTCTTTTGCTTATCTTGTTTATCTCATATGTATTCTTCATTTCAAATTTGATATAGTATATATTTTTTAATTTATCAGTATTATGATCAAAATTAATCGAAATAAAATTCACATAATTAAAACATTGTAATTATTTAAACCAACAATATGCAAAATATTTTAATATAATAACACATAACTTAGAAACTGGTTAAATACCTAGTATTAACAGATAAATTTTCATGAATATCGACAACAATAATTTATTTCTATAACTTAAATTTATTAATTGCTGGTGAACACTGAAATGCGCAAAACAAATTCAATTTTGTTAAATTTGCAAGAACGGTCAAATATTTTTTCTAAATATAAGTAATAAATAAATAAAATCCTGGCAAAATCAAATTCATTTTTCTTAATTTATAAATTAACTAATGGTATAATTAGTTTATACTAAGCAATTAAATATTTAAATAAATAATTACTTATATAAAATTTAATAAAAAGAAATATTATAATAATTGGTAATAATACAATAACTATATATAAAAACAAATGCTTTAACATTTTCTGCAAAAAAATACGAAAAGAATGATAGCACAGTATAAGTGGTAGCGTATTCTTGCATGTAGAATGGCAGGAGTCCGCAAAATACGACTGAGTAAATCATGGTAGAGATGCGGTACCTTTGTGTGCACCTCATATAATTTATAATCTATATGTATTTGATAAGTCTGTGCACTATGTTTGTGTAAGTTATCTATCATAAAAACATAATCAATACTCCTATAGCTTATATTTGCTGATTATAGCTAATATTTTCATTGTTTTATTTCATTTTCATTAATTTGATTTTTCTGTGATATTTAATTTTACTGTTTTATATTTTAATATTTTAGTTTTAGTTGAAAAATTAAATAAAAAGAATTGTCACCTGACTGGATTTGATTGGAAATGTAAAATATTCGCGTGCGATAATTAATTTATTTATAATTAATTGTTGGCGAATTAGTCAAGAGTGTTGATAAAATAAAAATATTAATTAAATAGAATTAGATATACCAGAGATTTTCTACCGTTTTAGAAAATACCTAAATTAAATGACTGGTGTTATAAGCTTAATATTTTACTTTAATTGTTTAATATATTGATGGTGTTATGGCAGTTACATTAAAAAGCAGTATAAGTTATAACCTATTTTACAATCGATCTCCTAAAGTTTCAATTTCATTATACATACTTTATTTGTATAGATTATAGTTAATGTAAATCAAAAATTTCTATTAAAGTTTCATTTGTTCAATTATAATTGTCACATTCGTCATTAGTCAGATAGAAATGCTTCAGTTGCTAATTTTCCATTTTGAAATGTTTTAGAAATAACCGATCTT
The DNA here is from genome assembly GCA_963966155.1 of Clivina fossor. Taxonomy (NCBI): domain Eukaryota; kingdom Metazoa; phylum Arthropoda; class Insecta; order Coleoptera; family Carabidae; genus Clivina; species Clivina fossor. Next base: position 4,043,450 of record OZ014553.1, on the reverse strand, counting down.
ACTCGATTATTCTCGATAATCTGAAATTTTTAGTATAAAAATCAAGTACAACTTAGACGAAAAGCGAATAAAGAAACTAGTGTAAAAATAGACAAAACAAGCATAATGTAATACATACAAGCCATTAAGTTTTGAGCTACAACATCCATAACATATATTTTTTTCAAACAAATTCTTAAAATATGCACATAATACGGTAATTTAATATTAAAAATAACATACATTACAATAATAATAATCAATTGAACAACAATCCATTATCTGCTAATAATATTAATAAAACCTATAAAGAGAGATAGAATAGAGTAACTAAAGTTGAGTATACACGCCTCAGTTTCTCTTAACCGTCTAACATATATATATATATATATAATTCTTCTGCAATAGACAAAAAGGTAATCGGGGTTCCGAGGGCTAAGTCCGAATGTCTGTTTGTTTTAGATGACCCCCTGCCCGAGCGGTGGCGCTGAGCCGGTGGCGCCCGCCTGTCAGCTGGGGGTCGTCCCGAAAAAAACCGAACGGGGCTGCGAGACCAACTTCAAATTTAGTGACGGTTCCTAAAACGCCCATCTCCGTAACCAAGCAAACGAAACCAGCTTATGATTTATGGACTTCGTTTAAAACGTGATGATTTTCAGGTAAATTTTATGCTTGGGCTATAAAATGCTTTATTGTTTGTTAGACAAAAAAAAATAATCATCGTGTTTCTTTTGTTTTTCGAAATGCAAGCCAAAAATTATGCGGATTATGCTATATTAATCTAAACTTTAATGTTCTTTTTTTTAATGTATTCAGTAATAAAAAAAGAAAACTAAGAAATGTAACAGTTTTGCATGATTTAGTTATTAATACTTTAAATGTAATAGATATGTTTGAAAAGATTGTGCATAGAAATGTATACTATTCATATAATATTTAACATAATTGCTACTTGATAAAAACGATATGCAATTTATGAAGATAAACAATAACTATTTTATTATTAAATCTAAACTTTGTAAAATTAATATTGCAACATATATTTTAATTTTTAATATTCTTTAAATTCTTTATTACAAATATTAGTAGTAAATATTCTTGGTTTTTAGTTTTTCTATCAAATGAAGTACACTGTAAAAAAATTATATAATTTTACATGTTCTATAAATGTAATTTTTTCATAAAAAATGTAATTATCACAGCAAAATTACAAAATGTTGTTATTTTTACTGTTAAAGGCTATGTAAAATTATATAAATTTCAGGTAATGTATTTTTAGAAAAATATAAAACCTTCTGTGAAATTACAAACCTACAGTTGTAATCTATAAAATATTAATAGTACTTAAATATATATTACCGATATAACAAATTTTATTATTTTACACGTATGTAAATGTATTTAGAGAGGCTCGTTTGATTTGTAACAATACTGTTTAATTGCATAAAAGAAAAAGTACTGCTGTGAGATTTTTGCGTGTTTTGCAATTTGAGATTGGGTGCGAAATAATTATAAAGTATATAAAAGTTATTCGACTAGATAGGAATGTTTGGCAAAAATTAATTTTTGTTTCAATGGAACGAGTTTGTGCAACACTCTTACGGGTATGTGGCGTGATTTTGTATTATGTTTCAAAAACACGCAATCGGCATTATAAAAATTAAAAATGAAATTAAAAAAACAAAATATATTGTATATTATACAAATAGAAATAACACATCAGAAATAGTATTGTAAATAATTTAATTTTGTTAAATAAATAGATAAAAAATAATAAATGTACATATGTAAATTTAAACAATAATGTTTTGAAGTATTTCTATAATTAAAATGATGAGTAGAAGTCTAAACATGCATATATATCTAAACTAAGTAAAAATAGAAATAATCAAATTGCACCACATCTGCATATTGTACTAATTGCACACTTATATGTATAAATAAAAACAGAGTAATTATTAATTGTAGAAAAAAAATTTTATACAACAAATTTTATTATATCTGGTACATATGTTTTTATCATATTAACTTGTTACCAACTAATTAAAAAAATCTCAGACATTTAATCATGCACGAAGATGAAAAATAAAACAGCGTATTACATGTGACATATTTGTTTGAAAAGACAGACTCATTTTTCAAAACACCGACAATTTATTAAAAGTGTCAGTTTTATTTGTACCGCAAAGGCAGAGTCGGGGTAAAAAAAAAGCAAAACAAATCGAACGATTATCTCGGCTGTAGTAAAGTTCATACCAGGGTTACCAACTTGAAACGATAGGTCACAAAAAATTTAGCTCGCACAACATAGAAAAAAACAAGAGAGCTCTATGTGTTATCGGACGAACGCATTATCAGTAGCCGGTCGATGTGATATGTTTATCTTCCGACTTACGCCTTCTGACATATAGTTGAAAGATAGTTAAATACTTGGTAATTAAGTATGAATTAGTGGCACCCGAAATGCGAATGCAAATCCTATCTAATTATAGAGTGGCCGAGGTTTAAGAGATGCCACGAATCGGGGTTTCGGTGTGATTAGTGGCGCGCGATACGGCCACGAAAACGCGCGTGATTTTTTCGTTCGGACGAACCATAGAAATCTTTACGCGTTTTGACACGCTAGAACGTTATTAATGGGGCGTTATACATTGCACGTTCTATTTTGTTTACATAACACGAAACAGATACATATAGTTTACACCAAACAAAGTTCAGCAATATGATGCCGACACAAAACGTCGATTTATTTAGAAAATAATTCTTCTTCTAGCTTCTGATAAAATTCTTATAATAAAAATATAGTATTCAGTAAAATTATCACTTTCAATTTTCCAGTTGAGTTTGTACTGTGTAATATATTTAATATGATTGTTTACAATAACATAATTAAATTTTATACTTTGATTTTCCAATTCAAAGCTTAGAAGCTTTTACTCGTACGACCGATTTCATGATAAATACTTTTAATAAAAGTGACTTTAAACCGACAAAAAAAGCATCTATTTTGAATTCTACTGGCATAATTATTATTGCTATCAATAAAACGATGCTTTTTTGTAACTTTTCAAACTCTTAATGTTAAAATTGTTTTTTGTTGCCAAATAAAATCATACTTTTTTATCGGATTGAAGTCGATTTTAGTTGATACCCGTCGTAAGCTTTGCATTTTCACTTTAAATTGATGTAAACGCCAAGATATATAAAAATGACAAACTTAACATTATTTATCTGACGTTAACATAGACAAAAAAAAATATATTGGAAATATTCATTATAATAGACAAAATTTAAAATAATAAAAAGCTAGATAAGCTAGAATTTAAAATCGCTGAGATCCGATGCGGTAAATTTTTTGAGGCTCTTTACGTAGCTAAGCACATAAAATTTTATTTTGATTCGATACATTTTTTGTTGGTGACATATTTCTTTATTAGTATCTAAAAAAATAAGTCATTGAGCTACTTAGATGCAAGATTCTTCAGCTCGAACTTGTTTAACTTTTATGAACACTTCGATCTAGAAATTGAAAGTGATAATTTAAAATTACAAAATTCGAATAAAATGACAGCATGTCCTCATGGAAAATAATCATTATTATATGGTAGAATAATATAATATTATTTTGACAAAAATTATCATATACGTAAAAAACCAACACACAAATTGGTTTAAAGATATCACCAGCTAAATTTTCCGCAGGACCTAAGTTGATAAATTAGATATTTTGAAAAATATATAATTAAACTGACAGAAAATTAAATTCAAATTAAGTTTTTTGTGAAATAACCTAAGAGGAAAAAAATCATTTAGTTAACGGTGGGATAAGTTTTCGTCGCGAGATCAACACACGGGCGCAGAAGGAATAAATTTACACGAAGCTAAGCTGATAGTGTCCAGCGATACCGCAGTTATAAATCATAACCGCGCGAGCGCGCGTGCGCGAGAGAGAGGGGCACTATAAGCAAAGCAAAGCCAGCGAGGTTAAGTGGACACACTGTAATTTATATTGGTTTTTGCTTTGCATATGGTCAAATCGACGGACGGCCGGACACACTGGCGTTGTGCGGGCTTATCGCGCCGATGTGATCTCGTTGCGTAAACACAAGCATTACCACTATGTTTTTGCTTGTTCTGTTGTTTGGCGAACAGAACAACCACCGCCACAAATTCCCATTACAAATAATCAGAACCCGAACTTAAACACAATTGACCATATATACATACATATTCACGTTGTATATGCATGCATACAACGTTTATGTTCTCTCCTCAATGGATTATTACTTATACATACAATGTACTTGGATTGCAGATACTTAAATCAGATTTAGAAAAATTTATTGCAGGTGCTTTTTTCTTCATTATTTACTTATACAAAGAATTCATTCATTCATTTATTTTGCCACGAATTATTAATTATTATTTTTTGTTGATAAACCAAACTGTAAAATAAATATTTTAGGAAAAAAAATATGATTAGTATTTTTCGTTGATAAACCAAACTATAAAATAAATAATTTACGAAAAAATATGATTAAAAATTTTTTTAAATTATTATATTAAATAATAAATTTTGACTATAAATTTTTATTTCTTTTTTCAAAAACTATGCATATATATTACGTTATTTTATATATAAATTTATATAGATTTTTAAAATGACGTCAAATGACCTCTTCTTATAGTACCATACTTATGAAATCAATAATAATAAAATACATCTAATTTAAATGCTTTTTGAACAAATATGCATTGTTGGCAAAAATATTACATACACCTTTTCACTATTAATTTCAAGTTAGGAAACACATATTTGTGTTTTGTTGAAGATGATCAAATGTTCACAGTTTTAATCAGAAATGCTTCATTTCTGGATACACTAAAAATTTTTTTGTTTTAGATCCGAGATTTTTACTTTCAATTCAAAATTGAACATGTTGTTGAACTGCAAAATGTTTTTCTAATAAAAATAATAAAATAATAGAAAAAAAATTTGTAAATAACAGCATAATTATTTTCAAAGCTTTGTATGAAATTAGTTAATATTTGGTTTAAAAATAAAACTACATTTGAACTGAAAATTATTAATAATTTTACAATTATATTTATTCCAGAAAACACTATATTTCTGAACTACATAGTAAATAATTTTATACAAATCTTTTAAAGTAGTTATATTGGTACTTTGATAGTAGTAGTTATATTGGTACAGTAATTTGAGAGTTACTAAAATGAAACTATTTTGCCTGATCCAAAAAATGCTTTGCAATATCAAGTCTTATTTAAATACATAAATATATAACACCATTTTATTCCAATACAGTACTTAATTTATTTATTTACAATACAAAGTAAATGAATGAGTACAACCTTTTTAAAAAAATTTATTTGAATTAATTTAAATATAAGGTAATTCCTATTTAATAAATTTTAAATCGTACTATAACATTAGACGCAGTGAGATGTTTTGCACTGTAATCTAACCCTATATTTATTGGTACATATAGGCGGAAATTTTGTAGAGCATATTAATATTTATATTGAATTTTTCACGAAAGCAACCCGCGATTGCGACGAAAGAAAAATTTGTATTTAATTAGATTTTATAATTGGTAATTTGTAATTTGATCTTAGCTCCGATTGCACCAAGATTAATTGGGGAAGTTAGTAATTGGTTTAAGCATTTTTGTGCATGAAGCATCGTTATTCGCTTTACTATACTATATATGTATGTTTTCAATGAAAGATTTATTTTCAAAAATTAAACATAAATTTTTTAGAAAACCTATTATATTCATATTATATATTATCATTCAAGATAGTTTTTTATGCCAAATCCGTTGAAACAAATCTCAAAGAATATCTTGCATAACGCGGCTAATTCCTGCTTAGTTTTAATATTTTCTTTGGTATACATTTTTATGAAATATCATATATAATTCTGCAAAGCCTGCATTACTTACATACCTCGTTTGGTATTTGAATTTGTTGTCATTATTTATTGACAGATATTTATTTCAATTTATAAATCGAATTATAAATAAAAACCACGCAGTTTAGAATCGCACTATTCAAACTGTTTTTGTATTAAAACATTTAATAATCAAAACATTTAATGATTGATGTAACTTTAAAAATTAAATAAAGAATAAAAAAAAGAATACTATTTCTAAAATCAGTTTGCTATTAATTAAAATTTAGAGTAATTTTGTTATTTTTCAAATTTTTTTAACATTATATAGGCGGGCACAGACCATTGCGTATTAGAATAGTACAGTAAATATTTGAAGCTTAAATACAGTTTCGATTAGAATTTACATAAATTTATTTGTTTTATCTAAAAAAAATAGATGATTTTCAGCTTTGTAATCGTATTAGATAATATATCGAATCTAAGATAATTACATTTATTATATTCGATTAATGTAATTAAATATTTTTTAGTTTTTTATATTCGTATTCGTTGATTTATTCTGCAGTTTTCGATTATTTATCTAAACTTTGTTTGAAACAGAGATGGAAAACATAACGTAACGATACTCGATAATGTTATAATAACGATTAAACTATAATTTTTAACACGTTATGATATTTAAATAACGTTATACAACGTTATAATTACCGATAATGTTTCGTAAAAAGTTAGTTTGTAGCGTCTATGAGTTTCTTTTGAGAGAAAAATATATTTTGTTTGTATTTCAAACATGGCAATCAACTTTGTAATATTTTTCTTTAATTTACACTTTACAGATAATTTTATATGTACCGTATTTTTCGGACTATAAGACGCACTTTTTTACATAGAAAAATGGACTCAAATTTTGGGTGGGTCTTATGTTCCGAAGGTAACATTAACATATTTTTTTTCAGTAAATCGTCTCTAAATTTGAGGTGCGTCTTATAGTCCGAAAAATACGATAGTTACAAACAAAATTATTTTATTACGTTATTTACGTATATATCAAAATAATTTATAACATTATGTAAAGAAAACAAATAATAAATAACGTTATACAATAACGTAACAATTTGAAACGTTATTTCATCCCTGAAAATAATAATATTATTTCAACTAATTTGTATGTAGATGAAATAATTAATGTTATTGAATATATCATTTAATTGAATAGATCATCTAAAATTTAGTTATTTAATTCGTCTTAGATAAAGTAGCAATTTATTTTGTTTCTGTGTAATAGCAATATTAATTTAAAGATGTCGCCATATTAACAGCAGCTACAATATATCACTTAAAATCACATAATTTCATATCTTTTAACCTAAATGTGAACGTTTCATATAATTCATTTATATTTATAATCATAATGCTTAAAGTACATGAAAGTATTTTAACCAGTTTTGCATTATAAAGTCATACAATAAATACGTCATATTTTTATTACAGTTTTTTTTCTGCTATCGCACAAAAATCACAAGAACTTGTGATTAAATATTTCAATCACGTTTAAATTACTATATTATATGAAACTTGTCGACATAAAAACTCTTTTCATATACAAAAAAAATAATAAAAACTTCCTAAATCGTGTCTGAAAATAGGACTCTAAATAATTTCTCTCCATCAGATAAGAACTTTTTATATCCACAAAAAATAACCGATGTGGTAAGTAGACATCACACACACATACATACAGGGCCAGGCTAGGACATCTGATGTATACGCATGCATTTTAATCCCATCTATATACGCAAGCGAGCAGAGGCCCTATACGAAATTGAGATATCGATATAATAACATGGCCAACCCCGATGCGATGTGTTTATTATTTGTGCCCCCACCACCAAAGTGCTCCTGGCGTTCATTCCGCCCTTATTCACAGGGCTTATTTCGCCTCTTTCCTTTTGCTACGGCAGCTGTCGATAATCTCGAACAGGGTGCCGACCATCAAATCTATATGTAAAATGCGGGGACCTATCTTGTCAGTTGCTTCTCCATATACAATTTTTTTTTTTTGCTTCACCATATTTCGATATTTATAAAAAGTTTATTTTTCTAAATGATTTTCAAAAAGAACACATAATGCTTGAATACTTTTTTCCGAAAATAGGATCAGAAAAAGGTACCATATTTTTAATAAAGGTTATCTATATAATATTTTGTATATATTGTTATATATTCATATTTAATACTATACAAAATTGAAGGTTGTTGACAAACGGTTAATATTATATATATATATATATATATATATATATATATATATATATATATGTATATATATATATATATATATATATATATATATATATTTCCTGTTAATGGTATACGTTTAGAATATCGGAACGTCGAATTTTAATAAAATTAAACAAAATTTCAACATAAAGTTTTTTTTTTTAATTTTAAGAATATATAAATATACAAAAAACATCTAATTACATTAGATGAATATACCAAATATAACCATCTACTTTTCAATTAGATTTTATATGTTATGATTATAAAAGATTGAAAATTATCTGTTTTTAAGATAAAACAATTAAAACATTAAATAAATTATATTTATTTTTAACTTTAATTATCCTTTAAAAAGTTGAATTTAAAAATGCAAATCAAAGTTTAAAATTAATAACGTGCTTGTAAGTATTTAGTTCCATATTTATAATAAAACACATTTGAATAAATGAAATATACTAAGTACACATAATAAACAAAACATATATTTTATAAGCTAATTATTTTATAAAATATGTAAAAAATGGTGTTACATATATTATAATGCTAAAAATGACTTCATATCTGAAAGGAAATTAAAAATCTTGCGTTATGTTTAGCAAATGTTATTCATAAATTAAAGTTAGCGTTGACAAACAAATAAAAAGCGAGAAGCTGACCTCATGTCAGATATGAAATATAAAATATGCATTTCTTGTTTTTTCTTTTTTTCTTTATGTAAATTTATTCGTTTGTTTTTAGGTTTTTCCTAAACGAATCGCGCTGTGTTTAGTAAAATTTAGAGAAATTTGCGTGACAAATTTCATATAAAAAATATTTCAAAATATTAACTAAATTCATAATTGTACACATTCATTATATTTTTCCACCCAGAAAAACACTAATTAAATACATATATATATATATATATATATATATATATATATATTTAATTTTTAAAAAATTCAACTAAAATCTTTTTAATAGAACAAATTTTGATATTGTAAAATTTTAGAATTTCTAAAACTTTAAAGACTTTAAGTTGCAGCTTAATTATTGCGTACACTGTAAAAAAAATCGATTTTCTACATAAAAACCTGGGGCTACGGATTTACACCAGTTTAATATGTAAATTTACAGAAGTCATAGAAAATTTTTTATATTATATAAATATAATATACGTATATTTTATGTAAGTTTACTTACTTTTTCGATAACAAAACATATATAATATACTAAATTAATAATTTTACTTAAAATTACAAATTTATGTTATTTACAGAAAATGTATGTAAACCATTGTTTTGCTATGTTAAATGGCAACTTTTTTGTAGTGTACATATAAATTTAACTCTGATACTACATTTCCGTAGTGTAAAAAATCACAAGTATTTATAAAATACAAAAATTCAAATTCTGAAACATATATTTTTAATAAAATCTTTTACTAATAACAAAAAATAAGCATATCATTTTGATTTCTGTAAATATTTATTTGAACCAAATTTCAACTAAAATTATTGTAGTAGGTATAAAATTTTACAACGTACATACATTTTCTGTTTAAAAAATTGTATCTGTTTTCAAAATATAATTAAGACATAAATAAATTGCATATAAATAATATTGTTTTATGCCTTTATTAAATTTTAGTGCGTACCGGCTTAAGATTAAATATGCATAGGAACGGATATATTAACTTCATGGTTTATTTAGTCCAAAATTAATGATGACTTTATCTAGGTACAAGATTTTACAAGTTATAGTGTGTTCCAAACCATTTGCAATGGATACGACGAATAATGATTATAAATTATTTCGCACTTGAGTGAAACTTGACGTGACCAACGATGCAAAACACCAACTACATCTGTTTTTGAATAACATATATAATCATTTACATAATTTTGTTTAGATTTATTTATCTAATGCAAAACTTTATTGTAATTTATAACTAATTATATTTACAGACAAAATACAGCGAGTATTTGATATAATAGAAATTTATTTACGAAGCTCTGCGGCAGATACGGCCAGCATAAAAATATCGGAAAATTTTCCATTAAACAAATGAAAATACAATATTTAAAGATGAGATATCAATTAAAAATAACCTTACGTTAACACACAAATTATATTCTACACCTTTAGAAGAGTTTTGATTTTCTTTAAAATAAAAGCGTATATTGCAATAGTATAAGAAAAGCCTTGTATAATTTAATTCTAATTGTGATTGCTAACTTATAAAGTAGAATTTTCTACATTTATTTCATTAAAATAGAAGAAGCAAATTTGGGTTGTTGTGAAACATGATATTTATGTGTTTCTCTATCGAAAATAGTTTCATATTTTTACGTTTTAACGAAAGACTAACAGAAACAATATACATATTAAATTCTAATTTATTTTTTACATTTACTTTCATATTTATTTTGTTGGTTTACGTTATTTATTCTTGATAAATATTTAACATTACTAAATTATCGTGAAAATAGGTATACATTTTTGAAATAGGATACGTAGTTGATATTAAATTTAACAAAGAGTGTGTAATATCTAAAATAATACAACATGCAAGCTATTTATGGGCACAAAACATTATATATTTTAATAAATAAATTAAAGAAGTAAAAACCGTATCTTTATGTAGCTCGGTTAGAATTAAGGCTGAACTTTCAGAAGGTGTGTTAGTTAAATTTTGCAGGACCGATATAAAAACTCGTATCTGATCCTGCTATAGAAAATGTAAGCCCAGCAATATTATTAATTACTTGTTATTATTTAGATACAATTATTGATTTCATTATAAAGATTTAAATTTTAGAAATTTGTATTTTAGAGCAAATAAATTATATTAAATTTAATAAAAATATCAATCATCATAAAAAAGTACTTTTACAAGGTTTTCGGACATATATGTATGTATTATATATTAATTTTTTTAAAACAGCTTTAGGTTTTAGTTATGTTAAATTTTAACGTTAAATATTAATTAAAATTTAATGGAACTAAAAACTCTATAGTTTTTTATTTTATATATTTTTTGAATTAATGTTAAAAAAAAGGTAAATAAAAATAAAGTGAAAATATGCAAGAAATAGTTTAATGTATAAAAAAAATTGCTAAAATTGTATGTATAAAGAAAAAAAAATGTAAAAGAATTTTCTTGATGTAACAACTTAAAAAAGATGTTAAAAAGTGCATTATGACCTGTTATTTAGAATCACATTCTATAGCAACATAAATATATATATAAGTAATATGCGAAAACGTGAAAATGAGCATTGAACAGATACCTATAGATATAATAATAAAAGATAATCGCATACTTGTTTCGTATATGAATGTGTGTGTGTGGAGTAAAACTGCGCGATACCTAAACCGTTTCTTCCGCACATATCGTCGTCGTAGCGCGGTAATTACCGGTTGGTCGTAACATGTATATTTACATAGGACTCGTTCGAATACAGTTATTATTCCATCCATGGCCACCTCGGACCACATGTCGATAATGCGTACCTCTTGGGTGGCAATCTTACTATATTATTAAAAAAAATAATTCCCAAAATGGGACCACAACTGTTTCACGAGAGAGAGAGCGAGCGCCTAGGCCCCAGCATGACTGAAATTTATCATTCCCGGGGCCCATCGCGCGCAGTAATAAGGCAAAAACAAACTGAAAATTTCGGTTATAAAAAAGTGATAATAACACGTTTCACTATACCGGAGGAGCTAAAGGCGGACCAGACCGGTTTTCAACGACACGATTATATAGAAAACACTACAGCACATCATTGTCACGACTTGCGCTGGACGATTGGATGTTAACGCACATGTCAATATACTATAATTTAGTATTTATCATATTTTGTTTGTGGTAGGTACAATCGGCCAGTGTAAACAACCATATAATGCAATCAGGATATGATTTGCAGAATACGATCTGGTCAACTATAACCGTGTAGCTATTATGGGCTTAGACGATGCTAACGATGTCTTTACTTCATCGCTACGCTGGGACTACGTTTCGAAATGTAATTTCGTATTGGTTTTTCGGGTCTCGGAAATCAAGTCATCTATGATGTTGGCCTGGCGTCTCTCTTCATGCAACTATCAATTATCTTTTTTTCCTATATATATATTTGTTTGTTTAACGAGGGGCTGGACTGAGGGACGGACACATACATATATATACATATATAACCGTAACCACGCTCCTCTAGCTATGTATTTGAAACTCACGTCACACGTTATTTTGTTTCACTAGCGCCATCTTTATCACCTGTCCCGAATTTGAAATATAAGTAGTGTTTATTGTTTTCATACCAGATATAATTACATGTTTTAATTGACCATTTTCTTATTCGAGTAAACTAAATATAAAAATAAAAAATAAATATAATGTTCAACTACTTAAAACCTATTTTATATTTACTAACAATTTTTACTTTATAAAATATAAAAATTAATAAATATTTTAAATATATAAAGCAATTTTGACCAAATATATTGAATATATTATAAATGTTCAAATAAAATAATTATTTTTTTTTTAATTTAGAAAGTAAAAAGCACGTATTTCCTGGAAGTTTTTATTATAAACAATTTAGTAATTATATTAATTTTGTTATTTTGAATAAAATTATTTTAATTAAAATAATGGTAGACGTAAAATTAAAAGTTTATAATATATAGAAAAACAAATCGGTGTATAAAATGATTTGTGTAAGTAATTAAATTAATTTACCAGTCATAAAAATTTTGTAAGTTCTGTAATTATTTATTAAAAACTATTTATATATTCTACATTGTTATTCAAAATAAAATCTTTATTTATTTATGTTTATTGTCTGATTTAAATCATATTATATTTTATATTTCCTGCTTGATTACACTATAGATACAATAATATGTCATAATTTCAAAAAAAAAGCTACACCGTCTACATTTAAAATTTACAATATTCGTTTTATTTTAGTGTCATAATTAATGAAAATTGTTAGGTTAAAATTTTGAAATCTTGATATATTGGTCATCTAATTTCAGTAATTCAAAATTTTGTGTCATTTGAAGATCATAATGTAAATAATTGTATTATGCGGAATTCCAAAATTTAATTCGATTGTATTGTAAGTTCTGCGAAACAAAATAACATTTTCAAAATATATCTAATAATACATTTGTTATTATCTTATATTAATGTTACAAATTTTTTCATTGATAGAAAAAATTCCGTAAATAAATTAATTGTTAAAAAAGATTCTTCGAGTTGTTAATGTTTGAAGACCACTGAACTAAAGAAATTGTAAAATTTTTGTAATAAAGTTCGTACAAACAATAATAGCACAATCAAGAAAACAAAATGTTATAAGAGAAAACGAGAAGAATATAGAGACAAGGCACCACCAAAAACCATTCATCACTCAAGCATATCATCTGACAAATTAACATTTCTGCGGTCATCTCATGCCCACGAGAATAACAAACATTGAACGAAGACGAAACATCCATTACATGGCTGTGGGTAGAGCGAGAGGAAAAGTAGCAAATCGCGTCTGATCGTTGTTGGTTTTTCCTTCGTTTATTTGGAGCCATTGAAGGAAAGCATATGATGATGAGTGTGGTGTAAGTATGTGTGTGCGTGTGTAATGATATGGTATAGAGTCCGAGGCAGATAATCGCAGGGGTCGATGCTGAGGACTTAATCACAGGTTACGAACGAGGTGAGAAATCCGTGCGCCTGCAGCCTCGCACTCACGCGCGCCTGCACACAGCAGTACCTCATGGACACGGAGAAGAAGGCGCCAGTATGACGCATCCGTGGCCCTAGTGGCCTTCTGCTTAGATCAGTGGTTCTTAATCAAGAAGTATCACGTATCTCTTGAGGGTTGAGGTATGTGAAAGTCTTCCAGAGGGTATGCAGGTTTTGACATTACAACATATGTAAAATACAATGCAATTGTGTAGGTTGAAACGTTAGAAAGAAAAATTATTGAGAGGAATTATCGACTGTAAGAAAAAAGAGCCGATATTGGATAACTAGACGGTTGAGCGATGTAAAGTACAGTCGGTATAACGAGCGTACTTTATTTTCTATTAAATTTAATTAAAGTTATCACATTAAAAAGTAACAATAAACTGGAGCTCATTTTGTTATTTGCTTCTGCATTCAACAGTCTTCATAAGTACAGCTATTTCCATTGGAAGACACTTATTTGTATTTAAACAGTATCAATATAGTCTTATAATGTGTTGGTAGGGTTTTTGGAACAGGAATTTATACAAATTTTACTGTATTTGAAATGGAAAATAATATAAAAATTTCCTTATTGATATACAAAGCAAATATTTTATTTTTGCATGTTTAGAAGAATTGTGATTTTTCTTAAAAAATCCCTATCCTGTATTAGTAGGTATACGAGAAGTCATAAATATTTTGATTCCATTTATAAGAGCATAAAGCTGGTTGCATAGAACATTATTAAACATTTCGTAAATTAATAATATTTTTAACTTGTCAACTGACCAATCAATGAAGCGCTTGAAAGACAGATGACAATCTAGTTCTGTAATTAAATCAATAATTAAGCTAATAACGTTTTACGCACTGGTGCTTAGTTTTACAAAGTAGAATTTTCGGTACTAATTTCGTTAAATATTTAAAAAAAAAATGTTTGTTCTTGTGGAACATATAATACGCGTATTTCTTTATTGAAGACGTTTTTATAGTTTTAAGATAATAAAAGATAAACAGTAACAAATTGCGTATATTAAAAAATTTATATTTTTTTAGTAAGCATTTTCCTCTTTATTTAAATTGAAAAAATTAATATATAAATATTTTTAATAGAAGATATGGTACTGATATGAAATACCGTGCTATAATTCATAATGCATTTAAGAAATTTATGATTTAAAATTTAGATTCAAATATAACCATATTTTATTCCGTAAATCATAAATTTTAAATCTAACCAATCATATTACAGTATTTTGAACATGTGACACATGCACTTAGCTAACTTATTTCAATGGATTTATGGTCGTCAGCTGTCAGTGAATGAAGGAAACAGAGTTGTTAAATTTTAATGAAAATTAAGTTTTTCTTTATTTATACTTATTATATATTAACATCATTCCTGCAACAATTATGTCACTTTCACTCTCATCCGAAAAATCTATTTTTAAAATCCAGTTTTCATATAACCCCATATGATGCGTATGTCAAAAACGTCAAAAATATATATTCAGTCATGCGATTTCTACGTTAGGCTCTGATTAGTTGAATTTTCATATTCTAAATTCATCATATACCAGTGCTTAAATTTATAAATTTTAAATCTAATTCATATATATCAAATTTGTAAATTAAATCCATCATGCACTAGGCTTAAGTTGAAACAGATTAAAAACCACTGTCTTAGATGTACATCAACTATTTAATTCGGACACCGTAACAAATATAATACGACTGAATTGTTTTCCAGACATGTGTGTGCGTAGCATACCTATTACATGTGTGATTGCCTCAATCTACGGATGCTGCTATCTATTATTTTTACTCTAACTCTAACATAATATCATCCATTTATGTTTTATGCTTCTATGGATAATAAAAAAGCATTCGTGTAATTTTAGTTGGCAGCGAGTAACACAAACAAAACAAAAAACTAGTATAGATAAGTATATCGCATAACAAAAAACACGCAGGAGTTTAATATGAATTTAAAAAGAATTATATAACGTAAATGCCTTGTTAAGTTTAAAAATGTATAATACTAAATGAAATTGTATTTCTTATACTACTTAAAAACAAAAAATATTATTTTAAATAAATAACATTCAAAATTTTTGTATTTTAACTTTGGTTACATTTTTATTTATTTAAAATAAAAACTAGAAATAATTAATCAAGAATTTATATCATTAAATTTCAATCTTTGATTTTTAGGAAATATTTTAGTTTGCTATACCAAATAATTTTCAATATTAATAAATAGAATGAATATGGATAAAGTTAGAGTTGCTTGTCTAGATATAGAAATATTTGAAGGAAACTAATTTCGAGATAGTGAAATTACACACCCTTTTGGGTACATGGCGTGATTGTGTATGTATATATAAATAAAATATTATGACAGTAATTTGTAAATAAAAAATAAATAATATTAAATAAAATATTGTAATTATTTGTATTTATAAAGTGCAGAAGAAATACGAAAATTTAACATTTAAACACTCAAGTACAATACATATAGATATTGTATAAAAATATTTTTATTTATATGCACTAACATATTTTACATTTAAATTTTAAAATGTCTATTTACATAAATTACAAACCGCACTGTATAAAATGTCAAATGAATAATAATATCGTTGATAAAATTATTGTATCAATATTTTTGTGTCGATAATGTCAACTTTATAGATAGTATAACAAAAGCAGGTAATTTGTTTACATTTTTTAAAAGTTTATTTTATAATATATCTATAATACTATTATAAAATGCACCTATATGTAAGTAGAAAGCTTTTATTTATATTACACAAATCGTTTATCGAACTTTTCAATATAATGATAAAGTAATAGAAATTTAATATTGATATATCTACTATATTTATACAATATATCAAGTATTTACTTCTGATATAATGTGTACAATCATTTTGCTATAATTTATAAAAAACAAAATATTAATAAAAATAAAATATAGTTTAGTTTTTTCCTATTCACAAATATTTTTGTAAGAAAGTTATAAAAATCTGGTATGAAAATTTGCTAGTATTTTATAATTTTTTTGTTTAGATATTTTATACAAAAATAAATAAAAATAAATAAAATTTGGTTTATAGAACTGACTTGTAATAGAACTTACCATTCGCAATATAATAAATTAAAAACAAATACCACATTGCGCATGCCTCGGACAGTTGTGAACTGACTCTAAACCAATTGTGCACTGAATAGATTATTTTACAAATTTTTAAAATATTCGTTTTTATTCAATATTTTATAACATAATATATTTTATAACAAGTTATATTAAAATAAAACCGCTTTAGGATATAGTTCTGTACTAATTTTTATTAATAATCGACGTTTTGACGTACTCCACGTATATCATCATTAGGAAAAATTATACAAATGCTATTATAATAAATAAACAGAACATGGAAACAAGTTACTAGTAACTTGTTCTGTTTATTTACTTTAATGTTATTTGTGTAATTTTTCTTAATAAAAATGTACGTAGAGTACGTCAAAACGTCGATTATTAATTAAAATTAATGCAGATTAAAGCCGTTTTATTTGAATATTTTATAATTATTTCAAAATATTTTTTAGAAACTTTTAAATTTAATAAAAATATAATTTTAGCATTAAAACACCGGAAACAATAGATATTATGGCCAAAAATAATAGATTCAACACATAATATAATGTGAGAAAAAAATTCATTACGTTTTTTATTTTTTACATTAATGTTTAAAAGTCTCGACGAATTCATTCTTCTAGAATTTGAGTGTATAATTTTTAAGATATGTTATCAGGGGAAAAATGATAATTGGTATAAAAAGGTAAGCGATGTATGACACCTTAGTAGCACGCTATGTTTGTGTATGGAGTTGAAATCATCTTCTTTCGTGTCAGTATATGGCTAGTTAACATCAATGCCTTGTATGTTTTATATACATCTTGTTTAGCAGGCGCCTAGTAGAACACTAACCCGACATTATAGTTGGAACTCAGCCGACGGCTAAATACTGACATCACAATGATTATAGTCTGGGCCCCCATGAACGGAGGCCCAGCATTGCTTTTTTTCACATATCTGCTAAAACTTAAATAAAGTTGTTTACATATTCTTACTCATTTGTTTGTTTTTTTTTTTTTAAAAAAAAGGAAGTACATTAAATATTAAATTACTAGATATTTACATATAGTTATTAAGAAAATTTATTTATATATATATATACCGGGTGTCTACTTTTTTTTTGTTACATAGGGAATACAATGCTAAAATTTTCATTTGGTGATAAATTTTCCCCTAATTATTATAGAACAAAAGTACAAATACAAAAGTTGTTTAGAATTCAAAAATGCATCAAATGATGCCAAATTTATCAATATAGGATGTTCTGATCAAGAATTAGAAGCAAATTAAAATTTCCATTTTTGCGCTCTTTACATCAAAGTGCCACGGAAATTAAACAAATAATTTCATTTCTTCTGGAGTTTGAGTTTGACATCGTATTTATTTTATTGTTACGTTCTGTATTATTATTATTATTATTATTATTATTATTATTATTATTATTATTATTGAAAATAATGAATAAACTTAATGTAAATGAAAAGCTATTAAGTATAAAAAGTATTAAGTATTTATTATTTATTACAATGAAAGGGTATTTTACTCGGCTGTACACAAGGTACTAGCTGTGGTTTTAAATTGTGAATGTCTCCATTATAATTTTAAGTAATTGTTTAATTTATTTATTAACTTCAAGTTATAAAAACAATACATTTGAATTAGATGACTGGCATTATGCCTAATATATTTATTATAATAATTTAAACTTATCCCTGAGGATGCTGTAAGTTGTGCAGTGAAACGTCGGATAAGAGTTTAATAAATAGTAAATAGCTGAACTCCGTAAAACTTTCTTTATTTATTACAATATTCAATATACCTATAAAACAGAAAAATTCATGAATACAAGATATAGGAGAACAAAAACGAAACTAACAATTTAAATTAAATGTTCAAATAAATCGCCATTAACTGCCAAACAATAACCTAATCTGTTATAAAATTCGTGACGTACAGAGCTTAATTGTGTTTGTGTTATATTATTGCACTCTTCAACAATGGCATTTTTCAAATCAACAAGATTTTTGATATGTCGTTTATAAATTTTCTCCTTCAAATATGGCCATAAAAAGAAATCGCACGGTGCTAAATCGGGCGATCTAGCTGGCCAATTAATTGGACCACCTCTACCAATCCATGAATTTGGAAAACATTGATCCAAATATAATTTAATGTTGCAGCTGTAATGTGCCGGACATCCGTCTTGTTGATACCAGACAACATTATCTTGAGTTGCACACTCTTCTAACTGCGGACCAATATGATTTTGCAACATATCCAAATATTTTTCGTTGTTTAAATTATTTTCAATAAAAAATGGCCCAATTATACACCTGCCAAAAATTCCAGCCCATACATTAACTTTTTCTGGATATTGGGTACGTGTTGCTACCATTAAATGAGGATTTGTTTGGCTCCATATTCTAAAGTTTTGTGTATTAGGTTCGCCGTGTAAAGTAAACGTAGACTCGTCAGTAAAACAAATAGATTTCAAGAAGTTTCTGTCTAAATTGGATTTTTCCATAATAATGTTACTAAATTCGCTTCTAGCCATTTTATCCGCTTCAAATATCTCTTGGTGCGTGGAATATTTATAAGAATGATATTTTTCATTTTTTAGTACCTTATGTATTGTTGAAGGATGCAAATTTAATTCAGCACCAAGTTGACGCACACTAACATTTGGGTTTTCCGTTACACACAAAAGTATATTCAATGTATTTTCTTTAATTGCATTTTGATTTAAATTCTCCTCCTGATCTTCTGCGTTGATTTTTCTACAATTTTTACAACGTTTTAACACACTTCCAGTTTCTTCGAATTGTTTAATTATCCTACGAATAGTCATAGCGGAAGGTATGGGACGGTTTTCAAAGAAAGCGCTGAATAAATCTCTTACTCGTCGTATCGAATTTCCAGTAAAATACCATTTTACGCACTGAACTTTTTCATTTACCTTAAGTTTATTCATTATTTTCAATAATAATGATAATAATACAGAACGTAACAATAAAATAAATACGATCTGTCAAACTCAAACTCCAGAAGAAATGAAATTATTTGTTTAATTTCCATGGCACTTTGATGTAAAGAGCGCAAAAATGGAAATTTTAATTTGCTTCTAATTCTTGATCGGAACATCCTATATTGATAAATTTGGCATCATTTGATGCATTTTTGAATTCTAAACAACTTTTGTATTTGTACTTTTGTTCTATAATAATTAGGGGAAAATTTATCACCAAATGAAAATTTTAGCATTGTATTCCCTATGTAACAAAAAAAAAGTAGACACCCGGTATATATATATATATATATATATATATATATATATATATATAAATTTTGCCCAATCAGTCAAATTTATGGTAAATGTGGTGGAACTTATTACAGCAAAAGGTTAGATAAAAAATTTCCAAATTATGATCAATTTCGTCAATGAATAAGAGAAGTGATGAAACCAGTTCACAAACGGAATAATGTCATGACTAGAATATGCATACACAATCACGCCATGTACTCAAAACGATGTGGCACAAACTCTTTCCACTATCCCGAAATTAGTTTCCTCCAAACATTCACACAAGTAATTTTAACTTCATTTACATTAATGACACCTCACATACATGCTTTTCTATTCTTACTTCTTACTACTAGATGTAACATATATTATATTATTTAAAGTATCCAATGTTTGTCTGTTACTGTAATTAATTTACAAAACGATATATAATGTACCAACCATTTAAAAGTATTATTTCTCGCATTATGTGTTTGATTTGTTTAATGTCGAATTTATTTAGGTACCGTGGTAAATTTAGACAATGGTATACTAGTGTAAAAAAATTTATAAATTCAATTTTCAGGTGTTAATTACCTCAAAATTAGGACCCAGATGCAATATTTTCACAAATACTTATATTGATTTAATGTAATTTAGATATTAATTTTAGATTGTTAGATGTTCTTGTTTGTTAATTTATCCAAAAGTTTTTATTTCAAGTAGTTTATGATAATAACAATAAAAAGTAAATATACAAATTATTTAAATTGAATCTATTTAATTTCAATAAAATAAAATAGTTATTTCAATTTTTTCTGTGTATTAACAAAATTAAAATTAAAAATAATTTTTTTTAATACGAAACAACTTTACACAATAATTAAAAATAAGATTTAAAAGTTAGACAGCAAAATATGCAAATTCTTTCCTAAGTTTAAAACAATGTACAAGTCAACATTCTACAAAAAAAAGAACACAATTTTAATTAAGGTAAATGATAACAATAAAAATAAAATGTTTGTTTTTCTAAGCTAAATGTAAATATAATTGCGGTGCACGTTGGAACGATGTTAGTTCTTATATGAACACCTATTTATGAACGACGTATAGGTATGGACACCCTAAGCTTGTTTTATTATAATAATTCGTTTAATAGACGGGTTCGATTGTAAATGATTATAGGGTACATTACTCTGGGACTGCATATTCATTTAAATTGCTAATTTCGTGTTTATTTTAGTTGAATATAATAGGCTTGGTTTGACCAAGTCGAAATTTCGGGTATCAGCATTCGACGAGCGAATTTGTTTTTATTGGCTTACGCATCGACTAAAAGTTTCAGCGAATAAAAATAAACAAACGTTTGTACAAACAGACACATTATCGCGGTACAATTTCGTGCAAATTACCGAACGAATAAAATGGACAACGTAACATGCTTTTTTGTGAAACGTGGCTAATTTTAACACGTTTTGTTCATTATGTTAACAGTATTTTTTAATTAGCTAAATTGAAAGTCAAGCCGACAATGTTTCTTATAATGAATTTTGTCTAATAACTTTATTTTCTATTACTTGTATGTGTCATAAAATTTAAATCATTTGTTTAGTTAAATCTTTGTCGTTGTGATAAACAGTGGCGAATTACGTGGCGGAGCTGACTAGGTTGTAATCAGGGGTACCCAATATTTAAACATCGCTAAAACTTTACTGTGTGTATATTAATTTAGTTTTTAATCTAAATTTGCTTTTTTATAGTATTATCAAAATTGTGCTATATCTCAAATAGTATTCAATATAAATTTAAAGTAATAGAATTATACAAAATAATAATAGACAATTTTTCAGTTTTATCAGTTTGCTTGAAAATGGCTGAAAATACTACTACTACTTTCCTACAATTGTCTGTATATGGTTTTTTTCCATTTCTATATAATAACAAAAAAAAATATGTTAATCAATGTATGTACTCGTATTGTAGAAAAGTATTATTTGTTATTGTTAATTTAAAGTAAGAATAATAAATTTGTAACAAGTGTAGAATTTCAGATTATCTCTCTATTAATTGTGGTACTAATTAAACATGACATATATTATTGTTATTAATGTTAATATTTATAACAAAGTTAATGTACATTGCATGTTATTATGTAAAAAGATATGCTATATATGGCATCTAAGAAAGTTGAATAACTTAATAAGTAAATATGTTATTTTTTCTTGTAATATTTTCATTTTGCATTAGGGATATATTTTATATTTACACTTGTCAATTTGAAACATAAATAAATTTTGTAGATATATAGGTAGTTATAAAATAATAAAATATATAAATATTAAAACTACTTTAATTGTTTGGCAATTGTGTGATAATACACAGCAATTGATATTTATAATTGAAGAAAACTAATAATACAACAATTAAAATATAGCTTTTATGTTTTTATAATTTTAAAATACTTTAGTTGATGCTAATAGAAAAAAATCACCTTATACACGTGTATAAATTTTTTTAATATTTTTAACTAGTTGAAAATTAATATTACACATAAATACAAAATGGTTCTTAAAATTACTTTAGATAAAAACATAATTATCACCTATTAAAAGTTCGATAAATATGAAGGTTTTTAAAGTTATGAAATGTAAAAATGCAATTTACGTTGACAATTTATCAAATGTAAATTATTTCGTACAATGAATAAATGAATGTATATATATTAAGAAATCTTAGACCCTTTTTATAATAAACAGTTTCATTAAAGTCAACTTTAAGTCAATAAAAAAGCATCAATTTTAAATTCTACTGTCATAATCATTATTTCTATCAATATAACAATGATTTTTTTGTCAATTTTTCAACTTCTATTAACATAATTATTATTGTTGTCAATAAAATGATGTTTTTTGTCGGCTTACAGTCGATATTTGTTAAAGTGTATATTATGAAAATGCGACAAAATTTCATGGAAATATTATCAGTAAAAGTATTTAAAATGATATTAGATGAAATATTTCGTTAGAAGAGAAACTTGTTCATGTATTGACCTTCTAGAGAGAGGGGTGAATATAGAAATCGACATGTATAGCGTCGTAGTCGTCGTCAGCGGGTTGTTAATGAGGGCAGACGGTGTAGACGCCTGCCGCGCCCTCCTCAATTTGAACCGAATTTCCCAGAGGTGCTAACCCGTGGGTTCGTGCGCGCACTCGACTGTGTGTGTCTGCCTATATATGTGTGTTTCCCAGTACGTGTACAACACCGCGTCGCGTACCTACTACCTAATATACTTTTGAGGTCGATATCAAAAGAGCTTATTTCGTCTTATACCGTGCGGCTCGCGAACATACAGCCTGCCAGCTTCTAAGATAGTCTTATTTTGCTGAAAATGCGCGCCTCGGAAAAGTCGATGTAATGCTATATAAGGTTCACTGAGAATTCAAACTACATACATATTTAATGTTTAATGTGTATTATTTTTAACACGTTTCATATCACGCAGTTTTTTTGTGGTTGCCGTTTAAAACAATTGCTATTTTTATATCAGTATTTGTTTTGTTTTACTGGGAACTTTACACTTTGAAGTTTTTAAGAATAATAAAATAAAAAATTGTAATATATTTATTAAATCATATACAATCTAAAAATGTGTGTTGCACAAAAACAGCATAACGGAAAAAAATGTTATTTAATATAAAATATTAGAAAAACTGAGCTTTTCTTGCTAAAAAAAAAAAATAGTTAAATAGTTAAAATAGTTAAAAATGAGGTTATCTGAGTTTTTTCTAAAAATATTTTCATCTTACTTTTAAAAGTAATTTTTGTCAAAATTAGTTTTATTTACTCAAAATTACTTGTTAAACAATTTTAATTGATTTATTTGAATTTTATAATATTAGATATTAAAAAAAATAAATCAAAAATAGAAATACTATTCATATTTGAAAAGAGAAAAAAGCAAAAATTTATTTTAAAAAAAAACGGGCCGTTGTTTTAAATTTTTTTTTTTTTGAGTTTTATTACAGAAAAAATTAAAAAGTATTAACAAATTCAAGTTACATATGTAACGTCATTTATATTAAAACAGAATTGGAAATGCGTATACATTTTTTTTTCATTCTAATATTTATATTTCATAGCACAAGCGTAAATATTTTGTTCTTATTGCGCAAAGAATTCTACAGGAAACAATATCTAAGTACAATATTTCGTTGGTTATGACTACATAACACATGTAAGTATTATACAAATATAAATGACTATAATGTCGATAGAATGATCGCTCGTAAAAACTCCAATATTTAATAATTAATATTTATGAAAACAACAGGTATTTTATAGTAATTTTTTGTTGCTCCATTGCTTGTTTAATAGAAAAAAATTTAAAAAATAGTTCTTATATATGAAAGTAAATATGTACTATAAATGGGACTGAAGCCAAATAATTATTCAGTGTGCAACCTATTCGACTATATTCTTACTATACTGTATTCGACCGAATATTTGTCTGAAATTTGACCAAATATTCGTTATTCGTCACATTACTAATTAATATATTAGAGATCGGAACGGAAGCGGAATAATTATTTTATTTATTTATTTTATCCAGCAATGTTTTTACTATTTAGCATTCAGCCAAATATTTCTTTGAAATTTGACCAAATATTCGTTATTCGAATAAACTACTATTTGTCACATTACTAGTAAATATACCAGAAAAATTATAAATATGATATGTGTGACATGAGAATCTATGTTCGTCTTCCATTTGCAATAGATGTTTTGCATTATAATGGCATTGATGGTAGACAGTCAGAGAGACTAAGCAAAAGCAGCTTGCCGAGCGTACGGGCAACGTAACGGACGCGTCCGTAATTCAATTAGGCAATGTACTAGAGGAGAAACGAGAAGCGATGATTGGATTGTTCCGTTTCAGAGGTGGAAAGCACACGAATAAGCTGCTTCGCACCCACAACCGCGCACGATTGGGCTGCTATTCCACAATCATTCGAACACTATGTCTCACTAGTTTGTCTTCTGTTGTCGCAACTCATTGTCAGCTTCACCTGCACACACACACACACGATCACTTTTCTAATCGAACAGTGAATCGGTGTCGATGTTAGAAACGACGCGACGGCGTCGTCACGTTGAAGGTGTGAAGTTGCGACGTATGCAAATTAAGGAACGCTCTGTTTAACACTACACACGTGTACAGATCTCATCATTTGATTTGATGGCCCTCTTCAGATCTGTGTGAAGAATTTCACGAATTACTACCACCTAACGCCTGCATGGCTATCCATAGAATTTGTTATTTATTACATTTGTGAAATAGCTAATTTGATCAATTCGAAAATACACGAACTGTAAAGGATCTTAGCAGTTACGATGTAAATATTCTGAAAGGTAAAAAAGTTTATTTCATATATAAGGTATATTTGGTTATACTTTAAATATAAATATATATATATATATATATATATATATATATGTATATAGATATATATATATATATATATATATATATATATATATATATATATATATATATATATATATATGTCGTTTTACCAAACATGGTGTTTGGCTATAAACAAACATACAATTGTAGTATTTGAGAAATAAACTTGCAACGTTGCAGAATCTTTTGTTTTTTCCTTATAAATAAAAGTTTTGTTTAAAATTATGAATAAAATAATTAATGAATAAATTATATATCACAATAAATTTTAAAATAATCAGATTTAATAATACTATTTTTGGGCGGATTTATTAAAAAACTTATTGTAGTTAATATAATTTTAAATATAATAATTTACTAATTGTTAGATCGGGATAGTTTAAATTTTTAACGTGATGACAGCCTATCTATCGGTCTATGTATCTGTCTGTGGATACATGTAGAGCAAATTCGATTAAATAGCTTTTTATGAAATTTTATATTTAAGTTTTGGACGATTTGATCAATTTCTGGTATAAATGCGTTCACCAGAAGTGATGGTTATTGAATGTTTTATAAATATTTCGAAATAACAAAAAATTCTAAAAATTTATTGGACAAAATTTGCCATACCAGTTATTACTAACAACTATTCCTTGTGACATTTTTTAATACGAATTAATAAATTTTTATAATTTTTCATATATTTTCGCTATTTAAATAGGTATGTTTTCATGATTACAGCAAATTATAAATCATAACATTATCAACGAAATATGATAGATTACTATTTTTTTTCAATAATAATTTCCGAGTTAGAAAATATTTTGTATTTTTTTGTGACAGTCGGTTCTGTAGTGGCCACAGTAGATATAAAATATAAAATTTGTTCGAGAATAGCATTGTAGAGTACTCATTATATTTACATAGAAGCAAAGGGAATATAGTACTTATATATTCTGTTGGATAGAAGTTAAAAACATTTGACAGAGTAAACCTATGGGTCTATTTTATTTGCCAGACTTATAAAACAAGCATTTTGGCAGTTAAACATAATAATTGATTTTTTATTGATTGCATACATGATCCTTACCGAAATAATTTCCTCGCAATACAAGTATTGTGCAGACTGCAAGGCATGTAATAGAAAACCTGTGATATTTCTCACTTTCGATTAGTATAGTATGCGCGGTATAGTCCAGTTTGGCGAACGAATTTAAACAAAGCAAATTACTAACAGAAAATTGAACCGAAAGAAAAAGAACTATGATTGTCGCCGCCACGTTCAAACAATGCGTAATTCACTAAGGCGTGCTAAACCGCTAAAGGCGGTGTGGCTGTGTTAGCGTGCTACTACTACACTTCAATTAATCCATTGTATAATGTCACTCTTAATACGGTTCGTCGATCAAGCCGAAATTATATGTACGCGACACGACGTTCATAATACAGAACCCGCCTAAATCTTTGACACAACATTTACAACGCATGGAAAATTTAACACATCCAAATTTCGATTTTTTATATACCCTATTTTTCCTAAGTCAAAAAGTTGGAAAAGTTTTATATAAATGAAACGACTTTAATATTTACTTCTGTGTTAATTTTTATTAGTAGTCGACGTTTTAACGTAAATCGAAACGTTGATTATTAACAAAAATTAACCCAGAATTAAATCCTAAAGCCATTTTAGTTTTTATGGTCCTATTCAGTATATAAAATACATAAAAAATTAAAACTAGAGAAATTATCAAAATTATGACAAACAAAAATTATTTTAATTAATTAATTGTTACGTATATAATACTTCAATTTTAAAAATAACCTATTTCATAAATTGCTATTTTATTCAGCCCGTATTATATGGTTCACTTATTTGTTCTATTTAGTAGATAGACAGAAATTCGCTCAGTTTATAAACTGAAATGGATCAGTTCATAAACTAAAACAGAGAAAAATATTTAAATTACATTTTCATAATATGAAAATGTAATTTAAATATATTATATATATATATATATATATATATATATATATATATATATATATATATATATACCGTATTTCTCGGACGATAAGACTACATAGAAAAAACAACTTAAAAATGGGATGCGTCTTATGATCCGAAAGTAACATTTTAAGTTACATATTAGGTAAGTAAGAATTTGTAAATAACTATATATATATATACATATTTCTAAAAATTGTATCGTAAATTTGGAGTGTGTCTTATCGTCCGAAAAATACTGTATGTTTTATTCAATTTTATGAGTATATGTATCGCTTGCAAAGCCATATTATATGAGAAAAGTTAATGCTAAAAATATTTAATATTATGTAACAGTATATAATCCTTGATATAATCCGCCATAATTTAAAAAACCTAATTTTTCAGGCGTATTTATTTTTTTAAAATAATGACAAAATAATCTATGGCCTAACCTATGCTGCAATAAGAAGTAAGTCATATTAAATTTTTACGTGCATGAAGTCACAAGTAACACCAATTATTATAAGATAAATTCAAACATATTTGCATTATCCATTTCTAAGAATTTTCCAATTTATAAAATGAGTAAGATTTTATGCGTGATTTTTCGCAGTTTTTTTTTATGATTTTTTGTCTCATTCATTCATAAGAGATTTATATTTGACATATAAAAAGTAAATCCAAGTATATTTAGAACAATTAAAGATTAATAATTTCTCGTAGAAATTATTAAATAACAATCAATACGTTTATAAATTTATTACATATCATAAATAATAAATATATACCACGTAAATGTCGTATATTTACACAATTTATACTTAATATACAATAACAGATTTTTTTATAAAAATAATTTTACGCATATAATTATGTTATGAATAAAATACATCTATCAAAATAAATTTTTAGTCATATCAAACAAAATAATATAACAGTTATTTTTTTCTGTGACAATACATGCTACCAAATATAATGTACAGTTACAAGAATGATTTCTAAAATGAACGAATCGGAACAGTTATCTTAAAAATAAATTATTACCAAAAAGTGTCCCAAAAATACGGAGAACAAAGAAATCATGGAAGTAATTCATCATATTTTTAAAGCATAACAAACGCGGTCAAGAAAAATAACTGAAAACCTTAAAACTAGTGAAATATTTCTTAAACAAACATGTAAAGGCTATAGTAAGAATACTAAAAAAACAAAATATATATACGGTATTAATGTATGTTTATATTTCATGTAGATTTTAATCGTCAGAAAAAAATTCATAAACCATAAACGTTGTCATTATATATATATATATATATATATTGTATAATTTTTCTTTGTATTGGAAATAAAACGAAACTTAATTAAAATTTAATTGATACATAACTAAATAATTCATATCTAATATATTGGTTTCAACTTGTTTGTTAACTTGATTTTTTTGTTTATAATTGTTAGTTTTCGGGTTGATTTCATTCTGAATAGACGCGATATTGTGTTCTAAGACTTTTAAATGTTTTGGAAATTTTATATGATTTCATTTATGTATAATAGCGGTGTAATTATTTGATAATAATGTGTTCTATAAAAGTGCAGTGATAAAAATTATATTTTTAATAAGAAAATAACTTGTACACTGTTACTGACTGTAATAAAATAAGTGTTGTGTTTAGAAATTAACGCAATGGATTTCAATCAATAATTTTTTGTTTCCACTTTAGAAAAGTTAGTGAAATTTTATCTATTTATTTTTTATATAAATATAAAATTATTTTACTTGTATATGCATTTTTATTTCAATAAATATGTTTATTTAAAAATATTAAAAGTTTGCGTTTAATACACACTTAGTATGTGACATCACGGATAAATTTCATTTTTATCATTTTAGGTAAAACTATACTTTACAGTTAAGAATTTTCATTTTAACGAACCATTATTTATAACAAAAAATTTTATGCATTCGGGCATTAACCTTATTTATTATGTAGATTATTGTGTACAAGTACTTTTCCAGAAAATATATCATTAAAATAATCAATAACAAATTTTAAATTATAAGAAAATTACTCATGTTTTTGTTTTGTTATACATATAAATAAAAATCATAAATAACTTATTTTGACAATTTTTATTGAAAAATTATAACTAAAAGAAAAAAGTTGTTATTGTACATCCTTGAATTCCAAATTTAACATATAAGTCAAATATGTAAAAGTATATATTTAAAATACAAAAGTTCCTGTAATTTGTGTAAAATTTATACTATTTTATGGAGTTCTATGCCTTGTATTACGTGGACACTCGGTATATCTATATTATACATATGTATATGTACATTTATATTATTAAACCTATTCATTTCTTTTAACTTTGTGCCGACATAATATTTTAATGCTAATGCATGTGTATAAGTAGCAATGTGCATCTAATTATTGTAAATAAATATTGAAACGAATATATGTGTATTATTATAAATTAAATAGTTCATGCTTTTCTTTTATGTGCTCGAACAAAATTATAGAAACTATTTTCTAGTACATAAACTATTCAAATAAATATTTAATTTATATTTTTAACAATATTAAGATGAATAAATTTTAAATAAAATAGTATAATAATTTCAGTATTATTTAAAACTAAAATAAACAACACTAATAGTATTCTAAATTTAATTTTTTTTTTAAACAATTTAAAAAAAATTAAACTCTAACTCCTAATAATATATAATAATATGATAGTTATTGCTCATGAGGATAAAATTTAGAACACGAGCTGTGAGCTAGTGTCGTAGTTTGGCCGAATTCGAATGAAGAATAATCAATACATGTGAATAGAATATAGGTACTTTTCCTACGATTATATACAATTATTTTAATATAAAATTTTTACTATATTAAATGCAATTTTGCATTTGCTTATAAACTGTACCGAATTTACAAAATTTTGATCAATTAAAAGATGTTGAGTAATAATTTAAAAACTTTTTTTTATAGATTTAAAAAACTATATGCGATTTATATATATTTTCCCTAAAAAAATACGTTGCAGAAAATACATGTCGCCAGCATTAGAAATTTTATTTATACATAAATGCATTGTATAAAATATAAACTGTTAAAAAAGATGTTTTTCATACAATAAAGAATTATGTTAAATTTTGTAGTTTTGGTTTTATATGTAATACATTAATTTGCATTAAAGAAATAATATTACTAGTTTACCAAAACAAAATTTAACTCCAACACATTTCTAGTGACTATTCTGGTAGCTTTTTTTTGTGTAAAAATGATTTATTGTATTTACTCCTGCTAGTTAAAAATCAGAATATACTTAATTTTATTAAATTAAAAGTTATAATAAAATAAATATCAATAATAATTATTATATATAATAATTATTATTAATATGTATGTCAAATTTGTAGCCGATTATTTTACTATATTTTGAGTTATAATAATAAAAAAAAATATTAATAAATTCTGGATATAGTAATATACTGTTTAATTTTTTTTTTTTTTATATTTCGTGACATGTATCATGTAGTTTTTAAATATTTGTTTTTGAATATTAACAAAAGTTGCAATAAATATTAACATTTTACAAATCATTTTATATTTAGACAGGAAAAAAATACAATTCAATTTATGTATGTATCATTAATTTTATTGGATAGTTTTTTTGTGTCAATAAAACTTTAACAGAACAAATAATATTGTAGTAAAAATTTTAAGTAAATTAATATTTTTATTACAGTAAATTTGAATAAATATTTATATAAATAAATATATAATTTCTAATGCATACATTAAAATATATATTGTTATTGAAACTAAATAAATACTCAAAAAGTATGAGAATAAAAATATGTATATAAAAAAGCAAATATTTAGTACTCTAAAATTATTTAATTTGATATATTATAAAAAAGTCTTGTCAAATATGAACCATGTATATTAAATCCGATATAAATTTATCATAAAATAAACCAATACTCATTGCGAACAATCGACATCAGAAAAAAATAAATGATCCGTGAAAAGTATTTAACGAAAAGCGCAAAATTCTTCCGCAAAAAAAAAAAGAAAGAAAAAGAAGAAAAACGATATATAAAAGTCAAAATCTCGAAACATGTAATTACACGAACAAACAACACAAGAGACAAATTCAAAAGAGCATTCGTGTTTTTACAAAACGAAATGGAAAAACCTCCGTTTTCTGTCTGATGAAAAGTCAAACGGGATAAAGAATAAAGCAGAAAATAAAGAAATAAACCTCACGAAAAATGTCACAAACTCTATGTTGCATAGAATTTTTTATAATTTCTACTAAAATTATTCGAAAAAAATATGCATATTTTATTTAATTATAATTGTTTATATGTATATGTATTAAAATTTTATTTCTTGTTCATCATAATATTCAATTTTCTGTAATATTTAACACTATCAATAAGAAATTAATAATTTGAAATAAAAGTATTTGTGAGGTTTGATAGTTATAGCCTTAAAAAAATATTATAAAAATTAAATAACTAATTAAAAATGTATTATTTAAATTGATACATAATATGATACATTTCTAAAATTTGATTGTAAATGATAATTTATTATTAGGCTACTTAAAATTAGGTGTATACAGTGTAGTAACTTTATATTAGTAATGTGGCGAATTTTATAATTCAGCCGAATAACTATAAATAACAAATACTCGGCCAAATATTCAACCAAATACCGAATAATAAAAATATGAATACTAAATAATTATTCGACTTCGGTCTCAAAATTATTTCAGCAGACCCAATTTTATTTTGAGATGTAAAATTGATTAGTTTCTTTATTTATTAATATATTTAGTTTTATCAGCTGCTTAATTTGTAGTACCTACATTTACGATATTGGTTATTATTACAACTTGCTAACATTACTGTAATTACAAGTAATATTACGGTTAATTTACTAAATTTACATCTCCAATTCATTTACATTTAAATTGTTACGGAATTAGCTGAAGAAAATTGTGTTAAAGAACATTATGATTAAAGAAAAAATAAAAAAATTGATAATACAACCCGCATATATATACGATTGTTCGCGATTCGTATATAGAAAAGAAAACGATGCTTACAATAAAAAAGCATAAAGAGTCGGTGATGCGTTGTCGCAGCAGCTATGTGCAGAGGGGGTTTATCTCGGGGTAATGCTGAATATGCCGTCCTCGAGTGCCACTCTTCGTCATCACCCAGAGGTGCCAGAAAACTCTCCGAGTGGCCATTTTGAATTTTCCACAACCTCTTGCTACTTTGCTTTCGTTTGCACTCTATTCTCTGTACGTCTCCTCTTTCACTTTCTTTCTCGCTAGGCATACATCCATTTTTTGGGTATTTGAATGTTTTTTAAAGTAGACAGGAAAAAAGTAGATTATTTTTTCCCTAATATTTTATCTAAAAATAGATGATTTTTCAGATTTTTTTCTCATATTAGTAGATACATTGAATGCAAAAGTAAATAATTATATTTGATATATTTTATTTTTAAAAATCAATTGTTTAATTTTAACATAATAAATATATTTTATATCATTAAAAAAAATATCTTAATAATCATATTAAAATCTACTATAAACTTATGAAAATTGAGAGAAAACTATAAAAAATATAAATTGAGAATTATTGTTGTGAATTTATCATAAAAAAATTGTCTGATAATATGCAATTTAAAATCTTATAGCATAGGAATATTATATCAAGTGACTTGGGCATTTTTTTTTTTTGTAAAAACAAAAGTATCACTAAATTACTTCCTTAATGAGGCAACTTTTGTCTCATTTAACTGAAATCTTAACTATAATAGTTTCAAATATCTTAGTTCTTAAACACTTATCCTAATCTTAGATATTCTGCAAATTAAATTTCATTTCTCAATGTTATGATATTAGTTTTCATTGACGTAATTACAAAATGATTTCAAACTTAACTTATAAAAATTGCAATGTTTAAGTCAAAAGCAAATAAAAACTAATTCATAATTCTATTCCAGTGTGAAAATCAATCATTTGATGTATATAATCAAGTCAAATCAAATTTTTTAATCTTTAAAAAGAAAAAAAAAACCATATACTTGTTTAGATAGTAAGATACAGATACACGGCTAATCATTTTAAAATACTGTATTAACGTCAAGTTTATTAGAAAAATAATTATAGCGCAGCTTAGCTGTTTAATGCACAAGTACTTATAATTAATTTTCTCTGTTTAATTAATTTCTCTAAAACCATATTCAATCATGTTTATCAATAAACTAGTAAAAAAAATTGCTAAATTAAAACGCATTTTTAATGTCTGTATATATATTTTTATATTATTATAATCTTTTCACCTCGTTCTATATCTTTGATATTTTAATAACATTTTAATTGATTTCAATTCAATTGCTATTTAATTAATAGTATTTATTGTGCATATACGTAAAGTAAAGAATATTTTTAAAATAAATCTTTTTTTTCTGTTAAAAATTGTAAAAATTCTTTAAATTTAAAACTAAATATTTTTCTTTACAGGTTTTATTCCCAAATCGCCATCCGCCAGCAAATAAAATGTAAGTGAAATTTACAATATAATTCACAATTACAATTTCTCGCCAATAAAAAATTAAATCACAATTTAAAAATGAATTTGATAATTTCACAAATTTAAATTCATTAAATTTTTTATTTAATGAATTAATTATCTGTTTTTATGAATGATTAAATGCGCAGTGGAAACTCTATATTCTGCACTAAAAACTGTTTATTTGTGCAAATAAAATTTTAATTTTTAACGAATTTTGCCAATCTTTGAACATAGACCTTTGAATATTGAGTATGCAAAACAGCTTAAATTAAATTTTGCTTTACATTATAAGTATTTATTTATGATTTTGTTTACGATTGTTGTATTATTTCCATAAAACTATTAATTTTTCTCTTATTGGCATAAATAAATAATAGGTTATTTTTATTATGGTGAGTCTATCAAGTTGAAATAAATAGGTAAATATTCGTATATGTATATCTATAAAATTTGTTTACTTGTCTCTATATTATGTTTTTCAAGTTAGTTAGTTTTTTTTTAGGTTTATAGTTATACCGATATATTAATAATTTAGTTTCAAATAAACAGTTTTAAACAAAGTTGAATAAATTATTTGTACAATTGATACAAAAACAAACCTTTAGCAAAAAGTCAAGTTTTAATATATTTTTAGTTTTACAAAATAAGTATCTTAATTTTCCACTTAATTGCAGTGAACTAATATATAATTAGAAAATTTAATAAATTTATAATTTTCAAAATTTATTAAATTTTCAAATTATATACCTATTAGTTCACTGCGATTAAGTGGAAATTAAAATATTTGTAAAACTCTTATAGTCATCGTAGAAAACATTGCTTTAATATCATATCTTCAGTATAAAATACTTCATTAAGTCATTTTCTCGTGTATTAAGCATTTTCATACGAATTAAATTTTTACATAATGAAATAAACTAACATGTAATTCCACAATTCCAATTAATCTATATATTATAGAGAACTTAATGCTATTCCACAAAATTAATTTATTAATGATTTAAATTGTTTCGGATAAAATGCCTGTTCAGTTCTGATTCTTATATAATTAACATAAGTATTTATTACATTAAAATGGTAAATCTTTAAATCGAAAACTAATAAAAAACATCTAAATCTACTCACATCATTTATCACACTCACGATAACAAAAATCCACCAACATATACAAACCGAAACAATACATAAAGTACGAAGAATATGCGAGAGAAAAAATATAAAAAGTGAGTATAACGTTGCACCCGGGCACAAATGCTGTTCAAACACGCGTATACCAAACTCAAAGTAGAGAAAAAAATTCATAATTAGCCTACTCCGATGTGCCGTGTTCCGGGAGAGAGAAACGATGAAGCCGAGTGCTAGCAGTATTACGCAGACACGTACGAGGTATACGTATTTATACGCGTAATACTAGTGGGGGTGATTTGCCCCCTCGAGAAAGCCCTTTGCCTACGCCCTTTACATACACTACCATTCGTATATCGTGGCAAAGAGGGCGCAGGCTAGGAGCAGGGTTATTACCAAAGGCAGCTAACGTTTTACCGCAAAACTTTGATTAATAAAATAGCGATATTCGCTGTATATAACGCATACACGTTGTAATGAAATGACAATTTAAGTTCATAATTAATCTATGGTGTAAAGATTAGTATTTAGTATGTATGTTAAATGGACGAATAGCTTGTAACTAATAGCGTTATCCTCAGGATAAGTGTGACGTTATTCGATAATTTAAATAAAATATTTTACAATATTATTCGTCACTTGTTTTTTTTTTTTAATTATTACATGAGTAGATAAAATTTATACTGTATTACGCATTTGAATTTTTATATACAAGTTATTAAATTGAAAGTATAAAATTATCAAAATAAATTTACAGTTCCAATGTGCAAAAATAAATTCATTGTTTTTATTTGTTTCTTAATGATTTCGTCACATTTTTTGTGCAAACAAATTATACTTTATTATAATGTTAATAATATATTAAATATCTAATTTAATTAGTAATAATTGACTTTTATATATAAATATACACTTCTAAAATTCTTTTTTCTATAATGAGCTCTCATTAATTTCAAATTATTTTACTTGCTTTTGCTTTTTGCTATACAAAAATAATTAATAACAAATAAATATAATTACAGTTGTAAAAAATTTCGAAATCTAAAGTTACAAAATCTAAAACTTTTAAATTGAAAATCTGAATGTTCAAAATCTCGAAATAAAATTTAATACAAAATTGTAGTTTTTCAAATTGTATGGAATTTTGAAATAAAATACAAAATTAGTAGCATATATTTCTACACTTATCTAATATTATAAAGATAAGGCGCTACTTGCTACATTTTTTTTTTTAAATCAAATTTTATTAAATTAAGGTATTTCAGAATTTTTAGTATATATTTTAATTACTTACTTTTTCGGTAAGAAAAACCATATAATATAATAAATTAATTATTTTTTCATAAAATTATACTATTATTACAAAACATTTATATAAACCATCGTTTTGCTGAAATAATATGTATTTTTTTTACTATGATGGTTTTATGTAAAATGGTACATTTTTAAAGTGTATAGTTACATCTATTATTCATTCTATTATTTATTTTATTTTTTAAGTCCAGAAATATATAAACAAAACAAAATATTTTAATAGTTTTAATAAATAAAAATAAGGAATAATATTGTAACATCTAGAAATTTTTATCTTTTGCAAATAGGTAAAAAATACAATAATAATAAGTTATTATAAATAAACATGTATATTAATTAGAATTTTCTTAAAAATTTTGGTAAATAAGAATCTTAATATCTGTCCGTCTTTATAATATAGGTACATAATAGTGCTGTCAATATTTGAAAAAATTGGATCCGGATATCCGGATCCAAAAAGATTCGGATATCCGAATATCCGATTCTCGGATAATTTAAGATCCGGATCTGAGATCCGGATCCGATATCCGGATCTGAGATTCGGATCCGATATCCGGAACCGATATTCGGATCTGAGATCCGGAACCGATATTCGGATCTGAGATCCGGAACCGATATTCGGATCTGAGATTCGGATCCGATATCCGGATCTAAGATCCGGAACCGATATTCGGATCTGAGATCCGGATCCGATATCCGGATCTGAGATTCGGATCCGATATCCGGATCTAAGATCCGAAACCGATATTCGGATCTGAGATCCGTAACCGATATTCGAATTTGAGATTCGTCCGACATCCGCAACCGATATTCGGATCTGACATCCGCATCTTAGATTTGAATTCGATATTCGTTTCTTAGATTTGGATAATACATTTGAAATGCGTAATCTAACAATTACACAGAAACAGGTATTGTATTTTTATTTCTATTTAGTTTATAATAAAGTTTATAATTTTAGTAATTTATTATATACATGTTTTATTGGAGAATATAGAGTGTTTTATATAAAAGTAAAATTTGGTTTAACAAATACATATATTAAAATAGTTATTCTGTCTTGTTATGTCTATAACTTCAATACTTTACTATACATTTATGATGTAATATAGACATGCACTCATCATACGTTTATTGATATAGTGTAGAAAGAGACAACTTATAATAATATATGCCTAGCTATAGTCAGGTGCAGTTATTTGAGTTTAAATTTTTCAGTGTTTACGTCCATGACTGTTACAATATTATAAAATCTTTTGTTCAGTATTTTTGTGTTGTTATTATATCACTGTTATAGTATGGTTATGGTGCGCTACACGCTATATTTTACTAGATTATTCAATTATAGTTCAAA
Organism: Clivina fossor; assembly: GCA_963966155.1. NCBI lineage: Eukaryota > Metazoa > Arthropoda > Insecta > Coleoptera > Carabidae > Clivina > Clivina fossor. The sequence continues at coordinate 4,005,303 of OZ014553.1, read as the reverse complement.
AAATTAAAATATTTCTGAATTATTAGATGAAGCAAATGAGGTAATATTTGAATTGTATAATATGTAACAAATATAAATAAATAACTTAAATAATTTGTTTAGTAATTTTGTGAATATTAAAAAATAGATACATCTTTCAAGAAACACAATAATATACCATAAATTAAAACTTAATATAGTTTATTATAGGAGAAGTATTGAATGTTTGCTTTATTTTTATTCAAAAACATAAATTGTCTTACTTTAGAGTTTACATTTTTAAGGGCGTAATGTAAACATCTATAGAATAAAATCAGACTATTATTCGATAGTTAGTAGTTACATAAATAAATAATACCTTACAGGCAGCATTCATTTAAAATTACTATTGTATACTAAAAAGTTAAAGACGATGATATGAAATACAAACAAACAAAGACAATCATATCTCAAATAATGCAGCGTCCCTTACCAACCACATAGTGTTACAAAAATTAAACATTTGTTAAGAAAAAATATTTTTAATATTTTTATTTACTGTGTTTTATTTAAAATGTATATGTATTTAATTTTTTTGTCTGGATAAGAATGTTTGGTGAAAGTTGATTTCTGGTTGAATAAAAAGATTTTGTGCCACACTCTTATTGGGAACATGGCGTGATTGTATATATATATATATATCAGAATAAAAATTAATAATAATTTTAAAATAATATTTTTAGATACAAATTTTACATTTCATTAAATCAAAACCAAAAAAATATTAACTTGTAATAAAATATATAATTTAAAAAATATTAACAATCTGGAAAATTTATTGAAGATTTGACAAAATGCAAATATTTTTAACAAAATTGTATAATTTTTAACAAAAATTAAAAATTTATTCTCAATATTTGATAGTTTTTATAAATTTAATAATTTTATACTAAATTTCAAATTTTTTAGCACATATGAATCGCCAAGAATTTTAAAACAAAATTTTCAGAATTGCATATGTAAAAGAATTTTTAGTATTGCCAAAATCAGCTTTTTTAGTATTCCCAAAAACAGAACTTGTAATAACATCCATTGTATACAAAATTCTTTAGACACAATGTTTATAATTGAGTACTTTTATTTCTGAGACACACTGCATATTTATATAATATATAAAAAACATATGTTATATAAAACACATTGTATATATAATTTTGATGCACATTGCATATATGATTTTTTAGACACATCGTATATAACTGCAGTCGCACACTTATTTGGCATTTCGATAAAATAATACAGCTTGTGAAATGTTTTTAATATTTGTTTAAAAAATGTGATATGTATATGATATGTTAAAAAGAAAACAGATATTTCATAACCTACCCGTACATTTATTTCAATAATATAAATATATTAAAAAAAAAGTGTGAAAAACCTATATAAAAATAAAAATATAAAACACATAGATTCGAAACGATTCAAATTTGAAATTCGGATCTTTAGGTTCGGATCCTAAATCCGGATCTGAAATTCGATTCCGAGATGCGAATCTGAGATCCGGATATCCGAATCTAAGATTTGGATCCGAGACCCGAATATTCGAATCTGAGATTCGGATCCGAGATCCGGATATCCGAATCTTAGATTCGGATCCGAGATCCGGATCTGAGATTCGGATCCGAGATCCGGATCTGAGATTCGGATCCGAGATCCGGATCTGAGATTCGGATCCGAGATTCGGATATTCGAATCTGAGATTCGGATCCGAGATCCGGATATCCGAATCTGAGATCCGGATCCGAGATCCGGATATCCGAAAACCTAATTATCCGGATATCCGGATAATTTTGGATCCGGATCTAAAATTATCCGGATTCGGTTCCCAGCACTAGTACATAAGTACTACAATTTTAGTTGTTTGAGCTTTATTGAAGTTGGGTTATTTTCTATGTGAAAAATTGTTCTATGTACTTTTTATTCTATGTAAGCTTTTCGGAATTATCGGAGTATGAATTTATTTCTATGTCAGTAATATTTCTATATTTATTTTATATTCATTAGTTCAACTTCTTTTCTGTCAGAAATTCTTTTATAATGATTTAAGTTATATGAATTAATTTATTTCTGTTTATTAAAAAGTATATATATTGAAGTAATATTACATTTATGAATTATATAATCATACACAATTAATTAATTAATATAATAAATTATAAAATGTACAATTTATTAATATAAATTTTTAATTTAATATGAAACACTTAGCAGTACTAGCACATAAATTAAAAATATACTTTTATTTTTAACTAATTTTAATTGTTTTAAAACAGAAAGTAAATGTAACCTATTAGAATTTAAAATATTTACACATACAAATTTTCATAAATAAATACAATACAATATGTTATATTTGATATAATAACATTTGTAAATAATTTGCAGGTAATATAATAAATTATTATTTAATAAATGTTTACAAATACAACAAATATAAATAATAAATTGTACTGGAAAATACTATACGACTGCTGTTAGTGCGTTATTGTCAAATTCGCTTAAAAGCCATATTAATAAATTAATTTTACATAAATATAAAAACTTTCCATTGATGACAGAAACATGTGTGTTTAAATGTAAGTGTTGCCAAATTATTTATTTCTATTATTAATAGTCCCATATATTAATATCAACAAAAATTTCATAATTATTATATGTATGCATGTAAAACAATTAGTTATAGATGGCATTTACTTATATTCTGTCGCGTGATTTAATAAAAAAATCAGACACAAAATTGCTCAAGACAGCTGCTAAAAAATCCGGTTCAAAAATTATGATAAATTTTAATCACATTATTACAAACTAAAAAAATTACTGATGCAATGAACGTTTATAATCTTTTGTCAGAAAATTCACTTTTTTATTATTATTATTATTTAAAATGCAAATTATATTAAAACAAAGTAATTACGCATTTTTTAAATTAAAATAATAATAAGAATAATATTTTATTTACATTTGGTTTATATTTTGTAGCAGAAAAGTCCGTGATTTTGTTGTGAAATTTGCCGGCGAACGGTGTATCGCTCGCCGCCGAACGAGTTGAAGAAAACACGGACTTAAACTTGTACGCGGTTTGGATTGTATATTTTGTTAAATTATTTTTATTGCATAAGTCGCAATTATTGTTGTTTAACAAAAACTGTAGAACTAATTGTCCTATTAAGTTAAAAATTGTAGATATAACTAATTTTGTATTTGAAAAATTTATTTTAATAGTGTAATTATATATTATTTCATAGAATTTTTGTAACACAAACGCAATAAAATATCTATATGTCAATTTACATAAAATATAAATAATGTTTATTAAAAAATACATAAAGATAGAAACAATGTAACATATATAAAAATACATATATATTTATCTTCATAAATGGGTTATTTTCTGTAAATAATAGAATTTTATGTGTTAGATATTGCGAGGTTATGTCTATATAAATACTAAAATACAAAATTGTAAAATTCTAAATAAAAATTCAGATAAAATTTGAAGGTTTTTTTTAAATATAATTACCTAAATATTATAATAAAATTTGCAATCATTATTAGTTCTATATATGTATATAAATATTTTTAAATATTAAAAAAGAAAAACGTACAATATTTGTTCAAGTTTTTTTGTTGATATTAATAAAAATATTTGAAAAAAATCAACATTATAAATGTTTGTAAAATTATATTAATTTATATTAATATTATATTATATTATTATATTATATATTATATTTATATTAATTCAAAATGACCTCAAATTATGTCTGAGTAGCAACAACAAAAAAAAAAACAATTTCAAAAATGAGACACAAAATAAATAAAAAGAGTGCTGAAAATATTCAATGCGTGTGTGTCTGTGTGTGTAACGTAAAAAAATAGAAAAGATTACCAAACGCCCACACAATATGTCAATGAAGAGAAATACAACTTTTAAGATAAAACGATGCCGGCCAAAAGTGGCTAATTAGACTTTTAAAAAAAAGTCGTCGAAACTAAAAAAAATATAGCTGTTGACTTTTAGTTTTTCGGTTAATTTCATTTGACGACAGAACTATTTTCATATATTGAATTCTTTTATTTTTTACGTTATAAGATATTTGATAATTTTCTGCGAAATTAAATTAATTTAGTATAGTCTCCTAATGTGAAAAATATAATATAACTGAACTATTCTTATTTTTTAAATAAATTTATTTAAATATACCTTAGTAATTTTATTGAGATAATTCATTAGTTTCCATAATATTTCAAATTAACTTTAAAATTATAAAATTTATTTACTATAATTTTATTACATATTACCTTCATCTAAAATAATGATATTATTACTTAACCAAAATCTATTAGTAGAAATATATACGAATGTTAATAAATCATTACAGTGACTCCTCTAAAGCAAAAGTGATTGTTATTTTTTTTTTTTGTAATAAAGTGTTAAAAAATCAGAAACAGTTTTATATTTAACTCATATCTTACATTGAAAAGTAGCGATTATTTAAAAGATAATTTAACGTTGTAAAAAATCTTTCAGAAGTTATTATATTAAAGTAAAACGGTTTTATAATATAGTTCTATATTAATTTTTATTAATAATCGACGTTTCGATGTACTCCACGTACATCATCATCAAGAAAAATTACATAAATGACAATATGTCGAAACGCTTTATTATTATTAATAAAAAATAATACCGAACTAAGTATATCCTAAAGCCGTTTTATTTTAAAAATAATTTACTTATGAATATGTAAACAATATGTCAATCAAATATAGATACATTTTAAATTTTGTAAAAAAAAAGTAAAATTCGATATTTTGTGAAGTTTTTCAAAATTATATATTTCAACTTTATAAAACCAACTTCAAAAGTAAACCTGTTATTGTAAATAGCAATAAAATATAAATAAAAAATAAATACATATATAGTTACTAAATATAGACAATAATTTTTGTATATTTATTACGAAAAAATGTATATGAGACCCGACATTAAATCAGTGTAATATTATTTTTATCAAAACTCTTATAATATGTAAATTTTATTATTTTATAAAATATAAAATTGTATATAAATTAATTAAAACATAATTTGCAATAATGCAAAAGAATCAAATGTGTCATAAAAACTCAAAACAGAATATTTTTCCATAAAAGTTAGTACCTACTGTTTCTTCAAAAAATTAATATAAAATAAATTATTACTACCAGAACTATGTACCTAATAGTAGTACTTAAGTTAGATAAAACATTAGTAACACATTCTTTTTTAAATCAAATTTTATTTACTTCAGATATTAAAATTTTTATTTTGGAATTAGAAGAGTATGTATTTTTTTATCGGAATTATACGCGATTTAATTTATACATTATGTATATATTTAATTTTATTGTTTTATATATATTTCTCTCATTTTAATACTGTAATTTAAATGTCATCAATTATTAATAAATGAATATATTTATTATTTAATAAACAGTATTATTTTCATATCAGTTCTATAAACACATTTGTTTCTATAATATTTGTTTCTATTACAAAATATTTATTCAAATATCAAATGCATTTCATAATTATTTCATAACAAAAAGAAAAAAAAATTAAATAAAACAGGCATCTAATTTAATAGATAATTTAAAATAAACTAAATGTAATGACAATATATATGGTGCATAGTGCGTACTAATACAGTCGTATACTAAGAAAATAACAGCTAGTTTAACGGATAATTACTGCTTGAAGCTAACTTGCAGCAAGATTACTTGTAATTCAGCTCGAGGCATTATATTTTATATATAATCATATATATTTAACGGCACCTCTATTATTTCTATAGAAGAAAAAAAAAACTATATCAAGAAATCTCTCGTTTTTATCATATAGCCTGAGTTAATGTTGTCATCAGTAAATTGTAGTGAATAATACAATATTATTAAAATCTACGCACTGGACAATACGTCCCCAAAAATATATATGTAATGATGCTGATAAAATACGGCAATGAATATAATTTTTTCGATACAAATGTTATTTGGCTCATACTAATGGGTAATATCGTATTATAGTATAAATTATAATAATACTTATTGTTTCCAAAAAAAAAGCTAACCTACATTTATAATAATATTTCTTTTTTATTATAATAGATGTAATAACTATTTCCAATTTTTCATATATCTTCATTATTTTTTTTTCTAGGATTTCAAATATACATAATACATGTAATATTTTCAAATAATAATTTTTTTCTATTTAATATCAAATAGAAATCGAAGTAAACCGGTTTAATAAATTGGTAGTGGTTTTTATATTTTAGAACCAGTTCAGGTTCGGTTTTTAATATTATCCTTTTTTTAATTGATTAATTTTTTAAACACAGTACACAAATCTACATATTTAAGTTATTTTACTTTAATTAAAATATTATTTTAAAGAAATCGCAGTAGGATATAAAAATACGTATCTAACTTTTGTTTTCATAAAATATGAATATTAACGTAAAATTTGAAGGTTATTCTAAATTTATGCAGTTAGATTAATAAAAAGAAATGAATATTAATTTGCGTCAATTATTAATGTCTGTGTATATAAATTAGTTTATATATTAAATATCATAATTTAACGAGTAAACTGACTCTGTTATTTTAGTACGTTTGATATTACCTACATGTAAATATTTATAAGAAAAATAAAACAAAATTGTCATTGATGAGATTTAAAGCCACAATTTTTTTTATCTCCAATTATAAAACAAAAAAGAGCTCTACTAAACACATTTTTGTTCTTAAAAATACAAATATTTTGTAGGTGTTTCAAATTTTTGTAGTCACAGTAGTAACAAAAGTAAATATTATTTTCATTTAAAGTTTTGAAATTTTTTTTTGATAGAACTGAAACACTTGAATCGAACTGAGCCAGAGAGATCGTTAGCTCATTTTAATTTACTTTTTTCTTTAAACCAGAATAAAAACTAAATTGACAGATAATTAAAAATGACAATTTAGATCGGTTCGAACATTTTAACGGTTTGAAGCTTTATTTAGCGTAAGGTTTTACAAATTTATAAATGTCAATCGCCTTACCTTCCACTTTTGGTGATAACCATTTCAGTACCGAGCTTATGAAATTTTTCCCACAAGTCTTTGCCTTCGAGTGTAACTTTCGGATCATCAACGACACCGTCATCCTCCGGTTGTATTGTTCTAAGCGGTCGCACCATGGCCGGATGGTGTCCATGCGCGGCGGCCGCTGCAGCAGCCAGCACCACGTCCTCGGCGGTTGTATAGGGATGCGCGGCACCCAACGCGTGATGCGGATGCGGATGATTGATCTTCGGTATAAGCGTGCCGGGATAGCAGGCGTGTGCAGCGGCAGCCGCTTGGCCCGCACTTCCGAATGCGGCAAGCGCGGCAGCCGGAAAATAGCCAGCGGCAGCGGCAGCGGCAGCGGCGGCAGCACCAGGCGTCGCGCTGGGCGACGTACTGCTCGACGACTGGTTCGAGTTGGCGGCGCCGGCGGTCAGCAGCGACGACACACTGAAATCGGTCTGGCGCGGCAGCTGCAGAAACGGATGGTAGGCCATAGTCCCTTGGCCGAGCAAGCTGTCTCGAGAATTCACACTGTCCTCCTTACCCGACTCGAATCTCATTAGGCTGCTGGGGGGTATTGCACACTCACCGATTATTCGCAACTAATACTATATGATAAACAATAACACTCGTACGACGATGATATCTGGCAGCCGACGGAACTGCGTCCATAGCGACAAGAAAAACTATTGTCTCATTAGTGTTTCTTCCATCGTGGCACGGCACACACATCGACCCGCAATATATCACGCACTAATAATTCTCGAGATTTTCGCACACTAGTCACTATAGAGAAGAAGAGCACTGATCGAATCACCACAGAGAGTAAACGAGTTAACACCAAACCAACACTGAGGTAGGTAGGTGGTGAGAGCCACGGAGCAGCGGCGAGTGTAGAGCTAGCTAGCTAGCGTTTGGTTAGTGTAGTGGTGTGTGAACGATGCGGCGAGCCGTAGCGCGTCTCGTGTAGCGCTAACACTGGGTATGAATGTCACCTCGGCGTGGTGTGAATCGCCGACACCTCTGCTGGCCAAGCCCTTCCCCTGCACTGTGTGTGTAGGTCCGTGCTCCGGTCCGTGGACCACGACAGGCACCCGACACTTTGCCGGTTGTGTTAATGACGCGCGCGCATTGCTATTGGTCGACGGGAAAAGGCTGACACCAGTCGCCCAATCACATGGCGTCGCTCTCCCCACCGATTTCACACTTACGGTGGGCCGGAGTTGCCAGGTTATGCCTATAGAGGCGTTGCTTGGAACCTTTTCATGTTACCACGAAGAGAGCTCCGTGGTGGCGACGGCGACGGCGACGACGGCGGCACAGTTCTCGCTCCTTTTTTCTTTCTCTTTGCTTTTTGCTGCTGCTGGTGGTGTGCTGGTGGTGCTTCACTGTGTATGTGACCGCGTGTGTCCGTGTCGTTCTCTTGCTTGTGTGTGCGTGTTTATTTTTTTCCTTCTACCCGCTTCCACCCCTCGGGCTTTTTTCCTCTCATCGTTTTAGCTCTTTTCTCGGACGAATGTTGGCGACATTTTTCGCTTGTGCTTGTTGTTGGTGCGCTGCGTTGTCATTGCTGTGTGGTGCTGTTGTTGATGTTGTTTATTTTTGCGGGAGATGCTTTTTTCTTAGCATGTCTTTTTGTCATCCTCTTTTCCTTTTGGTTTCAATGTACCTACTCGTCTTTGTACTCTGGCAAACCTGAGTGGTTTTAATTATTTTAATTAGACCGTTCTTGTTAATTAGATTCAGACTTGGTAAACTGTAATGTGTGATGTTAGTCTATGTGGACATATCTCTGCAGATTCAATTCGCATAATTATTTTTATTGTACACATACATTTTTTTTTGTCTACTCTACAATTTTTAAATTAAAAATACAGACTCAAAGCTGTTTTTATTTATATTTATACATTTAATCACTTTACTATGTTGTCATCTAATATGCGATATATTCAAACTTTTTGTCGTGCATTTTTTATATATTTTAAATACAGCTTTTTTTTTTTATATTATAATTAATATAAAATTTTATGAAATTGGCGTAATTTTAATTTTGATTAAATATTTTAGATTAAATTTATTAAAATTAATATTTATTAAGTTTTTTAAAATTGTTTTTGTTTAGATCGGTTAAGAAAATTATTTTAATTTGAGTTCTTTTATATTTTGAGATTATATTTGAAAATTTACTATATCTATTATATATTTTAGATAAATCAAAACCAACAAAATCGTTTCTAACTTAAACCAAAGGTGTAAAATTTTAGTAATAATATTACTATAACAAAAATAAAACTTTAGTTTTTAATAAATAAATTAAAAATGTTTTATACAGTAAAATGACAAAAAAAGCAGTGTTATTCTTGATCCCATTAATGCTTTCGGCACTGCCTCTAAAACGGGGTGTAAATACAAATCAATAATACTTCAAGTTTTTAATGTATTTATTTAAATATTTAACTATTTAAGAAAGCAATTTAAATATATAACTAATACATAGATACTTACTGTTATAAATTTTCAGAAATACATATTTATAAAATCTACATCAGACAAATAAAAATTAAAGAAAAAACACGTATATTAATTGCACACAAAATAATATTGTTGGATATTTTTCTAATATTCTAGTTGTTTTATTTTTAAAATAATAGATAATTTTTATCTTTCTAATTATATTAGATGGAACATTCAATTCTTGAGTATAGACAAATAATTTGATATATGATTTTTTTCGTTGATTTATCCAAAGTTTTTTGATAATTGAAACGTTATTCAAAATAACACTTTGATTTCAACTAATTTGTATATAGGTAAATAAAGGAACTAATGTTATGGAAAATATTATCAAAAGGCTTTAATATTATTTAATGATTTTTCTGTATATGTATTCAACAAGTTTTGTAGGTAGGCATATTTATATTTTGCATGATAAAAATAAAATAATTTTTCTAAATGCATAAAAAATTTAACAAATATTTTAAATAATTAAAATCGACATAATTATTTGTTAATTAGTTTATTAGTAATAATGAATAATAATTTTTATTCGTAAATATAATAAATTTGTGTAATTTAGTGAAGTATGCGCATATGTGGTATGTAGGTATACTCATATGAGTTATAATATGAAAATGTGGAGTCCATGTTAAAATTAAAATGAATGTTTAACACTTTTAATGATGTATGTAACTGATTCTAATTATACAATTATACACGCAACAAAACAATGGAATATGCGCACATGCCATCACATTTATATATATATATATATATATATATATATATATATATATATATATAAAGATATATAAGCTATGTTACATTATAGGAAAAATAATACGATGTATATGTATTCATATGTTATACATATATGTATTCAAAATTGTTTATTTCGGCATATTTACTATAATAAAAATAAGTAATTAAATTACAATTTATTTTAACTATATTTGATACTATAAACAGGGTCCTTGATTTGACATGTAAATTAATAACATGAAGATATACGCAGTGTATATCGAAACTTCGATATTTAAATAAAATATATACAGAATTTAATCCTAAAACTTTTTATTTTAGAATACCAAATGTCCAAAAAAAAGTTATTTAATATTACATATTATTATTGTATAAAGTATATCTATATTTTTTGTTCTGAATTCAATGATGTATAATTGTCATATTTTAGCGTGATAATTTTAATTTAATTAACATAAGAAAACTCTAATTTATTCTTATAAGTAATAAAATATTTTTATTTATAAATAAATTTTACGGCAAAATAGGTAAATTATATATCGTTGAATGCAGAAAATTATTGTCTTTTTGAAATTTTAAAAATAATTATGTTACTATGATGGATGCACCAAAAGAGCCTTAACAAAAAAATAATATTTTTTAGGCTATAATATAGAATCCGTAATACTAAATTACATTTATTTGAATATTTTTATTTTAATGTTATTAGTTTATAAAATATCATCTGATCATTGGAAGTCAAGCCATAGTTATACACTGTAAAAAATATATCTTAAATTTAAGTAATTTTCATAGGTTTTAACAGTAAAAATAACAACATTTTGTTATTTTATTGTAATAATTAACATAATATTGTATTATTATTTATTGTTGAGTACATAAAGTTTTAATAAATTAAAAATTTGAGACATATATATTTATTTTTAAATCAGATGTACATTTTACCAATATCACATAAGAAACAAAAATATTTTCAAATTATCACTTGCATGTCATAAACACGAAACAGGACATAACTTTGCAGTAGAGAATTTAAATTGCCTAACATCTTGTAATAATAAGAAAAAATTAAATATATTAGAAGCAGTACAAATGCATAAAAATAAAACGAATTTATTAAATACTGATCTTTCACCATTAGAAAACCGTTTGTTGAAATTTCTGTGAGTCTAGCAATAAAATGAACTTTTTTTAAAATAATTTTTCTTAGAATAAAATCTGTTAAAGTATTTTTATGTAACATTGTAAAACCACCAAAAATAACAAATTGTCAGTCTTAACTGAAGTACATCTGATCGTAATGTACATCTGATTTAGAAATAAATATATGAAGAAAAGATTTGTCTCAAATTTTTAATAATATAATTTTTTATGAAAAATTACATTTACAATACATGTACAATTACGATTTTTTTTACAGTGTATTTTATATACACAGACAGGGCCGGATTATGGCCTAGACAAAAAAGACAAATGTCTAGGGCCCGCATACAAAGGGCCCGGCCTGCAGTCGCTCAAATTTCATTTTTATGTATTTTTACGCAATAAAGTTCTATTATTTTTTTTTTGTTAATTGGTACAAGTTTAATTCTAATTATCCTCAGCCCCGTGGGGGCCCGGAGAAAAAAAATGTCTAGGGCCCCACAAAAGGTTAATCCGGCCCTGTACACAGAGTTAGATCTAACTTTTTGAAGGGCCGGTACTGCAAACTGTTTGGGAGTATTTTATAATTGGTCAAAAAACTGAAAAGAAAAGTTATTTTTTATTATATTTATTAACATTACGTTATATTAACAGAACAATAAACATTATTTTTTTCTAGTACATAAGTACCTATGTTTGAATAATTTTCCATTATTAGTTTTTTATAGGTAAATTATTTTTAGTATATTGATACATACATATAAAAGATTGGTTTTACATTGTAATATTAAAATGGACTTTTAATATTTGTAGAAATTTTGAGCTATAGCTATATCATTCAATAATATGTATAAATTCGCTTATGTAATAATAATATACTAATATAGTATGATTGATTTTAATAAAAATTAGTACAAAATTTTGTTGCTAGTGGTCAGAGAAAGAAATTACTTTAGTAAAGATGTCTGACTTTGTTAAACTATTAAAGTTGATAACATTTATCTATTTAATAGTTATATAATGTTTGGAGGCGACTGATTTCGGGATGATGAAAAGAGTTTGTGCCACACCCTTTTGGGTAAATGGTGTGATTATGTATATACACTGTAAAATTTTTTTATGTAATTTTACCTACAAAGTATGAGACACTATGATGCCCAGCATTTGTAGGTATTATTACCGAACAGCTGTAATTTTACATAATTGTTTAAAAATACATAATGTCGGTACTTTTACAAACGTTGTGTAATATGATATTACCAACGGTATGTAAAAATACATATGTATGTAATATTACAGTTTTTTAGTAAAATCTCTTTTAGTAAATTTACAGAACTTCAGTAAATTTGCTGTCGGGAATTTTCCATAAATAGGTAATATTTATTTAGTTCTGTAATATTATTGTTGGTAAAATTACATACATTTGTAAATTTACATAAAGGATGTATTTTCAAATGAAGCAGGAATTAATAAACATTGAATAATAATAATATATATAGTTTATTAGCAAAAAAAAAATGCTATATACAAAAAACAAAAAATATACGTATAGTTTACAAAATTTGTATAGTAATATATGTGTTATATAATATGAATTATTTATCGTAACATTATAAAAAAAAATATATAAAATGAATTAAAAAAAAAAAACATTCAGTCATTTAAATTTCTGAACAAAAATATTGTTATTCTTACGAATAATTATTCAGCTTTCTAATTAAGGTTAGTACCCTATTCAAGACAGACATCGTTTTCATTCCTGACGAAGATTTCGATCCTTCTTCTGGATAAAGTTATCTACAAATAAAAAACGCTACGTTAATTATTTTAATATAAATAAACTGCTATGTATCTTTCTAAAAATATTTAATTATTAAATTATAAACAATTTACTTACATTTTCTTGGTAAATGTTGCAGACGCCTGGAATTTGCAATAACCTACACAAAAACACAAATATATTATTAGTATTCATTAGTAAAAATCATAAACCTTATATAAATATAAATATTATACGTACTTTATGTGAACTGATATATTAATTATACCGGTGATTTCAACTATAATATGCATGCGTACATCTACACTTCTTCACTGCTACAAATAAACTAACATTAAACTAAAGTAATTCACATTCTGGGTGGGCTAAACAGACAGGATTCAACTAGTAGCTTATCACTGTTCCGATTGGCTAGCGTCATATTAAAGGAATGTTTTTACCAAATTATTCTGTAAAATTTCGGAACCCTTTTAAAAGTTGCATGTAAATTTAAAATTGCGTTTTTAAACTGCCGTTTTTATATTGTAATACAGAAAAATTATAAACTTTTATATTTAAAATTTTATATTTTATAAAAACCTTATAGGTACGTTTATATGCAATATAAATTATAATACAAAATATGCATAATGTTTATATTGTAAAAAAATATTCTATAGAATAATCGATAATCGATAATTAAAATAATAACTTCAATATTGCACCCATACAATGGAGATTAATCTCAGAAGAATTAATAAGAACATTAATAATTACACTTAAAATATTTTATTAGCATTATTACATAAAATATGTACTAACAATAAGTCTCATTATACTGATGTATTATTACAGATATTAATATGCAAACTGTAATTTTACATAATATAGGAAGTTTTACCAACAATATGTAATTCTACATTAAGTATGTGATGCAATTTGCAGAAAGTAAGTAATTTTACATACATATTAAGTCATTTTTACTTACTTTATGTAATTATTATGAATTTTTTAAATATTACAGAATTTTGAGGTAGAAATACAGAATAATGTAAGAATTACAGAATTTTCAGGTGAAAATACGGAATAATTATAGTAAAATGAAATTACCGAATTTTTTTAGTAAAATTTTACTAGTATTTTTCTGTAATTTTACTTTTTTTTTTACAGTGTATGTATGTATGTATAATAGAGTGTATGTACACACTTTAGAAACAGATATAATGTTAATAATGTTCATTTATGAATTCTACTTCAAATATTGAATTGTTTAATTGAATAATTTAAAAAAATATGTTTTCAACAGTTTTTACTATAATTCGAATAAAGATTTCTTATTGGTTAAAATTCTCTCTACTTAAAAATTATGACGCTGTAATGCTTCATACTAACGCTTCGACGTTCCGCGGTACAAAATCTTATTTTGTCTTTACTTGTACATGAATTACATATATTTCACGTAACACATCATCTTGTAAACGTGGTATTTGTCAGTACCATCTCTGTCATGCAGCTTTCACGTGACCGTTAGAATCTTTATCGTGAATAAACTATAATATTTAAAAAAAATATTATTGTTAATAATTACACCTATTTTGTTTAAAAATTCACTGATAAACAGAACAATTGAAAATCGATGTAAATTTTTTTTGTATTTTATAATATTATTTATATAGGTACATTTACTTTGTATCTACTCATATATTTGTAACAAATTCTTCGAATAACTTTTTTTTTATATCAGTCATATTTATGGAAATTTAATTAAAATTTAGAACGTTAATTTTCTGTCATAAAGATTAAAAAAAAAATTTAGTTAATTTTAATATATTTTTTAAAATAAAGTTAGAACTTTGACAGCTTATTGAAAAATATATAGGTATCTACTTTATAAGTAATTAGAAAAAAATGTTTAATTTAAATTTAAAAATAATTATAATAATGGTAACAGAGAGCAAACATTATTCCTTGAAATGGCTCTATACAAGTATAATTAATGTAAACACTGAAAAACTATATTTATTGAATATTATTTTATAAATTTATCATATAAATTCTGATTTCATATTCAGCTTTAAATAAAATTGAAGTTTATACAAAAAAATTCAAACTAGATGATGACTAAATTTTGAGACAATCTGTAACATTACACTGTCAAAAATGTAATATATATATATATATATATATATATTTATGTAATTTTACATAACTACTAACAGTAAAATAGCAGCATTTTGTAATTTTACCGTGATAATTAACCTAATATTACATTTTTTTCTGTAGAAATATATTTACAGAATAGGTAAATTTACATAATTTTTTTTACAGTGTAGCTATTTTATCTATATAGAAGATAGGTGAAATATAATTGTTATTTCAAATAAAGTTTAAGAATCTCTTAAAACTTTAAATAGATCAACGAATAAAAATATGTAAATACTTAGGTATATAAAAAAATTTAAATATCTAATTATTCATTATACTAAATATTCCAATTATATAATTTTGTATATAATTATATACTTCTATTGCGAAATATTTCATGTTATGTGAAAAAAAAAGAAAATCGTCTAATTTTTTTTAGTAGATTTTTTTGTAGATAAAACAACTAAAATCATTTAAAATATTTTTCTGCATTAAAAAGAAAAAAGAGAGTTTTTATACAGATCTACATCTATCTATATATATACATATAAGCCTGTAAGTGAGCTCGTACTTCGCATAATGTAGAAAATCAACATGATAAATATATTTCGGTTGTCGGCTGTTTTCGTCGCACGTCCGTTCTTCTTCGTCGTTCCAACACCCGGGTCATCTATCTCCATCTACACGCGGTGTGTTCGCGTCGCGTCGGTGAACGTAAACGCGGGCGGACGAGACGCTGTTTTGTAGGGGCGCCGCGGCACGGCGCTGCCGCCAGATGATGTTGCGCCTCTAGCGGCGCGAGACGTGACGCTGTTCGCGCCGACGCCACCATTACCTATATCTATCCGGAGAGTAGAACACAGTGGCGGAACAAAAACAGATATTGAATCAATTTTATCACCTTCAATAGAAAACTGCGGCTCTAGGATATAGTTCTGTATTAATTTTTTATTAAGAATTGACTTTTTGACGTACTCTACATACATTATCATCAGGAAAAAATTATTATTATTTGAATAATTTTTTTCTCGTAATGATGTACGTAGAGTACGTCGAAATGTCGATTATTAATAAAAATTAATACAGAACTAATCCTATAACCGTTTTATTGTAATATAATGAATTCTGAAAGATTTTTTACTATGATATTTATTTATTACAAACAAGTTTTTATTTTAAATAAATTTATTTAAAATAAAGAAATATATACCTATTATTGAAATTTATTAATATCAAAAAAGCGTTTTTTTTTGTGTAACGAAAATTACTTATAAGTAATTAAAATATGGGTATCTCAGTTTGTAGACTATAGGTACCTAATAAGATAACATTATCTTAAATACAAAAAAATTAACATAATTTATTTTATAATGTTTTTGTTTTTAATAATTGTCGATTATTTAAAAATATGTTAGTTTTTTTTTTGCAGTAACTTAAAAATATATATAAAGATAAATAAATAACTTATTAAATGATAATTTAAAGAAAATATTCAAATTTTTGCAATATATACAATACAATGACTGTTAAGGACTTAGCATACGTTTAAAGTTTAGCGCCAGTTTATATATATATTGTAATGCTGTCTAGCGCATGATAACACATGTCCGCGCATTCGCATACGTCACGCGTACGTAAAACTTAACCAGACATGATTTTGTCTTCAGTCTAGCCAAGGACGAGAATGAACGCAGACATATATTCTCAAGCGCAACGGCAGACTCACATATAAACACTTCATTGTGTACTTTTTACATGGTCCTTCGCTAGCCAGATAACTGAACCGCAGTTATAAAATGTATATCGTTACATAAAAATGTATATCGTTACATAAAAATGTATATCGTTACATAAAAGTGTATATCGTTACTACAATGTAATAAATTTACATTGGTTCGTCGCAGCAAAATAACTGAATCGCAGTTATCAAGTGTATATCGTTATATCAAATTAGCCAATCGGAGCTAAACAACTAATCGATAGTTGCAAGAAAACGCCAATATAAATCGATACATTGGCACACCAAGTAAAACAGTCGAGTTTTACATAGCGGACATTGGGTCACAATCGAAATCATAAGAATTCCATCGGAAACAGCAAGCGACAAGTCCTAGCACGAGGCAACGGCATACCAAGAATAACGGAATTGCAGGCGGCAATTTCGCAAGCAAGCAAACGAGCGGCGTATTACTAGAGCAGCGGTGACGTCACAGCACGGGCACAACATTCGCAGCGGCTGCGGCACAGCGGTGGCGGTGCAGCGGCAGCCAGCAGCAACAACAAAGGGCGCGGCAGCGGCTTTCAGCACAAAGACACCTTTATATCGTTCGGATCAGGTCGTATTATTTATTATTATTGTCACTTATTTGATACTATATTGAGTTAACAACGATGGCACAGAACCTTAACGAACAATTAAAACTATTAAAAAATAAAAGATCGTTTTTAATAAGAAATTTACAGTTAGCACAAAAATATATTGACAAAACTAATGAAACTTTAGATTCACAAAATAAATCATATAAACAATTCAATCTTTGCGAAAACTTACTTAGCGATTATGAAACGTATTTTAAAGATATATATGACGCAGAAGTAGAAGATGAGTTTAATGAGATTTTTGATGAAAATGAAGAAATAGATGAGTTAATTGCAAATGTAAAAGTTAAAGTAAATGAAATTTACGCGAAATATAATTCAAATCATAGCAATACAGGACCGTCTGTTGCTACGGATGCGGTAGGGAGTGCCAATCGCATAACAAAACTTCCAACGATAAATTTGCCATCATTTGACGGCAAATTTGAACATTGGATATCTTTTAAGAATCAGTTTATGGAATTAATAGACAAAAATATAACTCTTTCAAATGTAGATAAATTACATTATCTAATTACATCTTTGACAGGCGACGCTGCGGATGTAATTGCGGGTTTAGAGATTACAAACGAAAATTATAATCAAGCAATCGAGCTACTTAAAGAAAGATTTGAGCATACTAGATTAATAGTAAATAATCATATACGCGCTTTATTCGAAATAGAGCCGGTATCAAAAGAAAATTATCACGGTATCAGAAAACTTTTAGACACGGTATCACAACACACTAGGGCGTTGCTATCATTAAATAGGCCGGTAGAATATTGGGACGATATGTTAATACATTTGATTGTTAATAAATTACCGTTCAATACACGACGCGAATGGGAAACTAGAATTTCAAACACGGAAATGCCCAAACTCAAAGTATTGAAAGAATTTTTAACTCACAAATGTCATACGTTAGAAGTTTTAAATCATAAAACAAATGATAAACAAGAAACGAAATACGTAAAATATAAAACGGTAGATACGCGTGCACAATGTAATTTAACAACAAAAGATAGTTTTTGTTATTATTGTAAAAATGATAAACATTACACAAACAAATGTTTTCAATTTTTGAAATTAAATGTAAACGAGAGAATAAAATATGCTAGAAACAATAAATTATGTTTAAATTGTCTAAAAGAAGGGCATATAGCATATGAATGTAAGGCAACACGTTGTAAGAATTGTAAAAAACCGCACAATACGGTACTGCATTTAACGGCCGGAACAACGAGCGATGACGCGAGCGGTAACGATGATGTGGTTAGCGCGGCGGCTACCACTCTCTCATCTAATTGTCGAATAAACCCTACACAAGTATTGTTGTCTACTTGCATGATTAAAATAAAGGGAAATAACAACAAATATTATGAAGCACGTGCATTGTTAGATTCTGGTTCACAAGTAAATTTCATAACTAAAAAATTGTTTAGTTTATTAAATTTAAGATCGACTAAGGTGCATTTGCCAATCGTAGGTATAAATGCAAAGGATAGTCAGGCTACAGCGGTAGTTCAAACAAATTTAAAATCTAACATTAGTAATTATTGCGTAGAATTAGAATTTTATATTCTTGATAAAATAGCGGGCTCGCAGCCATCAATAGATTTAAATTCAAAATTGTTACAATTGCCAGGGAATCTGCAATTAGCAGATCCGGAATTTTATAGAACAAAGGATGTAGATATCTTGTTAGGCGCGCAAATATTTTATGAATTGTTGTGTAACGGTCAGATCCGTACTCAACAAAAAGGGCTGATTTTACAAAATAGTGTTTTTGGTTGGCTAGTATCGGGTTGTATACCACATAATATTCTGGACGTAGCACGTTGTAACTTGAGTCTAGTACAACGTCTAGATAAAAATATAGCTAAATTTTGGGAAATAGAAGAAACACCTGACAAAAAAGTAAAATCTATCGAAGAAAACGAGTGCGAAAAGCATTTTAACGAAACAATAACACGCGATATAAATGGTAGATTCATTGCTTCGTTACCTTTTAAAATAGAATCAAATTGTCTCGGTGATTCATTAGAAACCGCGAAACGGCGATTTTTTAGTTTGGAAAGAAGGTTATTGAGTAATCCAGAAGCGAGGGTTAGCTACAATGATTTTATGAAAGAATATATTCAATTAGAGCATATGAAAGAAATCGGTACATTGGAATCTGGTAATAAAGAAGGCTATTTTATGCCACACCATGCTGTATACAAGGCCGATAGCTTAACAACGAAGGTTCGGGTAGTTTTTGATGCGTCATCAAAAACTTCAAATAATATTTCTCTAAACGACGTTTTAATGACAGGGCCTGTTTTGCAGGACGATTTATTCAGTATTCTTGTACGGTTCCGAACTTATCAGTACGTGTTAACGGCTGACGTAAGTAAAATGTATCGACAAATTACAATCAATTCAAATGATGTAAAATATCAAAAAATATTATGGAGATTTTCTCCTAGCGAAGAATTAAAAATTTTCGAATTGCAAACGTTAACGTACGGTACGCGACCAGCCTCTTTTATTGCTACAAAATGTCTACAGGAATTAGGTCGAAGTGTACAAAACAGTAATAATCATTTAGCCGAGATAGTTACAAGAGATTTTTACATGGATGATTTAATAACGGGGGGTAACGATCTCGAAAAAATGAAGGTATTACAAAAAGATATGACCATTCTGTTAGAGAATGGTGGATTTCCTTTACGGAAATGGGCGTCAAATTATTCGGAAATAATTGACAATGTAGCGTTAAATAAA
Source organism: Clivina fossor (assembly GCA_963966155.1). Taxonomy (NCBI): domain Eukaryota; kingdom Metazoa; phylum Arthropoda; class Insecta; order Coleoptera; family Carabidae; genus Clivina; species Clivina fossor. The sequence goes on along the minus strand of OZ014553.1, from coordinate 3,984,767 downwards.
CAGGAAAATTTAACAATAAAATGCAATGAACACGATTCATTAAAAACATTAGGTATTCATTGGTTACCTGTACGCGACGAAATCGCTTACCATGCTGTCAGTACAGAGAATACAATTTATTCGAAAAGAGTCATACTATCGCACATAGCGCAACTGTTTGACCCATTAGGATTGTTAGGTCCGATAATCGTGATAGCAAAATTAATTATGCAAGATATATGGAAACTAGAAATAGGTTGGGAGGCTTGTATAAAATCGGTCAAGTTTCATTTGAGACGAATTGTGCTAAATAGTTCGTTAACGTACGAGGAGTTGTGCACGGTGTTGACTCAAATTGAATCAATCTTAAATTCACGGCCATTAGGCCCACTGTCGTCCGATCCGAACGATATACGAGTGCTAACCCCAGCGCATTTTTTGATTGGTCGTACATTTACGACAATCGCTGATCCAGACGTTTCTGATCAACACACTACCCGTCTAAATCGTTACCAATTCTTGCAGAAACTAGTACAGAACTTCTGGAGAGCTTGGTCACGAGACTACATCTCCTGCCTGCAGCAAAGAACCAAGTGGAAGACGACTGGCTTCAACGTGAAACCGGACATGGTCGTGCTGCTAAAAGAAGACAACTTGCCACCTTCATGTTGGCGTTTAGCGCGGATACATGAAGTACATCCTGGTGCTGACGGTATAGTGAGAGTGGTTACCTTGTGGTGTAGTGGTAAATATGTAAGGCGTTCAGTAACAAAAATTTGTGTGTTACCTGAAGTGAGCAAATAAGCTACTGTTATGTTATAAGGAATTGAATATGCATTTATTTGATATGTCTATTATGTTGTAAAAAAAATGTAATATTGTTTCTTATTGTGTTGAAACCCCTCTGTGTTTCAAGGGGGGCGGTATGTTAAGGACTTAGCATACGTTTAAAGTTTAGCGCCAGTTTATATATATATTGTAATGCTGTCTAGCGCATGATAACACATGTCCGCGCATTCGCATACGTCACGCGTACGTAAAACTTAACCAGACATGATTTTGTCTTCAGTCTAGCCAAGGACGAGAATGAACGCAGACATATATTCTCAAGCGCAACGGCAGACTCAAATATAAATACTTCAATGTGTATTACTTTTTACAATGACAATAAATAAATTTTAATACTTAAAAATAGCAAAAAATATTGTGAATAACACACAATTAACAATTTATTTGAACATTTTAAAACGTATATTCGGTTTAATCTACATAAGTACCTACTTATTTATAAATATTAGTAAAAAAAAAATATAAATATTTTTCGATAATATTACCTATTACATATTTATCTACTTATTTAGTATCAGTTTTGTAATTATCTATTAGATGCAGGTATATGTAAATAAAATAATTTTGCATTTAAGATTATATAAGTTTATGCAATATTTTGACAACTTTATATTAATAATATAAATTTTAATAATATTAGCTGCTAAACGAAATTATCTATAGTTACTACCTTTAAATAATATTACCAATTTTAAACAATCCGCATTACCAGTAGCGGAAACATTTTAAGGCCTCTAGGCAAGGATATAATTGAAAACAACACTATAATATTTTATATTATATATAAAAGATTAAAATTTAATATTCAAGTTTTCGTTATATATAATATATAATCTTCAGGAAGCTACAACAGCATACATGTAATTAATAATAATGTATTAACATTTTTTTTAACACGTGTTAAATTTACAATTCGCAGAATAGTAAAAACTGAACTATACAGCGCGTGTTTTACTAATATAAGCACAATGTGTAAATTGCAAAAAAAAATTTTTTTTCCTTGATTAGCTACTAAAGCAAGTATATAAAGTTTGTGAATCGATAATGATAGTAGATCTAAACATCGATCGAGATGTGGAAACAAGACTAGGTCATTGTATTTGGTTTTATTTTGTAAAATAAATAAAAAATAAATAAAAAATAAAGCAAAAACTTGTGTAAATTAAGTTGACCAAATTCTATTATATACATTACAAAAAAAGTAATTTAAATTCATGTAATTTTACATATAGTTCTTTGCGAAAAATAACAGCATTTTGTAATGTATATAATATTACATTTTTATGAAAAAAAAAATACAGTGACAGTACATATAAATTTAAAACATTTTTTTACAGTGTATATTGAACTTACATAAATATTTTCTGTTGATATGTAGGTAGTAGGTATATATTGCAATAAAAATCATTTGTACTTACTAATATTTTTCATTTTATTAAACAATTTATGTGAATCAATTTTTACAACTCAATATTCGGGATCAAATCGTGGAAATAAATAATCAAATCAAATAATATCTCGATCAATACACTTTTCTATAGCGCAATATTTTTTTGTAGCAAGAATTAACCGCGTAGTATGCGTTTCATCTGCAATCACAAATAAATCACTACAATAATACAATATTTAAAGGTAACAACAATATATTTTTTTTATTATCTCGGGGTCATTAAGATCCAGAGTCTCTGTAGGTATGTGGCTTCACTGACACTGCGCATAATCCAGCAAAATAGATAAAATGCGGCACACGCAAAGTTCATTATAATTTTCAATTTATTAAATTTCTAAGTCCTTAATTAAATTTATCCCTTAATTAACCGAACAAACCGAAGAAACATCAAAAGACAACAACAACGTTAAGCAAAGAAGGTATATATCTCCAGCGACAACACGAATAAACGAACAAACGCAACTATATCCTCGGAAAGATATTCCTAAACCGCAAATACCGGTTCCTTATTTGCCGCGCGCAGGAGAGAAAGACAATCATTTTCAATTCTACACAATTTGATCAGTACAGCGGCGCGCGAGCGAAACGGAAAACCGAAAAAAAAAAGAACAAGCGAAAAAAAGCGAGCACCACGTGCACAAAACCATTAAAACGTTAAAATTCACCATTAAATCTCATGCCCCATTCAAAACGTTGCCTCATAAAATATCGCAAAACCATAAAACCGCGCGCGAGGAAAGCGCGCCGTCACAGTAACCACAGATTACGGCTGAAGCCACGCCTCTTATGAAGCTGAAAATCATCCCCCACCACCAGTGTGAGGACACGCCTACTAGAAGTACTCACTAGAAACAACCGAGCAACGATACTGAACGGACCTCTCTGGCGGCTAGATTCGACAGTAGGGATTCACTTGTTTTAAACGTTGTTAAAAGTCATCACTCTCTCTCAATTTTTTGTTTTTTAATTCTATTTGCTTTTGTTTTCTACCTGATGGATTTTTTTCGTTTCGTGTTTGTTTTTTCGTTGATTTTTTTTTGGTTTTGTTCTTGGTTGGTGGTGGCGTTTTTGAATCCTATCGTTATCGAGTCGATTTTAATCGATTATTGGGAAAATTAAATGTTTTCAACGGGTAATATGATTTATTTTTATTGGTTGTGAGAAGCGAAAAGTGATTATTTTATTGTTAGACAGTGATTAATGAACAGTTTATTTTTATATTAAAAGAATTGTTTCTATAATTTTTTTGATTGTACGTTATTTTTATATTCAAGTAGTAATTAAATAGGTATATACCTATTTCTTTGTTATTATTGTATTTCAAATATTATATTTGGTTTAAATGCCAAAAAATTTGAAGAAATTTTATATAGATAAAAAAACAAAATTCAATATATATTTTTTGAATAATTATTTAAAGATAAATAGTTAATTAATTATGTCACGTTTTTAATGGGAAAAAAATTAATACACCGTTTTAAAAGTATACAATGGCATCATTTATATTTTAATTTTTTAATTGAACAAATGTTATAATTAAAATAAAATAATTAGTGATTATTCTATATTAAAATTTACAGTACCTATTGTCATTTTTGTAATGATGATTTACGGTTTGAGACTGAACATATCCTGTAACGTCTCAGAATATTAAATATAAAAATATAAAATAAATATAGTCACAACTACTATGTATATAATTGTAAATTTTTTGTAAGGGGGGACACCACCTTGGTACATTTAAAAAATTTATTTTTTTTGCATTTTCTGAAATCTTATAGTGTGTGGAATAATATATTAAAACGGTTTTTCGAAATTAGAACTTTTGGCGGAGTTACAGCGACCAACACAGAGTTGTGTCAGAGCAGGTAAAACGTACAGATCGGGACCTTTAAATACGTTTTTTTCTTTTTCGAAAAATTTTAGTCTTTGTTTCGCCAAGATCTCGGAAACTATCCATCTGATTTATTTCGCTTTAAGACGTAATTATAAAGAATTAAATTTTCTTTTTTTAATTTTTTATACCCATTAAAAGTAGATTTTTTACACAAAAAAGACACTTTTTTAAACAGCCTCCATTTTGGTAATTTTTCGAAATTAAAAAAAAAATGGTAGATTTTATATATTCTAAAGAAAATTATTTTTTTAACGGGAGCTGACATATTTACACGTTACGTCACAATTTGAAAACGTTTTTTTACATAAAAATTCGAAAACGTAATTCAAGTATACCGTAATAACATATAAAAAAACCTTAGAAAATTTGCATTATTATATTTCTCCATGAAAAAAAATTCGCAAACTTTGACTATTTTCAGAGCGCTCAAGATAATGTCCCCCTTTACAAACATGCGAATTGAATCTACTATAAATATTTGATAATATATAAACTATCATAAATAGTAATAACGTTTATTGTATTTTTTAAAATAATTTATAGTTTGTAGAAAATTAAATGGGTTTACGTTTAACTGTATTAAATATTTTAACTTGCTTAAATGCGAATTTTATTAATATGCACCCTAAGAACGAACTTTTTAAAATTTCGAATTAAAATTTGAAAATATTAAAATTATTAACACTTTATGTTAACGGTTCATTTTGTTGCTTAATTTATTACAGTGGAAGACTTGTAATTAAGTACTACATTGTGAATAAATAATAAAATTTTGAAATGTGAAAATTTATAGTCGTAACATTTTGAAATTTTGCTATTTGATATAATAGCTTGTCAAATATAATTAGGGATTCTAAATAAACTAAAAAACAACAGATATATGAATAATTTTACAAATAAGGTGATTTCTGCTTTTATTTTACATGCTTTTATAGTTTAATTTTTTACAGAGTTCCATAAATTAAAAAAATATGTTGTTTTTCTTATTTACGCCCACCCACATATGGAGATAAATTGCTGTTTATAGTTATTATTGAAAATATAATCATCTAAATTATAAACATTTTTATTAACAGTTATAGCAATTTTATTATAAATAATCACAACGGAATCGAAAACATTTGTATAAACATTTTTTTAAGGTTATTTTTTAAGTAATAGGTATACCTATATTTGTGTTTACAATCATATTGTAAAAATAATTACAAATACATAATAATTTTAATCATATAAATTATAAATATTTGTATTAACAATTAGGTATAACAATTTTTATCATAAATAATCAATTATTTCGGAAACAAAACATTTTATTTTAATTTTTAGTTTACAATCATATTGTAAAAATAATTGCAAATATATTTCTTATTTTTAAATTTTTTATAAGTTTAGTTATGCAATTTGAAATTTGTCAATAATTTTTTTAAAAAAATATCATTGATATGTAGTTTTTAAAAGTGACATGAGACATTTAATTTTTTTGTTAGATTTACATTAAATATATTTAGTAATTGTTTCTATCAAGTACGCATTAAATATTAAAGTAATAGTTTTAAATCATTTTTTTAAATAATTAAAATTAATTAAAAAACTAAATTACTTTTTATACTGGTATAATAGAATTTTATAAGCAAAAAAAATATTTACAAAAATATCAAATACTAAGTAATCATAATAAAATATACAATATAATATAATATATATATATATATATATATATATATATATATATATATATATATATATATATATATAATTAATATATAATTTTTGTTGCTGCGATATGAATATTTAATGAAGATATTATGCAGTATATTATTACGATATTTAACTGTTTTTTTTTTATATATGAAAACCAGACATTGAATGCAACCGTATAAGTAGAAAATCGATTATAAAAAAATGTTAATTGCAATGCATATTGATTATTTTACAAACACAAATTGTTTTTAAATTACTGCTTTTATTCTTAAAATAAATATTAAAAAAACTAATTTGAATTATTTTTCATTTTGTAAGTTAAATAATATCTACATTTTGTTTAATAAATTCAAAATATAAATTTGTTTTAAGTAATGTATGATCTAGCTACAGTATTTTTAAAATATATTATTTTAATAATAATATTTAAAAATTATAAGTTATTAGAAAAAATAATATATAAATAAAACAAAAAATATAAGTAATGATACATATATAAATATTTACGCCATGTACCAACACTGTAAAAAGTTGCTATTTTACATTAAAACTATAGCAAAAAAAAATTACATATTATTTCAGCAAAACCGAAGTTTACATTATATTTACTCTAAAAATAATATAATTTTTAATTTTAAGTAAAATAATTAATTTACTATATCATATATGTTTTTTTTTTACCGAAAAAGTAAGTAAACTTACATAAAATATACGTATTTTATATTCGTATTATCTAAATATTTTCCTGTGACGTCTATAAATTTATATAGTAAATTGGTGTAAATCAGTTACCGCGGGTGTTTATGTAAAATTACCGAATTTTTTTGTTACAGTGTTACCTATGTAAATATGGCATAAATAGATTTTTTTTTTAAATTCATATCCAAGCTAGCGACTTGTTTCATTATGATTCTTGAACCCTTTCATTTATGACTTTTTATCTTTACTATTATAATATATATATATATATATATATATATATATATATATATATATATATATATATATATATATCTTAAGTATTAATTATTGTTAGTCATTACTTATCGAAAGTTTAATTTTATTTTAAATTATTAACAAAAAACATGTTCCGGATCATGTATGATCCAATTTATAGTATAGTTCCAACGCAGTAAATATTGCTAGTAAACTCGAATTTTTCTTTCCAAAAATTTATTTTCAAATATTTGATTAAAAAAAAATGGAAATGAAAGTAGGTACGGGTCAAAGTTTCGTTTCATGTCGATAGAAACACTGAACGGTATCTTATAAAATGAGATCTAAGTAAATAATTCGATTGAAGTGATTATAGGAAATAATTTTTCTGAATCGCATTTTACATTGCATATAATTGAACAATTACTTGATGCTAGTGGTGTAGGCGTTGTAATCGAAGCCCGTTCTTACGTTATATGTGATCACATTGCAATGCATCTAAACCAGTGGTTCTTTACTTTTTTCTACCTAATTAACCCTTGTTTAATTTAACATTCATCACTGAGCGATATCATTGAGCTGAATGTACTTATTTGTACAATGTTTAATTTAATCAAATTTTTAGAAGAAGAAAATAAAACATATCATTTATTAAAATGTTCAGAACATATTTTTCAAATTTTTATTATGCCCATAAAAATTTAAAATTTTCAAATCAAATCTGAAAAACACACTTTTTTAGTATATACGAGTATCTCGCAGAAACATTGAATAATCCGATTTTTTTTGGCAAAATTACTAGTAATCTTAAAGAATTAATTTTATTTTTATTTTTCATAAAATTCTGTCCGATCAAATTTTTTTTAAAAATACTACTGAATGCAAAAAAAAAAACGGATTATTATTACTATAGGTATATTCAAAGGTCTAGTTTACTCATATTATACTCTTCAGTATGTTAAATAATTTTTCATTGATTTTAAATACTTATTGTATTTATGCTTACATATCAAAACTTACCTACTATTGCCTGAAAAACTTCTAATTATTTTCAACACGAAAAAAAGTGATTTATTAAAAATTATAACAGTTCTGGCAAATAAATAGCATGCTGTTTAACAGTTTTTTGTGTAGAGCCTGTGCGATACAATGCATTAAAATACAGAAAATCAACGCGTTAAAATGCACAGTTTTCGTAAAAATTATAGAAAATTGAACTACTGCGAACACAGTAACATGGGTTTAAAGGCAACCAAATATTTTTTACTGTATTGTAATGGTTTCTAGTTTGTTTTTTTTTTCAAATATGTTGTACAGCACAACACAAATATTTTTGTACTAATTACTTTAGTATTTTTATTTACTAAAAAAATAACAATTTGATGTTGGACTATACTGCTACGCTTATATACAATAAATATCAGTTTATCTGTGATATGCAATTATTACTTTTACAACAAATTATTGTAAAGATTTTACTTCAAAATTTTGGTGAAGTTAATACAATTTGTTGTAATTTTATTGCCAATGTAATATGGATAAACTTGTAATCATAATAAGTACCACAATTTGTGATAATAATCTCCACAATTATTATCAAACATGTTTTTTGGTAGTTTTGGTTAAGAGCCACTGATCTGTATGAACGTGGCCCAGCCATGCAACGGGAGCGAGCGTATGGAGCAAGCATCGAACAGGGGGCCCCGTCTCCGAAGCGGGCCTGGTGCCGTGCTGCCGCGATCACTAGACACTGATTAGCAGACAGTTTAGTGGCGCAGTTTAGCCGACAACAGCATCAGCAACGGCAACGTCTCCGCCGCGCTGAATATGGCTGTGGCACATGTACAGGGGGCCCCTGTCTTTGTTCTTCTTCTTCTTCTTCTGTCTTCGGCTGCTTCGTCGGTTTAGGTTTAAGCACTCTTGCTCGCGTTGTTTTTGTTTTGATTTATTGTGAACGAGTTGCTTGAATGGAGAGTACCCGGGCAGATGGAAGAATTGAAATTTATTTTTACCACAAATATTATGAGTAAGTGTAAGAATATGTAGGGGTGTACAAACATTCAGATTTATGTATGTATGTATGTTATATTAAACACATTTCAATTTTAATGGAATTTTACAACTTCAACAGTAAATTACTAAGAATATATAGACGAATTAAATGCAATAAACAACTGCATTTATTTGTTAATAATTTTGTTGTTCAATTTTGATTCCTCAAGACAAGGATATATATATATATATATATATATATATATATATATATATATATATATATATATAAAAAACTGTAAATTTTGTATTTATGTACATTATTTTATTTATTAATTTTTTAAAATATTTTAATTAAATTTCATACGTTGTTTAAATTAATATGAAAATTTTTTTAAACAATATTTTACATGCTTGAAACTTTGTGTTTCGTACTATTGTAAAAATTATAATTATTATATTAAATTATTTTTGATAAAGAATTGAATCCTTGTTTGATTAAAACGCGGGTTTTAAATATCAAAATAAAAAATACTAATTCAAGTGTAGTAAAGAAAAAAAGTAATAATTAACATCTAATTAGTTCCGAAAAGGGCAATAGCCCTACAACGGAAACATTTATTTTTCTGTTCAACATATCTGTATGTGAATACATTATCTAAATGAAAAACGACTTTAAACTTGATAACTTATCTTCAACTCAAAAGTTAGGTACAAGTTATCTTCTCAGACTGCAACAGAAGGTAAAATTTTATATATATTTAATTTAATATCTATAAAAGTTTATTTTCATTAAGCTTATAGTTTTTTCATTTTATTTTATTTTTATTAATATATTTAACATTGCAATTTAATGTAGAAAAGACATTTTTTTAAATATCATATATTCGTATTTTACATTACTTTTTGCTAAAAAAAAATTTAAAAATTTTGATTTAGAAATGATTAATAAATACACATTTCGACACATTGATGTAATATTATAAATAAACAGTAACAAACAGTAGGTTATAATTTATTTTGTGCAAAAAGTGTTAGAAAGTAATTTGAAAAATTCACATATGCAACAAAATATTTCAGCTATAGTAAACAGCTGAATACAGCTATATGCTCATGGAATGAATGCATGCATTATCTGACTCATCTCTACGCAACAAATGCGTAAATCGAAGAGCATCAAAAGCGACCCCATCAGCGAAGAAGTACGCGCGCCAGGGCACGAGAAAGAAAGGACAAAACGCACAACGTGAATCAGTGAATCAGTTGTTGTGTATGGGCCCGGGTACTATTCCTCATTCTCTACACACACATGTATTTACAGATCGATACGAAATAACGTAAAACGACGCTACGTATCCAGTCAATATTATGCATGTATGTGGTTAATATTTTAAGTTATAAAGCCGGCTCCACATATGCGTTCTTCATAAGGAAACAAACAAGAGTTGTGTCTTAATATGCAATTATTTGTTATTACTATTTATATTTTCGGAAATGTGATTTTTACGTGGCGTATGAAATAAATTACCTAGTGTATGAAATTGAACAAAAAATGCTGTTGCAAAATTTGGTGTTAGTCTTTTAAGATGGTTTGGTCGTTTTAAGCGAATGTCTAATGAACGTTTGGTTAAAAGAATATATGTGAATAATTTGGAAGGTATATGTTTGCGTAGACGTGCCATGAGAGTATGGAGTGGTATATTTGAGAATGTTTTGCATGAGCGAATGTTTCCAAGCAGAAGAAATAGAAGAACATGTATGAGAGATATCATTAATGTAGACGAAACTAGAGTTACTTGTCTGAATAGGAACATGGCGTAATTGTATTTGTATGTATGTAGGTATTTATTTATTTGCATCCAAATTACCACACATAAAAGTACAAGAATACTTTTCCAACTTGCATCAAACGATCTAAATGATTATTGAATACGTGGAGGATTATATTAAACAAATATCATGCACAATCATTTGTTTTCAAACAAATGATGATCTCAGTTGAAAAATGACAAATACGCCAAATTTCCAAATGAAATGCAGTACACGGAGAAAAAGCATTCTTTGGAGTAAAGGAAATCATTTTCATTCCAATAAATATTTTTTTCAGTAGTGGCAAATAAATATCTATTTGATTTAAAGGTATTTATTTATTACTAACAAATAATTATTTTACAATAAAGAGCTTGTATATTTACTCTAAATAAATTTATTTAAAATAAAAAAATATATGTTATTGAAATGTATTTATTATTATCAAAGAAACGTTTTTCTCCTTGTATATGATCGAGCATTTTTTTTTACTAATGAAAAACAAAAAAAAATTCCAATTTTTTAAAATGTTTATTAATGCATGTGTGAGCCTGACTTAATCCATTGACATACAGATACATATAAATTCACTGAGTGCATTATGAAATACTTGTTCGTCTGATGATGGTTTGTTTGGTTTCACACAAAATAGCTTAAAAATGTCACGCGTTTATTGATTTACACTCTAACGACTAATGTTTTCATGTACTTGATTGCCTACTATCATTTTTTTTATTATGTAGATAAATTACAATTTGTTTTTATAAAGGGTAAAACTTGTATTGAACTCAAGTATTGGGGCATTAAATAGAAAATTTTTAGAAAAATTTGCTTTTAGAGATTGATCTTATTATTAACATAAGATTATAAAACGAGAGATACAACTGCAGAGCGTAATATACCTAGTACAGCAAGTATTTATTTTCAACTAAAATTAGTTACAATTAACAATTTGAAAATAAACAATAAACTGAGCTTAATAGTTTAAATAAGTTAACAATAACTTTTACTTTAATAATATATATATAATTCTGAAGTAGAATTACTATTATTAAATAATGAAATAATAATTTATTTTAATAAAGTAAACAATCTTTCAGAACTTATTATATTAAAATAAAACGGCTTTAAGTTTTAGTTTTGCATTAAAATTTATTAATAATCGACATTTCAAAGTACTCAACGCACAAAAAATCAGACGACTGTAATTTTGATAGATGAAATTTTAGCAGAAAACAAGATAATATTTATGTTCGTTATAATAATCTTTATTTAGCAGAACTATTACAATTTGCATTAAAATAACACATTTTTACACAACACAAAAATTAAAAATTATAGTAGCTTAGCCGCGCAACTAACTCTATATTTTTATAGTACTATTATACCCTATATCAAGCATAGGGTCAGTAAGAATTTAAATTAAAAGTAATTTGTATAAGTAATTAAAATATTGCTTAATATTTTTATTTTAATTTTGAAAATATTTTAAAATAATATTTTTATATGAAAATCGTATGGAATTACGAAATAATTTTCAGTTTTAAAATATCGTAGTGTTGAATCAATGCACATATGTCCGGCAAGGGAATTAACCCCTGCAGGTAAAAATCGACAGTACCTATACACAAATTCACCCTATTGCTAAATCGGTGAAATGGTAAAAATGGCCGACTATTGTGCGAAGTGAAAAATGCATTTTGATTGGCCCCGACCCATTTGTCGTACAATATCCGCGCACAATGGGCATTTAGCCCCATCCGCTACTTTCAAATTCGGGGGTTGTGCATGAGCGGCACATCTGCTCGGATATTCATAAACAAATTATAGCTACTACCACCACCATATATAGTACTGCCGTTCGTTGTTTAGTGTGAGCGGCTAAATTATACGGGTCCACACATATCGAAAAGTATCATGTAACATGTTTGATGAAAGATCTTTGCTATACCGATCTATTCTTTTACTTTTTTTCCCCATTCGTTTTGTTCGACGTATGTTTGATTTTTGTTTCGTTCTTTTTAACCGATTTTTGGTGAGTGCTTTCTCAATGGTGTGGTTTTTGTGGTTTACTTTTTGCTGTATTGTGCATTGCTAGATGAGAATGCATTTTATTTGGTAACATGTTATTATATATGAAATGTATTTTGATTATAATAATTGAATATATAAATGCTAAGAGTTTCGACAAAAAATGGTAGCATAAAAGTATAAAATACTAGTAAAAAATTCTGTTTTGTAAGCTTGGTGATTAAACCGGATTATAATTGAGCAGAGTGAAGCAAAAAAATTGAAAAACGAATATAAAATTTGTTTTTTCTAGCAAAATGGTAATTGTTACTGACTCGAAATATTAGGTATATTTAGTCGGTTTCTTCTAAATGAAATATAAAAATTGTGTATTAAGATTTCTCTATTTTGCAAAGATATAAAATTTCAATTTTTCTTATTCAGTGTGCGTGAATAAGAAATTTTTTTGCTATAAATCTAACATTTTTACTATTAACTCAAAAATGAACACTTTTTAAATTATAAACTTATGTCTTTCTATAATGGAAATAAATTTTTTAATAGAAACAAATAAAGTAAGTTACAGTAAGTACTATTTTAAAAGTTGTGTATAGAATTATTTATTATTTAGTTTAAAAATAAAACACTATGCTTCTAAATTAAATAGTAAATAATTTCATACAAAGCTTTTAATATTATTATATATAACTCATTCATTAAATTTTTTATTTCCATTAGAAAAATGTAAGTTTACAGTTCAAGAACATGTTTACTTTGAGTTAAAAGTAATACACTGGATCTAAAACAACTTTTTTCTTAATGCAGGAACTTTACAATGGTCTTGTGAATCGTTTTATGAATCGCGTATTACTGAGATTACATTGTATTTCTTGTAAAAATATTTTTGTAATTTATTATGTAATTTATTATAAATATATGAATTTTTATTTATTTATTTTAAAACTCATCGTAGAATCGCGGTTTTTTGGTGTTATAGTTCATTTCAGTTCTGGTTTTGTGTGGCATTGTCTTAAAACCAATATTAGTTAAAACGAAAATTGAAACCTTAGAGGCCATACACACTAGCGAAGATGTACGCTAGAAAACCGACACGCATTCAATAGTATAGACCTTATAACCGTCATTATACATCTACACTGTAAAATATGTATGCAATTTTACATGTTTCGTGAATTTAATTTTTCATAAAAAATGTAATATTACATAAATTATTACAGTAAAATTACAAAATATTGTTATTTTTACTGATACAACATAAGTAAAATTACATAAATTTAAGATACATTTTTTACACTGTATACGCTGGTCTGTAAAGTCTCTTAGAGTTTAAATATCGTAAATTATATGACTTCAAATTAGATTAGTAAATGTAGGTTTTTCTGAAATTATCAAATCATGGATAATTTAGATGTAGCTTATTTTTTTTTTCACAGAAACAAAATAGAAGAAACAACATTAGAATTAAAAAGTATGTATTATTGTGTGCTGAGATGCACATAAGAGACGCGAATAGTCACAGTCACGCTAAAGTGAACACAGTAGCGTGCATGACAGCGAGTGACAGCATTGGAACTAGCGACTGACTGACAACAACCCAGCAGCACACACACACACACACGGACAAACAGACAGACAAACAAACAGAACAGTCAGACAAACAGACAGAATAGAAGCTAGCAAGACGTATGCATACCTGTATAGATGTGTGTGTGTGTATGTAAGGTAATTGTGTCTACAGCGCTGTTCTCCTATTCATATAGTTAATGATACATGTCACATGTGAACATGGACACTATGATTACATGTCATTACACATGTTGTGACGCACCGGAACGTGAACGTACCATCCCTGCACTTCCCCCTTCTCTACCCCCTTCTAGAGTTAAACAAGGGTACGTGTGCGTGCGTACACGGCCATGTCACGCTTACTGTTGTTACATTATCTATTATATTTTGTATATTAATACTATGATGCTTATTGTTTCTAACAATATCACTGTGAAACTTAATACATGATGTAAATTTGTAAAAATTGAGTCAGACGTTAGCGTATTATTAAAGCAATTGCAAAATTTTGTTCTGTTTGTTGCAAATTGCAAACTAAAAATTCATCAGAGATATCTTACACTCTATGACAAATAAGATTAATTTGCAATGGCGTCATGAGGATGGTGTGAAGGGTGTGAACCACATTGTAAAAGGGGTGATACTAAAATGAACTATGTATGAATATAGTTTTTGTGTTCTGCTAACTTAAAAGGTTGTATCCGGAAAATTTATGTTTTGAGTTGTATGATGTATATGCTTGAAATCATATTCTATCACATAATTAAGTCAGGAAGAGTTGAAATTTACTGAACAAATATAAAGTATCTGCAAAACTGCTTAATATTAAAACTGAAAAACTTTCATTATCTCAATACTACATTTTTTTTGCTTAGATGACATTTTGCGTTAGCAGGACAGTTGCAGACTAATTACAGACAAAATTTTATTAATTTATTAATTTATATTCAACTGCAAAATCGGAAAACTTTTCATTTAAACAGGCATAATTTTAAAATTGGAAAGTTAAATAAGACTAATCAGAATTAATTAAAATTCTGCAACACATGATGTAAGTGGCGTAGCTACAAATTTGGAGCCCCAGCAAAATTTAAAAATAGTTTTTCTCCCTAAATATATACAGTTTGTGGAAAAAGTATTTTTTTTTAAGACATTACTATAGTAACTACGTAATTCAGATATTTAAATTCTGTAAAAAAACAGCAGTGGATATGTGCCAGATAACTCTATTTTGACTCAAACTAAATATCGCAGCAACTCACAGTATAGAAAGATAAAAAATAAATAAATTTGAATATAGTCGATATTTTGCACTTCTTTAAAAACATTCCTTAACATAACTATTTGTATTGGAATCATTTAGTAGTGGGATAAATTTTCGATATATTCTTTATTTGTTACAATATATTGCTCTTTTTAGTATCAAAATTTTTAATTATCTTGATTGCAGAATTTTATGTGCAGAACTTACGCTATTGTATGAAGCATTTAATTATTTTATGGAATACTTTACGATTTTATTTTTAGTCATATATATACATTGCAGCTAAATTGTGTTACTTAAATACATATTTTATTTTATATTTTTGCAGTTTTTTTAATGATATATTGTCATAGGAAATAAACATATATATATATATATATATATATATATAACGTTTGAAAAAAAAATGGTTTAGTATAAATGCGTGAAAAATTAATTAGTAAATTTGATAATAAAATTATATTAAAAACGAACAAGGTTATTAGTTAAATAAAATTAGTTTCGTTTTTTTTACAATTTCTGGAAAATCGCTATCGCGTTATAATATAAATATGAGTAAATTATATGTATAAAAATGATAGTTGTTATTTACTTACATGATTTCCGTTTTGTCACGATACAGAACAATTGATGTTTGCGTGGCTACAGCTTGTTTCGTTTGCCACTCATTTGTTCAATTAATTTTAATCGAATCAAATAATTAAGACTATTTCGGATGAGCGGATTTCGTCTTTCTAATTGACGTTAAAATGCCCAGACACATGCACGCATATATAAGTATATGTGTAATTCTACTTACGTATGTGTACATATACGTAAAATATATTATCTGTGTATAGTAGACAGCAATATATTTTGAATATCATGGTTATATATTTTATTATTATTGTATATAATATATAATATTATAAAAATAAAATGGTATTTTTCTTTCTTGCTTATAGCTTATAACTCCAAATCTAATAAATTGAAAAAGTGAAAAAAAAAATCTTTTAGGTAAAAGTTCGGTATACTAAAATTCGACGTTTCGGTTTACTCGTAGTAAATCGAAACGTCCAGTTTTAATAAAATTTATATCTAAAGTTTTTTAATTTTAATAAAATTTAAATTTAACGTATATATTAAGAATTATGAATTTGTGCAATTGGGTAGTTTATTGTTTAAGAATGGTCGCTTTGATCGATTGAAAGAAGAATTAATGCTGATTGTAAGGTTTTGTGTGCTTTGAGAGCTTTTGCCAAAAATGTAAATGTTTCCAGACTTTGCCCATTTGAGTATATACAATGCTGTTGACGTATGCCGATGAGTGTTGAGATTTACTGCAAAAGTAAAAAAAAACATGGCTGCTCTGGAAATGAGATTTTTGTGTAGCGTATGTAATGTAACTAGAAGGAATCGAATACGAAATAGATTGAGAAAAAAATGTTTTTGCAAAAGTGCGTGTACATCCATTGAGTAGATGAAGTGGTATAATTAAGAGTGTTTTGCGTGAGCGAATGTTTCCAAGAAGTAGGAATAGAAGAGCATGTGTGAAAGGTATCATGAATGTAAATGAACCAACAGTTACTTGTCTGGATGTTTGGAGAAAACTTATTTAGGAATAGTGGAAAAAGTTTGTGCCACACTCGTTTATATTATGTATTTATACGAAATAACTCTTGTCATAAATGGATCACAAAACTAATGTGATATAAAATAAATGTCACATTATATTTTTGTTGTTAAAAATTTTCTACTGTTTACTGTACGAAAACTAAACAGCCCGTATATGTAAATATGTATGATATATCGTGGTTGAAATTATACATTGCATCAAATATATACGTAAGTACATCTGAAGCGCATTACTAGGTCGTTCAAATTATTCGTTTAATTGTTTAATTATAGTTCTACTTAGAAAGAATTAGTTGATTAGCTTATAGCATCTAGTAAAAATGTCATGGTTGATGAATTTAAGTGCATGACTTGCAAATATAAGAAGTTCTATTTCCAATTTGTTCTAAAATTGTAATACCAAGTAAAAGTATATTAAATGATTCTTTTAAGTAAGTTAATATAAATATTGTTGTTTTTTGTTTTCCTCTGTACAGTTTTTCAATCTTGCGATCATTATCAACACTTGATAATGATCGCAAGACCGAAACGCGTCGTAGAATAAAGAAAAAAAAAACTGTACAGAGGAAAACAAAAAACAACAATATGAATATACAAGTTCAGGAAAATAAAAACAAAATAAATTAATATAAATAGCTTTTTAAAATTTATTAATATAATATAATAAAATCTTACGGGAATAAAGTAAACTTTTTACATTGCAGCAGTCAATTTTCTTTTCTGCAAAAATTATTTATTAATAAAATATTTTTTCCCGAAACAACTCAAACTTCGTTTTCCGTATTTTCAACATTTATTTCACAATGTATTAAATAAACATCTAACATAAAATTCCATCATATTGTCCGTTGTTGACTGTTGTTAAGATCAGTGTACCGCAACGTTAAAATAATTTGTAGTCATTTTCGGTCACATCTCAATGTTCTACAGGAGAAAATTACCAGTTGTCATAGCATAAGTTAGACATGGTACATACTTACTCGTCGAAATAAACCGCGCTAAGACAGTTTTCTTCCTGAACGTTCGGCCATTAACATTACATGTGTAATTACAAGGTACATATATAATACGATGAAAATGACACACCTCGTATTGTAGATGAAAAAGGCCTTGACGAAATATAAAACACTCATTATTATTATATATACAGTTGAATCGACAGTGAACATATGTCGAAAATTTCACATGGGTTCTTAGTTTGCCTATACCATCATTTCTTTTGTTAAAACTAATTTGTGGTTTTTACGTATTTACCTAGTATCATTTTAATTGTTATTTTAATTATATAGATATATATGGTTTCTTCGATTTTTATGCACTTTGATGGGAAATATATTTTTTTTTTAAATACCGACTTTAATAAATGTTTTCAAGTATTTATACCGAATTGTATCTTTTGTTTGATTGTCTGATAAATAATTGTTACAATTATTGTATTGTGTTGTAAGGGAATAATTATTTATTTTTATTGGTTTTATAATGTATTTTATATTATAGAAATAATTATTTTGTGGGAACCAATTTTTAAATTATAATTAATATTGACATGTATACAAAGTAAATTTTTTCTCTCAGCATGAAGAAAACTGATAATTATTGTAATAATTTGAAAATACTTTCTTATTAAATACATACCGAATTCTATAATTAATATTTTTAAGTATTTTTTTGAAAATATATGTATTTCTGTTACCATATTTTGAAGTATCATTTAAGATAAAGCTGTTCTATCTTTTAAGATATTTAAGATGATACAGAAGTAAAAAATATATTGTACTCGTATCAAATAAAATATAAACATATTAAATTTTATTAAAAATACAATAATTTTTGATATCTAGGTACGTTGTATACATGTATATCTTTAGTTCAGGGGCGCTTAATTTTTGGTAGCAAAAGTCACTCATATTTCAGATTTATTGTAATGTTTATAAAAAACGAAACATAAAATGAAAATGATGTTGTGGAAATGAGATTTTCACGTCAATTGTGATGTAACTAGAAGGAATCGGATACGAAATAAAATAGTGTGTGATGGGTGTGAAAATGAAAAAAATGTTGGCAAAGTTGGTATTAGTCAGTTAAGATGGTTCGATCATCTTAAGTAAATATATAATGAAAGTTTGGCTAAAAGAATATGCGAATGATTTTGATGAATGATTTGGAGTGGTATAAATGAGTATATTTTGCGTGAGCAAAAGTAGTAGAAATAGAAGAGAATGTGGATGAAGATTAAAGTTGCTTGTGTGGATAGGAATGTTTGAAGAAAATTAATTTTGGGATAGTAGACACAGTTTGTGCCACATTTCTTTGGGTACATGGCGTGATTATGTTTGTATGTATGTAGATATATATATATATATATATATATATATATATATATATATATATATATATATATATATATATATATATAGATATAGAAGATTATGGCTGAGATATATTTAGTAATACAAAATAATGGTATTGCAGCCAGGAGTTGGGATTTAAGCCAAAAACTCAATTTTTATTATGTAGGCAAGCTTTCGAAAAATTATATTTCCTTCCTCAGGCCTTAATAACGGAAGAGTTTATACTCCATCAAAAATTATTAATATAAGAGTTATTTTTGTACATATTAAACATGTAAAAGTATGTAACAAGAATACTTTTACATGTTTAATATGTACAAAAATAACTCTTATATTAATAATTTTTGATGGAGTATAAACTCTTCCGTTATTAAGGCCTGAGGAAGGAAATATAATTTTTCGAAAGCTTGCCTACATAATAAAAATTGAGTTTTTGGCTTAAATCCCAACTCCTGGCTGCAATACCATTATTTTGTATTACTATATATATATATATATATGTATATATATATATATATATATATATATATATATATGTATAAATTTTTAGTGATCTTTGATTATCGTTGAGTACTTGTCTACCCTTAGATCAATAATAAAGATTCTAGACTTATTTTAAATGTACTACTGATTAATTTTAGAATTTTTAATTAAATTTTGTAATTTAAAAAAATTAATTATTTTGAATAAATTTATGAATTTTCTGTGATTTTTAACTGCAGGTACGTTGAGTTTGTTTATTCTTAGATAACTCATTAGAATTTTAACCTTATTCAACAATAAAAACTTAGCTTTTAAAATACGTTTTTGCTTAATTTTTTTTAAATTAAATTTTGTGAATTTATAAGTTTATTATACTGTTTATTAATTTTCAATGATCTTTAACTATATTGGATACTTGTGCACTCTTAGTAGAACCGTACCGAGGAGGGTGTGGCGTGTAGGGCAATTACCTGAGAAAAATGAGAAAGGCCGCAAAATGGATATACTCACTCTTATAATAAATAAAATATAATATTTAAAAAAATTTGTATTCTATTTAGTATTTAATCAGAAAATACATAAAAATATGAGAGAGAAAAGAAATAAAGAAATGGAAAAATGATTGTCATTATTATTATTTTTAAATTGTCAAAAAAAGACTGTACTTTATTTTATTTATTTTGTTATACTGTAATTTATCATTATTTTACTCTACTATTATATAAATACAGATAACAAAAAAGTGCACAGAAAAATCATTGTAACCGCAGTCTCGCAATTTTGCGAACAGAAATCTCAAATTTTGATGATTGTATAAATAAATTCTCTTATTTACAATTATAAAATATATTACATAAAATTCATAAACATATTATTCTTTTACACTCAACGGTCAAATTTTTTAGATATCTTTTTTTTATATTCTTTACAGCACATTAACAAAATATTACAGTTATGTTTCAAAGAAATCTTTATAATTTGAAAAATATAAATATATTTAATAAAAATTATCAATTTATTCAAAAATATTCCTATTTTTTTATTGTAAAATTGACTAAAAAAAATTTGTGTGCGAAATTTTGAGATTTCAAATTTCTCGACACGGTTCTGACTCAGATTACTGATTAGAATCTGAATAAAAGAATTGTGGCTATCAAAAAGTTTTGTGACCGGACATAGACATTATGATCAGTTCTAAAAAAATTTGCTTTAAAATTGAAAAATTTAAGTGGCAAGTAAATAATATTAGCAATTCAAAATATTATCATATTTTGCATAATTTTGTCACTACCTACACGTACAACAGTAACATATTACAAACACTGTTTTAGTAAAATGAAATTAATTAAAACTTTTTTAGGATCAACTATTGATATTATATCGATTGAAAATAAAATAGCTAATTCTCTTCAAATGACATTACTTTATTTAAAAATAATTGGAAACAAGTCATAATATTATATTTTTAATAGCATAATTTGTATAGATAAACAATTGTCACTCTGTTAGTGGAAATATGATTTATGTATCAGTGTAGCGTGTCAAATACATGTGTTTTAACTTTTGAGGTTATGTTATGTACAATATAATATTTACCATGGCAACCCCGGATGTTTGTAAATGTAAAGTCTTTTGTCAGCACAACTCTAATTGTTTATAATTTGATAGTCAGGTTGTAGGGGTTTACCGTGTGCCGTCTAGCCGCCATATTGTTTATAATGTTTCTCTGTTCTATGCTGATGATAATATTATAGGTATATATGTGTTTGTGTTTGCTAGATGAACATAATAACTTTGTTATCTTTCTGGCAATTGTTAGTGTTGCTAAATCATGTAACCAAGTAGTTATTTCTACATGAATGCTATAAATTACCATATATCTTGCAATAGTACTTTCCAACAATATAATAAATATGTATTTATTTTAATGTAATTAATATTTTAAAATGACATGTGTAGCTTTGGAAATACCACAGTTTTTTTTTTTATTATATTTGCACAATATACGCATATTAGTATTTTTCTATTCTAAATTTGTAAATTTCTAACAGCCCAGAGGCTTGTTTTCATAAAGTTCATTAAATATTAAAAAGTTTGATATATTCTATGTTTATTTTACTGAAAAAATTACTAATAGAAATACATTTTTGCCTATAATAAAACGTAGGCCCGTATTATCAACTCATTTATAAAATTGGTTTTAACGAAAAGTATTTTTGACGTTTACTTAAAAATATGTATTAAGTTTATTAAGTTTATATCAATTATAATAAAAATGATCAAAAATAGAAAAACTGTATATATTTGATGAAAAATAGAAGCAAAAAGTTATTTTGAAATTAATGATAAAAGAACTTTTTCACGAAAATGTGAGATAATGTTTGGAATACCGAGTGTTGCCCAGTAAAGGGAGAGACTGAGATATTTCAATAAAAAGATGTATTGCACTGTATTATATTTAAAGATTTCTTTTATACAAATCTTTGAAAATAACAAAAAATATAAAATTTTATATCTTACAGTTTTAAGCCTTTCTTTATCGACCACCTAAACAAGTTTTTTCATAGTCAAGACCTAGCTAAACTGTTTTTCGCACCCAAAACGATAAATTTTCTCTATTTTATAAAAGTTTTAAGAAATTGACAAAACAAAATTATTTAAGAATTGCATATTTCGCTAAATATTATGATTAAGTTTGTTTATCACTTTTTGAAATTAAGGCATCGATCCTCTAAATACTTTGTAAATAAATAAATTATCAATACATAAAAATATACTTAAAACTACGAGAGTATTTTGATTCTTGGTTAAAATTATTTGGTATTTGATATAATTATGTAAATACTTGACTAAAAAGACACAAATTTTCTATATTGTGTGTACTGGTTACATTAACAAGTGGTTAAATTTATATATTCTACCTATCAAATTTAACAGGATTAAATACCTGATTAATTTAAAAGCTCGGTTATTCATTCATGCGTTTAACTAAAATACAAAATACCAGCTCTTAGGCCATACACTCTCAGTTTCAACTCAGTTTTTACTGTGCAGTATTAACTGCGCAGTATTAACTGCGCAGTTAAAAATATCTACCGGCTACAGCAGATTTCAATCAGAACATACTCACAATCAGTTGGAAATTTTGGACTAAACATCACTCCGGTTTCCACACTCACTTAATACTGTGCAATAAACTGAGTCTTACAGTAAGAAACAAGTACCTTGTCATAAAATTGTACAACTATATATAATAAAATACAAATATTAAAAAATGTTTCAAATTTAAATATTTGAAAAATATTAAAGATTTACTAAAAGTATATTTTCAACTTTGTATTTTAATAAATTTTTTGTATGAAAGCAAAATAAATATATAACTGTATAAAATTTGTTGCTTATTTATAATATTCGCAATTTGAAAATGATTTCAAATTTGTTCAAGTAACTGTCGGTATTTTGGTAGTCAAAGTATAAGTATAAGTATTAAACGTTTGTAACCAAACCATTAATTTACTTAGAATCGTCCACATATGGTAGATGACACGCAAGTCGCACGAATTTCTTCTTGTTATATGCATGCGTATAGGTATGTCTGTAAATATTACATAAATAGGTACAACGTATACGTTAAAAATATACATGACCTAATTTTGCAAATTATTATTTCAAATTTAAGTTAAATTATTTACAAAGCAGATTAGTAACTACCTACTTTATAAAAAAAATGTACTAGCTTAATAGATATCAAAAGCTAAAGTTTTATCTAAAAGACAAGTAGAATCTAATCAAAAAAATAAAGTTTTTATCAGTGATCTAAAATTACCCAAGTACTTAATGCACTGAGTAGTTAAAAATTTAACATTTTTTGTTACTTATTTGGATTACAAAAGATGAGTGATTCATATTGTCTGTAACATACTCAAAAATAAATATAATTGTATGAGAAGAATTATAAATGTGGATGAAGCTAAAGTTGCTTGATTAGGTAGAACTATTTGGAGGAGACTGATTTCGGGATAATGGAAAGAGTTTGTGCCCTTTTGGGTATATGAAGTGTTTGTATATGTATATGTATAATATAAATTATCTTTGATTTTTATTCAAATCTTATTTATATATATATATATATATATATATATATATATATATATATATATATATATATATACAGCCTGATTCAGAGTAAGCGCCTTATTTTTTTTTAGCCACACTATGGGTACTACTTTCAAAATATTTGGCAGTAATATGTTTCAGGACATTCTCTACACGATGGTGATATCAGATTTTCAATTGGACGAATCATTTCAAAATGGCGACGTTCAACTTTTTTTTTTTAAATGGGATGCCATAATTTTTTTTTTTTTTTGAGATCCTAAAAACATTCTTTTTACGATAGTATTTTGTTTTTCTTAAAAATTCATTTATTTCCCTATAAAAAATCAAACTAACATTTTAATCTAGTAGCGCATGAATGTTTTACACCCGATGTTATTTTTGTCCAAATATCAAGTAGCGGTAGACAAACTAGTTGTCAAACGTCAAACACCACCATTGGACGACGTTTCAATTTATGTATTGAAAAAGAAGGAAAACATTTCGAGCAATTTTTCTAAATACCTAATTTTTATTTGATGTAAATTTTTAATTTTGAGTTTCAAAAAATAAATGTAGATGACAAAATAAAGTTTAATTGTTTCTTTTGTGTCTACCGCTACTTGATATTTGGACAAAAATAACATAACATGCGCTACTAGATTAAAATGATAGTTTGCTTTTTGATAGGGAAAGAAATGAATTTTTAAGAAAAACGAAATACTATCGTAAAAAGAATGGTTTTAGGATCTCAATAATAATAAAAAAATTATGGCATCCCATTTAAAAAAAAAAGTTGAACGTCGCCATTTTGAAATGATTCGTCCAATTGAAAATCTGATATCACCATCGTGTAGAGAATGTCCTGAAACATATTACTGCCAAATATTTTGAAAGTAGTACCCATAGTGTGGCTAAAAAAAAATAAGGCGCTTACTCTGAATCAGGCTGTATATATATATATATATATATATATATATATATATATATATATATATATATATATATATTATATAATATACTGTTTACTACTAGCAGTTCCTTTGAGACAAGTCATACGATTTCAATAAAATTTTCAAGATTAGTTCTTTTGGTGCACAAGATGGTTCTGTCATTTTATTTTATTGTAATGTTGTCAAATTTGAATTATTTTTTGATAGATTATTTTTCTGATTAAAAAAAAATTTGAAAATGTTTATTTTTGGCAAGTATTCCAAACTATCAAAAAATTATATTACACTTTTTGTTAAATTTTAATTAAATAATAAAGATACGAGTATACTCTTTTGATATTCAATATGCAATTTTATTTTTGTGCAGTATTATTAATTTTTTACCTTTTCTTCGTACCTGTGATATAAAATAATATATTATGTTACATAAAAAGAGCATTCTGCTCTAAGTGACATATGCTATTGTTTTTCTTTAAGTATTCAAAAAAAAGTGAATTAAAAATAAATAAAAATATATAACCTTACTTAACAGTTGTAGGACATTATATTTGATACGTGGTTTGTAAGAATTAATGTTTCTTTGGTCGAATATGCAATTTCTCATGTGTGCACATCCTCAATGTAATATCAATATTTTAGCATAGTAAAAAATCTTTCAGAACTCATTATATTAAAATTATTAAAATAATTTATTCATACATACATACATACACAATCAAGCCATGTACCCAAAAGGGTGTGGCACAAACTCTTTTCATCATCCCGAAATCAGTCGCCTCCAAATATTCCTATCCAAACAAGCAACTTTCGCTTCATCCACATTCATAATGTCTCTCATACATGCTCTTTTATTCCTACTACTTGGAAACTTTCGCTCACGCAAAACACTTTCAATCATACCACTCCAACTACTCATCGGACGTCTACGCAAACATATACCAACAAAATCATTCAAATAAATATACAATGCAATTTTGTTGCCTACGTTAATGTATGGTAGTGAATGTTGGGTTTGGTTGCAAAAGCATAAACGGAAAATGACTGCTGTGGAAATGAGATTTTTACGTGGGGTATGTGGTGTAAATAGGAGAGATCGGGTACGAAATAGATTAGTGTATGATGAGAGTGAAACTGAAAAAATGTTGTAGCAAACTTTGGTGTTAGTCAGTTAAGATGGTTCGGACATGTTGAGCGAATGTCTAATGAACGTTTGGTTAAAAAGATTTATAATTTATTCAAATAATAATAATAATTTTTCCTAATGATGATGTAAGTAGAGTACGTCGAAACGTTGATTATTAATAAAAATTAATACAAAACTATATCTTAAAGCCGATTTATATCAATATTTTGATATCCTTGAAGAAAAAAATATGTACATATTTAATGTGGAAGTATCCTATATGTGAAAGATTTTTATTATTTGTTTTGTAGATATTATTATATCGAACTGTTTAATGTGTGAATTTATCGACTTTTCTGAACTGGTATGTCGTGCTCGATCTATCCTTATCGCAGACGTTTCGCCATTCATCGTAGATTGCATCCTCAGTGCTTGGTCATTGGTCATTCAGTCACCAAGCACTGAGGATGTTATCTACGATATATTGTAAAACTTTGCGACGAGGATAGATCGATCACGGCATATCACCCCAGAAAATTCTATATTCTATAAATTCACTGGATACCGGCCGTGAAAGCCTAAAGATTATTATTTGCATAAAAATTAAGAATTTATTTGCCGGAGTACTAGTATCACTTACAGTATAGATTTTAAATACATAATTATTTTTCGAAACTTTATTGTCAAACTTTATATTACAGAATACTTTTCTATATTTTCATTATACCTATAAGGACAATAATAGATAATTTTTTACTTAAACGTAAAAATTTCTGTATAATAAATATATTTAATTCGATTCTGAAAAGCGCGTTACAAATAACATTTATTCAAGGAAACAAATAAATATATATATGTAAGTATATCCATCTACACATATTCACATGCATATAGATAGATAGCAATTTATAAACACGCGAATGTAACGTGATGTGAGACGATGCGATATAATGTCGAACAAATTGTATATGATTAAAATTTTGCGCTGGCCTGTCTTTTAAATTGATAATAAATGACAATAATACGTATCCGTGTGGGCGTTGAAATAACCTAGACAACAGCGCGCACCGTGACGAACATTCGAACTAACCGTGTGTATGTAGGTAGCAAATATTATATATGTGATATGAGAGAGCAGTTGCCACCAAACTACCTACTAATATGTTACATCCGCAATGAAATTTTACACACATGACATGCACACAATTTTTCAACAAAAAGCGACGTTTGTTTTTTTCTTCTTTTAATACGTTTCATATATGTAATGAATATCTACTTAAATGTTATAATCATTACAATATGAAGAAGGGTTGTGTGAAAAACTGGTTGGTTTTTTCAATATACTGTAACGTATTAACTGTTGAAGTTATCAATTTGAAATAAAAGTTTAAGGACTGAGCCTTAGTCGCTTGGGTGAGAAATTGTGTCTTTTGTTAACAATCCTTTTCAACAAAATTAAACATCGCAGAAATTTCAAACCAAAATTTCTAAACTGATTGATACGAATTAATCCGAAATAGAACTTAACAACATTTAAAACAAAAATGTTTATTTAAAATCAGTAAGTCAACACATGAGAAATTTCCGATATTAACAAATATTGCTAAAAAAAAATCTTGGTTTGTTTTGGATCTGGTTTGTCAGTATCTGCATTTTCACAAATGAATAATATAAAAAACAAACTATAAAATAAAATTACAAATGATCATTTGGATCAATGCTTGCAATTGACTACGTCATCATACTAACCTGACTATGAAAGTATAGCGAAGTCAGGGCAATTCCAAATTACACATTGATTTTCTTTATAATAAATAAAAGTGTTATTAACATTTATTATATAAATATTGATGTATTTCGGAAATGATCAATATACATACATATATATATATATATATATATATATATATATATATATATATATATATATAATTTCCTTCCAATTTATTTGTTTTATTTGTATTATAACCTGTGGATTCCAAATTACTTGGTAGCAAAATAATTGACAATTTAGTTGTCTAGTTAACTTATTAAGCTAACAAAGTTTTATGTATCTAGCTTATAGTTATGTGTTATTAGTTTAGAACACGGGTGTGTAATCCGTCGATAGCGGAACAATTTTTGGTCAGTCACTCAAATGTTGAACCGCCCTGGTTTATAACATGTAAAATAAAAGATTAGTAAGGATTGATTGCATGAAGCATTGTTAATTTAGGGGCTTATTTTTTTAACACCGAATAAAATGTTTAATATATACATACATTTACTTTACTCAGAGTTGGAAATGCCGGCATTTAACCAATGAGTTAACTAGGGAACTAAATTATTAACCATTTCATTGATTGATTAGTTGGCAAATTAACGAATAAGTTAACTTGCAAAGACTTTAACAATGCTTTGTACAACTAGGCGTGAAACTATTTAAAAATAAAGATATAATAAATTATTAATTAATTGGGAGACACTTGATAAAAATGATTTGTTTTGCATTTGTTTCGAAAGCTTTTGTATTTTATTTATTTGGCATTCGTATATATATAAGCAGCAAATATAAAGATGTACGGGTACATATCGTCTGAGAGAAGAATGAATCTCGGTATAGAGAAACAGAAGAAGAGAGAACGCAGAGCAGAGCGAAAGAAGAGAAGTATTCGTCGCATGCATGTATGTTACAAGGCAAACAGAACAAAACCAAGAGCGCGTTAGGCAAGCGATCTGTCTGCCGTGCGCCGCGCGCCGCTTCGTTCGGGTCGTGTCCGCTTTTTTTTCGCGGTGGCGCCACCGTCCGTCACGGCACGCTGCGATCTCTCCAAGCTTCAAGGATCCACGATTGCCTTTGACTGTACCGACAATTAAAACACGGCTCCTTCTAAACATTTCATTCTACATCCTTTCACATCCAAAATTGCTCGTGTATCTGTGTATGTGTGTAATGTATAAATGTATTTTCAAATAGAATGATTATTCATTTAAAATGTTGCTTATCAATTTTAGTTATGATTTCTTATATTAGATGATGAATGTATAGGATATTAATACGCAATTGCTATTTATGCTAATTTTTATTTTATTAATTAAATGTTTGATATATTTTTTTTTCCAAGAAAAATTTTTTTAACTGAACGATATTAAAATAAACACTATACGGATGAGCTCCTAAAGAGCGAAACACGTGTCTATGGTTAACTGGCCAGTCATTGATGTATAGCCTAACAAGCCAATTCAATGATTGAGTAACTTGTGAAATCTCAACATTTGAGTATTATTAGAATTATAATATAAGCCAGGCCTAAGCAGATTTTTTTGCTCAAGTTTAAAGTAGGTACATTTATAATAAAAATATTTGAATTTTTATTTAAAGGAGAAAAAAATATAAAAATATTTTGTTTTATAGCATAGTCAGTGTAACCAAGTTTTATGAACATTTGTATAAATTAATCTATTTTAAGAATAATAATAAATAATTTAATTTGACAGAAGATTTAGCGATCACTTTCAAATTGTTTTTGCCAGAGTCTGATATAGGTTGCAGCATATTTAATATAGTACATCAATAATCATTAACAGGTAAAGGAAACCCTGTAAAAATAATAATTTTATTTTACATAATATATGTAATACTTATTTTATGTAATTTCATTGTTTACTAAAAAACAATATATAATATCCAGGCATTTATCAGTATTGGTAATATAAAAATTGCGATATTTTACATTTTTCAATGCAATTTGCAAATTGATTAAGTAATTGTTAGAAGATAACGCTATGTAATATTATATAGACAAAATAATATGAACAACATAATTGTTGTTACCTAATATAATACGCCATGTTTATATTTAGTTATCATGTATACTTTATCTGGTCACTTTCATTAGGCAATACATGGTCATATATGTATTTTAGACAAAAAAAATGAAACCAATATATCACAAACCAAAAAATTCACATAATATACGGGGTATTTGAGTATTAGATAAATTGCTTAAGCAACCCCAAGCAAGTTGTACTTCGGTACGCTCTCCCAAATGCAACAACATATAAATTCGCGTGTAAGAGAGGGTGTGTATTCCATATCCATCCAACAATTCAACAATACTCTCATCCAGTGTATATACGTACATCTCTATGACTACGTTTATCTCTATATTTGAAGCTGCTTGAAATTGAAATCTGATTCCGAATA
The DNA here is from genome assembly GCA_963966155.1 of Clivina fossor. Classification (NCBI taxonomy): domain Eukaryota; kingdom Metazoa; phylum Arthropoda; class Insecta; order Coleoptera; family Carabidae; genus Clivina; species Clivina fossor. The sequence continues at coordinate 3,954,488 of OZ014553.1, read as the reverse complement.
AATTAGTTTGTCTACTATAATTAAATTTTATTATTTTTATTTTATTTTTTTATTTAAAATCAAAATATAGTCCAAATACTGCGAACTAAAAGTAAATATTTATTGAGATAAATTAATAACTTTAAAAATCATATTTTTCAAATCTTAACACTCTTTTACTATGAAGCATTGACTGCATCATTGTGGTAGTATAGTCATATTTTTTTTCTATGATACAACGTACCGTAAGCATGCTATAATTGTAATAACAACAAAATAAAAATACTGAACAACAGATCTTTCAAAATCTTAATGTAATCAGAACGAAAGTTTAATCGCAAATGACTGCAAGTCACCAGAGCTAAGTATACATTACTTACCTATAAATTGTATTTTTCTACACTACATCGATAAACGTCCGATAGGTGTATGTCCGTATTACAACTAAAATGTAAAGTATAGTTCGATTTTATTGGTTGATGAGCAAGTGTATTTCCTAATATTATAATCGTATAATCGTATAATCGTAAATATAATAATCATACGTTCGGGTACGAATATCTACGAGAAATAACGAATGATTGCCAATTTTTAAGAATTTTTATAAGACATATGATAAATCGATTTTATTTTAAAAAAAATGTCTTATTTTCTTATTTCTGCAGCAGATCTAAATTGCAAATAAAGAAAATAAAAAAAGAATACTTTCCAGTAAAGAAAACCATTTTCATTCTAATAAATATTTTTATCAATAGTGACAAATAATTATCTATTTGATAATAGAATATTTATTTACTACAAACAAAATATTCTTTTTAAATATAGTACCTGTATAATTACTTTAAATAAATTTATTTAATTTTTTTTTAAATTAATATCAAAGAAACATTTTTATCCATGAAGAGAGGTTCCTTCTAGCGGTTACACAAGTCAAATTTGGATTTTTTGAAGATTGACTGTTACAAGTGTTTGTAATATCCATTCTAGTTGTTCATTTCGTGGATTGAAAGAAAATTTCGTAATTTCAAGCGGCTAGAAATGCCGAGATAAACGTAGTGTATGGGTCTTGCTTCTATTCTATACAACACGCAAGCACGTTTCAGCCCCAATGCGCGCCATAAATCAAGAGGCCCGCCAGCATTGCGCCCAGTTTCCTATTCATTCATAATATCGTGTATATGCGTGAGTGAGTGCGTGCGTGCGTGCGTGCGTGTGTAAGAGCGCGCGGTCGCATGTAAGCCAATGTGTTGGAGAGTGTAACTACCGCCCTGAGTCCTTATGTGGTCTGCCTTCCTTCATGTATCTGGTCTCCACCTTCTCTTGTAAGCCTGCAAATGCGAATTTGTTTGCTTCGTTTTTCTGCGACATAATGATTTGTTATCATCTTAGCCACACTATATATGTTTTTATGAATGTATTTACTTATTTCATATACAGTGTGTAAAGTGATGAGGTTTCCTATAAGAAAAAAATTTTTAATATGAGTTTTAGGAGAAAAACTTGTTCTTTATAAAAAATTTTGCTTCTATCAAAACTTTTAATAGTCAAAGAAAAATCCAGTAATCAATTAAGATAAGATCAAAAACTTGATATTATGTCGAGTTGTTGATTTTAAATATGACTAAGTCCGAATATTACATGAGTATCGTGTGAAAAATGTTAAAAAATTTACTTACTTACTTATTTTTTAATTTTTAATTATTATTATTATTATTAATTTGCCAAAATATAATTATTATTATTATTATTAACAAGTAATCCATGGGAAACACGATACTGATGTAACATTCGGACTTAGTCATATTTAAAATCAACAACTCAACGTAATATCAAGTTTTTGATCTTATCTTAAGTGATTACTGGATTTTTCTTTGACTATAAGGGGTTTTGATAGAAGCAAATTTTTTTATAAAGAATAAGTTTTTCTCATAAAACTCATATTAATTTTTTTTTTCTTATAGGAATCCTCATCACTTTACACACTGTATATATATTATATAATTACTTTTAGTTTAGCGATGTGACGAATAGTAGTTCAGCCGAGTAACGAATATACGACCAAATTTGACCCGAATATTCAACTATTTCAAATAGTATATTTTTTGACAATTTAACGCATGTTTGTTAGTCCTCTTTATGGATTGGGTTTTTAAATATTGAAATATTCATTCTGCGTGTCTGATCTCGATAGTAAAGGGATTTTTTGCAGTATTTAGAGTAAATAGCATCCAGTATATCGACTAGTAAGGTCGTTGACAACAACTCCAATATCAGTATATCAATTGAATTGAATACTTATTTATCAGGAGAAATATTAATCAAAGATTAAAAATGGTACTTTGTTGTTTAATTATTATTAAATTTAATTATTGACCTCTTTATAAATAAGTAATAAATATATATATATTTATATATATACATATATATATACCGGGTGTCTACTTTTTTTTTGTTACATAGGGAATAAAATGCTAAAATTTTCATTTGGTGATAAATTTTCCCCTAATTATTATAGAACAAAAGTACAAATACAAAAGTTGTTTAGAATTCAAAAATGCATCAAATGATGCCAAATTTATCAATATAGGATGTTCTGATCAAGAATTAGAAGCAAATAAATACGATCTGTCAAACTCAAACTCCAGAAGAAATGAAATTATTTGTTTAATTTCCATGGCACTTTGATGTAAAGAGCGCAAAAATGGAAATTTTAATTTGCTTCTAATTCTTGATCGGAACATCCTATATTGATAAATTTGGCATCATTTGATGCATTTTTGAATTCTAAACAACTTTTGTATTTGTACTTTTGTTCTATAATAATTAGGGGAAAATTTATCACCAAATGAAAATTTTAGCATTGTATTCCCTATGTAACAAAAAAAAAGTAGACACCCGGTATATATATATATATATATATATATATATATATACATCTTTTGTTTAAAGCTCATTAACTATAATAATATTATAGTTCAAGTCAATTTTAAGTAAATGTTATTTACATTATTTTTCAATGTATATTTTTAAATGTAAAACATCAAAAAAAAGTATTGTATTTCACTTATTTTGTACAACCGAATATTCGATATTAAAACCAAATATTCAGTCGAATTCCGAAGGTAAAAAATGGCCGAATACCGAATAGTAAAAAATGCTGAAATAGGTCAAATACCGAATAATTATTCGGTTTCGGTTTCATCACTGAATTCAGAAAAAATGCCCTTTTTAAGAATATTAAATTTAACTCTTCGTGCTATTGAAAAAAATCAAGTTAGCCTTGTATTTTCAAAACAAATAGCGGTTGGAATTTGACAAACATATCTGACGTTAAAATTTAAATACATTTAACTCTGCACCAAATTTCAATAAGTTTTACTTAAACCGTTTCCAAAATATTTCAATATATCCATACTTTTTAGCAAACCTGTATTTGATATATAATTTTTTTTACAAATACATTAGTCTTCCGTTTCTAAGCAATAAATAATGGTCAAACATGAACATCATGGTATATATGTAATACATATAGCCAAGTGTAAATATTTTGGAAGAAAACCACCCTACATTATGTACACTACTCGTGTACCAACAAAACCATTTACTTGCATATGTGTGCGAGGCAGGACACGCAATTTGCTAAAGCGCTCGTTGTCCATCTAGCGGCGAATGGACGCATCATTTGTCGACCCGAAATAAAAGAAAATCACCCCCGTGACCCGGTCGTCGTAGCGAGCAAGCGGTTTTGCTATAGCCTGGGCTTTCTCTATTGTGCTATAGCCAAGACGAAGAAGGAATACTTGGACTTGACTTCTCAACTGAAGTGAGCTGAAGTTATTGTAATCGGTGCAAAAGGGAAACGCGAGGATGATGATAAAACCCCCAAAATGAGGGTGGTTTAGAAATTGTTCGGTTTTTTGTTGCTATGGATGTATTCAAGCGTTTTCGTTACAGTTTATTTTGCTAACGGAAATTAAAACTTCTGTCAATTTATTTTTGATATATGTTTGATTTTTTTATAACATAAATTCAGCTTTTCATAAGTAAGCAAAGTAATAATAATAATAACAACTTTATTTAGAAAAGAATAATATTCATATTTTTGTTATTATCGCTGTTTGGACGAAAAGCTCGGGCACGTCGATTTTATTTTTTTTCCTGCAGATTTTATGGATGTTAATTTTAATTTTTTTTATTTACTACTCTGGGACTTATGACATCATCGACTTTTTTAAAATAAAACTTCCTTACTTTTTGAACAGAAATACAAAATAGATCTTTCTGAGTTCAGCAATCATATGTGGTATTTAAAATTAGTAGTTTTAGATATAATTAAAGCAAATTTTCAAAGTTATTTAAGTGTTTTATTTTAATTCTAGATTAATCATATTTGCACTTGTCAGCAGATCACGCTTACTCTACTTACTCTTATACACTTACTTATTTATAGTAAAATTCCAGCCCATGTGATCCAAATTTATATGTATACTTATATTGAGATAAATCTATTTTCAAAAAAAAATAAATCTAAAAACATACTTTTCAAAGCGGTACATACAAAGCTGTAGTCTAACAACTCGTACTAGTGTTTATTTCAAAGAGATGCACGATGGGATTAAATTTCTCCCCCCTAAAACATGTCAAGAAAAAAATATCAATGCAAGTTTTTCAAATATTGCAACAAAATAAGCTGAAGCGTAACTACACAACTGCAACGTAGTATTGTACAATTAAAGATTGTACTTTATTATTATAAATGAAAATTTATATTTATATCTAATTTTGTGCATGTTTTACTAATAATATCTATTACTACATTAATTTTTATGATCATTTTAATCCATCTTTCCCTACAGTTCTATGAGTTCTCCCCACACGGAGATTTAAGTCTTAAATAAGTATTTTTTATAATGGAAGTAAAAATTGTTAATAAAAGTTAATTTAATATTTTGAACTTATAGCTATAGAATTATTCCAGTTTTATTTTATGTTAAACCAAAGCAAAAACGAAACTATAATCGACAAATTACTGAAAAAACTGGAATTATTTTTTTCTAAAGTTTGCACTTTTGCAGCCGTGTTAAAAAAAGGTGCAGATAGAATAATATAATATTCAGGTGATAAATTGCATAATCAAAGCTATTTAACATTTAAAATGCTAAATAATTACATTATAATTATTTGCAAAGCTATTAAATATAGCAAGTGGTGATATTAAAACTCACTATTATTTTATAATGTGGGCTATAATTTTGTTATTAACGCATTTTTTTCTAACAACTAGTAATTATCTACTTAAATGGGAATAAAAAAATATAAGTACGTTATAATTCGATATTAAATAGCGAAAGTTATAGTACATCTGTCTACCAACATTATAATAACAAAAAAAAAAACAGTGGTAGCGGGTGCTCGCGACAAAACGACCAAACGCGTTCGAAACATGTTCGGAGTCGCGTCAAATTTCGCGGAAGACATTATACACCGGGTAGAGGGAGTGCGACGCACGCGTAGTTCGAACGGCAAGTTTTTGCGCGCCCAGCTTAAAATATGCAGTCGTAGTTTGAAATGCTCTGCCACCGCCGCGCCGTACTACTTGTATATATTGTTTCCAAGAATTCGATTGCTACCGCGCCGCGTCGCGCACCGAAAAGCTAACATGCTAAACATAATAGAGCGACAACGACGCGAGCATTCCAAATGGCCATACTGTGCGCGCGCGCTATTTCGGTTTATTATTGTTATTTATGGGAAACGATCGTGCAAATATGTCTATATAGCGATTTATACCTGTATAATATGCTTTTAATCATTTATTATTTCGGATTATAAAAACAATTTTCGAAAAATAATAATTTGTTTTAAAAAAAAGTGAAAAATTTATATATCAAGTATAATATTAAGGATGAGGCTATTTATACATACGGTATGTATACGCAATTGGCTATTTATACATACTAAAAAAACAAAAGGAACCTAAACCAACCTACTAACCTGACCTACCCTAAATAGCCAATTACGTAAAAATACTGTATGTATAAATAGCCAATTGCGTTTACATACCGTATGTATAAATAGCCACTTTCTAATATTAATAGATTACATGTTAAAATGGCAAAATTGCTTGAAAAAGTTGTTCGACTCAAATTTGCACAAACTGATACTACCAATATTAAATATTAATAAATAGAAAGGTTTCAATTCAATAAAAGCATTAAATGAATAATTATTTTTTTAAAAATCATGTTTAAAATAGTATTTTTAGCATTATTATTATTTATTATTGTGGCTGACTTTGATAAATCCGAATTCAATTCCTACCAACTGCATTTTTTTTCTGTAATTTAATTTTATTTATTATCTTTCTATTACATTTTTTTATTATAATAATAACACTCAAAAGAATCCTGTTTCTTTGTGATAATTCATATACATAATATTCTTATAAGTTTTAATTAAACGTTTATTAGAAATTTGTTTGAAATTTTTTTCAGTTTTATACTTTTCATATACCAATACCACATGCTCGTACCAGAGAATAATAAGCTGAATAATTATTTTTAAGTATTTAATCTATGCCATGTTTTTACTATTCGGTATTCGGCCGGATATTTGTTTGAAATTTGGTCGACTGTTTGGTTGAAATTTGGTCGAATATTCGTTATTTGGCTGTTCGTTACATCACTTGCCACATACCTACCCTACGCAAAATCTCATTATTCCATGTTTTTTTTTAATAAATTAAAATTTTTATTATGTGTACTTTAAATTATTTGTATGCCGTTAAAGTTTGTCTGTTTGTCTAAATACTTTTGAGCGTAAATATATGTTGTGTTTTTGTTTATCAATATTTATGTGAAATCGCTAATAAATGAAATATTCCGTCAAAACTAATTTTTAACTAATTATTTATTGTACAAAATAATTTGATTGTAAGCTGTTTTGATAAACATAGCCTTCACACAATATTACATTTAGTTATATATTGTACATATACATATATCATTAGATATAGTTTTAAAATAACTATATTTTTGTTTAATTGTTTCCTTGGTGATTGGAACAAATATTAGGTGTAATTGTAATACGTTAATAGTCAGGTGCACATAATTTTGTTAAACATCTGTTTTTAGGGGTCTAGGAACATTCTATGCTCACAATTCTTCAACTAAAATTCTGTTTCACACTTCAGAAAACATATTTATTTAAAAAAATCAAAAATTAATATAAATGCATATAATAATGTAAAATAAGTATATTTGTGTGAATTTTGGCGGTGAAGAATTGTGACTGAGACTAATTGTGGGCCAGTAATGTTTCGGACACGCTTTTTTTATATTCTAGTTTTAATAAATAAAGCAAATTAAATAGATTTTATTTAACTACAAAATTTAAATTTAAATATTTTTGATAATTTTAATAGCATTTTAATATTATTTATGAAATCAATTTTGTAAAATATACGGTTCGCTTGCATTTAGAAGATGGGTGATGTAGCAGACGCAGGCTGAGAGACCCAAACACGCTGTGCAGGTTGTTCGCGGCAAACAATAACGAGAAGTCTAGGTGGTCCAACTGATCACATTTTGCTGTCAACTTGTGTATAAAGCCCAGCACCATCGCAAGCTATTACTATTACTAACACACTCACTATTTATTTCTCACAAACGTCAATTATCACATGCTTTAGTTTTATTTGCAACGAGCGAAAAAAAAAAACACGTTCAATAAGAGAACACTCTAGACATAAGGCAATTAGATAGAAACTTTTTATATATACTGTTAAATGAATAAAATATAAGAAATAAAATTGTCAATTGAAATGATATAATTAAATTTTATTTTATAAATTATTTTAAATTTATTAATTTATTTAGTTCCAATTACATGATGTTTTTATATAAAAATTTATAATTCTATGGCCCGATTTCATAAACACTGGTTAAATTTACTTTCGCAATAAAAGTTTGTCTTGATAGAAATGTTTCGAGAAAACTAATTTTGGAATAGTGAAAAGAGTTTGTGTCACCCACTTTTGGGTACATGGTGTAATTGTGTATGTATGTATGTAGTAGTTTTTATCAGAATTTTAATAAAAAAAAATAATTATGATTTTGAAGAAGACTATATAAGTTAAAATTTCAATAAATGATTTTACTTTCAAACCCAAACACTAACTTTAATATAATGTGGTAGAAACACTTTTTAAATGATTTTTTTAATCATTAATAAAAATACTTTATCTGCAAATGTATTCAGATAATTACAAAAAAAATTATTTGAGATTTTATCTCTGAAACTAACTATATTTTTCTTGAAGTAAACATAAACAAGTAGTGTAATATAAGTAGGACCTTTCAAACATTAGTTTTTAGAGAGAATGTTTTTCCATCAAAGCGAAAAAAGGATTAGAGATTAGTTAAGATTGGCGAACATTGGATACGTATAGGCTGGACCAAGTCTAGATCTTCGGCAAAAGGAAATGAGCAATTTGGTATTCTTACGCATGGTCAAACGGCGGCTTGCCTTTTTCCGACGCCGAAAAATTTCACGGGGCGCTTGACGCGCATAACGGACTCGGTTCTTATGTGTACGAGGGCGCCACCGTCATAGCCGGCGCCATGGCGCCCAACGGCGGCAATGGCGTGACATCACATCCGGCCATGGCCACCTTTTGTAGCGACGCACCGAAACGCACATCTGCATCGGAACGAGATGCACTGGACCGATTCGAACGATATGCAAGTGTTTTTTATTTATGCTTTTTCTTCTTCTTATTTTCTTCTGCGATAAAAAAATCAGTTTAAAGATGTATTTAATTAACGTTGCCTCAATGCAAAGACTAAGAAAATATTGTTGATTTATTTTTAAATATACGTACAGTAGAACTTGTGCACAAAACTCGATGTAAAAAGCCCTAGCAATAAATTCGTATATCAATATTACACAAACACAAATAAAGTTTTTCCAATACAAATAATTGTACGTGTGTAGTCAAAATGCACAGTCGCAATATAATATAAACTATATTAAATGTTAGTTCTCAAAGTGTTAACACTGATAAATTTTAATGAAAATAAAATTTGATTTTCCTGAATATAATTACTTTGGATCGTCCCACTGTTTAATGGGGTTGTACTGTTCTTTTATTTCAGATAAATTCAAATTTAGTTTAACAAAATAAGAATTAAACGTTAGCACGAAAACGACACGAATTAAAAACTTTTATCTATAAAATTTAGTAATAATAATTAAATATGCTAAAAAAAATTTTGTCAGCAAAAAGTGAAAATAAATATATGCTAATCTTTTTATCAAAGCTAAAACAAAAATTATCAATTATTATTTATTAATTTATTGAATGATCAACAGTTTTACACCATTAAAAAGACAACAATAATTATTAAATATAGAACGTATACAAATTTATAATATTTATAATAAAACATAAAACAAATTATTCTAAAATAACTAAAAATGATAAAAAAAAAACAAAATACTAAAACATGTAAATAATACCTAATATAAGTAATAATCCAATCTGTGTTGTCTTTTATATATGTTGGTATAAAAAATTATGTAAAGATTTGTGATCAAAAAATAACTTTTTAACTTAATCTATCCAGCAATAAGCGCAACCGAAATCTATAAACAAATAAAAATTAACCTTTTAACCTAATCTACCTAATAAGTCTGTATTAAAGATTATATATTTTCAGATTTTAGAACATTAATAATTATTATATAACTAAAAATAGTTATATTTTATTAATTATAACTTTAGAGTTACAGAATGATTAAAATCATAAATTATAAAATTCAATTCTTCAATATAAAACTATTTTTAATAAAAATTACAAAACAAAAAACAACATAAGGATTTAAATATTAGCATAGATTAAACTAATAATTTGAAAATGAAAAAACTCATATTACTTCGGCCTACAGCCCTTATTTCTGTACTTTAAAAAAACTTCAATAATTTGTATGCAGAAATAAATTATCTGTAATTTTCTATATAGAAAATAATATACAAACTGCAAATTAGCCTTATATTTAATTCTGTTTTATAACAAAGATACATGTATGTTACTATAGAATCTTATTAATATACTACAATGTGGATTGTAATCAATTCAGTATTAGAGTATCCGTGCAATTTATTATACTATAAAATGGCAAAAATTAGAAGGCTTTTCCGCATGTTATAAGCAATTTTATTTTACTGGAAAATTAGAAAATATTAAAGAGAAATATATATACAGATTACAGATATTTCTTTCATACCAAGAATTTTTATTATTATATATTCTTCATAGTTAATAAAATTACCAGCAATTTTAATTTTACTAAATATAATTATATATTATTGAATTAAAAAAGAAATTTATATTGTCAAGCTATGTGTAGGGTTTATAGCGAATTTGTATTTTTATTTTTTTATTTTTATTTAATACATGGATGTTCGTATTATCTAAAATATTTAAAAATAGCCACTGGTCAATAGATGAAAGTCAAAAATCCATATGTATTTTTTTTTCACAAGAACATAATAGTCTTATAATACAAAAATCGACTAATTTAAAATTTGCTAAAATTAAAAATAAATAAAATAATTTAGAAATATTAAATAAAAATACACTGTAAAAAAATTCGGTAATTTTACATAAAAACTGGGGCTACTGATTTAAACCAGGTTAATATGTAAATTTATAGATATCACAGGAACATTTTTACATTATCTACATATAAAATACGTATATTTTAAGTAACTTTACTTACTTTAAAATTTTTAATAAATTAATTAGTCAAATAAGATATTTAAACGTCTCAGAAATTCAAATTCGTTCTTCGTATATTGTAAATGAATTTATTAATTAATTTACAACATTATCGAAATAAAATAAAAAATCTAAAATATATAATGTATTTGTATAGTATATGGCATGTTTGTTTGTTTTAAATTAACATACTAAATTTGAATGTGTTACGTAAAGCATTAGCAATAACATATATTTATATCGTAAACTTGACAAACTGTAATTATGAAGTTTGATGTCTTTATACGTACATTTGTTTTAATGCTAGTACAGTTTTTGCTGGTATTTTTTTTGATACGTTTTTTTTTTATAATATACATTAAATGTAAAAACACATAAAAGCATTTTATATGTACATTGTAAAAAATTTAATATACAAGAAAATTAACTTGAAAATTAATGTCAATACATTTCAATTAAACATATAGGTATATTCATTTATAAGCAGTTTAGTTTAGAACAATTCAAAATAAATTTTCATTAAAAAAAATTAATTGTTCTTAATTGTTGTATTGTTTTTAGAATAAATATATTTTAAATAATTGTTTTGTTTTTTTTTGTTAATAAAAAACAAAATAACATCATACGTATGTTAATACAAAAAATAATGATTAAATTTAAAAAAAAATCTTCAAATTTATTATATCTGTTGTGTACTTTGATTACATGAAGTTTCTGCACTGTAAAAAATTTATGTAATTTTACATTTACATATTTTAAATGAAAAGTTATGTTTACTAACGACGCCTTATATTTTTTTTATGTATATTTTGAAAAAAAAATGGAAAAATACGTCCCTGAAAATGCGTTTGCAAACAGTCACAAATATTATCCAACTGAGTACATAATACGTAATGTATACCTTTGAGCGGCATCAGAGAACTAATAACAGTAAAGCGGCACATGATACCATTCCCTACCTTTCCTAATATGAAAAACAATTAGTGAAATGCTATTGTACGCACCGTTTGGTTCGGATAGTGAACCGGGATTGTATCGGGTAGCGCGTAGTTAAGAAATTGTTTTTCTATTTTTGGCGTTAGCCGTTCGACGATTCGTGAACATTTAATCTCGTTTCGAAGGACATTGTCGTTGACAAAATGGCGGAAATAAGACTTTTTGCGGCATACAATATGTACCTATACACTAAGACATCCCGTCGGGTTTTTTCGATTGAAACTCACAACTCAACTGAGATTTGTAGAATAGAACGCATTGCCTGACCATCAGAATATTGCTATTTCATTTCTAATTGATCTTCAAGTATTACTGTCAGATTTTTAACAAATCTGGAACAGCACATGAGAGGTGCATTTATTAATAATGTTGTACACATTTTACGAAATTTCTTGTATTGCAAAAAGCTTACCCGCTTACTTCGATTATTTTTATTTATATATAATTACATAATTTTGAGAGCTAAACAGTTTGTAATCAGTCATAACAAAAAATTTGAGATATTTAACAAATTATCGCTGTTAAAATAACATGTAATTTTTATAATAATTATAATTATTTTAAAACATCAAAAGGTGCTTGTGGCTCATCATAATATCATAGTACGCCTGTTGAATAATGTAGTATTATAATATTCGTATTATTATTATTATTGTTATCTAAATGCAATTTAGTTCAAATCAGATTGTTATTTTAAATATAATATAAATAAAAAACCAATAATTGTAGAATAAATCATTTAACAAAAATGTATAGGTATACACTAAATTAGAAAAAAGGTCTAATTATAGTAGATTAGTATATTGTCTGTTTTTGCATTATACGTTTCATTTAATGTGATCAGAGAACTAAAAATCATCTATATTTTTAAATAAAATATCTGAAATATTAGACAAATTATCTAGAGATTTTTCTTCTGTGTGTGTCAACATTAAAAATTAAAAATGATTTTTTTTTAGTAAAGTATTATTGAAAAAATATTCTGTATTCATATTTTATAAACTTTTTACAAACACATTTATGCTGGCTTTACACGATACATTTTTCTATACAAAAATATATAAATATAGAAAATATACAAAATTAATATGTTTAATTCTGGGTTTACATTAATTTTTTGTAACCAAGTAAGTTTGTTTTAAATATGATATCTCAGAAATTTGTCACGGTACTGTAATATTAGAGAAGTGAAATTCAATAAGTACTTATATATATTTTCACTTTCAAGTCAATAAATTAATATTCTAATGCATATATAATATTACACATCTACATATTTATGCTTATTTTGTTTGTTTATGATGTGAATAGAAAAATTTCTCTGCAGAAAAAGTAAAATTTTAAATTACATTTTGTAGTTTTTTAAGTTTACAGATTAAATATTATTTATCAAGTAATAGCTGTATAAAGTATTTAGAAAGTAAAACTATTTTGTTAATTTATAAAAATTATTAAACATAATGCAGCTAAAACATATGGTAAAATTAAAAAAAAATTAAGCATACAAATTAAAATAACAATAATATTTAACACTTTTGCTGCAGTATTTATAGTAATATGCTGGTGGATTAAAACCGTTCAATTTTATAGAAATAGGATAAACCGGGTCTAAACAATCATATTACCATGCATAGAGTGTTTATTTTAGATCTAAATCTCCGAAGGGGATAGGGCATTAAAATTAGCCTAAAATAATGTACTAATAGATATTATTAGTACAATAGGTGCAAAATTACCTATAAATATAAATTTTTATTTATAATAACACTCCTAAAGAATAATCTTTAATTGTACATATTACGCTGTCGTTGCGTAGTTGCGTTTCGGCGTTTAACTCTCTCTCCCGAGACACCCGAGAAATAAACATTTGGCTTCCTTTAATTAATGTTTATAAAAAAATTATAATCTAGTTACTTATTTTGTTACCTAGTAACTTGTTTCTATGTACTGCTTATTATGTCATTTGTATCTTTTTTCTAATGATGATGTACGTAGAGTAGGTCGAAATAAAAATTAATACAGAATTAAATCCTAAAGACTTTTTATTTTAAATGTATATATACATATACATATATATATATATATATATATATATATATATATATATATATATATATATAAATTTAAAAAGAATCTCAACAGCAAAACCACTAAGTACATTGAATATTTATGGAATCTTAGATTACTGATTAAGATTTTAAGTTTTTTTAATAATATTTTTGTGAGAATGCAAGTTTAGCTTCTGAAATAGTATATATAATTTTTATTAAATTTTATTGTTTACAGAATTTATTATAAATTTACTATATTTATAAATAGTTTATAATAATATAGAAATTTTTTTAATCTAGTTACTTGATATAAGGTAACTTGTTTCTATGTTTTGTTTATTTATTATTTATGTCATTTGTATATTTTTTCCTGATGATGATATACGTAGAGCATATCAAAATGTCAATTTTTAAATAAAATATATACGGAACTTAATCCTAAAGCTATTTCATTTTATATTAATAAAATTTAAATTTAATGATATCATACAAATTTCCTTTAATATTAAAAACAATAAACTTTAAATATATTTTATTATTATATGTTATTATTATTTTGGTTTGAATACAACCTTTATAGCAAAATAACAAAATTTTTCTGCTAGATGTACCTAACATAATCAAGGCCCAATCTTAAAATTGGACAAAAGCTTTTCCAATTTAAGAAGGTTGCAAAAATTTAAGCGACCATTTGAACGAGATTTAAACTCCAACAATGACACACTGGCAAACCTATAAGTACCTGTGTGAGTGTGTGTTTGTGTATTACAAACGATTTCACTTAGAATGCGTAACAGAGAGATATAAACATCTTTTCCTTCGATTGTATTTAATAGACGACTGTGAATCTGCAGTAGTAGTATTCGTATATAAAACGCTAAACGAAACGTAAAATCCTAATTTTTAACGGTATCATCGTATTGTTCGCGAGATTTTCTTGTTCTCAATTCGGTTTTTATTGCCTGATTGTGTTTGTGTCATCCTTGAGTCTTTAATTTTCAAGCACAATAAGTCGAGAGTTCTATTCACATTTACTAATATGGTGCATTTAACTCTCTCTCTTACTGATTATTGCAGAAACATGGCGTAAAAAACTTTTGTATTCACTGTAACAAAAAAAAAAAATTTGCCAAATTATTAAAAAATAATAGTAAAATTTTACTATAAAAAATCTGTAATTTTATTTTACTTTAAATATTCTGTACTTCTATCCAAAATTGAGTAATTTTTACATAATTCATAATAATCACAAAAAAGTAAGTAAAAGTGACCTAATAAGTATGTAAAATTGCTCACTTTCTGCAAATTACATGACATACTTAATGTAGAATTATATATTGGTATAACTTTCTAAATTATGTAAACTTACAGCTTACATATTTATATTTGTAATAATTCATCAAAATAATGAGACTTAGTACATTTTTTGTGTATTAATACTAATAAAATATTTTAAGTGTAATTCATTCATTTTAAAATACGTCCTTTATGTAAATTGAGAAATGTATGTTATTATACCAGCTTTAATATTACAGAACTAAGGAAATTTTAGCTATTTATGGAAAATTTCTGACAGCAAATTTACTGAAATTCTGTAAATTTATTAAAAGAGATTTTACTAAATTTTACATACATATGTACTATTCCATTCCGTTGGTAATATTGTATTACATAATGTTTGTAATAGTTCTGATATTATGTATTTTTAAACAATTATATAAAATTACAGCAGTTGAGTAATTATACCTAGAAATACTGAATATCATAGTGTTTTATCGATTGTAGGTAAAAATTTGTTTAGAGTGAAGTTACAAAATATTTTAAAAAATAATTAAGAAATTTCGTTTAATATTTTTCAAAATTTAATCAGATTTTTAGAAAATATGTTTCGGCGTCTGCAATAATTACACAATTTTATTTTTTCCTACTTTTGCCAATGTTTGAACGAAAAAATTAAAAATTTTGTTAATTAACACAAAAAATACAATTTTGTTAATTTTGGCTACACTATTTATCCAATTTCAGTCAAATTTTGAAAACATAAACAAAATATTTTTACATATTTTTGATAACAAAAAAATGTACAATTAATTATTTGGATACTTTTAATTAATTATTTATAAATTTTATAATCTAGTTACTTGTATTTTATAACCTAGTAACTTGGTTCTATATTTTGTTTGTTTATTATTTATCATTTGTATATTTTTTCTAATGAAGATATACGTGCAGTATATCGAAACGTCGAATTTTAATTTAAAGTTATATAGAACTTAATCCTGAAGCTTTTAAATGTTAATATAATGAGATCTGAAAGATTCTTTACTACGTTAGAAATTAATATTTTTTTCTTTGATAAAAATAGTACATAATAAAATTATAACGCATATTTTAAAATTATTAATAATAAGAAAAAAAAATTGAATAATGCGCATCATATTTAATAATTTATGAGTATAACACGAAAATGTGTTTGTTGGAGCATTGAAGGCACAGAATAAAACTGTATAGCCCCAGAAAAAAAAATGAAATAAAATATTATTTACGAGTGATTTACGCCTTAAATTATGTATGTCTCACTGTAGATCGTTAAAAAATCTCGTAAAATTTAAAAACGCAATTAAATTCTGCAATGAACGGTGCCGACAATAGACGATGAAAATAAATTTCCAGTTTACAAGATTTTAATATGATTTACATGTTTTGTCGGCAATATTATTTATTAGCTGAACTATTTTTAAAAAACAAGTATTGTACTAGAATTATTATAAAAAAATGGAAATATTAATTTTACATTAATTATTTTAATCATGTAATTATTAATATTGTTACTTTGATTTGCTAGAGTTTCTCTAAATGCTAAAATTAGTTCTTTATTATTTGATTAAAAAAAAATATAAAGTTGTGATACGTGATTGTTCTAAAATATTGTTGACAAAATGTAAAATATTTCGAATATTAATTTCACAAAAAAACTAATAAAAGTTTTATTCAAAATATACAAGATTTATTATAAAACATTTCCTTTTTACAATAAAATCTTTTATATTAATAATTTATTTGTTACCATATTTTGATTGTAAGGAAATTATATATAAATTAATGAAAATTGTATAGAAATTTTTGATATGTACTTTAAAATTAGATCACAAAGCTGAACTTTAGTTTGTGCGAGTATATCTAAAAGAATGTGTTACCAATTCCTAAACCTATATAAAATTGTTTAAAATTTTTATGATTACATATGATTCTAATGTTTTTGCAGTGACGTTAACTTTGTAAGAAAATAATAATAATAATTAAATATTATGATATTACTAATTATCCGAGTTTCATTAACTATTCTGAAATGATTTTCCAAATACTCACAAAAACCATATAATTTAATTTTTGTATAATAGTGCAACTTTTAGAGAAATTTTTTATTTAAACTACAATATCTGATTTTATTAAAATTTATATGAAATTACAATTACAACTGTTAGAAAAATTACCGTTTGCTGCCATAAATTTACATATAATTTTACATAATTTAAGTTTTAATTTAATAAGTGTCTAATTTAATTATTGCAACTAATATTAAGAATGAAACAAGATTAGAAGTATATGGGTAAACCCATATATAGACTACTTTGACATTTCTCGGAAAGTTGGCAACACTGTATTTTAATATTATTATAATTTATGTGGGCACTAGGAGATACTTTTCTGAAAATTTGATCAAAATCGAATAAATAATGTAGGCACAATGAATTTTTAAAAAATTTTATGATTTTTTCTCGATAAGTTGGCAACACTGTATTTTGTTAAAATTGCATAATTTATTTAGGCACTAGGAAAATCTTTTATGCAAATTTGATTAAAATCGGTTAAATAAAATGCTCAAAAAAAATTTTTAAAAGTTTTACTAATTTTTTTCTCGGAAAGTTGGCAACACTGTATTTTGTTAAAATTACATAAATTATATGAATACTAGGAGAATCTTTTGTGAAAATTTGAGTAAAATCGGTTGAATAACATGGCCATAATAAAAATTTTAAAACTTTAGTAATTTTTTTCTCTGAAATTTGGCAACACTGAATATTAATAAAATTATGTAATTAATAGGAGCATTAGAGAAATCTTTTCTAAAAATTTGATCAAAATCGGATAAATAACGTAGCCAATATGAATTTTTAAAAACTTTAGTAATTTTTTTCTCGGAAAGTTGGCATCACTGGAAAAAACTAAAACCACATGACCATCTTGGGTACTAGACAAATTTATCTTGAAAATTTCATTAAAATCGGTTGAACCGTCTAGGAGGAGTTGCGGCCACAAAATTTTGACTTACGACCGAGCGAGCGAGTGAGCGAGCGAGTGAGCGAGCGAGCTGACGACGCACATCCATACACCCACATAAACTAAGTTTAGATTCGTCATCTACAGGCTATATAAAGGATTTCTATACAATTTTTTTTTTTTTTTGAAAATGTTACAGACACCGTACCAAACGCTATACTACTTTTCCTTGCAGTCAAAGTAGTAATAAATAATATTTTAAAGTAAATTTAAGAACGATATATGTTTACTTACATTTTTTCTAACAGTTGACATACACGAATAAACATTTTATTATGTAATTTCGGAATCAGCTCTAAATTTATTTAAATGTATCTCATTCATAAAGTAGGTAACCAAAATCATTTTAATTCATAATTTTAATGTTTCTATTAAATTTCTTTATTCACTGGTAGTAAAAAATATAAGTTATAATATTGTCGACATTCATTCAAAATTTCATAATATTTTTGAGTTACTCGTATGTAATCTGTAATAACTTTATATCTCACTTATAAACTAACCAAAATTCATTTTAATTTTAAATGGCATTCGTATATACTCAGCATAAACTTAAAAAATAATATTATAAATCAAATTAGCATGTCCATTATTACATTACAAAATCTATAATCTATGTACATTTAATTCCAATATAGCTATAATATAATAAAGATTCGGTCGTATGTTAAGCTTGGCGTTTGCAATTCTGGCGCTGGGCATAAGTCACCGAGCCGAGCGGAAGTGGTATGGTGCGACGCCGAGCGAGACAGCGCCGGAAGCAGCGTGACGTCACGGTGGTCGAGCGTTGCAGCATCTCCTGCAGCGCACGACGCGTAATTGTTGTGTAAAACAGTTGAGCATATCGCACTCTCGGCCCGCTCGTTCGCTCGCTCGCCCGATTCCCCCAATGTGCAGCAGGCATTGGTTGGATGGGGATTACGAAGTGCCGGAAATCGGGACAAATTTTTACGGTTTTATGGGGTGTTTTTCATCTGACTTAGGATGGGATGCGCGGTGGCAGTTGTCAAAATGTTTCTTTCATTTTTCTTGTTTTATTAAAAATAAATAAAAGCAATCTTCAGGCTTTTACAGCTGGTATCCATTGAATTTATAGAATTTTCTGGGCTGGTATGCCTTGGTCAATCTATCCTCGTCGCAAACATTTTGCTATGAATCGTAGATGACATCCTCAGTTCTTGGTCATTCACCAAGCTGTGAGGATATCGTCTACGATGTAAGGCAAAACGTCTACGACGAAGATAGATCGAACACGCTATACTAGCTCAGAAAATTCAATAAATAAAAAGTTTTTCTCAAAAAACAAATTTGTAAACTTCGTATTAAAAAATAATATTTTTTCCATAGTTAGTATATGAAGAAATATTTAATTTCTCAAATGTATAACTTTTAAGTACTTACATATAATATACAACAAACATGTTATTATTATTTTTTGTTTGAATTTGAATATAACCGATTTTTAAAAAAATATATTATACACTTTTGTTTATTATATAAATTAGAATTACACAGTAATAAACTTGGTAATACAAATTTAATTACTAGTATATCGAGTACGCAAACAGTGAAAAACTAAACAGTCGCTTAAAGGCATAGTAAATGCACGCAGCATACTGGTGTGATTCCACTTTGATCTCATGATTGTATCCTATACTTACATGCTAAAAAAAAGATATAACTAAAATTTAATTTTATTGTCAATAATATAATAATAGTTTATCATTAATGGTTTATGATTTGAAATTAGTAATTTATTTAAAAAAATTTAACCTAAAAGCATATAAATATAAATAAATATTTAAACTAAATATAAAACTACTTTTTTACTCTATAGTAAAGTACATTTTTAAAAATAATTAGAACTACATATCTCTGTCTCCTCTTTTAAAAGCTCTATTTTACCCCAAAAAAATACATGTTCAAAAATAATTTAAAATTTGTTTTTTTTTTTTCTATTTAAGGCACTTATTTATTTACTCTCAATTTTTAATCATTTCTTTTTATTTTTGTGTTTATTTTGCATTTTATGAAAGTAAAATTTAACACTTGTAAAAGTGAAGTATTTGGGTGTACGATAAATGATTTATTTTGAACAGTATAATTGTATTAAAAATATGAAATATGAAATAAAAACATTGAAAAGCTTTCTGGTTTAGAACTTCTGGAAGTGGTATAGATAGAAAATAGTGAGAAAAAAATGTAGAAAACACGAGCAGCGTCACAGATCGTTAATACCAGTCCCATGACTAATTGTTATTGGCTGTTAGGGGCGTCACGTGACTGTGATCATTTGAATTAATGACAAACAAATTTCAACAATACCATACACTATATATACTCTGCCATACTTTACTATACATTACAGAAATGAAATCATTTAATATGCATATATGTAAACTCTATATATTTTAATATGTATTACGTATTAAATTGTATGAATAATAATACATATTTGTAATGTAGTTCAGAATGATTTTATATATGGTACGCATATACATTGTTATCATAAATTAGATAGTTGTATTAAATGGAAATATTTGTATCTGAA
Source organism: Clivina fossor (assembly GCA_963966155.1). NCBI lineage: Eukaryota > Metazoa > Arthropoda > Insecta > Coleoptera > Carabidae > Clivina > Clivina fossor. The sequence continues at coordinate 3,933,789 of OZ014553.1, read as the reverse complement.
ATTAATTTGTTGTTTGAATCAATATTTTCGTAGATTTAATTATATTTACATAATTACATATAGTTAAGATACTTTTCACTTAATTATACTGTGACAATAATCACTTATTCGTTAAATGTATGCAGTTGTTTCAAGGTTTCTGAGGTTATAAATGTACATAAAAATTTATAATAAAATCACAATACTTGAAGAGTAAATATTAAAATATAAAAATTAAAACGCAATAATTTTTGTCTTTGTTTTTGATTTAATATGAAAAATAGCTCAAATGGTATAATTATTTCGTGCCAAAAAAATGCCGCAATATACAAAATCGTGCTGATCGAGACAGCGGCGGATTAAGCTTACAAGGGCTCTTGGTTACTTTTTTTGGGGCTCTTCCATCAATGTTTATAATATAAATATATAATATATTATAGATAATTTATTTTATTTTTTTTTATATTTATGTAAACAGCAGTTGAAGATTTTTTTCAAAGATTTTTAGTCCCGATTACACTAGAATTTAAATAATAATATAGGTTTACTTTTTTATGTTATAGGATTAATAAATATTTGTTAAATGCAACAGTTTCTTTTACAAACTATTATTTTGTTTATTAAAACTAAAATTTAAGGGCCTCAAAATACTGGGAGCTTCTGGATGCTGCGCAGTCAGCTTTCTTTAATCCACCACTAGATTGAAGTATTATTAGTATGTATTTGAATGTGTTGCGTGTCGACAAATTATGTAAATTGAGTACAAAAACGAAAGAATTTATATAAAACATCGAAATATTTTTTTTTACAAATCAAACATTTTCTGTAAGTATGCAATAAGCTGTAGACCAATGGAAGCGTGAAAGAAATTAAATAAAAATATTATTAACATAGTATGAAAATCTTTCGGAATTCATTATATTAAAATATAACGGCTTAAGGATTTAGTTCTGTATTAATTTTTATTAATAATCGATGTTTCGACGTACGCTACGTGTGTAATCATCATTTTTTCTGCTGATGATGTACGTAGAGTATGTAGAGTATGTCGAAATGTCGATTATTAATAAAAATTAATACAAAACTAAAATCTAAAACTGTTTTATTTTTAAAATATTATTGCTGATATTAAAACTTGTACCACTAAACTGATATCGATTGCGTCTAATTGATTCAAAACTTATAAGCTATAGTTCTTTTGCTTGACTGTGGGCTAACGACCCACACCATTGACAATGCAAGTAAAAATTGTTAATAAACTATATGATTATCTTCTCCAGCAAGTAGTCCTTATGTTTTATTTAAAAATTAAGGGAACTGAATATTATATTTGTCTATATTATACTAAATACAGGGAATGAAAAAAACGCATGCATTCCCATTTTCAGCTGCAGAAAGTAATAGAAAATGAAGAAGGGTGGGGAATATTAGCAGTGTTACAAGTGCGGTCACTTGGCAAATTGCTAAATGCTATATTCGATTCACTTAACATAGATGACTCGCACAGAAATGAATCTATCATAAAACTACCAACTGCATCATCTATTCAATTACTTACACAGCACTGCTATCTTCACAATTAGATATATTATTTAAATTGATCTGCCGATGTAAGAAGTAATACATATCTGACATTGACAATTTAAAAAATCAGTAATTTAGTCATATGTACATGAACAATCAAATATAAAAGTGTTTTTAAAAGTTAATTATCAGTTTGTATTTTAATTTTATTTAAAATTTAAAAAAATTAAATAGAGAACATCTAAAAATATTATATTATTAAATTTTTTAGAAGAAAAATAATATATAGGTATATATATAAAATTGTTAGTAAATTGTTGTTAAATTTTTTTTACCTAAAGTGTCGCATATTAATCAATTGCATCAATTTATACTAAATTTGTTTAACTGAATAACACATTACATATTATAAAATATATAAAATTAAATTTACATTTCAAATTGACATATTTTTAAATAAAATATTTTTTAATAACTATGAAGTAAAAATTAAATAATTACAATATTTATAAAAACTATTTTTTTGTCATGCAAAATTTGTAGAAAAAGAAAATATTGTTTAAATTAAATATTTTGTATTTCATCCTACAGGATATAAGTACCCCATTATAAAGTGCAGATACAGTGAAACCTCGAGATACGAGTTTAATTCGTTCCAGCATTGAGCTCGTATAGCGAATTTCTCATATCCAGAAACAAACTTCCCCAATGAAAATAATGGAAATCCAGTTAATCCGTTCCGCACCCCAAAAATATCAACATAAAAATCAATTTTCCTAATAAATAACACTGGTAAATAATATAACCGTATAGTTTACCTTTATGAAGAAGCATCGTGAAATAATTATTTTCACGTTAAATGTAAAAAAAGATTAACTCACAAGCGTACAAACACGTAGATCAAAGAACACTGAGTGATCTGACAAGAGGATTCACCCAAGCTGACGTTGCTCGTTGCTCGAGTCAATGTTCGTATTTAGAGACGAATTTTTCGCTCATACTTTCCTCGTATCTCGAATTTCTCGTATATAGAAATGCTCGTATCTCGAGGTACCACTGTATCTCATTATTTTAAAATTAAAATAATATAAAATATTTTACCCATATACTTTTAGATTTCAGTTTTCAGTATTTTGGATTTTGATATTTTGTGCAGTAACTCTTTTTCAATTCAATTTTTTTTAAATATTTTTCATATTACGATAACAATATGCAATCGCAACTCATCAGCTAATTTAAACTTTTATATGCAATATTGCCATTTTTTTTATTTTTCTTTTCTTTTAATAACAATTGTATTTAAGGTAAAATAAACTTTTGAAAGCTCATTTTGTGTTTATGATAGTATGGTAGAAACGATATTAATATATAAAAAGAAAATAAGACCGATATCGACATAACATTTGTGTGGGGGAGGGGTGAGTTGGTGCTAGCAGTGAGGGTTCAGTCGAGGGTTGTGATATAAAGTCATCTGGCGGCGAAAGGTCATCTCTGCTACGGGCATCAGGACAGCAAACAGACGTTTGCTTTCGGTTTGTTGCCGTTTCCCACATCTCTCGGCTGCGATTTCTGTCTCTTTTCCCGTATTCCCAGTCCAAGCTTCGCGTGTTGACCGTTTACGTTCACGCTCTTTGCTGGTTGCTATGACAACCCCGCCAGATCATTCCATTTTTATATCTTCTGCTTTGTCACACGGATCCTACTATGTGCACTATCAAGTATTTGATTTGTCCGTATATAATACACATTTTTCTTATATATTTTTAAAAAAATTGTAATTAGAACTATATTAAATGATATGCTGAATAAAGTAAATATTTTTGTGATAACTAGAAATTTAATACATTTTTTTAATAAATCATATATAGTAATATTTTTGAAACAAACTTTTTCCAAATAATATAAAATATATAAACAAGAAATAATCTAATCAGTGTTTATATCAGGGGGGGGGGGGGAGCAAAGTCCCCCTTTTTCCCCATCCCGAGCTAAAAAAATATCAACGCAAGATTTTCAAAGATTGCAACTACGCAGAAGAAGTCAACAGATTTTAAGTAAGTATACACATTTTTGTGTAATAAAAACTATTTTCGAAAAAATTAAGTGTCACTTAAGTATATCTTTATATACATATATAATTAACAAGCAACTTATGTATATACACGGAGAAAAGGAATTCTTTGGAGTAAAGAAAATCATTTTCATTCCAATAAAATTTTTTTCAATAGTGGCAAATAAATATCTATTTGATTTGAAGATATTTATTTATTACAAACAATAATTATTTTACAATAAAAGCTTGTATATTTACTCTAAATAAATTTATTTAAAATAAAAAAATATACGTTATTGAAATTTATTTATTAATATCAAAAAAACGTTTTTCTCCGTGTAAGAATATATTTTGTGAGATATTGTTTATCGATTAAATTAAATTTGTATACTTACAACAAAACCACTGCCTACTTGCAATGCCGAGTGATATAAAACGTGTGCTTGATTTCACTCGTAGCTGTACTGGTTCGGGTTTAAATCCATGAATATTTGTGATGTCTTTGTATTATCCGAAATTACTCTAATATTAATAAAAATTGTTTCTAACTAAAAGCCTTAGTATCTAAAGGCAATACATGTGTTAAAAACAAAATCAAACTTAGTTTATTACATTACTTATATTAATTTATAAGATTTATATTGATATTTCTATTTATTTATTTATAAATAAGTTTCTGTTCTTTTCAAGTTATATACATTTATTTTTGTTGCATAACAAGATCATAAAATTTAACACAAAGAAAAAAAGTAACTTATTAAATATTATATAAAATTAATCGAATTTTCGAAACTAAAATTCCGTTTGTAAAAATTCGAAGCACGCATACAAAAAAATAACAAGAAAGAAAAAATTCTTCTGAACAACGAAAAAAAAAAAACAAAAAACAAAAGAAAAAAGAATCTCTACGCACACACAAACACATACAGAGAAAGACAAAGTGTGCGCGCGCAGTCCAGAAACAAGAGCCTAACCGATAAATTAATTAAGATGGACAACGTCGATAAGTTGAAATAACATAGTTTCAGTCGGTAAAACAGAGACAAGCGCCGGGATCTCGGTTGGCCATGTTTCAACACTGACCCCGGCACACACAACCCAGTGACACATCCCTGGGTCCGCTTCTCTGGGTCCATGGCAACATTTATTTACAGCGTTGGGCGCCCCGGTTTATGCTGCTGCTGCTTCAGCTAGTTTTACGGACATTGGTAAGCGCCGGTGCAGTAATCTTATTGTGGTAGCCGCGAAGATGGCTGAAGATCCGAAGACACGATACGATATTTTCTGTGATAATTACCGAGGTTCGATTCTCGAGTCCATCACAGAACTTCAGAGACTTTTCGTTAATTTTTAATTGTGTATCGGATGTCTTTTACAAGACGTTTGACACGAGCTGATCTTAAAGTTAGTCGTTGACAAAGACACCGCGCACCAAACATATTTTTTTTTCTATTTACTCTATATTATCATATATTTAAAACTGACTGTATAATTTACAAATTTAAAATATATATGTATCGTAAATCTAACTATCACTGTGTTAGATATATTCGATTTTAAAAATAATGTATACTTATAGTTTTTGAAATATATTTTTTTTGAAATTTTACTTTATTTTAAATTTCTGTGCATTTCTGCGCATACGTTTGGCGGACGAAATAAGTTAATATAAAACTGCTTTAGGTTAAAGTTCTGTATTAATATTTAGTTAAAATCAACGTTTCGACAAATTTCAACGTCCGTCTTTATCAGGATAAATAATATAAATAACATTACATTAAATAATAGAACATAGAATTAATTATTATTAATTAATACATTAAATAATAATAATAAAAATACATTAAGAATAGAAGTGCATGTGCAGGTATGAGATATAAAGTATCATGAATGCAGATGAAGTAAAAGTTGCTTTTCTGAATAGAAATGTTAAAACTAATTTCTACTTAAATGTATATATGTAAAAAAAAATTAAATACAATTGTAATTTATAAATTGAAACGGATATATAGTATACAATTTACTAAGAATAATATCAGTCTTTTTACACTTATAAAGTATATAAGTTTTTCAAAGAAAATACACATTCCTTGTTGCAAGCGAGAGTGAATGAACGTGTACCACCCAGCCCATCTGTATTATAATACTAATAAATATAATATGATATCAAGTGTGTGTGGAATATTTTCAAGCATTTGCAATCGTTTCATTCTTTGCACAGACCACCACGCATTTGCAAGAATTATGAAACGTGCATATACGTATAGTCTGCACCATTCATTAACTCTTTCACGTTAATTAATCAGCGTTGTAATTAATTGCTCACGTAAATTCATTAAAGAATACCGAACTCTCATCTTGACCGGTAACCTAGTATGCTTTTATACTTATTCTATTATAAATACTTATACACAGTGCCGTATTTACCTAACATAAGATAACTATAGACATAGACTACAATTTTAAATAAATGCATTTTTGTGTCTTTAATGCTAATCTTGACTATACCCAAAAATGGTTTAGGAACAATTATTATACCCCAATTTTTTTCGGCCACAATTTTTGTTCCAAAATTTTTTGCCGCATATATTTACTTTAAAAAAATCAAAAATTAACTTTTTAACCTAACTTATACAGGAATGAGAACAACCAAAATCTTTAGATGTATTGATCTGCTAAACAAAACTAAAATAACTTTTTAATCCAACCTACCCAGCAATGAATCTGTAAAATGCATATAATAATGTAAAATATAAGTATACAGGATGACTCAAAAGTCGCTAGACCATTTAAAATTTGAATAACTTTCTACACACAAAATGTAGAAATGTAAAATTGTTACTTGTATCATGAAATTATACAGGAAAGCTAAATCCGGCACTGCTTATAGAGAAAATTGTTGGTAAAATTGCAAAGACTTATTTATTTGTTGAAATATGATAAATTAATGAGTCTGGAAAATGAATGAATCTGCTTTTATACTTGATATTAAAAATTACAAATCCATTACTGAGCTTATCTTTGTATTTATCTTAAAATTTATTTTATTTAGATATATTGATAAGTTTGTTGATATTGTAAAAACTTTCAGAACGTATTTTGTTAAAATTAAAAGCCAGCATAATAAAGTTTTGTATTATTTTATTAAAAATCGACGTTTATATTTATTAAACATTATTTTGATGATAATGATTCATGTTTAATAAATCGAAACATCGGATTTTATGTAAAATATGCAAAACTTTATTCTAATGACTTTCAAATTTAAATTTGTTGTAGAAAGTTTAAAATTAAAATGGTTAATTTTTTTTATAATTTTGTTCTACTTTATGTCATGTCATAATCATTTGTGTATAGTCTTCGCCAGTAATTCGCGGACCACCAGTGGTCCGTAGTAAAATTTTAGAACTCATTAATTATTTTATAGTTATTACATGCGTTTTAACAAGATTTAGAAGTTTTACTAACGTAACTAGATTTTACTTTAATATAATTCAATTTAATATTATGTGAGACCATAAACTTATATTTTTCTCTATTTGTAGTTTTTTTAAGTATTCTGTTCTTAATTTTTTTTTCATTTTTGTAGGTTTTTCTGTTATCTTTAATTACTGAGACATTAAATATGTAGAGTTTACCATATACAATCAATTTAATTAGAACCCATAGTATACTTTTATCACATTTTTATTACAAATTAAAGTACTTACAATATTAATATTAGTGGTTCAGGATAAATAATTTGATATTTTACTGGTTCGTAGTATATTTTTGATTGGGCAGTCTACACAACAATTGCACGTTTAGATGATACTGTTCCACAAACTACAATGTTATATATTTTAACTCATATATATATAGCAAAGAATAAGGTGATGCTACCGTTCCTAGCTATAATAATAATTATTAAATTTATTTCTAATCATTTAAAGAAATAAATACGATTTAAAAACACAAACACAAAAAATGAAGCATTATAAACGTACTATGAATAAACTGTGAATATATTTCCCGGATAAAGCTAAGACATACTTTATTAAATACACGTATATCAGTTGAGTATTAAAAAAAAACAGATAATAGTTACGTATGTCGTACGAAAACGTACACTAATATTGCGCAATTAGTATAGAAATATTATTTAAACAAACAAGTTCATATATTATTTTATTTGTATTTTGGCATGCGTTTCAATTATTTATATAATGTATATTAAAAGTTTTGTAATTTTGTATCAGGTATGTTAAAAAATATATTTATGAAAAATTGTACAGCCCTAGTAAGGCGCCACCGTCAGCGACTATAAGACAATAGGAGTGCATCAGTGATTTAGATCATGTTGTTGTATCGCGGTTAGCAACAACGCAACGTTGTCATCTGTGACACTTTTTATATAGTGCATCCACGATTGCATCAGAGTTTCTGTTCCATGGAGCTATGTATGTATAGAAACGTGTATCTGCAGAAACGGATCTCGCTCTAGCTTGCATATATAGCGGTAGCTGTCTTGTCAAAGACTGTCAGACTGAACTGTGGCCCAACATGCTTGAATCGATCGACGAAACGAACGCCATCAAGAGGTTTGTTAACATTTCCAACGACGGAATTTCTAACATTCCATCTTCAGGTAGCTACAAACATGCGACACTGCTCGCTCAACTATCATCTTTTCTATAAATTCGTTTTACTGTTACCTTTACTAATCATGATGCGTTCGAAGATTAGTTTTTTCTTGCGTTCTGTGTTGCTTTTATCGTTTAGTTTTATTTCTGTTTTTACACTGAAAGATAGGGAATCACTTCTTTTTCTTGTAATTTGTAATTAAATTAATGTAATTGATATGGATATTTGCTTTTAACTAATTCGGGTATATATTATACAATTTTACTGTTTCATTGAATTTTATTTTAATGCATAGTTCAATTACTTAAAAAAATATTTTTGAAACATTTGCTTCTTTAACATTTAAAATATGTAGGCGTTATTTTTTTATTACTTTTCTAAAATTTTACCAAATTACATGAAAAAATGAAAATAAATATTGAAATATATAAAATATCAATTTATTTTCAGAAATATAAATATTAAAAAATAAATAAATAATAATTTAAATTAATGAAGTTACGGTATTACTACTATTTATAATAAATAAATTGCAAAAAAAAAACATTCATTTAACAAAATTCAAGGTATGTCATTTATTTCAAGAGTGTATAAAATTATTAAATATAATATAACGCAACAACGGTAATTATGAATTAAGCTTGAAATACATTATACTTTTTGTCTATTTTCATAGTAGATTTCAATGTCGTAATTATAAATTTCGGATCCTTCCTGCAAAATTTTAAAATGGCTTTTGTAACTGTTTATGAAAAAAGACAAATACTATATTTTGTCTCAAACTAAGTACCGCGGTGTCTTACGGTATAGGCAGTATAGAACAGTAAAAAAATAAATACATTTAAGTATAGTCAATATTTTACAAAATTCATCTCTAAAAATATTTCTAAATATAACAATTTGTTGTGAAATCGCTTAATAGTGTAACAAATCTTCAATATTTTTTTTATTTATTACAATATATATCTTTTTTGGTGTTTAATTCTGCTATTCTGGTCATTACATTTAATAGTTTGAGTGCCATGGGTCTTTGCTGTTTTCTCGTCCAAAAGTGCCAAGGAGCGCTTTTGCGCTTGTTTTATTTTTTATTCCACATTATTTAGTTCATTATATTATTATAGCAATCGTTGTTTATAAGAATAAAAAGGTGTACACCTACAAAGTGTAATATTACTCAAATTTTATTTTTACTTAAAACAGAATGGTATTTGTAAAGTCCCGCATCGGCATAAACTGAGCTTGCTAGAGCGCTGGCACTTTTCTAGCGTAACAGAAGTGTGAAAAATCGCTGCTTGGCACTCAAACGTTTAAATTTAAAGATCTTTAGCTTAAATGAGACTTTAACTTGGCGATTTAAATAAATTTTAATAGAGCAATTCTATACACGCATGTCAGCTAAATTTTAAAAAAAATTAAGTTAAAGATATCGCACCGGAATTAAAATTTATTTAATGTTTTTCAAATTTAAAAATTTTCGGTAAATGACCAGAATAGCGCCAAAAGTTATCTTGGTTGATCTCTCCATCCAAAAATATTGAATGTTTTGTGTCTGGAAGTTACGCTTCTGTTAGATTTCTCATTTAATTTTTTTACACTAGAGATTACAATTAACTCTGTAAGATCGCTTTTTCCTAAGCATTTCAAAAAAACAAATTATAAAAATCAACATTATTATCTGAGCAATAATATATGTGGCAAATTTATTCTCAAATAAGTGTTAATAAACTGATATGTATTAATGCGCATGGGAATGACAAATTTATTATAAAAATTGAATAGAAAAATATAGAAACTTTCATGAAAATTGACAGAAACTTTGGCTAGATGATCTAGTATAAAACCTGAACAAAACTCTAGCAAGACAAAAAAATGAGATTCAAATAAATATCAATCTTTAATTGAATTTATAGAATTTTCGCCATACATCGTAGATGGCATCTTTTGTGCTTGGTGACTAAATCAATCTTTTTTTATAATACTGTGCATTTAGTAGTGTAGTTAAATGTTCTTAATTTGGTTAACAAAACTTTTAAGAGTCATAACGTGTTTTAGTGTTTTAGAATGGTAAGCTAGTTGTTTACGCTTAAAAGATCGATCGGGCATAGAACTATATATTTTTTTATTAATCAGATTGAAAATAATGTGAAAAATGTCTAAATAATCGATAAACTTAATTAAAAATCAGTTATTTTAGATGAATCGTGAGAATAATTTTGAAAAAATGTGTGCGCCGTGCGCGTTTAGACTGCGAAGGATGTTTGTGTTGTTCTAGAGCCGTGTCCACCGGATTAGTCCGGTAGACGGAATGCATTCTTTGCTGAGTCCACCAACGGCGCCATCGTAAACCAATCACACTTCACATGCAGGGGCTCAGACGTACAATGCTCGAATGTCACTGATGTCTTTCGAACAATCTTACAAATCAATTTTTTTTTTATTGAATATGATTGACAGTTAGTTTTTTAGTTACATATTTTTAAATATTTATATATTAATGTTTAACGATATACTTGATTTTATATTTCAGTATATAGTTATAAATTATATATTATGCAAATTAATTAATTTATATGTAAAATATATGCATATATTATTATAAAAATATAAAATGAAAAGCAATTAATATCTTTGCATTTACAAATAAATTATTAAAATTAAAAATTGTTAAGTTTTTATTTTCTTTATTATAACTATATTTCTTAAATATTAAAATTTATTTTCATACACATATAAAATTCAAAATATAATTATCTGTTACATCTATCCCTTTCTTTTCACAGAATTTTAATATCTTGTTCAGATTTCGAGTTATTGGCGATGAGAGTTTTAAGTGTATGTTGTCGTGATTGCCAATAACATTTTAAAACAATAAAAACTAACTCAGATACAATATCAATGAAAGTACTAGCTAATATTATTGGAATTGGTTAGTGCTGAGCGAACAGGTGAAGTGACAAGGGACGCGAGAGGAAGAGAGAAAGAAGTTGCGCATAATAGACCACCCAAAATTCCAGGCTATCATCAGTATTTATGTTTTTCGATCAGATCGAGGAGCGTATCTCATTGAGATACACACACACTATTAGGTATCTATAGATACCTACTACATAACTGATATAATGTTTCTTCTCATCGTGATGTGATTATTGCCAACCAACCACTAATATGATTGCCTTGTGGTTTCTCTTTCTCTGAAAACTAGGTTAAATACGGACATGTTCGTATTTTGATTCATATCAAAATACACATATATAGTTATAGCAAGATATTACTCTATAATTATTAAAATTTCTACTTGCTTTGAAATTAAGACTTTGGTTTCTATTATTTTTCTCTAAACATTCCTACACAGACAAGCAACTCTAGCTTCACCCACATTTATGATACCTGTCATACATAGGTACTCTTTTATTTCTACTACTTGGAAACTTTCGCTCACGGAAGCCACTGTCTTAATCATACCACTCCATCTACCAATTGGACGTCCACACAAACATATATCTTCAAAATCATTCACACACATATATTCTATTAAGCAAATATTCATTAGACATTCGCTCAAGATAACCGAACCATCTTAAACTGACTAACACCAACTTTTACAACAATAGTTTTTCCATTTCATACTCATCATATATTAATCGATTTCGTACCCGATTCTTATTTCCACAGCAGTCATTTTTCTTTTATGCTTTTGCAATCAAACCCAACATTTACTACCATACATCAAAGTAAACACATAGATTTAAATTTTGTAGTTTATAAACGGAGTGCGTAAAACATTGTTAAATATATATAGTAGCATAACACCGTAATTTAGTTTTTAATTAACTAATGAAATGAAATATACACTTTAAAGTTAAAAATATTTAATAAACTATTGAGGTCATCCTGTAAATTTGTATTTTTTATGTGTTAAACTAGAATTACAAATAAATTTTTTCAATTTTGAATAAAGTGAGAATGCAGAGAAAAAATTGTTGAAGTTATTAAAATTCAAAGTTGTCATTTTTCGTACTATATTGTGACGTTAAATCCCCCAACTTACACGTAAGATTAGGTCCGATTAGGTCAGAATTGACATATAATTGATATAATATAGACAAAAACTGTAGTATGAAAATTCAAAATGTATCAAACTTTAGTAAGTTTAGAAATGTCAGTCTGACGTTTATAAGTTTTGTTGAGATTATGTGATTAGATATATAACAATATAACATTCAATATTTTTAAAATATGAATGGAAAATTTTGTTTTGTCCAAAAAGATTACGTTTTGCTTTTTTGATGATAAATAGAAAATAAAAATAAAACTATACTTGTAGTAAGAGATTAAAGTTTTATTACTGTAATAACCAACGCATAACTTTAATATCAGTTGAAAAAACAAAACATTACTAAAATTTAAAAAAAAGTGTATTTTTTAAACATTCATTTCAAACATTTTTACTGAATAACTATATTTTGTATTTAAAATATTTCTGATTTCAGTTAGTAATGTGTTTTTAGGTTTCAAGGTTTTAAAATAGGCATTATGTATCATAGTTTTAAAGATAGCAAATCTTAAAACAAAGCATTTTGGAAAAAACAATAAACCCTTGGACACCCCTGTGGCGTTTGGTTATTCTTTTATTTCCCATATATTCATTTTCGCCTGACTAATAGTGACCGGCCTGTCCAACTGACACCGATCATATTTTAAAATATAAAAAGGGACCGTTAGTTTTTTGTTTTGTCTCGAGAGATTGAATTGACCTGTTATAATATCTATTCTGCTTGCTACACAAGAAAAGTATCTGTTCAGCTGGAGGTATAAACATCACTTTAGTTGCTTGGTCACAAAACTTTTAATTAAAAATATTTGTTTTCGGGACCCTTCGTAAATTTTACAAATTTTTTCCTGACATCAACTTGTTGACTTTAGAATCTACTAAATTGAAATTTCTTGATTTGCCTTATCTAGTTAATTGTATATAAACCTATTACGATAATAATTTTTGATATTTTGTATTTCTTAAAGTCTTAATTCAATTATTTACTTATTTGAATTGTATGTTGTTATTATTTAATTCTTTGGATAACTTTTGGGAAATGTGTATTCTAGCAAACTTTTTAGATAAACGATTATAATGAAATTTTATTATAATTGTATAAAGTATATTATTGAACGAAAATGTAATGCTGGATATTGCTCATGAATAAAAGTTTACTGCAAGAGATACAGAAAAACCAAATTAGTAATAATTTATTGCCGTCAATAATAAAACATTAATTATTGAAAAACGCATATATAATAACGTTTTTGACATTTGTATATCGTCTCGTCATAAGGAATAATAACACAACTTAAAATTCACTGATTATATTCCCATCTCTTTTGTTTATGAAAAAGCGATATTATTTTTTGCTTTAAAATAAATTTTTACTTGCATATCTAATATTATAAAATTTAAATAAACTAATTAAAATTAATTAACAACTAATTTTAAGTAAACCTCAAAAGTTTTGACAAAAATCACTTTTAAGAATGAGGTGAGAATATGGGCCAATGATTTTGAAGTAATTACAACGTGTAATTTGAAAAATTTGTTTTTATTATCTGGAAAAGTTATAGATTTCTATATGTATTTAAATTTAAATTGTTTTAATATTTATAACTCCTACATAAACATAAAAACTATATTTAATTTGATTTAATTTTTTAATAATTTTTTTTACTTATATCTTTTTGATGCGAGATACATTTTAATATATTTAGATTTATTATTTTGAGTAGGAATTGAAGTAATGGTGTCAAAGGTTAAGTCCAATTTATAATTGAATTTTTATTTTGATTTCTGGCGTCTAGTTTCGGTAAAATATCGTCTTCAGGACAACTACAAATAAATACAAACCAAAAATCATCATACAATTCAATGAAAATATAATTGTTAATTACATGGTGTTAAAGTAATGTATAGTTAGTGAACATTGTACAAAAGTTGATTGTATATTTTCGTTGAATTGTAGTTGAGATGACTCGGAATCTTGATTCTGATGAAATTGGGTACTAGATTTTCTCTAATACAAGTATTAATAAACTCAATATGTTGGAGAATTTTATGACGTTTGTATAATTGTAGCTGAAGTTGTAGGATAACTGCAGATAAATCTGCATTAAGTAATTTTGAGATGTATGTATCCATGTTACACCAGTGAGATTTTATTTTGAGTAGGAATTGAATTACTTCAATACATACATCTCAAAATAGATTTATTAGGTTTTTGTTTGATTACATTAAATTTTTAGTATTTTCAAATTATGACAAACATATTTTGAAATAAAAATTATTGTTGGTTTTAATTATCATCAAAATTGGACATAAATGGCAAAACTAGTTCTGTTACTATTTCATTACTATTGCATAGCACTGTTAAACAGTAAATTCAAACAGTGAAGGAGATATAGATTTGTGTAATATATTAGGCATTGCAAAATGACATTTAAGATTTCAAAGAAATGTATCAAATAAAAAGAAGAGCTGTATAAAATAATCAGAAATTAATTGTATTACTGCATTTATATTACTAAAAACAAAAACAAAACAAAACTAAGGCACTACGTACATTGTATGGAAATATTTGCGAGTTTGTAGATTTTTCATAACAGTATAACATATATTTAGTGCACTAAATATACATATGTTATATTTACAAAAAGAAAAAATGAAATAGAATTTATAAATAGTAATAGTAGCATGTATGTAATGTATTGAGTCACTATAAATCGCATAATAAAAGTGAATGTAATTTCAGTAGGTAATAAGGCAGGACGCGGAGCAGAGGCATTGAAAGCGCGGTGCGGTGCAATTCAAAGAGTTGCGTTAACTGAAAATTTATCACATTGGTCGATGGGGCTTGAGTGTTGTCTGCAGGCTAACGTGACAATTGAAGAAAAGAAAGAGATCCTGTGTAGCAAATTAACAATCGCCGATAAAAAACAGGTGACAATCGGGCGGCGAATGGAACGGGTGACTGACAGATGGCACTAGTGTCGTGTCTTGTACGGGCCGGCGGCCGTGTGCACAATGGACAACAACCTATTCTCAGCCGAGAAACGAACCACTAAATAGTAAATCCCAATTAACGACTGCTCCGACTACAAACAAAACGCAAAGAGAGAGGCAGGGGTAGAGGCATTGTGTGTGTGTACAACTTGGCAAGTTAAGCGGCAAAGAAGAAAGAAACTTGTGAACGTAACCGCGGCAGAGCGTGTCGCATGTGTCGTGCGAACCTCGATGGATTGGAAAATGTGCGCAAACCGTTTACGTTTTTCTGAGGAATTCACTTGTTTTTGCCGCAACACACTTCCAATTGTCACCGCTAAATTGAAATTAATTATCTGCCTTTGATATATAGATATCTATCTACACTAATACTTGCTATTTTTCAGTATATCAAAATTTACTATTATAATATGTATAAAAAAATATGTCAAATATTATCTTAAAAAAATTAATTAAATATTTATGAGTAATGCAAACTAAGTTTTGCAATACTGAGTCATCAGTATTTCATTAATAAAGTTATATAGCAAATATTTGTCATTGTAACTAAAAAGTTCGACACAGTATCAGTTCACATTGTGCAAAAATAAATAAAAACTACATATAAATTCTTCATATAATAGCTAAATGACAAATCTGAATTAGTTTAAGAAAATCTATTTGTGTGAGTCGTAAGATTGTTTGATCTCTCGTCTGTAATCAGTCAAGATTTGTGATCTGCTCGAAGATCATGTTATTTGCACCAAATTTTTAGGGTAGGTTATTCAAAATGATCAAGATGTAGTTATTTTTTGCAGTATTGTCAATTTTCAAAGAAAAAATATATTTTTTAAATTTTAATTTAGCTGCACTATCCGAATTTAATCAAATTCAAGATTGAATGTTTTATATATGGATTTATTCACAAGTTATTTTGTTATATATCTCCTTGTTTTTAAAAATCTTTAAAATATAAACTTTTGAAATAGTATAGGTCAAAGTTTTTATATAGGCCGTGTTCCACTTCCAACAAACTTTTTGCCACTCACTTGTTGGTAATGCATATTTTAAAAGAATTTTTCATTTAATATTTAATATATAAATGAATTAAATAGAAAAATTTAAAGATTTTTAGAAAACATTAAAACTATTTTTACAGATTAATACTGAATGCGACCCCACCCGAAATTAACTTACAATCCACCAGTGGGTTGCAACCCATACTTTGGGAACCACTGTATAGGTATATATATAGTATGTTAATTTAAAAAATTACTAAGCTAAGCATCTGAAAACCTAAAAAAATAATTCAGAAATCACCAAGATACGTCAATTAAAAATAAAAGGGAAATCTTAAAAATAAATACAGATTAATAACATATTTACCCACTTTTTTCACCAACTTTAAAATATTAAAGGACACTACTTTCTTTATGATACAACATTTAAAATGTAATTTTGTTTGAAATTCAGTATCGTTAAAAAATTTAGAATCGATTAGGTCTGATGAAAATTATGAACAAAAATCAATTTAAGAATCGACTAAAATTATCTTGCTAATAATTGTGCTCAATTTATGCTTCTAATTTGTAACATAGTAAAAAATCTTTCAGAACTACAAATAATACAAATTACATTTATCTCCTAGTAACTTTTTTTTATATTTTGTTTATTTACTCGAAATAGCATTTGTATTATTTTGTAAAACGTCGATTATTAATAAATATTAAAACAGAACTACAACCAAAAGCCGTTTTATTTTTATTTATTTTGTAATTCTTTGTTTTTATTAAAACTGCTATTATTTTTTGTGAACTGAATTAATTTATTTTGTTTCTTTTACAAAATATTCATCTCTTTGTTGAATCAGACTACTTACTATGACTGCAAATTAGTTAGTATTATAAAAAAATTATCAAATTTTATCAATAAATGAAGATATATGATACATATTTATACACAATATAATAAATTTAAAAAAGATATTATAGTTTTAAAAAAAATAATATTTTGTTAGATAATATAGTGTACAGTACATAACTTCGAACCCTCTACTGCTGAACGGAAACGGGGCAATATAAGCATTACTGTCGTCACGTGACGATTTTTGCTACTTCCGATAAGTCACGTGACTGTTCGACAATGACATTGCACACTTTAAAGTGACTCTGTTAGGAAAATCGCACACACGTTCAGTATATAATGCTATACACCACTATACAAATACTAGTCAAGTATATAAGAAACCATACTGAGTTCACAGCATGATTAATAGACAAATTATGGTAAAATTAACTTTTTGACGCATTTGAAACTTGAGCGCATGTAATGTTTATTGAGTTATTTTGTAGATTTAAACGAAAAATAAATTACGATTGGAAATATTATTTAAAATATAAATAATGGAATTGACAAATAAAATTTTGTAGATAACAAAATGTTATGACTTGAATAGATATAGAACATTTAATAATAAATTAAAATATGATTTAATATTACATTTTTATGAAAATTACATAAATTCTTTACAGTGTACGATTATTTGTGATATATGATAGTATTCACAAATCTTGTTTCATTATTACTCCAATCAAAAACAAAATCAAATTAACTGCTTTAAACAAACTCATTCCGCATTGCAATTCATCTCTTTTGCATGTATAACATCGTATCTTGAAAGACTGTCTGATACAGTGGGTTAGCGTCCTGATATGAAGAAGAGCCATCGGAAAGTGGCAAGACATGGTCACCCCAGCGTGCAACCCCTAAACGACCCCCGATCCTAGGCCCGGACTTGCAATTGATTGTCGCAGAGGAAACGATGATGCGAGTGGCACGCGTACGTCTAACGATACTTTATGCTTCAACGCACTCATTCTCTCGGGTACCAATACAGGAGAGCAGTCTAATATATGTTTCTATAATAGAAATGTTATAATTGTTTAAATTAATTATAATTGCAAATATTAGAAAAATACAGCTTTTGTCAATTTGAAGATAAAATGAGCTTACGGTTAGTTCGGTTCTGCCAACAGTTTTGTCTTTTTTTAATGGCTTTTTTTTATACCAAGTTTATAGTTGGTAGTACCAATTTGGTAGTTGATAGTACCAACTATAATAATAGTGGTTTATAATAGTATGCAGAATGCACAGTTTTGCAAATTATAAACTAATTAGGGGTACAGATGTAAACTGATTCCAAACTGATCTAATATTATATTGCAAACAAATTTTATAATAAGCAAAATAGCAAAAAAAAAATAAATTTTTTCAGTACATTGTCAGATTGTATTATATACTGTCTATTTTACAGAATTAGTACAATAAAGTGTAAAATACAATAGTTTAAATAAGTTTATTTTATTAATTATATTCCTATAGAACAATACTATTTTTCAAGAAATAAAACGGTTTCAGGTTTAAGTTCTGTATTAATATTTATTGATAATCGATGTTTCGACGAATTCAACGTCTGTTTTCATCAGGATAAATGATACAAATGACATTTGTGTCAGTTTTTCTGATAAAAATAGACGTTGAGTTCGTCGAAACGTCGATTATTAATAAATATTAATACAGAATTCAAGGACCGATTGTTTTCTTAATAATAGTCGATTAATAATTTTACGTTATATACTACTTTTATATTTTAATATTATTTAAATTTGTTACTCGATGACAAAGTTATAAATAATTATTTGCCAATTCTTTTAATCATAAAGCTAAATTGATTTACAGCTCTTTATTCATTTATAAGTTTTCCAAAAACCAGTGGTTCGTTATGAACGTCAGAAACTCTAGGCAGAATATAATTTTGGGGTAGCACTGTAACTTTATTCGGCGACTAAAAAGAACGAGTGTTGCACCCCATTTTGTGATATAAAAATTATTAAAATTTTAGCACGGAACTGTTGTCAATTGTGTGCTAAATAAATAAACATATCGATATCTCAGTTCGACAAAAAAAAATCTGAAATTAAAACGATAGTGAAAATTTGAATCATTTTTTGTTCAAATTATAACTCGAAATGACATAGAGAAACTGTCTTCTCGCAACAACAAATTTTGTATAGTTACCTTGTAAAATAAAAGTATGTATTAATGTTTTTTTGGAACTGCTACTGAGGCCCTTTCGTTAAGTTGAAGCCCTTGATATTGTAAAACGCGCAATTGCCAAAAACTATGCAATTATTGTAATCATATTATATATAAAATATAAATAAAAACAAATTTACGTATTACAATAGAAATAATTTTATAATAATTAATTAAAAATTTATTTTAAATGAAAATTATTACAATAAATAATTCAATAAACAGTTAATTTCAAATATAATTATATTACAAAATTTTAATGAATGTTCAGTTCATTTAAAAGCGGTTATCATAAACAAATATTACATATAAATTACAGTATAAAACGGTAGTAACAATTAATAGAAATTTATAATTATTATATATGTTATTTATATTCAGAGATGGGCATTTACATTTAAACTTTAATAACTAAATATATATATATATATATATATATATATATATATATATATATATATATATATATTTAGTTTTAGCAATTTACTTGTTGAATAATTACCTATCTATAATTACACTATTCGATTTGCCTCAAAAAGTTTAAAAACAAAATTCTTCATAGTTTTTAGTTGCCTATAACAATATAAAAATATATACGTATAATCCCATTAAAATCAGTTTTTATAATTTTGTTACAGTTCAAGTAAAAATTTAAAAAATTTTAATTTTTTGATGATTTTTGCAAATTTTTGTGTATTTTTATATCAGGAGAATAATTAACGTAACATCGAATTTTGCAAGAAGAATTGTCTGTAAGCGGGCCACGGGTGGTATTTGAACATTGTGGCTATTTTAAATTCTCAACATGGATTTTGTGGATCCCTGGATAATCTTACTTATGGTCGCACTATATTCTGACAACGGTATCCACTCAATTTATATTCACTCTTTAATTATATTCCAAGTAAATCATGTTTTTTTTTTATTTTACAATTAATTGTTAATTTTTAATTTAGTTTCTATTTATCAACAATTTTTTATTATGTTTATTATATATTTTATTTTTAATAACAGTTTAAATTCTCACCAATTTATTTAAAAAAGGAAATATTTGGTTTTTTTGATAATTTTTTAAATAAGTACTCAATTTTTTTGTTAGAATATTAATTGAATAATTTACATCATGAACGTCATTTTAAAGATATCTTAAAAGAAAAAAATAACCTCTGTTAAATTGAGACTTTAGATATGTTGATAGAAAAATAAATACTTTTGGGTAATTGATAAGTATATTTATTACTTTGACAATAATATGTTCAGAAACACATTTCTTAAAAATTAAAAAAACAGTAATATTATAACTATAAGTTAACATAGTCAATGTAAATGTTATTTGTATCAGTTTTACTGATGAAGACGGACGTTGAGTTCGTCGAAACATTGATTTTATGTTGCTAGTTGCTGTCTTAGTTACATTCAACAAATTACTAATTTTGCTATAAGAAACTTAAAAAATATGACTTCTAATAATTGAAAAAACTTTTTGTTTTAAGTTCTATCTAGTTTATTTTTGACTTACATTTTTTGAAATTATGTATGTTTTGAAAGATATTTGAGTATATTATGATTTCAAATTCTTATTCAAAAATTTTAACATTGATTTTATATACTTGGTTTTTTGTTTGTACTTTTTTTAACCCTATCCATTCGTATGTCACAATACGGATTTGCTATAACACTCGTACGTTATATGTGGCATATTTGTTAATCGATTATTTTTATTTATTATTTTAGAATCGTTATATAAATTTTAGTCGGAATTATTTATTTAAAATATCCGAGGAATAATAATATACATTTTAAAAAATATTAAAAATTAAATATTTTTTTTTTAAATAAATACAAGACACAGACAGACAACAAGCTTGAAAAAATTAAGTGCAAATAGTTAAAATTATAATAATAAAATTATCTTTACTTTTTTTCGAATTTGTAATATAATATAAAAAAATATTTTACATATATTAGAAACAAGTTTAAAAAAAAAAAATCTCTAGTAAAAACTATAATAAAATTATTTTGTTATTTTATAATATGATTTTATATTTAAGGGGAACTAAATATACCTATACAGTAAATAAATCAATATAATTTATAACTAATAAAATTACTACTGATAACTCTAGCTGATTAAAGTTATGTGTGTAATAATTTTATAAATTTGTTTATTAATACTTATTGATTTTGTATTCTAAATATTTTCGAAGAATTTTAAGAAATTGACAGAATCTTAACTCTTAAATATTTGTTGCAAAAGAATTTTAGAAAATTGGAATTTTTTCATTAAACTTGATTTAATGTTTCCTTGAATATTTTAATATTCAATATTTCAATCACTTATAAATTAAATGTCAAACATTTTTTCTCTTATATTTATAAGTTTAAAATACAAATAATGCAAAACAAAATTGTTATAAGATATTTATATATATTATTTATTATTTTGATATTTACATTAAATTTATAGTTTTTATTAATTAACTAAAACCGTTTTATTTTAATATAATAACTTCTGAAAGATTTTTTACTGTGTTATTTAACTATTATTATATGAATTTCGTATTTCTACATCTAGGCAAAAGAAAGTAAATGTATATTTTTAAAAATTTGTAACATCTATTTTAGACAAATAATCAATTTGTAAATCGGTTTGTCGGTTAACCGAAAAATAGTAAAAAATCTAAAATTTGTACTGGTAAATTACACATTTTTACCAGAACATTAAAACTATAAAATATATTTACTGTTTTTAGAATATTCTTTTTTTTGCAAACAAAAAATACTGGTAAATACTGTAAATACTGTAAATACTGGTAATATGTAGTAAATTTACTTACTACCTATGAATAAGACAAAAATTATGTGTTACAATAAAAATTCTTGGCTATTTAAAATAACCTTACGAAATGATTTGTTCAGTTGACGGTTATTTATATTAGTAACCTTTTTACTTAAAATCAAGTATCAAAATCCGTTCTTAACGCTAAAGAGAAATAAGACTTTTGAGTTTTATTTGAGTTCAGAAATCGAACTTTATTTTCTTGTAAAATTCACATGGTTATTTCTGGTGAAAGACGTTTATTTGTGTTTGTCTTACATATATGTTGGTAAGATTATATTAAAGTTTTACTGTCAAACACAATTATTTGAAGTTTTGAATAAAACACAAATTCAAGATTTATATTTTCTAATGAAATCATTTCAAACACTTCCTATTCGAGATTTGTAAATGCAATATTTTTTTCAAAAAATTCATCACATCTTAAAGTGTTCGATATGATGTTCAAATAAGGAATAAAAATTGCGTCTTATAAATTTTAATTAAACTTGACTTGTAATGTGTAAGCGCAAATACATTATGCATATATCGGTGCCGTGTTCTGTATATGGTGTGTTGTACTAGAGGCGCTATAGGACTGAATCAAGGCAACGAACGAACGAGAGAGTATAGAACGAGAGACATGGTAGGTTGAAAATTAAACTGCGGGAAGGATCAGTGCCGCAAAGTGACTTGACGTAATGCGCGAGATTAACCCCACAGTCAGCGTTAAACTAACCCCCAAGTCGACGCCGACGCCGCCGACGACGTCGTTGTTTTCTTCTTCTTCTTTTTCTTCTATCGTCGTCTTCGCCCCCTTATCTTGCCTTCTTAGTTAGACGATGTAAGGCTCAAGTTCGTTCTAGTTTTACTTTAAAATTTACTTCATTTCTCGATGCTAACGAAACTTAAAGAGGAGCGATGTAAATCATTTCTAACCGAATTTAAAATTTAAATTAATACGCATATTTAGTGATTCGAAATAAACATTTTATGGAAATTTTTTGTAGATGGTTTTATTTCTAGAGTTATTAACAATAAAATGTTTGTTATTGATATTTATAATTATTATATGATTGACTAAATATTTTAAAGTATTGTAATTTTTCGAAATAAAAATACCCGTTATCGTCGCCATTGCTTGTTATATATATTAAAATAATTACAACAAATTAATAAAAAATTAAATTCTATGTCTATACTTGTTTTATATATATATATATATATATATATATATATATATATATATATATATATATATATATATAATTTTTAAGGAACATTATTACACATTTTATTTAATTAACATGCGTAATCTTGTTAAATTTTTGTTTTTGTTTCTATAAACAAAACAATATTTATAGTATTTTTATACTTGTAGACAAAGAAGCATTATTCTATCATTTTTTAACTCATTGATCTTATGAGCATACCAAAAATTTCAAACAATTTAAATATTATCCAATCAGAGATGAGAGCATATTAAAACAAATAATGTTATGTTTCTAAGAAAATTTAGTTGTGAAAAATGAGTGTTTTCTATAGCAGTTAGTGACAATTTTGTGCGGTTTTAATTAAAAATATAGTGTAAAATGTAGTTTATTCATATTTTATGACTATGTTTAATAAATATAAGTGTATTTTTTTTATAAAAAGTAAACCCACTATTATTACTGTACTGTTATTTTACTCTAATTGGCACAAATAGCATTGTGGAATTTTATATGATAAAAGTAGACAGAACTAGACAGTTTTATATATGTGCATATTTTATTGTGTCCGGCACATCCTTCCTTTACAATTCTTTACTTCATAATTTACATGCAAACTAATTACTGGATAGATTGGGATAAATGAAAATTTTTATTTTTTATAAAATTTAAGGCTAAACTTTACCAAATGTATTTATTTGAACTTTACATACTTTTGCACATATTATAAATATAAATCGAAAAATCTCAGTGTGAAATTGATATTTACAGTGGCAAAACTTATTTTGAAAACTCATTTTTAACATAGGTTATTTATAAGATGAATTAGTTGTAGGTGACAAATATGGTGGCGCTCGCTGCAGAATAGATTAAATAATGAGGTTAATTTGGTTGTCTTTAGGTAAATTTATGCCGCGTGAAAAATTTATAGTTGTTTTTAACGTAAAAATTAAAAATAACAATATCCGCTAGTAGTTATATAAACATGGAAAAATATGGCAGCAGTTTTTCAACATTCAACACGTTGAAAACTAATTTTCAAAATCGGTTTTCATATTGTAAATATCATTTCCGCACTAAAAATTTTGTAATTTATGTTCAAAAAAATGTGCTAAAGTAACAGTCTGTAAAGTTTGAAATAAATATATTTGATGACTGTAAAGTAAAGTTTTACCAAAATTAATACACCTGAAGATTTTGTTTGTGCTCATACTAGATAGATTGGGTTAAAAGGTTAATTTTTTTTTTACAGATAGTTAATACACCTGAAGATTTTGGTTGCGTCCATTGTTTGAAGGGTAATTTTAGATTTTTTTAAAATATATGCGGCAAAGAATTGTGGACAACAGATTGTGGCGACGAAAAATTATGGTAGCGAAAAATTATGATCGAAGAATTATGAGCGACGAATATTCCATTTTGCAATATCATCAATTTATTCAAAATATGTTAATAAACAAATGCGGATTAAGAAGAAGGGGTAAAGATACTCAATACTTTAAGAGCTTTCAAATTATGCAATTAAAAATATACTATAATTAACAAGCAAAATATATATACCGGGTGTTCGTTCGTTGAGTTCGTATGGGCGTTTAACATGCAATTTCGATAATTTGCGATGTACTACTTTCTCGAGTAAAATTCGTATAAATACTTAGAATACTTTTTGACAGGGCTTCAAAAGTTCTATAATTTAGTTTTAGATTTAATTTGCTAGCATGTGCCGTTCGGGCACTAGATTTTTTTTTTTTTTGTTTTTATTTTTTTCTCAAAAACTATAAGGTGTAGGAAAATAAGCGTGATATGGAAAAATGAGAAATAATGAGTGCTATAATTGAGTGTAGAAACCATTATTCTAGGATGCATCGTTTAGTAGAAAAAAATTAAAATTTTTGAAAATTAGCTTATTACAAATGCCAATACATGCTTGATTCGTCACTAAATTAATATAATTTATTAATTATATAATTACATATGTCAAAACTATATTACTATTATTTTTAGTCAATAATATTTTATTTTTATTTCATCAATTTTTTCATAAATACATAATAACAGGGAAACTATTCACTAATAAAAAATTTAAAACAAATATTGCAACTTTTACGTTAAAATAAAAATATTTTTATTAGATCAATATATATGGTAAAAATGTGATGAAAAAATTAATTTCTATGTAGAGTATCGCTTACATAGAAAATATGAATTTTTCAGTAAATATAATTATAAAAAAATTTAAAACAAATATTACAACTTTTACGTTAAAATAAAAATATTTTTATTAGATCAATATTTATGTTAAAAATGTGATAAAAAAATTAATTTCTATGTAGAGTATCGCTTACATAGAAAATATGAATTTTTCAGTAAATATAATGTGACGTGAAGTGTACATATACATACTAAGTTGAAGGCAATAAGAGTGGAATGTAGTAATATTGGTTGGTTGTTATTGTTCCGTCGTGTCGTCCCTTTGTATCGAGAGAAATCGGGGTCGAACTAATTTCTAGGGTAAAATATTCCCCGAATCCAGTAAAGATCCGTTACTAAAGATATCGGATCTAATATAAATATTTCATTGCGAATACCACAGATATTGCGCAGCCACAAAACTGCCGAAACAAATTCGACTGATTGCTTCAACATAAATCAGACACAAACAACAGACACACCAACTTCTGATAAATTGCGAATTTTTGTTTTGATTTTATGATATTGTGTTTCTGTTTACTTTATTATTATACTGTTTTAAATAAATAATATGCAATATTTAATTAATTAAATTACGAGTAAGTGTAAACAAAAGAAATGTTTTTTAATTTTTTTTTAGTCGCACATAAGCATGGTCTGTTTAGTAATCTAAAGTCAAATAAAAACATCTATTTTAAAAAACAATTTTTTACTAGTATGGTTATGTCTTAGGTAACTCGTGTTTGCACAAGTGATCGTAAATAAATTTGAGATTATGAAATAAAATTTGACAGATAATAGTAAATTATTAAATAGTTAAATTGTAGTATTTATTAGTTTTCACAATTTAACGCCTATGATTATGACAACCTGTAATTATTACTAATTAAATTATTATATAATTATAAAGACATCATCATAAACCCAATAGATAATGATAGGTTGCTTTGCATGTCATTAAGAATAACTTGAATATTATATTGTTACTTAACTATTGACTAGCATTATAATTAAACACATACACATTTTATTTGTAAGACGTTTAGATTGAAATTTAGTTATTGTGTTGTAAAATTATAAAATAACTATTATATAAATATATATTATATAAATATTATACATTATTATTTATTTTAGTACAATGCATGTACACTATTTAACTATAACTTTGTATATAAAAATATTACTTTCAATATTCACGCAATTTCGTACAAGAATATATTTTTACGTGACTTATTTCTGTACATTATCGTTATTATATAGAATTAAACATTATCAAGTTTTACTTTCTCAATCTCATTTGTCATGATGTATAATTTTGAAGCAAAACGACGTACTAAAGTGCGCAGTAGTTCTATTTGCGTAAAAATAATAGAAAATTGAATTACTGTACACGTTAACTCGTCTACGAGTATTCTCTAGATAATTATACATCATGTCACACAAACTTTAAAAAGTAATATTATCCATTAAAAACATTAAAATCATTTTGAAACATATAGGTATATTATTTGGAAAAAAATTTACTTAATTTCAAACTTAACAAAAGAAAATTAAAAT
Source organism: Clivina fossor (assembly GCA_963966155.1). Taxonomy (NCBI): domain Eukaryota; kingdom Metazoa; phylum Arthropoda; class Insecta; order Coleoptera; family Carabidae; genus Clivina; species Clivina fossor. The sequence continues at coordinate 3,906,712 of OZ014553.1, read as the reverse complement.
TTGGGGATAAATATACTATGATAGAATAACATAATTAAAATAATTTTCAAATACTCAAATCAGTTTTAGTAACTAAAAATTATTTTTCTTCTATTTTTTTTTTTATCTCGAAATCGATAATAGATACTAAAAAATTGCAAATAATAAATATTGTATAATTTTTATTTATTTAAGGTTTTCTTAATTTTAATATAAAACTATACATGTTTTTAAAATGTATGTGACATATAGATTATCAAAATGGAATTTATTATTTTTTACAAATTTATTTATTATTTTATGCAGATTTAATAATATTTTACAATTTAATAATATTTTACAATTTAAAAATATTTTAAACCAACAAAAGAAAAATTTCCAAATGAGTTAAATTTTATCAAACTATTAAGAAATCATCAAAATAAAAAATGGATAAAAAAGCTATTGTCAATAACGATAAAAAACTAAAATAAAAAAATTGACGTTTCTTATTATTTCCAAAATTATTTACACAGAATTTTTCAACACATTGGCTACACAAATATTGTTGACATAACAGACTAACAAGTTTTATTTAATATTTTATCAAAACAATTTGTTTACATATAAGAAATTATAAACAGTGCTACTAGAAACACATGTTCTACATAAAAAGTAATATTAAATCGTTAATTTTGTTCATTTGTTCACCCTATATATAAATCAACGCCCGCGATAAGATAACACACAGAACCATGCCTGACCCCGCGCATAACTTATGGGCTGAAAATTTTCCCTTCTGATGCATTTAGACAAGATAGCGAAGGGCATCTATTGACCTTGTCTATGTACAATATATAGGGCTGTGTCTCCTTATTTATTTACAGAATTTCGTAATTTGAGAATTTGACATCTATACCAAATGTTATGCTTTATCGAAGATTCCATAATAAATTTTTCTATTTTTTTTTGCATGTTTATCAATTCTTCCAATTATACTAATGTTATTTTTTAAAGATTTTTAGAAAATATAAATTATATTTAATGGCCTTTTATATAGATATATGATACTTTTTTTATTGTAGCTTATACATATATCAACACATACGAAAAAGAAATTAGTTATTTATAATTAATTAAATTAGATAAATTGTTTTTTTTGTGTCCATGAAATTAAAACCATTTAAATACAAAAAATATAATATAATAAAATTTTACAGTAGTAAAGTATATATAGAGAAGTCTCAGAATAATATAAATTTAATAAAAATGTCGTACTTATTTGGTTTTACCGGAAACATATATTTTATATATTTGAATTATACATTAAATTCAGAATTAATTGATGAGCATTTAGCTTATTTTTGGTGCAAATTTTTTTATTATTTTTTTAAAATAATTAATAACCGAGAGTGAAACCACTTCATATTTTATATAATCTTTAAAAATCTTTAATACTTTAATTACATTATTAAAAAAAAAAACGATTTGCAGAATTCTTATCATTATAAATATCTAATATAAAACTAAACAATTAAATTTGATATATTAACTTACAATTAGATTAGATATTTTTTGTAATTTGTTGCATATTTATATACTTTTGTTTAGTAATTTGCTTATTTAAATTTTTAAATTATTTATCTAAAATTTATTTAAAATATTTCAACTAATTTGTATATGTAGATGAAAAAACTAAGGTTAAAAAAAATATTATTAAGGTTCAATATTTCCAAATTTCTGAGAATACATATTTATCTAATTACAAAAAAAATTACTTATCTGAAGAGTAAATAAAAATTGGAAACACTGGTCCCTATAATAAATAGACAAATTATATCTATATAATAATTAGTTTTTGTGCGCAAACTGTTGTTATTTTATTTAAAGTATAAATAAGCAAGATTTTGTTTAATAAAAAATATTATAAATTAACAAATCACATATGTTTTAATTCGAAATCTTTTAACAAACACACAAACACATCTTAACTAACTATAGATGGTGATAGCTATAATTTCGTATAAGAGATACCTATAATACGAGTTAGTGAATGATTGTAATTTAGCTGTGTATTTTGTTGGTGGCGGTACGCCATTACCGCATTACACTCGAAGAAATTGTCATCATATTAAAAGGCCACTAGGCCTACCATGATTATTATCGTATTCAACGCAGACGTTAAGCGGCACCGTGCGCTTATACACATATTCCATTAGCTTGAATGCACCTATCATCTGCTCTGATTGGCCATCATTAAACCTAAGGAGAAAGAGACATACGTTTTTAAAACGGACTTAGCTTTGAGTTGACTTGCCCGAAACATAAACATCTATAAAACATATGTTATTTACATATATTTTCGTATGTTGTTATAGTGACAACAGATGTGATATTGCTTCCGTAACTAACATAATTAAATTTTTTTATTTCGGATTTTATATAATTTATTTGAAATGATACAAAAAAAATAATTATATAGCTACTAAACGTTTTAATAAAGATAGATTTAATTTTATATATTTATTTGTTTGATTAATAAATTCGCTTGTAATCCTGTAAACGCAGACATTATTAATTTAAATTTTTTTTTAAAAATACACTAAAAAAATTATGTAATTTTATATGTTTTGTGAATGTAATTTTTCATAAAAATGCAATATTACATAGATTATCACAGTAAAATTACAAAAAGTTGATATTTTTACTGTTAAAACCTATATAAAATTACATAAATTTTAGATATATTTTTTACAGTGTACGCTTGTTGTAATGAGTGTATTTCACACCGCTCTATAGCAGTTATCTATGTTTGGCCTACTATCAATTTTTTTTCCTTTTTTACAAACTGGTGCTTGTGGTAAGTTTATTTTCACTAGACATATTTCTCCACAAGTTCACTACAAGTTCAACTGTATTTACAAAATAAGAGTGTTACATATAAAACTGTAACAATAAATATGAATAGTAACAAAACTCTAACAAAAATTGACTTAAGCATAAAATAGTTTCTGGCTGAAATATACAAACGTAAAAATGTATTATGATTATCTAACATGTAAATTTGATAAAGTAAAAAACAAATTGTCAACTATAATTTAACTATAGTATTAATAAATTAAAATTATTAGAAGTTCATATTTAATATTTTCAAAGTCGAATATTAATAATATTCAATAAATTCACAAAATCGTATTTATCATCGTATATATAAATAAATTAAAATATGATGTAAATGTGGCGATAAGTTAATAAAATAAAATTATTTCCCTTAAACCACAAACAATCAATTTATTGATCTTTGACCTCTGGGTACGTTGAGTATTTTTGTAACCTAAGATTACAGATTAGGATTTTAACTTTATCTTTTGCTACTAATGACAAAAGCTTAGTTTTTTAAATACGGATATAATGTTTATGGTTTAAGAGAAATTATTTTATTTTATTACGAGTGACTATAGAGTGTGTGATGTAAAATTAATTGTTTCAGTTTTGCAATCTGGGCGGAACATGAAAAAGGTTTTAGTCACAGTGAACTGTAATAATTGTTCTACTGCTTTTGTTAAGTTTTAACAATTTTTGTTATAAAATAACATTTACATAAAAATCCACAATTTTTTATTTTCATCATGTTTGTTAATATTATACATGTTATATTAACTGGTATTGCATTGCTCTATATATATATATATAGTGAAAGGGGTTATATACTCAAGAAGCGGATCATATATTTTCTTCACAATTTTAATTTGCATTGTCAGTGGTGCTGAACTTACAACTTACAGTGGGTTCCAAACCTCTATCAGTTCAATGATACAAGTTTTTTTTTTAATACCAAAAATAATATTTTACATTTAAATTCAGGTATGCGAGCGACACGGACCAGGGACCTTTGATGTTCGAGTAATCATTTATATTACTAGTACAATTATAACATCATTATTTTATTAGTAATGCACATAAATGTCTTCGTTTTATGCATTCTGTAACATAACACAAGTATTTTACTAACACTAGAACCAAAAATATATTTGGAATCGAATTGAATATCATTTACAATATTACAATCACCACTACACAAAACACAATATAAATATACAGACGTCACAGACACATCTTAAAAAGCATTATATAGCTTTACATCAGATAGTGCAATTCCAAACTGTTCGTTTAGCATCGACTTGTTTATAAAATCCCTCAATTACTGTTCGACTTGAACTCGCTCAACCCCGATCGGAGGGATCAAAATCGTGGGGGCCATCCGGGAACATAATAACAACATCGGACTTCCTGTCTTGTCTCAGTGCCTGATGGCTTACCGCGCGCGCGTATATACGATTGAGGGGGATGGGGGGCCAAGGGATGAACGCATCATCGGTCCGTCTTAAATTACATGAAATTTCGGCGCTACCAACATCGTGAAATTGAAATCCCCTAACGACGCGCAGTCCGCTTTCCCGGTGGAATGATTGATTTGAAGGCGACTAATAGATTTTTAACGATCGCTAGGTTTGTCCGACCGTGTCCTCTTTCCTGCTACTAGAACCCGTTGTCTTCGCTTTCTGCTCTTCCTTATTCCAGTCAAGAGAGGGTTTTGTTTTTTATTTAGATTATTTTTCGCTTTTTATTCGTCGATAATGCCTAGGTTTATTATAAATTTTGTACCCAAGCATTTGAAAATTTAAATCTTAAATAAATTATACATTTGTGGTGAAATTCTGAGCAAAATTATAAGGTTATATAATGTTTTTTTTTTTTTATAGATAGATATAAAATGACAATATATTTTATAACGTTGAAAATCTGTTTAGAATCTCGAAAAGGATAAGAAATTGTTTATCTACCTATGTGTCTGATAGTTTAGGAATAACTCAAAAATTAATAAACTAAAGACTGAAATTTTTGGTTTTTAAAGATTTTGAAATATCGGTTAAGGTTACAGTTAATGGTCGCAAAATATTTACGAAGATATATTAACTGGCTCAATTATTTTTTTACTGGTTTTATTCCTTAAATCTATGTATATAAAATATTAAAATTTGTAATTGATAATTTTAAAAAATATCAAAAATATAAAATGTAAGTCATGTCAAATAATAACTTACTTATAGTACAATTTGTCAATACTTTATAAACTCATTGTATTGTATTTGAAGGGAATTTATACCTAAATTAGTTTGTAAATACATTGGGTCGTATAGCATGTACCAAGTTAGTCGTGCGACTAAGAAGCGATTAACGGCGCTAATTACATCTTAGTCGCGTGACTAGTGTGTACATACTATGACCCATAATATTTAAAAAAATTTCGTATAACATTAAGTTTTATTGAATTGAATGAGTTTGCAGTTAATGTTCTATGGACACACTTTACATTACATTAAATTTGTCAGATTTTTTGAAGAAAGAAAGAAGTAAAAATAATTTAAATAATTTAAATTTAAGACCAAACAAGTATGACATAACAATAAACATGTACAAGAAGATGTGTCAAGAAATTACCGTATATATACCGTATTACATGGATTATAAGACGTATGATTTTTATAGTACGTCTTATACCTATACTCGATGACTTCGTATCGAGGTTTTTGACTCTAATGAAGATACATGCAAAAGTTAGAAACTATGTAATATTATATCTTCGATTTTTTTAAATTTTTTTTTATTTATTTCTGGTCGATGTAATACAGTAATATAATGTTTTGTAAAATAATTACGCTTATAACATAAAAATAAATTATATGCTTCATATTTCCACACATTACTTACTTCACTTATTTTATCATTCTTGAAACTGTAGTATTCCTATGTAAGATTATTTTTATTTTTTTTTTATTTAGACAACGATATATAAGAAATTCACATTAATACTTTTAAATCAATCAATCATGAGGGCGGTTACAAATATAAAACAGTAATTAAAATTTAATATTATATTGATAGAAATAAAATCATATAGAAAAATAATGAAAATATCAGAACTAAAATAAGTAATAAAAGAAAGATAAAGAAAAAGAAAGAAAAAAAACAGCACCAACCACAAGAGCAATTGAGAGTGGTCAAAATATAGGCATCTATGCAACAACCTATAAGCAATGCAATATGATGAAGCAAACAAGAAAACAAGCGAGGCGAAACAATAAAAGACAAATGCCAAGCAAACGAAGAGGCATAGCCGACTAGCGACCAGAGCGCAGCTCGGCCGTGGTCTTACATCAAATCATGGGGCTAAAGCGAGAGTCGAACGGTACGCGAGAGTATGGGACTCGAGCTAGGCGCAGCGCATAACTTAGCGGCGATCGGCGGGCCACCCAGGAGTCAGTCGGCCGCCAATCGTGCCGGGCCCCGCAACCAGCCGCCTTTTGTTTTACACCAGAAAAAAAAGAACCAGCTCGTCGAAGTAGGCGGCGACAACGCGCTCGCTAGGCTCTCTCTCTCTCTCTCTCCGTACAGTCCCGTGCACAAACAAAAGCACATCACGCACGCTGCATACAAACAAACACACACACACACGTTCGCTCGCTCGCGATAAACAAGCAGAGCGCGCGCGAAATCATATGCGTGTGCGACAGACAGAAATGGCGGCAGCAAGTAATTAACAGTTCATGACTGCGCGCTCGCTGTGTGTGTGTGTGTGTGTGTTGCTGTATTTATACGCACCCAATGATGTGGTGATGTGACGATGTGATAACACGGCACTTATTGCCTGCAAAAATTTACTAGCCATGCTAAATTAAAAATGCCTGTTTTTTTTTCTACTGCCAATTCCAGTGGAAATATTTCTCGAAAATTAAGCAATTTTCGGAAATATTCTAAAATTGTTCAGTTCATGATTATGCTAAAATGTAAAACAGTTCAATTATCATGTTTAAAAGCTCGTTTCATGCATGAAACACATATATTGGCAAAGAATTTAAAATATAGCAATTATATTTTATTTGAAAAGCAAAAATAACTTATTTAATAATTTAATGAGTGCAGAAAATATAAAATAAAAATAAATTTTTTAACAAATTGAATAATAGCTAGATTAATTTCTTATCATACTTATGTATTTATTTATATTTTTTACATTTATTTTAAAAATATTTAAAATTTTCAAAATTTTTGGAAAATTGCATAATTTAAAAATTTTACGTTTGAATACTGCATTCATAAAAAAAAATTTCAGTAATATTGGCCCTATAAATTAACACGGTAATGGGGAAGTTTAGAGTGATTGAAGTTGCGTGTGAAATTATTGTTTTCTCACATATATATATATAAAATAATAACAGAAACTGTCATTAAAATTTTTGATAATTGTTTCATTTATTTGTTATTAACAATTTTTCTAAGGACATTACTGACATCACAAGCCTATTGTGCGCAAGCGCAGAAGAGTTGGTGAAATATAATTTTGAAAACGTATGTCGTAGTAAATGTTGATTTTTGTTGATTCGGTTACGCCCAGCCAATAGCTTGTGTCGGTAACCATGGCAATACATGTGCGTCTGATTTAGATACCGACATAAGTTTTGCGATGACATTACTGACGTCATCACGACATGGTTTTGCATTTTTAGGAAATTTGGGCATCTTCGAGAAAAATGATAAATTTAACATCACTTTTTAAGCCATATCCAACCAAATAAAGAAATAAAAAAAATACGCTAAACTTCCCCGTTATCGATAATATTATTTAACCTATGTTAAGTTTAATATTATACTAATTTAAAAATTGTGCAAATTATACAATTTTTAAATATAAATTATTTTGTAAGACAACAAAGCAATAAATTAAATAAAATTTAGTTTTGAAACAGCTCAATTATCCAATAAATTTTGAAATTATATATAAAAAATATAAAAAATTAATACGTTTTATACTATATATATATATATATATATATATATATATATATATATATATATAAGTATATAAAATTAAGTGTTTGTGTGTTTGTTTGTCCTTTATGCATTACTACACCATTCATCTGATCGCCATGAAACTTTGGGAAGTTGTTGAGTACACTCCCGCGGAGGTTTTTGTGTGTAGATTGTATAAAGCCAGGCATTCGTTATATGTACATGTAAAAAATTCCCATATTTCATTCATTTTATTCATTTTTAATTGTTTTGAAGTAAATTACAACAATATATTCAAGTAATATTATTTCTGTAAATTATCAAAAATTAATTACTGGTAATTCAAACGTCACTATGTTTTATGTTTAAGATAAAAACATAATTATCCTTCACATTAATGAGGAACATTGCATGTCAAATCTAAGACAGTTTTTTAAAATCCAGAATATCTGTTTACTTTAAATATTTGAGTAATTTGCAAATATCTGTAATTACTTTTGCTCAAAGATACTTTCATGATCATTAAGGCATAAATTTTTATAATTTATAAATTTATGTTATATTTGCTTTTAATCTTAAAATAAATTAAATTTTTCTACATTAAGTAAATATAACACAGACGCATGCACATAGTTTTGAAAAAAATTCAAAAATTTTAATCTTTTAATGAAAAAAAAAAAACAGAGAAGAAAAAGTACTAAGTAGCAAATGAAAACAGCAGAACAAATAGCCTGCAGGTTGAAAATGAAAGAAAACCTCATCAACATTATGAAAATTGAAGCTAATTAAATTTTCACAGCATTCGCTTACTCTTTACAAAGTTAGTTGATATTTATTTCTCTCTTACATTCTACGTACTTTTATACAAACATGGCCGGCACTGGAAAGATTGTAGGTATAGGGACAGATTGAGTACTGATTCAGAAGAACTCGACAAAACCAAATGAGCGGTTACCGAATATGCTTACATAAAAAATATGTATTTGCTTGTCGTATAATGCAATACATATAATCTTTGTATTTATTTACCTATTATATATTTTTTATTTTTATACGAAGAGGCACGTAACATAATGTTATTTAGTTTTAAATTTTATAAATTTTATTGCTATTTTAGCATCGTCTATTTAATTAGTAAATTCTCGTAACTATATTCAAATTCTAGGACCTTCAAATAGAAAATTATTATAATCATATAACTATAACATTGTATATTAAAGTTTTTTAATTAGGTTAACGATATATTATTTTAATAAAGTTTTTATAGGGACCTATCAACATATACTGATACTGAATAAACACAAATAAAGTTTTCCCTAACAGTAATAACTGTACGAGTGAAAGTAAACTACAAAGTCCATAATAGTAATCGTCAGCAGAAAAATTATTTACAATATTTTGGCCCAAATCACAAATATAAAATTCTTCAAAAGGTATGGGGTAGCAGCACGTACCAGAGGCGATTAATGGCGTTAATCGTCTCAGTCGTGTGACTAAGTTGGTACATACTACTACCCATAGTTTTTTGCGTTTTATTCAAAATATGTTTATTATGACATAATGAGTTTTGGAAATGGATGATTAAACAATTGAAAAACAGAGTTACTGTAAAAAAAGTGACGCCACAGTACCAGTATTTATATTTAGTTTAACGTTGCAGCCAAATATTAGTTATCTGACACGTCTATATTTTTCTCTTTGCAGAATTTGAATATCTCGTTTTGATTTTATATAAAATTATATAGCAACTATTGTGATATATTTTTTTTTTTTTAAATAAATACTTTTTTACGAAGTATATATATTTAGGGAGGAGAAGCTATTTTAAAATATTGATTGAGAGAATCAAAAATTTGTAGTTACACCACTGGTTTACTTTAAGAAAGTAAAATTTTTAACAAACTAGTAAAATAATTTGTTATTAGTTTCGTAAAATAATAATAATTTTTATTCAATGTAAGTATATTATGTGTAACTAAACGGATTCATAACTCGTTCCCACTTCTTTCAAGCTATAAAAACTCTATACTGTTAGAAATACGCTGTAATTTATTGATATTTGCCATTTTCATAACATTTAAAAGCTTGCGTAAAAATATATTTTACCTAAATTTTTTTTTTAAATCTCATTTATTTTATTGGTAATGTTAAATGCAATAATCAAATTATGGTAAGTAATTTTTAGTTTAAAACTTAATTTATATATGATTACTTAAACAAAACGTATTATTTCTAACAGTGTACAGTTAAAATTTTCAAAGAGCAAATGATATCATAGAAATAAAAATAAAATTATTTTATAATTAATAATAAGCAAATCAGATCATTTGTATGATGTTACTTTATTTTTAAAAAACTAATGACAATTTCAAACATTTGTTTATATTAATTCTTTTATTATTATAAAGTCATATTCGCACCTCCTGCATTAAAGACTAATCTTTTGAAAGCAGTCTGTACGTGTTATTTTACATAATACATATGTATAAGTTACGTAATGCAAACATTTGAAATTTATCGCATTGCATTGGATAAGGCGCTTTAGCATGTCGACTAATACTAATATAGACATAAGAAATTTAAATCTTAAACGAGTTAAGTTACCCCTTACAGCAACATCACCGTGCGATGACGATATGTATGTGTGTATGCATAATGAATGTATACGTATACAGATGTGTAATTGCAAGCAAAGCTGCTTGGCTGGCTTGCCTATAATATGTGCTATGTTGTGTGGACAGTGTATCGCTTGCATGCAAGAAGTAATCGTAAATGCGACGTCAGTGAATATGGGATTAGCCACCACAGTTTATCTAATCGATTTTTCATGTTACTAGGCTCCCGGTTAACCACTATACCATACAACTTTATATAATCTTGCACCATATACCACTTATTGCAGTGGTTCTTAACCAGGGATACATTTTCCCACTGGGAATACGTGATCGTATCTTTATTAGGAGTAGAAAGAAATCTTTTTTGTTGTGAGTCCAGATATTTGTAGCTGAGGCGTAAGTCAAAGCTATATATTATTATTTTTTTTAAGCTAACTCAAACTAAACTAAATATTTTACAGTTTGGTTAGAATAATGATAATAATATACATTTATTTGATAACAATTTTAATAGATATAGGTACAACAGTTTTACAAAAGAAATATACAATTTACATTGCACTGTAAAAAATGTAACTTAAATTTATTTAATGTTATATAGCTTTTAACAGTAAAACGTTTTGTAATATTATGTAATAATTTATGTAATATTACATTTTTTATAAATAAAATTATATTCATAAAACATGTAAAACTACATAAATTTATTACAGTGTAGAGTGCTTGTCTAGTTAAGAATGTAAACTAATTTCGGGATAGTGGAAAGAGTTTATATCACATCTTTTAGGATACATTGCGTGATTGTGTATGTATGCATGTATGTAGTCTTACAAACTAATGGTAACTTTACAATAGAGAACTTATCAAAACTAAATTTAAAATATATTTATCAAAAATTATTGAACAGAACACTGTAATATAAAATATAGATATAAAATTTAAATTGAAAATATAATTTTTATCTAAATTTGATATTTGCATAAATAATCGACTATTTTTATATTGATAAATATTTAATTAAAATTTTGTAAAAATAAGTACATATATACAATTTTTTCAATAGGTGATATTAAATATTTAAAGGGTTCAGAGAAACCATGCCTCTCCCCTAAAAATATACTCTGATCTTCTTCTAGTTTCCTGGATATTTTGAGAAAATTCAAGAATGTATTTCAAAATTTATTTATCAATTTTTTATTATTAATTTGTGTAAATTTGTAAATATATTTACATAAGTTTCTTTTTTTTCATTTCTTTTTGATCTCAATGCGTGATTGTACTGCATGCTGTAAAAGATCATTTTCTACTTTTTAAAAAAGAATTATTCATATTTAAAAACAGAAATGTCAAAGAGTAGGTTTAGTGATATTTGTTAATATTTGAAAATAGAAAAAAAAAACATAGTTAAATTAATAGATTGCAATGTATGATAAACTTACCAGTATAAATAAAAATAGAAGAATTAGATTACTACTCGTCTTTGGTAAATAGAAGCTAGTAAAATGGATATATTTTTAGTTTTTTGCACAAAAATTATTGTCCATTTTCAGTATAAAAATGTGTGTCTCTCAAAAAACAATATTCTGGATTTTACTGATTCTCTCAAATTTCAAAGTTTAGCGACTGTGTACTCAGGTAAATAAAAGTTAAGAACCTCTGAGATATTGTCATTTAACTTTGGTCTAACAACGTGTCTTTATGTAGAATAAAGTTTATTATATAAAATTGTTATTTTAATGTTTATTTTTTAGAAATTAGAATAATTTTTATGAATATATTACTGAATTATTGATGTAATTATAGATAATATTGCATTTACCATGATTTGATAGTATAAATACAAAGAAATAGGTATGTATATATAAATTTAAATTTTTATTGTATTTGTAATATAATAGTAAAATATTTATTTAATAATAGATAAAGATAATTAATAAATGATATAGTTTAAATTCAAATTGTTTTCGTAACGTTAGTTTTTGTCAAAAATGTTGCTAAATATTTTTTTTCAAATTTATTCAAATTACAAGACTAAATTGTAGATGATTTAATTAATTTAATAAAATTTGTTATTATAAATAAAGTTTAGATAATTATTATAAAACGTAATTAAAACTAAATTATAAATATTTTTAAGATAAAACACGTAATAATTTACTTCATTTATCTTACAAAGATTAAAGTTTAAAATTATAAATCTTATTAATTCTATTGGCCAAATACAAATTAATTACATATATACAAGAAACAAGCATACAAACAATACTTTTATCTGTTTCTCATAATGCTAAAAACACATTGATTGTAATAAACTTTTAATGTGCGACCACATTTACTGATAATGTTATAAATAATCCTATAAATATTAGAAAAACATATATTAAGAAATAGCAATACTGTATTTATGTAAAGAACCAGTTTTAAAATATCGTAAATATTCTTTAACTACTCAACTAAAGTAAATCTTTTAATTTGTTAGGAAAATAAAATATTTTCAAACAACTTCTTACACGAACTTCCCATTTTAATCTTTATTTACGCGCAAACATCTTGTTCATAAAATTCCTTATTGAGAATAATAATAATTATATAAAATATAAAGAGAATAATTGTTTTTACAAATACGTCTTATAATTGCCAAAGTAGGCTATGCAACAATCACAATTGCAATTCTTCTTATTATTGACCGTAGTATTAAGAATGACGACCATCTTAATTATCCGTCATATTAACGTCAAATTAAATCAATAACTGACTGACTTTTACGATACGTAATTACTTTTTCGTGACATAACAAATATATTTAGGGTTTCTGAGAAACAGACTAATGCGATGCATCAGAAAAAAAACAAACTTACAAATGATTTAAATTGATTCATACTGATCTAATTAAGGTTTATGACTGTTTAATTAATAAAAACGGTCAAAGAGAACCTAACCATTGATTAACTGGTTCAATAATTGTTCTAAGAAAGTTGGGTATAAGTTTTGTAATGCGTGGATCGGTGATAGAGTTACGGGAAGACACACATTGTGATACAGATAGGCAGAAATACCTACACACATGTGAACTGGTTAATTTTATGTTTATTCATTTCCGTTGTTAATAGGTTCGTTCACAGTCGTGGAGATATTTGAAAAATTCTATCATTTTAAAGCTTAAAAACGAATGATACGTGCAATACATTGGTATTTGTTAATAAATTCATTAAATTGATTGGCGATACCAAATGTAAATATACAATTAGCAGATATTTAATTTTTTATACATCATATATGTATATTTTTTATTTCACAAATAATTTTTTTTAATAACTAGTTTACGGTTTATATAATATATAATATACAACGTTTACTATAATGAGTTAATAATGCTGTTTTTGTTTTATTTATAAAAATAAAAAGCCGTTTGAACAAAACACGCAATAACTACAACAATTGTGAAGATTATTAGGTACCAAAAATTGTTGTACTTATTATGACTACAAGTTTAGCATATTATTACTATTATTATTTTAATAAAATTATAATAAACTGTGTTAAATTTTACCAAAATTTTATTGTATAATCTTTAAAATAATTTTGTTGTAAAAATAATCAACACACATCATAGATTAATTAAAATGTATTGCATATTACGCGTATTAACAATCTAGTCTAACATCAATCTAACATCAATTTGTTATTTTTTTTTACACAATTTTGTGGTATAAAGTTCACAAAAATACTATAGTAATATTAGTACAAAAATATTTGTGTTGTATTGAATATATTTGATAGAAATTTCAAGACATGAACTGATATTTGCAACATTACAGCAATTTTAATAAGTTTATATAAATTTTATAATATTAGATATAAAAATAAAATACCAAAAATAGAAATACTACTCATATTTGATAAGAGGTAGAAGTAAAAATGCATTTTAAAGCAAAAAATAAAAGCACTTTTTCATAAACGAAGTAGATGGGAATACGGGCCATAATTTTAAAAATATACTTAAATTACACTAGTAAGAAATTTTTACCACTGTCTGGTATTTCTTTCGGAATGCACCAAAATAGTACAAAAATTAAACAATAAAAAAAGTAAAATAAACTTTATTATTTCTTACCCCGAAACAGTTATACAAAGAATTTTGTTATTTTTAACACTAAATCCAACAGATTTTTTTACTGTCCAATGGTACGTTTTTTTGTAAACGGCTTTCCCTCATATTTTATCATGTGTGTGTAGATATAAGCAAATCTCATGCATGCGAGACATACTATCGTACGTGCATATAACTCAAAATGACCACTTAAAGTTAAATAGCCGTGTCCTTTAAAGTTTCAGTGGTCATCTACGTGTGAGGGTGGTCACCCCTTAGTGACGGGTCAGTCACCCTTAGCGTCAATGGCTATTCAACGAGAACGTTCACTCGACGACTCGACTCAAAAGAGATGATACCTATACACCATTTATTTATAAATAGACGTTTCGGTTTGTTATTAGGAGCATATGGGCAAATATACTTCACGTATACAAAACGCATTCAATTGATATTTATCGTTTGCAACCCATTAAATATCATACAATGTTTGTACAAAAGTTACAATTGAAATTGCATATTTCAAGTACAGACAGGTAATATTATAATTTATAGATTTTGTTATTAAACATTGTAAATGTATAGTTTGTTTTGAAATAGTTGGTATAATAATTTATATTAAAACATATACGGTGTGATAAATGGCTTGGATTATGCATATTTTATTTAAATTTTTAACTAAATTTAAAAAATGAATCAGGTAATTTAAGAATAGGTTATAACGATTTTAAAGTAAAAATATTTTATTTGAATATATTGCATATAACGGAAAAGAAGGGCACAACTTAGGATTCAATAATTTCAAGATAATCAACAAAAAAAAAATTAAAAGCATGTGGATAAATCAGTACACAGACTTTGACATCAACTTATAAATACTAAAAAAAATACTCAAAAATATGTTTTAGTAAAAATATATAATTTATGTGATCACTAAGAAAATTCTTTGTCAAAATTTGATTAAAATTGGATAAATAATATAGCCATAATACATTTTTAAATTTTTTAATAATATTTGTCTTAGAAAATTGGCAACACTGCACTTTAGTAAAGTTATATAATTTATATGGGCATTAAACAATCTTTTGTGAAATTTTGGTTAATTACAGATAAATAATATAGTCATAATACATTTTTTTAAATTTTAGTAATATTTTCTCGGAGAGTTAGCAACATTGTATTTTAGTAAAATTATATAATTCTTGGGGATAGCAGGAGAATTTTTGTGAAAATTTGGTTAACAACGGGTAAATATTTGTAGCATGTATAGCTTTTATTAATTTTTGAAAACTCTTGTAATTTTTTTCACGAAAAATTAGCAGCACTGTATTTTATTAAATGAACGAATAAGCTGACGACGCACACACATACACCATCATAAACTAAATACAGATTTGTCATCTGGAGGCTATATGAAGAATTTTTATACATATTTTTAATTTTTGAAAATGTTACAGACACCGTATTGATCCTTTCAGTTAAAGTTTGTCTCTATTATGCAGAAAAATATACATTTGTATCTATGTCCAAATTAAAATTATTTCTGAATTCATAAACTGTTATTAAATATTTTTGTTAAGTTTATTTCGTTTTTCTATTCTAAAAAACCATAAGTACGTTCTAATTTATGCAATTTGTTGCAGCGATAAAATTGCGTCTTTACTTTCTATTTTTTACGAGCAATTTTCGTGCAATTTCTAGTGCAATTTTATTGCGCAAAAAAATTGCACTGAAATTTGTATCGTGTAAAACAAGCATTACTTTCCGAGAGCAGGTCTGTATATGTTCAACTCTACATATGTAAATGAATCAATGATATGACATATAGTACTGATGCAAAACCTGAAACAAAACATTTGCATACCCAAAAAAATAAATTTCCATATAACAAAACCTTATTTGACAAAAAAAAGGCTGTGCGCGGTCCCCGTCCAGTTGGCTGTTTCGAACAAACAATTCATTTGGCCGTCCGCAGATCTATGTTCACTTAACCTAATAACGAAGCGAAGAGAGAAGCAAAGAGAACAAGTTATAGAGCTAGGATAGTAGTTAGTTAGTTAACATCGGTTGCTTGGTGGCTCGGTGGTCGGTAAGTCAGAGTACAGTAGGTAAGCGGATTAGAGGTAGCGCTAAACAGTTGGGATTACGTTCGTTTCGTAGCGGATTTGCACGATGACAACGCTCCCAGTCGGATTACACTGCTATGATACCCCGGGTGACTGTCTCTTTCTAAGTCCTAGAAAGATGACGATCATAATGTGCTTACACGGTGTAAAATCACTGTGCTTTGTTAGCAAAGGGTTGCCTGCCTCGTTCGCCTGTTTGGTCTCTGTGATCGTACTTTACTTATACCGTACTATTGCTTTTACGTTTGAGAGTTTGCTTTTGCTTTTGCGTACTTAGTTATGTGCTTGGCTTGTCTTGGAAATCTCAACTTTGTTCTAATAACGTTTCTGTTGTTTTTTTTCCTTACTTGCTGGTTGCTGCCGTTGCCTTGTGTTTGAAGTCTTCAAGTGCTTTTCTATTAGCTGTAATGCAGATCAACATCTCGGGTGTTGTGTTTATGAATATAAAAGATTCATTTTCGATAAGAACATCTTTTAATATCGACTTTGATTATATTTTTTAATTTAAAATATTTTATTATTATCGACTAATTTTTATGTTTATTACAAAAAAAAAACGGAGTGTAATCAATTCAATTCTATTTTTAGGCACCAAAAAACTAAATAAAAATGTTATAATTTCTATTTTTTTTTATTTGTTTAAGCATATACAAATGTTACATTTTAAATAATAAATTGAAATATTTATAGAGAGGTAACTGTGTTTTTATTGTTTTTAATTTATTTGCCAAATTATTTCTGTAAACGCATAACAGGAGAGTATGTATATGAAAACTTTAATGTTTTTTTTTTTTAATGTGTTTGGTTTCAAACTATTTGTGATTCATATATTTACCATTTATTTATTTACTTATTTACTTATTTAGTTACATTTCTGGGGATTTTATTAATAATTTGCTCAATTTTTTTGATCAAATGATTGGTGTAGTAAATGATTATGTATAATTTTTTATTATGACAGTCAATATAGAAAAATGTATGAATTAGAACACGTCCTATTTTTAATAAAATATGCATCTGCATATACGTCTGCACATTTTATTCTATATCGTGTAAAATGTATCAATTTTCTATATATAATTTTATAATAGAAAATTGTATTGTGTAAAGTCAGCAATAGTGATAACTTGCATTGTTAGTAATTTACGTTGTATAAGTATTTGAAACTATTTTCTTTCGGTAAATTTCAATTTCAATCAATTGATTTAAATGATCAATCAAGTAAATGTTGAAAGTCTTTCAATCAAGTAAGTTTGGCACAACTAGCATACAAAATATCGGTAAATCTAGTTACGTGGATGGTATTGAGTGACCAGTGGGCAGTGTCATGTGTTTGCACTCTGACCCGAGCTAACGATCATTGCCAGTGCAAACATCGCTAAGTGGATGGCCATGTCCGTTACAGATTCTTCATCGTTCGTTCATTCAGCAAGCCCGAATTCAACCCTTGCTTGCTGATGTAGTTGTTTGTCGGACAGTATTATCTGATATATTCCCGGGGTTTGTGCTCTTTAGTTTTCCTCTACGTACGTACGTACGTACCTAATTTGTTCGGTTTAATTTCGGAGCTTGTTGTATTTTCGGGGATCATCGATGTGAAAGGGTAACTTTACAATATTGTGGTCTGCTTTGTTTGCTTGTCTTGATAGCGTGCGCTTGTTGCAAGATTTCTGTTTTTACTCAAATTGTAAACTTGTTTACAATCTTCATCAGTTTGATTTGTTTTCGTACATAATAAAATTTTCCTTGATTGTAATATACTTGCTGTGCACTTCGAAAAACATCAATTTAAATTTTGTTGAATTTAAAGTATTTGATTATAAAGCGATTGCATAAAACGTTGTTAAACACATTTGATAATAACAATATGATTTAGTTGTTAACTGATAAACGAATGAGAGAGTTGACAAGTTGATTAAATTAACAAATTGTTATATATAATTACAGTGCCGGACTATGCTGACGGGGTGAAGTTTTTCGATGGACCGGTCGTAACAGAGACCACAGGGCTGATTATTTGAATCTTTCATTATCAAATTATTTTATTTATTTTTCATTTAGATGAAAGCCGTTAATCAACATATTTAAAAACATAAGTATGCAAAAATGTATTATCTACAATTTTGAAATTTTAATATAATATAATTTAAATAATAAAATATACGCTGGTATTTATTTTGCATACATATTTATATGTAAATGTAGTATTTTTTTAAATAAAATTATAGAAAATAGTAAAATCTTTATGATCTTAAAATAATTTGCTCTCTTTAATAGTTATGTACTGTTCGAAAAAAATTACCCAAAAACTGCCTATATTAGTTCATTCTTTAAAAAAGGTAAATAAATATAGGTAAATAAGTAAACAGTACCTTTTACTCCAGAAAAGTGCAAAAAATGGAAATTCATATTTTGAATTAGTTGATTATAATATTATCTTAAATATCAAATATACATACATACATACACAATCACGCCATGTACCCAACAGGGTGTGGCAGAAACTCTTTTCATCATTCCGTAATCAGTCTCCTCCAAACATTCCTATCCAAACAAGCAACTTTTGCTTCATCCACATTTATAATTCCTCTTATACATGCTTTTTTATTTCTACTACTTTTAAACTTTTGCTCACGCAAAACATTCTTAATCATACCACTCCAAGTATTCATCGGACGTCCACGCAAACGTATACCATCAAAATCATTCAAATAAATCTTTTTAACCAAACGTTCATTAGACATTCGCCCATCTTAACTAACTCTAACACGGCAACTTTTGCTACAACATTTTTTTCAATTTCACACTCATCATACACTATAATCTATTTCGTACCCGATCTCTCCTATTTACACCACATACCCCACAAAAAAAATCTCATTTCCACAGCAGTCATTTTCTGTTTATGCTTTTGCAACCAAACCCAACATTCAGTACCATACATCAACGTAGGCACCAAAACTGCATTATATATACTCAAACTAGCTTCTTTGGAAACATTTACATTTCTAGTAAAAGTTCCCAAAGCATCCAAAACCTTACAACCTTACAAAAGTATATTAAATATTATATAAAATAATTCTTATATTTTCAACTATCTCATTATACTAGTAGATAAATGATATTAGTTTTTTTGTTTTTTGTTTTCTGTACGATGCGTTTCGACGAGGGACGAAACGAGACAAGAAAACTGCAGGCAGCCGTATCGTTGTGGCTATGTTTCTGTCTGTCGTTGTTCGTTGAGAGTATAGAAGCGAAATAAAAAATCCGGGACAAACATTTCGAAACATTGTAAAGTCAAATTACGCCAGTAAATCTCGGTTGTGCGATGCGTGCTGCCCCGCCTTCGCTGTTTATTTGACAGCCGGGACCAAATTAAATTACCGACTATGAATACGCCGAGGCTAGGCTATGTATGTATGTATATAGAGACAGACGAAGGATCTTCTGATGCAGCTCTATAGTGGGCTGCATGTATCTTTCCACAGCTTGGCGGCGCAATCTAGACGCGAAATGAAACATATACAACATAAAATATTTCATCATTCCCACTAAAATTTAAATAAAATTGTTATTATTACTAATAATTTTATTTATATGAATCTAATACAAAACTTAGTTGTTATTAAAACACAAATTAAAACAATTTGAAAACTTGCTAATGTAAATTCAATTTTTTTTAATGATTTTCTCCGAAATTTTTCCAATAACAATTATATTGATATAGTATACAGTAATACCCATATTATATTATATATATATATATATATATATATATATATATATATATATATAATATATATATAATATATATATATTTAAATTTTAATTTTAATATAAAGCAAAATTTTGAAAAATAATATTTTTACACATTTGTTATTAGTGATTTTGCTATTTTGCTTTTCTTCATAATCTCTATGTTTATTGCGTGTCATTCAGATCTTGTAAAAATATCCAATTTCAGCTAATAACAGTCTTTAATTTGTAATGTTAATTGAGCAAATTACGTAGTTGTTCTAATAACATTTTGTCATGTGTATTTAGTTATGCAATTCTTTACTTCAGCTATATTTATAATTACTTACTTAAAAGTATGTTTCAGACAAAAAAAAATGATAATTAGATTGTAAATAAATCAGTACATATATCTAATTAGTATTAATAATTAATTAACTAATTATATTTTTTTCTAAAATAAAATTGGGATTTAGTTCTGTATTAATTTTAATTAAAAATAGACGTTTGACGTTCTCCACTTACGATATGATACAAAAATACAAAGTTACTTGTTTATTTATTGTATATGTCATTTGTATTATTTTAATAATAACATACTTGGAGTACGTCAAAACGTCGATTTATAATTAAAATTAACACAGAACTACATCCTAAAGCCATTTTATTTTAATATAATGAGTTCTAAAAGGTTTTTTACTATGTTATAGAATTTTTTCAGTTTTGATATTTCTGCAGTTTTCATTTTATTTTTTCTAATACACGTACGTATATTGGTCATAGTTACAAAAGTTTCTAGCCAGCTAGAATGTTTTTTGTAAATTTCAATGTAGTTTAAACAACACAAAGACATAAAAAACATCCATGCATCGAGTGAGATTTGAACCTAGGCCCGCACGGGTACGAGCAGTATCAGGCACACGCCTTAAACCTTAAATCTACTTATATTCATACTAATAAACTGACCAATAGTCATTAATATTTAAGATTCGAACTATTTTGTTTATAATTAAATTCATTAATAGATGTAAATTTATTTTTAGACAGTGCATGTCCGTACAAATCATTTATTAAAATGACTTAATAAACAAAACCGCAATAGCCATTTAATAATAATGATTGCTAAAAGTCATTCCATACAATCAATCAATATATCAAATCATTCATTCATATATGTACGTATTTATATATCCGATAGATATCATCACGTTATATGCGGCTGCGGCGTAGTGTTTATGCAGCAAAAACAAAAGCCGCCTGCAAGCTAAAAAGCTAATAAAAATGACTAACATAGTGTATAGTCATCCAATCAGCGAATGACCCACCAACTAAATACATATACATATATGATCGGACATAATTTTGACAGATTAATCGGAGGAACGAACGCAGTGCGTGTTGTTGCGTTTTATTTGGAATCGGGGATTTTTTTGTTGTTGTTATGATGCTGTGTGTGTCCCGAATTGCATAGAAAAGAGACACTGACGATGAGGCTACCACATAGAGAAAACGACGCAATAAAAATGCCAACCATCATATCCCGCACTCACATTGTTTGTTCTTCTCTATTTTGTCTCGTGTAGATGGCACCACTGCTGCTGAAGTTTTATAGATACTAGATTCAGTGCTTTTGCAAATGTTCTTAACCGTTGTATAAAAGTTAGTGCTAATTTTGAAAATAACAGTATAGTTATGATTATATTTCAGATTTAAATATTAAAATGTTAAGGACCGAATGTAAATTAGCAATATCATTAATCAATTGACCAACAGTTGACAATCTAGTTATCTAGTTATCCACTAATTAAATTAACAACTGACAATTATGCAACCGACTTTATGTAACTTTATTCGCAGTGTATCTAAAATATTTACATATAAACATTTTCCGATAGATAATTTGTAATATGTATTTCGAATTTGTAACAAGTAAAGTAACTCAAAAATTCAATGACAGAAATATTTTTTTTTGTATGAAAATCCTTATATTATATTTTTATAACAAAAGAATATATTGAATATGTAAAATTGTATTTTTTTTTTTGATAAATATTAAAAAAAAAACAATACAAGAAATAAAAATAATATTTTTTAAAAATATATTAAAATGCTAATTTTATAATAACTTTAAGTATTAAACAATAATGTTACATTTGCAAAACAATGTCAACAAAATAATTAAATATTAAGAATAATTCGAGATATTTCAGCAATCTGAAACATTTTCCGAAATAAGTTTCGGTAGTATATATATATAATATAAATCACGACTAGAATGTAATAAAATGGATTGAATTTAATGAGAAGGTACCTAGTCAAAAAAGTTAGATGTATAAATCAAACTCTCATTTAAGATGAGAATTGAAAGACATTTGGCAACATATTTTTTTGTTAATAAATTTCCAAGATTTTCAATGTTAAATAACTTTTTAAAACATCTTTTTGACTTAAAATTTAATCGATTAAAATATATTTTAGCTTAATCGGATTTAATAAAAAAATTGTATTTAGTACTACATATGTAAACAGTTTGATAGGTACTGATTGACAAACCTGTGTGTGCGGAATTTAGTTGCGTCCCGCATTCTGAAAACCCAATAGATCTTTCCTATGTGTGTGTGTGTGTGTACGTACATAGTAGTACGTATATCGTTTCGTTTCTCGGCGAGCAAAAGCAAAGAAGCAGGGGATGGATGTGATCAGGGTGATGTGTTCTAGACTTACACACAAACACACATACACACAAAGGAAAGTGAAGAAGAAGAAGAAGAAGACGAGGACAAAGCAAACGATAAGACGACGACGACGCATCGCAAGGCGATGGGAAGAAAGTCGACGCACAAAGAGACACCCAAACCCTGTGCTACAATGACATCAGGCTCTCTGTGCTCACGACAATCTATTGCTGAGAGAGCTTCATTCTCGAAACAATCAGTCGGTTTCTTAATAAACACTAACTAAAATCAACTTTAAATCGACAAAAAAGCATCTTTTTATTGACAATTACGAATAATTTTGTTATTAGATGTTTGAAAATGGACAAAGTAGCATTATTTTATTAATAGCAATAGTACTTATGCCCGTAGATACTTTTGTGTATGCTTAAAGTCGACTTTAGTTAAAGTGTTTATTATGTAACTGATTTTAAGTTTTCTAAACATATTGGCTAGTACTACAAGCTCAGTTTTTGGGTGTTTTAATTGCATTATCTTAAAACAGGTATTAGTTAAAACCGATTTTAAAACAGAGCTTGTAATAGTACCAGTTATTGAAAATGACACGCAATATATACTTGTATGTATGTATGTTCTTCTGTTACTTAAAAACTAAATCATTTTACCACCTTGTTTGATAACATATTTTTCTGAATTTTCTTATGTTAACAAAAATGGTAGTTTTCGCATAGTTTTTAAAAGAAACGTGTGGAAAAATAACAACAATAACTGAAATAAGAAGGGTTAGGATTAAGTTCTGTATAATTTTTAATTAAAATTCGAAGTTTCGATATACTCCCAAACAAAACATAGAAACAAGTTGCTAGATACAGAAACATTATGTAATTTTATGTAACATATAAAAATAATAAATATTATCTGTAACAACTAGAAAATCCATGGCCCGTATCCTCACCTCATTTATAAAAGTGATTTTTGCCAAAAGTACTTTTGACGTTTATTTAAAATCATTTATTAAGCACTTTATAATAGTTTATTTAAATTTTATAAAACCAAATTTAATAAAAAAAGATCGAAAATAGAAAAACTATTTATATTTGATCAAAAATATAAGCAAAAAATTATTTTGAAGTTAATGATAAAAGCACTTTTTACGAAACAGTGAGGTGAGAATAAAGAATGTTTCTTTTTATGAAATATTACATATTACTAATATTATCATATATGTCTGTATGTAAATTTGCTTTCTTTTTTTCTGTCCATAATTAATGAAGTAAAGTCATTTTACATATAATTTTATAGTAATTTTTACTATAAAAATTTATATAAATTTACAAACCTTTTTACAGTGTACACTAGAATCTGTTACATGCATTCTAGCATACCACTTTGTATGTTTTCCTATTCGAATGTTTCCGAGAATTACATTCGCGAGAAAGGCCATCATGTCAGTATCCGCAAACGTATCCCGAGCAGATAATTCGTAACCAGCGCGCCGCGACGCGCCGTACCGTGCCGCGCGTCAGTTGACATCACTGCCATCGTTGCGTTGGCGTCTTGCGTGTGTGTGTGTGTACGTTATGTGTCACGCGTACAAGATGGATACCGGCAGCACGGCGTGGGCTGCCCTAACACTAAAAGCAGGCTTTCACATGACGACTCGATCCGGCTCGGCTCTCCGGCTGTCGTAAGGCATCGTTCTGCACACGACGGAAAATCGATCTTTCTAATTAAATTTCTCAGCTAACAGATATCGTCCCTATTTGTTTTATTATAATTCAATTTTACATTTGATGATTTTTTATATTTACCAACTTATATTAGTATCCAAATTTTTTAACTAAAAAATGATTTCCAAGAAGAATAAATATGAATTATTAATAAATAATAAAGTTATTTCATTTTAAAATGATCTAGTGACTTTTAAGCCACCCTATTAAAAAGTGTAAAGAAAAACTGAAGAGCATTAGCCGCAAACGAATATCCTAATTTATTCAAATGAGAAATAAGCATTACATGCCAATAGAATACTAAGTACACTGTAAAAAAAATTCTATAATTTTTACAATAAATGTTATGGGTAACAAAGATACATATAGATATAAAATAAGTTTATATAGCATGTAAGTAATATTTAATAAAAAAATTATGTAAAATTATTTTACATTTTGAGTAAAATATTTATATATGTAAATGTATTCTTACATAAAAATATTAGTATTATTGCATATAAATACTAGTTGTATTACTGAGTGTTGTAAAATTACGTAACAATAATTAATAAATTATATAAATACCAGTTAATTTACTAAGCAGGTAATTAAATATACATTAAGTAATTTTAAATAATATGTCAAAATAAATAATATTTTCTGTGACAAATTAAAAGTTTTTGGTTTTCGTCGCGCATTGCTGCGCAACTGCGCAAAAATTCAGTATTCGAAAGATTACAAAGGTCTTTTGGGGGGGGTCTTTTGGGTCATAAATTTAAAATATTTATGCCAGAAACCTTCGTGGAAGTGTACTCAACAACTTCCCAAAGTTTCATGGCGATCGGATGACTGGTGTAGTAATGCATAAAGGACAAACAGACAGACAGACATACTTTTATTTTTATATATAAAGATTAGTATTTTTACATACAATTTACAATTTACAATTATATTTGTAAATTTACATAATTAATGAAGTAATCATTTTTTATGTAACATAACTCGTCAAACATTTCAAATGTAATTTAAATATTCACTTAATCGCAGAAATTTAAATATTTGTCACAGTAACGAATATAATGTTCAAAAGAATTAGAAAAATGTAACATTTACATAAAACAACAAAAACATATTAAAATAAGGCTTGTTTATTGTCCATATTTGCAATACAACATTCTGAAGCAAAAACCTAAAATAATAAAGCTATATAAGAAAAATCTAGGCGTGAACTGGAAAGTGTGATAGAAAGAAAAGGCAGCGTAACGTGTTTGATGTGTGTGAGTGCGATGGGACGCTTGACGAGGCGTCGCTAAAACGTCTCAGCAGCGACGCCGTCGCCAACATCATCAGCACCCAACCGGCGGCGGCGCGGCGTTCGACTGTTTGCAGTTGGCACGACGCCAAACCTCATCGTCGGCTTTTTGCCGAGGCGCTCACGACGACGCTGAGCGTTGTATTCCGACACGACACCCGACGCCCAAACGCCAACGCCCTCCAACCACCGAAAACTGCGATGTATCGTTTGTCCTTGTCCGACGAACGTACAACAGTTCGAATGGCATACATCTTAAGATATGGGCATAATGTATAGTCGTCTCACTCACATTGCAAAGCACTCACATTGGTTCATCGTCACTTCACAGACGGAATATTAGGTACTGGGTTTTCCGACATACTTAAAGATATATTTTATATACACAGAGTGGAGTAATAGTAGAAAAAGAATCAAATAGTTTTTGGTGCTATCAAAAATAATAAAATTTTGTAATAAGAAAAATTGATGTAACTTAAATTT
This sequence comes from Clivina fossor, assembly GCA_963966155.1. Taxonomy (NCBI): domain Eukaryota; kingdom Metazoa; phylum Arthropoda; class Insecta; order Coleoptera; family Carabidae; genus Clivina; species Clivina fossor. Next base: position 3,880,155 of record OZ014553.1, on the reverse strand, counting down.
ATTGAGATAAAAAAATCATTATAATTTAATTTTTGGTTTTATAAAAATAGTATTTTATCACGAATTTCATAATGCACTCGAATAAATAATTACTAGATTGAAGTAAAATACTATTCTTTTTCTACAAAAATATTTGTACAATAAAAAATGCATTTTTCGATCTGATATAAATGACATTTCAAAATCATTATAATATGAAAATTACAATAAATCAAATCAATAGCGCTAACTCGTCAGATATTTTAAAGATAATTTTTTGATTAATTTTAAACTGTTGAGTAATGATTAAAATTTTAAATGGTCAAAACTAAAAAACTAATTAAAAGTTAAAAATTCATACATTATCGAAAAAAAAAACCAATAAAAATTTTACACTAATATAAATTTAAATTTTTTTCTTTTATTTAGTAAGTTAAGAATATATGTATAGAATAATTTTCTAAATTTGTTTATAATTATACGATAAATAAAAACCTGTAAGTGAAATTTAAAATTATTTCACGCATAAGTTTGTATAAAATTAAGCCCATTATTTTGAAATGCAATTTCAACCCCAATTTTAACATTCGGTTACATATTAATGAAGTAATTCTATTAAAATCAATATGAAGAAGCTATCCGATCAATAACAAGAACATTTATCCATCCTCCCAACCCCCTGGCAGCAAAAACATAACTAGCACACAACTAATACTACACAGCTCTATAGTATTGTAAGTAAAAGCAGAGCAAACCGCCTCCAGTTAAACATCCGGGTAAATATATAGATTACTAATATTGAATGTCTATATACACACAGTACAGTGTCTGTTTCCGAGGCCGGTAATTTTTTAAATAAACGACCGAGGGAGGGCAGCAGCTTAACCGCCTCCGAACTCACTCCTGATTCAATTCGAAGAATCAGAACCGTTGGTGAGCTGCGCCTGTGAATGAATTTTAGGATGCAATGCACGTAACCCGGTTGAATCAACTTACTTGATTTTTCCTAATTAATTTATTTCATCACGAATTTTAAGTGCATGTTATTCGGTTTTACGTTTGTAATTTTATTAAGTTTACAAATATCTCTGTATACATTGATTTTTTTGTTTGTTATAAAATAAATAAAAGTTAAATTATATTAGTGATATCATATCACATCATAGTAAATATTTGTAAAAAAAATAAATAGACTATAGAACAAATAAAGTATAAAACTTTATGGCAACTGTGAAAATTTCGTATGATTTTGGTTGCACGGAGAAAAACGTTTCTTTGATATTAATAAATAAATTTCAATAACATATATTTTTTTATTTTAAATAAATTTATTTAGAGTAAATATACAAGCTCTTTATTGTAAAATAATTATTTGTTAGTAATAAATAAATACTTTTAAATCAAATAGATATTTATTTGCCACTATTGAAAAAAATATTTATTGGAATAAAAATGATTTTCTTTACTCTAAAGAATGCCTTTTCTCCGTGTGCAATTGTATTTTTGTTTTTAAAGCAACTATTCCCACCAGTCACCGGAGTTACGAACTAATGCAAAGTTGCAAAATTGCTAATAAATTTGTACAGTTGCCAGTAGAATTTTGGAGTTGAAGCTGGAGTCAGAGAAATGGAGCAGCATGATTTCAGCCGAAGAAGGAGCGGATTGAGTGCTCCATTGCTCCATATTTAGTAATGTCATTGAAAAAATCGATTCTTTACATATTTTTTAAATTTGGCAATGCATTTTTGAAAATTTTAAAATTTCATGAAATATACTAGGTAACTTTTTTATTTTTTAAAGCTTCACATTTTTTTCACCAAAAAAAAAATCAATAAAAAGCTATTTTATTTTTTCTTTGTTTGCAATTAAAGTGAATAGAAATTAAAAAAAGATACATTCTATCTTGCTAACATTAAACATAAATTCCTACAAAATAACTACATAAGTAAAATAAAATTTAAAAATGGTAATTTAAATGAGTTTATAATTAAAAATAGAAACATTGTTTTATCCGTTTGGCAGCAACAAAGCATTATTGATCTAAAAAAAATTTGTGGATTTATTATATCTATACATGAATATTAATTAATTGTGTGTATAGACGAATAACATATACTTATTCGACCAAAATTGAAACAATTTTTCGATTGCAAACCGAATAATAAAAACATGGTCGAATAAACCAAATACCAAATAATTATCCGGCTTCTGTTCTATACTATTAGCGAATAGCGTAACAATGAATATTTGACCAAATTTCAATTAAATATTCGACAGAACAAAGAATAATTAAAACATGGCCAAATAAGCCGAATATCAAATAATTATTCGATTTCAATTCCATATCTCTAATGAAATTGTTATATCCGATTTCCACTTCTCATTCACTTGAGACCTAACTATTAAGTTTTATGTGTAAAGTTAGAAAGAAAAAGGCTTGAATTGAAGGTGTGTGCGACTAGGAGCAACGGATTCAAAGATCATAATTCAGTATCACGGCCGGAAACAAAACACCATCGCATCGTCGACTGCGTTGGCATTCGTCCAATCGGCAATCGCCAAGTACGGTGGTACAGCAGTAGACACACGATTAATCAGAACACAAACACAAACACAGCACCGCGCAGCACAGCGTCACGTTTCGTCAACAATTTTTCTTTGTTCTCTTTCAAACTTGTTTCTTTGGGCAATTTCTTCTCCACGCTCTTTCGACGATATTGTCATCTACTAGTTTTGCGCGCGCCAAGAGAAAAACTCAACAGCCAATAGACGAATTACTGAAATGGACGAAAAGTTGTCCTATATGGATACACATATTATGCAATTGTATTTGGTTGGCATTCTGCCACTAACATCTGGACCGCATTTACAAATTTCTCGATTTTTTTTTGTTTATATGTTTACTGTCATATACCTGTATATACCTGCTGATATAGTTCATGAACACGTGGTAAACTGAATATATTTTCAGTTTAAAAAACTAATTTATTTTGTGTACTTATCTCATAATTAGTGTTACTTTTTAGTCGTAATGCTATTGATTCTGAACTACTGGCTTATAAGAACACATATTCAATAAAAAATTTGTTAAAAGACATTAATAATCTCAATTTTTTTACTGTAAAACGTAAAACTAAAATCGTACATTTGCGTTTTATTTTTTTTACGTTACGAGTTGTAGATACGTAGTTTGGTATAGAATCAGCTTAACGCTAAACCCAATAATAATTTTATGATAAGTAAAATAGTTTAAATGAACTTTAAGTAAATATTTTAAATTTTTAGAAAAATAAAAACTGCACATAATAATATACTAAACATAAAATTTATTAAGTAATTTAAAACAATATTAAAATTTTTTTTTCTATTTACATTTAAAAGATTAAGAATGTGTTTGAATTTTGAGTTTCTAGTTAAATAAAAATTAACCGCAATTTATAAAAAAATTATGATAAAATTCTAATGTAAAAGTTTTTAATTTAAAAATTGTCCTAATTTGTCTTCTCGTGATCTTTTAAAAATACTCATAAACCATGCATACCAAAAATACTTATACCAACTTAATAAATTCCTGTAAACAGTCTTAGATAAAATGCTTTGAAAAAGATAATTATATATTTCTATAAAATAGAATAAAACTTGTATAGACTTATTTTTAGTTAATTGATCTAATACAAAATTGAGCAAAACTCAAACGAGAATGTACACAAAAAAATAATAATAATATCATTTGAGCTTTAAACATGTGTCTCTTTCATATAAAATATAATATTACAGAATCCACCTCTGAGTCTACTTCACTATAAAAAGTAGAAATCTAGAAAAAGAATTTTCGTGAAAAACTGAGTAAAACGACATAAAAAAGCAGTGTGGCAATTTGTTCAGGCACAGCGTCAGAAACAGTGGTCAACCGTCGAGGTTCGTGTAAGCGTAAAAGCTTTGCGGCGCCGAGGCAAACGCCATCTAAACGGCGGCGGCCGGCGTAGCGCACGACGCGACACAAACCGGCGTCCAGCGGAACATAACAAACGCGACGCATTTCGCACTGTTGAACTTTACGACCAAGACGGACAAAATGCTTCTCGCAAACCTAACCGAACAAAGAAAACGAAAATTACGATTTGGATGAGTGTAATAGAAAGATATTTCTCTAAAATTGCCCGACAAGCTTGTGTCCATATTTGTGTGTTTATATTATTACGATAAAAATTGTTTGGTAAACATTTACGTATTTCTGTATAAGTAAAATTTAAAAATTTATTATCAATAAATACAAACAAAACAAAAACAAAAAATTGTGACTGCATAGCCGACCGCATCTAATATTAGAAAAAATATAATAAAATGTGAAATATTAAAAATATTTATCTAAAATATTTCTTTTATTACACTCACAACCGTTACAAAATGCTATGAAATATACGAGTATCATTTAAAAAAAGCAGAAAAACGGGGCTACACGGTCAATTTTTAATAATTTTTACTTGCATTGTCAATGATACAAATTATTAGTTCATAGCCCAAAAACTGTATTATAGTTCAAATAACTCAGATATATGTGATTTAGCCGATTTCACTTCAGTGATAAGTACAAAGTCTTTAATTCCAAAAAAACTTTCTTAAGTTTAGTGTCCACGTGGCTCCAAATAGAAACTTATGACGAGATATATCATGCTTTTCTGCTTACTCTTAAATCATATTTAAATTCAAGACATTTTAAAAATATAATTTTACAAATTTTTTTTTTTCAATTGCATTATTAAAAATTTGCTTTATTCATAGCTATCTTACAGTAAAACTATATTTACAACAAATACAAGTTGACGTCAGAAGTATTTTTGGCAAAAATTACTTTTATAAATGAGATGAGAATAAAGACCAATATGTTTACTTTATATATTAAATTATTTATACAAGAAACTCAAAATTAGAACTAATTTACAAAAAAAATGTTTATCGTAAAAAATTATTTATAATTATTATCCTGTAATTTGTATCTTTTTCTGTAGAGATATATTAAAAAAATATATAATATTTATAAAAATAAAACCACGACATGAAAAAGAAGGAAATAGAAGAAACAAAAAAAAACAAGAATAATAAAATTGTATTTGCAGGATTGCATGGAATACATACATACAAGCATTCGAAAATAAAACTCTGAAGCGAGGACAATACATGATGATGTACATATATATATATATATATATATATATATATATATATATATATATATATATATATATATATATGTGGTGTGCTGGAATACAAAGAAGAAAAGTATGTGCTTGTATATGTGTATGTGTGGGTAGCCCGTTATAAAAATGTATTAAGGAAAAGGAATAAAGTGTTTGTTGTGGTTCGTCCGTTGACGGACGGTAGCAGCAGTGAAAAATTACGACTCTTTCACTCATATTTTATGCAAACATTCTCATATATATACGAGTATATACCCATACACCATATCCGACCCTACTCACACATATACGTTTACACATAACAAAAGAAAATGATAATATTTAATTATTCATTATGTTTCTTTTACTATTATCGTAAATTTAATGTTACCGCATATTGACAATTTTAAAAATTTAAGTATTACTATCAAATTAGAATTTTTTTGTATATTTATAGTAATTTACTTTTCTTTTTCTTCAAAAAAAAAAACTTTAATAATTACAACATACATTTTTGTAGTTCTCATTTGATTTTCATCCAAATTTTGTTCGATTTCAACACGACAGTTTACGGAAAGAAATACTTTTATCTGACAAATAAAAAAATGTCAAAAGTATAATTTCAATCTCTCAAGTAACTGATGTTATGCGCAGTTTCTAAACAAGAATTTACTCAAGAATTATCTAACAATAAATTAAATTTAAGTCTAGTTAAAATTATGCTTTTCATGAAATATATGTTGAGTTTTAAGTCTGAGTTAGTAAACCATAAAATAATTTAAAATCATATTTAAGTTGATAATGATTTGACATTTATTACTTATTTCATTGTTGTGTCCAATTCAAATGTTTATTAAAATTTAAAAAAATAATCTGTAGACGAATTATCGTAACTTCCGAATTTAACTCGGGTTTTGATTTAACTATTTCTCTCTTGTGAAACACATTTTCAAACTTAATTTCGAGTTAATTAAAAATTTAAAATTAAATACTCGCGTGTAAATTTTTTTGAGATAACAAAGAAATAATCATAAAGAAAATTTTTATAATTAGCATTTTAAAATATTTTTTTTTAGATAAACATATAAACTAAAACGGCTTAAGGTTATAGTTCTATATTAATATTTATTAATAATCGACATTTCGACGTCCGTCTTCATCATGAAAAATAATACAAATGACATTCACAATAAATAATAGAACATAGAAATAAGTTACTAAGTAAAAAATAAGTAACTAGATCATACAATTTAATTAATTGAAGTTAAATTTTATTTAAATCATCGCTTTCAAAGTGATTGATGTCATCTTTTTCTTTATAAATTTCTATGGCTTCTCTTATCAATCAATCAATTATTATTATATTATATATATATATATATATATATATATATATATATATATAAATATATATATATATATATATATATATATATTATATATAAGTGAGAATTAATGGTTGTAATGAAACAATATCAGAGTGAAGAGTCCCTGGTTCGATCCCAGGTCGAGGTGATATGTGTTTTTTCATTTTCAGTTTAATAATTATTTCATGCTTATATTTGAAATACTCTGATATATATATATATATATATATATATATATATATATATATATTATGGCGTTTTTGTTTAACCAATTTATATAACAAAAAATAATAATGCATATACATATGTATATTTTTGCTCGGTTAATTTCCTTTAGGCAATGGAAAAAAAGAATTACATTTATTTATTTTAGTTCTGTTTTTATAACCATTATTTTTGTTTCAGCTGCATTTAATTTTAATTTTATAAAAATAATAGATTTGTTATTGTACATTTTAATTTTTTTTATTTAAAATAAATAAAAATATTATATTTATTATATTATTTGGTTTCGTTTACCATATTTTTATTTATACAATTAATTATACATAACATCTAAAAAAATCAATAATGGTATAGAATATAATGATGGTTATATTTTTCTTACGGTAATTAATTAGAATGGGTAATAATATAGATATATATATATATATATATATATATATATATATATATATATATATATATATATATATATAACTGATTAGCTGAAACTGTTAATTAATTTAGATAATTTTGATTAGTTAAGAATTATTGAATAATGATTTATCAACGTAAATATAATAATAATAATAATCTGTAAACGCAAGAACCCTTGAAAGATCTAAGCTTTCATAACAATACTTAACAAGAAAATATATAAATAAATATATTAGTTATTAGTCAAAGAAAAAAAAAAACTATTAATAATTTCATGAAATAAAATGAACTAAAATTATAGTTATAAACAAACTAATCAAGTTTTATGTTTTATTTTTAAATAATATATCTCCAAACTATCATTTAATATTAATAAAAACAAGTTAGCAACGAAACAAAGTAAAAAATGGAATCAATGTAAACAACAAGTTAAGAACATAAATGTTGATGACGTGTTCTGCTAACACTAATGTCCACTTCCGGTCTGGTTTCTACAGAGCGTCTTATTAAACGAGCATAATTGAAAATTATAGGTTAACTCTCTAGAACTCCAATCTATTTGGTTGTCGTTCACATTGTTGTGTGTGTGAGTGTGTTCCAACTTCTTCCGTTTGTATTTTCGTAGTTCAATATCGTGTGGCTGCTCGAACTCCGGCACAAATTGATATATAATTGAGAGATCGTTTACGTATTTCCTTACTATGATTATATTTACGTTAGCTGACAAAACATAGTTTTGCTTATTAATATCCGGACAAAATATATTTGAAACTGGATTTTTATATTATTTTTAAAATATATTTTAATCTAACCATTTTATACGATCCAAGAAAAAAGTTTAATGGAGAGTGTGCTAGAACGAATGAATCTATAACAAGCGAATACTACACTATAAAAAAAATATAATAATTATCGTTGGACGCTTGCTTACCAACGATAATCATGTATATTTACAACAAAATATATTTTTACAATCATCTTTTTTTTAATGTAAAATTACAATTATAAAATGTAACATAGTTTCATATTACTTGTAATATTGCAAATTTACAGAAATATATATATTTTCATTTTCTACAATAATTGTTACATTTGTTGATGTAACTATTACATCGATTACTGTATTTAAGAGTATATGTATGTGATATTTATTCTTAAATACAATAAATCGACAACTAACAATAAATTACAGTCAAAAAGTTGTTCTGTAAAATTAAACAAAAAATTGTGAAATTCATATAATAATATGGAATACATATGTAATATTACAAAAAGCTCATAAACAAGGAATTTTACTAATGATAAGTAGTTTTTTTTTACATTTTTACATAATACTGTTTGTCTAATTATATGAAACAAAGATTTAAATTTAAAAATATAATATGAATTGTAAAATTCCAAAATTTTAGTAATATTTACAGATTTTAGTAAATTTACAAGAAAATTAAAAATCACAATTAAATATATAGTAAAATTATTATGATTATTATTGTAAATTTGCACCGTTTTTTTTTATTATTAAAATCAAAATGTTGCAACAAATAGAAAAGCTACAACGAACACATAGGCTAGTAGGTACTATAAACTTTAGAGTGCTTTACAGGTGCTTTAGTTCATTTGTTTATGACAGTTAGGTTGTTTTCAAACTGATAAAATAACATACTAGTGCCAGTTGTAGTTGTTTTCCAGCAGTCATAATTTTTTTTATCGTTTATAAGATTCTGTTATTAGTGAGGCTATAATATTTGTTATGCTGAAGAATTGTTGACGCATTTAATTATTGATAATTTTTTAAGAAACTTTTTCATAATTTTTACTGAGGAAATGAAAAACATATATCTACGATTTCAAAGAATTTAATTTTTTTCACATATATATATATAGGTGTAAAAAATGCAGTACATCAATCATAAAATTAAATTAAGTTATATGTAAAAAATTACAAGCATTAAAATTATCTGTAAACGTAAAAGAAACAAGGCAAATAGTATGTTATTTTCGCTAAAAGTTAAATTTCTAAAAACTTTCTTAATTATCAATTTTTTGTTATTCTTACATTAAACACTAAATTTTCTTAAATTTTTTAGAGTGTATGTGTCAATTATTTTAACCGTGAGTTAACATTTAAACTTATTGATATATATATATATATCTGTAAAAAGTTCACAAATATTTTTTCGTTAAAAAGTTTTAAATTACTTTTCAAAATATATGTATTTCATTATACATTATTAATGTCTTATTAGAAATTAATTACTAATTTTATTTTATTATAGAAAATATTTGATATAAGAAATAAATTTCATAAAATAAAAGTAAGAATAGGTATATAATAGAAATAACTAGAAGAAGATATTTTGACATATAATTATAGCATATATAACAACAAAAGTGACATTTGACAGCTGTCAATTATCAGTGAACAGATAATTTTTACAAAATAAAACTTGTCTCTAGTTTTAACAAGTAAAATGATACAAATACGGGTTTTGCCTTATATTATTATTTAACGAATGCTATTGTAAGCTTAATTAACAAGATTAGAAGTATATGGGTAAACCCATATATAGACTACTTTGACATTTCTCGGAAAGTTGGCAACACTGTATTTTAATAATATTATAATTTATGTGGGCAATAGGAGATACTTTTCTGAAAATTTGATCAAAATCGAATAAATAATGTAGCCACAATGAATTTTTTAAAAATTTTGTGATTTTTTCTCGATAAGTTGGCAACACTGTATTTTGTTAAAATTGCATAATTTATTTAGGCACTAGGAAAAACTTTTATAAATATTTGATTAAAATCGGTTAAATAAAATGGTCAAAATAAATTTTTAAAAATTTTACTAATTTTTTTCTCGGAAAGTTGGCAACACTGTATTTTGTTAAAATTACATAAATTATATGAATACTAGGAGAATCTTTTGTGAAAATTTGAGTAAAATCGGTTGAATAACATGGCCATAATAAAATTTTTAAAACTTTAGTAATTTTTTTCTCGGAAAGTTGGCAACACTGAAAATTAATAAAATTATGTAATTAATGGGAGCATTAGAGAAATCTTTTCTGAAAATTTGATCAAAATCGGATAAATAATGTAGCCACAATGAATTTTTAAAAACTTTAGTAATTTTTTTCTCGGAAAGTTGGCATCACTGGAAAAAACCAAAACCACATGACCATCTTGGGCACTAGGCAAATTTATCCTGAAAATTTCATTATAATCGGTTGAACCGTCTAGGAGGAGTTGCGATCACAAAATTTTGTCTGACGACCGAGCGAGCGAGCGAGCGAGCGAGCGAGCGAGCTGACGACGCACATCCATACACCCACATAAACTAAGTTCAGATTCGTCATCTACAGGCTATATGAAGGATTTCTATACAATTTTTTTTTTTTTTTGAAAATGTTACAGACACCGTACCAAACGCTTAACTACTTTTCCTTGCAGTCAAAGTAGTAAAAATGCTAATATAGTAAACTTTAATTTCATTTGAATTACATGCTGTCTTTTCATTTAAAATGTTAGAACAAAAATAACGATCAGTTGATTCAAACTGATAATGAGCAAGTATTTTTTTTACTGAAAAACTTTAAATTAAAAGAAAATTGCATGCAACTGTCTTAATTTTTAATTCAAATGCATAAAAAGAATGTCAAATTTATTGTATTGTATTAACAAATTTTTTTAGAAAAGATGAACAAAGAATTAATTTTTTTTAAAATTTAATTTATTTATTTGTGATAAAATATGTACTTCCGCAAAAAAAATTTTAACTATTTTAACAATTATTTCAATTTTCAAAATTTTTTTTAATCGGAATACATTTATGCATATAAAGTATATAATAATTTTTAATCATTAATTTCACTTATGATACGCGTTCAAGAATTATAATATGTGTCTAAATTTAAATTATAACATATAGTAAAAGAATCTTTCAGAACTCATTATATTAGAATAAAACGGCTTTTGGTTCTATTTCTGTAATAATTTATTAATAAATCAACATTTCGACAAATTGAACATGCGACTGCATTAGGAAAAAAAATAGAAATAACATTTATAGTAAATAAACAGAACATGGGAACAAGTTACTAGGTAACAAATAAGTAACTAGATCATGAAATTTATAAATTTTTGATCAAAAAAAGCAAAATTTTATTTAAATCAGTGATTGATGCTATCTTTTTCTTTATAAATTTCTATTGCTTCTCTTATCAATCTGGTGTTAATATTCAAAATTTACAACTCGAAGATTTTTTTGATTTATTAATAAATTATTACAGAACTAGAACCTAAAGCTATTTTATTCTTAAATTATAACCTAAATACCTTAACACATGTACGAATATATTTTAGCTAAAATTTATGTTGGCCTGAAGACTGTTGTAATCGAAACTAGTCGCCAAAAATCAATAAAACTAATAAATTTACACTATTTATATTTTTTTATTCCTGATTTAAATTGTTAATTATATTTGAATAAAATAGGAAAAATTATTAAATACAAGATTTTTAACAGTATAAAGTAGAACGATTATGTGAAAATAAATTTATTTAATATTTAATTTTATCTAACTTTACCCAATGGAAATATGATTATAATTATATAATTTAATCTATAAATATAGCTTCCAAACCAAAACCACAGATAATATTAGAAATAATGTTCGTTACGTTTTCTATTCATTACGCAAACCACATACAATTATTTGTGTTTAGATACTAAAAAATAATTTCAGTTTTTGTATTTGATTTATCCTGTTCAAAATACAAAAGAAAATCTAATCCATTCTCACACATTGAATACAAGCTATTCACTGAAAATAATGTTGTTTTGCTAGCCGCGATAATTAGAAAACCACAAATATTGTTACAGAACAAAATTTCAAAAAAAAAAAAAATGTTATACGATTGTATATTGTTCGCACATGTCGTCATCGTGAACCACTCATTATCGGTGGCAGTTTGCGTGTGCATATAAATAACACGCTATTATCATCGCCAAACCAGAACCGTTTAATAATGGTTCTTTGGTTGAAATGGTGAATCGTATTATACGTATGTATACACCCGTGTAACTATCAGTTAGCGTCTTTTTCAGTGCTTGCACACCATCACAAACTGAAACAACAAACACATGCCTCTCTAGATGCGGTATAAGTCTTTTGTTGTTAATGTTGTTCGTTGGTTGTTGTTGTTATAGTTGGCGTTGAAATAAGCGCTTTCTTGTTCAATATGATGACGCTGATGTTTCTTCTTGCTGATATTTAACTAACATGTTTCATTCACCAAGCGTTTGATTTTATTCTTTGTACCGACTTTGGTTTTTTATTACAAGATGATACGATAAAAATTATTAGGATATTAATGTGGAAAAACATTTTTCGCATTGTACAAGATAATTTATAAATAGTGTAAATAACTTTGGCAACTTGGTAAGGATAATTAAAGACGTTTTACAATTGGCCTATGTACGGTTACGACAAAAAAGCAGAAATGCATGTATCTTTTCGCATAGCGACTCGACAGCGAGAAGCGAGAAGCTTGTCGTCAGTTGTTAACGGAAACAAATATATTTATAATTTATGTGTATCGTTGCTATTACTGTTTGAGTAATTTGAACTGTTAACTATGCCGTATAGGTTATGTATTTTACTTTCCTTCACGTTTTTGCAATACATAAAATCTTAATATTAACATAAATTCAAATGTAATATGTATGTTAATAACTAGTCAGTCATTTGTTTCAATATTTTTTTTTGGACAAATATAACTTGTTGTTATAGTTGTGATTGTGAATCTAAACATTATTAACGTTCTTATTATCATTAGCGATTTAGTTTCCGTTATCGTTTCTGATCAACTTCAACATGAGTAAATTACAACTTCTAATAGACGAATTTGTATCAAATGGTTGAGATATTTACATCCAAAGCTTAAATATGAAATTTATTAAAAATTCATTTAACTGAATTTTTTTTAATCGTGTTCACGGATAGATAGACGGACATCACAATAAAAACAGTTGATTCATGTTACAGAAAGGCTTATTCGTGTTTCTCTGTAAACATTTTTAAAAGTCAAAATTGGTATGATTGCAATATCACCCTCACTATATGTAACGATTGATAAAAATTATACAAATATTTGTTTTAACATTTAGTCATCTAATGCCCGGTTTCATAAACAACAAGTTAGTAAAAAATTAAATATGTTTATTTTCTGTATTATAAACGCTTAGTAAATTTACAAGATGAACAAATCAACCTAATAAATTATTTGGTCAAATATCCTGGTAGTAAATTTTACTCTAGAAGTAAATAAATTCATAATCTACAAATTTTATTTCAGTATTATCCAGTATATCATCTATTTCTAACAAATTTTTTTGTCGGATTCTCTGTAGTATTTGCTTCTGTAACGATTTTTATCCACTTTCATGTGTTTTTTAACAATTTAAAAATATTATTGAAAGCTTTGAAAGTTCTTTTGACAAATGTCAAAATTCTCAATCGGTAAATCTCCCAGTAGTTGTTTGTTTAAATTGTTTAAAAATAAATTCAGTTATCAAGCACTAAGGATGCCATCTACGATGTATGGTAAAACGTCTGCGACTACAATAGGTCAACCACGACATACCAGTTCAAAAAATTCTGTAAATTCTATTAATACCGACCGTGAAACCCTGACGATTACTATTGAATTTACTTGTTTATTAACTTTATTTGTAAAGTCTAATTACTTTAGCGTTTATGAAACCGGATCTAATTCGAATTAATAAAAGTTTTTTTTTATTTTGTAAATAAAATAATAACAATAATAAAAAACAATATTAAATTTTATATTAATTAATAAAATAAATATGTATCACCATTACTGATAATCATATACTGAATCTCTGTATTGCACAACAGATATGTATGAACGTATAATCCATATGGCATATATATGTGGTATATGTATATTGAATACTTATGTATAAGGTATTAAATATACACATCGTTTATGTCGGCACTAAGCAATATAGCAACGGGGGCAATAGGGGGGCAACGGGGGTAACTTAGTCGGTGTGCGGCTTACATAAAAGGCTGTTAATGAATTGGGTACTTCGGCGCCGGTAACGAACTACCGCACGACTCACAGATGAAATGTATGTATGTGTACTTATATTCTCAGCCGGTAAATAAATGTCTTCATCGCTTCTTCTCTTCTGCTCTGCTCTGCTCATGTTGTGTGTGTGTGTGTGTGTGCTTCATAAGCAGTAAACGCGCGCCAATCAACCAATTCTACAAAGGAATCCGCGCGGCTGGTTTCCACGGAAACCGTTTTGCAAACATAACAGACAAATGGACATGGCGGAAGGAAGCCTTCATGTGTTTTGTTTTTATATGGCCAATCTATGTGTTGACATTCTTTTGGGCTCTTCACTGCCACTCACTCATCTCGCTAAGCTAAAACTAAATAGAAAGATGGTTGATGGGTTATACATGGTACCCATTATGTAGGTATATGGAGAAAAAGAATTTGCACTGCTGATACAATATTTGCGACATTAATGGTTGCAGTTATTATCCATTTGGAGGTCAATGGTGTACCGACAAATGCTCACTAACTCATGTTGACCAAGATTATTAATGAGATAAGTCGATTTTACACTCGCTGCTTTGTTTGTCTACAGTCAATAATTTATTTTGCATTTTTTAACGTAAAGATTTACTCATCTGTCACAGCAAGTTTAAGGAGAAATAAACTAGTATACCTATATGTAGTTTTATATAGTTTTAATAGGTTTATGTTTTACATACATACATAATCACGTTACGGTGTAGCACAAACTCTTTTCATTTATTAGTTTCCTATTCCTATCCAGAGAAACAAATTTTGCTTTATTCATATTTATAATGTCCAATTTCTGTTTTTTATTCTTATCACTTGGAAAAATTTGCTTTCAGGAAACACTCACTCCTCATTTAGTTATCGAACTTCCAAGCAGACGTATATCTTCAATATCACACTCATATATATTTTTTTAACCAAACATTTATCAAACATTTGTTCAAGATGGCTGAACCATCTTAACTAACACCAATTTTTGAAACAACATTAATTTTAAATTTGGTGATATTTTCAAAAATTATAGATACTTTACTACTGAAAAGATATACAGTACGAGTAGTACCTTCGCTAACAAATTTAATTCGTTCCACGAAGTGATTTATAGTACAAATTATTTATTAACTAAATCTCGATTTTCTATATATTTCAATGCAAAACTTTTCAATAAATGTAAAGATACATTGATATATTGTCTAATTTACTTATTTATTGATGTAAGTTAAATTTTTCATTAAATATATAAATATTTAAATTGTATCGATATATATCGATGTATCCATATTATCGATATAACAATATTTTTTTAAATATTAATTATTGACATTATCGATATTTTTTTAAATATCAAATATCGATATGAAATTCCAATATTGCCCAGCCCTAGTTGAAACAGATTAAAAGATTGAAACAAAAAAATTATGATTCAGCTAACAAATAATTCGTATTATGAAACTATTTGTGGAACAAACTGAATCCGTTATCTGATATACTAGTGTGTTATTATTTACTTTTATTTATTAAAAGTGCTACGGTATAAACTTTGGTTGACAAACGTGTGCGTCATTGGCATTAAAAAGAGAAAGGATAATATTTTTAGTAAATTAATAATATTTATTTTTCAAAATACTGTTAATTACTTTATAAAATAATTAACCTTAAATATAGTTCAAAATGAACTGGAAATATATAGTTGATATCTGATAATTTTCCATGTGAGACAGATTGAACACGGGGACGTCATATATAGCGGATAGCAAAGCAAATATTCAGAAGCACACAGACATATATACACATACACATATATTCTTATTTATCGTAGTAATATTTTTATAAATGGCTTTTGTTTGTTTGGTGGGATCGAGAGATGAAAGGCACCGTGGTACCGACCGGGTAGGAGGTCTGTATCGCGCGCCACGCCGCGCACCGTAACACTACCAAGCATAAATCAATCGCATAAACGCGCTGTGGCTTTGGCTGTTGTTGTTCTCTGGATAAGTTGGCGACTTGTCTGCCTCGCTGGCTGCTGCTGCCTTCTTTTCCATACCACTTTGCAATTTCGAGATTGGCGTCGTTTATACAACGAAGAAGTTAATTGATTATTTGCTCATTATACATGATGTTTATGTAGTTTATTTGTATAGGTAACAGATATGCCAAAAATCACATACACTCAGATTGATTCAACTAGATTTAATGTTTGTATAGTCACAAATATGAACTGTTTTTCAATGATAAATATAGTTTTTAAACAAATATTAGAAAATCGGTAAAACCTTGAAGACCTCATCAATTTTTGTCACTAAACGAGTGATGTTAGTCACTTGTACGTTTAGGTGAGCTTCCGAATAGGTATGAAATTGTTTTGCCACCATCGGATACGAAATAGATTGGGGGTATTAAGATTCTGAAATTGGAAAATAGTTAAGATGATTTAACCATCTTCAGTAAATGTATTATAAACGTTTGCTTAAAAGAATATATATTAAAGATATATGTATACTTTTATTTATTTCATTTATAAGAAATGTCAATTCTGAACGTTTTGTAATGTAGCAATTATTATTGCATAAACCAAATGAGAAAAAAATAAAGTTAAAAAGCGTTAAAGTGTAACTTAGCCGCAAATTATAGAAAATTAATTCGTGGATGATTTAGCCTTTCACCTGCGACTGTACTACGTGTTATTGACTAGATTGTATTAAACACGCATTCACGCAGTACAAAGCCTATGTGTGTTGGTGTGTGTGTGTGTGTGTGTGTGCCAGTCGGTTAAAGTACAAAAAGGCCGCGGCTCCATGAATCCTCTGTCGGCGAATACCAAACCAATTAGATAATATGATTGATATCCAGTAGTGAATGGATCACGCGAACCTATTGGCACAGCCACAATCAAACAACCGATACGTTGTATGTATGTATATTTATATTTTATTTTAACTGGCTGTGTATGTATTATATTTATATGTATAAAATATAGATTTCGATATTTTTGATTTATAAAGCTTTTATTTTTTTCATTTTAAGTAAGTTAATTTTTGCTGGTAATTAAATATTTAAAGCAATTAAAAATACAGATAATTTTTTAATATATAGATGTATAAAATTTTGATGGAAGTCAATTCTGTGTCAAACTTTTGGTGGTATTTTCCAACTTCTTCAGGACTTGAAATTTACTAATGAACTGAACTAATGAACTGTACAATGAGAATAGTGACAATAAAAATAATATTAAAAATTATTATAACTTACAAATATATGTACAACAATCATAAAATTTGCGGAATATACAAATTATGAAGTCGATAAATAATTAAAAGTAATAAATCAATTTTGTTAATGAGAAACAATATAACAAAAATTGTAGTCAAATATTTGACTACAATTTTTGTAGTATTGGTTTTTTTAATGTACCTAAATGGAAACTGTATGCTAAATAAAACGATACGTATTTTTTTAAATGTTTATATTTAATTTATGCAATTTATGCAATTTATAATTAGTAAATTATTGTGTGAATGTAGGATATTTATCTATATGCCTTTGTTTTATAGCTTAAGTTTATGTACTTTTTTGTATTTTCGACTAATAAATAAATAAATTTGTATTACTCGATACACCTATAAGTACTTTCAAGTTTCGAATTTTTTTTAATACAAAATGCATATTTCGATAAAATTTCTATACGCTAATTACCTAATTAATATTTAAATTTTACGTAGCTTATTCGAATACTATTGAACTTCAACTAACAATAGAATTGATTGAAATTCAAAAAGTAGTGTTCAATGTTCCGTTTGAAAAACCCGTAACCATAATATTTTCCAATAACCGACATTACATTACCAATTATCTCATCGCAAACACACAAACACACGACATTCTTTTCTCAATAAGTGACTGGGTCGTATATATATAACTACACACACATAGAATTGATGCGTGCAATTGTGTAACCGCAGACCAAACGACGCCCGTATACCATAACGCGTAACGTGTAACGGTTAACGCAAACCAACCGCTTTTGTTACCGCAAACCGTAACCACCACCGCTGCTATGATATTGTCAAGTGTAAACTAAACAGTGTTGTAGTATAGGCGCGAGCAGGCAACACGCAACACATTATATGCACGAGATACAGTCGATGCAGCCAGTGACGGTGAATGTCTAAATGGCAAATGTTTGCTGATTATAACGACGACGAACAAAATCATTGTGGTTAGCGGTTAACCGATGCTTATTTTTCTTGCACGACTGCGACGCGAAGCAACTAGTAATGTATACACAATACATATGTTCCAATGATCATATTACTAATATAAACCTAAAAAATAATACAGGTGAAGTATCATTTAAATATACACAATGTAAAAAAATAAATAACGAAATTACGGAAAAATAGTAGTAAAATTTTACTATAATAAATCTGTAATTTTATTTTACCATAAATATTCTGTATTTCTATCTCAAAATTCTGTAATTTTACATAATTCATAATAATCATATGAAGTAAGTAAAAATAGGATGAGGCTATTTATACATACGGTATGTATACGCAATTGGCTATTTATACAAACTAAAAAAAAAACCTAAATCAATCTACTAACCTAACCTACCCTAAATAGCCAATTTCGTAAAAATACTGTATGTATAAATAGCCAATTGCGTATACATACCGTATGTATAAATAGCCACTTTCGTAAAATTACATATGTAAAATTGCGCATGCGTGTATATTAAATTTGTTTGAAATATTTTGTATATATTATATGAGTCGTATAGATGCAAAACTCACTATTTGGTAAATTTTATGTTTTAAGATATTTGCAAGAAACAGTTATAGCTGGGTGTAATTGTATTTTGATGATAAAATCTTATTACTAGATGCCATAAATACCGAGTTTTGCTTTTAACCAACCTAAATATCGTATTCCTTGGAAAATTCTACGTCCAAATCGGGCAAAATCTCATTTTTTCACTTTTTGTCAAATAGTGAGTTTCGCATCTATACGCCTCATATATTGTCGTATATATTATGAACTAGTTATTTATTATTATTATATAATATAAATTTTACAATGATAAAAGTAGTAGATTTAATAAATTTAATATTTTAATAGAAAGTTCGTGAAAACGGCTGCTGGCTTTGTAACGCTATGAGATATGTTCAGAATTACAGTATTAGTTTAAAGATGAAACATTATTTTATTCATCTAAAATATGCAATATGTATAATAAATAATAAATAATCATATATAATGTCAGTAGTTATTTGTAATACATAATCATAATATAATTCTCATCAATTTCCTATCTTCATATATATCTCGCAAAATTCATAAATAGCTAATTCTTCACTAGAGTGAATAAGAAACATAGAAAAATCGTGTTCATACAACAATAGTACTGAACAAAAAAAATCATTAAATAGTAATTTCCCGGGTACCTAAACTCAAAATGTCCAAACGAAAAAAAAACGAAGCGAACACTCCCAATATAAATAATTCAAAACCTGTACGCTAGACAACAGCCTACAATTAAAAATCTATTAAAGATACATTTGAATAATTCGTCTTCGATTAACATAATCCCGCTGACAATTCTAGGATACAATGGGCTCATAGATAAAAATCTAACAACTTAGATAATCAGCACAACAAACACTCAAATTACACACCAACACATCAATTCTTAAATTTTACTCGGCTTTACCGTTCCGTATTTGATATAAGTATGAATGTGGCTACATTAAATTAAAGTACTTTGTCTTCTCAGTTTACATGCTCCAAAACATTTTGTTTAACAAAAGATTTTTTTCGGTTTCTTAATGATCATCAAATATGTTGATTACACTAGGAAATTAGTGTAATTGTTAATGCCATCAAAACTAAACAATATTGTTAGCATATATACTATTTACAAAAATTTGTAAAATTATAAATTAAATAAATAAGTATATAACGCATCTGCAACAGAAAACTGAAATTGAAAAATTGTCATAAATAGGTATATTTTAATTATATTTATTATTATAATTGATGCATAAAAGGAAAATGACTGCTAAGCTAATATTTACTACTTATATTTCAATAAAATCTGTTTTAATCAGTAGTTTTAAGCACTTTGACAATAACAAAATTTTAGCGTAGAAATGATATTTACCATTTAAAACTCATTTTGAAATTTCGTATTATTATTATATTGGTTATAAGTAAGATGAACTATAGTTCTCGCCATGAAAATCTGTCCTTTCGGAAAACTAAGTGTATGATTTTGTTAGACATACGTAGCGATTATCTTCTTCTTTTCACTACTGATATGACAGATTAATTTGTATTATGATGTAGGTCTTAGCTTAGTTCGGAAAATTTGTATCGCGTATACATAATTATGTAGAATAATTATGACGAAGGGACAGATTTTCATGGCGAGATTGATTTATTAATATTTAAAGAATTTTATGTTGTTTTCAATGTTAAAAATTAAAAATGACAGTATCTGGAAGTGTAATAATAATTATGTAAACCTGGACAAAATATGAAGCAATTTTTAAACATTTAAATAACAAAATAAATTTTCCAAATACGTTTCAATATTGTAAATATTATTTCAACGCTAAAATTTTGTTATTTTCAGAATCAGAATGTTTAGAACCAATGATTAAAAAAACAATTTATGCCAAAAAAATAATCTCTATTTCAATTATGATGGAATTTTAAACGAATCTATAAATTCATAGAATATTAAAATAAAAAACTTTAAGTTAAATTTCTGTTTAATTTTATATTAAAATTCGACGTTTCGATATACTAAACATATATCATTATTAGGAAAAATATATACTAATAACAAATAAAAAAATAAACATAACTTCAACTTTTATTTTAATTTTGAAAGTTCTGAAAAATATTTACTATCATAGAATATTAGTTTTCCTAAATAAATGTATTTTATTATATAAAACCGAAAAAACAGAAATTAAAAGATTGCTAAGAATTCTACTATAAACAGAATAAAAATTAACTGGCAGGAAAATTTTTATAATTTATTGAACAAATGAATATAAAAATACAGTCACAAATAATTTTATTTTTATTTGCAAATTAATATTATGCAATGTTTTACATGATCTTTATGTGGTATACTAATCACATTACGTAAAGTACTTAGACAAAATCAGTCAATATAAAAATTAAAGTGCTTCGTGATAGAAATAGTCAGAGTATATTTATTTTTACAATAGTTATGTGGATTACTTTGGGGAATTGTCTAAGTGAATTTCATTCTCTTACGATATCGGAATACACGCAACATAATAACATTTAATTACGATATTAGTTGACTATTGATTTTTTGTTGTTATAGTCAACTTATAAGAATGATTTAAAAAAATATTTTACTGATTATTTAAATTTTACATTTAACCATCGCTCGATAAAGGAGAGCTGACGGCATTGCTCAACATGTCTTAGAGTATTTACATGATGTAAAATTCGATTTTTAAGATCAATCAATATTAACAGCAGATTGATAAGAGAAGTAATTGAAATTTATAAAGAAAGACATAAGATCAATCACTGTGAAGGCACTGAGATAAATAAAATTTGGTTTTCATTAATTACAAATCTATAATATTCTATGTTACTTTACTTATTTGTTACCTAGTAACATGTTTCTATGTTTTTTTATTTACTATAGTGTTATTTATATCAGTTTTCCTAATGAAAACGAACGTTCACTAAGTTGAAACGTCGATTATAATAAATATTAATACAGAACTTTAAACTAAAGCAGTTTTATTTTACTCAATTATTTTATAATAATAATTCATAAAGTTTATTATGTCTCTGTGTTTGTATGATAATGTATATTCAAATTTTCCTTTCTTAAGATAATAAAATTGTAATTTTTATGTCTATTTCAACACCTACATTTATTTTATATTCATATCTCGAAACAAAAAGAAAGAAATACAGAAACATAATGGGCACTATAAAATTGAAATTTTTTTCATAATTTTTGATAGTATACGCATTGGTATGTCCGGCTTACGGACTGATAGAAATAAAAATATCCACGAAAACACCTCGGTTGAGGTAAAACCCATATTTACAAAATCTATTTTAATATTAGTGTCACACGATGCAATGTGAGGCCAAAAACTCATCGTGCACTATCCATACGTAAACAGAGACGGCGGCATCTTTGTCATTTACGCGTAAGCCCAATTTTTACCGCTTATTATTCCAGGTCCGTATGCGCGTGCTTTGCGCAATGACACTACGTAAATTATATGCGAAGCCGGCCGAATCATAATGCACTTTTCGTGCGCTTACTAAATTGACGGCCAACATAAATGACTCGACAATTTTCGACGACGTTGTTTTGCATTTGATGTACAGACTGACTCAAAATTCATTATTTTTTTGTTTTGTTTTGCTTCTGCGCAGAGTTTCATTCATACAGAAAAATATTATTTAGATAATTTTTCTAATATATTAAACTTGAATTACATTATACTTTTTTCGTCTAGATTCATACTAGATTTCTAGTTCAATTTTCGTTCAAGTTTTGTTCAATTTTCATACTTTTTTCACAATCGGTCGTGTATTGTCGAGTTTCTTCGATTTTTTCTGATGTGTTGCCAGTACGCCAACTTAAAAATATAAAGTATTTAATTTGACAGATACTGAAAAACACATTTAAACGAAAATGGATACATATAAGGTTGGTACAATTGCGTGCGCATGCGTATAATGTAGTATGAAACTTGAATAGGAAAATAGAGCATGTTGTATATTTCTATACTAGGAAACTTGAAAAAAACTTGGATGCAAAAATCTGATTTACATTATACTAGAACTGACTATCTGTACTTGAACGAAACTTGAACTAGAGACCTAGTATGAATCTAGACAAAAAAGTATAATGCAATTCAAGCTTTTAGTTATTTTGTCTAAAAAGTAAATAATTTGCAGCTTTCTAATAATATTACATAACTCATCTTGCTAAAGTAAATAATTGATCTAATGTAATTAGATATTTTTTGTTTATTGATTTATTTATTCAAAATTTTAGTCTATTTACCTAAACTTTATTGGAAATAACAATTTGTTTTCAATTAATTTGTTCATAGATAAAACAATTAATATTTCATAAAATGTTTAAACAAATAAAATAATATGTAGCTAATATAGTAAAAGTCTTTTAGATTTCACTATATATATATATATATATATATATATATATATATATATATATATATATATATATATAAATAAAAAAACTTTGGGATTAAGTTCTGTATATATATATTTTTTTTAAATATATACAGACCTTATTTTTATTTTTTTAAATTTTATTATATAGATAGCTATATAATTTATATTAAATGTATTTTTTCTACAAAATCTCGGTAATTTTGATATTAATTCATAACTAAACACTATTCACACTAGTAATCTTCAGGCTTTCACTGCTAGTATCCACTGAATTTATAGCATTTTCTGAGCTGATATACTGTGGTCGATCTATCCCCGTCGCAGACATTTCGCCATACATCTTAATTAATGTGCAGCAAAAATTTACAGAAATTTATAAACATACTTCCCATTGCGTCGATTCAAACAGTCAGATAGTGCAAGTTACAAATTGAAAAAATAACTGAAGGAATGAATTGACAATTTTGATTGTTAAATGCTAAAATAAACGAACTTTGCAGAATTATAATAAAAATAGATAAAACCATGAAACCAAATTTGAAAGTAAAGCAGACATTACAATATGATATCTCAAGAGATATATTATTTTCGTAATTTCTTCTTTTCCGAAATAATTTTAGGCAAAAAAGCTTTAAATATAAGCTTTATGTCACAAAATTCTAATATCCTTCACCATTAAATTTATTTACAAATAATGTTTACTAACCAAACAAAGAAAACAGCTTTTGCATAAAATTTTCAATTACTTATTGAAATTTTATTTATAAATTTGCACTTTTTACTTAAATGTATATTATGTTCGCTATGTCGCTATAATAATTAATATTAACATATCGAATAATATAAAAATTATCAAAATTGCATAAAAATAAAAATAAAAAATAGTGTTTTTTGAAACAATTTGTATTCATATTTGTTCATTGAGTGAGGTTAAGTGAGCTGGTTCTTAGTCATCGTGCGAAATTTTTATTGCACGATGACAAATCAGCAAAATTCTTGCTCATTTTTATTATTACGGATATCTTTATTTTTATATTGTCAACACGTAACCGAGTTTGGTTTGATGTTTATCACTCAGTTTTTTTTTTTTGCAAATATAAACATGCACTGGATAATTACGTGAATAAAGTGAAATAAATTGCGATTATGTACAAAATTTGTGATTGTAATGTTTGCTCAGCAACTAAAATGACATACTATAACCAAAAAGTGTGCTTTAATGATGTGTACATGAAAATCAAATATGTATATCATAAATATAAAAAAAAAATTGGTAATAAAATATTTTTACTTGCTGCTAGTCGCCAAAAATAAAATTTTATTCAGTATGTATGTAATAAAATTTAATTTTTAGATTAATTTTTATAAAGTTTAGATTTCGTATTTTTTGTAACAGAAAATATTATACAAAACTTCTTTAATATATTTTTTCTTAATTTCAAAAACGTGTGATTCCAATTAGTAAACTAAACTTAACAGAATATATCAATTTTTATTTGTTATATATCTTTGGATTTTAATTTAAGATCTAGATCTTAGATCTAGAAGTACAGTAAAATTTTCTCAAAGATCTTTACATTTATTTCTATTTTATTAACTACATTTACGTTGGTTATACTAACCCAAAAACGGAATTTTCATTATTTAACTTTGACTCATCATTTCTTAAGCTTGAATTACATTATATTTTTTTCGTTTATACTACAGATTTTTTAGCAATTCAGTCAAAAATAGTTTAATTTAAATAAAATATTTCTATTCCATGTTTAGTAACAACGACCGACCTACTGTTAGTTATTGGAGATTACGAAGTTTGTTACATCTGTTATAAATTAGAAATGTTTCGTTTTGTAAGTTGCCATTTCGAAATTCATCAGAGAGAAAAAATAATAATATTGATAATCCCAATTTATTTGAAATTTATTTGAAAATCGAAAAATAAATGTAAATTGTAAAAAAATTCGGCAATTTTACATAAAAATTTGGGGCAACTGATTTATACCAGTTTAATATGTAAATCACAGAAAAATTTTTACATAATGTTTTTATAAAATACGTATGTTTTATGTAATTTTATTTACTTTTTCGGTAAAAAAAAAAAAAATGTTAAATGGCAAATTAATTAAAATTACAAAATTATATTATTTTTACAGAAAATTTATGTAAATCATCGATTTTACTGCAATAATATATAATTTTTTTACTATGGTTTTTATGTAAAATGGCAATTTTTTTTACAGTGTAGTAAAAATAGAAAAAATAAAATGCAATTTAAGTTTTATGTTCGAATCTAGAATAAAGTACCGAATTGTTTAATATTTTCAAAATATACTGATACTAACACAAAACAAACACTACAATGAACATAATGCACTTTATGCATGCTTAATATGCTTTTGTTGATAAGCAAAAATATAATAATATTTAAAGAGGAAGACAATAATCAATTAAATACTTAAAATACTTTTATTTATAATTATTTGATTGATATTTTTAATAGAATTTAATTCAACAAAACTAAGGTATTTATCTTGCTCACTCACAAAATTAAAAGTAAATTAAATACAATTAAAACGTAAATAAAATATTTAAAAGTAATTTATAATATACAATAGAGAACGATATAAGGAATAATAGCTTTGTGATGGGATTGGAAGCCATATATAGCTAGTAATGTCATTGAATTAGAGGAAAATGCAACCCACATCATGCCTGTAAAGGTCCATCATCATTATGAAAGCCACCCGCTATTTGTGTGCAACCTACTGCCGATCCGCTAGCATAGCAGCAGCATACACATTAGTCCGCACATGCAGAAATTCGTTCCTCCTACGCAACGCATACAATACACAATGTGATGTGTAGAGTAGTAGCTGTCTATGAATTTCGATGTTGAACGTGTATGTGTGTGCATTGTAACAACAGTGAATCCGAATCATATGATGTGTTTGTAGCTCTAGCTGTATAAGTTAACGACGCATGACCGATGTTGGTAAACAATTGTTGCTATGGTAGTGACCATACGGTTTGGTACGAAACAAAAGCCATCTCTCGTGCATTGCATGCGATACTTACTACTGCTAGTTTTGCTTGATTAAATTCACATTCAGTTGCAGAATAACGAACATTTCGGACAGTAGAATGACATACTTCAATAATTAGGTTAATTTATTTAGTGCCTGTATTTCGAACTCCGGATTAGATGTGCAATAGATGTATATATTTTTACATTGCATTTATCTTATGATTAATTATTCCACATCTTATCAGGAGTTAAAAATATAGGCCTAAATAAAATAAAAGTCACCGATCACTGTATATAGCGTATCAAAAAGTGAAGCTGATTCTGCGCCGCGGCGGTCATGATGCTTAGATTATATTACTAGATTATATTTTGGAACCAGACATAATTTTTTAAATATATTTTATTATTTTCAAATATTTACATATTTTCCCAGTTGATATTTCAAACAATTACAATTATTACTTGTGATCAAGAATTAAAACAAATTGCAAAGCATATTAATATGACATAATTAAACTATTTTTTATTTACTTATAAAATGCTAGATTTTTATTTCGTCGTGATATTCGGCAATATACACATTTCACTACTATTTTAAACAAAAATGTCTCTTATAAATCATACGCTCCGAAATACGATAAAACATCAACATTCGTTCAGCGTCATTAGATTCAGACCTCAGCATCATAGCCTGAAATCGGCGGCTTTACTTTTTGATACGCTATAGCCTATCCAGAAGTATATACAGAGATCAATGGTAAAAATAATAAAAAAATTACCAACTAATTGAAGATTTTTATACATTTTTGATTGAGAGTATTTTTGTTAATAAATACGTTTTGGAATTTGTAGAATATATTTCAATTAGAGATGTTCCAAATGTTCGGTTACCATTAGGTATTCGGCCTATTTAGCTCATTTTTAATACTCGGGCGAATACCGAATATTTGCTACCAAATATCGAATAGTTCCTACCACATAGTGAAAAAAACTAATATTTATTGTACGTTTTAACTGAAACGAGAGTGGCATAGACCACGAGGCATGAAATCGCAGTTAACAGTGAACAATATAAAAATATGTTTTATTTTGTATTTGAATAAAAGTGTAAACGATCAAAATATATGAATGTAGTGTTTTTCTATACATTATAATTCAGCATCTTAAACAGCTTTAGGGATAATATTACTTTACAGTAAATATTTTCAAAATACTAATTATAGAACAATATTAAAAAATATCATTTCATTTATATGTCGTTCCTGAATTATTGTAATGTTCTTTTTTTTATAATTTTCAACTTAAAATGTACATATTATATTATTTTAGTAAAAAAGACACAAACCATAATAATTTGTTTATTACAATCACAGATAAAGTTATTAAATGTATAAAGTGTTATGTTTCAACAAATTATCATATAAAATAAATAAAAATGAGAAAAATAAAAAACATAATGTTGGGTTTGTGCGTCGGTTCCCGTCTAATTTACTAGTCCAGTTTCTCGCGTAATATTTTATTCAAAATACGTTTGAAATTCTCCATTCTCCCACGAATATTATTTTTTATGGTGGCTTGGACGAGCTCACGGTAAAGCTTATACGTGTCCAATTCTTATCTCCACCACCTGCTTTACGATATTCCGCCTAAAGTCGTAGAGTCATAGAACCTACTATCGTATATTATACACAGCGGGCAAACAGAAAATTGTTTCATTCATAAAAATACTAGTGGACGTGATATTTTCAACGCAGTTGGCCGTGATTTAAATATGAGATTTGCATACATGCATTTTGTCGCATGAATCTCTGCTCTTGCCTCCATCATATTGTATGTGTGTGTGTGTTTGTGTGTGCGCGTGTGTTCGTAAAAACCGAGAGAGTCATTTCGGGTGATGTTTGTATGCGTGTGGTGAATAAAATTTCTCGTCAAGTGAAAAAAATGGGCGCCGGTTTATGCCAAGCTCGGATTATTTTACTGGTTCTTTTGTTCTTATCTCGTTTATTTTTGGGTGGTACATTTGAATATATTTTCAAATTAATGCTTAGTTTTAAAGTTTTATATATAGATCAGATTTTGATATCC
The DNA here is from genome assembly GCA_963966155.1 of Clivina fossor. Classification (NCBI taxonomy): domain Eukaryota; kingdom Metazoa; phylum Arthropoda; class Insecta; order Coleoptera; family Carabidae; genus Clivina; species Clivina fossor. The sequence continues at coordinate 3,851,536 of OZ014553.1, read as the reverse complement.
TATTTGACCTATGCAAATGACAAGCGTTCCAGTTCAGTTTTATTATTTGTATTAGTGCAACTTTTTATATAGGTTAATATAATAAATAATAAGAATCACAATTTTCATTTTATTAAATCCAATAGTAATCGAAAGCTTTTACAGTATATTGTAAAACAAGTAGAATAATTTTCATGGACAAAATATGGGCATTATGTTGCTCATATATATTTTGTTTTTAATTTTTAATTATATATATATATATATATATATATATATATATATATATATATATATACCGGGTGTTCGTTCGTTGAGTTCGTATGGGCATTTAACATGCAATTTCGATAATTTGCGATGTACTACTTTCTCGAGTAAAATTCGTAAAAATACTTAGAATACTCCAAGTAGTAAAAATAGAAGAGCATGTATGAGAAGTGTCATAAATATGGATGAAACAAAAGTAACTTTTGTAGATAGGAATGTTTGAAAGAAATCAATTTCAGAAAGAGTTTGGTCACGTCCTTTTGGGTACATGGCGTGATTGTGTATGTATGTATAATATTATTATGTTTACTGATTTTTCAAATTATTTGCTTAATTTATTTCTCAAATTTAATAATGCGTTTTTTGCTTCTATTTTTATTAAAAATCTGAAAATTTATATACTCGAAAAGAGTAGGTTGCATAAAACATTTTTAAACACTTTATAAGTTAACTGTATAGTTAACTTACTATTCTATCAATAAAACATTTTAAAAACAATTAAAAATTTAGTTGTCTGGTTCATTCATTGACATACATATTCTATACACAGGTCATTTTGTAATTTATATTAATTTTTTTTAATAATTTTAGGAAAGTTTAATGATAGTATTTTATCATGTCAGCTTTATTGTTAATAATAATATATCTTTGTAATTTTGTTAATAGATAATTTGTAATTTTTTTAATACCTTATGTTTTTTTTATTTTTATTAATTATATATTATTTCACTGCGATTAAGTAGATATTTAAATATTTGTGAAACTTTTAATGTCATCGCAGAATACATTGAATTAATACAATATTTTGTGTTTATTAAAATTTAAAGTCTTCAATTTGACACTTTTAAAAGTATAAGCCATCAGACTACCACGGCGGTACTGTTTTACATTTATTTGCATTAGTTTATTAATAACAAGTATATGACAAGTAATATTTATTTTCTGAAAAAAACGAAAAACATGATAAAGATTAAGTATAAGTACGTCTAAAAATTTCAGTTTCACATTTACATGGTGGCATCATTAATTTGTGTTAAGCCTGCTCGCTTACGACAGTACAAAAAGTAGTTGTAAACCTAACTGCAGCAGTAGCAAAATACATCAAAGATAACGCACTATTTTGGCGCCAAATTTTTTCGCCGGGACCGCGTTTTTATTTCCCGCCAAAAACGAGAGCAGCAAAACTAATTGACTTCCTACTCAAGGCGCGCAGCCAGCCGTCTGTGTCACGGCGAACGCGAAATGCGAAGATACGGACACATGCAGATGACACGCCGAGACAGAGAGAGAGAGAGGTTAGACGAAAATATTATAGGAGACTAATTAGTGATGTATGTGTAATGTGTATGTTAGAAGAGCTGCAGTAAAGAGATTGTACAGCGTGGATAACCGTATTATACACGTATGATTGAATCAGCGAAACGGTTTTTGGTTAAACGCCAAACTTGTCAACTGTGAAATCTTGATGTTAAAAACTTTTTACTAAACTATTTGTTTATATTTATACGTACTTATAAAGTGGCAAAGTTATTTTTAATCTGTAAATATGTATATGTTTCTATATTTCTGTTAAATAATTTATTCATTATATATGCGTTTTTAATAGTTAGTGTTAGTTCTTTATTCACATCAATGAGATTTTGAATAATCACTCTACATTTTTTTGACCACAAAATTTTTCAGTATTCAATAGTTTGTAATCAATTATAAAATTATATGTACATACATTCAAAATATTTGACGAATTATAAATCGAAGAAAAATTATATAGTATACTACTTGTATTATTATACAGGAATAATAACCATCATTATATGCCTGTTGTATAATGTACTATTACTTTTATAAATACAAATTATTATAAACTTTTTAGTGCGTGTTTCTTTTTATTATCACTATCAAAATAAAATTGGAAGATTTTGACAGTGTATAAATTTTACAAAATTGCATAAAATTTAATGAAATAATATTTAAATTATAATGCAAATGTTTATACGTAGTAATATTACTACGTATAATTTTTATAATTTTAATATTTTACGTTATCAAATAGGTTTAGTTTATGCAATAAGTAACATTTCTCTAACAAAATCATAAATTTTGTAATTGCTCTATTTTACTAGAAATCTATTCCCACCTCATTTATAAAAGTGATTTTTGCCAAAAGTGCTTTTGACATGTACTTAAAATTATTTATTAAGCACTTTATAATAGATTATTTAAATTTTATAATACCAAATATAATAAAAATGATCAAAAATACAAAAACTATTTATATTTAATCATAAAAGCACTTTTTCACGAAAAAGTGAGGTGAGAATACGGGCCCTGATATCTTTAATGTTAAAAAAATATTATTAATATATGAATATTAATATTCAGGTAACAAAAATTAACTATTATTTGATTCGTTAAATGTGTTTACTAGTAGTATTAGTAAAATTTAAATATTCAACGCACTATTGAAACAGTGCTTTGAACTACATATGAGAGAGCAGTCAATGTAGGCTAAATACAAATTTATATTAATCGCGTTAAAATGGATCGTATAGTTCTAAATTTCGCCGTAACGCAATGGCGTCAACATCAGCGGCAATAATTTATTTCGACGAGAATTTATTCGGGGTTGCACTGCGCGAAAATAAAGTCAGAGGTTTTTTGCCGTTTTTCCACGGTTTTTGATCAAGCATCTAGTGTGAAACACGTTTACATACTGCACACGGCACACACATACACATATACGTATTCAAACATAATTTTTTGTTCGGATTTAACACAGCGTGCAATTTTCTGTTTTTTATTGTTTATACCGCAGAACTTTGCTTCTCTCTACGTAAATGTGTTGCTGTATACACTTTGTTTTTTTTTTATTATTATTCCGCTTACGACTATTTTTTTTCAGAATATTTTTTAATGGGTTGTATAATTAGACAAAACAAATGACGATTTTAAAATGAAATTAAAATGCTTTCATTTTATACACGGGTAATATGTAATTTGCTAAATAACACTTTATATTAACACAATTTATTATAGAATAAATATATTAATATATAAGTTGTACTAATAACAAGTATGTTGATATTTAATTTCAAATATTGTAAAATATAATCTAAAGTAACAATTTTGTATATTTATTTAATTTACACTCTCTTTTTAAATATTTCAATAATTTAAAAGTATTGGCCCGTATTACCAGCTCGGTTTTAAGATAACGCAATTGTTAAAAGAGCAGAACTAAACAAATGAACTAAAATACCCAAAAACAGAGCTTGTAATACCAGCCATTATAATTTAATATAAATTCAATTAGATTTTTTTGATACTTTGATTGATTGGTGTTATTAAAGTAAGAAATAATAAATTTGATAGTTTTCGGTAATAATGAAAAAAAAAAAAAGTTTAAAAATAAGTTCTTAAATTAGTGTATTTTGTAAAATACTGAGCAAAGTATAAAAATATTTCGCAGAAAAGTTTGAAATATTTAAATATTTAAATTATATCTCTGATATCGCAGGTTTCTCTGTAGCGTAATTTACAAATTAAATAAAAAATAATTTGATGAATTATCGATATTGATTTGCTAAAGTAAATAAAATTTGTAAATTAATAGATCCACATATTGATGCGACCGAAGCTCATAATTAATATAGATGTGAAAAATTAGTATATTAAAATATTTTATAATAGAGCATGTACATACCAAAAGAAGCAAAATTAAATTTGTATTTTTGTTGTCACTTTGTAACGCTTAATTGACGTCAGTGGCTAGATTTCCTAGCAAAATCAATAATCTTGGTCGTAATAGAATAAAAAAATATAATATGTCAAACAATAAATTTTCAAGTGACAATATATGCTTCTGTTTGTATTTGTAAAGTATCGTTATTCGTCGAAACTAATTGTATTCGCATTGTCTAACCATTATATTTTTCTGTTCGATCAAGATTTCGATTTTACTAAAAAAATCTAGTTACTGCTTTTATTATCAGATTACAAACATGATCTACTTTAGTTTAACAACTTTGACAATTTATCAATTTTTTTTGTAAATCACATTATAGCAAAATTTGCTGAAATTTTATTAAAAAATAATATCTGTAATTTAAACAGACAAAAAAACTTTAATAATTTTGTTGGACAAAATAATAATTTAAATTCAATTATTCAATATAATAACGTTTCCTGGATGCAGACTCAAATTACCTGTAAATGTATTTCCATGTTTCGCTAATAACATCCGCATTGATAATAACGTTAAAAACCGAAAATTTTAAAATAAAATATCTCTTATAAAACACCTGTCATCAATAAAAAAAATCCACGTGCCTTCAACACATTATCTATATAAACTAAGTTGCTTATAAAACGTATAATTGTGAAGGGGGCCATATTTAACTTTTTTACCATTTTTCCTGGTTGCTTTATTTCAATTTTGAAACTCATCCCTTTAATTTACCAATCTTTTTCTCATTTCTATCTCTTGTAACCTCTCCTGTTTTTTGTTTTTTTTTTTTTTTTTTATCATGTCTTTTTTCTATCTGAATGTAATGATCGCCAGCTTGTTTAGCCAGCTAACAAGCGCCTAGATATAGAATCAACAATCTTACACAAATTACATTGTCATTATGTATCAGTATAGTGCTAATCTAAGGAAGGCAAATAGAAGGGACAGATGTGTATAGGTTTAAGGATGAGACCGGATACAAGGTAAGCTAGAGTGGCGATTAGACCGCTTAAATTGGCTAAATCAGGTGCCTTGTTTGTTTTGAAAAGTTATTGAACGACAGAGACGGACTCAACATACGCCCACATCGTATAATTTAAATCTCATAAATTTACATACAATCAATCTACATAATTATGTTATTAACTATATAATGTTCATACATAAAAGATTATTTTTTATTATAAATTGTTATCGCAATAGTAATCTTCAAGCTTTCATGGCCGATATCTATTGAATTTATAGAATTTTCTGGATTGGTATACCGTTTCGACATACATCGTGGATGGCATCTTCAGTCACCAAGCATTGAAGATATATAGCAAAACGTCTGCGATGAGGATAGATCATGCAAATTGTGAGGAAAATTGAAGAAAATTCCAATTTATAATCTGGTATATAAATTGTTTAACTGTTCAACTGCAGCTATCGTAAATATAAGATTTGTTAAAACTATACTGATACGTGAACATCATAGATAAACAATTTCATATATTGTCAAATTTTTGTGTCTCTGGAGTGATAAAAAATCAGAAAATTTTTCCGGAGTTAATGTGTAATGTCATACTAGAATTACAATTCATACAGTCACAAAAGCTATTACTGCAAGCTCGGTTTTAAAATTGGTTTTAACTAATACCGGTTTTAAGACAGCGTAACTGTCAATAGCATGTCTAAACAAATAAACTAAAAACTAAAACCTGAGTTTGTCGTACCAGTCAAAGAATTTACTATTGACAAAAATTAAATGTGTTTTTGTTTTTTAAAAAAACAAGTGGCTGTTGTCTCCTGTCCATTTTATTCATTCGATTTAACTTTATATGAGTTATTTTTCTTCTCTCATATGAAACTTAAGTTGAAATACTAAATTGCAAACAAAAATACATACTTGTTATTGTCAAAAAAGCGTAGTTAACGAGAATATAAAATCATTGATATTTCGAAACAAGAAAAAGTAAACTGCTTTCATTTTCAACATAAAAGAACCATAAATATAACAATCGTTCATAATTTGAACAGAGTACGGTCCTGGTGATGATGGATGATAAATGTGTGTGCGGGCCTGTTGACAGGAGCAGGCAGTGTTTAAGTACTGGGTACGTTGTTTGTTTTAGCGATGCGCTAACGTGTTATTAAGTTTATACCTGCCGCCAGGCCAGGCCACAGCGCGGCCGTGGCACCAGCAAAACGAATACAGCGCCTCAATGCCCGAACTGAGATGGCCAAGTGATTCCGGCGACCGGCTCCAAGCTGTCGCTGTCGCTGTCGCTGCCCCTAACGAGACTCCGCGCGTATACGAATCATTCGAGAGCCCGGTCATGAAGATGACTCTCCACCACGGTACGGCGCCTCATATAACTATAGACATAGAAAAATATTGCTGCATTTTACAATTATGAATATGTAATACATAAAAAATAAGATAATGGATTGAAAGTAAAACTATTTCGATACACATGAGAATCTTGTTAAACCGGATACTGATGATTTGGGGTTTTTGGATAATCTAAATTATATTTTCCGTTATAAAAAAAATAGTATGTTAAAATAAAAGATTATTTAATTGAAAAACAAATATTTGCTCATTTATTTATAGTTATTATAGTAAATATCATATGAATACTTCAGTGGAAAAGCGAAAAATCGACAGTTTTATCGAAATTTATATTTTTTAAAAATTTCCAATAGAAGAAAGGATGTTCAATTACATATTACAGTCAATTTAGATATTTGGCTAGGCCCATTTGAAAATATTGGTCGCCTATTCTCTCATTGATTATTTCTAATCTTTAAACAGTATTATTTCGAAACTTCCAATAAAGTCCTAATATATAGTTGCAATTCTTATAATAAAACGATAGTATATTCTCTTTAGTTTAGCGAGTACATCATAGTAAAAACTTATAACATGATTGTATTGTTAAAGTGTTTAGAAGAGTTTTCCACAAGAGATTGTATTATTACATACGATACTAAATATCTATCATCTCTTTCTATTATTAGCAAATTTAGGAGTATACGCACGAAGTTTATTACTTATTCTGTTTTATTTAGGTGTATTGATTCGCTAACGATATTGGTTTAAAACTATATACAGGAAGATGAAGTATATTCGTCCGGTAATTTAAATATGTTTCTGGAAAAAAATATTTGCTTGTATGTATTGCAAAAGTAATCGTGGTTATGGTAATATCAAGGCATTATGATAAAGGGCTAATTGATATAAAGTTGCATTTCTCTTATGTAAGCAATGCTTTTTTTTTCGTAGTTCCTTGGTGTTACCACAACTATTGTTTCATTTTCTAATACAAGCTACTTGTTACTTATTGTTTTATCTAAAATAAAAATATAAAAATTAAAATTTATGAAGTTTTCACCGGCGCATTTTAACAAATACGCTGTTTGATTTCCTATGCATGTATGAAATAATCACACTAAAAATACATTGACTAATAATTATACCTCGGATCGTAAACATTTGTGAAAAGTGTATTTATCTGCATACGAGAAACTCAAAAGTTTTCTATAGATTTTTGTGAAGCTTTTAACATCGTAATTATCCTTAATTATTCTTAATTATTTTAAGTTGCATGCGTTATCAAATATGGTGGACATCATAGCGGCTATGGCGCAACATGTCTTGGTATTAAATCACCTTGATTTATTTATGTGCCACACTTTTCTTGGGTACATGGCGTGATTGTGTATGTACGTATATATGGTTTATATGTGTTTAAATTTGAAACCAAATTAAGCGAATGATATGAACAGTGAATACAATTTACACTAGTAAATTTGTATCAACTAAAGCATGGTTAAATTTGTATCTTTCAAGCAAAGCACGAGTAAATTAGTTTACTCTAATTACTGTTTCAATTTTTTCTAGATTTTTATAATTATTAAACACATTTCAGAGCTGCAATAGTCAGCTTGCGCAATTTCTTTGTCAAAATAGAAATCAGTAATTCTCCCACAAGACAAGACCTGTGTAGCGCTCGTAGAATAAACAAACACATCTCTCACTTGCTAACGAGATCTCATAAATAGAGTGTCTGGAGAATGTAGCCAACAACCGGGGCCCACACAGGTAGATCGAAAAAATGATGTTATAATTTGGTAACACAATTTAATAACACTGATAACGGTGCACGGCCACGCAACGCAAACACCGAATCGTGACCATACACCGGACTGCATTCTGATCGTGATACGATCACGTGCTGCACGGGGCCAAGATTGCACGCCGTCGAACGTGTAATTTCACGGCGCGACGATCAGACTCAACCAATATTTGTTTGCAGCGCTTGATTTGCAATATATTTACGTATATACAGATTGTTGTGTTCCGTGATGTTTATATGCAATCGCTAAAATGTATATAATATTTAATTTTTATTCTCACATTTTCTATTATTTTTATAACATTATAGAGTGAAGGCCGCTTATTGGAATTACGGATAATGTTATTATTTAGGTATTATTATTATCTTTACGACTTACGGGTCGGACATGTAAACTATACAAGAAAAAAAACATCATTTATAATAATCATAACTTTGGTTTATGTTACATTTAAAAAGGCTTTAGATTAAAGTTCTGTATAATTTTTATTTAAATTCGACGTTTCGATTCATTAAACGTTAATTATCACCAATTTTTTCTTAGGATTGTTTTTGCCTACGAGCAAAATTTTGTTTCCATATATATTTGTATTTTTAAGTTTAAGTGGTACAATAATGTTATCATTATTATACAGTAGTTACTTACTATATACACCACTGGTAACAGCACCAACCATGAATACCTGGTTAAGTGTATTTAATCTGACATCGGCAACCATATTGAATATTATATAATGACATTATATATAATTATTGAAAACATGTTAAGAAGTGCAAGAAATGCAATGTACAACGCAAGATTTGTCAGAAATTGTATAAATTTTCACAAATCACGTAACTAATATAATATTCTACAACTGTTAGTAAAGTATGTATATTTATATTTATTTTTAGTTTAGTTTTGTTTGGAATGCTGGAAGAAAAAATAGCATATATCAATCGGAGCAGAATGTTCTTTTTATATTTCGCCCAGATTGCTTGGCGTCGAGTTTGACTCGACCTTAAATATCTCGGCTCAACACCGTAAAAAATCGCTTGCTTTTACTATTACTTATGAAATTGCGACTCTTAGTACGAATTGCAAAAAATAACTTCTACTTTATGCACTTATTGCATAAACTACTATTTATGTTATGTTGTCTACATCAGATTGTACAAATTTTAAGTATTGAAATTGTAGTAATTTTTTGTTGATTTTTACAGATATTATGTAAAGTTTTTAAGTTTGTAAGAATTTTACTCTAGATTTAACCTGATTTTAGGAATATCTTTGATTGATTATAAAGTATTTTACTAAGATTTTTAAGGGATTTTAATTAATTTGTACACCAGACTGTACAAGTGATTTCCACTTCGATCAAATCTTATTTTCCTTTAGTTAATAATTTATAAATTTTATAATCTCGTTACTTATTTTGTTATCTATTAACTTGTTTCTATGTTCTGTTTATTTATTGAAAATGTTATTTATAACATTTTTCCTGATAATGTATGTATGTAGAGTACGTTGAAACGTCAATTTTTTATTAAAATTAATACAAAAATAAATCTTAAACATTTTTATTTTAATAAATCTACTTGCAAATATTTGAATAATTTTTGATTTTTGTAAATGACAATACTACTGTTCCCAAATATGATTTTTCTCACGTTTGTGATTTTATTCATTTTGTTTTACGGTAACAAAAGATTTGCCATTTAATTTCACATTAGGCATATTACACGTACAAGTAAATACAAAACAAGTACAAATACAAACTTAGATGCTATCGTGCATATATGAAAAATGTGCAGAATAATAATGCACTTACATGTTGTATATATACATGCAGTCTCGATTTCATCCAATAGCAAATTTTGTTTATTATTTTTTTATTTTCATAACTGTTTGAATATTTATAACATTGAACATGCATAGTTTTCTATTCATTTATATGTGTCTCACTCGCTGAGCCAAACTGCATCAGTACATTAAGTAATTAAAATTGTTGATGACAGAGAAAAAACAACCGAGGATGGATATAATAAAATTCTGAAACTATTTCGTTTATTAAATAATTTGCTGATTATGAACGAATGCATATATGAGATGCATATCACAGCAAAATAATAAATGTACTAATAATTTTATAATGCATACAATGGAGTTAGTAATGTTCAAGCTTTCACGGCCGGTATCGAATTTACAGAATTTTCTGGGCTGGTATGTCGTAGATGGTAACGTCAGTGCTTAATGACTGAATGACAATTTTTTTTTCGTAATTTGATATGTTGTATGTTTTTTACACAGAAAGTATTGGAGAATCGAAAAATTGTGCTAAAATGACAATTCCGCCAGTGGCGTAGAATTTAGGAAGGATCAACCTCTCACTTGCCCCTGTTGTACGCCACTGGCACTAGCCAGAAACTTTTGTTTAACATAATTTAGTATGGTGTACGGTACCTACACTTTCTGCCAAGTATGATAAGGATACGTCAAATAGTTTTTAAGTACTGGGCAAAAATCGTTTTTAAATTTTTAAATAAAACACCCTGTAGCTCAGTAAGGAGCCACATTTTATCTAAGTGTTTTGGGTCAAATCTTCATATTCTGAGCCCAGGATACTCCAGTTAAAATATTTCCAATTACTTACAAATCACCCTGTATAAATATATACTTTACCTGTACTCCCATCTTCCTCAAATCATCAAAATAAAAAAAATATTGTTAGCAAGAACAAACAACCCCATTAAACTAATTCAGGTAAACTCTATACAGGGACTCTAAAACAAACATTAAATATTAACATTTTCATGAAAACCAGCCTACATTTTCCAAATTCATTATTTTATAAACCACTAATTTAAAAAACAAGATTAGAAGTATATGGGTAAACCCATATAGAGACCACTTTGACATTTCTCGGAAAGTTGGCAACACTATATTTTAATAATATTATAATTTATGTGGGCACTAGGAGAAACTTTTCTGAAAATTTGATCAAAATCGAATAAATGATGTAGCCACAATAAATTTTAGTAATTTTTTTCTCGGAAAGTTGGCAACACTGTATTTTGTTAAATTTACATAAATTATATGAATACTAGGAAAATCTTTTGTGAAAATTTGAGTAAAATCGGTTAAATAACATGGCCATAATAAATTTTTTAAAACTTTAGTAATTTTTTTCTCTGAAAGTTGGCAACACTGGATATTAATAAAATTATATAATTAATGGGAGCACCAGGGAAATCTTTTCTGAAAATTTGATCAAAATCGGATAAATAACGTAGCCAATATGAATTTTTAAAAACTTTAGTAATTTTTTTCTGGAAAAGTTGGCATTACTGGAAAAAAATAAAACCACATGACCATCTTAGGTACTAGACAAATTTATTCTGAAAATTTCATTAAAATCGGTTGAACCGTCTAGGAGGAGTTGCGGCCACAAAATTTTGACTTACGACTGAGCGAGCGAGCTGACGACGCACACACATACACCCACATAAACCAAGTTCAGATTCGTCATCTAGAGACTATATGAAGGATTTCTATACACAAATTTTTTTTTTGGAAATATTACAGACACCGTACCAAACGCTATACCACTTTTTCCTTGCAGTCAAAGTGGTAAAAAAAACTATTTTGTTACTTTCTTTATATTTTTACATTATTTGAAGGATTTAATCCAACTTAACCGACATTATATTTCTGCAAGAAAAATGTAACAATACTGATCTGGTCACAGCAAGCAATCTATATAATTAGATGATTAATAATATTTATTTAATAAATAAACAAGCGTATAAATGATGCATACACATGTAGAGCAAGATGCAATTGTAATATGCAATGATGCGACATGATGACACATCAATTGACCGCTAGCTAAGAGGATGGCGCGGCGTCTGTGACCTCTAGGGCGCTACCTTCGCCCAGTGGGGTCACGCAGAGACGTTGTGGTGGGTCTCTCATGTCATCAAACACCAACACAATGCGCATTTACGATCAATGCATCGCGAGCTAGCCATATACTCTTCACAAATCTATAAGCTTTATATTGCATAAGGCAGATTGTTCAAAATTAATATTTAACAAATTTTTATCGATTTTTTCTATAATTATTATACATCTTATGGTTTATTCAAACAATTTTATTTATTAGTGTTATATGCATCGCGAGCTAACATACTCTTGTTACAAATACATAAGCTTCATATTGACTAAGACAGATCGTTTAAAATAAACAACAAAATTTTATTAATTTTCTTTCAATTATTATACATCTTAAGTTTATTCGGATTATTTATTTATCACAAAATTAGTAGTTTTAATATATAAACATCATAGAAAAAAAACAAAACACAATCTAAATTTTCTTTAATTGTAATTAGATTTCCACTAGAACAAACACTTTCTGAAAAGAAAACATTTAAAGTATATATTACACTATAAATATGTTTGTTTTTAAATTTAATTTCTTGTAATTTTTAACTAAATGAAATAGAATTTATTTTTTTGTATAATTTCTTACTGAAAACATTTTCTTAAGTAAATTGTTAATTTTTTTTACACTCGTTGTAAATCACCCTGTATATTTTTTGCAGTCATATTAAAAAAATGCGAAACCACACACTTTGTTCAGCACTGATAGTTATCGACATGTGCGAACAATAGCAAGTAAACCAACACATAGTTAACTTATTATATTGATTCAACAACAAACACCCACAAGTATCATCTGTTGCTGCATTCAGTTATTACCATGTAGGTATATAGTATGTACAGTAATCAAATTATGTTTGAGAAAATCTCGATGTAGACAGCTCAATTACTCAATTATGTTTGTCTGTATAATGGAAGTCAAATCAGGTTATTGATATAAATTTTACAGCATTAATGTTTTTTAAAAACTATAAAAATATATTTTTGTTTGTTAATTATGATCAATTTTAATTTGAAAAACTACCAAAATATAACTGGAAATGTTATATATGTTTTAAAATTTTCATAATTTGAAACTACAGTTTTCTTTAAATACTTTATTCTTAAAATAAAATAGCTTTAGGTGTTACTTCTGTATAATTTTTAGTTAAAATTCGACGTTTCGATATACTAAATGTATCATCATTATAACACAAATGACATAATAAACAAACAAAAAATCTGAAAACAAAATCAGAAAGACTTTCTACTCTATTTTAGTTTCAATTTTTTTTCCAAAGCTAGAAACATATCTAGATCTCTTTAACATGGATTTTCACAAATTTTACGAAAACTCATATCATTTCACTTGTATAGACTCTAAGCTAACCTGTTTTTATTCAGATATTTCTTCAATTATCTGACGATAATTTTATGGTAAACTGTAAACTATTTAAATTTTTTTATTATTTCAGCTTGTGGAATGGTTGGCCAAGTCGTGATTAATCTTCTAGTAACATTTTATCATATTTGGTACATAAATATCACTCTTATACCGGTGTAGTATTTGATCTAATATTTTGAGAAACTTTCTTTAAATTTTTTTTACGTATTACAAGAAAATTTAGTAGTTTTTCGAAAAAAAAAAATCTTAACGCACATTTTATTATTAGCAATCAAAAAATTGCAAAACACGCTTTTATACACTAGTTAAAAATGCCGCAGAAAACAAATTGGTTAACTCAGAACTACACTGTAAATAAATCGATAATTTTACATAAAGATCTAGGGCAACTGCCTGTTTTAATATATAAATTTATAGACACTATTTTTACAAAATGTATGTAATATTATTTACAAATATTTTATAAATATTATATATATATATATATATATATATATATATATATATATATATATATATATAATCTGTAAAAATACTGACTTCTGTAAATTTACATACTACACTACAATTGGCATCCGATTAGTTTAAAATAGTGTTGATAGCTACATTCAAATAGCAATGTCTTTTGTGCATTACGTCGCATAATTCAGAATAATCAATTACATCCACAACATCAAATTTTCTGTATTTCTCAAATAATATTATAAAAATATCTATAAATTTAGAAGCTGACACTGAGTAATATTAATTTCTAGTTGATCATTTTCTTAATTAATGAGAATAACTGTTACGCATATGCAAATTTAAATTAAGTTGGCGGAAACAATAATTAACGTCAATTATATGGCTTCTTTCATAAATGCATTTAATTACCAAGAGATAAATAGTAAATTATCTACTAATTTCTTACGTAAAATATGTTTCACAACTAATTAATACATAAATTTAACAAAACATTTTCATTTAGAAAAGAGATAAAAGGTTAATATTTCTTTGAAAAGTGACATAATTTAATTAATTTTTATATCCGATGTCGGTTTCAAAATATAAAATTATCTGTTAATTTTTTTTAAAATTTTGCACTATATTTTGGTAACAAAATACAAAATTGTATAAATTTAGATATTTTCAAATTATTTTGATTTGAAACAGTATAAATATTGATTTTTCAATATTTACAATGATACCATCATTTTATAATTATAATTATGATATGTATATATATATATATATATATATATATATATATATATATATATATATATATGTATATATGATTAATTAAAATTTGATGCAATTTGATATAGGTATCTTATCTACAGATCATGAAACTAATATTTTTGAAACTTACATTTAATACTTGTAAATTATAATCAACAGAAAGATATTCTTAATTTAAGAAAAGAAAAAATTTGCAAAACAAGAGCGTTTTAATTTGAGCAAAATATTAAAAGATTTAGCATTTGGCACGCGAAACCCTACACTAAATTTTTCTTATTCGTCGAAAGGTATATTTTTTAACTGTATAGAAAATTATTCCTGTCAAAATTCCACCCCCATAATTACAGTTTACATGTTATTTGTTATATTTGAGCGGAAATACCATTCAACCGCAAATATCCGTATAATTTTACAAAACGTACACAATGCATTTTTAACGTTTTTTTTAAACTACGCGTTCAACATAAAATTTATAAAATTATATGTACTTTTAATAGAATACACGTGCAACTAATAATATTTATCGAAACATTACGTCGCATTTTCTATTATTTTCTGTTATATTATAATTAATAGTTTATATATATATATATATATATATTTATATTTTACTCTAATTTATATTAGAACATTTCTATGTTTTTAAACTTACAAATATAGTACACTTTTTTTATTCTGTATATTATTAATTTGTCATTCACCACAAATATTAAATTTCATAAATTATTTTTATTTTTGCATTAAACACCATTAATTTTATTTTTATTTATCTAATTAAACATTAGACAATTTTTTAAATTAAAGAAAAATACATTGGCCCTGTGCCCTGTCTAATGTTTAATTAGATAAAGAAAAATAAAATTAATGGTGTTTAATGTACAAATAAAAATAATTTAACATATACACCAAGAGAATTTAAAAATAAAATTAAATTTCATGTTTCTCAGCGACATATAAGTATGAATTTTTCGTCAAGTGTTTTAAAATATTGATATTACGTTACTATGTTGCCTATGTAAATGAGGTCATTATGTTACTAGTAAACTAACGTACGTTATTATACAGTCGTTAGGTACTATAGACACTACTGATTACTGATCACTAAACATGACTACAACGTCAAGTGTATTATTACATCTGATGTCTTCGACGGACATACTGAAAATTATTTCGACAAGTTAAGTTAAGCAACTGATAATTTCATTGTTTATTTTTGCTTGACTTTTAATTTGCTTATTGAAACTGTTGTGAAGAACTGTAAGATATGCAATATGTATCGCCAGATTTGTCGGAAACTACATATTTGAACAAAGAAACACAGTCAAGTGTATTTAATTTGACATCTCTAACTGCTATATTATAAATTATTAAGTTAAGTTACGTTAAGTTAAATGACACTTGATTGTTTATTTTTACTTGAATTTGGATTTGATCATTGAAAATATGTGATTGCAATGTACACCGCCGGATTCGTCAGAAATTGTATATATTCGACCAAAGAAACATTAATTCTGACAAATCACGTAACAAATATAAATAATATATACATATATGTACCTTACATATTATTCTACAACTGTTAATAAAATTAAGGTTACTTGGTATGTATTTGAATTATGTTCAATTTAGTTTCATTTGGAACGCTTGTTTAAAAAATATCATGTGTCAATTGGAGCAGAATGCTCTTTTTATGTTTCGTCCAAATTGCTTAGCCTTGATTCTGCCTCAGCCGCAAATATCTAAACTCAATACAATAACGATCGCTTTCTGCTTCTTGTAACATAATATACTATTATGATTGTTTTATAGACTAAGTACGGCTTTGTACGTGCAAGTTTAGTGTATTTGACACTGTAAACATTCTCCCAGCAATTATCATAACAAGGCTGAAATTTGAGCAGTTCTAGTGTCTTATTAGGTGATCATCTCGGACACACCATAGGCATGGCAGCAGACACAGCCCAATATTGCGAAAAACTAACAGGAATCTCGTAATCATTGGAGAGTAGATTTTTTTTTTATTGTAACCTTCCTTAATTAGACAGAACTAATGACAGGTTATGCGGTTGTGTGGCGCGTCCAAGCAAACCTGGGGGTACAGCCTTCTCGTTTGCGATTGTGACAGCTTCGATGCCCCATGGAACCCTGAATTATGTTCGCAAAAGGTGGGTAGGCGTGGAAGCGCCCCCTCTGTCATCTATTTCACATTCAATTGTCTATATAGTCTGACTTCAGGGAGCCAACTTACCTCGGGCTGTTTACTGGTGGCGTTGGTGGCGGAAGGTAGCCACCTTTCCTAGATAGGTTATTAAAATTGTGGAATGCTAGTTTATTATTGAATTTAAATTAGTAGTGTCTGAGGAGGAAAGAAAAATGTAAAATGTGTCACACAGAAATATAATTTATTAGAAGTTTTTTTCGTTATTATATACTTTGATATTGAAAATTAAAAAGACTAAATATTAATATTTTTTTGCTTATTAATACGGCTTGTGAAACTTTTGTTATTATTTAAAAATAGAAAAATAAAAACTATATATAATGGCGAACGGCACCTGTACAGGTTGCGTACCAGATTGCGAATCAGAAACTGTCATTCAGTCATCAGGCATTGAGGATATCATCTACACTGTTAGAAAAACTGTAAAATTAAATAAAACAATACGTAATTTATTATTATTTTAGATTTTCATATGATTTTAAAACTTGCATATAAATATTTTTTTCTTAAATTTTCTTTAAAATGCCATTATTTTATTAATAATGTAAGATGCAATAATTAAATTAAGAATTTTTTTAATTTAAAAAATAGAACAGCAAATCGTGTATTTTCTAACAGTGTACGATGTATATCGTAACATCTACGACGAGGATAGATCAACCACGACATACCAGTCAATTATTTTTTTTTCAATAAATTCAATGGACACCGGCCGTGAAAGCCTGATGATTACTATGTAGAATATTATATATTACATTGTATTATATATTACATTGGCTGAATCTGAAGAAAAACTGAGAAGGATGATTGATAGAATTAATGTTGTTGGTAAAGATATGAATCTTGTGTTGAATGTTGATAAGTGCAAAGTTTTAGTTTTTGAGAAAGGTGATTTGATGACTGAATGTAATGTACATATTGACGGTGCACGTTTAGAGCAGGTAGATGAATTTGTGTATTTGGGTAGTTTGCTGTCTAGAGATGGCCGTTTTGATCGTGAAATTGAAAGGAGAGTAAATGCTGGTTGTAAGGTTTTGGGTGCTTTGGGAACTTTTGCCAGAAATGTAAATGTTTCAAAAGAAGCCCGTTTAAGTATATACAATGCAGTTTTGGTGCCTACGGTGATGTATGGTAGTGAATGTTGGGTTTGGTTGCAAAAGCATAAACGGAAAATGACTGCTGTGGAAATGAGATTTTTACGTGGGGTATGTGGTGTAACTAGGAGAGATCGGGTACGAAATAGACTAGTGTATATGATGAGTGTGAAATTGAAAAAAATGTTGTAGCAAAAGTTGGTGTTAGTCAGTTAAGATGGTTCGGACATGTTGAGCGAATGTCTAATGAACGTTTGGTTAAAAAGATTTATTTGAATGATTTTGATGGTTTACGTTTGCGTGGACGTCCAATGAGTAGTTGGAGTGATATGATTGAGAGTGTTTTGCGTGAGCGAAAGTTTCCAAGTAGTAGGAATAGAAGAGCATGTATGAGAGGAATTATGAATGTGGATGAAGCGAAAGTTGCTTGTTTGGATAGGAGTGTTTGGAGGCGACTGATTTCAGGATAATGAAAAGAGTTTGTGCCACACCCTTTTGGGTATATGGCGTGATTGTGTATGTATGTATGTATGTATGTATGTATTTTGTTTTTGCTCAAATCGCCATTAATTTATTTTTGATGAACTAATTAAATCATTAGTCAATTTTTAAATGAAGAAAAATGCATTGTTCTTGTCTATATATAATACGCCATGTGTAATTAAGAATATAAAATATATTAACATTGCTGGATTTATAGATACATCATATGATGTAGGTACTTAACTGGATTAAATTCGTCGTTGTCATTGTGATTTTGTGGCGCAGTTGATTAGCGTGTTTGCCGAGAAAGCAAAACGGCCCGGGTTCAAACCTCCTGCAAGGTCAAAGCATTTTTCTTATTCATTTAAAAATTAACTAAGGATTAAATTAGTTTATCAAAATAAATTAATGGCGATTTAAGCAAAAACAAAATATTATAACTTAAAAACTATCTTACTCATATCAAATACAACAACATAACAAAAAACCAAATCAAATAAGATTCTCTAAAATACATCATGTATGTAAATCACTCGATGGTCATGGCCACTTTGCTTCCACTGTTAATTGAAATCATTTCGATAGTACGAACCGATTCGATTGAATCGTTCATTCCCAATATTCCTGACTCGACGTCGCGCCGTTACCAACATGGTTAAGTCCGGTCTGCGTCTGCGTTTTCAGTTCAGCACATCACATATCGCGCATATCTCCGTCAAGTAATCACCAGGTTGCGTTGTTGCTAGAGCGGTTGGCGGGAGAGTGAGAGAGAGAGAGAGGGGGCACTGGGTGGTGCTCGCGCCGTATTTCATACTGGGAGGTCCGCGCGATTTGCCCACGGCGCTATGCGATCCGGCGCCGAACGCTTGTTGACCAACACGGCTATATGAACATGGATGCATATTTTCAAATTCCACTTTCAGTTTGAATTTCACTATGGAGATGTTCACCGAAATATTAATTTTACATTATATATTATTTATCATTTATATCAGTTGTTATTAAGTACTGTGCTGCAAAACTATGTGCTGTTAAATTTTGTAGATAATATTTTTTGTCAATTAGTTTTATTTTCTCATTTAGATTTTATTTTTTATTTTTATTTCATGAATTTGTTTAAAATGCTTTGTTTTGTTTAATTTTTAAATATAATCTAAAAAAAAGTTGCCATCTTACATGAAAATCATAGTTAAAAAATTACATATTATATTTCAGCAAAACGATGGATTACATAATTATTTTTTTTTGACTAAGTATTACTATAATTTTGTAATTTCAAATAAAATAGCTAATTTACTATATTATATAGAGTATGTTTTTTTACCGAAAAATGAAGTAATTATCTACATAAAATATACGTATTTTATATTTATGTAATGTAAAAATTTTCCTTAAAATATCTGTAAATAATATTATATTATATTAATTTACATATGACACTGGTGTAAATTAGTTGTCCCGGGTTTTTATGTAAAATTACCGAATTCTTTTTTATAGTGTAGTGTAAAACTGATGCACGTTGAGTTTGTCGAAACGTCGATTTATTAATAAATAATAATACAAAACTAGAACTTAAAGCCGTTTCATTGTTTTTGTTTTTTTTTTTCAAAATAATATTATAAATACGTACAATTTTAATTTACTAATGGATGTCGTTACATATTTTTTTAATCAAAAATATACATTAAAAAACTACATAAATATATGTTTCAAAGCAAAATTATTTATAATAAATATGAAAATAAGTTTTAAAATTGAATGTCAAATTTGAATTTGCTCGTCGTGTCGTATTAGTGTATCAGCAAGTATTCAGCGCCTCTTGCAGTAAAACGAAACAGTACCTGTTATGCCAAATCAAAACCACGTGTTTCATTTAAAAATTTATGTTCGTCTGCACAACGCGTAATTATAATACATAATAGTAATTGGTATAAATCAATATTTCACAATCATAATATTTATCTTAATTTAAATTTCAAAATGTAAATATAACATAAGGCAACACTCCTTGACTATAACACTTCTATAATTATATTTTTTATACAAATAAATTCAATAAACTATTTTTAAATTAAATGCCTTTTACATTAAAGTAAAAAAGCTTTAGTTCTCGGATTTTTAGGAATTTAAAAAAAATATTTGATGTGATATAATGTGCTTCATTTTTTAAATGCAATTAGACAGTTTTTCTTCACTTTCAATTCAATTTCCCAAATATTGTTAAACATTATTAATTATCGATTTCAAAATTGATCTTTCAATTTAACAAATAAAATAAATAAAACAAAACGAAAAACAACAATTTAATAGATTTTATTTCTTACAAACACAATCCAACATTGTTATAATCGTGTTTGGTCACATTCTAGTCTTTTGTTTCCAAGTTTACTCTTGTTCTTTTTTCCGTCCTGTATCTAATGATTCGGTATTAATTTTTTATCGTAATTCGTGTGTTCGCGTTCTCCGTATTGGTTTTTCTCACCCTTTCATCCAGGAGACTATGGCGCCACTTCGAATAGCTGAAATTCTTCGATGACAAAGATACCGCGAACGCCTCTTGTAACCTGCAAGACAGAGATACAAAAAAGGTCTGTCCAGTTTATCGGTGTATTCTCTAAGATGCGTTTGTGTTTAAACATGCGTATTATATGTTCTCTGTCTTAAAGATTTTTACAGTAGATAGATTTGTAGATATTCACTTTGTCAAATGATGCTATTAATTCTTGAATAATGAGTAATACAAGATTTATTAAATTATATATAAATAAGAAGTAATAATACGTGTACATGCTCGTACTATTATTATTATTATTATATTAATTAAAATATGTAAAGTAAATATTCTTTATATTGAAATTTGTCGTATAGATTTGCTAAAAGTAATTTTTAATAGTAATCTTCAGGCTTTCACGGCCAGAATCTATTGAATTCATAGAATTTTCTGTGTTGGTATGCCGATCTATTATCGTTGTAGACGATTCGCCATATATCGTAGTTTCTGCTCCTCAATCTAGTATAAATACTTGTATCCCCACCATCTTCTACAGGTGCCATTACGCCATTGGTGGTATCTGGCTGGTCTGAATTGCCCAATCTTTCCAAACGAACTGTACCTTCAATTTCCGCTTCAGTTTCCGTTATAGATTTTGCCACGCCATTGGTCGATTCTAGTTGATTCATCTTCTCCACCATCCTTGATGTTATTCAGTGTTTTTTCTACTACTACATTTTCCCTTTTCTTTTACTTTTTACATAAAAGTTATATTAAGTTATAATTAGTTTAAAATATCTTTAACATTTTTTGCAATAAGCAATTAAAAATTGAATTTTTAATCTCATTTAAATAATATATGAATTCAAACGGTGAATTTACTGAAAAAAAAAATGGGACTATAGTCCCATTTGACAAAATATAGCTATAACTATAACTATAAGTATATAATATTTGATAAATGTCCAAATTGACTGCAATATGTGAGTAAACATTCTTTCTTCTTTTGAAAAACAAAAAATATCAATTTCGATAAAAGGGCTGATTCGCTGTTTTTTCACTAAAGTTTCATATATTCAAATTTAAAATTTGACATTTAAATTCGTAATATATATATATATATATATATATATATATATATATATATATATATATAAATTTAAGACAACAATTATTTTAAGGAAATTATAATTATGTGTTTTTAATAAATTTGATAAATATTAGTAAGTTCAATACTGATAGTGATAGAATAGAAATGAGTCGGTATCTTCATAAAGACGCCAATGTCCCGCTGTTAGATTCATTTGTCGGGGGTATTTAAACATCCTACCGCTCCATCAAGTATAACGCTGTGGGAGGTGTGTCCTGTACTATAGGCTTTTGTTTTAAACATTACTAACACTAGCAGTGTATTTTACTGTATTTTACTTAAATATTTTTGGTCATTATTTTTTATCAATTTACTGAACAAAAACTATACAAAAACTAGTAAATCCTCGATATAAAAACAATTCGATTGGGGAGGTATCCGAATATAACATTATGTAATAAAGTGGATTATTCGAATACTATTAAAAAATTGACAAATTAGTAAGTTTACTAGTTTCCAACATATAGCCGACAAAAAAAATTAAATCTATTAGTTAATTAATATTAAAAAATAATTTGTTTATTTATAATTATAAGCAAATCTAAGTTAAAAGCACTTTAAAATTAACAGGGTTTTAATTTTTACATATGACATACACGTACACTTAGAGAAAATGTTCGTTAAATATAAAATTTGTTAAATCAAAGTTCGAAAAATCGAGGTTTTGTTTGCTGTATATGATTTTAAATACGATTATTCAAATGCTGACTACTCATGAAAACTACTTTACAGCACGAGCCACAAACAAGCCATACTCAAGTAAAACGTTATTATATTTCTATGCATACAAGATAAAATTACACTTACTATATGCAAAATAATTATAATATAAAAATTATATTGTAACTTGCTAGATATTAAACCTGCGAACTACAAACACAGATTGGAAACCACGGCTGTAATTAATTCCCAATCAACATTTGGAAATATGTAGTTTTAAAATCGTAAATATGGTATAAGATGACTAAAAATGCTAGTTGGATATCGTCAAAGCTGTGAGAAATTGAAATACCTATACTGGTCAAAACATACATACATACATATACAAAAGTATGTGGCACGAACTATCCCGAAATCAGCCTTCTCCAAACATCCCTATCCAGACAAGCAACTTTAGCTTCATCTGTCTTTAACATTCATATTCATTACATTACTATGACAAATTATAATTTATATTTCAAACTAAGTATATACTGAACTTTATACTTTCAATTCTTTACATTTAAGGGCTCATGAAGAAAGAATAAATGTACATGATAGGGTGTAAATGATAGGGGTGTCTGGACACAACGCCGATTGGACACAACGCCGACCGGGGACACAACGCCGACCAGGGACACAACGCCGACTGAACACAACGCCGACCGGGGACACTACGACGACCGTAGACACAATGGCACTTCACCTGGATTAATATAATATTTCCAATAAATATTAAATGATAAGGTGAGATAATTAAATTAATTAATTTTCATTTTTTAAGTAAATATTTATTTGGTTATAGAGAGAATATTTAATGTGGAATTTTGTTTTTGTTGCAGAAATTTGAGATGGGGAGATCAAATAATATGAAGAGAGAAAAAATTAGCTGGGAGAAAAATTGTAACCGGAGGAAATTAGTGATTAAATGCTCATAAAGTGTAGTCCTTATTTTGGCAAAGTCGAAAATTTGTTAGTCTCACCCGCCAAAATTACTCCAAATAAATAAAAAAAAAATGCGTGTACCTTCCAGACCTCTCAGATGATATTAACCCGTGCCTGTTGAAGGCTCAAAATCTGCATTTAGCTTAAATGAGGAAATCAACTTTTTAGACATTTTGCTGTATAACTTCTTTTGTGTTCGCTTTAAAAATATTTTAAAATAACCACCAAAAAGCTTATAAAATTTGCTTTTCAATAAACCAAAACTTATGCCACTTTGATTATTATTAACGGAGTGGTGTCAATTTGAAAAATATGATTGTTAATGTATGTCGTTTGTTATAGACGAACAGTTATCTAAGTTGACTGAAAACCATAAAAACATATAATACCGATATTAATCATTTTAACTTTTTTCTGAGTCAGAAATGAATTTTGATCTGTTAAAAACAATATTTTATTATCTTTTTGGCGTTATTTTGAAATATTTTTAAAATTATATACCAAAATGTCTAAAAAAGCGATTTTCCCATTTTAGCTAAATGCAAATTTTGAGCTTTCAACAGGCACGGGTTAATATCGTCTGACAAGTCTGGGAGGTACAAAAACTTATTTTTTATTTATTTGGAGTAATTTTAACAGCTTAGAGCAACAAATTTCCGACTTTGTTAAAATAAGGACCACCCTAAATTATATGTATATATATATATATATATATATATATACATATATATATATATTAGTTAATTATATTATTAAATTAATTAAATATGTTTTTATAACTTAATCACATAGTTAACAATACGATTAAGTTAGTAAATTTTTATTTTATATTTTTATTTTTATGAAATTTTTACGTTTTAATTATTTAAATTATAAAAGTGTGTTTTGATAAACTAATTTCATAATTAATAACATTGCTAAGTTACCAAGATAATTAAGTAAATTTTTGACAACTTAATCACATAGTAAACAATGTGATTAAGTTACTAAATTTGTATTTATATATTGTTATTTTATCAAAAATTTTAATTTACTTTTATAATGTTTTTATATTTTAAGCAATCTTTTAACAATTTAATAACTTAGTTAATCACATGATTAAGTTAACGAGATAATTAAGTATATTTTAATAATTTAATCGTATAGTTAATTATGGGATTAAGTTACTAAATTTGTATTTTTATCAGGAATTTCAATTCACTTTTTGCGTTTTAATTATTTAATTACTAAATTGTGTTTTGATAATCTAATCACATAGTTAAACACATCATTAAGTTAATAAGATAATAAAATGTGTTTTCTGAATTTAATTACATAGTTGACCATGTGATTAAGTTACTAAATTTTGTATTTTTATATTTTTATTTTTATGAAATTTTTACATTTCAATTATTTAAATTATAAAAGTGTGATTTGACAATCTAATCGCATAGTTAATTAAATTGTTAAGTTAACAAAATAATTAAGTGTGTTTTGCAAACTTAATCACATAGTTAACATGTGATTAACCAAATAATAAAGTTTTACGTATTATACTTATTTTTTGTAATAAATGTATTTTTCTATTTTTCAATAAAGTCCTTAAACAAATAGCTGTGTATATTTTGGATTTTTTTCCAGTTCGTCAAATATTAAAAAATAACAGCGCGTCCTTTGAATTTAAGTAAATCTTTCAATATTGTAAAAATTCTTGTTAAATTTGTTTAATATTCTTTAAAAAATTGTTAGAAAACTAAATTTGTAATTAAAAAAATCATTTATAGGTTAATTTTCTGAGAAAGCTTAGGGCAACCAGTTTTACATCGATGCATTTTGGGTATGTATAAGCTGAAAGGTTTTAACGAAATTTGTATCAGGAAAGCGCGAAATGCAAGATTTGTATCAGGAAAGCGAAAAATGAAAATTTTAACGAAATTTTGTCAAGGGAACAAGAAAAATTAAAATTTTTTGATATATTTTTATCATAGTTTTAGGGGTTGCCTTAATTAATAAGGGGGTGTCGTAGGGGTTGATTTTTGGATATGTTGTAGTACGTACCTGGTTTATGGATATGTTAGGGGAGGTGCAAATTTTCTTATTTTTGCGAAATTCCCAGCCGTTTCCGAGATATTTGCGATTAAAGATTTTTTTTTTGCAAACATTAATAATTAATAGCCGAGGGGTGTACGGGGTTGGGATTGAAATATGTTATAGCAACACTAAGTGTTTCGGGAAGGTCTCGTTAAATTTGCGAAATTTGCAGTCGTTTTCAAAATATTTGCAATTTTAGTTTTTTAATTTGTACACACAAATTTGTTAACTTTTTATCACAGTTTTGGGAGTTGACTTAATTAATAAAGGGGTGTCGTAGAGGGTTGATTTTTGTATATGTTGTAGTACTGCCATAATTGACTAGTATTTGTAAAACGCGAAAAATTTTGTTATTTTTGCGAAATTCCCAGCCGTTTCCGAGATATTTGCGATTAAGGATTTTTTTTGCAAACATTAATAATTAATAGCGAAAGGTCGTACGGGGTTGTGATTGAAATATTATAGCAAGAATAACTGTTGCGAGAGGTTTCGTTATTTTTGCGAAATTTGCAGCCGTTTGCAAAATACTCCCAATTTTAGTTTTTGAATTTTTACACACAAATTTGTTAACTTTTCATAACAGTTTCGCGCTTAATTTAAAGGGGTGTCCTAGGAGGTTGATTTTTAGATATGTTGTAGTACGTATACGGTTTATTGGGTTTACTTGTATAGGGGATGGGGGCAAATTTTTGTTATTTTTGCGAAATTTGCAGTCCATTCTCGAGATATTTGCGGTTAAAGATTAATAATTAATTTTTAATAATAATTTAATAGTAATAATAATAATTAATAATTAATAACAAATAATTAATAATTTTTATTGATAAGCCACGCCCCCATCTTAGATCACAATATTTTTAAAGTACAGTTCAAATAATACACTTAGCGACATCATGTATTCAATAGCAGAACTGATTTGGAAAGTATACTATTATTTACTTCAATGTAATGTAAGTTGCAAAATACAATTTGCAGTAAAATTTCCTAAAGATACATAAATATCATTTATTATTTATTTTTAACAATTTCTACAATTTACAAATAATTTCCATTATTAAATTAAAATAGTACTTGTTTATAATTAAGAATAATTGTATCTGAAAGATCCTAATAAAATCAGAAACATTTGTTTAAAGTATTTTTCTTTTTGTCTAATAATGAAAGGATAATATCACTTATTATTTATTTTCAACATTTTGTACAATTTGCAAATCAATGCAGTATTATAAATAATTTTAATTATTAAATTGAAGTAGTATTTATCTATAATATACCTTGTTTCCTTAGAAATATCTTATTACGATCATATTTTAAATATGCTTTTACAGTTTTTATTATTTTTATTCTGTTAAATGTTATGTTGATTAATATCATAAAATTGTCCCACGGTAAATCAGGAACTAGTGAAAAATCTGGCACGTAATTACGAAAATAATAAATGCCCTAAAATAAAATTTTGTATTTATAAAATTAGATTACGAAATAATAAAATGGTTTATCTTGTCCTAATAAAAATTTTATAATATGTATTTTTGTTTTCCTGTGTTGTTGTTTTTGAGTCGTTTAATTTTAAATATAGTGTTTTCGTTTTTATTGTGTATTGTAAAATAAATATAATTCTAAAATGTCACAAATATATTGTTTAAATTTAAAATTAAATATGGTAAATATAAATTTTACAAAAAAAATATAATAGAAATGTCACTTTGAGATTCAGTCGAATAACTGTTGCATAAAATTTGGTAAAATCGGGCAAATAAATAAACTGGGTCTTAATATACTTAAAATATCTATTTAAAAAAAAATTAATAAAACAATAATTTTTCTGTGTTTTATATTATATCTCATTAGAAATAAATTTTTGATAAAAAATAAACTTTATGATAAATGTATGCATTTCAGCATAGCGCTTATGTTAACAAGGTTGCCACTTTTTTTTTCTATATTTGGAAAACTTGGATAAATTAATTAATGTCTGACATTTAGATTCTCATTAACCTTAAGATTTAAATTTGGTCTAACTTTCTATCAAATCAATTTACAACTGGCCGAGGCATGCGCAATATGAAATTTGCTTGTAACTTTTATCATACTGCGTGTGCTTCATATATTTTCAAACCAGTTCTATAGCAAACAAACATAATATACATAGTTATTACTTATATCATACATACAGCTAATACTGGACATTTTCTAGCAACACGTCCATCAATAACCTTTTCATATATAAGCCAATTCCATTCGGTCTCAATAAAAGAACATAAATGTCCTTCTCGTTGTGTTGGCATTAAACGATATTCATTGCTATATTTAGCATATATTTGCCATATGCCCTGAAACAAAATATTAACAAAAATAACTTAAATACGAAACGAGAAAAAAATATATAAAGAATCAATAAGCAATTTATTATTTTTATATTAGAGCCAATTTTATAATAATTACTTTACTTAAAGTTAACTTTAAAACAACAAATAAGCATCTAAATTAAACACAATCGGCATAATTATTATTGATATCGATAAAACAATGCTTTTTTTGTCGACTGTATCCATAAAGAAATGTTTTTGACGAGTTAAAGTTAAATCGGCCCTAATTTACAACATTTAAAATAGACGTTAAAACGATAAATTCAACATATAAACTACATATTTGTTATAGTTTTCTTCCTAGTTTAATTCAATACAGTCAAAAATCTAGTAATAAGCTAAAAATTAATTATTTGATTGTGAAATGGATACTAACATAATACGGAGTTGTTTTTGTAATATTTACATGTAAATTATAATATGCTGTTACTGCATAATCATTTCTATTAATTCTTGACATTGTAGAATTGATTTCCAAATAATTATGATCTTCATAAACAACTTCAATTTTTTCTAAATTTAATTCACGTTTTTGCTAAAAAAAATATTTTAAAATGCAACAAATAAATTAAAAGAATAATAATATATTTACCGCAGCAAAACATAAAAAAATTTTAAATATTAAAAAAATGGAAATATAAAAAATAAAATTCATTTTATTTAAATAATAATTGAAAAAGAAAACTTTGTTATAATTTTTAGTTTAGCATTATATATCTTAAAAAGAATGTAAACAGGAAAATGTTCAAAATCAGATTATTTTTACTATTATATTACATATATGCATGCATCCTGTTTGTGTTATTGATAAATTTAAAAATGTATAAAAATTTTAAACATTTTTATTACCAATTACTGCATGTTCTAGTTTTAAATAATTAGAGATTTTTGAATTGGTAAAAAAGTATAAATAATACCTAGAACATGAACAATTTTAAGGATCATTTAGACTGCGGTTTTATCAGTAGCAGTAGTTGGGAATGCAATACTGCTTCTGCTAAAATCGTAGCCTGAATATACTTAATAATAATATAGTTTGTAAATTGATTCCTTTACTTTTCTTATTCGTTGACTGGAAATGTCACAATTTAAAGAACCAAAAATTTCTCGTGTATTAATCTTCTCTAAAAAATAACCAACTAACCTTTTGGCCTAATCTATGCTGCAGTTTTATCTTACCACAATTTTGATGTACATGAAATGGTCAACCAGTTCACGGATCAGACAAAAATATGTAACTCACATTTAAAAAAATATATTTCATATTGAAGCAGAAACATTTTAGTATTGAATAATTAAATAATAATTTACTTTAATGTGTCTACACTCTAAAGTATAATGTAACTTATAAATATATATTTATTAGTGATAAATCAAACAATTCGTATAATATACGAAAAAAACATTAATGATAGTTTTCAAATAATACGCAATTCGTCCAGTCGATTTCTTGTTTGTTCGATACGCCATTAATTGGTCAAATAAAGTTATTGCTAATTTTGGCAATATTTATTTGCTTTTTATTTGTTTTAACAAACATGGATGTTAAAAGTTTAATGGTTTTGGAAATATAAATTCTAATTTGTTCTTCAAACATAATTTTCTTGAAAGTATGATGAATTGCTGTTGTTGACATTACTTTTGAGGTTATGTGAAAATTCTATATTATTTTTATTTCTTTATTAACATATATATTGACCATAGCTACTAAGAATTTAGTTAGTATACTTTTTATTAAATTTTTAAAGCATTTTAAACAACACAAATACAGCAAATATCTATGTACAAAGGAACTCAACTTCACACGCCTAAAACCGCTCGGTCAGCAAGTTGGTTATAAAATATATTTTAAACATTATAGATAAATCATCAAATTAAAATTCATTGGAGTTTTTATATAATTCCTTGTTCTCTTAAAAATATTTTATCACGATTATATTTTATATACAATTGGAAAGTTTCTATCAATTTTATTTTTTTATCAGTTATATTAATTAATATCATAACGTTGTCCCATGGTAAATCAGGTACTAATGAAAAGTCTGGTACGTAATTTCGAAAATAATATAAACCCTGTAATTAAAAAATGCAATTAATTTTTATATGCACAATGTTTTATTAATGTAACTGTACTCATATATAGAAAAACATTTAAAAAATATCCTATTTGAATTTAACAGAATTTTCTGGGCTGTATGCTGTGCTCGATCTATCCTCGTCGCAGACGTTTCGTCATACATCGTAGATGGCATCTTCAGTGCTTGGTAATCGAATAACAGTACCTGTACCCCCACCACTTTCTACAGGTGCCGTTATACTATTGGCCGATTCTGGTTGACCAAATGTCTTCGACGAGGATAGATTGACCACGGCATACCAACCCAGAAAATTCTATAAATTCAATGGATACCGGCCGTGAAAGCCTGAAGATTACTAGTCATATTCGTTTTATATTAGTTTATCAGATACATAGTGTAATTCATTTGAGTTTTTTTTTTTAATTTTCTGCTCAATTATTTTAAATATGAAAAAAAGCTTACTTCGTGTTCTTAAAAATATTTCATTAAAAAATTAAACATTAACAAATGGGATATGCAACCCATTGTGCTTTATTGTAATGATTAAAAAACATTCAAGAATACTTTAAATTGTTAGGAGTTGTCTATTCGAAATTATTAAATTTTTTAACATTATGTTTATTTTTTAGTTATTTATATTATCGTAATATAAGTATATATATTAAAATTTTATTTTATTTTTAAATACTTTTTATTTAAAATGTCAGCTGTATTTTGAGACATAATGTAATATAAATTGCAATAGTAGAAGTGCAATTAATCTATTATTTTTTACCCGAGTAATATATCAAAAATTAAAAATAAAACATTTTAGATTACTAAATAAATTTTTAATAAATTGCTTGTTTATATGATAAGTGTTATGTAAATTTATTTATTTAATTTACCGCCCTTTTGCAAATATCTATTTTTACTAAAAGGATTGAAATAACCTCTTTTTATTTAGATGTAAATAATTATGTGTATTTTTGAATTTATAATTATAAACAAAATAATAAAAATTACAAAAATGTCATTTATCTTCGTTGGTAGATGGTTCGGACATGTTGAGCGAATGTCTAATGAACGTTTGGTTAAAAAGATTTTTTGAATGATTTTGATGGTATATGTTTGCGTGGACGTCCGATTCCGATGAGTAGTTGGAGTGGTATGATTGAGAGTGTTTTGCGTAATCAAAAGTTTCCAAGTAGTAGGAATAAAAAAGCGAGTATAAGAGGAATTATAAATGAGGATGAAGCAAAAGTTGCTTGTGCTGAATAGAAATGTTTGGAGGCGACTGATTTCGGGATGATGAAAAGAGTTTGTGCCACACTCTTTTGGGTACATGGCGTGATTGGGTATGTATGTATGTATGTATCTTCGTTGGTAAAAATAGTATTAAAATTAATATTTATACGCACAGTTAAAAGTGGACACTTATTAGTAACATATCCATCACTAATTTTTTCGTGAGACAACCATTTCCACTCAAGTTCTATGAATGAACAAAAATGTCCTTCTCGTGTTGGTGGTATTAAACGATATTCGTTACTATACCAAGCATATATTTGCCATTTCAACTAAAATATATCGAAAAAAAAATTATTAAAAATAATAATAATTAAATTATGACCAATACTAACATAATACGGAGATGATTTAGTAAAATTAACATGTAAATTCATATAAGCTGAAACAGCATAATCATTTCTATTGATTTTTGACACTGTAGAATTTACTTCCATATAATTGTTATCAACATAAACAATTTCAATTCTTTCTAATATTAAATCACGTTTATGCTGAAAGACAAATATTACTAATATGTCCGTTTTACACTGTAATAATTTGTGAACAATTTTGTTCACAATATGTATCATAATTTTTTGTTTTTCATACTTATGATGCGTATCAAACATAGTATTAATAAATATTTGTTCACTAAATATTTGATACAAACTGTAAACACACTTATTCAAAAATTATAACCGTTTAAATTGAACATAACATATAAATTTTGCAAAGATTACCCTAGCAAAACATATCAAATTTTTAAATATAAATAATATTAAAATATATTTAATGAAATTCATCTTTCTTTAAACAAAATAAAAGTAAAAATAACATAGTTTTTTATTATTTATATACTTCAAAAGAAAAACATACAGAAAAATATGTAAAATCAGATAATTTATATTATTGTTTTGAATTTTCTATTAATTAAATATTTTGTTTTGATTCATATAAAAATGTGCACACTTTTCCTGTTATGTAAATTATTTAGTATAAGCGATTATTATTCATTGCATCATATTTATGTAGCCTTGAATAAAATAACTAAAAAACTGAAAGAAAAAACAGATATGTGGCAAAATGCAATCTCTTAAGATGAGGAAACGTATGAAGGGTTTATTAAAAAAAAACAATAAAAGCCAAAACCACACTGTTCAGAATAATATCTTTAATTGATAATCGGTTTCGAATATTTAATATAAATCATCAGATCAAACCGGGAGACTACAACTACAAGAACACAATGGATACAAAAGTATTAATTCAAAGAAATCATATAATAAGATTGTACTGATATCGTACCACGTTTACACGTTTTCTTTACACGTATCAGCACCATAAATCAACTACACTTGGGCTATTCTATTTAATTATCTCTTAATTTTGTGTTGTTTTTTTTTTGAACATACATATTACATAATCAAAAAACTAACTACGTACTTGTGTACATTTCTAGATATAGAAGAAGTGCTTAAGAGGGTTTTCTGGTTTAGAAATTTCAAAAAATTTATTTAATATAGTCGAAATACGTGATCATCGGACCGGCCGTTTCATTCCGTTCCGTTCCGTTCCGTTATGAAAACTTTAAACGCGATCGGTGCATAGATTGCAGAAAAACTACTCGGCCGCTTTGGGAATTTGTAGAGCACTGAAGTAGCTATGGTTATAAACAACAAAAATGAAACATTTTCCAACTCATACATAATCGTTAGTTTTTGGTTGCGTCAGTTTCGAATTACCCAGTTTGCTAATCCATCTCCATCCGACCATCAGTGCTCGGCGGGTACCAATATGTAGATGTAGAGCTTTCTAGTGTTTGAGTTTGGTTTCCTGGCGGACCCTCCCCGTCCAGAACTTACGCTATTGCTTGAATCCCAAGTTTACGTCAACATAAATCCTATATTGCGAATGTATACCTTGAAGTCATTCTTGAAAGTATGAATTGAGTGTGATAAAAATATTAATTAATCTAGATTGATGTTTTATTCCGTACTCACAAACTATTTATTTTAGCTATATTAAAAAAGTTATATTCTAAGAAAGACCACTGTTTTACTTAGAATAAAATTTTATTCTAAATTAATTGTTTATAGATTTATATCTATAGCATTGGAACATTAAATTTATTATTAAAACATATTTTGTTTATCAATATATCATTTTCAGTTATTACAAATTTTTTGGTGTTACATGTATACTTATATATTTACTTATTTAAAATTAATTTATTTTCTGTTTTCTTAAAAACATACTTGTACGATCATATTGAAAATATAATTTTGCTGATGCTAAAAGTTTTGTTTTATTTAAAGTTGCATTTACTAGAACCAAAAATTTATCCCAAGGTAAATTGGGCACTAATGAGAAATCTGGTACATAATTACGTATATAATACGATCCCTGTAAAAATAAAAATAATTTAAAGATCAAATAAATAACGTAATTGATATATTTATAAATTAACAGAAAAATCACAATACAAGAGCTGCCTTTTATATCAGTTTAAATTAGTTCACTGCGATTAAATGGAAATTCAAATATTTGTTAAAACTTAATACCTAGTACTTATATATATATACTTAAACCAGGCACATGATCAAAAGTATAGTTATAAAAATTTAATTTAGTATTTATATATACATACAGCAAAAATCGGACATTCTTTAGCTACATGTCCATCTGTAATTTTCTCATAGAAAAACCATTTCCATTCATTATTAACATGATCACATAAAGATCTTTCCAATTGTGCTGGCATTTGACGATATTCATTACTATACCAAGCGTAGATATGCAGTTTTATCTAAGGATAAACGCATTACTATGTTATTACACAATAATACTAATACAAATTTATTTCATTAATATCATACTGACATAATGTAAAGATTTTTCCGTTATATTTACACGTAAATTTGAATATGTTGTTATAGCACGATCTACTTTATTTATTTTTGATATTGTAACATTTACATCTAAAAAACTATTATCAACAAATAGTAAGTCAATCCATTCCAATGTCAAATCTCGTTTATTCTACAAAAAAGGAATTTTTATGTAAAATGTCTAAATATATTTTTGTTTATTTAAATATTTATTTAGTTTTACATACCGCTATCACTATGGAATTTGTACAAATAATGGAAAATAGAACCAAATACATGTTGCGATTCACATAAAAGAAAATTTATGAGATATTTATAATTTATATAAAATTGTTTATAACCTTAATATGATATTTTTATTTATATTTATATAATAAAAGCTATTTTGTTTTTGATTTATATAAATAACAGGATATTACCGTCTATATTGTTCATTATTTATAAAAGTTACACGTGTTGAATATTTACTTCTACAAAATAATATAAAAATATATAGTAAAAATCAAAACGTCTATTTTTGAATAAAATATATACAGAACTTACTACTAAATTTTTGTATTTTTATAAAAAATATCTACCTATATAGTTTTTGGTTTAACATTTTATAGCAAGAGAAGAAATATGAAGCAATTAAAAAAAAAATATTTGTAAAAATATACCAAATAAAAATAATATATGTAGATAATAGTAAATTATTCAACGAGATGTAAAGATGAAATGGAATTATAAAATTGTACGTATAATTAAGAAAGGCAGCAGTAGACATTAAAATGTCGTTGATAAATTTTGACCTGATGAAAACAAGCGTTCAGTTTCGTCGAAACGTCGTTTTTTATAAAATAATTAAACATAATTTAATCCTAAAACAATTTTTATGTAAAGCAAAATACTTAAATTCTATAAAAAGCAAGATATAGATATGTCAAATAACTATATTTTGCCTCAAACTAAATACTGCGTAGTCTCGCACGGAGGCAGTATAAAACATTAAAAAATAAATCAATTCAATTATAATTATTATAATTATTATATTTTTCCCAATTTTTCTCTAAAAGTATTGCTGAACATAAAAATTTATAGTGGAATCAGTTAGTAATGGAATAGGTTTTCAGTATGAGTATATTCTTTATTTATTACAATATTAGAACTTTGTAGTGTTTAAATCATCTTGTTTTACGGGGCTCTTTTGCTGGCGAGCCCCCCATTGTAAAGTTTTGGGTACAGAATTTACGCTACTGATTCGCATGAAAATAGTGTATATATATATATATATATATATATATATATATATATATATATATCTATAGTTTTTTCTAACTTCTTTTATTTTGTTAATAATAATAATTGACAAAATTGTTTACATTATTCATTAATATTAATATTATTCTCAAAATGCACCATAGTTTACAAATGTTTAGTACATTTTATATAAATTTTATATTTTTATAATTATCAAAATCTTAGTCGTTTATCACCACTGTTCTAAATCTTTAAATTTATACACGACAACCAACTATGCATCGAATTTCATATTGAATTTATTTGTTTAACGTTAGTTCACACGGTTCTAATTGCTATATTCAGACACGTAACGCAAATACAAAAACATGTTGAATTTCATATTGAATTTGTTCGTTTAATACAACTTATTTATTGTAACTGACTGTTCTGAAAATTACATAATGAATGTTGAATTAATAATTCAATAATAAATTTAATATTATTAATTGATTTATATAAAATAAAAAATAGTGTATTTTTTAACTGGCTCTATTTTCTACAAAAACGATTATTATTGTACCGAAAAAATACCTGAGATATAATATCCTATGTAGAATAATATATATTTTTTTGAATTTTTTCGTATAAGTAGATTCCAAATGTTAAGAAAAGGATCATGGATGAGAGGAGCAAAAGTTGCATTCCTGAATAGGAATGTTTGGCAAAAACTAATTTCACTTTGATTAAAAAAAAGTTTGTTTCATATCATTTTAGATAAATGACGTAAATATATGTATGTATGTAAAATAATGTTATATAATAACCATTTACAAAAATTTTGAAATATTATGAGATTAGTTGACATGTTGATTATATTTTAATTACTATGAAATATTAGATAAGATAGAATGTACATGTAATTCATTTGTGCTCTCTTCTACATACACTGTAAAAAAAATGATCTAAATTTACATATTCTATAAATTTATTTTTTCAGAAAAAATGTAATATTACGTCAATTATTATAGTAAAAATTACTAAATGCTGCTATTTTACTGTTAATAGTTATGTAATATTATATAAATTTATATTACATTTTTACAGTGTACCACAGCTTCCGGTTAAAAAAATTAACAATTGAAATAATACTTTTGTAATTTCTTGCCTAACTAATTATTTTAAGCAGAAATGATTCAAATATAAATTTTACGGCATGCAAATCTACATCTAAATTAATAAAATATTTTACAGCGATAAAAATCACATATATAAAAACATCGAAAATAACTATAGCTCTAAAAATGATATAAAACATATTAAAGAAATGCTTATCGTTTATTTGTCAAAATACATATATATTATTCATTAAATAATAAATAATAAGCATAAAACTAGTTTTTTTTTATATTTTGTAAATGTCGACAAAAAAATCGGTCGATTCTTATTCCGACTCCAACTCCGAGTTTTTTTTGCATCGACTCTGACTCGAAATTACTCCGATTCCAAATTTTAGTTCAATTATGATGTTTATTATGAACAAAAAATAAATAATTAATTAAGTTTTAGCTCTAACTAAGGTGTTACATGTAAAATATTCGTATTTATTTTATAATAATAATAATTTATTAATTTTTTGCTTTACCGAAAAAAAAGTCGAAGTTGGAGTCGAAATGAAAAAACCGACTCCGACCTCGATATGTTGAAGTTCATAAAATCTATTTTTTTTAATATATTTATAAAAGAAGAACTTGAAGAATACTTGTCTAAAATGATTAGGAAACAAACAAACAAACACAAAAAAAAAAAACTTGGAAATGAGTTATAAAATTGAAATTTAGCACAAATGCCTGTAATATTACCAAAAGAGTATGTAAACGACAAAAATTGATCAAAAACTTTATTTGCTTATAACTTTAAATCCACTGAACAGATTTTGATGAAAGTTTTATTAATATTTGAATCGTTTTTCAGAGGTTTTACTACGGGACAATGCATAAACGATAGGAAAATAATTAAAGGGTATTATACTAGTATTATTATACATATAATGTAGTTTCCTTATTTATTTAAAGTTACAGGTTAAAGTTATAAACAGAAATTTGTGTAATAATGTATGCGTATTATGATTACAAATTATCTAACTACTTTTTATCGAAAGTTAATTTATTTATTGTACAATAATACTTGATAAAAAATTTCAAGGAAAATTGTATTTTTTGAAATTTTTTAGACATATATAAGTAAAATGTTCGTTACTGACCCATATACATTTTTGAGTTTGATCCAATTTTTAAAATGCGTTTCATAATTACTAGTTGCATTTTTGCAATTTTAATCATTAACGTAAAATGTATATGCCGTGAGAGTGATATAACGCCGTACATAAATTTTATGTATTTTAATGGGTAAGATACAACATATAATAACAACATAAAATGTTAATTTTATTTACTCTTAAGTAATTTAATAATGTCAACAGAAATATAGAAATAAATTTATTTCTACCATTGTAATTTATCTTAATAGTGAATATAATATATATAATCTATAATCTATTATAATATTAATAATTTTAGACTGGAATATTTTTTTCTATAAATTTACTATTCTGATTAGTTTCTTTAGTATTATCATAAAAGTAACAATTGGAAAAAATGACATTTTGACACTTTTTCCTAATCATTTTTTACCTTATATTTATTTTACAATAATGAATTAATAAAAAAATTGCTGATAGAATAGTAAACGAAATTTCATAACGTACATCTGGTTGCATATGTTGTTGTCAGAAAGCTAATTTATATAAAAAAAAAAATTTCTAATTTTATATTATGAATTTCTCATTTAGGCAATTTTTGTATGTTTGTATTAATTTCTTGCGAAAGAAAAAATTATCGCTAACGCTGAAACCAGTACTTAAAATTATTTAAATCTAAATACTTTTAAGAAAAGTACTTAAAGTGCCAGTATCACTTTAAATACTTATTCTCATTCAAATTTACTTACAGTACTAAATACTAAATACAATCATGCATAATCAACTATTTTTATTTTTTAAATAATGGATTCAATAATTTTATTTATCATTCAAATAATTTACTTATAATTTTATTTTCAGTTATCAATTAAAAAAAAAATGTTAATAAAATTAATTTTTCAGTTTTAGAGTATATTTGCAATTTTAATTCAAAATTTCAGTCTCTTCTATATCTCATATATTTTTTTAAATATAAAATTTAATATTTTTTTTTGCAAATACCAAAAAAATACTTGCGTAAAACCGCTAAAGAAACATGGACAGAAAACAAAAGGTCCCACGATCTCTAAAATTAATTACAGAAATTAAAATTCTTATAAGAAAAGTTTTGTTTTAGTTATATTATTGTTATGTTGTTTATTTATTTTCTTTATAATATAATTTTTATTTATGAATTTATATTGTTTATTTTGATAAATATTTTATAGATATATATGTATTTTATTAATCAATATTATACACACATGTGGTCGATTTTATCCGTCATTTTTGTTAAAGAAAAGTGAGTCATGCTGAAATATTAGATGTTAATTTATTATAATTAGTAATATTTTTATTTTGAGATATAAAGAATAGTTTATATGATATTGTAATACTAAAAAAATCAATTTAAATAAATATTTTTAAGTAGTATCCTCTACTATTGTATACAATGTTTTATTTATTTTTATAGGGATACACTTGATAACTACACGACTTTCAATTATTCTACAGCAATCTCAATATTAGAAGAACCTACAATTGATTTAACATTACCAGTTGTATTTTATTTTCATGGATGGTCAGAAAATCCATTGTTGTTAATACCTTCTCAAAGTCCTGTTATTGTTCTACCATGTATGGACATGAAAACATATCATATTCTTGTAAACAATTTTACTATAAAAATTATGTTCTATTTTCATTTACAGCATTGCTCAAACAAAAAGTAAATACAATTGCTGTTTCATATGGACCGTTGGTGCAAAAATGGTCGAACGAAACTCTCGTTTGGCCTTTAAATATGGCTGTTTCATACGGTTTATCTGTAGCTAATGCCACTTGTATGAGTAAGTTGTATTATTTTTTATTATTTTCAAAAATTTTCAGAATAGACAAACTGAATTTGTAATTTAGTTACTTGTAAAGGTTTGGTGCATAATTATTAAACGTTCTTTAAATAATATTTATTATAAAAAGAGAAACATAAAAATTCAACAATAACATTTTTAAATAATTATTCCGGAGTGTAGTCACTATCTACTTCAATAACTGCTTCCCATTTGCTTAGAAAACGGTAGATTCCACAGACAAAGAAGTCAAATAATATTTTTATTAAAAAAAGTAAACAAAACAGCAATTTTTATTAACAAATAACCCGCCTATAAAAACGCCTGATAATTATGCACCAACTCAATATTTTGTCTATTATTTGTTAATTGTAATTATTATCCTGATGATATACGTGCAGTATATCGAAACGTTAAAATTTCATTAAAAATTATACAGAACATAACCTAAAGCTTTTTTTACTTAAATATACAAGTATTTTGGGTGCAGTATCTGTTACAGAAATATTAAATTTTTTTTTTGCAAAATTACTAATATTTTTTTAAAAATTTTAATCGGACTTAAATGTAAAAAAGTTTTAAGTTTACAAAAAAAGAGAAAAAAAAAGAAACATCTACAGGGTGTAACAGAATAACTATTCCTAATTTTCAGAAATGATAGAGTGCACTTAGAGAAACATTTTTTATTAATAAACTAGTGTCCGGAAATTTCTCGGTGCCAAGATACACTAGATATCGTTAAAAACCATCTTAATTATTACAACATCAAAGAGTAGTTAAGTTAAGGAACATTTTATTAGAAATAATAGCGTGCATTAAACTTTATAAAAATTGTTCGAAGTTACGACCACCATTTTCGATACACAAGTTGTAACGATGTACAGGCTGGGCAAATTTAGACGTTTTCATAGGGGAACTCGGAAACTATAAAAGATATGGAAAAATGAACCGCGCATCCTCTATCGCTTTTTTTTGAGAGAAACTCAATTATGAAAACAAAAATTAGCTATCGTCTTTTGTTTTCGAGTTATGGCGAAAAGTTCGCTTTTTCCGTATTTTGATAAATGGCGATATCTCGATGGTTTTTTAAATTAGATGAAAATAATTTTCACATGCTTAAGGCACTTTTTTGAGTAGAATGAAATGATCTTAACGGATATTATAAATGTCCGTTAATTCTCGGGTTATAACATAAAGTTGTGTTTTTTTTACAATCGACTGCCGAAAAAAAAAAAAAAATTTCCGGACACTAGTTTATTAATAAAAAATGTGTCTTTATGTGCCCTCTATTATTTCTGAAAATTAGGAATAGTTATTCTGTTACACCCTGTATAAAAGTGCTAGTAATTTTGCAAAGAGAAAAGATTATTTAATATTTCTGCGGCATATCTGTAATTTCAAAATAAAATTTGAATATTGTATAGGTACATAAGTTATTATAATAAAAATTATTTTGTAATGGGAAACATTATTAACAAAATTAAAGTATATTCTCTTTGATATGACGTATATCTAGCATAGAAATCGGGCAAGTTCTATATTTATATTTGAGAAATTCGAATAAAACCCAAATAGAAATTACTGATTCAACTTTAATAATATTATCTCAAATATTTTTTTAATAAAAACACTAATTAATTGTTCATAGTTGAACCACTTCAAATTTTCTTCGATGAATTTTTAAATCAATGCAATTGTTCAAACAACACCCAATTTATTGGATTCAGTATTGGAGCGCAAGTTGCTGGATTAGTTAGTAGAGGACTTGAAGAAAAAGTGTCACGCATAGATGGTAAACTTCAATAAAGATAATAACTCTGTTAAAACGAAATTTAAAATTTGTTTGTTTTGTTAAAAAAAAAGTATTGACAATTAATTCCACATATTGACAATAAATAAAATCAATATGTCATAAATAAATATACGATTTTGTTTGAAATTTTTTTTTTATCTATATAAATAACTCTGAACTTTTATATAATGAATTTGTATTATAAATAAATTTTAGGTCTTGATCCAGCAGGCCCTCTTTACGAATTTCAGCCACATTTAAAAAGTACTGACGCATCATTTGTAAACGTTATTCACACAAACCCAGGAGGTTTTGGTTTTCCTTTACCTTGTGGTAAAGCTGATTTTTGGCCAAACTATGGAATGAAAGCACAAACAAATTGTAGTCTTTTGGACTGTAAGATATTATTTACATTATTTCTTTTTAATATTAATACAGAAATATTTGGTATTTTATATAAACTTATATGTATGTAAAACTGAAAACATTGGTTACCAAAGTGTCGGTTTTTTATTAGTGTAATAATTTAAATAGATAATTTTATTTGTTGTAATATTTAAATTAATCAAAGTTAATATTATTTTTGTTTTATAATTTAGCTTTTATCTCTTCTAATAATTTTGCGAGCTGCTTGTTTATATTATGTATATCATATACTACAGACTGGTATATACTATATTACAATTTGAAAAAAGAAACTTTGCCAACTTATTGCATGAAATATTTTAAGTAAAAAAAGTTATATAAATTTAGATTCCTGTTTAATTAATTTATAAAACTATAAAAAATCAAAATTTTATTAATATAATAGTAATTGTATACACTCTAAAAAAATTTGTTTAGTTCATTATTGTTGTATTTTTACTTACTTTATGTAATTATTATGAATTTTGTTAAAATTACAGAATTTTGAGGTAGAAATACAGAATATGTATAGTAAAATAAAATTACAGATTTTTTTATAGTAACATTTTACTATCATTTTTTTGTAATTTTGCTATTATTTTTTACAGTGTAGGCTTACGAATAATTGGAAAAAAGTATATTTATTTTAAGTGACATTAAAAATTCTTTTGTTCAATATACATTCTATCTAATAAATCTAATGTTCTTTGCAATTTATAATTTATATAAAAAATATAAATTTATAATTTAATAAAATATATCGAACTGTTTCAGTAAGATGCAATCACTATGCATCTACTCATTACTTTGCCAATTCAATTTCAAATCCCTCGATGTATGAAGTTAAACGATGTTATTTACCAGGAATTTGTGAAGATGTAAATTATATGGGTTTTTGGACAACAATTCAGTAAGTACATTTAATCAAATTTTATAGCTTTCTGAAAACTATACAGATATGTTTCTTACAGGGCTCACGGAAACTATTTCCTTCAAATATAAAATATATTTTATATGTGTAAAAAATAATATAAATGAATACGTTAACATTAAACTACAATAAAATATATATGAAACATTGAATATTTCTATCCATGTTATCAAATTCCAATTTAAACATCTTTATCCATGCCATCAACAAAATTACTAAACAAATTTTTGAGAAAAATCGT
Source organism: Clivina fossor (assembly GCA_963966155.1). Lineage (NCBI taxonomy): Eukaryota > Metazoa > Arthropoda > Insecta > Coleoptera > Carabidae > Clivina > Clivina fossor. The sequence continues at coordinate 3,808,479 of OZ014553.1, read as the reverse complement.
AATTTCTGCAATTACAGCGCCATCTATCGCAAACTAAAAAAAAAGCTTCAGACAAAACTTACATAATTCGGGGTTAGAATCCGAATCTGCAATCAAAATTTGGTGTTCCTATTTTGTATTATAAAGTTACTCCCCGTTCCACACTCTGTAGTTGGGAAAAGGAAATTAAGTTTGGTATCATTAAATACCTTTTTTGAAAACATGAAACACACATTTTTTTCTTTTTCGATGGTACGTGTATTTCTAGAGTTATTTGACCGTTTCCAATCTTTTGCCACATCTTGTATATTTAGTGTCCGTAAAAAAAAATTCCGATAAGGCTAAAATCGATAATTTTACATTGAAAAAACATCAGAAATAATATTTTTTGCTTGTTTTTACGAAAGTAACAGATTCCTCTACACAACTAAAATTTTCGAAAAACGCGTGTTAATATATATCGTTTATATCGCGTATGTATTAACACGCGTTTTTCGAAAATTTCAATTGTGTAGAGCAGATGTTCCCAAACTTTTTTGCCTCGTAGACCATTTGCCATGTTTTTCGGTTTTGGGTAGACCCCCTGCTTACCCGATATTGATTTTTTGCAAATTCATCGACTATTTTTGACAGCTGGTATAAGTGCTACTCACTTTGAAAGATTTTAATTTCTAACTGTAGTGATGTGTAGTGTAAAAAACTTAAAAAACACATAGTAAGTTTTATACATTTATTAATTAAATTCGAATTAAAATTAAACAAATTAAACTTTAGTATCTGTTACATAAAATAACTATGCAAAAAATTAATGAATGTAGCCGCTACATGCCGCTACATTTTCCACGGAAAAATACTTTTTTTTACAAAATAAAAACTTACACGCAGAGAAAATAAAAACGTACGCGAGCGGAGCTGTGGACAACTGCTAGTTTATAATAATTTTTAAACAGTTTCATATATCAGAAAATATACCTAATAATTTAAATTTTAATATAATTCTTCATCATGTTTTATGAACATTTATGTTTTAAATATTTTTACTTCATAGATATACTTTTATAATTTATGTATATACTTATATGTCTTTATATTATAAGACAGTATTTTGTAAATAAATAAGTACTATCTGTGTATGTGGATTATTCCATTCATGGAATGCAAAAATTAATCCACTATCGTTGACCCCCATTTTCGTTTCATGGACCCCAATTTTTTTGTCACTGACATGGACCTCTTGCAGGTCGTCTTTGACCCCTGGGGGTCGATATAGACCACTTTGGAAATCACTGGTGTAGAGGAACCTGTTACTTTCGTAAAACAAGCAAAGAATATTATTTCTGATGTTTTTTCGATGTAAAATTATCGATTTTTTTTACGGACACTCTAATATATAAGTACTTATATATATATATGAACAGATAGTAACAACTAATAAAGTACATATCAAAGTACATAATAAAATATATATCAAAAATAATAGGTCACTTCTATTTTATTGATTGCAAATAATAAAAATTTATCAGCAGCTTTATATATATATATATATATATATATATATATATATATATATATATATATATATATTTATGAACAGATAGTAACAATTAATAAAGTGCAGTTTTATATATCAACAATAACAAGTCACATCTATCTATTTTATTGATTGCAAATAATAATAATAATAATCATAATTTATCAGCAGCTGTAAACTATACTAAATATAATACATAAAATATTTTACTGAAAATAGTTACAAAATAAAAAAATGCAAGTCAAGATATAAAAGCACACTGCACAATAATGAGAAATTTATTTCATTTATAAGTTCTAACGAATACGTCCTAAAAAAATGGAAAAATGGTTAGGAAAAGTAGCTGTAGTAACTGGTGCAAGTGCAGGAATTGGCGAAGCTATTGCTATTAGACTTGTTGAAGCAGGAATGAAAGTAAGATTTTCTTTATTTTGGTCCAAATGCCTATTATTGATGAAAATAATTTAGATTTTATTATAAACTTATTTCACAAATTGTTCTATAAAACATAAATGTGATCAATATTACTTAAATTTGTAATGACATTCCATTTAATACATACATTAAATTAAAAAAAATGTTTTGAAACAAATTGTGCAATATATTTAAAATTAGGTAAATCACTTTTACATTCGAAAACAGTAGATTCACTACATTTTATTAAGATTCTTAGGTTGATTTCCAAGATAAAATTTACAAATAAATAAAAAATTACTTGTTTAATAATATATAAATATTAGAAAACCCAAGCTTTCCATGATGACTGAATTATATGAGACCGCTAATTTTTTTGCGATGATCAAATGCGTACATTTTGATTATAATTTCAAATTTTTATATACACATACAATTTTAGTTTATAAACATACAGAAAACAAAATGACAATTTTGTCAAGCACACGTGTTTGTCGCTGTATTTGGCCACAATTTACACACTGTAACCGAAAATAAAACTGAAATTAGCAACACTTTAAACACCTCACTTCCCACACTTTCGATACCGACAAGAAATCGAGCCTTTTTTTGTAATTCAACTCAATTATGTACTTATGGTTTATTGCTCAAAACTTTTTGTATATATTTTTTGCAGGTAGCAGGTTTGGCGCGTAGAGTAGAAAAAGTTCAAGAATTAGGAAAGAAATTGAATGGCGAAAAAGGACAATTATATGCCGTGAAATGTGATGTAACGAAAGAAGACGATATTTTAAAAGCATTCAAATGGATTGAACAAAATTTGGGAACTGTACAAGTACTTGTTAATAATGCGGGTGTAATGAGTAAAACTAACTTAATTGGTAAGAACATTGACAAATTATTCTATATTTCATTAGCATTTAATAGTTGCCTAAAAATATATTTAAACAAATTTTTATTGAACAGTCAGTTTGTAAAGTAGGACTACAGAATTTAACTTAATTTTATAATGCATTTTCTGAAAATAGTGAATAATATATAATTTATTAAATTTTAAAAAAAAATTAGATTAAATTTCTGTATTTATTTTTATTAAAATTAAACATTATATATATATATATATTAATATATATAAATAAGAAATAAACAAACTTAACTAGAAACAAATAACTAAAGTAACAAAAAATTGTCTTAAATTATTAATAAAAGAATGCCAGATTTTATCAATTCACACTGCTTGATGTTGTTTTTTTTCTTGGCGATTTCAATTGCTTCTGAATTAAATAAAATTTGATTTCCTTTGATTAATTGATTTTTCAATTATTTTTTTACTTATAGTTACTTGTTTATTAATTATTAGAATTTATTTTCCTGGTTTTTAAGTTTAGTAATCGATACGTCGAATTTTAATAAAAATTCTACAGAATTTTAACCTGCAGCCTGTTTATTTCAATATGAGTTTTGAAAGGTTTTTTTACAATATTATTTATAATATTTTATGATTAGTTTTTATGATTACAATTTATTACCTTTCAAGACATGAATATAATTTTGCTGGATACTGAAAAAAAAATTTCTAGACATAATTTGCTTTTCTGCAATTTTTAGATGGTGACAGTAATGAATGGCGTCGTGTAATAGATACAAATGTAATGGGTTATTGTATTTGTACTCGCGAGGCAATTAAATCAATGCGATCAGAAGGTCAAGAAATACCTGGACATATTATTCATATTAATAGCATCTCGGGACACTATGTAGTTTGCGTTCCAAACATAAATGTTTACCCAGCTACCAAACATGCAGTTACAGCATTAGGAAAAATTTTACGTAATGAAATAAATGCTTTGAATAGTAAAATTAAAATTACGGTAAATTTGTTTTTGTTTTCATAATAATTCTTTAAAGTTTGGGAAAAAAACCCTAAAAGCAGTTTAATCAGTTTTTCAAAAATATCTTTCCCATTTTTATCGAAAAAGACTAATTATAATTTAAAAACAATTACATTGAATACTAATTTATGCAGGAATAATTTTATTTTACAACTCTAGCTTATTTATGCAACTCTAAAATCCAAATGAGGTCTAATTTTAATTTAACAATAAATTAAGATCTTCGGTTACCTGCTGTTGTTACGTCTAAAGTAATTTTATTTATTACAATTGCGTGCATATTTCTTAAAATTGAAATTTAGGTTTAATCAAAACTTTATACTAGCTTATTTTAAAATATCCCTTGGATATGTTCTTCATATAAATCTAAAGAAAAAATAATTTTAAAAATTTAAAAGAACAAAAGTGGCTTTTTTTAAACTTAAGTGCCTTCTTACCCAACATTAAAGAATTTTATTTATTTATTTTTAGTAAGTTAGTAATAAGCAAGTTATAATTAACTTTATGCTTCAAGTTCTTTTTTAAAATTTTATTTTTATGTAGTATAGTAGATGGTACATGTAATTATTTTATTGTATATACATATAGATATTCAAAAAAAAATTAATTTTAGAAAAACAAACTATAATTTAGTGAAATAAATCAAAAAGAAAATTACTTTTTTTAAGAAAAAAATAATCAATAAAATTTTATTATTTTCTGCTAAAGTAGTAGTTAATCATAATCTTTAATAAATAAAGTAACTATTTATAAAATAAATCATTAATTTTTCACATTAAATAATAACTTTTTTCTATTCTTTATTATAAAAAAAAATTTGTATGTAGCAATTTAACAAATTAAAATAAATATTAACTTTGTTTCAACTGTTTTTGGAAGTTTCTTTGCGATCATTTTAATTACTTATTTTTATGTATGCATGTTCTAGAGTGTTAGCCCTGGTTATGTGCAAACAGAAATGTTAACCGCAAATCATGTCAATTTGAATACGGCAATGGATAACGTGTACAATAACTCACCACATCTTCAATGTGACGACGTTGCAGACGCTGTTGTATATGCTCTTAGTACAAAACCAAATGTCATGGTACGAAATATAATTTTATTAATTCGTATATATATATTTATAGAATTTTCTGGAGTGGTATTCTGTGGTAGATCTACCGCCACAAATCGTAAATGACATTTCAAGTACTTGGTGACTGAATGACAGTTTCTGATCCACAATCTGGTATATATATATATATATCTGTGCCCCCACCATCTTTTATAGATGCCGTTATGCAATTGGCCGATTCTGGCTGACCTGAATAAACCAGCCTTTCAAACTGTACCTTTAGTTTCCGTTATAAATTTTTGCCACGCCATTGGTCGATTGGTATATATACCAGAAATCGACAACGGCATACCAACCCAGAAAATTCTATAAATTCAATTGATACCGACCGTGAAAGCCTGAAGATTACTAATACGTATGTATATATATCGCAGAAATATAATTAATTTTTTATTCCAAAATCACTCGTATTTTTTGTCAAACTCAATGCAAGATCGATTAGGTAAAAAAGTAGTTTGTATTTTTTATGTTTATAAAAAAAAAACCAAAAAACAAAATATTAAAAAAATATTAGTAATTTTGCAAAAATATAGATTTTTCAATATTCCTGCGACATATATATATACCTATATATATATATATATATATTAATTTTAGGTGAGTTTATGCAAGAAATTATCTTAATTTTAGTTCTAATCTTAATCTTATCAATTAGATATACTAATAAAAATTTAAACCACTTGTAATAAGTTTTTAACAAATTTCAAAAAATTATTGGAAATACCATTACCTATATTAAATCCATAAAATGTAAAATATATATTACTAATTTTTTGAGGTTATATTGTAAAATTAAAAAACTGCCATATCTATAGTGGTCGTTGAGTTTGCGTTTAGGTAAAAGTTTTAAATTATAAACTTTCAAGACCTCTTTCTTATGACATAAATCAAAGATTAAGACTAGAATAAGTGCATAAACTGTATAATACACTTTAATGTTTTCAATGTTTCATAAATCTAGCCTTAATATATAAAAAATTGTTAATGAACAGTTATAACTCTCTTAAAATCTTTAACAACATTTATTTTTTTTATAGATTGAAGAAATAACTATGCGTCCGATTGGTGAAATAATTTAAACAAAAGTGCTTTCAATAAAGTTTACAATAAAATATATAACCAAATATATATTGCTTGTTTAGTCTTTTCTAGCTTCAGTGGTAATCAGTGTATTAATTAAATTAAATTACTATAAGAAATTGGAATGTTTTTTTTTTGCCTTATTTCTTTAGATTATCGAAATTAATAAAAAATATAGTTTTAAAAAATCATCAACAAATTTTTTATAATCTATTCATTAAAGAAAACTAGATTCTATTTAAATATGTCCCTTCACACTGATTGATGTCATCTTTCCCTTTGTAAATTTTTATTGCTTCTTTTATCAATTTACTGCCAATATTGATAAGTCTTATAATTATTTTTGTATTATCAAATTTTACATCATGACGATTTCTAACCCGTGTTGTGCGATAGCGGATTTATCTGAATGGTTTTGACATATAGATCTCTTATGTTCTGATAATCTAGTGTGAAGGCATAGATTTAAATAAATGTTTGTTTATTATAAATGTTATTTGTAATTATTTTTCTGATGATGATATACGTGCAGAATTATATCTAAACGTCGAAATTTAATTAAAATTATACAGAACTCAAACCTATAGCCTATAACCTATAACATTTACTATCAAAATTATACATCATTAAATTCAGGAAATTATTTTCTTTTTGAAATTAAAAGAAGAAATAACTATGAGTTGTCTATTTCGAAAACAAAACAAAAAATTGTACACCAAAATGGTCTTATAAAAAAATATATTTACACGCTATTGGCATAGTAATTTCATATAAACGAAATTTGCATATATCGTTTACCAGTAGCGTGCGCCTGTAATAGCAAAGTCGAGCAAAGTTTTTTTCAAGGTGAATAGTCACACTCGTATGGGCGATTACACAAAATTGCAGAGGAAGATTAAATAAATATTTTTTTATTAATTTTGTAGAGCATATTTAATATAACTGATTATTCGTAATATTTAAAAATATATGTATAATTAATAATTCAATATCAATATTCCATTATTAATAAAAATTACATAAAATACAAGTAAATATATTTTTTAACAAGCCATATGTTCTTTAAATATCATTATTATTGTTTCGAAAAAATATATGAGATGTGAAATGTTATACAGAATAATATAAATTTTTTTGAATTTTTACAAACGATAGAAAATAGAGATCGATTGACTTTTATCAAGAAACACCTGATATTTATCAAGCAAATTGCGTATTTTATTTTCTCTTGTTCAAATTACACGTTCATAAAATCTGAAATTTTTATATAAGGTTTATAATTATAAAATGATATTATACTTTTTTTTTTGTTAATTAATAATGGTTATTTAAGATTTTTATATTTTCTATTTTTCTATTTCGAAATCTCTTTAGTTGCTACAGCCAGCTCACAACAAATCTTCGAAATAGTGAGAAAGTAGTCCAGATTACACTATCCGACAAATAATTTATCTTAAATTTATTCCTTTTATGTAATATATGACAATTTCCATACTGCATACCCTCTTGGTTGCGCCACTGAATGTAGATATACAGAATACATACTAAATTACTTTTATTTGCACAAATATATAATATTATATTATATGTGGCCAGATATTTATCAATTATAAAGTATTTTATAAAATAAATACATATTTAATTCATATATTATTAAATTTAATAAAATTATGCTTCAAGTTTTCATTTTGTTAAAATTATTTTCGTTAATTTTGTCTTATTAAAATCTCATTTTATTTTCAGATGAATATTATTAAAATGATTATATAATTTAATTTTAGTATATGTCAGAATTTTCCTCATATACTTATTAATGATTTATAAAAGTTTTTAAAACGAAGTTCAGTATACAACAAAATTTGTTCCTAGATTATTCCTAGACGATTCGTGCTTATAGATGTTTATTTTTATTAAAAATACACAGTCAATATAATTAAATTTGGCAAGCATAGGCCCATCGGGGGACTGGGCTTTCTCCGATGGGCCGTCATCATTGTTTAATTTTATATATGTGATTTTTACAATTCATTTTTAATTTTCTGTAATGTCATTTTCATGTAAATTAGAATAAAAAGATATAAAAAAATAACTTTTTTGAAAATTTTTGGGATGTAAAATGGGCCTATCCTGCAGTTTTTCCCGGGCTTAAGTTTTTATCCAGTCCAACCTTGCGCATAGGTATGTATCACAAGCAAATCACAAGGCTAAATTAAACTGTGCAAACGCGGCAATATCGCAGCTCACTTTCAAAATGCAATTGGTCTTCTCCCCACTATTTGGGAGAGGATACTTAAACCCGTATTCTCATCTCACTTTTAAAAGTAATTTTTGATCAAAATTACCTTTTGATGTTTATTTAAAATTAGTTATTAAGCAATTTTAATCAATTTATTTGAATTTTATAATATAAGATATAAAAAATTATATCAAAAATAAAAATACTACTCATATTTGATAAAAGTTAAAAGTAAAAATTTATTTTAAATCAAGAAACAAAAGAACTTTTCCATAAACAAAAGAAATCAGAAAACGACCCTTTGTTTTTGGGAGCGGTTTTCTTTATCTAGTTGCCTATGCGCCAACATGATTAGCAATGATTATTGAATATATAATCTATTATTATTATTTATTCAATGCAATAATTAGCTTTTTTGAAAACATGAAACACAATTTTTTTTGTTTTTCGATGGTACGTGTATTTCTAGAGTTATTCGACTGTTTCCAATCTTTTGCAACATATATATATATATATATATATATATTAGAGTGTCCGTAAAAAAAAAATCCGGTAAGGCTAAAATCAATAATTTTACATCGAAAATACATCAGAAATAATATTTTTGCTTGTTTTTACGAAAGTAACAGATTTCTCTATACAACTAAAATTTTCGAAAAACGCGTGTTAATATATATCGTTTATATCGCGTATGTATTAACACGCGTTTTTCAAAAATTTCAATTGTGTAGTGTAGAGGAACTTGTTACTTTCGTAAAAACAAGCAAAAAAATATTATTTCTGTTGTTTTTTCGATGTAGAATTATCGATTTTAGCAAAAATAATAGGTCACTTCTATTTTATTTGATTGCAAATAATTATAATTTATCAGCAGCTTTAAACTTTATATATATATATATATATATATATATACAATATATATATATATATATATATATATATATATATATATATATATATATATATGAACAGATAGTACCAATTAATAAAGTACAGTTTTATTTATCAACAATAATAGGTCACATTTATCTATTTTATTGATTGCAAATAATAATAATAATCATAATTTATCAGCAGCTGTAAACTATACTAAATATAATACATAGAATATTTTACTGAAAATAGTTACAAAATAAATATATATGAACAGATAGTAATAACTAATAATGTACATATCAAAGTACATAATAAAATATATATCAAAAATAATAGATCACTTCTATTTTATTTGATTGCAAATAATTATAATTTATCAGCAGCTTTAAACTATATAATATATAAATATATATATATATATATATATATATATATATATATATATATATTTATATAATATATATATATATATATATTTATATATATATTTATATATTATATATATATATATTTATATATTATATATATATATATATATATATATATATATATATATATATATATATATATGAACAGATAGTAACAATTAATAAAGTACAGTTTTATATATCAACAATAACATGTCACATTTATCTATTTTATTGATTGCAAATAATAATAATAATCATAATTTATCAGCAGCTGTGAACTATACTAAATATAATACATAAAATATTTTACTGAAAATAGTTACAAAATAAAAAATGCAAGTCAAGATATAAAAGCACACTGCACAATAATGAGAAATTTATTTCATTTATAAGTTCTAACAAAAACGTCCTAAAAATATTTTTTGAGAACTTCATCTTTGTAATTTAAAAACATGGAAAAATGGTTAGGAAAAGTAGCTGTAGTAACTGGTGCAAGTGCAGGAATTGGCGAAGCTATTGCTATTAGACTTGTTGAAGCAGGAATGAAAGTAAGAATTTTTTTATTTTGGTCCAAATGCCTATTATTGATGAAAATAATTTAGTAATATTTTATTATAAACTTACATCACAAATTGTTCTATAAAACATAAATGTGATCAATATTACTTAAGTATGTAATGACATTCTATTTAATACATACATTTTGAAGATTTATAATTTATTTATTTTAAAATTAGTTCAAGTATTTTATGAATCATAATTATTGTTAATATATAACAGGGGTGGGCACACATGAGGCCTAAGGGAGCCGCAATCCGGTTTTTAATATTCTATAAAGAGCCATACACAAATTAAATTTTTTTTATTTAATATAATTGCATATTTTCACAAGTCACAATATAAAAACATAGAAAAAATATCATTATAACATATAAACATAAAAATATAACAATGAAAAAGAAAATAATTATTTCAAAATTTTAGTAATAAAATTCAAATATAATAAAAATGAAATATAACAGAAATCTATATCATAAAAATATATTTACTAATGTGTGGTAAATATGTCACCCATCCTCTAAAACTTTAATCGGAGCCGCACTTGACTCAGTGAAGAGCCGCATGCGGCTCTCGGAAACGCATTTGCCCACCGTTGATATATAGTATTAAAAAAGATGTTTTGAAACAAATTGTGCAATATATTTAAAATTAGGTAAATCACTTTTACATTCAAAAACAGTAGATTCACTACATTTTATTAAGATTCTTAGGTTGATTACCAAGATAAAATTTACAAACAAATAAAAAATTACTTGTTTAATAATATATAAATATTAGAAAACCCAAGCTTTCCATGATGACTGAATTTTATGAAACCGCTAATTTTTTTTGCGATGATCAAATGCGTACATTTTAATTATAATTTCAAATTTCTATATACACATACAATTTTAGTTTATAAACAATGACATACATAAAACAAAATGACAATTTTGTCAAGCACACGTGTTTGTCGCTGAATTTAGCCACAATTTACACACTGTAACCGAAAATAAAACTGAAATTAGCAACACTTTCAACGCCTCACTTCCCACACTTTCGATACCGACAAGAAATTGAGCCTTTTTTGTAATTCAACTCAATTAATTACTTATGGTTTATTGTTCAAAACTTTTTGTATATATTTTTTGCAGGTAGCAGGTTTGGCTCGTAGAGTAGAAAAAGTTCAAGAATTAGGAAAGAAATTGAATGGCGAAAAAGGACAATTATATGCCGTGAAATGTGATGTAACGAAAGAAGACGATATTTTAAAAGCATTCAAATGGATTGAACAAAATTTGGGAACTGTACAAGTACTTGTTAATAATGCGGGTGTAATGAGTAAAACTAACTTAATTGGTAAGAACATTGACAAATTATTCTCTATTTCATTAGCATTTAATAGTTGCCTAAAAATATATTTAAAAAATTTTTGATTGAACAGTCAGTTTGTAAAGTAGGACTACAGAATTTAACTTAATTTTATAATGCATTTTCTGAAAATATTGAATAATATATAATTTATTAAATTTTAAAAAAAATTAGATTAAATTTCTGTATTATTTTTATTAAAATTAAACATTTTATATATATATATATATATATATATATATATATATATATAAATAACAAATAAACAAACTTAACCAGAAACAAATAACTAAAGTAACAAAAAATTATTAAAAATGATGTTATTTTTTTTCTTGGCGATTTCAATTGCTTCTGAATTAAATAAAATCTGGTTTCCTTTGATTGATTGATTTCTCAATTATTTTTTTTACTTATAATTACTTGTTTATTAATTATTAGAATTTATTTTCCTGGTTTTTAAGTTTAGTAATCGATACGTCGAATTTTAATAAAAATTCTACAGAATTTTAACCTGCAGCCTATTTATTTCAATCACTGATGCTCGGTTTCATAAACGATTTAACACTCTGTTAAAATTTAACACGTTGTTAAAACCGGTTTTAAATACGTTTTTAACATTGTTATTTTTTAACATCGTTGTTAAAATTTAACATTCCTTTATGAAACCCAGCATGAGTTTTGAAAGGTTTTTTTACTATATTATTTATAATATTCTATGATTAGTTTTTATGATTACAATTTGCTACCTATCAAGACATGAAGATAATTTTGCTGGATTTTAAAAAAAAAAATTTTTAGGCATAATTTGCTTTTCTGCAATTTTTAGATGGTAACAGTGATGAATGGCGTCGTGTAATAGATACAAATGTAATGGGTTATTGTATTTGTACTCGCGAGGCAATTAAATCAATTCGATCAGAAGGTCAAGAAATACCTGGACATATTATTCATATTAATAGCATCTGGGGACACTATGTAGTTTGCATTCCAAACGTAAATGTTTACCCAGCTGCCAAACATGCAGTTACAGCATTAGGAAAAACTTTACGTAATGAAATAAATGCTTTGAATAGTAAAATTAAAATTACGGTAAATTTGTTTACAGTAAATAAGTATGGCAAAAAAGCCTAAAAGCAGTTTAATCAGTTTTTCAAAAATGTCTTACGCATTTTTATCGAAAAAGACTAATTTTAATTTAAAAACAATTACATTGAATACTAACTTATGCAGGAATAATTTTATTTTACAACTCTAGCTTATTTATGCAACTCTAAAATCCAAATGAGGTCTAATTTTAATTTAATAATAAATTAAGATCTTCGGTTACCTGCTGTTGTTACGTCTAAAGTAATTTTATTTATTACAATTGCGTGCATATTTTTAAAAATTGAAATTTAAGTTTAATCAAAAATTTATACTAGCTTATTTTAAAATATCCCTTGGATATGTTTTTGATATAAATCGAAAGAAAAAATAATTGAAAAAATTTAGAATCGTAAAACAAAAGCGGCTTTTTTTAAACTTAAGTGCCTTTTTACCCAACATTAAAGAATTCTATTTATTTATTTTTAGTAAGTAAGCAAGTAATAAGCAAGTTATAATTAACTTTATGCTTCAAGTTTCTTTTTTAAAATTTTATTTTTATGTAGTATAGTAGATGGTACATGTAATTATTTTATTGTATATATTCATATTCAAAAAAAAAATTAATTTTGGAAAAACAAATTATAATTTAGTGAAATAAATCAAAAAGAAAATTACTACTACTAAAGTTAATAAATAAAATAACTATTTATAAAAAAATCATTAATTTTTCACATTAAATAATACTTTAAACTTTTTTCTATTCTTTATTATAAAAAAAAAAAAATAGTATGTAGCAATTTAACAAATTAAAATAAATATTAACTTTGTTTCAACTGTTTTTTGAAGTTTCTTTGCGATCATTTTAATTACTTTTTTTTAATGTATGTATGTTCTAGAGTGTTAGCCCTGGTTTTGTGCAAACAGAAATGTTCACCGCAAATCATGTCAATTTGAATACGGCAATGGATAACGTGTACAATAACTCACCACATCTTCAATGTGACGACGTTGCAGACGCTGTAGTATATGCTCTTAGTACAAAACCAAATGTCATGGTACGAAATATAATTTTATTAATTCGTATATATATATATATATATATATATATATATATATATATATATATATATGAATTTATAGAATTTTCTGGAGTGGTATTCTGTGGTCGATCTATCGCCACACATCGTAAATGACATCCCAAGTACTTGGTGACTGAATGACAGTTTTTGATTCGCAATCTGGTACAATGGCTACGCCATTGATCGATTGGTATATATACCAGAAATCGACAATGGCATACCAACCCAGAAAATTCTATAAATTCAATTGATACCGACCGTGAAAGCCTGAAGATTACCAATACGTACGTATCTATATATATCGCAGAAATATTGAATAATTTGTGTTTTTCCAAAATCACTCGTATTTTTTGTCAAACTCAATGCAAGATCGATTAGGTAAAAAAAGTAGTTTGTATTTTTTATGTTTATAGATAAAAACCAAGAAACGAAATATTAAAAAATATTAGTAATTTTGCAAAAATATAGATTTTTCAATATTCCTGCGACATATATATATTAATTTTAGGTGAGTTTATGCAAGAAATTATCTTAATTTTAGTTCTAATCTTAATCTTATCAATTAAATATACTAATAAATAAGTAAACCAGTTGTCGTAAGTTTTTAACAAGTTTCAAAAAAATTATTGGAGATACGATTACCTATATTAAATTCACAAAATGTAAAATATATATTACTTATTTTTTGAGGTTATACTCGTATTGTAAAATTAAAAAACTGCCATATCTATAGTGGTCGTTGCGTTTGCGTTTAGGTAAATGTTTTAAATTATAAACTTTCAAGACCTCTTCCTTATGACATAAATCATAGATTAAGACTAGAATAAGTGCATAAACTGTATAATACACTTTAATGTTTTCAATGTTTCATAAATTTAGCTTTAATATACTTATAAAAATTGTTAATGAACAGTTATAACTCTCTTAAAATCTTTAACATCACTTATTTTTCTTATAGATTGAAGAAATAACTATGCGTCCGATTGGTGAAATAATTTAAACAAAAGTGCTTTCAATAAAGTTTACAATAAAATATATAACTAACCTTATATTATTACCACCAAATATATATTGCTTGTTTAGTCTTTTCTAGCTTCAGTAGTAATCAGTAGTAATGAAATTAAATTATGTGCCTTCACACTGATTGATGTTATCTTTTCCTTTATAAATTTGTATTGCTTCTCTTATCAATTTACTGCTAATATTGTTAAGTCTTATAATTATTTTTGTATCATCAAATTTTACATCATGACGATTTCTAACGCGTGTTGTGCGATAGTGGATTTGTCTGGATGATTTTGACATATAGATCTCTTATGTTCTGATAATTTAGTGTAAAGGCATAGATTTAAATAAATGTTTGTTTATTATATATGTTATTTGTAATTATTTTTTTGATGATGATATACGTGCAGAATTATATCTAAAAGTCGAAATTTAATTAAAATTATACAGAACCCAAACCTATTGCTTATAACCTATAACATTTCCTATGAAAATTATACATCATTAAATTCAGGAAATTATTTTCTTTTTAAAATTAAAAAAAAAAATAAATATGCGTTGTCTATTTCGAAAAAAAAAACAAAAAATTGTACACCAAAATGGCCTTATAAAAAAATATGTTTACACGCTATTGGCATAGCCGAAATATGCATATATCGTTTACCAATAGCGTGCGCGTGTAATAGCAAAGTCGAGCAAAGTTTTTTTTAATAAAACTTTGTTGCTAATAGTAAAATATATTAATTTGTAATTTTAAGTTGTTAGTTATTTTTATAAAATATATAAATATATGAAACAATACTTTACTCTTATATAAATACTGTTATATAAATGACAAAGTATACAAATCTACCTACGTATGAAAATAAAATATTACACGCTTATGTTGTACATTTCTAGAAGTTACGCTACCCGGCACAAGAGCGGCGTATTGTTAACCTCTAATACCAATATAGACAGTGGCGCAGCCAGGGGGGGGGGGGGCAAGAATCTTGGAGAAGCAAGAAAAAAGCAAATACTAACCAGATTTCCACTTTATCTTACATGAATCGAATAATTAATAGTTTAAAATAATGAATGTTGGCTCAATATTTTGGGGTAAATAATTGTATCGTTAGAAGTGACTGCTGAATATATGACTAAACGAATAAAAATTGTGCTAATTTTGCTAGCCTTGGGGGGCCCGAGGCCCGTCGCCCCCCCCCCCCCTTGGTTGCGCCACTGAATATAGATATACAGAATACATACTAAATTACTTTTATTTGCACAAATATATAATATTATATTATATATGGCCAGATATTTATCAATTATAAAGTATTTTATAAAATAAATACATATTTAATTTATATATTATTAAATTTAATAAAATTTTGTTTCAAAAAATTTTGGCGACAAGGTCACACGGCAAATTTCCAGTACATTTTAGTTATATGTCACTGTTTGGAACACAAATATTTTAATTAAATGCGAATATATACAAAAATTCTATTTGATAACCTGCCTCTTTCACTCTGAAATTAACCAAATATATCTACTAAAGTTCCTACGCAAGTTTTTCTAAAACAATCAAATTGACCTTGATGCGAGCAATGGTATTTTAGTTATGTAATAAAGGAATTGCGTTGCAATATTTTTGTTCTATCGTACTGCACGCTAGTCTCAATTAGTTAACAACTTTAAATTACATAATAATAAGTCACTTCTAACTATTCTAGTCATCGTGACAAATAGATATTTATATACATAATCACCCAATTAAAATATATAAATAAAGCTACAACAACAAACTGTATAATTCATTTCAATATTAGTATGAACAAACACATCCTACAGATAACAATTCAGTCATTATTACAGATTTTTCTTTGAAAAAACTTCACATTAATAAATTTAAAAATGGAGAAATGGTCAGGAAAAGTAGCTGTAGTAACTGGTGCAAGTGCAGGAATTGGTGAAGCTATTGTTATCAGACTTGTTGAAGCAGGAATGAAAGTAAGTTTCGTATTTATTTCTATATTTGGAAAATACAAATAATTTATTATACTTAACTCACTGAGTCGAGTCTAGCAAAAATTCACGTGATTGTCAGATCAACCATAAATATAATAATAAACTTTATTTAGCCATGGCTATTTTACATTATTTATTACACTAAATTTGTATTTACTAAATTCTTTATTACATTAAATATTTCGTTAATACAATTTTAAATATATTTAATTCTAAGCATTTAAACGTATCTGGTAAACTATTGTATTGTACAATACCATCTATCACCACAGTTCGTTTACCCTTACTTGTATTTCTACGTGAAACATAAATTTTATTAATACCTTTCGTATTGTAATCATGCATATCATGTACTTTTTTGTAAATGGCTTTAAATAGTCTGGTACCAAATTTAATTGCATTTTGTGGATAAAAACTAGTACACTATATTTAACAAAAGTATTTATATTCATCCACTGTAATGCCTGTAACATACTTTCTATACTATTATATCTGTTTAAATATAAAATGTGCATCATCGCTCTGTTTTGTAATTTTTGAAGTCTATTTATATCACTTTGTTTACACATAAAAAGTATGCTTGCTGTGTATGTAAAATGCGGTAATATTAAGGTATTATAAATTAACTTTTTAGTTCTGAATGATAATACATGGATTGTTTCGTTATGACTAAAAAGTATAAAATAATTTCTTTTAACCATATATCAGATTTATAACTCTCCACGTTTTTCTGTATGGGGTTATAAATCTGTATTGGGCTAGGAGAAATTTTCAGAACTCATATTATAATCGTCTAATAAATCAAAATGTCAAATTTTAATAAATAATACAAAATTAACGTATTTCAATTTGAATATAATTTTATTCTTGCAATGTTGCCAATTTTCGAGTAGAAAACGAATAAACTTTTTAGATTTTCTTTTATCTATTTCTTCAGTTTTAATTAATTTTTAGATACGTATTTACTTACAATTTTTTATATACCGGGTGTAGAAATGAAATGTGAACCATAGGGATTTCAATGTTATTTTTTAAATACGGCTGTATCTCTTTCCCTATTGACTTTAGAGCAAATATTTAAATACAAAACTTGTTCAAAATGTGAAAATGCATGGTATAAAGTCATTTTTTTTTACATAAATATTAATATTTTACGATATACAGGGTTAACCACTAAAAAATGAGCTATAGCATTGGGAAACGGAAATGGTATCAAAAAATGCGGAATAATGAGTTCTATAATTCGGGGTAAAAATCATTGTTCTACGATACTTCGTTTAGGAGAAAAAAATTAAAAACTGATTTTTGAAAAATTTCGTAAGGGGGTACCCTTGTGTTTTGTTTAAAAAAAAAAAAAAGGATTTTGGATATTTTAACACTGGCTTTCGTTGTCTACTCTTTTATCCTACTCTTTGTACCAGACATTTTTTTTTCCTGTTCTTCTTTAATTTTTTATTCACGTTTTTCTGATTTTCCGAAAAGTTGATAAGGGGGGACCATTGGCATTTTTTTCAGAATAAGACTTTTTTACAAAATTTAGTCCAAAAATTTTATAGAACTCATTATTCCGCATTTTTCGATACCATTCCCGTTTCCCAATGTTATGGCTCATTTTTTAGTGGTTAACTCTGTATATCGTAAAATATTAATATTTATGTAACAAAAATAAGTTTATACCATGCATTTTCACATTTTGAACAAGTTTTGTATTTAAATAATTGCTCTAAAGTCAATAGGGAAAGAGATACAGCCATATTTAAAAAATAACATTGAAATCCCTATGGTTCACATTTCATTTCTACACCCGGTATATATATAGTGTACGAGTAATATCAAAGTGGTTTACAAGTTTACCAGTATCCTTTTTTCAAATGTTGTTAAAAAAATATCTAAATCAGCAGTGAATTAATAAAAGTATATAAATTTAGTACATCTAATATGTATACATTTTTTAGGTAGCCGGTTTGGCACGAAGAATAGAACGAGTCGAAGAATTAGCAAAAAAATTGAACGGTAAAAAAGGACAACTATGCGCTATAAAATGTGACGTTACAAAAGAAGACGACATTTTGAAAGCATTCAAATGGATTGAACAAAATATGGGAACTGTACAAGTACTTGTTAATAATGCCGGTGTAATAAGTAATACTGGTTTAATTGGTAGGTAATAAATATAAACTAAAATTTGAGATTTTTTCTCAAAATTTCACAAATTACTCAGTCATCAAGCATCAATGACAGGCCAGTTAACCATATACACGAGACAACTGCATCACTTGTCTTCAACAACTGATCAAAGCACCATACAAATATCGAAACACATGTCTATGGTTAACTGGCCTTTCATTGATACTTGAACTAGCTTAGCTAGTCGATTCAATGACTGAGTAACTTGTGAAATTTTGAGAAAAAACCTCAATTATAATGTTATTAAATTCCCTATCAGGTTCGTTATTGTTTTTAACAATGACGCGTTTCGACTTTTCAGTCATCTTCAGATTATTCTGATCTTGGTCCGTGTTGTGGTTCAGGTGAACCTTGAACCACTTGAACCACAACACGGACCAAGATCAGAATGATCTGAAGATGACTGAAAAGTCGAAACGCGTCATTGTTAAAAACAATAACGAACCTGATAGGGAATTTAATAACATTATAATTAATCATAACGCAGGTTCAAGACCAAAGAACAAAAGTTTATCTTTTGACATTAATAAAAAACCTCAACTTTAGTTTATATTAGTTTATTTCACAGATATACACTTACGAACATTTTTGTTCGATGTTATTTGGTAATAAATATTAAAAATTATTTTTATATTCCATTAGCATTTCGTTCTACCCGTTAATGTAAACCGTCTGTACCCCTATTACGCTCAATTTTAACTCAGTTTGTACTGTGCAGTATTAGCTGCGCAGTTAAAAATCTGCCGATTATAGATTTCAATCAGGTCGAAATTTTGAACTGACCATTACTTCGGTTTTCACATACGCACACTACAAAATAACTGTGTAATTTCGGTCTGTTCAGTTAATACTTGCAATAAACTGAGCGTGTTAACGTAGGTCCGAATGTACTGATATAATTTTAAAACTTTCTTAAATTTTGCGAAGTTTATCTGAAAGCCAAAGAAATGGTTACTGCATTCGTTGCATTACGGCACTGAATGCATAATTTAGTTTTTCTGTAATTTCTAGATGGTAATAGTGATGAATGGCGTCGTGTGATGGATACAAATGTAATGGGTCTTTGTATTTGTACTCGAGAAGCAATTAAATCGATGCGATCAAAAAATGAAGTACCTGGACACATAATTCATATTAACAGCATCGCAGGACACTATGTAATTCCTATTCCCTGCGCAAGTGTTTATCCAGCTTCCAAACATGGAGTTACAGCGTTAGGAAAAGTTTTACGTAATGAACTAAATGCTCTGAATAGTAAAATTAAAATTACGGTAAATTTATTTTTTTTTTATAATATTTATGTGAGTTTTATAGTAGTAGGAATAGAAAAGCATTTATGAGAGAAATTATGAATGTGAATGAAGCAAAAGTTGCTTCTTTGGATAGGAATGTTTGGAGCAGGCTGATTTCGGGACAATGGAAAGAGTTTGTGCCACACTCTTTTGGGTACATGGCGTGATTGTGTATGTATACAGGGTGATTTGTAAATAATTGGAAATATTTTAACTGGAGTATCCTGGGCTCAGAATATGAAGATTTGACCCAAAACACTTAGATAAAATGTGGCTCCTTACTGAGCTACAGGGTGTTTTATTTAAAAATTTAAAAACGATTTTTGCCCAGTACTTAAAAACTATTTGACGTATCCTTATCATACTTGGCAGAAAGTGTAGGTACCGTACACCATACTAAATTATGTTAAACAAAAGTTTCTGGCTAGTGCCAGTGGCGTACA
This sequence comes from Clivina fossor, assembly GCA_963966155.1. Lineage (NCBI taxonomy): Eukaryota > Metazoa > Arthropoda > Insecta > Coleoptera > Carabidae > Clivina > Clivina fossor. The sequence goes on along the minus strand of OZ014553.1, from coordinate 3,787,928 downwards.
ACAGGGGCAAGTGAGAGGTTGATCCTTCCTAAATTCTACGCCACTGGCGGAATTGTCATTTTAGCACAATTTTTCGATTCTCCAGTACTTTCTGTGTAAAAAACATACTCTTCCTTCGTAACGATAAAGTCACTATTTTTTGAGATATTTAAAGTTAAACATAAGACGCACCCTTGGGATTTTTTCAAAATTTGCTCAAAAAAATCTGAAAAAATTCAGTAAAATAGAGAAAAAAATTAGCTACATAATAACTAAGTAACTTTTTTTTCTAACTCATTCTGGTTTGGCAGGAAAAATTATTGAAAATAAAAAATTGAAATGTAAAAAATATTAATTTTCAATAATTTTTCCTGCCAAACCAAAATGAGTTAGAGAACAAAGTTACTTAGTTATTATGTAGCTAATTTTTTTCTTTATTTTACTGAATTTTTTCAGATTTTTTTGAGCAAATTATGTTTAACTTTAAATATCTCGAAAAATAGTGACTTTATCGTTACGAAGGAAGAGTATGTTTTTTACACAGAAAGTATTGGAGAATCGAAAAATTGTGCTAAAATGACAATTCCGCCAGTGGCGTAGAATTTAGGAAGGATCAACCTCTCACTTGCCCCTGTTGTACGCCACTGGCACTAGCCAGAAACTTTTGTTTAACATAATTTAGTATGGTGTACGGTACCTACACTTTCTGCCAAGTATGATAAGGATACGTCAAATAGTTTTTAAGTACTGGGCAAAAATCGTTTTTAAATTTTTAAATAAAACACCCTGTAGCTCAGTAAGGAGCCACATTTTATCTAAGTGTTTTGGGTCAAATCTTCATATTCTGAGCCCAGGATACTCCAGTTAAAATATTTCCAATTATTTACAAATCACCCTGTATATGTATGTAATATTTACATTTATTTATTTTTAATATTTGGTAGTAAGCATCTTATTATTATTTTCAGTTCCGGTTCGAAGTCCTGAAATTAACAATTACAATTTTTTGCAACCATTTTAATTATTTCTTTATGTGTGTGTGTGTGTATGTTACAGAGTGTTAGCCCTGGTTATGTGCAAACAGAAATAATTTCAGCAAATAATTTCTCTTTGGGAAAAGAACTCGATGCCATGCTCAAAGAAGCACCAGCACTTCAGTCCGACGACGTTGCTGATGCGGTTGTGTATGCTCTTAGTACAAAACCACATGTTATGGTAAGAAACATAATTTTATTAATATATTAATTCTAGAGCCAAATAAAATATAGTATAGTTAACTATATGGTTAACTATCCCATATTTGTTGTTGGAAATACTAGCTCTTAATTTATGTGTACAACATCATGAATAAAATTTATTTTTTATAGATTGAAGAATTAACTATTCGTCCAGTTGGTGAAAAATTTTAAACAAATGTATTTTTAAAATAAGATTTACAATAAAAGCAATATAAAAAGAAACTTATAGTATAGTTGTTGATCATAAAAGCTTTACATTCTTTTGATTTCTGAAATAAAAAACTATGTATTTTATTCACTTTAACTAAAAGAACTTGCACTTTATGTATAATATACCATTATTTACTTTTATGTATTATTAACATAATAGTTTGTGTGTAGTTATACATTGTATTAAAATAAGAATTCCAATATGTATAATACTGTAATAGTTCGATTTATGATATTTAACAATAAACATTTTATTTGAATTGATAATATTATTTATTTACTCTTTATAGTATATTCTGTAGTATATTAAATCAAAAACAATTATTGGTTAGCTCCAGAGTAAATTATAAATTGATCTTTATATATAAAAACGTGTGTATATCTGTTCGATTGTTCTTTATGCAGTACTACATCATTCATCCAACCGCCATGAAACTTTGGGAAGTTGTTGAGTACACTCTCACGAAGGTTTCTGGGCAGTTGCACAGCAACGCGCGACGGGAAAGCTATCTTTCGGATAATGAATTTTTGCGCAGTTACGCAGCAACGCGCGACAGGAAAGCTAGTTTATTTATAAATCTATAATTTATATCATAACATACAAAACTATCTAACCTAATATATGACTTTCTATTATTTCTTTTTTTAATAATATTTATAAATATTAATAAATATTTTTTTTATAGAATTTGAATTAATATTGATAAGATTTATTAATATTATTTCATTTTGTTAAGAAATTAAAATCTTGAAATGTACAACCAGCTGTAATTTCGCAAAACTTATATTGAAGACTAGACAAACCGCTAATCCTATGATACAACGTGGTACCAGTATACCTATAGATAATACAGTTATACCACGAGCCGATCCTACACGGTTGAAGTGGTAAACAAAATTTTTAGAAACCTTATACCGAAATACAACTGGTTTTACTGAAAAAGACCAACTGGTTCATTTGATAAAATGTTTTCTTTATATTTGGGAACTATTGCTAGGAATGTAAATGTTTCCAAAGAAGTCCGTTTGAGTATATACAATGCAGTTTTGGTGCCTACGTTGAAGTATGGTAGTGAATGTTGGGTTTGGTTGCAAAAGCATAAACGGAAAATGACTGCTGTGGAAATGAGATTTTTACGTGGGATATGTGGTGTAAATAGGAGAGATCGGGTACCAAATAGATAGTGTATGACGAGTGTGAAATTGAAAAAAATGTTGTAGCAAAAATTGGTGTTAGTCAGTTACGATGGTTCGGACATGTTGAGCGAATGTCTAATGAACGTTTGGTTAAAAAGATTTATTTGAATGATTTTGATGGTATACGTTTGTGTGGACGTCCGATGAGTAGTTGGAGTGGTATGATTGAAAGTGTTTTGTGTGAGCGAAAGTTTCCAAGTAGTAGGAATAAAAAAGCATGTATGAGAGGAATTATGAATGTAGATGAAGCGAAAGTTGCTTGTTTGGATAGGAATGTTTGGAGGCGACTGATTTCGGCATGATGAAAAGACTTTGTGGCACACCTTTTGGGTACATGGCGTGATTGTGTACGTATGTATATATGTACATTTGACAGCATTCAATACTTATAGTTCTATAGTCAGCATAACAAAAAATATAAAACAAAACTCGTTTTCTCGTGCGAGCTATTATCTTAAATACCTTATTATCTTAAATTACCTTTTTTTTTTAATTTTTTTTATCTTAACGTTAGTACATAGGGTGATATAGTTTGAATCAAAACCGCGCAGGCGGCGCTGAATTTTGTATTATGTATGCAACTTCGTATTTTGCTGTGTTGGTTGTGTTGCCTATGCAACGAAACCAACCCAGCAAAATATAAAGTTGGTTTCAAACGATATTATTTTTGTTAGTTATGTAACAAATACGAAATAAAAATATAAAACATCTATTTTAATTAAAAAATAACTATTATTTGTTTATATTTATTTTCCATAATTAAAATAAGAAAACAGAAATGATTATTTTTCACATATGTTTTGATGTATTATAACTTTTTAATATAATTTTTATTTTATTATTTATTTAAAATTAAATAGAAATTGATTTTTTTTAAGTTTGACTTTTATGTATATGAAAATAATAATACTATTATAATTTTTTGATAATTTCTCTAGTTATGTGTAATAACTAATTTAATTTTGTGTTTTTTTGTAATTTTATTATAATATTTGTAATTAAAAAGTATATAAACATTTAAATAAATAAATTTGTCTGCAAACTTAAGAAATTAATTTTTTTTAATTTATAAATAACGCAGTAGTTCTAGTTACTGTAAAGAACAATAAGAAAAACATTTAAATTTATAGAATTTTCTGGGCTGGTATGCCGTGGTCGATCTATTCTCGTCGCAGACGTTTTGTCATACATCATAGATGGCATCCTCAGTGCTTGGTGACTAAGCACTGACAACGTCATCTACGATGTATGGCGAAACGTCTGCGACGAGAGTAGATCGACCACGGCGTACTAGCCCAAAAAATTCTATTTCGTTCTATTCGTTACACTTTTGTGGGCAAATATTTATATATATATATATATATATATATATATATATACATATATATATATATATATATATATATACATATATATATATATATATATATATATATATATATATATACATATATATATATATATATATATATATATATATATATATATATAAATAAATATTTATTGTACATTTTATAAAATAATTCAATAAAATTAAATATAAAAGTAACAGGGCAATACAATGTATCATTCGCAATGACACAAGATGTGTACGGGGTAAGTGAGGTAGAGGGGTGAGAAGTAGAAATACGAAAACGTAGATAAGAATGGAATGTTTGTATGTTTCAAACAGGTAGCGAAATTTTAGGGTACGCTGTGTAACGGTTAGGTCTCTAAGTTGCTAGAATTGTATACGAAATTGAATACCGAGCGAATAATTATTTATAGACATATGTACATATATTATTTTAGTCAACTCTGAAATAAAATTCGTATTATTTAAATTTCCGAAATGTCATACTAAAAAATTGTATTTCAGTTGAAAATAATTATACTCATTTGACATAAATATATGACAGATATATTGTCTAAATTTGTTGCTTTTTGTAATTATACAAATTAATATATAAATAATATTCTCGCAAAGCGAGAATGGAGCTAGTCGAATGTGGTTTGATTTTATAAGCTAGTTTTTCGACTAGCTAAAATACAAGATTAGAAGTATATAAACCACTTTGACATTATTAAATTATTATTAAAATTCATTTACATTCCATATGACCCCTAAAAAATTGTAGGCCCTTCTGGCTCCGACCAAATAAATATTATTCAAATATTATAAGGATTAAAAATAAGCGTCAATGAATAAACACGATATAGCAAACAGGCTCTTATAATAAAAATTGTTTTTGCTACATGACAAATAATACATTGTAGCAACCCAATAAACATTTTGCATAAATTATATCTCTATCTCGCTTGCAATGTTTGTTTATATGTAGATATCTATATATGTATACAGATATAGAACAAATGAGAGCGAGAAAAAGAAAAAACAAAACTTGTCTTACTACAAAATCATGCCTACAATAATTCTACAAAAAAAGTTTTGAAATATACACATATTTTGTTTCTATTTGAATGGAAAATGTAGCGAATGTCTAGTAAAATAAATATTTATTTAAACTTATAATAATGTAAACTTATAATAATTATTATTATTTGCGCACAAAAGTGTAACGAATAAAACGAAATAGAATTTTTTGGGTTGGTATGCCGTGGTCGATCTATTCTCGTCCAGACGTTTCGCTATACATCGTAGATGACATCGTCAGTACTTAGTCACCAAGCACTGAAGATGCCATCTACGATATATGGGCGAAACGTCTGCGACGAAAATAAATCGACCACGGCATTCCAACAAAAAAAATATTTTATCAAAATATCAATATTAGGCTATAATAATCCAAGATTTCTTCTCATATGCTCTTTATTAATCATATATATACCATATATATATATGGTGTATATATATATATATATATATATATATATATATATATATATATATATATATATAAATATATATATATATATATATTATATATATATATATATATGGTATATATGTATATATATATATATATATATATATATATATATAATATATATATATATATATATATATATATATATATATATATATATTACAATTATAGTAAACAAAAAAATTTTCTTTGTATTGATAAAAATTGAAAAATTAATAGAAATATATTAAATTCTGAAATAAAATTCATATTTTTTTCATTTTCTGAAATGTCATAATAATAATGGTCACAAATCACTAAACACATCGGTTTTTCGCGAGATACAAAATTATAAAATAACATAACTTGACGTAAATCATACGTCAATATCATTCCACGCAAAATAAGCTTCAAAATGTATTATTATTTTTTTATAATATTAAAAACTTACTATTATTTCTTAGTTTCTTATTAAATTGTTAATATTATCTTTATCATATATAAAAGAATAAAATAAAATTAATCTATTTATGATAATATCATAATACTGTGTAATACTGGCTTTGCCATTTAGTTTGCAAATTTGCCGTATGCGTCAGCACCTGCTTGAAAATTTTGCTTATGAAAAAATTATAAAATTCTAAAATTATAAAAATCTGTTAAAACAATAATTAAATAAAAAAAATAATCCTAATCATAGTATAATATAATTATGAAGCATATATAAAAATTTTAAATTTTTCGGGGATATAGTTTGGAAAATAAAAGCAATAAATGTGTTATTTTTTGGAAAAAAAATTTTTTTCTCTATTTCCCAAAACCAAAAAATTTCAAAAAAATTCCTATTATTCTACATAGGATATTGCATATCAGGTATTTTTTCGGTACAGTAATTATCGTTGGAGTAGAAACTAGAGCCAGTTAAAAAAATTTTTATTTCTATTTCTTTTTTATTTTATATAAATCAATTAATAATATTAAATTTCTTATTGAATTATTAATTCAACATTCATTATGTAATTTTCAGAACAGTCAGTTACAATAAATATGTTGTATTAAACGAACAAATTCAATATGAAATTCAACATATTTTTGAATTTACGTTACGCGCCATTTGAACCCTGTGTACTAACGTTAAATTATCTTAAATACCTTTTGAATTATTATGTTACATTCAAAAAACAAATCCTATTTCAATATGTTTTAAAACCAAAGTGCAAAACGATATTATTTTATTATTCTTTTAATAAACAGTGATAAGTTTTGATATTGTTTCTTAGAATATTGTAACTATATACTTCAATGTTTACAAAAGTGTTCATATGCATTTTTTTATTATGTTAGTGTTATGTTATTCTCTGTTAGTCAGCTTTAATTTGATATCAATACAAGCAATAACCTAAGCTTGTATTATTTAAAAGTAAGATTTCGAATAATTTCTGACAAATTTCGATATTAAATTTAATACTGATTATTATTGACAAATGCTGATTTCGATATTTTCACATGTAAAAAACAATAAATTTATGACGCACTGTAATAAATGTTATGATGTAAGCAAGCAATGATGAAGAAGAATATTTGATATTTTTTAAATATTAATAAATAAATAATTCAATTTAAAAATAATTTTATAATAATATTAATTTAATTAATTAATATTATAATTATATTTCAATATTCAGAATATATAAAAAATACTACATACGCAACAAAATATTATGCTAATCCGATTTCCAGTTTTCTATATTTTATCGTTTTTTGTTCTGGTTTAAGAATATTAAAGAAATATTTCGATTAAAATATACTTCATCCATATTAAAATGCCTTAAATATGATCATTAAAACATGTGTACGATCATCTTCAGATTCATTTTTGAACGTTTCCATGTTAGTACTATAATATTACGATTAACTAAATAATTTATCCGCGAAATTTATGTTATTTAGTTGTTCACTTGTACTTTTGTAGCATTATTATACAATGATTATTATTAGAAGTTACACTATTTTATTACAAAGCACTTACATGGATATTTATTCATGATTTTTCAAAGCTGCCAAAATATTCAATGCAGCATATTGAAAAGCTATAGCTAAAATACATTTAATTAATATTAATATGTTATCAAATATTTGATAATTGACATATACCTTTCATATACTATCACTGATCAAATAAAAACATAAAAGAAAATTTAAAAAACAAATATTCAAAAATTCATACTTTAAGTTGATCTTCAAATAAAATTATTGTACGCTTATTTAGTAATAAACTAATAATAGTACAAAAAAAGAAAATAATTAAGACAAAACAGAATATAAAACAAATAAAACAATTTAGAAAATATAAAAAGACATATTATATTACAGTTGACAGTATAGATATAAACAATAAGTTTCATAAGACGAAAACTACTTATCAGTATCACATACCATTTGATAAACTAACTCAGATAAATTTGAATTTTCCACGTCATACATGTAGTTAATTCAAAATAACATAGAGGCGCTAGCTACCTACAACACATTTGTGTTTATCACACTAATAAACTCACTGCATGCACTCCATCGAAATCAGCAAATGAGCTTCCTGTACTCGTATTTTCTTGTGAATAACCAATCTGTGGCATAACCTCAAAATAATATCTGAAGCATAGAAAAAACGTAAATCCGAAGAAAACTAAACATACACATTTGAAATCATGGCAGGTAAATTAGTGTATTTTACTAAAAATATATTTAATTTTTTGAATTATCAATATAAAAATAATGTTATACTTTTTCATTTAAATTTGTTTCAATTAGTAAAAGTATTGTAAAAAGTATTAAAAAGTATTATTAAGAATTAGTAAAAAATATTGTACAAAATCTAATTAACTCAAGTTCAATTATTTGTTTTATGGGAAAGCTTGATTTAAAACCAAACCGTTTAATAATGAATAAAGTTATATTAATTTTTTCACTATTATGACAAATAATTCTTGAAAAATTTTACGTTTATTTCATAGATTTTAAACTATTTATTGGTTAATCATGAATTTCTTGTTAAGAATAAAAATAAGTTAAACACATTAGCTCGTATTTATAGCCCCTTTTTGTGTACGTTTAGATAAAAGTTCGTAATATCTGAAAGAATTTATTTAAAAAATATTAGAAATGTTTTTAGAATTGTTTGTATTTTAAAATGTTAATTATAATAAAAAGTATTTAATTTATAAAATTAGTTTACATTTGATATATAATAAAAGCAAAAATTAATATTGAAATCTTGAGGCGCTATGTATACGAGCCAATATTTTTAGATCTATTTACAACAGAACAAAAATTGTAATTTTATTTTTATTTTTAGAGGACAGTGTTTTTAATTTAAGTACTTATTTAAAAGAATTACATGAGATATATCTTACTTATGGAAATAAAAACGAAAATACAATCATTGAAGATTTTAATGAAATTAATTTAAACTTGGATAATATTCAAGATATATGTCATTATGTATCACAAATATTACAAAACTTGCAGAATAACGCAGAAGATACTAAATTACTTCAAGAAATTTTTAGAATAATAAAGTTTATATCGTCCGAATTTTGTAAAGAAAAAAAATTTAATTTCGCTTCGGAGCTACTAAAAATTAAAGAAATTAAATTTTTCGAAAAAAATCTGCTTGATAAAAATATTTTAGACTTAAATTATTTTATAATACAACGCACTACTGCTCGATTGAAAAATTTAACTGGACATTACAGAGATGCGTTTGAAATTTTGAAAGGTATAAATGAAAAACTGTTTCAAGTGAAGAACACAAATTTGGAAGTTATTATTTCTAAAAAAATCGATTTTGACGACGACGGTATATTGTATTTTTGGTTATTGGTTTTAAGTTATACTGCATATACTAAACATTTACTGGGAAGACATGGCGAATCTCAAGAAGATTTCAAGATTTTACTTGATAATATACTACACTTAATTGGCATTGAAACTGATGCAAATAATTTAACACCGGAACATTATAATAAAATTTTTGATTCAGAAGAATATAAAAATATTCTACGATTTAATTCAGTATATTTTAATATATTTCAAATTAAACAAAACATTGCTAATGAATATATTTGTATAGCCAGGGACAAGAAACGACATTTACCACATAGCAGTTACACGTCATATTATGAAAAATGCTTTAATGAAATGTTAGACGAATACAAAAAAGCATTAAATATATACCAAGATATCTACATCTACAAAGATAAAAATCCTGCTCTTTATACGTTTGTACTTAGTATGGCAAATATTCATAACGAATTAGCCAATATAATGTTATCAAAGTCAAGTAACGAAGCGAGACTAAATAAAGTTTTACTTCATTGTGATGCGGCTCTTCAAATGTACAATGAACTAATTTTATTGCAAAGACATGGAAATTTACATTCTGAATTTGTGAACATAAAAAATGATAACAGTATTGGTTCCGTTACACGAAAAATTGCAACAGCCCACAAGAATTTAGGTAATCTTAAGTTTGAAATTAACAGAGAAGAAGCTTTACAACACTATAAAAAATCTCTTTCTTTCTACAACGAATTATATAATTATGAAAAAAATAAAGTAGGCGAAGATCACATGTTTACTATAAATGCTATTTCCGACTTGGCATTCGTGTATAATAAACTCGGAAAATTAATGCTGGAAGAAGATAAAGAAACTGCATTACAATACTATGAAGAAGCACTAAAAAATTACAAACAAATGTACACCTTTAAAAAATCAATATTTGGAAGCGAAGATGGAAAAATTTTAACCTATCAAAGTAATATTGCCCATAAATTAACTAGAATTGGTTTAATAATAAAAAATAATAATCCAAAAGTTGCTTTAGAACATTTTCAAGAGGCTCATAAAATTTACCGTGAAGTTCTCGAAATACGAATTCGAACAGTTGGCGTAAGTCACTATTATACTAAAATAATAAAAACTAACATTAAAGATGTAGAATATTATTTGAGTTTGCTACATACTTCACAAGAAACTCGTAGATCTTCATCATCCGAATAAATAATTAAATAATTTTATATTTTAAAATTAAGATTTAAGTTTCAAGTATTTTACATTTAAAAATATACTCACTTAAGAATTGTTTTATTTTTATAAAGTAGATCTTTATCATCCGAATAAATAATTTAATAATTTTATATTTTAGAATTAAGATTTAAGTTTCAAGTATTTTATATTTAAAAATATACTTACTTAAGAATTGTTTTATTATTAGTTTATTTCTTATATTAGTTTATATCTTATATATAATTATAAATGTAATAAAGAATTTAGAAATATAATAAATAAATATAATTAAAAACTAAATAAAATAATGTGTATTTAATTATCAATTTACATAAAACAAAAAATATATTGAATATTTATATTATGTTTGATTACCTACTAATAATAAACAATTTTAAATTATTTTTTTGTTTCTTAACATTTTGTATCATATTCATTTTGGAAATAGATTAAAATAGACTGTACAAGTGTACATGTATGAGTTCAGTAAAAAAGTAGAAAATACGTCGTTCTGTACGCTTATAGTTCTCCATCGTATTTCACAAAACCAAAAAGACATTTAACATGGAAAATATTACTGTTTTAAATGAGAATAAATTTATTTATGAATTATTGATAATTTATCCAAATAAATTGCAGTATGAGATTAAACATTTTTTCTTCTAGTAATAAACAAACAAAAATATCAATTTCGATAAAATGGCAGATTCATCACTTCCACTAAGCTCCTCATATGTCCGTCATGAGGTACAGGTAAGTAAGAAACACTACTCTAATTTGATAAAAGTAATACAATGATAATATTTTAAAAAAAAATAATCTCTTAAGCTTTATAAAGCAATTTTTGAAATTTTTATATTAGAAAACACTGTTTTAACTGCTAACAGATTATTTATTATAAAACTACCAGAAAACTTACAATAAAAAATTTGAAGAAAACCAATTGAATTTTAATCTACTAGTCGTACGCGAAGCCGTACGTAAGTTTTTAATGTCACAAAAAAAGTATTTTTTTTAAAATTTATTGTAATCACAACATTAAACATATTATTACAGTATTATATTAATCACAAAATTATTCTGGTTATTACGAAATTATATAATCTTCAGGTACATATAAACTGCAGGCGGCGGTTAGATTTTAATATCTGACCGAAATTTTGCCTAGCGAAACTGCACGCCAGCTATTTCTAAAGAGAGTAAGAGATTAAGGCCCGTATTCTCACCTCACTTTTTCGTGAAAAAGTGCTTTTATCATTAATTTCAAAATAACTTTTTGCTTCTGCTTTTCATAAAATGTAAATAGTTTTTCAATTTTTTATAATTTTAAGTAAACGTCAAAAGTACTTTTGGCAAAAATCACTTTTATAAATGAGGTGAGAATACGGGCCAAAGATTACAACCTAAAACCAGGTAAGAATCGAACCAGCGCGTATCAATCATTTATACGATTATACCAGAAATGAGAAATTAGATATTTGGTTTGACTAAAGAAAATTATTGCATATAGTAGTATATCACTGAGCTATAACTAAAAAAAAAGAATTTTTAGAAAACAAAATATTGTTGCTTAAACATAAAGTAATTAATAATTTTGAATTTGTAAAATTTGTTTTCATTAAATGTGGACCAATAGTATAATATATAAAATATTCATTTTTATTGTCTTCATTTTTGTTTTTAATTATCCTGTTTATGTATACTATATATATATATATATATATATATATATATATATATATATATATATATATAACCCTTATAATCCGATAATCAGCTAGGGTCGACTAGCGGTTGACAGGCGTGTAGTTTCGTTATTCAAACTTGGGATTTTTGACCACGAGATGCAGTTTATATGTTTCGCAATCTTCACATACGAATAAACAAAATAATTATTTGGAAAAATTATGATTTTTGAGATATGTATTTATTAAAACTTTATTTTACAAAAACAAAAAAGTGGCACACACTACTGTTCCTCTGAATATACAAAATATCATTAAATTTTGTATTAGATTTATTTATTAAATATCTGTACTAAACAAATGTTCATTATGAATATTTTAATTTGTATTTACGAGAACAAACAAGATGTTTGCTTGAAAATTGTAAAAATTGCAAAATATGTAGGTATATAGTAAAGCTGGGTTCATAATCAACCAGACTAGTAAAAAGTTTATTTATTCATTCATTTCTGTACAAGTTAATGCACAATAATTTACGGAAACGTAAAGCATATCGTTATTTATGAACAAGAACAACAAAGTTAACTAAAACTTTTACGTTGTAGATATTAGCCGTTTACCATCCCATTCTCGTTACCGTTTTTGTTCTCGGTTGATTGTAAACCCGGCCTAAGCATTTTTCGTCAATGAGAATTAAACATATGTTACGAAAGTTAGTATTAAAGTTATAAAAGTACTTTTTTATACATAAATATTTAATGTCAATGTTTGCAAATATATTTTCACACACATTTACGAAAAGTCAATTTAATCTACAAGTGACATCAAACATTTCAGACGTTTGTTAAATAAAAATTTATAAAAATGAAAGTAGCAGAAGAAAAGGTAAATATGTATTATCATTAAAAATTTTTAAAAAAATATTATAAAATGGTGATAATAATAATGTAACGTATAATATTATAAATACAATTAAAATTTTTTTATTTTGTTTAATTATATTTTAAATATGAACATATTAATTTTAGTTTTAAATATGTAATGAACTAGCAGTTCAAAGATTTCAGGTTTAAATTCTATTTAATAGTTTATTTTAAATTTTTCATAAAAGTTATATACAGACAGACTAAATTTTAATTATATTAAATTTGACTAATTAAAAATTTCAAAAATATGAATAATAAAACTTGGAAATAACATTATTATACTCGTTCTAAACGTTCCAAGATTCTTAAATTTCTCTCTATAGATATGTTTTAAAATATTGTACGATTTGTATAAACAGTGTGTCTTGTTTTGTAGGTCACTATTGAATCTCTTATATCACGAGAAATAAAAATAATGAATTTCGGTGGAATAAATCCACTAAATCAGACCATATTTACGAGATTAAATTGCAAATTTCTCATGCTGTCCGCCATTATTTTCTTTATTTTGCAGCTAACAAATATGGCTACTACAAAACATAAAGCGATTGCAAATATTGCTCTTGATACAGCTATTTTATTTGGCATGGATGTGGTAAAAAAATTGATATAATCCTATACGATTTTATTTAACTTAACAAGTCTTGCTATATAATTATTACCCACTTTTACAGAATCAATTTCCTTTATACGTTTATTTCCGATGATAAAACAAAAATAAATTTACACTAGAATCTACTTATTTTTTTTAATAATATTGCATTTAAAATTATTAATATTTAAGTTAGTTTAAAAATTAAGTTGCACAATTTTTTTTATATTTTGCTTATATCTAACGTTTGAATATAGGCAGCCTCAAGCCAGTAGTGCTGTGTTGGACTCGGACTCATAGCTCCCTGGTTTGCACCGCGCTTACTCAAAAAAATTAATAAAAATATTATTATATCTAATGCACCATGTAGTAATAAACTGATCTCGGTTGCGTCTAAGTGGTTCAGATCCTACTATAAGCTGTAGATATCGTGCTTGGTTGTGAGCACCATTGACAATGCAAATAAAAATTGTTAAGGAATTGATTCTAATTGAATCTAAGTTATATTTTTGAAGATTCTTAAGATCCGGTATAATTTAAAAACTATTTTGTTTTAGATATTTATTAAATTTTACACTTGCCACACAAAATACAAGAAACTAGCTGAAATGATTTACACGATAAAAGAAAAGTTTTGGAAGTACGATAATGAAGATGAAAAAATTCGAAAAAAATTGGAGGACATGGTAAATTCAACATCAGTGCAAATCACTATATTGAGAAATTCATTACTGGTCGCAACAGCTGGCGTATTTTCAGTGTCATATTTTCTGGGTACATACTATTTAATTGTAAACATTTGGTTACCAAATAGCATACGATTTTTAAAAGAATCCTCTCCATCATACCAAATCATCTATGCGATTCAAGTTTATTTAGTTGGAAATTTTGTGATAACATCTTATCTCGCCATGGATATATTATTTATTACTTTGTCCGTCAGTGCTGTAATGCAATTGAAACTAATCAAACATAAAATAATGTCCTTGGGTCGTGGACATGTTGAAGAAGACAAAAAAGTTATTAAAACTTGTATTATACATCATGACTTAATTTTACAGTAAGTTACATTATTTCACACCAAATCTAGGGCCGAAGTAAAGCCGAGGTTTTAAACCAAAATTTATCAGTTCATTTGTATTTTTCCGTGTTGAACACATTTTTTCGCCGATTGATATTATACAGTTATAATAAAAAAATTAAATTTACATACTTGTAATGATAACTGTAAAACATAGCAAGTTTAAGAAACACAATTAATAATTTTCTGATTATTTAAACTGTCAGATTTCTATAATTTTCGTGAATTGATTTTCAGATAAATGTCCACTAAATTTTCTTATATGCAATTTTGCGTATATTTTTTTGTAACATTTATTTAATTAATTTGTATAGAATGAATACCAATTAAATCAAGCTATACTTTACATTTCTGATGTAATATAAAAATAAGTTTATCATATGTTTATTGATACAATGTAGAAAGATACAACTTATACGTAATATATACCTAATATATACGTTATAGTTATTTTAATTTAAACTTTTGCAGTATTTACGTTAGGATTTTGTAGGATCTTTTGTAGAGTATTTGGAATATATTTATATTTTAGATAATAGAAAGAAATAAAATAATTGATAAAATGAAATTCAATTATAGTGGATAGACCCATTGTGTAACAATGATATAATAATAACAAAATCCAGGATTTCATCCAATTTTTATTTTCCAATTAGTTTAAGCTAATTAATTTTAGCTTATACTATGGAAAATGATACTTTGGTGACTATGAATTGACTGTAAAGTTACACTTTTACTATTATTCGGCAAAAAATTAATTTGCTAGTTTTATTAAATCTTGTATTACAAATCTAACTTACTGATCTTGTATTTCGGAGATTTTTTATTAAATAACTTACAATTAGTAATAAATATTGCTATTGAATTGTTATATATAATTAAATTTATAATAGTCTATTATTTACACATTTATAAAAAAATTACAAATTTATTTATAGAGAAATATTTTATATTTCAGATTTTTATCGGATGTAGATTATATTTTCAACCAAATTGCTTTCCATATGCTTGGAAGTAATACTTTATTAACTGTTGTTTTATTCTATGCTTGCCGTGTTGATACTATGTCATGGTAAGTTTTATATGCATTTTTATAATTTGTAAAATAATTATACAATTTTTCTAGGTTTATGTTTGCTACAATTGCGATTACAGATATTGGATTATTTATCGAGTTTTTTCTCTACTGCTTCATAGGACAATTAATACAAGATGAGGTAACAGATAAATTCTAAAAAAAAATGTTACATTCAAAAATAATTTACTTTAAATTAAGTCTCATTCAGACTGCCGTTTTACTTTTACTCATAAAACAAAAGAATTTGACCAATCCAAATATTTAGCGTTAAACTAAAAGTGTGTCAAGTGTTTGAAATAATCAAGTTCTTGTGCTTCTGCATTAAACTAAAATGGCAGTCTGAATGAATACTTATTGATCTAAAAATGTATGTTTAAAAATTTAGCAACTCCGACTCCTCACTCCATAAAATTATTCAAATCAAATCCCCTCCTCATAACGTGTTGTCCGTCTGTAACGTAGAAAAACTAATTTTAAGACCTTGATAATAATTTTTTTAAAAAAATCTAATTTGTTTAGCTGATTGGTGATATTATGTTTCAGAAACTAATTATTTTTTTTACAATTTTCCAAAAATATTTTTTGGTATTTTCTCTAATTAAAAAAAAAATAAAATAATTATAGAATAGTTCGTCCTATACAAAATGTTTTTTTTTTAATTTTACAAACTCTTTGGAAATGCCATAAAGATTAAAAAAAAAAAAAAAAACTTTGATGAAAACACTTTTCTACTATTTATCTGCTAGATAAGTATAATACCTAAAATAAAGTTTTAAAATTTTTCGAGAAATCGTTTTTGGTATAATAGTCTAGGAGTAAACTTAAAAAATTTCTATAAGTTGGACAGAAATTATTTTCTTATAAATTTTTTGAAATATTTTTACTTTTTTCATACAGGAGCAATGTGTTTTTTTTTGTCATTTGCAGAGATTTTTAAAATTATAAACAGTCGCGAATATTTGTGACAGGATACGCTAGTATTTACACTTATTCAACACATTTTATATAAGTCAATATATCTATATTTTATACATAAAAAAATTTTCAATTTTTTATTTAATTTTAATAAATAACAGTTAATTTTTAAAATTGATGTGTTAAACGAAAATAACAATTACTTATAAATAATTGTGCCATTGATAAAAAATTATCCTGTATTATGATTTTTTTTATATAAATACGTTAATTATAAATATAATTATTGAATTAATTAGTACACCTTTTATTTTCAGACAGAATCAATAGGTATAATAGCCTATAATAATTCCAAATGGTATAACATTTCGGATCACTCAACTAAAAAAGAATTACTATTAATGATATTAAGATCTCAGAACTATAGTTCGATTACTGTTGGTGGATTTTTAGATCTTAATTTAGAAAGCTACGGCAGGGTAAATAACAAAATCGTAATTATTATTATTATTATCGATTTGATAGAAATACAATATATACTTATATGTTTTTAGGTTGTTAAACTAATGTGGTCCATATTAGCTTGTCTTATGAACAGCGATTTAAAGTGAAAAAAAATTATAAGAAAAATTTCAATTTATGCATGTATTTTATAATTTTTAAATTATTTTACCCATTTAACGTAAGGTACAGTGCTTAAAACTCACAAAATTGTAAACTTATTTGTAACCATATTTGTATAGAAAGCAGGTGAAAATTAATTTAAAAACTATTTTGGTTTTAGAATGTTATATATTTTAAAACACGTTCCATTGTTAATGTTATTTTTAATCTGAGAAATTAAATGTCCTCTCTTTGGTCAACTTGTATGGTAATTATTGTACTGCTTGGAAATTATTTAACTATATTAATAAACACAATGTTTTAAAAAATGAAATTATTCTGCATATTTTTTACAATAAAATTTAATTTCAGGTAGCGTTTTCAATAATATACAACATAAATTATAATTAAATATAAATTTATTTATTTTTATTTACAAATAAATTAATATGTAGTAATGTTGGCTGGAAAATCAATTAAAATAGTAGGAAATTGTTTATAATTGAAATATTTGTATTTTTGATTTACAAAATTAAAATTAAATGTTTAGTAAATAAATAATAATAATAATAATAATAATAATAATATATATAGCTAATATTATATTGTCAAAAGTGTATTTTATTATACAAATACAATATATTAAAAATACTAACTAACAACAATATTTTTTTTTATGTAATTGAATTTATGAATCTTAAAAATTTCTTTATTTTTCTGGTCCAACTGCTAGAAATCTACTAATTTGTATTTGGATCATATTAATTAGCATATTCTGAAGTATGAAGAAAACTTATCTAATTATCTTAAAATTATTATGTTTTAATTGTAATGCTTTTAGTTCTGAATAGTTCTACTATTTAGCTTGTGAAAAAACAATACATTTTTTGCAAAACATTAATAATCTCAATTTTTACTGCAACAAAACAACAACAACTGATAAATTAAAAATTATTCATTTGGATTGTTTTTTCATAAGTTAGTAAATATCTTAATATAGTGCAAAATCACTAATTCTGAACTAAAATTTTATACTAATTACATGATAAGTTTGATAGTGTAAATAAAGTCGTATAATTCATTTCATTATAGTTTTATTCAGAAGATTTAGTTCTAAAATACGTTCTTCTTGAACTATGTGACAAATTCAAATAATATTCTACATTCTTTATGTTAGTTTCTACTAATTTAGTAATATGATGTTTTACGCCAACTGTTCGAATTAGTATTTCGAGAATTTCTCTGTAAATTCTATGTGCTTCTTGAAAATGTTCTAAAGCAATTTTTGGATTTTTATTTGATGTTATTAAACCAATTCTAGTTAATATATAGGCAATATTATTTTGATAGTTTAATATCTTTTCATCTTCTCTTCCCAATTTAAATTTTTGAAAGGTGTACATTTGTTTTAAATTTTTTAGTGCTTCTTCATAGTATTGTAATGAAATTTCTTTATCTTCTTTCAGCATTAATTTACCAAGTTGATTATTAACGAATGCCAAGTCGGAAATAGTATTTATAGTAAACGTGTGAACTTCGTCTACTTTAAGTGTTGCATGTTTATATACTTCGTTGTAGAAAGCAAGAGCTTTCTTATAATGTTGCAAAGCTTCTTCTCTGTTAATTTGTGACTTGAGATTACCTAAAATTTTGTGGGCTCTTGCAATTTTTCGTGTAACGGCACTAATGCTGTCATTATTTTTTATGTTTACTAATTCAGTATTTAAATTTCTTTGCCTTTGCAGTAAAATTAGTTCATTGTACATTTGAAGAGCCTCATTACAATGAAATAAAGCTTTATTTAGCCTCGCTTCATTACTTGGATCTGATAACATTATATTGGCTAATTCGTTATGAATATTTGCCATACTACGTACAGAATTATAAAAAGTAGGATATTTATCTTTATAGATATAAACTTCTTGATATATATTTAATGCTTTTTTGTATTCGTCTAACATTTCATTAAAGCATTTTTCATAATATGACTTATAACTGCTATTTGGTAAAAGTCGCCTTTTTTCTCTAGCTATACAAATATTTTCATTAGCAATGTCTTGTTTAATTTGAAATATATTAAAATATACTGAATAAAATTTTAGAATATTTTTATATTTTTCTGAATCAAAAATTTTACTATAATGTTCTGGTGATAAATTATTTGCATCATTTTCAATACCAATTAAGTGTAGTATATTGTCAAGTAAAATCTTGTAATTTTCTTGTGCTTCTACATGTCTTCCAAGTAAATGATTAGTATATGCAATATAACTTAAGACCGATAACCAAAAATACAATATATCGTCGTCAAAATCAATTTTTTTAGAAATAATAACTTCCAAATTTGTGTTCTTCACTTGAAACAGTTTTTCATTTATACCTTGTAAAATTTCAAACGCATCTCTGTAATGACCAGTTAAAATTTTTAACCGAGCAGTAGTGCATAGTATTATCAAATAATTTAAGTCTAAAATATTTTTATCAAGTAGATTTTTTTCAAAAAATTTAATTTCTTTAATTTTTAGCAGCTCCGAAGTAAAATCATATTTTTCTTCTTTGCAAAATTCTGACGTTATACACTGTATTATTCTAAAAATTTCTTGGAGTAATTTAGTATCTTCTGCGTTATTTTGCAAGTTCTGTAATATTTGTGATACATAATGACATATATCTTGAATATTATCCAAGTTTAAATTATTTTCATTCAAATCTTCAATGTTTGTATTTTCATTTTTATTTTCAAAAGTAAGATATATCTCATGTAATTCTTTTAAATAAGTACTTAAATTAAAAACATTGTCCCCTAAAAGTAAAAATAAAATTACAGTTTTGTACAGTTACGAAAAAATTATATGTTTTAATTAAACTTGAGTTTATTTTAATTTAAAATTAAATTACTGTAATAAGTATCTGGATATCATGAACAAGAATACAAGATGAAAAACATGAAACTTTTTTCCTTATTATTAGTGATACGAAAAAAGTATATAAGTTTTTAATGCAAATTTTTTTAAAAGCATTTCAAATCGATTTTCAATTGTTTCAACCATTTTATTCTAATTCGAAATTGATCGATTTTTTAATATAAATCTGTTGTTTATAAAAATAAAGAAAAAAGTCATTTTAAAATCATAGATAGTTTATAGTTTTTCTTTTAAAAATTGAAAAGTAATAAAAGTTATATAGGTAAGTAAAAAATATTTTTAATGCTTTTCAAAAATATATAAGTTTTTATTTTATTTAGTAAACTAATAATAATAAGAACATATAAGTTTTATAAAATAAATAAAGCTGTAAAAATAAAAGAATAATACAAACAAGCTTTGTCCAATTTTCATACAGATTCCAGTTATGTAGATACAAAATTTTCTTGCTTATCATTTTTATTTTACAATTATCAACATTCAATTATTTCCAAGATAATAATGCAAAATTTTAAATGCGTTTTTAGTAAAATATAAGTAATTTACCTGCCATAAATATGTGCAATTTTCTTTATATGTATCTTGACGTTACGTACAATGAAGTCACACTTTATTACTGCAATTTACAAATTCAGTTGGTATTTATTTATATTTATTCATATATTTTGAAAAAAAATTATAATCCTAGATAATAAAAACATAATTATTATTCATTATCTAATTGATAAATATTAAAAAAAAAAGGGTTTTAGATAAAATATTGCTGATTATATTGTTTATTTTATTAACATTTCCTAATAAATAATAACTCAAATTTCATATAATTTTGCGTAATCTTCTATTCTATTTTATTTTTAATCTATTCTATCTATACTTTTTTTGAACATATTTGCATTAAAAACTATGTTACAGAATTAAGAATTGCACGTCCAACTACGAAAACCTGTGGAACATGTAATAGATTTTTTTTTTGTTACCGCACGTGTTACCGTGTTAAATAATAAGTTATAAGAGGAATAATTATAACAGCATTTTGAGTTTGCTAGTTGCTATAAAAACTTACAAATCTATCAACAATGCCTGTAAGTATGTGAAAAACACGATTGTGTAAAAAATATATTATGAAACGTGATAAAATTTGTAAATTAAAAAATAAAATTTTTACATTTTTATGTTTTCTTAATTTATAAACTACGGCAAACTATAACTTTGAGAAAGTCATGTACAAAGGAGGAGATTATTATTTTTTCATTAATTTTTATTAAATATAATTACATATTTGTAAATAATCTTTGTTCATACGACATTTTTCACTCGAAATGACTTTCCTGATATTATTTTGTAATATATAATATATAAATAAGAAATTTTCGGTAAATATCAACAATATTTCAATTATTTACCTACTTCTATAAATATTTCCAATTTTTTTTGCAAATTATTTCAAACTACACAAAAATCCTTTTCTTCAAATGACAATCATAATTAAATTTGGCATAATGAAATTTCTTATTTTTTAAAATTAAATTGATATATTAAGTATATGATGTTTAATAAGAATTTTGTCAGAAAAAATACGAAAATAGAAAAATTAAATTAATAAAAAATACTTTAAAATCAGTCGATATTTCAACAATGTTCTTCTTTGAATAAATAAATTAACAATGCGAAAATATTTTTATATATTTTTATTTAGTTAATTAGACAAATATAAATAAAACTGGTTTATTTAAGCCTTGTACTATAAAAATTACGAGTATCTACATATGTGTTCTATATACATCTCTCTACTCCCTACTCTGTTTAATGTACATATATGTCTCATGTTTTAAGTGCACAAGTACTCAATGTAGTTCAGTGATTGACACACAATCATTCAGAGATCATACAATAATGTTGCAAAACCTATCGAGAGTGAAAACAAAAATAAATTTCCCACACAGAAGATGCGAACATGCTGCTTGTCCAATTGATACAAGGACGCCACAAGACAAAACACCAAATTTAAAACCAGATGGATGGGATATAGCAAAATCGTATCATGAAATACCAGGTTTGATAATGAAAGATTATTTCAAGATATTTATTTTTAAAAAAATCTTAAAATAGAAACAATTATGGAATATTTTCAGTTTTATGTTATTTATATCTAAATTATTTTATCTCTTTTTATAATATGAATTTTATTGTCTAATCTAAATTTTAAAAAGATATGTTTAATTTTTTCTAAAGGTTATCTACATAAAATAAAAGTAATATATTTTTAATCTGTAAGTACTTGAATAAATTTCAAGAACAATGATTTTATTTAAATTAAACTAAAATTACCTTTTCTATATTTATAGTATTATTCAACAAGCATGTTATAATGGGTATAAATAATCTAAGTAAGAAATATATGTATATATATATATATATATATATATATATATATATATATATATATATACTTTTTGTACGACTATACAATAGAAAAAAAATATTTTTCAATAAAATGCTGTCTATATTTTTATCTATTCCTATTCCATACGTAATTGAGAAAACATTTTTTAGTACTATATTAAAATTAGTACTAAACTAATATAATATAACAAAGTATATATAACAATGTTTTATATATTATTTATCTATTAAAACGTTTTAAAATAACAATGGTGTAATAATGTGAGATTAAAATAATTTTTATGTTATTCTAAATCTTAAGTTGATAGTGTAATATAAATAAATAAATTGAGTGCAATAATTAGATTAAATTTCAACATATTATTTTGATAGTTAAGTTAATAGTTATTAATAATTAATATCAATAATAATAAAAACAATAATAATTAAATATAATAATTATTATATTATAAATATAAAAAAGAACAACGGAAAAACCAAATTATCTCTTGAATCGTTCCAACATATTTATTTCTATACTATTACTCATTATTGAATAATTTATTTATAGTGTATGTGCATTATGTTAAGTTATAATATTTATATCTTACGGCAGTGAGTTATAAAATCATAACTCACTGTTTTTGACTAAACATAACTCTTTAAAACACATTCATAAAACAACCTCTGGTATACGGTGCAATTGTTAAATTATAATTATTTTAAAATATCTATCACTGCTACACAAGCTGAGAAATACAATTTTTTATTATGTAGTCGTAGAAAAAGTATAATATTCTAAAACGCATGTTGTATGTATATCTATTAACTTATAATAATCCTAATTTTTATTTCATGTCACAACACAAATTTCAAATTAACAAATCAAATGTAACTTTTATTTCGTTTATTCTTGAAATAAATAATAGGTCAATGATATCAATATCAAAGTAAACAAATTTTTTATATATTTAATTAATATATATTTTTTTATTATTATTATTTTTCAATAATTGATGTTTAATACAAATAAATATATTTTATTTAAAAAAGAAATTAAATGCATTATGTTTAATTATTCAAATAAAAAAATAATAATATGTATTTGAATATTTATATAGGTCCAAAGCCAATACCAATTCTAGGAAACACATGGCATTTTTTACCTATCATTGGCAAATATTCAGGATTAGAACAACATGAAATGAGTGTAAAGTAAATATATTTATGTCAAATATTTCAATTTCATCTACTATTAAAAACGATCTCCTAACTAACTTTAGTTATTTTATTGAAAGTTTAAAAAATATTTTATTGAACAGAATTACAGTACTGAAAAAAGTGAAATTTACTTAAAGTTCTTTAAATTTAAAGATTTAAGCTAAATCGAATGACCAGAATAGCGCCATAAAAAACAATAAATTGACGTTCGCTTGTAAATCCACCAAAATCTAAAATCTTGCAATTCTAAAATTAATATTAATATTTAAAACTCTGCTTTAAAAATACCTTGTATATACATATTAGTTTCAGTTATATTAATAAAAAGAATTCTTTTTTTTGTCTCTTGTAATATTACTAATTTGAAGATAAGAGGTATTGTTTCTTAAGCGTCTTATTATTATTTACTTTATCTTTTGCTTTATATTTAGTAAATTTTTATAAATTTAACTAATTTTTTAAGTAGTTTTAATTTTGGAAAAAAAAATGACAAAACCCGAAGATTTATTTATAACTTACACTTTTAATATAATCCTCTTTGTTACAATTCACCAAATTTTTCGTACAAAAAAAAGTCTAGTGTAGATTTCAAGATTGCAATGGTGGCAGGTGAAATTAAGATGTATAATATAACTACTAACTAATAATTAATATTTAAATGTGATTATGTTTCAGACAAAATAAAGAATATGGTAATTTAGTGAAAATGAGCGATTTAAAATTTACCTATGATCTAATATCTGTTTTCAATCCAGAAGATATAGCGACGGTAGAATTTTTATTTTATTTTACCTTATTAATGGGGTCATCTTACAATTTCTTAATTTATTTGTAATATGTTCTACATTAAATAACAAACATGTAGTATAAACTCATTGTTTATTTTGAAATTATAGTGAACAATAGTTTTTAAATAAAATATTAAAACTTAAATTATCTTACTATCTTTTTTTGGGCAGATACGGCGAAACATACAGTATTTTCTAATTACATCATACATATCATCATGTGGCTATTAGAGCTTTTAGAGGATAAAATGTATAAACGTACCACTACTACGTACTACTAATTTTCAAAATTTTAAAATTTTAAATTTTTTTTTATTTTAAATTTAAAAGTACAATTATTTTTCTTTATATTTTAATGGAAAATTTTCGGAATTAATAATAAAAATTAGAAATAAAATTTTGCGAGACGACCCTATTATATAATAAAATAAATACTAATACTAATGCTAATATTTCAATAAAATAATATTTTTGTCTTAAAGTATGTTTAATATATTTGTTGTATAATATATTATAATACATATTTGAGTTAAAAGTTATGTTATTAGTAAAAAAAAAAAAACAACAACAGACACTACTTTATTTTAATAACGTTATATTATTATAAAAGTTTGTAAATTATAGGTTTTTAGAAATGATGGACAATCTCCCGAAAGAGATATGTTAACATCTATAAGAAAATATCGTTTTGAAATGAGAAAAGAGACATTTCAAGATTACGGAGGGATTTTTGTTATGTAAGTTTCAAAAAAGTAATAATCATTGCTTATAAATGTAAAAATTATATATTTTCAAATAATTAAAAAGTATTTGTAAAGAAAAATTTAAAATATAGTATAATAAAATACTACTCCATTAATTTTTTATTTAAAATTAAATTAACATAGATATAGAAGATAAGCAGAAACATAACGAGCAAGTTAGAATCATAGATTATTTCATGACCAATTAACCAGTCGTTAATCCTGGAAATTTGTTTGACTAACTAATTTTTAAGTTTAACTCTACAGATACGCAACAATTAACCAGCCAGATTAAAAATAATCTATGATTTACACCGCCGCATTCTGCGCAAAATAATTACTATTGTATTTTTAATAATTTTTTAGGGATGGTGCAGAATGGCATCATGCTAGATCTCTTCTTAATCCAATTATGATGAAACCGCAAACAATTCAACTATATATACAACCTACTAAAAATGTAGCAAATGAATTTATTCAGAAAATGCGAATAATGGCAGCCCAAGATCCTAACAACGAAATGCCTGTAAATTTCTTTGATGAATTGCTCAGATGGGCATTGGAAAGTATTGCTTATGTTGCTTTCGATTCTCGATTAGGTAGGTAAAAATAGTTTTAAAATTAATAATAATATTTTACTGTATTATAATATTTTAACAAAATATGTACATTAAAAAAATTAAATCTGTTCTAAATTAAATTATAATTCTGTATGAAAATAACTAAAGTTCAGTGTAGTATATTTTGTTCTAAAAACATCTAGATTAGAGACTCTCAATATTGAGGTAGACAGAATACCTAAAGGAGGCCGCAAAAAAAGGGGAAAATATTTATTTAAAAATTTACAAATAACATAAAAATAATAGATATGATTTTAATGTAATATTATTTCACCTAAAAGAAATTTACAAGTGTACACGTATAATATTCCATAACTAACAAACAAAATTAAAATAAAAACACTAATTAATATATTAATATTAAATTTTTATAAGGACTCTTGGATCCAAATTTAGATCCTAATTCTGAAAAAGCCCAATTTATGAAAAATACTGCAGAATTCTTCATCTTATTGTATAAACTTGAAATAGAACCAAATCTATCAAAATTAATAAGTACACCAATATGGAGAAAATATATTAAAATATCAGATGAAATAACATTGTAAGATTTTTAAATATTTATATTAAGTAAGAAGATGTAATATATTACAAATAAAAATTTTTTTAGTTTTGTAGAAACATATATTAAAAATAAAATCAAAGAAGGAATTAAAGAGAAACCAGAAAATGAAAGGACTATATTTGAAACAACGTTAAAACTAGGATATAAATATGCTTTAGGAACAGCTTTGGATATATTTTCTGCAGGAGCAGATACTGTAAGTATACCTACTATTACTAGTCAGTGTAAAATATTATTTTATTTTGTGATATTCAACTTATGAATAATTTAATTATAATTGTTTTACATATGTAAAAACTTAAAATCTGCTTTACGCTACAAACTACATTCGAACATTTTTGATTCAATTTTTCAAAGAAATTTATGAGCCATCTGTTTTTACTATAAAATAGCTGAGTTGCATATATACATAATTTTATTTTATGACGTATTGTGAAACAAATTTGTCTTCAACTATATATGTTTTATTATTTTTTAAATGTATAACGATATTAAATCTTTTATTTTATTTTACAGACCGGAAGAACAATGGCAGCCACTTTATATTATTTAGCTTCAAATCCGGAAGTACAAGAAAAACTTCAAGCTGAAATAAAAAGAATTTTACCTGACTCAAAAACAGAGATTACCAGTTCAAAACTTAATGAAATGCGGTATTTACGAGCTGTTATCAAAGAAACCTTACGCATAGCTCCAGTTTCTCTTGGTATTGTTAGAAAAACAAATAAAGATTTAATTCTTTCTGGATATCAAATACCAAAAGGGGTAATTCACAATTTGTTTTTATTATCTACTATAATTTGTTTACGATATAGATTCCAATTTTATAACAAGAATATTCATGATATAACTCAACAAACCGTTTCTCACTGATTAAAAAAAATATATAAATATTGATTATATAATAATAATTATATAATCAATGCTTATACTTAAAGACGTCGTAATAATGCTTTATTCGTTTATTCTAACGCTTCAACCTACACAGTTCGGCGGTATAAAATCATGTTTTCAATCTCTACTTGTACAACTTGTGCATGTATCATCTTGTAAATATAGCATTTGTTAATATTACCTTTGTCATGCAAGTTTTATTTATTTATTTATTTTATTGTAAATGAACTATCACTTTACTTAATTAGCACAAAATTTGCACATATATAACGAGGAAAATTTGTCTATTATATTCAAAAACATAATTGCTTAATTGCTGGTACTTACATACATACATACGGGTGCCTTCATACTTCGAGCAAAGAATTAAAAAGGACATACTGATCATGGAACAAAAATAATTTTTTGAAATTCGCAAAATTAAGGCTGGTTAACTTAAAGTGAACATTTTCAGGACTACTGAAGTAGCGTTCTTTATTGAAAGCTACATATTCAAAATTAATTATCAATATTACGTCACCTATTGCTCATTAAAATTAGAGATAATAGTTGCGTTGTCTTTGGCGGCCACCGCCTCTCCCACGATTAGGTCGCGAAGGCGTTGGGTGATCGTCACAAATAATCGAAAAGCGGGATGTCGTCGTTGGAGAACCCGTTCTGCACACAAACGTTGTGCCAACAATGAATTTTATATTGCTTCTCCATAAAGTAACACCATATGCACTAATTCAGTATCAATGTATCCATTCATTTTCATAAACACTGCACTACACGGTACACTCAAAACTAACAATAAAATAAGACTAACAGTAATGTTCACGACAGTATTATGCTGCATCGAACTAAGTAAATTAAATTAAATTATTAATGAGTAATTACACAACATCAGATATTTATTAGGCGTTGTATGTATAAACAATTACTTCTCATGTAGTAGAGTTAAATAAAATTATTAAGAATAGCTATTAACAAGTGGTAAAAAAAATGTTCACTTTAAATATGATGCAAAATTTTTTGCGAATTTTTAAAAAAATATTATTGTTCCATAATCAGTATGTCCTATAGTATATACCTTTTAATTCTTTGCTCGAAGTATAAAGACACCCTTTTGTACAGAATAACAGGGCCGTATTTATGCATAGGCTACATAGGCTGCAGCCTATGGGCCCGCACCACAAAAGGGCCCGCACCACACGTTTCAAATTTAAAGTAAATAATTGTTTAATCGATAATCTTTTAAGTATTTTACTTAAATTTTCATAAAACAGAATATTCTAATAACCCGACTTGCAACCAGTGACAATACACTTCACTAGTACACACAGACAGCTTCATTAGTACTAAGTGTAAGCGCAAACCAATTAGCCACTAGGATTATTTGATATTTTCATTTCTAAGTTTATTATTTATCTTTTTAAATACTTTATTTTAATTAAATATGTGTAAGTAAAATTTACTTGTTTGTTACATTCCTTTTTTTATATTGCATTTTCCTACCATGTTTATTTAAAATTATAAAATTACACCCCCCCCCCCCTTAAGGGCCCGCACCACAAGTTTAGCCTAGGAGTTTACAGATCCTAAATACGGCCCTGCAGAATAATACCATATATCCATAAGAGTGTAGCACAAACTCTTTCTAGCAAAAATTAGTTTCCACCTAACACTTTTATCCAGACAAGCAACTTTTGTTCCAACCATATTTATTTTTGCATTTTTATGCATTTATAACAAAGACGGATTGACAAACATTATTTAATTTTTATACTATTATTATAAGTTGGAATTTTTTTATAGACACATGTATTGTTATCACAATTAGCTGTATCAAGAAATGCAAAATATTTCAAAGATCCAATGAAATTTCTGCCAGATAGATGGTTAAGACAAGATGGAGTTAAAGTGGAAAATTCTAATCCTTGGGTATATTTTCCATTTAGTTTTGGACCCAGAATCTGTATTGGACGAAGAATTGCACAACTTGAAATGGAAGTATTATTAGCAAAAGTATATAATTTTTTTTTATGAATATTTGCTACTTCTTTTTAAGAGTCATGTCTGCTGCAAACATTGACAATCTTGTTCACTCGCTTCTATTTTCTGGTTTTATTACTTATTGAAAATTAAACATCCGTTTAAAAGTTTTATAAACACATATACTACAGTAAAATATAGATTAAACAACCTCAGATAAAAAGAATGTTTTTTTTTTCAGTTTTTCTATCAATGTTTTTAAACTTTATTTAATTTTAATTTATTAGTTTCTTGATACAATATAATATTAAATATAAATCTATACTAAATATAAAAATTTGAAGTAATTGATCAATTTTTATTTGAAAATATAAAATTGATATGAACTTTTAATTCATTTTTATGGAAGAAACTAAGAATTTTAAGATGTTTGAATTTTGAGGTTACCTAATATAATTTTCAATACAATCTGGCATGCCTCTGTTCATTTCGTATTCTAAATTAATGCTTAATGTGTAATAACTAGCATTACATACTTTATTATATTTTTTCGTAAATTATTGATATAAATGTATAACTCATGTTATATTTTTCAGATTATAAGAAATTTCAAATTAGAGTGGCATCATTCAGAAATGAGATGGAAAATGGACTTAATATATGGTATAGCAGATCCATTAAAAATTCGTTTAATATCCCACGACAATTAATTGTAAATGTTTATATTTTATATAACTAAGAAATATTTTAACAAATTATTTAAATATATTGTGCAACTATTTGTAATATTTTTTCTTCAATACTACCTTCTTTATGCTTAATTAATAATAAAGAATCTGTAATAATTAAAACATTTTTTTAAAATTTCAAATTTATTAATAAACTTTCAAGTATTTTAAGAAAAACAATATTTTATAAATTGTTGTCGCACTAATTGAACAGTAGAGATGTCCACACCTGTATAACAGTGTAAATCTTTTTTGTAAATTATAATTTTATTGCTTAAAATATATTTACAAGCATCACCTGCATGATTTGCCTCGGGCACCAGAATTTCTGAATATGACGACACTCTATGTACATGAAATAAATAATGCAACTAAATAGTAATATTTTATTTTATTCCGTTTTTAATCTACACCAACGATTGAAGTTTTTCTAAATTTAGATATATATATATATATATATATATATATATATATATATATATATATATATATATATATATATATATATATACAGGGTGATTTGTAAGTAATTGGAAATATTTTAACTGGAGTATCCTGGGCTCAGAATATGAAGATTTGACCCAAAACACTTAGATAAAATGTGGCTCCTTACTGAGCTACAGGGTGTTTTATTTAAAAATTTAAAAACGATTTTTGCCCAGTACTTAAAAACTATTTGACGTATCCTTATCATACTTGGCAGAAAGTGTAGGTACCGTACACCATACTAAATTATGTTAAATAAAAGTTTCTGGCTACTGCCAGTGGCGTACAACAGGGGCAAGTGCGAGGTTGATTCTTCCTAAATTCTACGCCACTGGCGGAATTGTCATTTTAGCACAATTTTTAGATTTTACAATACTTTTTGTGTAAAAAACATACTCTTCCTTCGTAACGATAAAGTCACTATTTTTAGAGATATTTAAAGTTAAACGTAAGCTGCACCCTTGGATTTTTTTTAAAATTTGCTCAAAAAAAACTGAAAAAATTCAGTAAAATAGAGAAAAAAATTAGCTACATAATAAATAAGTAACTTTTTTCCCTAACTTATTCTGGTTTATCAGAAAAAATTATTGAAAATTTATATTTTTTGCATTTTAATTTTTTATTTTTAATAATTTTTCCTGCCAAACCAGAATGAGTTAGAGAAAAAAGTTACTTATTTATTATGTAGCTAATTTTTTTCTCTATTTTACTGAATTTTTCAAATTTTTTATGTTTAACTTTAAATATCTCGAAAAATAGTGACTTTATCGTTACGAAGGAATAGTATGTTTTTTGCACAGAAAATATTGGAGAATCGAAAAATAGTGCTAAAATGACAATTCCGCCAGTGGCGTAGAATTTAGGAAGGATCAATCTCTCACTTGCCCCTGTTGTACGCCACTGGCAGTAGCCAGAAACTTTTATTTAACATAATTTAGTATGGTGTACGGTACCTACACTTTTTGCCAAGTATGATAAAGATACGTCAAATAGTTTTAAAGTACTGGGCAAAAATCGTTTTTAAATTTTTAATTAAAACACTCTGTAGCTCAGTAAGGAGCCACATTTTATCTAAGTGTTTTGGGTCAAATCTTCATATTCTGAGTCCAGGATACTCCAGTTAAAATATTTCCAATTACTTACAAATCACCCTGTATACCATATATATATATATATATATTTGCCCGAATATAACGTGATATTGTTTAACTAATTATTTCCCGTAAAAAAATTGACTAGCACTAAATTCGAGGTCTAGGTAATGAAATGTAACAACTTTTGAATTTTATTTTCTTTGAATTCTTTTATGAAAAATAAATGGATTGCGAAAAATTCGGATTATTTTTTTCTAAATATTTTTATGAACAATTTCTGTATTGCGTTAGATTAGAGGTCGCTTTATATTCGGGCAAATATTATATATATATATATATATATATATATATATATATATATATAGTATTTGCACGAATGTAACGCGACCTCTAACTACCGCGTTAATAATTATAATAGAACGATTATAACGGGATACAGTAATGGATTTTGAAGTTAATAAAAATGCAAGCATTCAAATTTTTATCAATTTATTACTAATCCAATATTTCGCCAGCATTCGTGGCTTCTTCAGGAAAGCACTAAAAAATGTTATTAATTTGTAACAATTGTATAAAAACCAAACTGTATGATGTATAAAATATGTATATAAAAACTTACATGTATGATTAAAGATTTAAATGCTGTTGTTATTCAATGTAATTGTTTAAAAATGATTTGTTTTAACTTTTAATATCATCTTAATTCAATGTAAAACAAATTTGTTTTTTATTTTTTTGAAAACAGTAGGAGCACAAAGATTAAAATAACAATAAAACTTCACTTAATATATAAAATCTCAAATTTAAAAAACAAACAAATATTATAACAAAGGTTAAAATAAAATAAAAACCACAAATACTTGATTGTTTCCAAAATCCCCACAACTAATCACATTACCAAAACTACATAAAAAACACAATCCGATGAGACCAATAGTTTCGTATGTCAACGCCCCGGCATACAAGGTTTGTAAATATATAAATAAAAAACTACCAGACATATTAAACTACAACCCAAATTACACAATAAAAAACTCTATAGAATTTACAAATAAAGTTAAAGATCTTAAAATTAATATTAATAATAAATTAGTATCATTCGATGTATGTAGTTTATTTACGTCGATTCCTACGGAAGAACTGAAGTCGATATTACATAATATGTTAAACAATAGCCCTAACATCAACTCATTGCAACAATTAGAATATGCACAAATAATAGACGAATGTTTAAAACAAAATTATTTTAAATATGAAAACAAATTTTATATATCGAAGTCAGGTCTTCCGATGGGATCACCGTTTTCACCATTGTTCGCTGATTATTCATGAACTACATAGAAAATATTATTTTAAAAAACAATAAATATAAAAAATCTATTAAATTTTGGTGTAGATACGTTGATGACATATTTTGTGTCTGGTCCGGTACTGAAAGACAACTAGATCAATTTTTAATATATATAAATACCATAAATAACAATATTAAATTTACAATAGAGAAAGAAATAAATAATTCCATCAACTTTTTAGATTTAACAGTAACTAAAGAACATGGTTCTCTGAATTTCAAAATTTACAGAAAACCCACTTTTTCGGATATTATTATACCAAAAGATTCCAATCAATCTTGGTCTATAAAAATGGCAGCATTTCACAGTATGATACACAGACTGTTAACTATACCGTTAAAGCCAGATGACTACAACACCGAATTATATATTATCAAAAATATAGCAGCGAACAATGGTTACGACCATAATCTAATAGATAAGTTAGTTAATAGAAAAACAAAACTATCACTCTGTAATAAAATTTATTGTAAAACTAGTGAGGTCAGTCGCAACACCACATGGCATTATCTTAATCACATTCCGAATCTATCAAATCAAATAGCATACACATTAAATAAATTTAATATAAATATTATGACAATTAATAAATCAAATATCGGCAAAATCTTAAATAACAAAGAAAAAACTGATATATTAGAATTATCAGGAGTCTACCAAATTAATTGCGGGAACTGCGATGCAATTTACATAGAACAGAGTGGCCGCTGTTTTCAATTTCGGTTAGAAGAACATATAAAATCAATAGAAAAAGAAAAAAGAGTGACAGGTTT
This sequence comes from Clivina fossor, assembly GCA_963966155.1. Lineage (NCBI taxonomy): Eukaryota > Metazoa > Arthropoda > Insecta > Coleoptera > Carabidae > Clivina > Clivina fossor. Next base: position 3,753,967 of record OZ014553.1, on the reverse strand, counting down.
TTCCTGCCACTGTATAGACAATACACATAATTTCGGTGAATTTCATATTCTACACACAGCTAATAAAGGTTTGCGATTGAACTTACTGGAAAATTTGGAGATTAGGAAAGACGTTAATTCAAAGAAAAATATAACAAATGACCAATTAGATGTAAGCCACTCCCCATTGTTAAATACATTGTAACAATAATAATATTTCTGTACACCAGTCTGACAATGTCTGCGAAGACGAAACGATCGTTACGTATAGTAAAATATATATAGTGAAACAATCAAGTATTTGTGGTTTTTATTTTATTTTAACCTTTGTTATAATTTAAAAATATGTTTCACCAAGAACCGACTACAAACTCAATCTCGATTACAAACAAATATAATAAATAAATAAAAACAATGCAATTAGTTATGTCAAAGGTTAAAATTAAATCATAAATAAATCAAAACTGTGTACTGTAAACTAATTTAAAAATTTGAAATCTGAGAAACAGTTTTTTATAATAACATGTTTAAACTTAATATGAATTAATAATTCATACTTAAACTTTATTCAATGTGCGCAAGTCCATATTTGAAGTTATGATGTATATATATCAAAAATACGAATAAATTTGTAAACAAAATATTATATCTTTATTTAATTAATTAAACAAATAGATATAAGTATCAACATGACTGGAACTATTTTTTAAGTACTATCACAAATACATCTGCGATTTACGTCTTCTTTCTTTGTCTAATGTAAGATATATATGGAGATTTATTTATCATGTTTTGAGTGCACAAGTACGAAAACATATTCTCAATGCAGTTCAGTGATTGACACACAACCATTCCGATATCATACAATAATGTTGCGAAATCTATTAAGAGTGAAAACAAAAACAAATTTTCTACAAAGAAGATGCGAATATGCTGTTTGTCCAATTGATACAAAAACGCCACAAGACAAAACGCCTAATTTAAAACCAGATGGATGGGATATAGCAAAACCGTATCACAAAATACCAGGTTTGATAATAAAAGATTATTTCAAGATATTTATAAAAACAAAATTCTTAATTTACAAAAAATTATAGAATATTTCTTTAGATTTATTGTCTAATCTAGATTTTTTTTTTTAATATTTCATTATTTATACTTTAGAATTTCGGAAATTGTAAGAACAAAGATTTCAGTTGATTTAGACTAAAGTTACTATTTCTGTAAATTATAGAAAAGGTAACTAATAACTTAAAAAAAAGATGTTACAGTAGCAATAAATCATATAACCATAACATGCGAGTGGAACACTACTTTTTTACTTTTTTTTACGATATATCATAGAAAAATTACTTTTAAATAAAATCAAAGTTGCAAATCGCTAGAAAAATTTAAACATTTTCGGTTCACAGTTTTCACTGTTCCGATTTAATAGTAAATAAAACGGGAACGGTTTGAAAACCGGGTCATAAATTCGGTTCGGTTCAAACGGATTAAATTTTTTACAAAAATAAAATTATTATTTACAATAATAAATAAAATATATCTAATTTCATGGGTATAGATAAACTGGTATAAATGATCACGTGCACATTTTAAAAAACTATTAATTAAAAAAAAATTACAAGTTAAAGAAAATTAATTCTAATGAAAAGTTAAAACAATAAAAATCGTTATAATTAATTTTCAATAAAAAAATTATAAAATGCGTTTGTAATTGTAAAATAAAAAAAAAAAATAAAACCCAGCATGAAAACTTTAAAAAAAAAACAGTTCAAAAATTATATACGGAATACAGGAAAAAGTGCCGGTTTGATTCGGTTTCGGTTCACATTCCGGTTCGGTTTGCAACCTTGAATACAAAGTTGTCTTTATTTAATCTATTCCTATTCCACGTGTAATTGAAAAAACATTCTTTTGTACTTTCATTAAAATTAATACTAAAATAATATAATAAAACAAAGTATATAATAACAATGCATTATATATTATTTATCTATTAAAACATTTTAAAATAACAATAGTGTAATAAGGTGAGATTAAAATAATTTTAATGTTATTTTAAATCTTAAATTTATAGTGCAATATAAACAATAGCTAAATAAAGGTTGTATAACATAAAAAACGATGTATAACAATAAAATTTTGAATAATAAATTTTTAAAAACTTTGGATTTTTTTTTCATAATATCATATCTTATATATAATATCTTTCATATCAGACTAAAAAATGCAAAATAGTATTTTAATACACGTAGGTATGTTATAATTCAAACTCGCCTAGAACTCGTGTCAATAATACAAAAATCTGTGTACATTATGTCAAATCTTTTAAAATTTATACAAATTAAAAATAAAATACTGAAACAATTTAATTTTGAATAACATGCAGATGACCGGAAATTTAATCTATAATCTAAAATTTTTTTTTAAATTATCCGGGATAGACTAGTAGGGAGTCAGAGTATATTTTAAGGGAGGCCAGAATTATTCCCACCCCGGAACGACCGCTAGCGCAATTACTGTAAATAACAATATTTTTTTTTTTAATTTAAATTATATAATTTATATATTTAAACACATTCCTAACATTTTAGTTTTGCACATTACTTATTTAAATTTCATATCAGATTTGGAAATGCGAGTTTTCGCTTAACATTGAACAAAACACTTAGTTAATTCACAAATTAAGTATATTTACTCGTTTTTATAATACATATATTATTCATTGTATATTATTAGCAATGGTTATTTTACATTACTAAATATGGCTAAACATTCTTTTCGTATTACAATACAATTTCAAATTAACAAATCAAATGTAACTTCCATTTCGTTCATTCCTGAGATAAATAATAGATCAGTGACATCAAGGTTAAATTCTTATATATTTAGTTAACGTACAAATTAATTTTTTTTCCTCATTCGAATAATTTATTTTTAACACAAACGAATATATTTTATTTAATAATAATGTTAAATGCACTTCCGTTATAGGAGAATCACTATCATTAACAATCGATAAATAATTGTATTTATATGCATAAAAATACACGTATTGAATATTTTCATCATTACCGTTGCCGTTATCATTCTTGACCAAGTGTAAAGCGCCCTTTAGGTTTAAAAAAATTAATAATATGTATTTGAATATTTATATAGGTCCAAAACCAATACCAGTTCTAGGAAACACGTGGCATTTTTTACCTATCATTGGCAAATATTCAGGATTAGAACAACATGAAATTAGTATAAAGTAAATATATTTATATCATATATTTCAATTTCATCTACTACCAATACAATTTCTTAAATTATAACTTTAATTAAATGAAAATTTGTGTGCATATGTACATTAAAATGACAATTTTCTAGTGATTTTTTAATTACGGATAGAACCGGATGACGCCATTAGAAATTAGAAAAAGTGACACGAAACTTTGTATTGAAATTTAGAAAAATATTTAATTTTACTGTTGAATATGATTGTACAGAATTTAATAAAACCTTGTTTAAAATCAAATTTTGCTTAAATCATATTAAACTGCAAGCTAAATATTATTATTATTTATTTGTTTTATCTTGTTTCATATGTTTCTAAATTTTTATAAATTAAACTAATTTTTAAATAGTTTAAATATTGCAAAAATTATTGACCAAACCCGAAGATGTATTTATAACTTACAATCTTTCTTTGTTATAATTTACCAAAAACAGTCTAGTATACTTTTCAAAATTGCAATGGTACATACATACATACACAATCACACCATGTATCCAAAAAAGATGTGGTACAAACTCTTTCCACTATCCCGAAATTAGTTTTCTCGAAACATACCTATTCAAACAAGCAACTTTAGCTTCATCCACAGTCATGAAATTTCTCATACATACTTTTCTATTCCTAGTACTTAGAAACTTTTTCTCACGCAAAACACTCTCAGTCGTAGCACTCCATCTACTCATCGGACATCCACGCAACCGTATACTTTCAAAATAATTCAATAATTATTAATTAATGTGATTATATTTCAGACAAAATAAAGAATATGGTAATTTAGTAAAATTGAGCGATTTAAAATTTACCAATGATATAGTAGCTGCTTTTAATCCAGAAGATATAGCAACGGTAACTTTTTTTAACTTTGACATATTAATATTTAGCTTTTATCTATATTTTAACAAATTTCAAAATTTTCAGTTTGTTAGCTTTTTAAAACACCACTTTATTTTTATAACATTTTATTATTATTATTAAAGTTTGTAAATTACAGGTTTTTAGAAATGATGGACAATATCCCGAAAGAGATATGTTAACATCTATAAGAAAATATCGTTTTGAAATGAGAAAAGAGACATTTCAAGATTATGGAGGGATTTTTGTTATGTAAGTTTCAAAAAACTCATAATCATTACTTCTAAATAAAAATAATATTTTTTTTATCAATTAATTGAAAACACAATGTAAAAACTAAATAAAATATTGTATAAAAAACATTATCTATGTTTAAAATTTTATTTAAAATCAAATTAATATAAATCCCAATTTATAATATACAAGATGCAACAAAAGAGATTTGAATCATAGATTATTCTACGGCTAACTAATCAGTCGGTGAAAAAACGCTAACCTGATCAACTAATTTTCAAGATAAACTCAGATTTACCACATACTCATAACAGATTCAAAATAATCTATAATTTTTACCTGTTTTTGCTCCATTCTGCACAAAATAATCACTATTGTATTTTTTTTAATTTTCCAGGGATGGCGCAGAATGGCATCATGCTAGATCTCTTCTTAATCCGATTATGATGAAACCGCAAACAATTCAACTGTATGTTCAACCTACTGAAAATGTAGCAAATGAATTTATTCAGAAAATGCGAATAATGGCGGCCCAAGATCCTAACAGCGAAATGTCTTCAGATTTCTTTAATGAATTGCAAAGATGGGCATTGGAAAGTATTGCATATGTTGCTTTTGATTCTCGATTAGGTAAGTAAAAACAATTCTAATGATATAATAGTTAATAATAATATTTTACTATAAAATCTGTGCTAAATTAAATAACAAGTTTGTATGGATTACTAACGTTCAATATAGTATATTTTTAAAAATTTTGCAAACATCTATTAATAGTAATAGTAATATTAAAATAGAGATTAAAATTTAATCAGAAACACTAATTAATATATTGATATATTCTATTTCTTATTTTTAGGACTCTTGGATCCAAATTTAGATCCCAATTCTGAAAAAGCCCAATTTATGAAAAATACTGCAGAATTCTTCACGTTGTTATATAATATTGAAATGAAACCAAATCTATCAAAGTTAATAAGTACACCAACATGGAGAAAATATATTAAAACATCAGATAATATAACAAAGTAATATTTATATTAAGAAGAGTAAATATATTATCTATAAACTTTTTTTTTTTAGTTTTGTAAAAGATTATATTCAAAATAAAATTAAAGAAGGAATTACAGAGAAACCAGAAAATGAAAGGACTATATTTGAAACAACATTAAAACTAGGATATAAATATGCTTTAGGAACAGCTTTAGATATATTTTCTGCAGGAGCAGATACTGTAAGTTTAATTAATATTATTACAGATGCAAATATATAATTTACTTTGTAAACATAGCAAATATAAAATGGGTAAAAATATTGTGACAGAAACAGTGCATAGAATTAGTTGGCTGTGTTCATCTTTTAGGGTTCAAATTTTAAAAAAATCTTTTCTCAGTGAGTACCTACATCATATGAATATACTCTCCAAATTTTATGTTTCTAAATCATACACATTATTAGACTTATTTTTAACTTTTCTCGATTTATAACATACATACAACATTATGAAAAATAATATGTGATAAATTAACAATAATACGCTTTTTTCGAAAATAAAAAAAAATAGGTTCTATTTGAAAAAACAAAGTTGGTTGTCATAGCAGCGAAAACAAAAAAAAAGTATAAGCCAAAATAATTTTTTTTTTGTACTACAATAAATAAAGATTATTTATTTATTTTACTTACCTCTATGTTATATTTAAACAAAAATTATAATAAATCTTTTATTTAATTTTACAGACCGGAAGAACAATGGCAGCCATTTTGTATTACTTAGCTTCAAATCCGGAAGTACAAGAAAAACTTCAAGCTGAAGTAAATCTAATTTTACCTGATCCAAAATCAGAGATTACAAGTAGAAAACTAGATGAAATGCGGTATTTACGAGCTGTTATCAAAGAAACCTTACGCATAGCTCCAATTTCTACTGGTGTTATTAGAAAAACAAACAAGGATTTAATTCTTTCTGGATATCAAGTACCGAAAGGGGTAATTCACAATTTAATGTTTTTCTTTACAGCAGTAAGCCTCACTAAATTTTTCACGTGCGTATTAATATAACTGTCACTAAATAACATAATAACGAACTAACCTTTTAACCTAACCTATCTTGCATTAAGCCCTATCATATTTTTCAGGCGCGTTATTAAATCAACCGCTTATTATTAATTACTAGCGTACCCGTCGCGCGTTGCTGTGCAAAAGTTCAGTTTTCGAAAGATTATGAGGGCTCTGGGAAGCCGATATTTAACTTCCTTCGCAGGAGTATACTCAACAACCTTTCAAAGTTTCATGACGATCGAATGAATTGTGTAGTAAGACAGACAGATATACTTTGATTTTTTTACATATATAACAATAACCAGCATATATTTGACAGTATAGTATTCGACTTAGACAAAATACTTATATAAACAACGTTGCGACATAATATCGTATTGTACAGCTTGTGTATGTATATTACCTTTGTCATGCAGCTTTCACATGATCATTGGAATCTTGATCGTGAATGAACTGTAACTTTAATATGAAAGATACAAATAATTTACTTTAATAGCACAAAATTTGCACATATAAAATAGAAAAAATTTGTCTGGTGTATTTAAAAATCATAATTACGCTTTAATTGTTGGTACATAAACATATATATATATATATATATATATATATATATATATATATATATATATATATATATATATATATACATACAATTACGCCATATATCTAGGATGTGATACACATTTTTCCCATTTAAGCAGAAATTAGTTTCCGCCAAACATTCCTATCCAAACAAGTAACTTTCACTTCATTTACATTTATGATATCTCTGTAACAATGTCAGCTTTGTCGTGGTATAGGCGAAGGGAAGAGAGCAGGGTCTACAGGCTGCATTCCTTTCGCGACGGTTAAGTTTAGCAGTGGAGAGACGAACTAGTGCGCGGGGGTAGGCCCTACATTGCATCGAATGTAAGAGCAGTCGAGTATGAGTCGAGTTATAGCTTTGAACCAAGTAGGTACGCGTCGAGTGAGTTTACGAGTGTCGTATTCTTAGTAGAATCGTGAGTGTATCGAAAGTGTTGTTGCGGCGAATCGCAACAAACGGTGTCGGTGGTACAGTGTATTCGTGTGAGTTTACCGCGCGGCTATAAGTGCCGGGTTAAGCCGACTGTTTACAAATACGTGTATTATTGAGACTTTGACTGTGAGGTTACGCTATTTACATCTCTAATAAATGCTCTTTTATTTTCCTATTTGAAAACATTCACTTACAAAAACTACTCTCAATTAATATTAATTCAATTATTTCCCATCAATCGCTGTTCAAGCGTTTTAACAATTTTTTTTACAAAAACGGATAGCTAAACACTATTTAATACAATAGATTGACTAATTATAAATTGGTATTTTTTTTTGTAGACACACGTATTGTTAGCACAATTAGCTGTTTCAAGAAATGAAAAGTATTTCAAAGATCCAATGAAATTTCTGCCAGATAGATGGTTAAGACAAGATGGAGTTAAATTGGAGAAATCTAATCCTTGGGTATATTTTCCATTTGGTTTTGGACCCAGAATCTGTATTGGACGAAGAATTGCGCAACTTGAAATGGAAGTATTATTAGTAAAAGTATGTAATTTTTTTTATGAATATTTGCTACTTTTTTTTAAGTGTCATGTCTGCTGCAAACATTGTTGTTCACTCGTTTCTATTTTTTGCTTTTATTACTTGTTGAAAATTAAACATTGATTAAAAGTTTTATAAATACATATAGTATAGTAAAATAAAGATTTAACAAACTCAGATTTTTTTCAGTTCATCTATTAATGTTTCTTTATTTAATTTTAATTCACTAATTTTCTGTTAAAAAATAGTATAAATATTAGTCAATACTATATATAAAAATTCGAATTAAGTGAACAATTTTATTAATATTTTATTTAAAAATATAGTAGTAATGAAATTTTAGTCTATTGTTTGAAAAAAATTTGAAATCAATTTGTAACTGCACTAAGCATGTGCAACGTAAAATAAATTTAAATACTACGCATGCTTCGTGCAGTTGTAAATCATTTTTATAGTTAGTAGAACCGAACATATCTAATATAATTCAATACAATTCGACATGACTCATTTCATTTTATATCCTAAATTATTGCATAAATTCAGCTCACAACATCTTTATTATTTATTCTCATGAGTAATAACCAGCATTACATGCTTTATTAATAATATTTTCGCAAATTATTGATATAAATGTATAACTCATGTTATATTTTTCAGATTATAAAGAATTTCACACTAGAATGGCATCATCCAGAAATGAGATGGAAAATGGACTTATTATACGGTATAGCAGATCCATTGAAAATTCGAGTGAAATCACTCGAAAATTAATTTTAAAATTTGTATATATTTTAAATAACTATTTTAATATAATTTAACTACAATAAATAATTTATTTTTATATATTGTGTTTCTATTTGTAATATCTTTTTTTCAATACTACATTCTTTTGCTTATTTAATAATGGAGAACCTGTGATAGTTTTTTAAGAAAATATAATAATATAATAATGAACTAAAAAATATTCAAAAATCAAGCTTGTGAAAATAGCCATTGTTTTTAATTATAAATTATAAATTAAATTGTTAATATTGTGATCAGTATTGTAACGCAAGCGAGCCTTAACGGTTTTAAGTACTGTTTTATTTTTTCTTGTTTTTTTGTATAAGATATCCTAAAGCCTTATTTCGTTTTATTGTCGCATTTTTCTTCTTAGTTTTTTTTAATTCGTTTTTGCTCTCGTGAATTTTTATGGCGTTTTTTCTCATAATAAATATTTCGTTCGTTTTTGGTCTCAGGGCGTTATATATATGTGTTTATTTTTTTCTAATTCTTCAAATTTTTGCCAATACTTATCTAAAAAATCATGTTGCATTTGCATAAATTCTTCGTTTATTAGCAAATCTTCAATTGTACCGATAGTGATATTAAATTTTAAACCTTCTGAATTATCACAGTAATATTCCGATTCTTCGTCAAATAAAAACATTGTAAAATTTACTTGTGAAAAATTCTGGTTAAAATATTAAATTTTTATATTTTCATACTTAACCAACATAACCGTTTGTTTTCGTTGCTATAGCAACAATAATCAACACTGGTAATATAATTTTTAAATTAATATTTTATTATTTTAAATATTAAATAATATAATTATTAAATAAAATGGTTTTTTTTTCAATAGAATATATTAATAATTTTATAAATTTGAAAAAAAATTACAATTTTATTTTTTTAAATGAATAAGATTAATTTGACTTTTTGATACTAGTTAGCGCTGTATATCAAGTTTCAAAAGCTTTCTTTGATTATTCGATTCAAACTCAAACTTCGACTGGTCATTTGTTTTTTTTAGTGTCATCTTGTTTACACCGATTTTATTTTGTTAAACAAGATATAAAGTACTAATATTGTAAAAATGTGTGCAGCAGCAAATTTAACTGAAGAAGATGTAAATAAATTAGGAGAAGGTATTACAGCAAAGTTATTAGCAGTACCAGAAGAGTATAGAGCGGAAACAATAGCTTTAACTAAACGTATGATGCAACATGAAGCATTTCGTAATCCCGAGTAAGTTGAGTAATTTTTTTTTAACACATACTGGGTGTCCGAAAGGTCTGGACTGAGTCAAATATCTCGAGAACGTAAAATGGAATTAACACGATTGCAAAGGAACGTTGTTTTTGACACAATTATCTACCGAATTCTGTTGTAAAAAACCACCCCCACCTCTCCTAAGGGGGTGAACGTAAAAATAGTTTTAAAATTTTAAACAAAAACCTCCAATTTTTATTTTATTTTTGGATTTCTTGACAAATTCTGTGTATGGCCCCAAAATTTCACACCCAACCCTCGCCATCCCCTCTACAGGGAATAAAAAAAATAATTGAAATAAAAATAATACTGAACAGTTTAAATGCTCAACTAAATCCACAACGAAAATAAACATGTCAAAAGAAACATGTAACCCCACCCAAAATTTTACCCCAACCCCCGCCACCTCTACACAGGGGAAGAAAAAAATGAAGAAAATGATTGAAATAAAAATAAAACTGAACAGTTTTTTTCATCCCCTGTGGAGGGGTGGCGAGGGTTGGGTGTGAAATTTTGGGCCACACACAGAATTTATCAAGAAATCCAAAAATGAAAAAAAATTTGGGGGTTTCCATTTAAAATTTTAAAACTACCCTTACGTTCACCCCCTTAGGAGGGGTGGGGGTGATTTTTTACAACAGAATTCGGTAGATAATTGTGTCAAAAACAACATTCCCTTGCAATCGTGTTAATCCAGCCTTTCGTTCTCGAGATATTTGACCCAGTCCAGACTTTTCGGACACACAGTATATTGGCCATAGTTACAGCCAGCAACAATTTTTGATAAATATCAAATGTATTTAGACAATACAAAGACATTAAAAACAATCATATATCATGCGGGATTCAAACTCGAGTCCGCATTTGATATATATGTATGTAATTGAATGTACTTGTTTCATACGATAATAATTATTTTCAGTTATAAGTGGAGTCGAGATGATTTCGAATTAGCATACCGGTTAAGACGTGGAAAATTCGGAGGAGTATTTTTAGCTAGAGAGAAACGAGCTGGTTTGATATGTGCATTAAAAACATTAATTAAAAGTGAAATAATCAAAGCCGGTGTTGAACGACAAATACTACGTGAGATAGAAATTCAAACACATTTAGTGTAAGTAATTATTTGTATTTTGATGATGTTTGTAAGTTATAACTCACCTAATTATTTTTGTAGGCATCCAAATATTCTACGTTTGTATAAATGGTTTTATGATGAACACCGCATTTATATGGTATTAGAATATGCTGCACAAGGTGAATTATATAAACATTTAAAAAAAGCACCTAATGGCCGATTCAGTGAACATTTGTAAGTGTTTGTTATTATTAGAGAGTTTTTGCAAACCGTATACGTTTTACGTTTACGGCAAAAAATCACGAGACTGCCTCAGTGCGCATGCTCACTCAAACCGTATACGTATTTTACGTTCAAATAGTACGGTTCGCAAGCATGTCTGTCGTGGTACGGTACGGTAACGTTTCGAAAAACGGTTTCTAGATACCAACCACCTTGCTAAACACTAACCTAAAAAAATCTGACAGCTCTTCAAAGTGGTAAAAATACTGTTTGCTTACAGTATGTACTCTAATTTACCTACTATTATTAACTATATTATATTATTATTACTATTAGCGAGTGTCAAATACAACATATGTAGTGAAGTTATGTTGTCAAATGTCATTTATCTTTTCACGTATTTTTCTTTCACGTCTTGCAAAAACTCTATATTTGACTATGAAAAAAAATGACGGTAAGGTAAACGTTACCGTAATACGGCAACATTTATACGGTTTGCAAAAACTCTTTAATATTTGTTAATATTAAATTATTATTTATATTTTTTCCCTATGTTATCCAAAATTTTTTGAATGGTTGTAGAAATGTTGCAGTGAGATAATTATTGTAAGCACGTATTAATACAAATATTTCAGTTCAATGTCGATGATTGATTCTCGAAAAGTGTAGGTTTTAATTCTCTAAATTATAAATTATTAGCTTATTTTTAAAAATGTGTCATTTTGTAAACAGCAAAAAAGTCTCTAAAAAGATCTATATTGAATATATGAAAAATTATTTTAAGAAATTGTAATTGAAAACTGCAACGTTTTGTTGGACCGAACCTTAACTAATTTTTCAAAATGTAAAATTAATTTATTATTTCATTTTTAGATCAGCAAAATATACCTACCAAGTGGCAGACGCATTACATTACTGTCACTTAAATAATGTTATACATCCTGACATAAAACCCGAAAACTTGATGTTAACTATTGACGGTAACATTAAACTGGCAGATTTTGGTTGGTTTGTTCACGCTCCATCATCACAGTACGTAATTACCTAATTATTAGTAAAGCTATTTTAGAAATTCAAATTGCGAAATGTTTTCTCGTTTTCAGTCGTCGAACATTGGATTATCTACCGCCCGAAATGGTCGAAGGTCAACATTACAATACAAATGTCGATAACTGGTGTTTAGGCATTTTGTGTTACGAATTTTTAGTGGGAAAACCGCCGTTTAAGAGCCAGGATCAAGCAGCTACTAAAAAAAAAATTATGACTTTGGATATGGAATATCCTAGCCATGTGTCGGATGGTGCTAGAGATTTAATTTCGAAGGTATTTGTTTTTGTTGTTTTGGCTGAATCTGAAGAACAACTGAGAAGGATGATTGATAGAATTAATGTTGTTGGTAAAGTTATGAATCTTGTGATGAATGTTGATAAGTGCAAAGTTTTAGTTTTTCCGGGAAGGGTGACTTAATCGACTGAATGTAATGTATATATTGATGGTGCACGTTTAGAGCAGGTAGATTTATTTTTGTGTTTGGATAGTTTGCTGTCTAGAGATGGCCGTTTTGATCGTGAAATTGAAAGAAGCCCGTTTGAGTATATACAATGCAGTTATGGTGCCTACGTTAATGTATGGTAGTGAATGTTGGGTTTGGTTGCAAAAGCATAAACGGAAAATGACTGCTGTGGAAATGAGATTTTTACGTGGGGTAACTATAGGTGTAACTATAGGAGAGATCGTGTACGAAATAGATTAGTGTATAATAAGTGTAAAATTGAAAAAAAATGTAGTAGCAAAAGTTGGTGTTAGTGAGTTAAGATGGTTCAGACATGTTGAGCGAATGTCTAATAAACGATTGGTTAAAAAGATTTATTTAAATGATTTTGATGGTATACGTTTGCGTGGACGTCCAATGAGTAATTGCAGTGGCTTGCGTGAGCGAAAGTTTCCAAGTAGTAGGAATAAAAGAGCATGTATGAGAGTGGAATTATCAATGTGGATGAAGCGAAAGTTGCTTGTTTGGATAGAAATGTTTGGAGGCGATTAATTTCGGGATGATAAAAAGAGTTTGTGCCACACCCTTTTGGGTACATGGCGTGATTGTGTATGTATGTATGTATGTATTTATATTTATAGTATGTCTTTTTTATTCAAAGAAAAAAATGTTAATACAGTTAATAATAATATAGCAATTAATCTGATAATTTTGACATTGTTAACAATTCAATGTAACATCATTTTCGCAGTGTCTAAAATGTGGGAAGTGTAAACTTCCTTAGAAGCAGTCCTAGAAAATAGCATTTTTTGTAACAAATGCGTAAAGTTGAAGTTTTTACATGAGTTTACGAAATGAGCCACAGGCGAGTTGTACAAAACTTTAGCTTCACGCATATGTTGCAAAATATACTATTGCTTAAGACACACCAGTTGCTTCATTTAAGACCTTTCCATAACACTACTGTTTGTGGTCGTGGTACAATTTACGCATCGGTGTAGAAAATTCTATTTCATGCACTGCGTTTGGAGAAAAAAATATTTTTTATTTTAGTTTTTTTAATAATAATTTTTAATTTTTTAAAATAAATATAGATCACAAAATTGTAGAATAACTCTGTTGTGTAGAAAAAATTTTATTGTATATTTTTTGTTTTATTTTAGCTTCTACGAAAACATGGTGTTGCACGAATTTCTTTACCACAAGTCATGGAACATTTTTGGATTGCTAAAAATAAGTAATTTTTATTATTTAATATTATTAAATTGTGTTTTTTTTTATTTTTGTAATTGTTGTAATATTTTTTTGTAGAATAAACTTTTCCATATTGAATATGTGTTAATTTTATCTCTTTTAATTTATACTATCAGTCAAACTAGCTTCCTTACTTGGTTAAGTTGACTAGCACTGATTTCGAATCATTAATCTCTCAATTCTGCCACTTTTTGTTTGTTCAACATCCGAATGATTTCAATTTAATTCGAGGTATCTCGAATGATTTTCATAATCTGTAATTGCTGGGTTTGTAAAAAAAATGCAGTAACCCCTTACTGGAAAAGCCTATAGGCAACCAATTTAACATCAATGCATTGCGAAAATAATTTTAATATCACATCGAACTAGCCATGTTGGAAATTTAGATAATATTTTATTAGGTTGCTAATTTGAAATTTTCTTTTTAAATTTAATGTATATTAACGAATATTTTAAAAAATGTGCTACAACCCCATTGTCAAAATATTTATTAAAAATCAAACGGCTTCAGGCTCTAGACGTTTCGACAAACTCAACGTCCATCTTCATCAGGAAAACTGATTATCAATAAAATATTAATACAGAACTTAAACCTAAAGCCGTTTTATTTTATATAATGAGTTTTGAAAAATTTTGTATTATGTTAAAATACTTATTATTTTAATTGGAAAAGAAAAAAAAACTTACCATTAGCATAACATCTTTTAAAATAAAAATCGCAACCAATTCTAAAATCCAAGACCAAAAGCCGTATAGTTCAATACATTTTAATACACCACCTTGTGCAATAATCACATAAGGTGATGAGATTATAACAACTATATAATCAGTACCAATGTACAATAATTACATTAATGTACAAGAAATTTTTTATAAAATTACAAAATATAAAATATATTATATAATAAAAAATTTAAAATATAAAATTATAAAAAAGTTAATTTGAAAAATATGAAGTTATAAAATATAAAATTCTAAAATAAAAATTATAAAAAATAAAACTTTACAGTGTAAAATATTAAATTATGAAAACAAATTATCAAATACATAGATCATATAATTATATATCATATAATTATATTATATGATCTATGATCAAATATAAAATACGTAATTATAAAAAAGTCCAGCCATAAAATAAAAAGAAATTATAAATTATAAAAAAATTGTTCCATTTATCATATCAAAATTTTCAAATAAAAGAATATACTATTTCAAAGTATCGTTGATTGCATTATGAAATAAATGTATTTCTTCTATGGAGCACCGATTAATTTAATCAATGATATTTTTCAACACTTACTAACAACTAAAAACAAATTTGTAATTGAAATATTTGACGAATTATCTTTGTTATTGTATAGCCATAGAAAAAGTATAATATGCTGATAATTATTATGTGCTCGTTGAACAAAATACTATCAACATGGTACAAAATCTATCAGAACTCATTATATTAAAATAAAACGGCTTTAAGATATAGTTCTGTATTAATATTTATTAATAATCAACACTTCAACGTACTCAACGTACATCATCATCAGGAAAAAATTGTACAAATAACATTACAGTTAATAAACAAAGCATAGAAACTATTTACGCAAGCGAGCCTTAATAGTTTTAAGTACTGTTTAATTTTTTTTGTTTTTTTGTATGAAATATCCTAAAGCCTTATTTCAATTTTCCTACTTATCAAAATATTAGTGATATGTTTTAACGCATAGCTAGTTATTTTAAAACTACTTAAAAACAACGATATAATGAAATAAGAAACTTTTATCGAATTTTATCCTGTAATGTTTAAAACTACATTTAAATTGCAGAAACGAATTGCAGTGCATTAGTTCTTGTACTTAATCATTAATTTATCATTTACATTATATATTTGTACACTTTGTACAAACATTAAAAATTTACTCACACTAAACATTTACTCACATTCTTTCACACCTACATTTTTATTCATACAAATATTTTGTCTCTATACTCATTTTTACTCTAGATTATTACAACCTATACGTTATTCATTTTATTGGCGTAATTTTATTGGCTTTGCAATAATGAAAATGCCACGGAGGTTTGCACTTAACGTTACGTTATTTAATAACGTATAAGCTGCTCTAACTACTTATTCATTTTCACCTAGATCATGCGTGCTGTAGTGCTCAAATGTTTTGCGGTGTTGAACTAGCATTGCTGCAATCGCAAACGCCTGCATTCGGCTACTCGTATACAAGGTTGGATTACATATTAAATCTTTTGCAGTAATAGTATCAATGTTTTGTATTACACACTTAATAACAATCAATCCTATGACATTATTTACAGCTCTTTCAAATTTGCTACACAACCACAATACATGCAACTCATAATTGCTCTTAAAATAAGAACGTCTGGTTTTAGCAACTCAAGCATTAGCTAATCAAGCAATTGCTTGCAAGCGATTTGCTGAGTTATTTTGACATTTATTAATCTCAATTTTTTTTAAAAAAAAGTTGTTTCCACTTAATAATTATCTTCAACTCACCCAAAAAGAAAAACACATTAGCCTTACTTGCGATACAAGCCGCTAAAAATGTAAAAATATAAATCAGATTTTACATTATTCATTGGTATAGTTCTATAGTTCATCCGATTGTAAGAACGTAAAACCACTGATAAACGTGATAATCACCACTTAGAATTAGAATAAGATTTAGTGTTGTGGCGAAAATGGTTTTAAATGACGCGCCTAGAACAAAATCGATGTAAATAAAACCTTGTTGAGCAAGAAGAAGTTAAAATTTTTATGAGAACAAAACTGATTCTAGTATTATTGTTTGAGTAAACATGAAATACCTGAAGTTCCGCGCAACAATGCAACAACTGAAACAAGTATAGAAAGACACAAAAAAAGTTCAGAGTAAAAACGAATTAGACGTTTATCCTATTTTTACGCAGAACTTTCATTGTCGCATTCTTCTTCTTAGCTTTTTTTTAATTCGTTTTTGCTCTCGTGAATTTCTATGGCGTTTTTCCTCATACTAAATATTTCGTTCGTTTTTGATCTCAGGGCGTTTATTTTCTTATGATTCTTCAAATTCTTGCCAATACTTATCTAAAAAATCATGTTGCATTTGCACAAATTCTTCGTTTATTAGCAAATCTTCAATTGTACCGATAGTGATATTAAATTTTAAATCTTCTAAATTATCACAGTAATATTCCGATTCTTCGCAAAATAAAAACATTGTAAAATTTACTTGTAAAAAATTCTGGTTAAAATATTAAATTTTTATATTTTCATACTTAACCAACATAACCGTTTATTTTCGTTGCTATAGCAACAATAATCAACACTGGTAATATAATTTTTAAATTAATATTTTATTATTTTAAATATTAAATAATATAATTATTAAATAAAATGGTTTTTTTTTTTTTCAATAAAATATATTAATAATTTTATAAATTTGAAAAAAATTAGAATTTTATTTTTTTAAATAAATAAGGTTAATTTGACTTTTTGATACTAGTTAGCGCTGTATATCAAGTTTCAAAAGCTTTCTTTGATTATTCGATTCAAACTCAAACTTCGACTGGTCATTTGTTTTTTTTAGTGTCATCTTGTTTACACCGATTTTATTTTGTTAAACAAGATATAAAGTACTAATATTGTAAAAATGTGTGCAGCAGCAAATTTAACTGAAGAAGATGTAAATAAATTAGGAGAAGATAGTACAGCAGAGTTATTAGCAGTACCAGAAGAGTATAGAGCGGAAACAATAGCTTTAGCTAAACGTATGATGCAACATGAAGCATTTGGTAATCCCGAGTAAGTTGAGTAATTTTTTTTAACACATACTGGGTGTCCGAAAGGTCTGGACTGAGTCAAATATCTCGAGAACGTAAAATGGGATTAACACGATTGCAAAGGAACGTTGTTTTTGACACAATTATCTACCGAATTCTGTTGTAAAAAACCACCCCCACCCCTCCTAAGGGGGTGAACGTAAGGGTAGTTATAAAATTTTAAACAAAAACCCCCAATTTTTTTTTCATTTTTGGATTTCTTGACAAATTCTGTGTATGTCCCCAAAATTTCACACCCAACCCTCGCCATCCCCTCTACAGGGGATGAAAAAAATGATTGAAATAAAAATAATACTGAACAGTTTAAATGCTCAACTAAATCCACAACGAAAATAAACATGTCAAAAGAAACATGTAACCCCACCCAAAATTTTACCCCAACCCCCGCCACCTCTACACAGGGGAAGAAAAAAATGAAGAAAATGATTGAAATAAAAATAAAACTGAACAGTTTTTTTCATCCCCTGTGGAGGGGTGGCGAGGGTTGGATGTGAAATTTTGGGGCCATACACAGAATTTGTCAAGGAATCCAAAAATGAAAAAAAGTTGGAAGTTTCCATTTAAAATTTTAAAACTACCTTTACGTGTACCCCCTTAGGAGGGGTGGGGGTGGTTCTTGACAACAGAATTCGGTAGATAATTGTGTCAAAAACAACGTTCCCTTGCAATCGTGTTAATACAACCTTTCGTTCTCGAGATATTTGACCCAGTCCAGACTTTTCGGACACACAGTATATTGGCCATAGTTACAGCCAGCAACAATTTTTGATAAATATCAAATGTATTTAGACAATACAAAGACATTAAAAACAATCATATATTATGCGGGATTCAAACTCGAGTCCGCATTTGATATATATGTATGTAATTGAATGTACTTGTTTCATACGATAATAATTATTTTCAGTTATAAGTGGAGTCGAGATGATTTCGAATTAGCATACCGGTTAGGACGTGGAAAATTTGGAGGAGTATTTTTAGCTAGAGAGAAACGAGCTGGTTTGATATGTGCATTAAAAACATTAATTAAAAATGAAATAATCAAAGCCGGTGTTGAACGACAAATACTACGTGAGATAGAAATTCAAACACATTTAGTGTAAGTAATTATTTGTATTTTGATGATGTTTGTAAGTTATAACTCACCTAATTATTTTTGTAGGCATCCAAATATTCTACGTTTGTATAAATGGTTTTATGATGAACACCGCATTTATATGGTATTAGAATATGCTGCACAAGGAGAATTATATAAACATTTAAAAAAAGCACCTAATGGCCGATTCAGTGAACATTTGTAAGTGTTTGTTATTATTATTTGTTAGTATTAAATTATTATTTATATTTTTTTCCTATGTTATCCAAAATTTTTGGAATGGTTGTAGTAATGTTGCAGTGAGATAATTATTGTAATACAAATATTTCAGTTCAATGTCGATGATTGATTCTCGAAAAGTGTAGGTTTTAATTCTCTAAATTATAAATTATTAGCTTATTTTTAAAAATGTGTCATTTTGTAAACAGCAAAAAAGTCTCTAAAAAGATCTATATTGAATATATGAAAAATTATTTTAAGAAATTGTAATTGGAAACTGCAACGTTTTGTTGGACCGAACCTTAACTAAATTTTCGAAATGTAAAAATAATTTATTATTTCATTTTTAGATCAGCAAAATATACCTACCAAGTGGCAGACGCATTACATTACTGTCACTTAAATAATGTTATACATTGTGACATAAAACAAGAAAACTTGATGTTAACTATTGACGGTAACATTAAACTGGCAGATTTTGGTTGGTCTGTTCACGCTCCATCATCACAGTACGTAATTACCTAATTATTAGTAAAGCTATTTTAGAAATTCAAATTACAAAATGTTTTTCCTTTTCAGTCGTCGAACATTGGATTATCTACCGCCCGAAATGGTTGAAGGTCAACATTACAATACAAATGTCGATAATTGGTGTTTAGGCATTTTGTGTTACGAATTTTTAGTGGGAAAACCGCCGTTTAAGAGCCAGGATCAAGAAGCTACTAAAAAAAAAATTATGACTTTGGATATGGAATATCCTAGCCATGTGTCGCATGGTGCTAGAGATTTAATTTCGAAGGTATTTGTTTTTGTTGTTTTGGCTGAATCTGAAAAATAACTGAGAAGGATGATTGATAGAATTAATGTTGTTGGTAAAGTTATGAATCTTGTGTTGAATGTTAATAAGTGCAAAGTTTTAGTTTTTCTGGGAAGGGTGACTTGATCGACTGAATGTAATGTATATATTGATGGTGCACGTTTAGAGCAGGTAGATGAATTTGTGTATTTGGGTAGTTTGCTGTCTAGAGATGGCCGTTTTGATCGTGAAATTGAAAGGAGAGTAAATGCTGCTGTTGTAGTACTTTGGGTGCTTTGGGAACTTTTGCTAGGAATGTAAATGTTTATAAAAGAAGCCCGTTTGAGTATATACAATGCAGTTATGGTGCCTACGTTAATGTATGGTAATGAATGTTGGGTTTGGTTGCAAAAACATAAACGGAAAATGACTGCTGTGGAAATGAGATTTTTACGTGGGGTATGTGGTGTAACTATAGGAAAGATCGGGTACGAAATAGATTAGTGTATGATGAGTGTGAAATTGAAAAAAATGTAGTAGCAAAAGTTGGTGTTAGTCAGTTAAGATGGTTCGGACATGTTGGGCGAATGTCTAATGAACGTTTGGTTAAAAAGATTTATTTGAATGATTTTGATGGTATACATTTGCGTGGACGTCCGATGAGTACTTGGAGTGGTGTATGATTGTGAGAGTGGCTTGCGTGAGCAAAAGTTTCCAACTTGTAGGAATAAAAGAGCATGTATGAGAGTGGAATTACGAATGTGAATAAAGCGAAAGTTGCTTGTTTGGATAGGAATGTTTGGAGGCGACTGATTTCGGGATGATGAAAAGAGTTTGTGCCACATCCTTTTGGGTACATGGCGTGATTGTGTATATATGTATGTATGTATGTATGTATTTATATTTATAGTATGTCTTTTTTATTCAAAGAGTAAAATGTTAATACAGTTAATAATAATATAGAAATTAATCTGATAATTTTGACATTGTTAACAATTCAATGTAACATCATTTTCGCAGTGTCTAAAATGTGGAAAGTGTAAACTTCTTTAGAAGCAGTCCTATAAAATAGTATATTTTATAACAAATGCGTGAAGTTGAAGTTTTTACATGAGTTTACGAAATGAGCCACAGGCGAGTTGTACAAAACTTTAGCTTCACGCATATGTTGCAAAATATACTATTGTTTAAAACACCAGTTGCTGCATTTAAGACCTTTCCATAACACTACTGTTTGTGGTCGTGGTACAATTTACGCATCGGTGTAGAAAATTCTATTTCATGCACTGCGTTTGGAGAAAAAAATATTTTTTATTTTAGTTTTTTTAATAATAATTTTTAATTTTTCAAAATAAATATAGATCAGAAAATTGTAGAATAACTCTGTTGTGTAAAAAAAATTTTATTGTATATTTTTTGTGTTATTTTAGCTTCTACAAAAACTTGGTGTTGCACGAATTTCTTTACCACAAGTCATGGAACATTTTTGGATTGCTAAAAATATGTAATTTTTATTATTTAATATTACTGAATTGTGTTACTTTTAATTTTTGTAATTGTTTCATTATTGATATTTGTAATATTTTTTTATAGAATAAACTTTTCCATATTGTATATGTGTTAATTTTATCTCTTTTAATTTATACTATCAGTCAAACTAGCTTCCTTACTTGGTTAAGTTGACTAGCACTGATTTCGAATCATTAATCTCTCAAATCTGCCACTTTTTGTTTGTTCAACATCCGAATGATTTCAATTTAATTCGAGGTATCTCGAATGAGTTTCATAATATGTAATTGCTGGGTTTGTAAAAAAAATGCAGTAACCCCTTGCTGAAAAAGCCTATAGGCAACCAGTTTAACATCAGTACATTGCGAAAATGTATAAGCTAAGAAATTTTATCAAAATTTGTATCAAGAAAGCGAGAAATGAAACATTTTAACGAAATTTTATTAGGAAAACAAGAAAAAAATTGAGATTTTTTTTATATTTTTTATATCACAGTTTTAGGAGTTGCCTTAATTAATAAGGAGTGTCGTAATCCTAGGGGGATAGGGGGTTAATTTTTGGATATGTTGTAGTACGGCCATAATTGACCAGAATTTGTAAAACGTAAAAATTTTTGTTGATTTTGCACATTTTATGAATGTAAATTACAAAATTTTGGTGTACGTAAATGATATTTACAAATGTTAAAACTATATACATATTTAATTTGATACGTTTTAAATAAAAACAAACAATTACTTTGTAAATATCACAATTTAATAAAATAATTTTGTTAATGCAAAATTCGGTTTTAAAAATGCAATTTTGCAAGCATTTAGTGTGATGATGACCTCGCAGTCAAAACTGCAGTAACAAAAATTGTATTATTAAATTGTGATATTTACAGAGTAATTGTTTGTTTTTATTTAAAATATTAAAACTGATTTAAAAACATGTTGAATGTTGAAAAACTGCTGTAATATGTTCACATAACTACTAGCAGATACTGTTATTTTTCATTCTTTTACATTAGAAACAAATAAAAATTCTTCACGTTGCTATAATTTTAGTAAATATTAATAAATTAACATTTTTACTTTATCTATCTTGAAATAAACGCCATTATATATGTCAAGTAAACCAATTCATCATACAATAGGATGACCACCTTTTTATTTCAGCTGATCCGCAGATTTGATGAAAATACATTAAAACTATTATTTTTAAATATAAAAACATTTTAATTTGAATACAATCATAAGATTTTGAAATTTGTTACTACGCTTATACATTAAACTAAATAAACCTATAATAGAATATATTAATAATTTTATAAATTTGAAAAAAAATTAGAATTTTATTTTTTTAAATGAATAAGGTTAATTTGACTTTTTGATACTAGTTAGCGCTGTATATCAAGTTTCAAAAGCTTTCTTTGATTATTCGATTCAAACTCAAACTTCGACTGGTCATTTGTTTTTTTTAGTGTCATCTTGTTTACACCGATTTTATTTTGTTAAACAAGATATAAAATATTAATATTGTAAAAATGTGTGCAGCAGCAAATTTAACTGAAGAAGATGTAAATAAATTAGGAGAAGATACTACAAGAAAGTTATTAGCAGTACCAGAAGAGTATAGAGCGGAAACAATAGCTTTAGCTAAACGTATGATGCAACATGAAGCATTTGGTAATCCCGAGTAAGTTGAGTAATTTTTTTTTAACACATATTGTATGTCCGAAAATTCTGGACTGGGTCAAATATCTCGAGAACGTAAAATTGAATTAACACGATTGCAAGGGAACGTTGTTTTTGACACAATTATTTACCGAATTCTGTTGTAAAAAACCACCCCCACCCCTCCTAAGAGGGTGAACGTAAAGGTAGTTTTAAAATTTTAAACGGAAATCCCCAATTTTTTTTCATTTTTGGATTTTTTGACAAATTCTGTGTATGGCCCTAAAATTTCACACCCAACCCTCGCCATCCCCTCTACAGGAGATAAAAAAAAAGATTGAAATAAAAATAATACTGAACAGTTTAAATGCTCAACTAAATCCACAACGAAAATAAACATGTCAAAAGAAACTAGTAACCCCACCCAAAATTTCACCCCAACCCCCGCCACCTCTACACAGGGAATGAAAAAAATTAAGAAAATGATTGAAATAAAAATGAAACTGAACAGTTTTTTTCATCCCCTGTGGAGGAACGGCGAGAGTTGGGTGTGAAATTTTGGGCCACAAACAGAATTTATCAAGAAATCCAAAAATGAAAAAAAAATTGGAAGTTTTCATTTAATATTTTAAAACTACCCTTACGTTCACCACCTTAGGAGAAATGGGAGTGGTTTTTTACAACAGAATTCGGTAGATAATTGTGTCAAAAACAACGTTCCCTTGCAATTATGTTAATCCAACCTTTCGTTCTCGAGATATTTGACCCAGTCCAGACTTTTCGGACGCACAGTATATTGGCCATAGTTACAGCCAGCAACAATTTTTGATAAATATCAAATGTATTTAGACAATACAAAGACATTAAAAACAATCATATATCATGCGGGATTCAAACTCGAGTCCGCATTTGATATATATGTATGTAATTGAATGTACTTGTTTCATACGATAATAATTATTTTCAGTTATAAGTGGAGTCGAGATGATTTCGAATTAGCATACCGGTTAAGACGTGGAAAATTCGGAGGAGTATTTTTAGCTAGAGAGAAACGAGCTGGTTTGATATGTGCATTAAAAACATTAATTAAAAGTGAAATAATCAAAGCCGGTGTTGAACGACAAATACTACGTGAGATAGAAATTCAAACACATTTAGTGTAAGTAATTATTTGTATTTTGATGATGTTTGTAAGTTATAACTCACCTAATTATTTTTGTAGGCATCCAAATATTCTACGTTTGTATAAATGGTTTTATGATGAACACCGCATTTATATGGTATTAGAATATGCTGCACAAGGTGAATTATATAAACATTTAAAAAAAGCACCTAATGGCCGATTCAGTGAACATTTGTAAGTGTTTGTTATTATTAGAGAGTTTTTGCAAACCGTATACGTTTTACGTTTACGGCAAAAAATCACGTCACTGCCTCAGTGCGCATGCTCACTCAAACCGTATACGTATTTTACGTTCAAATAGTACGGTTCGCAAGCATGTTTGTCGTGGTACGGTACGGTAACGTTTCGAAAAACGGTTTCTAGATACCAACGACCTTGCTAAACACTAACCTAAAAAAATCTGACAGCTCTTCAAAGTGGTAAAAATACTGTTTGCTTACAGTATGTACTCTAATTTACCTACTATTATTAACTATATTATATTATTATTACTATTAGCGAGTGTCAAATACAACATATGTAGTGAGGTTATGTTGTCAAATGTCATTTATCTTTTCACGTATTTTTCTTTCACGTCTTGCAAAAACTCTATATTTGACTATGAAAAAAAATGACGGTAAGGTAAACGTTACCGTAATACGGCAACATTTATACGGTTTGCAAAAACTCTTTAATATTTGTTAATATTAAATTATTATTTATATTTTTTCCCTATGTTATCCAAAATTTTTTGAATGGTTGTAGAAATGTTGCAGTGAGATAATTATTGTAAGCACGTATTAATACAAATATTTCAGTTCAATGTCGATGATTGATTCTCGAAAAGTGTAGGTTTTAATTCTCTAAATTATAAATTATTAGCTTATTTTTAAAAATGTGTCATTTTGTAAACAGCAAAAAAGTCTCTAAAAAGATCTATATTGAATATATGAAAAATTATTTTAAGAAATTGTAATTGAAAACTGCAACGTTTTGTTGGACCGAACCTTAACTAATTTTTCAAAATGTAAAATTAATTTATTATTTCATTTTTAGATCAGCAAAATATACCTACCAAGTGGCAGACGCATTACATTACTGTCACTTAAATAATGTTATACATCCTGACATAAAACCCGAAAACTTGATGTTAACTATTGACGGTAACATTAAACTGGCAGATTTTGGTTGGTTTGTTCACGCTCCATCATCACAGTACGTAATTACCTAATTATTAGTAAAGCTATTTTAGAAATTCAAATTGCGAAATGTTTTCTCGTTTTCAGTCGTCGAACATTGGATTATCTACCGCCCGAAATGGTCGAAGGTCAACATTACAATACAAATGTCGATAACTGGTGTTTAGGCATTTTGTGTTACGAATTTTTAGTGGGAAAACCGCCGTTTAAGAGCCAGGATCAAACAGCTACTAAAAAAAAAATTATGACTTTGGATATGGAATATCCTAGCCATGTGTCGGATGGTGCTAGAGATTTAATTTCGAAGGTATTTGTTTTTGTTGTTTTGGCTGAATCTGAAGAACAACTGAGAAGGATGATTGATAGAATTAATGTTGTTGGTAAAGTTATGAATCTTGTGATGAATGTTGATAAGTGCAAAGTTTTAGTTTTTCCGGGAAGGGTGACTTGATCGACTGAATGTAATGTATATATTGATGGTGCACGTTTAGAGCAGGTAGATTTATTTTTGTGTTTGGATAGTTTGCTGTCTAGAGATGGCCGTTTTGATCGTGAAATTGAAAGAAGCCCGTTTGAGTATATACAATGCAGTTATGGTGCCTACGTTAATGTATGGTAGTGAATGTTGGGTTTGGTTGCAAAAGCATAAACGGAAAATGACTGCTGTGGAAATGAGATTTTTACGTGGGGTAACTATAGGTGTAACTATAGGAGAGATCGTGTACGAAATAGATTAGTGTATAATAAGTGTAAAATTGAAAAAAAATGTAGTAGCAAAAGTTGGTGTTAGTGAGTTAAGATGGTTCAGACATGTTGAGCGAATGTCTAATAAACGATTGGTTAAAAAGATTTATTTAAATGATTTTGATGGTATACGTTTGCGTGGACGTCCAATGAGTAATTGCAGTGGCTTGCGTGAGCGAAAGTTTCCAAGTAGTAGGAATAAAAGAGCATGTATGAGAGTGGAATTATCAATGTGGATGAAGCGAAAGTTGCTTGTTTGGATAGAAATGTTTGGAGGCGATTAATTTCGGGATGATAAAAAGAGTTTGTGCCACACCCTTTTGGGTACATGGCGTGATTGTGTATGTATGTATGTATGTATTTATATTTATAGTATGTCTTTTTTATTCAAAGAAAAAAATGTTAATACAGTTAATAATAATATAGCAATTAATCTGATAATTTTGACATTGTTAACAATTCAATGTAACATCATTTTCGCAGTGTCTAAAATGTGGGAAGTGTAAACTTCCTTAGAAGCAGTCCTAGAAAATAGCATTTTTTGTAACAAATGCGTAAAGTTGAAGTTTTTACATGAGTTTACGAAATGAGCCACAGGCGAGTTGTACAAAACTTTAGCTTCACGCATATGTTGCAAAATATACTATTGCTTAAGACACACCAGTTGCTTCATTTAAGACCTTTCCATAACACTACTGTTTGTGGTCGTGGTACAATTTACGCATCGGTGTAGAAAATTCTATTTCATGCACTGCGTTTGGAGAAAAAAATATTTTTTATTTTAGTTTTTTTAATAATAATTTTTAATTTTTTAAAATAAATATAGATCACAAAATTGTAGAATAACTCTGTTGTGTAGAAAAAATTTTATTGTATATTTTTTGTTTTATTTTAGCTTCTACGAAAACATGGTGTTGCACGAATTTCTTTACCACAAGTCATGGAACATTTTTGGATTGCTAAAAATAAGTAATTTTTATTATTTAATATTATTAAATTGTGTTTTTTTTTATTTTTGTAATTGTTGTAATATTTTTTTGTAGAATAAACTTTTCCATATTGAATATGTGTTAATTTTATCTCTTTTAATTTATACTATCAGTCAAACTAGCTTCCTTACTTGGTTAAGTTGACTAGCACTGATTTCGAATCATTAATCTCTCAATTCTGCCACTTTTTGTTTGTTCAACATCCGAATGATTTCAATTTAATTCGAGGTATCTCGAATGATTTTCATAATCTGTAATTGCTGGGTTTGTAAAAAAAATGCAGTAACCCCTTACTGGAAAAGCCTATAGGCAACCAATTTAACATCAATGCATTGCGAAAATAATTTTAATATCACATCGAACTAGCCATGTTGGAAATTTAGATAATATTTTATTAGGTTGCTAATTTGAAATTTTCTTTTTAAATTTAATGTATATTAACGAATATTTTAAAAAATGTGCTACAACCCCATTGTCAAAATATTTATTAAAAATCAAACGGCTTCAGGCTCTAGACGTTTCGACAAACTCAACGTCCATCTTCATCAGGAAAACTGATTATCAATAAAATATTAATACAGAACTTAAACCTAAAGCCGTTTTATTTTATATAATGAGTTTTGAAAAATTTTGTATTATGTTAAAATACTTATTATTTTAATTGGAAAAGAAAAAAAAACTTACCATTAGCATAACATCTTTTAAAATAAAAATCGCAACCAATTCTAAAATCCAAGACCAAAAGCCGTATAGTTCAATACATTTTAATACACCACCTTGTGCAATAATCACATAAGGTGATGAGATTATAACAACTATATAATCAGTACCAATGTACAATAATTACATTAATGTACAAGAAATTTTTTATAAAATTACAAAATATAAAATATATTATATAATAAAAAATTTAAAATATAAAATTATAAAAAAGTTAATTTGAAAAATATGAAGTTATAAAATATAAAATTCTAAAATAAAAATTATAAAAAATAAAACTTTACAGTGTAAAATATTAAATTATGAAAACAAATTATCAAATACATAGATCATATAATTATATATCATATAATTATATTATATGATCTATGATCAAATATAAAATACGTAATTATAAAAAAGTCCAGCCATAAGATAAAAAGAAATTATAAATTATAAAAAAATTGTTCCATTTATCATATCAAAATTTTCAAATAAAAGAATATACTATTTCAAAGTATCGTTGATTGCATTATGAAATAAATGTATTTCTTCTATGGAGCACCGATTAATTTAATCAATGATATTATTCAACACTTACTAACAACTAAAAACAAATTTGTAATTGAAATATTTGACGAATTATCTTTGTTATTGTATAGCCATAGAAAAAGTATAATATGCTGATAATTATTATGTTCTCGTTGAACAAAATACTATCAACATGGTACAAAATCTATCAGAACTCATTATATTAAAATAAAACGGCTTTAAGATATAGTTCTGTATTAATATTTATTAATAATCAACACTTCAACGTACTCAACGTACATCATCATCAGGAAAAAATTGTACAAATAACATTACAGTTAATAAACAAAGCATAGAAACTATTTACGCAAGCGAGCCTTAATAGTTTTAAGTACTGTTTTATTTTTTTTGTTTTTTTGTATAAGATATCCTAAAGCCTTATTTCGATTTTCCTACTTACCAAAAAATTAGTGATATGTTTTAACGCATAGCTAGTTATTTTAAAACTACTTAAAAACAACGATATAATGAAATAAGAAACTTTTATCGAATTTTATCCTGTAATATTTAAAACAACATTTAAATTGCAGAAACGAATTACAGTGCATTAGTTCTTGTACTTAATCATTAATTTATCATTTACATTATATATTTGTACACTTTGTACATACATTAAAAATTTACTCAAACTAAACTTTTACTCACATTCTTTCACACCCACATTTTTATTCATACAAATACTTTGTCTCTATAATCATTTTTACTCTAGATTATTACAACCTATACGTTATTCATTTTATTGTCGTAATTTTATTGGCTTTGCAATAATGAAAATGCCATGGAGGTTTGAACTTAACGTTACGTTATTTAATAACGTATAAGCTGCTCTAACTCCTTATTCATTTTCACTTAGCTCATGTGTGCTGCAGTGCTCAAATGTTTTGCGGTGTTGAACTAGCATTGCTGCAATCGCAAACGCCTGCATTCGGCCACTCGTATACACGGTTGGATTACATATTAAATCTTTTGCAGTAATACGAGGGCTGTTTGATAAGTCAGTGACTTTTGGAATTTCCAGTGCAGTAACTTTAAATGCAACATTGCTCTCGTCAACTGTTATCTATTGATAGACTACTGTACAATTTTGGGAATGCTACACCATTTAGTTCGTGTTTGACAGCCAGTTAGAACCGACAACCTTGTGAATTTTTACGAAAATGGAAAAAAGTGAATTTCGTGTGCTGATAAGAATTATTTTTTGCGTAAAAAAACCATCACCGAAACCAAGCCAAAGCTTGATAAATACTATGGGAACTCTGCACCATCAATTTCGATGGTTAAGAAGTGGTTTACTGAGTTCCATTGTGGTCGTACAAGCACAATTGACGCCGAACGTTCTGGTCGCCCAAAAGAGGTCGTCACGCCAGAAATAGTCAATAAAGTCCCTGAATGATATTGGACGATCGGAGAATAAAAGTGCGTGAGGTAGCTGAGGCTGTAGGCATCTCAACTGAGTGGGTACATCACATTTTACATGAATATTTGAACATGAAAAAGCCCTCCGCGCGATGGGTGCCGCGATTGCTCACACTCGACCATAAGTGCAACCGTGTGACCATTTCAAAGGAGTGTTTGGCGATGTTCAGCCGCAATCCGAACAAGTTTTTGCGCCGTTTCGTTACCGTAGACAAAACATGGATCCATCACACCACACCAGAGACCAAGGAACAATAAAGACAGTGGGTTTCTTTGGGTGAACGTGCACCAAAGAAGGAAAAGATGGGTCTGTCGGCTAACAACGTCATAGCCACAGTATTTTGAGATGTAAGCGGTGTCATTCACATCAAAAGGGTAAAACGATCACCGGCGAATATTATTCAGAGCTTTTGGACAGATTCGATATTGATTAGAAGCAGAAACGACCGCATTTGTCGAAGAAAAAAGTGCTGTTCCGACAGGACAATGCATAAGTGCACATGTGTGTAGTCACCATAGCAAAATTCTATAAATTGGGCTACGAACTGCTACCCCATCCAGCATATTCACCAGATTTAGCCCCCTGCGACTATTTCCTATTTCCAAATTTGAAGAAATGGCTGGGAGGTAAGAGATTTGGGTCGAATGAAGAGGTCATCACTGAAACGAACGCCTATTTTAAGGGACTTGAAAAAACCTATTATCTGGAAGGAATATAAAAATTGGAAAAACGGCGAACTAAATGTATCGAGCTAAAAGGAGACTATGTTGAGAAATAAAACACTTATTTGCCGAAAAAATTATATTTAATTCAAAAAGTCACTGACTTATCAAACTGCCCTCGTAGTATCAATGTTTTGTATTATACACTTAATAACAATCAATCCTATAACATTATTTACAGTTCTTTCAAATTTGCTACACAACCACAATACATGCAACTCATAATTGCTCTTACAATCGGAACGTCTGGTTTTAGCAACTCAAGCATTAGCAAATCAAGCAATTGCTTGCAAGCGATTTGCTGAATTATTTTGACATTTATTATTCTCAATTTTTTTTAAAACAAAATTGTTTCCACTTAATAATTATCTTCAACTCACCCAAAAAGAAAAACACATTAGCCTTACTTGCGATACAAGCCGCTAAAAATGTAAAAATATAAATCAGATCTTACATTATTCATTGGTATAGTTCTATAGTTCATCCGATTGTAAGAACGTAAAACCACTGATAAACATGATAATCACCACTTAGAATTAGAATAGGATTTAGTGTTGTGGCGAAAATGATTTTAAATGACGCGTCCAGAACAAAATCGATGTAAATAAAACCTTGTTGAGCAAGAAGAAGTTAAAATTTTTATGAGAACAAAACTGATTCTAGTATTATTGTTCGAGTAAACATGAAATACCTGAAGTTCCGCGCAAGAATGCAACAACTGAAACAAGTATAGAAAGACACAAAAAAAGTTCATAGTAAAAACGAATTAGACATTTATCCTATTTTTACGCGGAACTTTCATTGTCGCATTCTTCTTCTGAGCTTTTTTTTAATTCGTTTTTGCTCTCGTGAATTTCTATGGCGTTTTTCCTCATACTAAAT
Organism: Clivina fossor; assembly: GCA_963966155.1. NCBI lineage: Eukaryota > Metazoa > Arthropoda > Insecta > Coleoptera > Carabidae > Clivina > Clivina fossor. The sequence goes on along the minus strand of OZ014553.1, from coordinate 3,722,383 downwards.
ATTTCGTTCGTTTTTGATCTCAGGGCGTTTATTTTCTTCTGATACTTCAAATTCTTGCCAATACTTATCTAAAAAATTATGTTGCATTTGCACAAATTCTTCGTTTATTAGCAAATCTTCAATTATACCGATAGTGATATTAAATTTTAAATCTTCTAAATTATCACAGTAATATTCCGATTCTTCGCCAAATAAAAACATTGTAAAATTTACTTGTAAAAAATTCTGGTTAAAATATTAAATTTTTATATTTTCATACTTAACCAACATAACCGTTTGTTTTCGTAATTATTAAATAAAATAGATTTTTTTTTCAATAGAATATATTAATAATTTTATAAATTTGAAAAAAAATTAGAATTTTTTTTTTTTAAATGAATAAGGTTAATTTGACTTTTTGATACTAGTTAGCGCTGTATATCAGGTTTCAAAAGCTTTCTTTGATTATTCGATTCAAACTTAAACTTCGACTAGTCATTTGTTTTTTTTTTTAGTGTCATCTTGTTTACACCGATTTTGTTTTGTTAAGCAAGATATAAAGTACTAATATTGTAAAAATGAGCGCAGAAGCAAATTTAACTGAAGCAGATGTAAATAAATTAGGAGAAGATAGTACAGCAGAGTTATTAGCAGTACCAGAAGAGTATAGAGCGGAAACAATAGCCTTAGCTAAACGAATGATGCAACATGAAGCATTTGGTAATCCCTGGTAAGTTGAGTATAGTTACAGCAACAATTTTTGATAAATATCAAATGTATTTAGACAATACAAAAACATTAAAAACAATCATATATCATGCGGAATTCGAACTCAAGTCCGCATTTGATATATATGTATGTAATTGAATGTACTTGTTTTATACGGTAATAATTATTTTCAGTTATAAGTGGAGTATAGATGATTTCGAATTAGCAAACCGGTTAGGACGTGGAAAATTCGGAAGAGTATTTTTAGCTAGAGAGAAACGAACTGGTTTGATATGTGCATTAAAAACATTAATTAAAAATGAATTAATCAAAAACGGTGTTGAACGACAAGTACTACGTGAGATAGAAATTCAAACACATTTAGTGTAAGTAATTATTTGTATTTTGATGATGTTTGTAAGTTATAACTCACCTAATTATTTTTGTAGACATCCAAATATTCTACAATTGTATAAATGGTTTTATGATGAACACCGCGTTTATATGGTATTAGAATATGCAGAACAAGGAGAATTATATAAACATTTAAACAATTCACCTAATGGTCGATTCAGTGAACATTTGTAAGTGATTGTTATTATTATTTGTTAGTATTAAATTTTTCCCTATGTTATCCAAAATTTTTGGAATGGTTGTAGAAATGTTGCAGTGAGATAATTATTGTAATAAAAATATTTCAGTTCAATGTCGCTTATTGATTCTCAAAAAGTGTAGGTTTTAATTTTCTAAATTATAAATTATTAGTTTATTTTTAAAAATGTGTCATTTTGTAAACAGCAAAAAAGTTAAAAGTCTCTAAAAAGATCTATATTGAAAATATGAAAAATTATTTTAAGAAATTGTATTTGGAAACTGCAACGTTTTGTTGGACCGAACCTTAACTGAATTTACAAAATGTAAAATATGTAGTGATAACTCCATTCTTTGATTCCTAGACTCGACTCCACACCAAATTAATTTATTATTTCATTTTTAGATCAGCAAAATATATCTATCAAGTGGCAGACGCATTACATTACTGTCACTTAAATAATGTTATACATCGTGATATAAAACCCGAAAACTTGATGTTAACTATTGACGGTGACATTAAACTGGCAGATTTTGGTTGGTCTGTTCACGCTCCATCATCACAGTACGTAATTACCTAATTATTAGTAAAGCTATTTTAGAAATTAAAATTGCGAAATGTTTTTTCGTTTTCAGTCGTCGAACAATGTGTGGTACATTAGATTATCTACCGCCCGAAATGATAGAAGGTCAACATTACAATGCAAATGTCGATAATTGGTGTTTAGGCATTTTGTGTTATGAATTTTTAGTGGGAAAACCGCCGTTTGAATGCCAGGATGAAGCAGCTACTAAAAAAAAAATTAAGACTTTGGATATGGAATATCCTAGCCATGTGTCGCATGGTGCTAGAGATTTAATTTCGAAGGTATTTGTTTTTGTTGTTTTGGCTGAATCTGAAGAACAACTGAGAAGGATGATTGATAGAATTAATGTTGTTGGTAAAGTTATGAATCTTGTGTTGAATGTTGATAAGTGCAAAGTTTTAGTTTCTGAGATGGGTGACTTGATGACTGAATGTAATGTATATATTGATGGTGCACGTTTAGAGCATGTAGATAAATTTGTGTATTTGGGTAGTTTGCTGTCTAGAGATGGCCGTTTTGATCGTGAAATTGAATAGAGAGTAAATGCTGCTGTTGTAGTACTTTGGGTGCTTTGGGAACTTTTGCTAGAAATGTAAATGTTTATAAAAAAAGCCCGTTTGAGTATATACAATGCAGTTTTGGTGCCTACGTTAATGTATGGTAGTGAATGTTGGGTTTGGTTGCAAAAGCATAAACGGAAAATGACTGCTGTGGAAATGAGATTTTTACGTGGGGTAAGTGGTGTAACTATAGGAGAGATCGGGTACGAAATAGATTAGTGTATAATAAGTGTGAAATTGAAAAAAAATCTAGTAGCAAAAGTTGATGTTAGTCAGTTAAGATGGTTCAGACAAGTTGAGCGAATGTCTAATAAACGTTTGGTTAAAAAGACTTATTTGAATGATTTTGATGGTATACGTTTGCGTGGACGTCCAATGAGTAATTGGAGTGGTGTATGATTGAGAGAGTGGCTTGCGTGAGCAAAAGTTTCCAAGTAGTAGGAATAAAAGAGCATGTATGAGAGTGGAATTATCAATGTGGATGAAGCGAAAGTTGCTTGTTTGGATAGGAATGTTTGGAGGCGACTAATTTCGGGATAATAAAAAGAGTTTGTGCCACACCCTTTTGGGTACATGGCGTGATTGTGTATGTATGTATGTATGTATTTATATTTATAGTAGGTCTTTTTTATTCAAAGAGAAAAATGTTAATACAGTTAATAATAATATAGCAATTAATCTGATAATTTTGACATTGTTAACAATTCAATGTAACATCATTTTCGCAGTGTCTAAAATGTGGGAAGTGTAAACTTCCTTAGAAGCAGTCCTAGAAAATAGTATATTTTGTAACAAATGCGTGAAGTTGAATTTTTTACATGAGTTTACGAAATGAGCCACAGGCGAGTTGTACAAAACTTTAGCTTCACGCATATGTTGCAAAATATACTATTGTTTAAGACACCAGTTGCTTCATTTAAGACCTTTCCATAACACTACTGTTTGTGGTCATGGTACAATTTACGCATCGGTGTAGAAAATTCTATTTCATGCACTGCGTTTGGAGAAAAAAATATTTTATATTTTAGTTTTTTTAATAATAATTTTTAATTTTTCAAAATAAATATGGATCACATAATTGTAGAATAACTCCGTTTTGTAAAAAAAATTTTATATTATATTTTTTGTTTTATTTTAGCTTCTACAAAAACTTGGTGTTGCACGAATTTCTTTACCACAAGTCATGGAACATTTTTGGATTGCTGAAAATAAGTAATTTTTATTATTTAATATTATTGAATTGTGTTACCTACTTTTAATTTTTTGATCAAAAAATTTAACAGATGTTTATTAAGATCATAATCTAATTTTCAAATTAGATTTGATAAGATTTACTTTATTAATTATAATTTTATGACAAAGAAATTCTTAAACAAACAATATATTTTGCTTATATTTATTTAACATATATGTATAAGATAAACAATAAATATAATATCAGATGCGGTAGTAAAGTACCCATTATTGTTAAAACTGGGCAACAAAAAAATTTATAAAAAAAATAGATTATATTGTAATTTCTATGACATTATCTTGATTTTCAATGTAACAAAAAAATGTTATTATTCATTATCGTCGAAATATTTCTTTGTTTTTGTGTTAACAAAGCAATCGTAATTTTATTAACTTATCTCAAACATATTTTTACAACTTTTTGCTATGTTAAAAATTTCGAAAAATTATTTTCTTGAAGAATGAACTACTTGCTACAAAATCTAGAAGAAATAAACAGAAATTTAGAGTCGACGCGCAAAGCGGACTCAGCTATTGCGTGATGCAGACTAGACATAGAATATGTAAAGTAGATATACCTACTCAATAATCTTCAGCAACTATTTGCCTTTAGTTCTTTGGAGGCGAAAATTGAATTAGGTATCTAAGTATTTAAAGTTTAATATAAAAACTGTTTTAGTATAAAATTCTGTTAATTATTTATATAAAAACGACGTTTCGACGAAATTAAACGCGTGTCTTCATCAGGTCAAAATTTATCAATGACATCAAGAAAAACTGTGAAGACGAGCGTTCAGTTTCGTTAAAACGTCCTTTTTATATAAATAATCAACATAATTTTATCCTAAAAGAGTTTTTATGTCAATACAATGAGTTCTGAAAAATATTTTACTATATTTAAATTTTACCCTTGATGTGCTTGATTTTTATAATAGAAATTTGAAATATTACAATTTTTAAAATATATTGAAATATATAAAATTTAAATTAAGTAATTTTAAGTTATTTAGTTTATAATTAATTGTAGTCACGTTATTGTTTTATTAAAATTTATTTTTATGTTGATCTTTTGAAATTTATAAGCAGAATATATAAACCAGTGCATTTTTTTGCATTTAAGACTAGAATGTTAGAAGACACAGTACCAAATGGTCTGTCTTTATCGAGAATTAAAACTGTTTATTTATAATTGTATTTTAATTCCATCAATATTCTTTGCAAATAAATAAATTAATTTAAGAATGAATAGTATAAAATTTCACTATTTTTGTATTTTATAAATTTATGCAAAACAAATAATGCGACTATTAGGCTATCATTGATTTCAGAGTATCAAAATCTATAAGGGAAAATAAAAAAATTCCAAAATTATCATAGATACGCGTAATATTTGCCTAAATCTACTTTGTACTAATAAAGAATTAATAAAACATTTTCATCTTTTTATTTTATTTATTTAACGAAATAATTATATCATATTTTTACAGGTATCTATAGAAGGAAATTTTTATAATTTATTATATGTATAATATACCCGTAAAACCATTTGTTTTTAAAATGCATTATAGTATAATTAAACGGTGTATAAAACTAATCTAATAGTATAAATTTCACATCATAACATATAATAAAGTTAAATAAAATACGTACTCTTATAATTAATATAAAATTAATATTTATAAAAATCACATAGATATTATATAACTAAAAAATATGGATAAAATATAAATGCGTAATAATTATTTTTTGGTTTCATTTCTACGTTGTTCCCAGGCAAGCTGCATTGACCAGATGCTCAATGGTCTCATATAGCCAATCGCTCTGTACCATTTTCCGATATTATAACCTTCTGGTGTTTCGAATATCATTCCTATTGTTTCGGTTAATAATTTGTTCATACCACCAGCCGTCTGCCATGCTTCCTCTGTCATTCCCTATTAAACGAAAAAAAAAAAAAGCATGTAAATCTTAAAATCAAAAATATTTTGATAAGAATTCTGTAAATTTTCATAACTTTTTTTTAATTTTTATGTCATTTATTTAAAACATGATATAAAATATATATTAGAATCATCTCGTGCACCATAACGTTAATTAATAATTATTATTTTTTTAATTTTAAATTGTAAAAACTATATACTTACTTCATGTATCATCGTAGATGCAAGAGCGTACGTAACACCGGTCCATACTTCTTCGCTTTGAATTGTTGTAGTATCAATTTCTCCGCTAGTAATATAACCATTTACAGCGCCTTTTTCACCATTTCCAAATTCCTTTACATTATATTCGAAAACTTTTTTCAATGCGCTCACTACATTTGCTTGCGGAAATACCTATTAAATTTTATTTAGTTATAATTTCTTATTAAATATTATTAAAAATATATCATACTTCGTAATTTAAACCCGAACATCTTAAATACCAATGACCACAAAGCTGGTCAGCCATAACAGTATCTTTATGAAGTAAATCAAATTTATAAAATTCGCCAGTCCATAATTTTTCTTCGAAAGACGCTTTTCCTTTCGTTAATAGATTGTTATAATATTTTTTATCGTCAGTTTTATTTAAAATGTCACAGATAATTGTCATCGATTGTAAAGCTGCTAACCATAATCCACCGCAGTAAGCGCTAAATGAAAAAAAAAATTAATATGATCATCATAGTTTTCATAGATAGCAAATAGTGTTATTTAACATTCGATAATAATCTATCTATGTTTATAAAAATAAAGAAGAAAATTATAAAACTATCTAAATACTGATTCTAAGAATTGATTCATCCTGATAATTGATAGATATTAATCTAGTAGATAATAACAAACATGACAGCAACACATATTTTTCAATAAATTATATACATTTAAAAGCACGATTGTTAAATGTGTAAATTCAATTGTTTGGTTCCCAAATGTGTGTTTTACAAAATGTGTATTTTTGAAAACCTTTTATATATGATATGTTCTTAGAATTTGTGACCCTTTTTTTTAAACACCCTATATGTTCTACAGAAAACCTTTTTTATTATATTACACACACAAACATTGATATATATTTATAATAAAAATACCATTTTAATAGCAATCACTTTAACTACCATACATTAATATAGACCCTAGCATAGAAATATTTAAACAAAATATACAATTAAATTAGAAAAAAAAACCATACCTAGGTCCAGTCATAACCCAGGTATCATAAGTTTGATCAGGAAAACCACCATTTTCAATAATGCCGTCTTCATCTTCGTCAAACGATGCACTATGATCCATCACAGTCTTTAATGCTTGATACATATCTTCCAAATAATTTGTACTATCAAATTTGACATAATTTTCAATTATTTTATAGTCTCTAAAAACTTCTAACACAAATTTTAAATTCAAATCTCTCCATTCACTAACATCATGAACCGGATATGCATTTGGTAACAAAAATGGTTCTTCCTCTAAAATGTAATAAACAAATGTAACTTAAATATTAATAGAATAAAATAATTAGAAAGTACCTGGATCGCCTAAATCATGCGGAATGGAATTTATTACTTTTCTCTCATGAACAACACCATCGTAAAGACTTTTTTGTTTATCGGTAATTTCAGTAAATATAGCGTCTTTCATGTCGTATTGCAAAGATATTTGTAAAAGTGGCCAATTCATGACTAAAGCATACGATGCGTAAAATTGTACATCGTAAGTGTTGTACATTCTATATTCATGACCCTCCAAAAATGCAAATCGGCCATACATATTTCTATAATTAAATATCCTAATTAATCTTAAACAATATTTATCATAGTAGTCTATCTTGTGTATTATTATAGTTTTAAAAAAAAAGTCTTATCGAAATATGAGTAATAAATATTTCCATATTATACAAGTTAGCTGATTTTATAATAAACATTTCAAATAAAGTCGTTTTAAGTTGACAAGACAAATTATTAATTAAACTTTTAATGACATAAAAATTATAACTATCAATAAAACAATTTTGTTTTTGTCGAATTTTCACATTTCCAATGACATAATTATTGTTGCTTTCAATAAAATAATATTTTCTGTCAACTTTAGTTAAAAGTGTTTATTATAAAATCGGATGTAAATTTAAAAAAAAAATCTATTCTATATTTTAAGATAATAATTAACAAAAATATATATGAAAACTAACCTGGGATCATTGTCTGGTAAATTAGATAATTCTTCTTCTTCTAAACTAAACCAGCAAGTTCCACCATCAGTTACAAAATATAACTCATTGAATAAAGCAGCCTTATACCAATCCGGTAAATCTCTAAAAATATATTAAATAGAAAACATAGTTCCGATATCATATATTTTATTACCTACTTATCTTCTAAAACTGTACTTTGCCATTTATATATTTCCGTCTCCCATTTGACATAATTTTGCATTGCATATCCGGCAATTTTCACCGAAGCACTTTCAATACCAAAATACTTCGTGTAAAATCGCTTGTGCTTTTTCATTTTATTAAAGAAATTCACCACTGGCATATCCCAAACAAGACACATTTCAACATCTCGATTTTCTTCCGGATTTATAGCGAATTGTGTCGCAATACCAATAGCCATTTCTTCACATTTATGACTCGATTTAAATTCGGGTACTTTATCAAATTTTCCAGTTTTATCTAATTGACTCCACGGTAGTTCACCATCAGAATTCGGATCGAAATACAAGCATTTTGAAATGTCAACACCTTGTTGACTTTTCGCGGCTAGAGCATAAGTACAAGGCATACCCTTGATCAAATGATTAAGAACAACGCCTTCAGTACCTTCGTATGTAAAACTTGTTGAAGAACAGGGAGCTACATTTCAATCAATAAATTTCGTTAATTTAATTTATAATTAAAAATTATTTAAAAAAAATACCAGCTGTGTCTTGCTTTTTATCACCGGTTCCATTTTTGAATGTAAATGCAATTGTAACATATTTCAGTTCAGTACCCACGTTTTCTACATTCCATATAAATACACTGCAGGGTAAACTACTATCCTAGAATCATTTTATAAATGTAATGTAATATATTTCTTTATTTCAAAAATTTGCAATTAATTAATGATATTCAATTAAATGTAAAATTCAACTTTTCATCCAGAAGTTTAATAACGCGATTGCTACCCTGATGTGTAATACGTCCCAATAATAAAATATAATCTTATGTTATTTCTGGACATATATGACCTTTTTTACTTGTTTAGGTGTAGTAAACTCACTTGCAAAGTTTGTAGAAGTATTTTTGAATATACAAAGTAATATTTTTTCTTGATGTTTATATGATTTTTGATGGAAAAATTAAGGATATTTATGTAAAGTTAAAAATATAAAATATTTCTTAGTGTCATAAAACACAAAATAAAAAATTATATATAAATAAATAAAAATTATAACAAATTACTATCGCAGGATTTACAACACTCACAACAAAATTGGAAAAACATATATTTTTTTTAAATAAATGCATGTTCTCCAACGATATATCAAGAAATAAAGACATAGACAATAACATCTTTTAAATATATTTTAAAAAATTCCGTGCTAAGATGTGCAAATAAAGAATTGATATTTTAAAATTATAATAACTATATATTTTTTATTATTTTACATTACTTCCTGTGCATTAAAATAAAACAATAAACAAATTTTGAATAAAAGGACTTCAATGTCATATATTTATCAATAAAATACAAAAAAAATTTTAATGTTATTTATTTTACTAGTATAATCACCAAATCTATAATTTAACTAAAAATACATTTTAAAACTATGATTTATAGCAAGGAAAAAATTTCTAATCATCTAATCACAGCTATTTTATTTTGTTGAAAAATAAATATTTATTTATAAAACTTTAAAGAATAATGAAATCGTATTTAATATATTGATATATTTTATCACTAGACAAATATTGTTTGTAAAATTTACTGTATTAGTAATTGTTTAAAAATAAAATTTCCAGTATTTGAAAACAACATGAACAAGTACTTAGAACAAAAAAAATATATTATAAAAATGATATACAACTGAAATAAACTAACCTTATAATTATGAGGAATAACTGGGCTAATTTGTCGACAAACTAATTTAATGCCATATTCTGACAAATCATATTCTGTCCAAGATCTTGGAAATAATGCTGTATATAAACATTTGGAACCATCTACTAACCACTGCCATGAATTTAATTGTTTTGATGGTTTTCTACAAAAAAAAATAACAATTTACTTCAAATAGTTAAATTTATTTCATATAAAAAAACATACTCATATGTTGATAGAGCACTTTGAAAAATAGTTTTTTGATCTTTATCTTTAATAGAAATTATAAATTGATCGGCTGGTACTGTATTATATTCATAAACTCCTGGTTTTAATTGAAATCGACAAAATTCACCTTTATATCCCCGTCCAATTGTACCAGCACCTATTCCACCCAATGGAACACCTGCATTTTATTTACAAATTTATTTAATAACATACCATTTTTCCATTTCAAATTTATTCACACTTACCATATATTTGTTTTCCTACAAGTGGATTAACATAGTCCATAAGAACTTTACGACCTTGCCACCAAACTTTTATATAATAAATTATATAACTAAAAAATACATATATTATTTACAGCAGTTTCTAATATTATTTAATTAATAATACCGAATGATTAAGCCTAACAAAGGTAATAGTTGTTTCAATTTTAATGTTCCTTTTTGTGTCCATTTTTCTGGATATACGTGATTCAATTTAATTTTAAAACCATATTTAGGCACTTCTCTTATATTTTTATTTACAAGTTCGTTCATTGTTACGAATTAGTATTCTTATAAAACAACAAATATAAACAGCCAACCATGCACAACCACGCTATTCAAACGTCAAGCACTGACAGAAGTACACATGTTAAATCAAAACCAGATTTACACTATATCAAAACATTTATTTTATCAATTTTTTATCGGTGTTAAAGTCGACATTTTATTGAAATATTGCACAGTAACATACTTTTATATTCTTTAAAAGTGTAAAGTTCATAATAAAGATAGGTAGTAAATGATTCACATTTGTATACAATTGATTTATTTAATAAAAGATGTTTATCGAATAAATGAGATAAAGAATTATTTCATACATGTGTCACACAGCATACAATAGAAAAAAAATAATCAATATTACGAAAGGTATATATTTATCCAATGAAGTTCATAACAACAAGATGAAGAATAACATGTGCAAACACAAAATCGGCAAATCCACGTTCAGGACTGATTCCGGCAAACTGAGTTTTGTTTTCTGGATTAACTTGTAATCGTAAACACACTATAAAAAAATACGTATGTTAGTATCATTATCTATCCTAACCTAAAATATTTATTTACATTTTCTCATATAATACTACATACCTCCTAATACAAAACAGCTTACACAAGAAATGAAACCACTCAAAAATGAATTAAAGGGAAATGTGCCAACTAAACAGCAGTAAATAAACTGCACAATGCCGGTTAGCAAAATATACAATAAGTACGCATCTATAATTTTTAACTTCTTAGGTGTATGGGTTACATATTCATTGTAAAATTTGCTAATTACTGAACTTAACTTTGCCATTTTAATTGCAAGAAATACACTTTAACCACAAAAGTTTTAAAATATCAGACTTTTATGACACGTATTCTCATCAGACCAACATCAAACGAAGTACTATTTACACAACTAAAATTTAAAAGTATGATCCACTCCTTGAAATCGATATCACACATTTTATTGTAAAGAAATAAATACTTATTTTTTTTATAATATTTTATTACAATTATTCACATTAAACTAATTACAAAATAGTGAAATATTTTTTCAAATTTTAACATAAGAGAAAACAAATGAACAGTAAAAACAAGTAAATAAAAATATCATTATAATAATCGTATAAAATGAAGTCCTTATACAATATTGCTTAGGTCGCACATGACTAGAATAAAAAATAATTTTAAACATTGTACAAATATATGCTATATAAAAATGTGATTATTTTCATATAAAAATAAACTTTTTTCACTAACATCTATCATTTTTAACCGCTGGATTTAAGTCTGTAAAATATGCATGAGCCATTGCATCTTCGGCCGAAATCCGTTGCATTGGATTGCAAACCAAAAGACGCTGTAATAGGTCTCTCCCTCGTCCCGCTAATTTCGGTACAACTTGTGATAAACTCATACTAGGTTGATAAAAGGGAAATGGTTTATAATCGGGCAATTGCGTCATTCCACTCCAGGTTTCTTCAGTTGGTGTACCGAGTAGTTTAAATATTCTTCTCAGCTGATCATCTACATCTGAACCTGGAAATAAAGGTCTTCCAGCATTGGCAAGTTCAGCAAAAATACATCCGGCTGACCACATATCTATAGACGTTGTATATAATTTAGCACCGAATAATACATCAGGCGGTCGATACCAGAGTGTCACAACTTCAGCCGAATAGCATTTAACGGGAATGCCAAAAGCACGAGCTAGACCAAAATCAGCTAATTTAAGCTCACCATTCTTATTTATAAGTAAATTTTGCGGTTTTAAATCACGATGTAAAACATTGTGACTGTGACAAAAAGCCAATCCACGTAAGAGTTGGTACATAAATGATTTTACAATATCTAAATCTATTTCACCGTTTAAACTATCGAAATATTTCTTTAAATCCTGATCGCAATGTTCAAACACAAGTGTTAATTTTTTATCACTATGTAATACATCATACAATCGTACTATATTTTTGTGTTTTAATTCCTTTAATAAACAAATTTCACGAAGAGCTGATGAGGGTACGCCTTCATCATCGTCATCTAACCGCACACGTTTTAATGCTACTATTTCAAGAGTTTCTCTATTTTTTGCTTTGAATACCGTACCGTAGGTACCTTCGCCAATTTTTTCTAATTTTTCATATTTTTGCATTATGAAAATGTTGTAAATACACTAGCGAGAAATTGTATTTGACATTCCGTGATTATCAATAATAACGAAGTTAGTTGTAGGTTATATTTGAGGGTAAAAAGATAACATACAGTAGCGGTAAATATGAAAATATGAGTTTTAGAAAGAAATATGATAAAATCGGACAAGAAAATGAAATAAATACAGAATTTAATTCAATATTTATTTTTACAGCATCTAAGCGTGAAACAACAATATGACCTAAAAATACGTTTTGTTATAATTATTGCAAACACTGTTTTGCAATTTCCATTTTTATTTAAGTACATTAAAAACTGTGATGTAAGTACTTTTTATTCAATATTTTATGGTGTGTCCGTAACACACATTATAATTTCCGAGATTGATATATTTTGCATAGCAATTACATATTTTATAATTCCTAATTACTACATAAATGATATACATATGAGCATTTTTTTTATTTAGTAAAAAATTATTTTTAAATTTTTAATATGTTGACAGTTGCTAAGCACTATATATGTATATAATATAAATTAAAATGCTATAATAAATGAAATATTATGAAACAAATTTTTAAAACTGTTCCAACCTGAAAATAAAAAATAATTTAATTTGATAAATAGTCTATTACACATCTTTATGCTTATCACACAATTAGTACGAGATACCAAATATCAGTCTTTTCTTTAAAAAAAATAAATTCTAGCATAAAAAGCAAATTAACATAAAAATAAAAATTAACAGAAATATGAAAATTTAAGTTACTTTCCCCACATGTATAAAATAAGAAAATTTTAATACCATTTTAAGTATTCTTTAAAATCAAGAGAAGCCTAAAAAATTAAAATTTCATATACTACACTTCAGCAATACAAGTATTAATACTAATAAAAATATTTCTTATAATAGGATGGATATTTTGGCCACGTCAGTATAGAAATATAAAAATCTGAACATTAAAACTAAATAACAAAAAATTTAAAAAAAAAATGCCTAAAGCAAAATTGTAGAATACAGAAGAGTTTTCTACAAGCAGAAAAAATAAATATTTGTTAAAATTATTACATCTATATACATTAATATTTCATATACAATTTACGTCTAAATGAATTTTGACAATTGTTTCTATAACCATTTTTCACATTTATACAAATTTAAAATATTTTACTACTATTGGTCATTCAATTCTCATTAATTATGGTATTTTAATTTGATTTTCCTGAAATAATGTTGCTATTTTTATTCTTAATTGTAAAAAAAAAATATGTATTGAAAATATAAATTTACTTCTGTGAAAAATGGTTTAAAAATTATTATTTCATTTCAAAGAATAATTGGCAATTAATTCACTTGGACACACTATATATATATAAGATATAAAACATTAAGTTTACAAACAATTAAAATAATAATACAAGAAAAGAAACGCACACAAGCACATATTACTATAGAAATAAACATTAATTATAGCTATAGTATAATAGTAAGTCATCTTAATCTTATTTAAAAGAAGTAAGTGCGACTATTTTACAAATCAATAATAAAATTACTTATAGTTGTAGTTTCAAGTAAAATTCAAACTATGTAACAAGAACAAATTACTTAATTTTCGTGTTAAATGTCATCACAAATTGAATTAAATATTGGATAAAAAATGATAAAAATACAGAGCTGGTATCACAAGTTCAATTTTAACTACTTATTTTTATTTTACAACAACACACAACTACCATAAGCGAGTACTAAACAATTAGAACATTCAAAAATCGGCCTTGTGTTACCAGTGAAAACATAAGACATTGAAAAATAAATATATATATTTTTTTAACCACACAAATCATTCGAGAAAACAAAATCCTATTGATTTAATATTAGTTTTGTCAGATCCATTATCAAATTTTTACTGTAAAACGTAAAGCGTTATAAACAGTTTTCTGATTTCGTATTTTTTTAGCTGCAGAGTTATGTCGATAACACACCTAAGTCCAGCTTAAAATATCTTGGCTGGTGGTAACTGTTCAAAGTAAATTTTAATAAGACAGTCAAACGCAGAATTGCAAAACGAACAAACCTATCACAATTCAACTGCATAATATTAATAATTAGATAGAAATAGAGAGACAGAGAAAGAGATAGATTGTGTGTGTGTGCAACATATAAAACGGCATAGTATTTTATTTATATTATTGTACAATAACATTAGGAGTAAATGGCCGCAAATTATGGGACAAAAGATGTATATTTATATATATATATTATTCATTGCGCGACAAATAATTAATACAAAATATAATAATTTGTAAATTCTATATCATGTATATAAGGTTGTACAACACCACACACAAAACGGGGGACTCTGTATACAATAATATATAAATTCAACTTTGGGAAATTTCTACGTGTGGCTGCGTGGCACGCTGTTTCTCAATATATTTCTTTCGAGCTGTTTGCAGAAGCAATTCCTTACGTCGCTGCAAGATTCGTTCACGTTCGGTTGATGATTTGGAAAATCTACTTCCTGCTCCGTTTACTTCATCACTAGAAAATCAAAACAAAATATTTCTGTGGGATAGGAAATTTTTCGTAACTAGATTTAAGTTGGCACCACGAGCAGGGTTGCACTGTTATATATTCAGTTTAGTTACTTATTCAGTGTAATGTTTGTTTAGTTTAAACTCTTGTATCGTTCTTAGGATAAAGTAACCCGATTTATATTGTAAATCCTACATATTCTATATATTCGATTAACAGAAAATATCTGTGTGCTTCTGAACAGAAAATTTTCCATTTTCCAATTGCCCTAGACTACGATAATATACTAAATTTACGTTATCAATTTAGGAAATTAGTTTTAGTATTTTACAATGCACACTAAATATGCGTACTAATATTTGACTTGGTCAATTTAGATATAGAAATATTGTATGTTTCTCTTGTAATAAAAATATGTAACTTTCGATATTTGAAAATATTTAGACAGGTTTCATGAGACATTCAAGAACTGCCAAACCGAAGCATATGACCACAAGTTTGCTTAAATCCAACACAACTTCCTGAAGAAGACTACGCATTCACTATTTATTTATTTTCATTATCTTTACAATGAAAATATAGAAGTTATAAGCATTCGATATTTAATTTTTGAAATAAAATTTTTAAATGATTTTTTTCGAACATTTATTAACCTTTTATAACTTTAAACAAAAGAAACCCTTTTACCTTTCGAGAGATGAAACATCGGGTATATCATCCCAATTTCTCGAATGAACATTTAAAGTCGAGATAGGTAGAGGTGTAACTGGTGGTAGAGAAGGCGGTACTTCTGGTTCTCTGAAAATTGTTGGCGCGACTAGTCTACCGTCTAACACATTCTCAATGGTTAATTCTACCGAACGTGTTATTCGTAAGTCGTCAACAATTACAGATAGAGGTATGTGTGGAAATAATTGTTGCACCTGTAAAATAATATATATATATACATAATTAATTTCACGACTAAAATCATTTTGTAAAATTGGTACTCTGAAAATAGGTATAGTTTGAAATTTTTTTTCGAGTAGACAGAATAATGCACATGTTCAGTGGTTTTTATATGTTTTAGAGCTTTATTTGATCTACAATTTAGAAAAGTTTCAAACGAATTGGTTGCAGTGGTGAGCTGTAATTCGATCATTTGTGGACTCGTGTTTTAAAAAACATTGGTCCGTTGTTCAGACTCCCAGGTAGCACTCAAACATAGAAAAACATTTTTGGTTACTCTGCCCAAAAGTAAACTAAAATGTAGAGTAGGATTATTTTGAAATTCATAAAATTACCAAAATGGCAGCATTTTGGAAAAAATGTATTTTTTCCATATAAAAAAATCTACTTTGAAAACACAAAAAATCGAAAAAAGAAGATAATTAAAAATATCCTACTCTGCATCCTAGAAAATTCAATTCTCTTTTTTTTTTTAGAGAGAGAAAATCAAGTCAATTGGACGAATAGTTTTTAAGATATCTTCTGGATAAGTTATAAAAACAGGGTTTCCAGAAAAAAGCTTTTAAAGTTTGAGATACCCTATCTATCTGCCCTGATACGACTTTGTAAAAATCACTGTAATTCCGTAACAAGTTCTAATTTCAGAACACCAATTTAGCCAAATATTCTACACACGATAAGTTTCCAAAAAATCGATTTTTTTAAAAAAAAAATTTTTTTTAAATAAAACTTACATTTTTTTTTAGATAAAAATGGTTAATTAATTAATTTTACCTGTCGAGCCATAGCATCCAGTTGCGATGTTTGTGCAGGTGGTGGATCAGAACGCAAAAGTTGAGTATGTGTTACTTCAACGGAAAAACTCGGCAACCACGACACATATCGCGATCCATCAAAATGGAAAAAGTGATTTGGCTGTCTACGGGTCGGTGCCTGCCCGTCATTTTGTAAATCAGCATTTAGCAGTGGATCTAATCGAGATGAGACGTCCATTGAACCAGGAGATTGAATGCTCAATGCTAGACGACATGTTGGACATGATGTGTCTTGTTCTAGCCATGACTGAAGACATGATCTGAAAATTTTATTTTATTGTAATTTTATATTCAATATCAATTCACTCTCAGTGCTTGCTCAACAACTAAGTAGATTTGTTTTTTTTTTATTTATTTACTAGAAAAAATATTGTTGAAAAGATCTATTGTTACTATTTCAATGTCAAATAATTTATTTCTTTTAAAAAAATTAATATTTATAATTTAAAAATAAATGTTTTTCAAAAAATTTCTTATAATTAAAAACAATTGTTTCTTGTTTATCAAGTGTATAAATAAATATAAGGAAGAATTAGTAAGCAAACAAATTTTAATTATTTAAAAAAAAAAACTATAATAAGAACTATTTACAAATATAATAAAGCTAATTAAAATAAATTATTACTGTCTCTATTAATTTATGTATTAATTAAGTTGATTGTCATTCTTGTTTTGTTTACTATAAAAGAATATGTATAAAAAATAATAAAAATACAAAGCAAATCAGTTATAAGCAATTATATTAATAAAATAAAATACTTACGTATGAAATAAATGTGTACATGGCAGCTTCCTGGCAGTTTCCATTTTTTCCCAACAAATAGCACAATTATCAGAATTTTCTGCTAGTTCATCTCGTGATGCCATTGGATAACTAAAATTTGAAATATTTACTTGTTAAATATATATTAATTCATATCCAAAAAAACTCATATTTAAATAAATAGTTAAATCAAAGATTGAAAATGTTTAAAAGTTACATTAAATAGCATCAAAACAATAATAAACATCAAATAGAAATAAGATAAATAAATAAAAATTACTTTGAAATATCACAATTTTTAGTGATATAACAAAGTTATTTTTATTTATTTATCTTATTTCCAAAATGTATCACAAAGTTACGGCTAATCAAGTTAAATATATCAAATAGAAAATTCTTAATTAAAAATGTTGAGACAAATCTTTTCTTCATATATTTATTTCTAAAAAAGAATGTACATTTCGATCACCCTGTGGTCATCTTAGCTGAAGATAATTACAGGCTGGTCGAAATGTACATTCTTTTTTAGAAATAAATATATGAAGAAAAGATTTGTCTCAACATTTTTAATTGATTTAAACTTCATGTACTCAACAATAAACAATAATAGAAATTTCTTACTTTTGTTCCATATGATTGAGCACCCATAGATAATTCCGATGCTTTTTGATGCGACGTTGTATTTCATGGAATAGATAACGCAGCTGCATACAGATGACAAGCGATGCCATCGATAGGAAAATATTACTCCAGAGCAGCATATGGAGATGGTGAACGAAATCGATGAGTAGGGCGGCCAATTCGAATATGAGTTCGGTATAATAGGCAACGGGACCACGTTTCTCCCATACACGACCTGTATCACCACCGCTAACACTGTTACTACCTTCTTGTCGCATATCATACAGATGCAATGCGTAACGTAAAATTACGTGAAGTGTACGAATTGCCAATAATACACACTGAAACAGAATACAAGTTTTTCTTTATTGATAGAATTTTAATTTAAAATAAAAACAAACAAAGATTTGATAATTTAGCTGATCCCGGATTTGAAATCACAATGATAATTGCAACTATAACTATTTTTGAAAATTGAACATAAACTGTTGAGTAATAATTCAATAATTTACTGGTGTGAGTAATGAATAGTACTAATTATCAATAAACGCGCATATTATGAATGTATTACTTAACAGAAATAGAATAATACGTTTAATTTGCTCAACTCGTAATTCGATTTCAAGTAAAAAAAATATATGAATGTAATAAAAACTTAATTACTTTTTCGAGAATTTCACTAAAACGCATTTAAACTTAGTTTTTATCAACTTTCACGGTACACTTGATAAGCAACTTTGTAAATTACTATTAGTATTTTCCGATTTGTCGCAAAATAAAGAACTAATGTTATATAATCAAATTTCTATTTATCATAAATTTAAAATATGTAAAAATAAAAATATGTTAATTGTTAAACAAAATTATTTCGATTAAGCCAACATACAGGGATATCCAGTGCAAATTAAAATTAAATTTATTTTAAATTTGCAGTGTAAAAATGTAGAAAATAATATAATAAATTCACTAACCATTTAGCATTAAAAATTAAAATGACAATACAAAACATTATGACAGGTATACTATTATTTTATTTTTAAAAAAGATTTTAAAACGGGAGTCATTACTTATTTAACTTTTTTTATAAAAACAATTTTTATTTAGCATTTTAAAGTAAATAAGTAATAATATACAACGAGCATGTAATGATGGTTACCGTATGAGTCGCAATTCATCCAAATGAGTAATAATTATTCTACGACTATTATATAATAGAAAAAAATCCACTTTTAAGTTTAACTTATATGACGTCTCAAAATAATCACGATATTAAAATTGTATTATATCATAGTAACAGCGCTAACTAGTCAGATATTTTAAATTGTGATTGGCCAAAAAAAGTATTGAGTAATAATTCAAAAAACTCATTGTTGTACTTAATATTATTTTAAAAAAAAAACTTACACCAAGTGTTTTATTTTTTATTTTTATTTAAAATGTTTCACCAAGTGCCTACAGCTGAAACTTTCAACTTTATTAATATTATTTTAATAAAAGTAGAAAAAAATAATAATAATTTACCTCTGCAGCCATGAACGCAAATGTATTTAGTCCACCGAAAAATCCAACAGCCACACAAATCAGAAACATAAATCCGGACAGCATTAAAATTGAAGAAAGAAGTCCTAATAGACGCATATGACTCCATCCTGGTGTTGTTGGCGAAAATGATAACTGTAAATTAAAAAACAAAAAGTTATTGATGCGAAATTTCATAGTAATATATAATTATAAACAGGGTGTTTTAAGATTGAGTGTTCAAGCATTGAGATTTCCAAAACTATAAGATCAACGATTTTGGTCAAATTAGACACAATGATACTTTTGTTGTGGAAAAAATATAAATTTTGCTTTTATTGTTTTTGACTTCTACTTCTTTATTTAAATTCGTACAAGATTTGAACTTGCACATTATTATATGTTGGGTTTGGCTGCAAAAGCATAAAAGAAAAATGACTGCTGTGAAAATGAGATTTTTACGTGGGGTATGTGGTGTAACTAAGAAAGAATCGGGTACGAAATAGATTAGTTAGTTGATGTTAGTCAGTTAAGATGGTTTGGACATCTTGAACGAATGCCTAATGAACGTTTGGTTAAAAAAATTTATATGAATGGTTTTGAAGCTATATTATGAATGTATATTTAGCTAAAGTTGCTTGTCTGGATACGAATGTTTGGAGGAAATTGATTTTCGGATTGTGGAAAGAGTTTGTGCCACACCGTTTTGGGTATATGGTGTAATTGTTTATGTATGTATTATACAGGCACTTTTATATGACGAATTCACAGCAGTCTTTACTTTTTTTTATCTCGAATATTTTTCAAGAAATTTACACAACTTTCAAGTTTTAAAGAGAGCTTATTGTAGATTTTAATACGTTAAGGAGATTTTTTTTTCTCTTTGCAATAATAGAACATACATGTACAATGTATATTAAACAAATAAATAGAAATTTCAAAATCATTGGTATTTATAAAACTTTTTATATATTTTAATCAAGTTGTCTATAAAACAATAATATTAGTAATCAAAAAATAATTTAAAGTCAAAAATTAAATTAGTTTTTATTTTCAGTTGTGATTAGAAATAAAAAAAAACTGCAATTAATAATTTTAACACAGAAAAACAAGTTACAAAACAAAATTTGATAAAAAATTTATTAATTTAATTATACTGAATCAGCTACTGAGATTCTTTCCCGTTTTTTAAATAAAATTATTAAGATTTATTTAATTCTGTGTCCCCTGTACCTAGGTTTTATTTTCTATATAATTTTATTACATTATAATACGTTTTATAAATAAACAAGTTATTTAAAATAATCTAAATTCCACAAACATCAGTATATATATTTAAAAGTTATTTTTAAATACGTAATTATATCATTTATATGTGCTATATTGTCAGGATGGCCGAGCGGTCTAAGGCGCCAGACTCAAGGTTAACCTTACCCGTGTACACGGGTCGAGCGTTCTGGTCCTCTCTGAGGGCGTGGGTTCGAATCCCACTTCTGACAAGTACTTTTTATATTTTTTTAAATATGAAATTAAATCAATAACAAACAATAAATAGATATTTTTGTTATTATTAACTAATTTTAATCGTTATTTATCTATTAATTACGACGATAAGAAAATAAAAATAAAATAACTTTATTAAATTTTGTTAATTTAGCAGTACAAGTAATACATTTCAATAGTTTTTAAACAAACGAAACCTCAACAAAAACTAGATATAAATAATAAAATATAACATCATAAGGGCATCATGGAGCACGAGCCCAGGGCGCCCGATTCGATGGGGCCCTAAAGTGCCGATGTCGTCCTTTACACCGAAAAAGAAGTGCTCAATTTTTAGTGTATTTTATTGAAAATTGAGAATATTTTTTAAACAGTAAAGAAAATTTTACTAAATCAAAAAAAAAATTCAGAAAAATAGCATTATCATTAACGTAAGTTCAAATCAAAACAGTAATCACTTTACTTAATATTAGATTTGTGTAAAGCTAACCATAATAACCAATAAAGTCATTAAATAAAAGTACATACTGATGTTTTCATTCACATTAATTTTTTTTTGACTTTCTAAAAGGGCCCCAAACTCTGTGTGCCCAAGAGCCGCTGCATGGCGTAAGACGGCCCTGTATAACATCATCATCATCATTATTACGTATCATTTACATTGTAGATGATTGATATTAACACACATTTTCACAAGAAAAAATATATGCAAAGTATTTATTTTTGAAACAAATAAGAGAAAAAAACAGTGAAAGTTGATTTTAAAGATTCATAAATCTATTTTTCAAATAAAATTAATTCGAAGTAACCCAATACAATTAAAAAAAAAATGCTTTAGTAATTACAGAAAAAAATATGTTGCGTTAACTGTGTCCTATATTCATTTCATTTAAAAACAAGTTAATTTTCAATAATTTTTACAGCCAAATCAGAATGAGTTAGAGAAAAAAGTTACTTATTTATTATGTAGCTAATTTTTTTCTCTATTTTACTGAATTTTTTCAGATTTTTTTGAGCAAATTTTGAAAAAATCCCAAGGGCGCAGCTTATGTTTAACTTTAAATATCTCGAAAAACAGTGACTTTATCGTTACAAAGGAAGAGTATGTTTTTTACACAGCAAGTATTGGAGAATCGAAAAATTGTGCTAAAATGACAATTCCGCCAGTGGCGTAGAATTTAGGAAGGATCAACCTCTCACTTGCCCCTGTTGTACGCCACTGGTAGTAGCCAGAAACTTGTATTTAACATAATTTAGTATGGTGTACGGTACCTACATTTCCTGCCAAGTATGATAAGGATACGTCAAATAGTTTTAAAGTACTGGGCAAAAATCGTTTTTAAATTTTTATATAAAACACCCTGTAGCTCAGTAAGGAGCCACATTTTATCTCAGTGATTTGCATTAAATCTTCATATTCTGAGCCCAGGATACTCCAGTTAAAATTAGGAATAGTTATTCTGTTACACCCTGTATATATATTTTATTTAATTTCGTAATTTATTCCCCATAAGACCGAGATAAATGATTAAAAATTGCTAATTAATATTTCTATTTCATTAATTAATTAGTTAATATTGCATTGTCTCATCCAGTTCTGAACAATGTTTAAAGTTTCAAGTCTCTAGCTCATCGAGAAGCTAGTTTAAAATCGATTGCGAGTTAATAAAAACGTGTTAAGAAATTTAAAAAATTCCCAGAAAAAGAAACAAATTTTACTAAATGTTATATACTTACATATTCAAATCGGTCTTTGCAAAGCTGGGCAAGTAAATGCAGAAAACCAAGCATGGAAAACCAAGAACACCATAATATAACTTCGTCCATGTATTGCACGTTGATGACACCAAAGACAAATATGAATTTATAAAATACAAAATTCCAAAATTTATCTTTGATATGTTGCTGTTCGGATACGCGCAACTCGCCAAATACAAGCCGTTGAACACCTCGGCCCATTAAGATCAACCAGCAATACGCCATGTTAATTAACGTCTGAAACAAAAACAAAAATAATATTTAAAAAAAAAATCGTTTAAAAACAAATGATTAGAATCATATTCTACACATTTTTGTATTGTTATAATAACTTTGAAATTAGGTTATGTGTGCAAAATTTCAAGTCGAAGAAAGTTAAAATTGAATTAAAAGATTTGATCATAACGAACTAATTAACAAGTGAACATAACTATATCATTCTTTAAAAAAATATATTAATATTCACAAAATATCCAATGAAGGTAGTACTCGTTTTTCAAAAATGTGTAAGTATTAAGATAAAATAATTTTTCTTAAACAAAAACAAACAATAATATTAAAAAGCTATACAGCCTGTTTCAGAGTAAGAGCCTTATTTTTTTTAGCCACACTATAGGCACTACTTTCAAAATATTTGGCAGTAATATGTTTCAGGACATTCTCTACACGATGGTAATATCAGATTTTCAATTGAACGAATTATTTCAAAATGGCGACTAATTGGCCATAATTTATTTTTATTATTGAGATACTAAAAACATTCTTTTTACGATAGTATTTTGTTTTTCTTAAAAATTCATTTCTTTCCCTATCAAAAAGCAAACTAACATTTTAATCTAGTAGCGCATGAATGTTTTACTCTCGATTTTATTTTTGTCCAATCATACCACTCCAACTACACATCGGACGTCCACACAAACGTATACCATCAAAATCATTCAAATAAATCTTGAAAAAAAATAATAATAACCATAAATAACAGAAAATCAGTTTAGCCTTGCATAAAAATACTACATTTAAAATAAAATAAACGTGAATCTTGTAAAATACATAACATTCTGTAGTCTAATTTTCATGTTTTGTATATTAAAATTGTGTGATCATGATAATATACCAAAGTTGCATAACAAATTTTTTATTTATTATTTAGAAATAATGTTTTCACATTTTGTATTTCATTCTAACTTTTTCTCTATCTCTAAATACTTGTATTAGACACATAAAGTTATCATACAGAAAGTTAAAAAAAATTCTTTATCAATATAAAAAAATCATAGTAAACTTAAAAATTATAATTGAAAAAATAAATACAATCTAAAAAAAAAAACAAATTCTTTTTTCCGAATTGACAAAAGTATTACGTAAAAAATAAAATCACGTGATCATAATCACGTTTGATAAAATAGTAGTAAATAAATTAAGAAAAAACAAATAATATAAAAGTTGCGAATACTATGCAAAAATAAAAACGTAATAATTAATAATTTAGTTAAAAAATAAAATACTGACACTAAGAAATTTATCCTAAAAAAAATATTAAAAGATTAAAAAATAAAACCAAACAAATTAAAAAAAATTATAAGTATACATAAATATTGTTTTTTAAATGAGTCCAAAACTTTTGGATTTTTTTTAGAGGGTCGTGTTTTGCACGAAAAAATTTTTCGGATAAGATAAATTATTATAATTAACAAAAATTATTTATACATATATTGACATAACGTATATAATTATAATTAAGGTCATATATGTATATTATATAGACATATTACGTAATATATACGATGTAATATGTATGATGTGTATTTATAATTTGATTATATTATATAATATTTAATTTACAATTAACGCGATAAATTTTGACAGTAATTAAATAATATAACATGTTTAAAATAATAACAATAAAATATAACGGCTCTAGGTTATAGTTTTGTATCTAATTACTTATTTTGTTACCTATTAACTTGTTTCTATGTTCTGTTTAATTAATATAAATATCATTTGTAATACACAACTATAACTAGTAGGAATAAAAGAGCATGTATGAGAGGAATTATGAATCTGGATGAAGCGAAAGTTACTTGTTTGGATAGGAATGTTTGGAGGCGACTGATTTCGGGATGATGAAAAGAGTTTGTGCCACACCCTTTTGGGTACACCCTTTTGGTGTATGTATGTATGAAAATTCGAAATATATTATACCTCACTTAAATAGTAATTTTTTAAACAATTAAAAAAATTATGTGTACATATATGGGAGTTTCCGATTTATTAGCGGTTTTTGTAATAATTAAAAAAAAAAAAAACATTCTTTTTTAATTACATGTTTATTCAGTATGTGTACTCTTGTAATACTTGATGCAGATAACGAATAATCCTGTACCCTGTAATATATACACTTGTATAATTATAAAAAAACTGTTTTTAAGCAGTATACATTCTATTATTATATATTTAATCGATTATTCTAATAACGATAATTTATGTTTCAATTTACTAATTAAACTTAATACAAATTAACACCTGTATTATCAATTATTTAATAATACAGAACACTTTTTATTTTTAATTCAAAATTACACATATCATTCATTAAACAAATCAGATAATTTTAACAAATACTAATTCAGCTCGCTCGCTATATCCCTAATGCTCCCATTAATTATATAATTTTATTAATATCCAGTGTTGCCAACTTTCCGAGAAAAAAATTACTAAAGTTTTTAAAAATATATTATGGCCATGTTATTTAACCGATTTTACTCAAATTTTCACAAAAGATTCTCCTAGTAATCATATAATTTATGTAATTTTAACAAAATACAGTGTTGAAAACTTTCCGAGAATAAAATTTTTAAAAATTTATTATGATCACTTTATTTAACCGATTTTAATCAAATTTTCATAAAAGATTCTCCTAATGCCTAAATAAATTATGCAATTTTAACAAAATACAGTGTTGCCAACTTATCGAGAAAAAAATAACAAGTTTTTTAAAAATTCATTGTGGCTACATTATTTATTCGATTTTGATTAAATTTTCAGAAAAGTTTCTCCTAGTGCCCACATAAATTATAATATTATTAAAATACAGTGTTGCTAACTTTCCGAGGAATGTCAAAGTGATCTATATATGAGTTTACCCATATACTTCTAATCTTGTTGTATTATGTTTTGTGTTATGTCGTGAAAAATAGGTAATTTAAATATGGAAAAATTAGTCCGCTACTGCCTATATGATTTTTTTATGTAATTGAATCATCTAAAATCAAATATACCTAGGTAATTTCTTGCTTGTAATTTATATATCTAATTTCACTAAACATTTTAAACTGGATTATACATATAATAAAAATAGCATGTTTCATATAATATTTATTACCTTATCATTTAATTGAATATTTGCCAATGCCAAAAGATAACATAATATGTAAATAAACTATACACTATGTTTTTATAATAAAATATAATGTTGCACTAATTTTAAGTAATTTAAATACAAACCACATTTAATTCTAGTATATAATATATATCACATGAGAATTAGGTTAATTAATTTCATTATTTAAATGTAGTACAAATATTTCTTATAATATTCATTACGCATTCAATATTTAAATTTTTTTAAAAGAAAATGTTAATTGTTTTAATAGCAAGTAATAACTGGTTATGCATCACCTGCAACTTGCAAAACATATATGCATTAATTGCAACATAAATTACATAAGAGAACTAGTGGACTGGTGATACAACATTCCCATTATACTAAATTCAGGTAAAAAAATCTTTGAAATATATTATGCTATTTAAAATAAGAATGTTGTAATCAATATGTAAAGAACCACTGATCGAAAAAATAAGTTTTATCACAACATTTATATTTTAACATATACCGCATTTGCCCGAATATAACGCGATACCGAAATTTTTCATAAAGATATTTAGAAAAATAAATCCGAATTTATCGCGATCCAATTCATTTTTCATAAAAGAATTCGAAGAAAATAAACATCAAGAGCGGTTACAAAAAATACCTAGATCTCGAATTTAGCGCGAGTCAATTTTTTTAACGAGAAATAATTAGTCAAAAAATATTGCGTTATATTCGAGAAAATACGGTAAATTGAAGTATTCTGTCTAATTTAGCCAAATAAAAAGGTAGCTAATAAAATAAAATAATTTCCCTTAAGCCACAAACAATAATTTAAAAAAGCTATATACGTATCATCAGTAGCAAAAGAGTCCTAATCAGTGATTTAAGAATCTAAGGATTAGGAATTTAGCTTTATCTTTTGCTACTAATGATAAAAGCTTAGCTTTCAAAATACGTATATTGCTATTTTAAATTATTGTTTGTGGTTACAGGAAAATTATTTTATTTTATTAACTTTTCGCCACGGTAAGATCATATTTTAATTTTAAAAAAGTATCCAAATTAACCAGATTACAGTGTATATTCTTGTTCGTTGATTTATTCTGCAGTTTTAAATTTTTTATTTTAAACATTCTACTAAACTGTATTTGAAATAACAATTTTATTTCAACTAATTTGTCTGTAGATGAAAGAACTAATGTTATAAAATATATTATTTTACATAGACCAAAATTTAACCACCTGATTAAAATAAATTAGCTATTTTTTTTTTGTATGACTGTCACATTTCCAGTTGCACTCATTAATTAAGCCATTTTTGCTCAAAATTAGAACATTTGACTTTTGTCAAAATTATACAATATAATATCATGTAGATTCTATCGTGCGAATTGTTTTAATTTTGTAATATTTTACTAATTACAATCAACCAAAGCATACTTTAAAAACAAATTTTTAAAATCTATAAAATAATTTTGACAAAAATAAACATTTATAGAGTTCTGTCTTCAAATAATGAAATTAGAGTAAAACGTGTTCACAAAGATTTATCTATAGAAATTCATTGGATAGGGTATGTGCAAAACGTGAAACGTACGAAGGGCGCCAAAACGTCTCTCTGGCCTTTATATGTACTTACATCTTTTTCCCAAAAATGCAGTCGAACTTTTGAGAAAATTCCAACCAATTATAACCACTTGCTGCCATTGATAAAAAAAACATTCTCTTAATCTAAATATTATTTAAGATCTAAAATGGGCCTTACACGGTCAATCAGGAAGCCCTTATCCGTCAAACTGACAGTCTGATTGAAGTAATTTTAGCTTTAGATGACTATAAAAATTACTAGTGTATAAACGAAAATATTTTTAACACGTTGATCACCATGTTGACAGATTATGAGAGATTCGATATCAGTCTCCCAAGATTAAAAGGTAACCTAACCTAACCTAGCCAATCATTTGCGCCAATGAGATAAGCGCCAATATTGAATAATAACATAACTAAACCTTAACCTAACCTACCCTAAACCAACAGTGGCGCAGATGATAGGGTTTCGTGGCGCAAATGATATACCACTATTGGCGCAAATGACAACTCGACATTTTCCAAACCTCTGTACGCATCTGACACACGGCCTAAGTACCTTCACTACCTGGGCTTGAACCGACCCTTATATGTACGCAAGTGATACTAAATAATGTTTGTACGCATCTGACACGTACGCAAGTGACACAACAATTTAATCTAATATAAATATAATACCTGAAAATCTTCAAGTCCCATATTAAAATATCTTGACCAGCGGTCAAATGTATCCGATAAATATGTTACTATCATGATATATACGTCATCACACCACCACATTTCACAAATAATATCCGCCTCTCCCCACAGCCGTCACCGCAACGCCGCCCCGCGTATATCCGCGCCCGATTAACTTGTTTATCCCCGAAAATCGAAAACCAATTATTTTTGAGAACAATTTTTTCCCGTAACGGCCAGAACCTCGATACGATTAAACAAATAGAAAAATACTAAATCGAATAAGTAATACATTAAATCAAATATCCACGGGAGAGAGATTTTTATTCCTACTCTAGCTTTTGTTTCACCTATATATTCAAACAAATTCTGTATGGTATTATTATTATGTATAAAGTCCTTTGTTGTTAGAAGGTGGGCGATCTATTTAACAGTGAAATGACTTTTCAAATTTTCTCAACATTATAAATTTTTATTATTTATTTATTGAATTAGATTTATTTTTAGATTGTTTGTTTCAATCAACACAATGATGTTAAGAAACTGGATATTTATATAAAATATAAATGCTTTGCAAATTATATATTAAATTGAAATAATAATAAAAAAATTAAAAAACAATAAAAATTTGCGATAATTTTTAGCTAAATCTAATATTTGCCGTACGTCAGTTCACAAAAAAAAAATTATATATACAGTGTGTAAAGTGATGAAGTTTCCTACAAGGAAAAAATTTTTAATTTGAGTTTTAGGAGAAAAACTTATTCTTTATAAAAAAAATTTGCTTCTATCAAAACCCCTAATAGTCAAAGAAAAATCCAGTAATCACTTAAGATAAGATCAAAAATTAATATTATGTCGAGTTGTTGATTTTAAATATGACCAAGTCCAAATCAGTATCGTGTGAAAAATGTTAAAAATATTTGTCATACAAGAGACTTACTTTTTAATTATTACTATTACTATTAATTTGCCAAAATATAATTGTTATTAACAAGTAATCCATGGGTAACACGATACTGATGTATCATTCGGACTTAGTCATATTTAAAATCAACAACTCGACATAATATCAAGTTTTTGATCTTATCTTAAGTGATTACTAGATTTTTCTTTGACTATAAAGAATTTTGATAAAAACAAAATTTTTTATAAAGAATAAGTTTTTCTCATAAAACTCATATTAAAATTTTTTTTTCCCTATAGGAAACCTCATCACTTTACACACTGTATATATACACTCACGCCATATATCCAAATATCTAAATTAAAAAAATATTAACATAAATATATTATTACACAGTATTAACCAACACTTTGAAAATAAAAAAATTATAAAATTTCTAAAGTTTTTAGTAATTCATCATTCAATAAATATTGTTCAGTTAGTAAGCATTTTCTGGTGTGTTTATTATAAATTTTCAACTCTAAAATGACTTAAATAACATGTTTTTAAGATATGGACTCGAGTTCTGAGAAACCTAGTATTTATACTTTTGTTTTATACATAATATTATTTTCCAACATTATTTTTATTAATTTTATTTATAAGTATAGTATATGTGATCTTCGAACCCAAAAGGTTGGTGACTACTTTCATAGACTATGACATAAACACATTCAAGCAGAAATTATCCTTCGTTCAACCACGCAACTTTCGACTCTCCCACATTCTGGATACTTCTCAAACATTCGCTCACACAAAACACTACTAAATTTAATAATACTAATCCTATTTACTTACTATACATATCCACGCAGACGTATACTGACATAGACATTTTATTTACATAGTTAGTTGAAACTAATCAACTGTTAATTAAATCAATTGAAATTGCTGTTGGCACTCGGTGAAACATTGTAAATGAAATAAAATAAAAACACTCGGTTTCAGTTTCACAAATTAAAAGAAAAACTTTATTAGCTAATTTCGGTAGTTACGCCATCATCAATATGATACATATTGTTACTTTTGATGATGACGTAACTGCCGAAATTAGCTAATAAAGTTTTTCTTTTAATTTGTGAAACTAAACACCGATTGTTTTTATTTTATTTCATAATCAACTGTTATATAGAATTATATTATAAAAAATCCCAAAACCACACTTAAATTAAAATAAAGCTAAATACGTATTTCGGAAGCTAAGCGCTTGCATCTTCAGTAGCTAAATAAAATCTACAAAAATCTTACCTGTGATCCAAAGTGCTTAAGTGTTTATGTACTTTGGATCACAGGTAAGATTTTTGTAGATATTATTTAGGTACTGAAGGTGGAAGCTTAGCTTCCGAAATACGTATTTAGCTTTATTTTAATTTAAGTATGGTTTTGGGATTTTTTATAATATAATTTTATTTAAATTTCGCCACAGTGGATCATTTTCTAATCTTTTATAATCAACTGTTGTTTTCAAATGTATAAGCAATTACTGAAAAAACAAAAATTTCGTGGACAAAAAAGTTTTTCCGTTTTCAATGTTTTGAATGTATTTTTAATTTTTTAAACACCAGTATCTAATTATTTATTATATTTAAAAACAATTCACTGAATGAAATTTTAATAAATATTCCAGTTAGTATATTAATATTGAATACCATGTATGTATTATAAATAATCAATTACTCATAGTATTCAATCAAAATGCCATATATAAGAAACGAACGGGTGATAGGCCTCAGTAATTGTAATGATGAATCCATCCATCAGCCGCAGTCCAATGAACCATTTATTTCAATTAGCAATTTTCTTCTTCTTTTTCGTATTTTATTTATCAATCAAAATAAACTTACAACTAGATAGATATACAAAATGTTTCATAATATTTATTTATATATACAGGGTGTAACAGAATAACTATTCCTAATTTTCAGATATGATAGAGGGCACATAAAGAAACATTTTTTATTAATAAACTAGTGTCCGGAATATTTTTTTCTTTATTTTTTTTTTTTCGGCAGTCGATTGTACATCGTTACAACTTGTGTATTGAAAATGGTGGTCGTAACTTCGAACAATTTTTATAAAGTTATTATTTCTAATAAAATGTTCCTTAACTTAACTACTCTTTGATGTTTTGATTAAGGTTGTTTTTAACGATAACTAGTGTATCTTGGCACCGAGAAATTTCCGGACACTAGTTTATTAATAAAAAATGTTTCTCTAAGTGCACTCTATCATTTCTGTCTTGACTGTCTTGACAAAAATTATAAAAAATTATTTAAAAATAAAAGTTGTTTGTTATAACCTGTTTAACAACTTTTGTTAAATAAACTTTTTCGAAATATATCTGTGTTGCGAAATATTCGTAAAACAAATAAAAATGACATCGGTAAATTACAACTTCCGGATTTACATTTAATTTTTATATTTATTTTCAAAATGGCGGCCTTCTTAAAGAAATTTCCTAAAATTAATCCTTTTTTTTACTTAGGGGTAAAAATTATACATATTGTAGATTCCAACGAAAGTTACATGTGTTACAAGTACTAACATCTAATTTGTTTTTATTTCAGAAATGTAGAATCAGAGTTTTATCTGCCACCATTGGCAAATCTGAATTTTGACCTAATGCCATTTTTTTAAGTAAAAATTTGATTAAAAAAAAAAAAGAAACACTGCTCAAAACTTCAATAAATACACTTTCCAACGATATAATTGTTGTTTACTGTATTTGAGGAGCAGACTTTCAAAATGCATTTTGTCCAAAATGTGAAATTTTTAGTTAGTGATGGTATTACGTTCTATGCGCAAACACGCATCTTTTAAGACAAATTCGACATTTAAAACGCATATTGTCCCGTCTGAAATAAATATTGAAAGTTACTTGGACATTCAAAACGCGTTTTGTCCAATGGGCACGTAATGTACGTAGTTTCAGATTTAGTCAAAAACGTTTTGCCTCTTTCTGAAAATTATGGAATTTGGACAAAACGCATTTTGAAAGTCTGCTCCTCATTTGTTCTAAAAGTTCCTAAAAAAAAATGTTGAAAAATAACTAATAAATCGATGCTACAAACGGAAATAACTCCTTAAATAGGCAATTATGTCTTTTAGATATAAATTTTAACTAAATAAATAAAGATAACTAAATAATAAAAGAGTGAACGTTTAAGAATGTTTTATGTAACCAGCCCTAAATATCTAAATAAAAAGTCATTTAGTGTGGCTCAAATTTTGCGGATAATTGATGATAACCTATGATAATTTCGCTCAATCAATAAAATTCTAATCAAATGCTTATACTGTTAGTTGATGAATAAAATTATAGAGTAAAATATTAAAAAACTATAACTATCCATGTGATCATATAAAAAACATATTTTACAGCTACATAATATAAAGTATAAGAAAATAATAAATAGGTATGCCATTATTATATAAGTTATATAAAAATATATAGTGTGACATAATTCTTGCAATAAGATTGGCAGTACTATATTTTGTCAATAAAAGTTTAATGAAAGAATGGCAATTATCTTTTACGATAAACATAAATTATTGTATATTATTTACAAGTACTATAATTTATATTGTAATATTTCTAAGATTTTAATTCCGTTTCCTGATTAATTAACTTTGTATTTTTACAGATGCATTAACAATTTACGTTACCATTCTAAAACGCAAAATGCAAAATTCAAAATTTCTTATCAAAGTATATAACAACGCAAAAAAAAACGATAATCATGGTATGAATAAGTAATTAATTTCGGAAATAAACTTTTCTAAAAGCAATCGCATTTAAAATGATTTTCAATATCAAAAAATTAAAATTTTTAAAAATAGTTATTGTTTCTGCCCAATACAATGAAAAAATTATATAGATATTTTAATTGTCTATTGTCTATCAGACTGTGGAGGACAGCATTGATATCTTCAATTGTACATCGAATGATATCATGATATGACAATAAAATTGTATTGTTGAAATATTTAAATTTTATATATATGTATATCTAATAAGGCTGCGATGATTTAAATCAAGTGATTTAAATCATTGATTTAAATCACGATTTAAATCAAATGATTTTTTTAAAAAAATCAATGATTTAAATCAACCAAAAAAATATTCCAGCAAATCATTCACTCTGATTTAATCAAGTGGTTTAATAGACACATTTTTTATATGTATGTAAAATGTATGTAAAATCAATGATTTAAATCAACCAAAAAAAATATTCCAGCAAATCATTCGCTCTGATTTAATCAAGTGGTTTAATAGACACATTTTTTATATGTATTAAAACAAATAAATAGCTGAGGAGTAAGGTTTTAATAAAGTAAATGTTATTGTGAGGAAACAAATATTTTATTCTTTACACAGTGAAATAAAAAAGTATAATCTGATTTTGATAAAATATAATAACGCAATCTAACAAAATAAAATATCATTCTCATTTAACAATCAGTACAGATATAGCGATGATGACGCGAACGTCTCACCGCGAAATTCAAAACTGTTAATTACGGCGATACAGGGAATTGAGATGGAATTGTTTTATGAATTTTTAGTTCTACTTGTAATACAAGTAAGAATCAATTAATTATTTACTGAACAGTGCACATAAAATTGAAAAAATAAAAAAAAATTGATTTAAATCAAAAAAATCCGATTTAAATAAAAAAATCCGATTAATTGTTTAATGAACAGTGCACATAAAATTGAAAAAATCAAAAAAATCTGATTTAAATAAAAAAAAATCCGATTTAAATCAAAAAAATCCGATTTAAATCAAAAAAATCCGATTTAAATCAAAAAAATCCGATTTTTTTGATTATTTTAAAAAAAATCATGATTTTTTTCAGCCCTATATCTAATATATAAAATTCCTGTGTCACAGTTATCGTATTTATACTCCTCCGAAACGGCTTGACCGATTTTGATGAAATTTTATATGTATATTCAGTAGGTATGAAAATAGGTTCGTAACTAATTTTTATACCCCAAAGTGTTAAGGGTGGCTCACCCTAAAAAAATTTTTTTCATTTTTTAGACAAATTTTTTTTTGGTAATTTTTTTTTGGTGTGCCATTAAAAAATACATTTAGTCCTAAATTTTTACTTTCCTACCACCAATGGGGTTCCGTTTTGATGGGAGTGATGTCATTTTAATTGGTTCATTCCCTATTTGAGAATAGGCAAGTTTCATCTTTCTACGATTTCATCTTGGTTCTCAAAAATTTGAAAAATTATGTTTAATGCTAACCTGCAAATGTCAAATGACAGCGTAGTTGCGCAGCAACGCACAACGGGAAAGCTGCAGTTGCGCAGCAATGCGCGACAAGAAAGTTATCTTTCAAATACTGAATTTTTGCTCAGTTTTGCAGCAACGCACGACGGGAACGCTAGTATATATACATATATATATATATATTTATTTATTTATTTGTATCTTTGTATGTATATCTTTGCATGTATCCTTCAAATAGGCAAGTATGCCTTATGGATACTGTTATTTAAATAAAAAAATAAATAAATAAATTTAAAAAAATGGCAGTTTTGACCATTTTCAACCCTACAGGATATATATCATTGAAAAGAAAAAAAAGTTCTCTATTTAACTAAGTCAGAGCCGACTATGACTTGTATTTAAAAAAACACAACTTTATGTTATAACCCGAGAATTAACGGAGATTTATAATATCCGTTAAGACCATTTCATTCTACTCAAAAAAGTGCCTTAAGAATGTGAAAATTATTTTCGTCTAATTTAAAAAACCATCGAGATATCGCCATTTATCAAAATACGGAAAAAGCGAACTTTTCGCCATAACTCGAAAACAAAAAAACGATAGCTAATTTTTGTTTTCATAATTGAGTTTCTCTCATAAAAAGCGATCGAAGATGCGCGGTCCATTTTTCCATATCTCTTATAGTTTCCGAGTTCCCCTATGAAAACGTCCAAATTTGCCCACCCTGTACAATATTATAAATATAAGAAATTTTATACTTTCAAACATAGCAATTTCTGTAACAAACCATTTAAAAAATAGTTATTTTTCCACAAAGTCATTAATACGTGTATTATTAGAAATATTTCAATAAAACAAAAATCTTTTAAATCTTACTTACAACTAAATAAACAAAACAAAAAA
Organism: Clivina fossor; assembly: GCA_963966155.1. Classification (NCBI taxonomy): domain Eukaryota; kingdom Metazoa; phylum Arthropoda; class Insecta; order Coleoptera; family Carabidae; genus Clivina; species Clivina fossor. The sequence continues at coordinate 3,686,557 of OZ014553.1, read as the reverse complement.
CATCGTCTACGTTAATTATATTGAGCAAAGTTCAAATAATTTGGCACAGAAAAATAAAAATTTTAAAATAGTTTTAAAAAGCTAAAAAAAAAAAGTGCATGCACATGACGCAATAATAAAGAGAATGCGAACACAGTAAGAATTATGTTGGACAGCCAGGTAGAACTGATGTTTCTATTAAATGAACAGAACATAAGAAGTCGATACGTCTAAACCATCCACAACATGCGTTAGAAAATCTTCATGATGTAAAATGGAACCAATGTAATAAATTAAAGATATCGTTAACTTACTTCCAAACTTACCAAACAATGAGGCATTTCAATGATTTTTAACAAACTAATTACCTAGTTAATCGTTAATTACGTTTATACCATTTTATGCAACTGGGTCACGGTTTTGAGATACAAGTTTTTTATGATTTTTTTACAAATATTTCATGTAATTACTCAAACATTAGAATAACGTTTAATTAGTTATTGGTATCTTAAAAATACAGTATTTTGATAAGTTCAAAACTTATTCATATAAATGATAAACTTAAATACTTATTCATGTAACTATACTAAACATTCTGTATGTATTAGAAAAACATCGATCCGTATTTATAACTAATACCGCTTTTAAGATTATATAGCCATCATAAAATAGGACTAAAATTAAATTAAAAAAAAAATAAAACACCCTAAAATCAAGTTTCTAATATAGTGCTTCTAAGAAATAAAAATTTCTGAGTGGGTGTGTCCGAGATCGCTTTGAATATATTGTATAATAACAAGTACTAATAAACTCAAATATAAAATTTTTATCTACTAATTATACGCTATATTTGAATATATAACAATATAAAACAAGATATTTTACGATACAAAATATTTTAATTTTATAGTAACAATAACCCTAATTCTGTAACGAAGTTGCTAAATTTTAGCAACGTTGCTAACAACATTAGCCAATCATATTAGCTGACACTAAATAAAAAATTAAAATGAGAACTGTTTTATTTGTTTCTATTGGTTATAGTTGTTAGCAACCTTGCTAAAACTTAGCAACTTCGTTAGAGAATCAGGCCGAATAAATAATTAAAACTTAAATAACAATAAATAGCAACAAAAAAACTAACTGAAAAATGATATTTCAAAGTAAAATCACATAAATAATATCTTTGCTTTTAATAATCTTTAAATAGTTTAAATGAAAATATATTGGAAAATATTTTTAAAATCAAAAGTAATTTTTATTTTTTCTAATTATAAATAAATAAAAATCCTGTATACAAGAATTTGTTACGATAACATATGCTATCTTATTATTATATAATTAAACTATACATACAAATTATATAAATTTCGAATAATTAATTACATTATTATCATATATTATATACTCCTAATTATTATACCTTTAATTAATTAATAATTATTATTACTTATATTATATTATTGTATCAATTTATGTAATATGCTTATTATAAAAGTAGGAACAAAATGTTCTAAATTATGGTTGAAAATAAGTTTTTAATACAAATAAAAACATTGAGAAAAATTAAAAATTAATCACTCGAAACTGAACCGAAAACCGAAAAAAACTGTTATTTTTGCCGGACGAAAACCGGAATCGAACCGATATATATTTTTTTTAACTGAACCGGAACGAAAAATATATCGGTTCAAAGCCCTGGTTAAAAGACTGCAAATAATGACTGCAAATAAATCCACCAACAACTGATAAAACCAAAATTCATAAATTAGTATATAAATAATTTGATTCACACCATTTTGGGTACGTAGCGTGATTGTGTATGTATGTATAACCACTAGCTTTCTACTAAAACAATATAAATTTTGTAATAAGTCGGGTAGTCTGAATGAGCCATAAAACGTCATACAGCAACATTTTCCTTTCAATCATCAGTAGTTCTCGTATTTCCTAAGTAGAACATCGTATCCGGAAAGTTCACCGCCTACAATTCACCGAGGAAAGTTCACCGCCCACAATTCACCGCATACACAATTCACCACATACACAATTCACCGCGTACATTATTGTAATTAATTATTATATCACACTGCAAAACTTTTATTTAATTTAATAAATATCTTCAAAAAATTATTTTATTACAGTACAGAACTTTTACTTTCAAAAAATGACGAATAATCTTCCCCGCGGTGAATTGTGTGTGCGGTGAAGTATCCGCGGCGAATTGTGGGCGGTGAATGTTCCTAGAACCGTAGAACATAGAGGGGAGCTGTATATGCATGAGAAGCTGACCATATTAGCTTCTCAACAATTTTTACTCTGCATTGTCAATGGGTGCGAATGGGTTAGTCAAAAGCTAAGCAAGAAACCAGCAGCTCATGGTGGATTCCGAAACCACTCTGACCAGAAATAATATTTAATTGAATTTCTGGTATAAGTGTAACACGAACCAGGAACTTTTGGAATCCGAGTCAAATACACTACAACACTGGCCTAGGTCTGCCTGTATTTTCCTTTTAATAAAATACATTTTCTATTTTAACAATATAAACATGTTTATTTATGGATTGAAAAGTGGTATCGTATTAGAATTAAATAGTCTAGCTATTTATAGAAAAATGTTGACAGTCTGTCTATATGTAACCTACATATAACTATAATCTTTGTGCGCTCTCTCTGTTCATGATTAAAATAAATATACCTGCGTCACATCTTATTTACACACAGAGTAGTACGCAAATAAAAAACGTATATATTCGTTTAATTCTACTTCAAATAATTTGTTAACTACACAATGTTATTTATTTGTAACATTAAATACATTATTATTATATTTTTCATGTTATAATTATTTTACGAAATTGATTAGTGTATGATGAGTGTGAAATTGAAAAAAAATGTTGTAGCAACAGTTGGTGTTAAGTCAGTTAAGATGGTTCGGACATGTTGAGCGAATGTCTAATGAACGTTTGGTTAAAAAGATTTATTTGAATGATTTTGATGGTATACGTTTGCCAGTGGACGTCCGATGAGTAGTTGGAGTGGTATGATTGAGAGTGTTTTGCGTGAGCGAAGTAGATCAATAATTTCACAAAGTGATAGAAAAGCGTAGATGGATGAAGCAAAGTTGCTTATCTAAATTGGAATATTTAGCGGAATTTAATTTCTGTATAAATTAAAAGAGTTTGTGCCACACCTTATGGGTATACATGGCGTGATTGAGTATGTATGTATGCATGTGTTTGTGTATATAAAAACTTATATTTTTTTATATTTATTAATCTATAAATTAAGCTAGACCAGTACATAATATTACATAATAAAAATAATATTTGTACTTTCATGATAATCAATATAAAACAGAATTTATTATCAGGGCACTCTATCATTAAACTCAATCTAGTGAACCGTAAGATAAATAGTTCATTTTCTAAATTAGTAAAAAAAAAAGTTAATATACATAAATTGAAGTGAATCGTTTTAAAAGTATTCTGAAATTATGTTATAAAAAATATTTTTTATTGATTAACATAGAAAAATCGAATATGCTTTTGTTTGTAAATTTTTATCAGAATTATTAAAGTTTTGTTATTTAGAAAAATCTAATATTCAATTTAAATTATGAATAATAGAAAAAATGTTGTAGCAAATGTTGATGTTAGTCAGTTAAGATGGTTCGGACATGTTGAGCGAATGTCTAATGAACGTATGGTTAAAAAGATTTATTTGAATGATTTTGATGGTATACGTTTGCAGGTGGACGTCCGATGAGTAGTTGAAGTGGTATGATTGAGAGAGTGGCTTGCGTGAGCGAAAGTTTCCAAGTAGTAGGATTAAAAAAGCATGTATGAGAGTGGAATTATGAATGTGGATGAAGCAAAAGTTGCTCATTTGGATAGGAATGTTTGGAGGCGACTGATTTCGGGATGTTGAAAAGAGTTTGTGCCACATCCTTTTGGGTACATGGCGTGATTGTGTATGTATGTATGTAATAATAAATGTATTAGAATTTATGTATACAGCTATAGTTGAAACCTATATAGACACATATTGTAGAGAAGTCTATCAACATGTGCGAATTCCTACACTGAGTTTCTACACAAACACAAATAAGATTCCCCAAACAGAATAACTATACGTGTGAAGGTAGACTTGCATTAGTGCGAGAATAAATGTTTTCAATTGATAAGAATAAAAGAGCATTTTAAGAGATATCAGAAATGTGGATAAAGCAAAACTTTCATTTTTGGATAGAAATGCTTAGCGTAATTAATTAATTTCTAGTTGAACAAAAAGAGTTTATGAGACACCTTTACGTGTAATATAATAGCACTTCAGCTATAGTTAATATAAATAAATTAATGAAAATATACAAATTAAATTTTTCCATTTTTAAAGTTTAATTAACAGCGTGTGTTAATTTTTCCTACAGTAGATAAAAATAATAAATTTGCATCCCGTGGTGACTGTTTTGACACTTGACATGCAATAATTTTCAACGAATATCATTTGTATATGAACTGGAGGATTGTTATTCAAGTTTACAATTATTGTTAATCTTGCAGGTTTAATAATAATATATTATAAATGTTAATAAAAAATTTGAAAATCTTTTAAAAATTAAAGTTTTTAAAAAAAGTTTGTACAGATTGTGTTATTTTTTCCAAAATAATACGATTTTGCTTCAAGCGTTTTAAACGAAACTAAACTAAAAATAAATTAAAATACATGCCAAATAATATTAACCTTACCGACAGTTGTAGAATAATAATAATAATAATAATAATAATAATAATAATAATAATAATAAGAACTTTATTTAGCAAAGCTATTCCAAATTACTTTCACAAAATTTTTTTACATATATTAATACATTAAGAGTGACTTTATAAAAGATTAGAAAATGATCTACTGTGGCGAAATTTAAATAAAAATAATATTATAAAAAATCCCAAAACCATACTTAAATTAAAATAAAGCTAAATACGTATTTCGGAAGCTAAGCTTCCATCTTCAGTAGCTAAATAAAATCTACAAAAATCTTACCTGTGATGCAAAGTGCTTAAGTGTTTATGTACTTTGGATCACAAGTAAGATTTTTGTAGATTTTATTTAGCTACTGAAGATGGAAGCTTAGCTTCTGAAATACGTATTTAGCTTTATTTTAATTTAAGTGTGGTTTTAGGATTTTTTATAATATTATTTTTATTTAAGAGTGACTTTAAGTAGTATGTAACATAAATTAATCTTTTTTTGGTTGAATATACAATTTCTGACAAATTAAGAAGTATATATCATTTCTTACAGTTCCTCACACATTTTCAATGATCAAATTCAAATTCAAACAAAAATAAACAATGCAATAATTGTCAATTAACTGAACTTGACTTAATAATTTTTAATTTAGCCGTCGAAGCTATCAAATTAAATACATAATAATCGTGTTTCTTTGATCGAATATGCAGTTTCTGACAAATCTGACGGTGCACATTGCATTTCTTGTACTTTTAAACATATTTTCAATAATCAAATTAAAATAAATAATGCAACTATTAATTAACTTAACTTGACGTAATAGTTTGTCAATATGGCCGTTGAAAATGTTAGATTAAATACACTTGACGTTGAAGTTATGTTTGATGCTGCCAACATTGGTGTATATAGTAACTAACTGCTATATAATGATCATTTTTACATAGGTAATATGGTAATGTAATATTAATATTATAATACACTAGAAGAAAAAATATATTATTTAACAGGAGTAGAAATAATACATTTTTCCTGATTCAATTTACAAACGCAAATTTTTTATTATAAGTATCTAATAAAATATGTTTATTATTTAATAAAAATTAATAAATGTAATATTCAACATACTTATAATTATAATTACTATATCACACACAATTTTTTTAAAAATATGATATTTATTAGGATATTATACTATACTATCATTATTTTCAATATAATTAATGTTGTTCATTTTTTTATTATAATAAATAATTGCTTTGTAATTTTTCCTTAAACAAAACTGATAACGATAACGATTATAAAAAACCCACAATATTTATCGAAATTATTTATTATTTCTATTATTTTTTTGTTGTAAATAATATATAATAATGCATTCTATACATGAAGTCAACTACCGATAAGTGACATTTAGATTAAAAGTTTTTAAAATGTGTACAGAAATCAGTAGGCAAATAATCTATAAAATAAGTAATATTATTCTTATACAAGGTGATTTATTAGCTCAATGACAAATTTTGACAAAAGCTAATTCAATTTTCAAAAAAAAAATATATAAACAATTTTTTGTATATCAATAGATAAATAATAATAATAATAATAATTTTTTTTTGTCACAAAATAAATGATAATTTTATACTATAATTTACCTTTTTGCATATTGAAATTAATTCTGGAATTACCACAGTAACAAGCTCTTAAAAAATAAATCTTGAAAGATTACTGAGAAAAATTTTGCTGTAAATTTAACTTTTAACTCAAAAGTAATCGTGTTTTTCTAATAGAAATAATAAATAAATAATAAAATATATGCTTAACGAATAATTAATTTGAAAATAAAAATTATTTGAAAGTGAACGTTAAAGATATGTTAATCATATCGTACAGATGTTTTAAAATTAAAATAAATTAAAACTAATGCTCTTTTAAATTTTTATGTTTATTTTTCTTTTTTACTTGTATGCTTGTTTTCAGTTTAATAATGCAAGCAACAACTACAGGTTGCATTTATAAAAACATTAATATTATTAGAATGATTTTCTACGCGTAATGACAAACATGATAAAACAGAAATATATTAAAAGATTTGCATAATTATTTACTATTTAGTTTAGAAACATAAGTGTTTTTCTGGAATAAATATAATTGCAAAATTATTCATAAATTTCAGTTCAAATGTAGTTTAGTTTTTTTTAAAAAAACCTAGTATCATACAAAGCTTTGAAAATAATTATACTGTTACTTACTATTATATTTTTTTTTCTATTAAAATTTTTATTTTCACTACTTTTGAGTTAAGAGTAAAAAAACCTAAATAATTTTTCTATATTTGATCATTTTTATTGTATTTGGTATTATAAAATTTAAATAAACTATTTTAAAATGCTTAATAAATGATTTTAAGTGAACGTCAAAAGCACTTTTTCATATGAGGTGAGAATACGGGCCCCCTAGAATCTAAAGCAAAAATTTTTCAGTATTACTAGTGATGCATGTTCATAATTATTTCAATATTTTAAGAAACTGAAAGCAAGGCTACTCAAATAAAAAAAAATTATAAATTAATTTAATTAATTAATTAACATATCTTTAAATAACGTTCACTACAAAATAATTTTTATTTTTAATTTTTTGTTTTAAAATTAATTATTCGCTAAGAATATATTTTAAGGTCAAAAATTTATTTCCTAAAGAAAAAAAAAAACGTAACGTCATAAATTTAACAGGTTTGTTAAAAATTCTAACCATAAAACAAATAGAAAACCTCTGGATTTAGATAATGTAATAGAAAACGACACTTGATATACGATGTGCATTCACTGATTTAACAAGATACTTACGCGGAAGAATATATAAAGAGAAAATAAAATAATCATTCGACGCCTTTTCCATTCACTATATTTCTGATCATTAAACGGATCTGGAGAAAGTAAACGAAAGTGTATTTCAAACCAAAATATTGGACAATGAAGAATGACTATTGTAAAACTAAGTATCTCAAAACAAAACAAAAATCTGCTGTACGGTTACTACAGAATTGAAAGTCACCAAAGAGTATTTAACGAAAATAATTTTTATCAGACATTTATCATATTACATTGATAATTTCATGATATGTATTTATAATTTATTATAATCATAAAAACGGAACTACATATATGTCAAAATCAATTCTTATAAAAAAAATCGTAAAAGTAAAAAAAAATGCTATATTATTAAGGGGGTATATACCTTTTTTTGATCTAAAATATAAATCGACGAACTTTATGATTTTTTTTCTGCGAAACTATAAAAGATATCAAACCGCGGTTTTCTGGGGGTGAAAGAATAGACTTTGAATTTCTTTCAGGAATTTTAATTTTTACTTTTGTTGAAAAACGTCCAAGTTCTAACCCTATCTTCGAAGCTCTGCAAAATTTATAATTTTTACCGAGTCAATTTAAAAAAAATTTTTGAATAGCAAAAACAGAGTTATAGGTTTAAATTTGCAACTAATGGATCTATTATTTATTATCTATCAATAAAAGAATTCCATATATTCTGTAACATTACAGATCCTACAAATGTAAGCCTTATAAACTGATAAATCAAACAAAAGATATCAGAAAACATAAATGGCATTTGACAAAATATTTTTTCTATAAGATTAAATGAGAAATTCTTAACTATTTAAAAGAATAAGTCCGTCTTAAACGAGCAGAGCTCGGTTTTTCTAATATACAACTTGCTTTAGAATTTTATATTTTACCTTAATGTAAAAATGTTTAATGTAATTTTCTTAATTATTTTTATTTATTTTCAGGTAGGAATAGTTTCTATTAAAAATCAATCTAGAAAGGTAAGTAAGTTTTATTATATTATGTCTACACTCACTATCTAATATAGATGTGTGTTTGGTTTATTCGTGTTAAACTTAAAAAGTTTGAGACTAATTTGAATAGTTTTTATTATCTTGTAAAATATTTTCTACCTACGGTACACGTCGCCTAATGTAATCATATCGATTGATAATAATATTGTACGAAAAAAAAATTAATTTTAACTTTTTAACAAATTGTTATTTGTCATTTTATTTATAAGTTAAAACAATCTGTCTTTAATCATCTAATAAAATAAGTTTTCATAGAAAACCAAACTATAAAGTGTTAATTAAACGGACAGACTTTCTATCAATATAAAATCTATTTACATGTATAATATTTAGCGTCAAAGTACATGTTTATAAAATAACTTTTATAACAAATAAATGGAAAAATCATTATACAATTTATTATCGTGTTTATTACAGCAATAATTAGTGTAAAAAAAGTGATTGATATAAATATCCTCTTCGCAAATGAGTTAAAACGCGGAAATCTCCCGAGTTCATTACACTATCAACTTGAAACGAAAAAAATAGTCATCCTACAGCTGTGAAGGAAAGTGAAAGCTGCTGGTATGGTGTATGGTGCTGACGACTGTAAAACCAGTGCCGCTTAATCGTAAAATATACAGAAGAAAAAAAAACAATTCTATATTTATTTAGAAAGACCATTTTTCAAGATCAGGTTCGACTATTTACAAATGTACATTCACATTTTTGTTATGTATTTATAATAGAGCAAAAGACTTTTCATGTCTAACTCTCACAAAAAGTAATAAAAATATTTATAAATAATTTAGCGGTCATATAACTGTATGGAAATGTTTTTTAATTGTAAAAAAAAAAACTGAAAAAATATGCATATTTTTTTTTTTTTAATATTTCTTGATACATTATGCATTTCTTCAATAGTTTATTTTTCAAATAATAGACATAAAAAAAAAATTTATTACTCATCGTATAAAAAAATGTTTTAAACAAAATGAATAATAATTTTAAAAAAATAACTACAAGAGTTGGAAAAACTGTCAAAATAAAATTATGTGAATATTATATAAAAATAGTAGAAACTAAACAAAATAATTTTTTACAAAACTTGGCAACACTGTGCAAAAATAAAATTATTTAATTCTTGGAGACATTAAGAAAAATCTGTCCTGAAATTAATAAAAATAAATTAAAGGCTAAAATAAATTTTTAATAATTTTTTCTCCAAAATTTATGCAAAAACAAAATTATGTAAGTAATTGTTGTAGATGTTTAAAAAACCAAGCTTGTAGTACCAACTATTATGTTAAACTACTGACCTAAAAAACAAGATATATATTTATGCAAAGTTAGTAAATTTAACGGTAGTTCAAATATGCTTAAATATATCTAAACAAAAAAAATTACACAATATAAACATACGTCTTTAAAACTATACCAATACTAGAAAAAATGTTAATACCGTTAAATGGATAATGGCAATGTAACACAAGATAGTTTAAGTTTGATGGTTTCATACAGTTCGTCGACCTAACGACTAATTTAATTATAACGTCATAGAAAAACGTAACAATAAATTCGAAAAAATATTCCATCGAAAATAATAGTTAGAGGGACTGATATAAAAGGACATTAACATATAACAATTCTATACACACACACGCACACATTTAATATCCTAATATCATATGAATGCGTTTATCATAATTTTTATTTGAAAAATATCAATAATAACTGTCAATAGCAAGTTGAATAACACTTATCACTGACAATTAGATTATTGAAAAAGGTTGTTTGACCGTCAAATTAGCAGCGATACTAGAAATTTTAGACATCCCTGTAGTGTATATATTTTAACACCGCACAAGCAAATATCAAAATTGCCCCCACAATTTTTTTCTAAGCAAATATACAATAAAGAAATAAGAATGTTTTTTAAATTAAAATACTCATGCAACCTATTATCTAACTATTATCTAAAAATCAATCTAGAGAGTATATACAATGCAGTTTTGGTGCCAACGTTGATGTATGGTAGTGAATGTTGGATTTGGTTGCAAAAGCATAAACGGAAAATGACTGCTGTGGAAATGAGATTTTTACGAGGGGTATATGGTGTAAATAGGAGAGATCGAGTACGAAATACGATTAGTGTATGATAAGTATGAAATTGAAAAAAATGTTGTAGCAAAAGTTGGTGTTAGTCAGTTAAGATGGTTTCGGACATGTTGAGCGAATGTCTAATGAACGTTTGGTTAAAAATAATTCTTTCAACATGTCCGAACCATCTTAACTGACTAACACCGACTTTTGCTACAACATTTTTTTCAATTTCACACTCATCATACACTAATCTATTTCGTTCCCGATCTCTCCTATTTACACCACATACCCCACGTAAAAATCTCATTTCCACAGCAGTCATTCTCCGTTTATGCTTAATAATAATTATAATATTAACAATATATGATCGTCATATATTTCTGTAATATATCAAATTATTGTTATTCTATTTATAATATAAATAATCAATATCCATAACATATAAATACGTAATTTGAAATAGTTTTCAAAGGAATTTATTTGTTATTACATATTGTATGGTAATTAGGACATTACCGAAGTACCAGATGGTACATTATACATATGTATAATATACCACATATTTAATTCATGCATTTTGTGAATTGTACATCTTCCCATCATTGTAATTGTATGAGGTTGTATTCAAAAGTTACCAAACAATTGTGTTCAATTGTGAAAAGAATTAAAATTATAGCCGTAACTTACAATAATAAAAAAAAACAGGTATTATTCACACGAGCGTGGAATTTAACAATTATTATAAAATGCATTTTTTTTCTCGGTTTAGCACAAATTATTCTTTTTTTTTTTTTAGAATTTTTATTTTTGTGATAATAGTTCCTTGTATTTTACTCAATTTTACAAAACTATTTAAAAACTAAAGAAAGGTCCGTTACCAATAAAAGATTGAAAATCTCTGTTCTCTACATTTCCAATAAAAACAACTTGATAAAATATGTGCCAGAAAAATTGAAGTATGTTAGCTAGTAATTTATTTATATGAGTACGTACAACACAAATGACATAGAAAAGAATGTTTTATTGATAAAATACTGTTATTTCTTGACCTCTGTCAAAAGAACGCATTACATTTAGAAATAATTCAATATAAAAACTATGACATTGTATTATCATTCAAATTATATTAGTTAAAAACGAATGTATATATTATGTAAAAGTACAGAAAAGTGCACTATAATAATATAATAAATATAATAAATATAATAAATATATTATATACTGTAACAGAATAACTATTCCTAATTTTCAGAAATGATAGAGGGCTATTATTTCTAATAAAATGTTCTTAACTTAACTACTCTTTGATGTTTTGATTAAGATTGTTTTTAACGATAACTAGTGTATCTTGGCACCGAGAAATTTCCGGACACTAGTTTATTAATAAAAAATGTTTCTCTAAGTGCACTCTATCATTACTCTATATTACTGATATATTTACATGAAAGAAAAATATTCAAATTTAAATTCACTGTAAAAATTTTTTTGTGTAATTTTACTATAAAAAGCCATTACATAAAATGTAATTCTACAGAAGTTGTAATATTACTGAATATTATCTGTAATATTACTTAAATTATTCTGTAAAAATGCTATTATAATATAATTATAATTTTAATGCTACACAAGTAATATGGAAAATACATAATATTATCTGTTGTAGCACAAATTTAGATAAACTATCTTGAAAATATATCTGCTATTTTATTTTATGTAATATTTTAATTACATAATAGTTTTATGAAGTTTACAGAATAAATTTAGTAAATTTGCATTACAGAGAAAATTATATGATTTTTACTATAAAAAATATGTAAATTCACAGCCTTTTTTACAGTATACCTATATATGTATATTAAAAAGAAAATATGTTAAAATAAAATTTGTTGCTGTTCGAGTGAAGGAAATATTTTAAGGCCATTTTAGACGACAATAATTTGTTAATAATTCATGAATAAATATTTCAAATAAGTCATCAATAAATATGTGAGAACAGATTTGTGAAAACATACGAATTCATGTAATCTACTGATTGGCAATATTTGCGACTATTTGCTGACAGTTGGTAACAGTGGTAGACGACATGAATGCGTATGTCAGAAAAAATAAATCAATTCCAAATATTTATTCACGATTTATTTCAAATAATTATTAATAAATTATTAATATTAATGTCAAAAGATAAAATTTTGTTCTTGGTTCCTGAACCTGCGACTGAAAAGTCGAAACGCATCATTGTTAAAAACAATAACGAACCTGATAGGAAATTTAATAACATTATTAATAAATTATTACCGTCTAAAATGGCCATTATATTTGTAAAAAACTATATATATTTTTTAAATAATACTAAAAATACGTTTTAAACATTTTTAGAAATTTTTCTCTAAAGTTACTCATGTGTAATGGTCCATTGCAAAGTAATTTGGTTTAAGAAAATTTCACTTTGTAAAATTTAATACATTCACCATTCATTTTGTAACATATACCTTCGTAAATTATGCTAAAACAACATTAGGATACGAGAGTGTTTTTTTTTTTTTTAATTTCTCTTATTTGTAATATTAATTTACACTTGATATTTCGTTGGGTATCATCAAACATCATAAAAAATCAAATAATATATATATATATATATATATATATATATATATATATAAATAATATAAAATTATATAAATATCATATAAAATACAAATAACTAAAACGAATGTCCATATCTTCTTAAACACAAAAACATTTAAAAATCTATTATCATTATTATAAAAAATATAATATTCCAATCGAAAATAACATTTTACATTTTACAAAATATGATTATTATATACACAAAATTATTTTGATTAATTTTATAGTTTGTTGTAGTTCATTAAAAAAAAATTTTCAAAAGTTACTATATTTCGCACAACACGTTGTTAATTGACAATTCTCCATATCCTGCTAAAAAATGTTGAAATTAAAACAAAAATTCCAGAATTTTGTATGTATTAAAACATACTTACATTACATCACATTCTAAAATTTTTATTTTAACTTGAACAATTTTTTAAAACAAAAAAAGAATAATCAGTTAATAGTATGATTAAGTCATCATATCAACCATCTCAATCATGATCAGCTAATAACGTTTTATGCAATAAATCTTCTACTACTAAAATTATTAACAATATATGATAAATAAAAATTATATATTCGAGACATATAAGAACTAAAAATAGACATATTTCTACATATCATTTATTTAATTACATATATACATATTTATATAATCATTTAAATAGTAATTTCAGCAAAACTACAATCTCATGTGATTTTCATTTCGTAAAAAGCAGAATGATTCACCAGAAAATGTATACGTTAATCAATATAATAGTAAATAAAGACTTATCAATTTTTGTCACACGACTATGTGAGTCATTGTGCATATATACAAGAAATAAAAAATTCTATTATATTTTTAATTTCACATTTCATTATTATAATGTATATTGCACATTACATTACACATACCTACACATTTTTTTCACATTTAAATTTATGAAAAACGAGCTATTTTGGTATAGCGTAAAATTATTCAAATAGAACATATAAATATAAGTATGTAAATATAAACATTTCACTAAAATTTATACAATTCATTAGAACATTATAAGTTTTTTTCTATTTTTAAATCAATTTTCTACAAACTTCGACCACGTATATATATATATATATATATATATATATATATATATATATATATATATATATATATATATATATAATATGATAATTTTTAATAGACCTATATATTGCAATTTCAATTGAATTTTTTTTAAAAACTATACATATTTTATGAAAACTATTTTTTTTTTGTTAAATATTTACTGTACAAACAGTACAGATATTCTTTTAAAATTGTATAAAATTAAAAAGCTCTAAGGCGTAATAAGGTAAGTATATATTAAAATAAAAATAAAATATGTTAAAATAAAATTTGTTAATGTTCGAGAGTGAAGGCAATATTTTAAGGCCAACTTAGGTAATAATTTTGTATCATTTTTACCTGATAAAGGCGAACGTTGAATTCGTCGAAACGTCGATTATTAATAAATATTAATACAGAACTATAACCCTAAAAACGTTTTATTTCAATATAATGAGTTCTAAAAGATTTTTTACTATGTTAAGTATATATTAATTTAAAATGGAAATTAATATTATAATAGAGTTAAATATCTACATACTTTTTTTATTTTTTGCAATTTTATTTATATTTTCAGTATTAATATTAAATAGTAAATTATTATAAAAAAAAATTACTAGCCTTTAAATCAATTTTTTGAGTTTCAGTGCTTTAATATAAGTATAAGTCGGAATTAAATAATGATTACGTAGTGATAGTAATAAAAATATACGTCTTTATGATATTTTTTTCGTAGATATATCGGAATATGACAAAAAGTTCACTAATTCTATAATTGACGTGACGAAATGTGTACGGCGTATTTCCATAAAAATGCATATAATTACAATGTTTCGGTACAGTTCGATCAGAATCTCGTGGTTATAGTAAAAATAACATGCTTATGATTTATGATAATATTTAAGGGTAAAAAAATTGCTTATACATTTTTTATGAACGATACTACCCCATTCATGGTTCCCCAGACTGCAACCGGTATGCCATGCACGTAACATGTTTGCACGAATATACTATTGTCGTTTTTTGAACCAGGAAATATTATTCATGCGCCAGGAATTTCTCGAATTAAAAAAAATTTGAGGGCTCCACATCATATTTATTAAGATATTTAGAAAAAAATTCATTTTTTATAAAAGAATTCAAATTACCATTACCTAGACCTCGAATTTAGCTCGAGCTATAGAATACTTTCCAAACCTCTTGCCACATGCGCAAAGAAGTAGCTTAAGGGATAACTTTGGTAATAATCGAATAACTTAGAAACAAGAAATACAATTCTAAAAACGAATAAGATATTTGAACATCATACTCATCATACATCATACTCTAGGTTCATGTGGATAAAATACCGTCAAATATATACATAATATACATAAAATATTATGAAACGTACAAAGTACTGATTACATATTTATTTTTGTTTTCCACATTTATGTCAATTTATAAACTGCTCCCATCAGTGGCGTAGCCAGAAACATGTCATGAAGGGGGAATGGGGGGGGGGGGGTTACTAAAGAAATGATATAATATTAATCAATAAAGTTAATACTATAATTTGTATAAAAAAGCAATAAAAATTATTTTTATAAAAATGAAAGTAAAATAACATATTTCACATATGTATGTTTTTGGTAGCTGAAGTTCTGGGGGGGGGGGGGAATAACTCCCCCCCCCCCGTAAACGACATTGAAATTGTAATACTATGAATAATAATATAGTTTAGGATGAGCTTATGAGAAACTTGTTATTTACAAATAATAATAAGTTCATACGATGAAGTGTCTGTCTACGTATTATCATAATTAATATGTACAAATTTTTTAATGCATTTTTATTAATAATGCTTTTCGAATTTCCGAAATGTTTTTAAATTTGTAATCTACGTATTTGTAACAATGTTTAATATATATAACTGATTAATTTTATAATGTAATATAACCTTTAAACCTGATGTTAATTGCTGATGATGACTTTTGTATCAAAATTGAAAAGTCGAAACGTCCAATATATTTTTAAATGCTAAACTATATTACCAAAGGAACACCATTGAAGAATATAAATAATAATAGTAATAATTACTCTACTAATACAATAGAATATAGAACACAATGTGAAAATACTTGAAATATTTCATAATAATAAAACAAAACAATTCCAGAAATCTTTTTTTACAATGTGTGTGGTTGGTGTAATAATAAATGTGCTTTGCTGCCTTGAAAAGAAAAACATTAAAAGGTCATTATACAATGTAAAAAAAATTGCGCGCATTTATTTTACTGTAAACAAATTATTATCACATTAAAATATTACTTTAATATATTTTAATGATAACGACAAAATATGCATAAATTACGAACAGCTTTCAAATTTTATTGTGCGTCTAAGTTTTGCGTTCACAAAATATAACTATAAACGCAAACTAAAAACGATATAACAAAATTATTTATGGTATTAAAATCTTCAATAAAATATAAAATAAATAACTTTTTTCTCTAGTTTTGTAAAATAACAAAATCAGTCAATTTTTTATTTTTTAAATTGTTTATAACAAGTGAAAATCAGTTTGCTGCGTTCGATATATCTCAAACAGTTAATACACAAAATTGTGTATTTTTCATATCCTTAATAACATAAAAAATCCAAATAAAGAGACAAGGAAAATGAATCATTCTGTATTAAATTTACTAATTTACTGTATTATGAAACTATATGTTCCAATTCCAGACTTTAAAACAAAAAGATTTATTTAAAACAAAATATTCCATTTTTCGTTAATTCCATCTTAAGTTAAAACAATTGAACATTAAATTCCCACATGATTCATAAAATAAAAATTACTATTTTTATAAATAATATGTTAAAATACAAATACAATAAATATGTAAAAATAATGATGATGAAAAGAGTTTGTGCCACACCCTTTTGGGTACATGGCGTGATTGTGTATGTATGTATGTAACGTACTCATTGAACAATATACTATAAATAAATTTAAATTAATAAAATAAATATAAATATAAAATTAATATATAACATTAAAAGAAAAACTGTTTCCTTCACGTGATGTCTGTACAAACACATTCAATTAATTTGTCAAATTAATAAATTAAATAATAAAAACCTACGTAGCAAATGCCTATTGTCAATTTTCTAATATTTGTGCAATAAAAGCAAGTAAAAACGCAGTATTTCTAATTAAATTAAACATCACATTTAAGCGAATTAACCATAGTTAAGGCTTTATGAAAATTAGGAATAACGGTTTAGAAATGTTATACAGTTTTAACGTAATACGCATATGTACAAATACAGACAGGATGACACAGTTGATTTGGAAATAGGAAAAAAAAAAGACATATAATTTTAAACTTTCTTGAATATCCTGCATTGCAATCTGTTTTTTTTATATATAAATTTTTGTTTGTTTCATATCTTTCATTAAAATAATGTTTATTGAAATTGTATTTTTACTTCTTAATTTTATCAAATATAAGTATGTTTTTTTTACATACAAGTGAGGTATAAACACTTAATGATTTTTAAAATAGCTTCTTGCTTCCTTAAAGATATTATTTATTTATAATAAGATATGTAATTGTTTGGAGTTTAATAAATTTGTCATATTTCATTTTCACTTTTGGCATACTTGAGGAGCTAACTTCCAGGACCTCTATGTTAAATGTTAAAAAGCAATGAAAAATATTTTTATATTTAAATACAAATTGTTTTAAGAAAATTATCGATAGAACTTTCTATATAAAAGTTTTTCCATTCTTATACATATATTTTTATTTATTAAATAATTGATTTGCAAATTCAAATAATTTAACTTTTTTCAATTGAAATAGTAATAATTAGAATTACAAAATATTGACGTTATACTGCTGGTCACGAGTTCCACTTAATTTTCACTAAAACTTTAATCTTTGTACACCTTGAACGTTTTTCCATTTATCTTTTAAAAAAAATCAATGGTATTAATTTGCTGACTTTAAAGGTTAATTTAGTTTAATTTTAATTACTTAAATTGTTTTTCGTAAATGCTATAATTACATGATCAATTATTATTCTTTTAAAGAATTATATATATATATATATATATATATATATATATATATATATATATGTGTTTATTCTTCTCTTGTGTTTGTCAAATTGATAAAAAATACGGGTCTCTTATTTTCAACTAAAGTTTAATGTTTAACAAAATCAATCACAAATTTCTGGATGATCCTATATTCAAATATTAAATTAATTATTAATTGAAATCTACTACGTGTAATTTTATTATTATTTATTATTACGTAAAACTAGTTACGTGTAACTTACATTTATCTTTATCAGTAATATCAGTATAAATAAAGAAACAACTCATAGTGTGTGTATGATAATTTTTTACTGAGGAAGTCTATAATTCAATAAGGTAATTAGGTATGTATTAACAAGTATTAATTCGTTCACAATAGTATATTGTACAACGAGCAAAGAATGATACTAATTTCCCACGGGTATGAAGATATTCGGCACGAGTTTTGACGAGAAATGAACATTTTATTCATATACTTTTTCTACGACTATACAACACGAAATATTTCAAATGCATTTTTTTTCTACAACCCTATTATATAAACAAAAAAAAAACTAGAAAACCCGTGACCCTTAAAGTATCACGTTTGAAGTCGAAAATAGTAATTAAATATATAAACATAATAAAAATAAATAAATAAACAAATAATAATAATAAAATATCAATTGCACTATTATATATTACTCAAAAGCAACACTTCTATCAGTATTGTACATAACTTCGCACAGCTGTTATTTGACATTTGCATTATAAACATAATTTTTCAAATTTTTGAGAAACAAGATGAAATCGTAGAAAGATGAAACTTGCCTAGTTTCAAATAGGGAATGAACCAATTAAAATGACACCACTCTCATCAAAATCGGTTCAGGGGTTTAAGAGGATATGCTGGAGATACATACATACAAACATTTGACAATTAGGGAGATTAATTGCAATTTTTATTTTATTTACAATATTAAATATAATTTTTTCGTTGGCATCGAATAAAAGAAAATATTTTCATGTATCAAAACTATTTTAATTATCTTATTTCAATAATTATTGTGTGACAAGCGAAAGTCGACCTTACGTTGACTAGTTACGTCACATAAATCAACAAAACTGCAAGGAAAAAAATCTGTACTACAATATGTACCTATATTGTAGTACAGATTTTCTGTAGTATTGTATAATGTACCACATATACTAACCAAAGATAGATTTCAGTATAGTCGTAGAAAAAAAAACAATTATAAAATGTTTTGAAGAATATTATTCGACTCTTTTGCAAAAATTAATTGAATCGGTGAGTTGAATAACAGTATAAGTCCCAAAATGGCGGTTTTAAACTGATATAGCCAAACTGTTTTAAAAGGCAAGACAAATGAATGGCACGAATAACAGTACAAGTCAATGTTTCTGTATGGGTTTTCTAGGGGGTACTTTTTTGCGAGTGAGTTGAAAAACAATATAAGTCCGAGACTTGTAGACAGTTTTTTCCACTTTTCTCAAAACTACAGTTTTGGACTTATACTGTTATTCAACTCACCAATTCAATTATATTCACCTAATACTATACAGAAATCATTTTAGTGTTTATAGATTAAATTTTTGCATCTATATCCGTGGAAAACTGGTATAACAAGCTATTTTATTTGAATTTTTTAGTATGTATTCGCTAGTTATATAAATAAATGTATTTATTGAATTTAAATCTATATACGAATTTTACATTGATTTTGTTTCTTTTCTTGCAGATATATGTTACGAATACGTAACACACACAGGTAGGTATAATACAAAATAACTAGCAACTCAAGCAATAAGAAGAGAAAGCCACAACATATTACGTTTACCAGTTATCAGCACCGTAGTAAGCTGTGAATTGCAAAAAGCAATTGTTTTATATTAACAAACGTGTTCTAAAAATAACACACGCCGAGATGTGTTTGCTCTCATATATAGATATAAATTTCTATGTTGTTTATTACGTATATACATACATTAATTTACCTACAAATCTAAATTTTTATTAATTTCTTAAACGAATGTCTAATAAACATTTGGTTAAAGGAATACATATGTGAATGATTTTGAAGGTATGCGTTTGCGTGAACGTCCGATGAACAGATGGAGTGGTATGATTGAAAGTGTTTTACGTAAGCGAAAGTTTCCAAGTAGTAGGAATATACGAGCATATAAGAAATATCATGCATGTGGATGAAGCTAAAGTTGCTTGTCTGGACAAGAATGTTTGGAGAAAACTGAATACGAGATATTGGAAAGAGTTTGTACCACAACCTTTTGGAAACATGGCGTGATTGTGTATGTATGTATTCAATTTAAGTGCGCCACTATTAAAGCTAGTTAATTAAATTAGCAAAAAATACCATTTTATATTTCAAAAAAAAAAGCAAATTTTTTTTCGGTGACATAATTTTTTTTCCATTTAATATTATTAAAATATTGAAAACTAAAATTAATATTCGTATTTAAAATATTGCAGAACAGCATTAAAATTTATCAAATTAAACATACTGTTTTTTTTACAAATTCAAATTCAAAACAAAATTTTTGCCATATTTTATACTTTCACGAAATAAAAACTTTTAAGTTACTTATAATTGATACTGCAAATTTGTTTTATTTTTAGGTTTTTATAATTAATTCTGTCTAATATGAGAGAGAAAGTTATTTGAAAATTTCTTTAGGATGTCTTTCCAAAACAAAAAAAAAAAAGAGAAAAGTTTCCATTAATTAAAATAAATATCATATTCAAGTATGCCGATTTTATTTAAAACTGAACTATAAACTAAGTTAAAAAATGCAGGACAGTTATTTTTTCTACTGACCTGTATTATATTGAAGTTTTGCAAACTGATTTTTACGGATTTTGCACCAAAATTTCTAAAATTGTACGACTATTACTAGAGATTTTATATAATTTTTAAAAAAATCGAATTAATTTTTGATTTTCATTAATTACATCAGATTATACAAATAGTTTCCCACGCGATGTAAAGTTTAAAGCAAATTAGTTCGGTAAAAGTAGGTAAAAAATTCATTGTAAAATTTGATAACAAATAAAATAATGTAAAAATATTAAAATGTTAGAAATAATATTTCTAAATTATAAAATATACAGAAAAATAATTATGAAAATGTGAATTAAGTAAATTCAAAAATTCGTAGTTAAAATATTTAATAGTTAGATCCAGAAGTTTCTGAATATAGAAAGTTCCCGTAACACTAAGAGTTATGTGAACATTATGCAGGAAGACAGGAATTTATAAATGTTGGCTTAGAACTATAGAAAGTTTAATTCATTTACACACAGTTTTAAATTAATATAGATAAATAAATTAATAAATAAATAAATAAATTTAAAACAAAAATTTCATCTAAATATACTTTAGTAATTATAATAATTTACAACCTACTTAATTTTTGTTTTTACTTTTTTATACAAAGCATATAGAAAGTATTGTTTTGAACAATTTTGAATGAAATTATATACGTGCTACGTGCGTATAATTATATCTGTGCTTACCAAAAATTTCAAATTTGGTATTTAAGTTCCCATATCATCTGCTGAATACGGTGATATTTTTCAATAAAAATCACCTAACAAGTAGTAATATTTTATTTAATGTATGACGAGGACACTATCTTATAATCTTGGATAAAAATTGGTTAAAGTCCTAAGTCATAGTCAAATCACAGTCCGTAAAACCAGTAAAGCAATATAAATAATTTTCAAAAAAAAAGCAAAAAATATATGCATTATGTAGCATTTTTTTCGGACACTTATTTGTTTGTTTTTATACAGAAATAAAACAAAAATACAATTTTTTAAAAATTATATAAACAATTATTGTATAAACAATTATTCAAACAATATTTTGATATCACTTTTATATCGAAACACATGAAAAAATTGTTATTTGTATTTTATTTCTTGATTAAATTTCACGTGTAGTGATCCAAAACGTCGTATTTTAATTTAAAAAAAATAATACAGAACGTTAACCATAAAGCCTTTTAATTTAATAGAATGAGTTCTGAAAGATTTTTATTTTGTTAAAACAAATATTATTCTTAGTTTAGTAATAGATATCTTAACATAATTGACAGAAATATAGCATTAGAACCAGGTTGTATAAAATGTTAAATACATTGGCCTGTATTACGATTTTAAAATTTGTTTTAATTAGTACCGGTTTTAAGAGTGTGTAACTGCCATAAGAACAGAACTAAACAAATGAACTAAAACACCAAAAATCGAACTCAGACATTGTCAATTAACAGCATAATTAAGATGTTTACCTAACCAATCGATTTGGTGTTTCGAAACAGTTTATAATCTAATCATGTATTACATGGTCAGTTAAAATTTTCTGAAAATGCAAAATAATTAAAAATAAATAAAATATATATATATATATATATATATATATATATATATATATATATATATATACATGTATGTATACGTTTTCACAAATCTTGTTCATACCATTAAAACATTAAGAGAAACCAAGATTCAATTTCTTTAAAATAAAAATAAAATATAATTCTAATTATGGAATATACATATATGTCTACAAATATAGAAATCCGCTGAAAACTTTAATTTATTACTCAAAATATTTCCATAAACCGTATTTATTTTTTCAATATCTAGAACACGGATATCAATTTGTCGGTCCAATATACTGATTTTCACGTCTCTATTTAGTGATTTTTCCGGATTTTTCCTGTTACAATCATTTGATAACCTCATTATGGAATTTTTATAAAAATATATTTACAATTTGTATTATTTTAAATATTTTATATCAGTCACTATTTACATGCGTGTTATTATTTTTTTTTATTATTATTATTTGATTCAAATAAAAATAAAAGTTTTCCTTTGAATACAATATTGAAACAAATTATTCTGATATACATTATCACTGGAAATAAATAAACAAAATATAAAAGTAGGAAATTTAAAGTGAAATACATGATGTAATTTTTAAAATATGACGTGTCCTTAATAAATAAAACAAACCCTATGACATGGTGACGTCATTTGTGTACGACACGTTATATTATTTGATTTGTTCAAATCATTCTAAACCAATAGTGTTTACGATTTGTATATTGTTAGCATCTTTTTTTTATAATTTTTTTTTATTTTTGCGTATTTGAAAAACACCTGACTGTGACAAATCTGAATTGGTGATTGGAAAATTTGTTCTGCTTGAAAATAATCGAAACGAATTTTGTTTACAGTCATTGCATGGTGACAATGCAGCAAATATTATCGGAAACTATATAGTTTTTTTTATTTAATATAACAAATAAATTTCATGTAAAATGAGGGCAGAGTGCCAACTAGAAATCTCCTGCAATGCCGCTGCGAGGGCGGGACATACCTTCAAGGTCATGCCGTTAGCGTTCAGCATCCTTAATCTTATGAAACATATTGCACAGAATACAAGAATATTACGTTCACTTAATTTATTTATTTCGGAAATCTATATTGAGCAATAAATCTTTGATCTGTTCAAAACTGAATAAATTATACTACGTATAGGTTAATAAACTCACCCAAACGCAATGAGGTTCTTGTAACATAAATGTGACAACTTCTGTAATATGGTATTGAAATGATCGTTTGTCATTTGTGGCATTTTTCGAGAATTCGTGTCCCATAGTTCGAAAAAAATGCTGTGTCCCCGTATCAACCGAGGGTGTCGTTGATGTAAAGTTTGTTTTCCAATTCGGATCACTTGTGACTTGAACGGCATAGTAAACAGATGCAGATAATAACAAAACACTCACAGCTGTATATTCACGTAAACTTGGTAGCGGTAAACGGTCCAAAAGTATCACTGGCATTTTAAGTATATTTAATTAAGCGCAATGTGACAACACACACCATATCACACCGGGAACCACGATTCACCGAAACTGATTTTCGCGTTGCGAGACGAGTGCCGTATGATATTCGCCTCCTTCTCGACGATTTGACATATCGAGACAAACAACGTTTAGTCAATGCAGACGACCTTCGTATACGTTTCGACTCAACTTCACGCTGCGAAATAACCGAACAAATTTATAACGGTGTAATAGAGGTGGTACATATACGTGGTGGTATCATCTGACTCTGTATTACACGCAATTTGCAAAACACCACAGGTATTTTAACGTTCAATGTTTTATCAACATATGCCAATAAGTCGGACTATATACTGACATCTAACGTGTAGCTGTTGCACTAATATTTAAATGATATTACCTACTGTTAGCATTTTGACATTTCATTTCCACTATCAAATACACTATCATAAACAATACAACAAAATTTTAAATTTTTATAAATTAAAATGTCTTTACCATGCAGTTATACTCCAAACTATTATTCGATAGAAGATATTTTAGCCACACAAGAACGTGTACCATGTAAATTTTTACAAAATGTTCCAAAGTTAGGTATGGTTAATGTATTTTCTTTATTTAGAATTTTCAATATTTTTGTTTTATTAAAATTAACAATAATTGTTTCTTTTGTTTATATAAAAGGCAAACTGGATTCCGCGTCTGAAAGTAATGATTTAAAAGCAGGCACTGAATTGGAATTACCGTTATGGTTAGCACAGTCTGTATCAAGTGGTAGACAACCAATTGTTGCAGTAAGTTTACCAAAAATATATAAAGAGGCTTATAGAGAAATATTAAAAGCAGATGCCAGTGTAGTGGATTTACACAATTTTAATTTACATTTCTATGAATTTGGAGGTTATTTGAGAAGGTTTGATCCCCGTGGTGACGTCAGAGACTGTTTAGAGCAAGTAAATATTAATTTTATTGTATTTTTATTTATTATATTTTCTTTCTAATATTACAGACATTTCAAAAAAGGTTTCGAAAATTATTAGATTTGTGTGAACATACGTTTATTGATCCGAATGCTGTTAGTAAACTTGATTTATTAGAACGACGCTTATACCAAGAAAGTCACAATGCTAAAACAAAACTTAATGCATGGTTGACGGAAAGTAAAGTTCCACTAGTAGCAGCAGAAATGGTCATAAGTCATAAAAAACGGAAACGCATGGAAATGGAAATAAATTAACAGTTGCTAGAATTAAATTACGTATTTTCTATTATTTAAACTATACTTTTTATGTAAAAATATTTTTATACCCTATCGTAATATTAATAAAATAGACGTTTGTATATTGTAAAGGACGATTTTTTAAACTATAGTTAACTACAGAATAAATGCAATCCAAAAGTATATACTTACATTTATTACATGGTTAACTATTTCACATCTCATTTGGAATTGTAAATACCGGTTCAAAATAAATAAAATGTATTTGAAAAAAAATAAATAAAAATCTTTTATGAATGATTTATTTACTAAATTGGCAAATAGAATAACATGATTGTCATGTAATTTTGTACATAGAGTACCGTTTATATAGCACAGCCATGTTATGAATAATGAATTGTCTATGCAGTTAGTAAACTGTAACATAAATCCTTAATTCTATCAAACAACAAATTAATGCTTAAAAACTAAGTCCTGGTGATCCGTAATTATAATATTACTTAATAACTGGCCACCGTATTAGTTCTATTTTTCTTAACTTATTATTTTTACGATACTAGCAAAAATATCAAAAATTTATTAAAAATAACAATATTGCCACTGCCAGCCTTGATTTTTTTTATCATCGAAAATATCTATAAATAAACAAGGTTATTTAAAGTATCGAAAATAATTTGGATTATTTGCATTGAAATGGCATTCCAATTTCATTAAATTTCGTTATTTTATATTGCTATATAAGATAGAAAAACTTTTAGAAATACATGACAGCCTTATGCACATACATTAAATATTTACGAGAATTTCTTATTTCTCAGCTTTCTCAATATTTCACGCAAAAAAGAATTACTAAATGATTAAAAAATAGTAACCTAACGTATACGATTTGGAAATATTTATTAATATTTATATCCTATTATATTTCAAATATACATTATTGAGCAAAAATCCTTTTACTTTTTACAATTAAACTATATAATATATAAACAATTCTCAAGTACAAAACAAAATAAAACTAATCTATGGAATAATAAATCACTAAATACTACTCGACAATTTATAAACTAACTAAACACTAACAGCCTGTGAAACGTATAAAATATATATATATATATATATATATATATAATATTTACATAATATATCATTAACATCTCTCAACAAATAGCTAGTAATCAAATATATATATAACAACCTTTTAAATGTGAGCAACGCTTTCATAATTCTCTTAAATATATTTAAAAACTTAACAGTTTAACAGTCAATCAATATTTTTTCGGAATGAATCGTCGACAGGCAAAGAAAAAGAGAGAAAAAAACTATATATATACAGGATAATAAAACTTAACTAACTAAAAACAAATAATAAAGAAAAAAATATGCAAATTGAATTGTGTACTTAAATAAAATAAAGTAAAAAATATACCTCAACTAAATCAACATTTTTAAATAAGTTTAACATTGTCATTATTAAAAAGAAAAACAAAACTTAATAATACTAGACAAAAATTACATCATTTGAAGTCGTGATTTTTGTTTAAAATTATAAAATTTCTTAATAATTGTAGCACGCAGTCATTTTAATTTTTATTTGGTGTAAAATTTCATAAAATATATACGATAGAAGTATAGTTTAAGGCACAAATATTTTTCTTACTACAATTAGTTTTTACTTTGATAATGTATAACAAATCAAATGTTGATCATGCGAATAAAAATCATTTAATATATAAATAACATAAGTTAATGACAAATATCCCAAGTCAAAATTCTATACTTATACGTAAAATATATAAAATAAAAATATCAATAATTATTGGCTACCAAGAAGATAACAACTTTCTGACAATATTGTATTTCCAGTTGTCTTTTATTTATGTATTACTAGCATTTACGAAATCATTATTTAATGAACAATGTTTCAGAATTATTATAAATCAAATAAAACTTTGATTTACAATTTGAAGAAAACGTTTTTTAATTAAACTGAAAGATTGTCTATAGATAACTTATATAATCGTTTAAAATTGATATATAAAAAAACGAAACATTTGATCCACTGAAATCAGTCTTTAAAAACTCGGTTCAGTTTCAAGCATGGGCTCCTGTTTAAAGGCAATCCGATATGTATCGTTATCGGCAATCGAAATATCGCGCATAATCATAACCGTTTCGCCGTTATTTGTCGGGCTTGCCAAATTCGTGTTTATGATTTGGCTACTCGGACTGGAGCATTGTGTTATGGCACCGGGCGGAGTCAATGGACTATCGGGTGAATCACTTGTACTTTGGTAGCTGCCGGGACCGACTGGAGCGCTATTTGTTGCAACAACACTTTGACCACCATTTTCTGCAGTTGCACCTAAAATTGTAGATTTTTTTAATTCTTAAATATAATTTACTTTATTAAGCTTTTTCTATATACTATACAAAAAAATTACTAATCAAATACGCAAGAATTTGTGACCAATATTAAATTTTGGCAAATATATAGTTAATTTAATTTATGAAATAATTACAAATCAAATTTAAACAAGTGATTTTTTAAAATTCCGGATCAATTTTTAATCAAATATTTCAAAAATAGCTAGTATTTGCAATTTAGTTCATTTTGCGTAAGGGGTTACGATAACTTTTCTTTTCTTCATAAAAAGATAGTTCTATCATTTTAAAATATTTATTTTTTAAACTTTAATTGAAAAATTTATAACAATAACAAACATATGCCCGCTTATTTTTTATTAAGTTTCAATAAATATATAAATATGTAATATTTAATTTTTTTTTTCTTCAAAATCAAGTTTTTGAACTGACGGCCAAAATATCTCCTATACTGTCAAATTTAACAAATTTTTATACAATTAATAATAATATTCTTAACCATCATCTGAAATATCAATTTTGTAATGATATGTTTTGGTTTAAAATGCCATATTTTCCTAACTAACTTCTAGAAAAAAGTTATGTTCTTTAAAAGGCATGTGTAAACAATGAAATATATCTCCGTCATTTTAAATAAAAATATTTTTATTTTTGTTTTATAAATTCCTTTCATAATAAATGGTAAAAAAATTCATTTCAAAGTAGTAGTTTTTTTACTACATATTTTTTTAATTGGTACCCATTATTTTTTCGCTACACAGATAATGTAACCCCTTAAATGAGCGTTGTTTTCCCGTGTTTACACTTTTTTTCGTTTGTTCGACGTGTGATTCTTTTTTATCAGTTTTTTTTTTTTGTAAATATGATGCAGAAAACTCACACGTAAAACGTATAGTGCAAACACAGGGTTCGGTTACTTCGCTCAGCAACTGTAGTTTACAAAATACTAGCCAATGTTTTATTAAATTACTGATAATTATAAAACAATATGATTTGGTACACTAACATAGTATATATTTGCTTTCTAAAATAAAATATAAACATGAATTAAAAAAACAAAACAAAACAGAACAGAAATAAGATTCAATTTCCAATTAGATATCAATAAACTAATGTATAATTATTCTTTGATTTATTTTATTGAAAATATTTGTTGCGAAGAAGAAAAAAACACACCTCCTAAAAGCATTTCTTGCAGAAGACTATCGATATGGGCCATTCCAAATAATTTGGCAAATTGAATTTGTTCAATCATCTGCCAAGTAATTGATTGTAATGCTGGCAACGTGAGTAGGATCTCACCGAAACGGCCGCGGCTCTCGTATTGTCGATCACTTATGTAATCCTCCAAATTTATTTGAATCTGATATCGCAATGCTTTAATACGACTTGGTTCACTCAAACCTTTCGCATCTAAACAAAAATAAGAATCGATCTATTATTAATTACACTCATTTCACAATACTATGAAATCATATTCAGAATTATCTACTTTATTTACGATTTGAATAAGAACATTAAAAATACAATTATAATTTCAACTGTTATGTGTAAAGGTACGCAAGAATAAGAATTTAATTTTTAATACAAGTTAATTTAATTTCAATAGTCAATGCATAAAATATAAGTTCTGACTCTAATGCTATTTTTTTAAAAATTTATTACGTTGTAAACAATAAATATTTTGTAACTGAATTCCGGTTATAATTTTTATTTATTATTAAAATAATAATAAAATATTACTTAAAAACAATTAAAATTTATATATATTATAATTTGAATTTAAATATGATTAACAAACAAAAATATTTCAATAATTAATTTATGATTCAATAAATAAAAGGATTAATTATTATAAAATTAATACATTACTGCAAAATATTAATTGCCGGTACCAAATTTAAAGTTACGACTGTTTTATCAATTTGTATTAAAAATCGAAACAAAATCTATTATTTCAATAATCTTAATATTATTTTTGTCAGATTATATATAAAGAATATTATAAATTTTTTATCTTTTAAGAAACTAAATATCTTTGATTATTATTTTAACAGTAAATTACAGGTATTTTGCATTTAATTAGAGATTTGTTCCTATCATTGTTCCTATCCTTATAAATAATTAACAAATTTGTATCGATTCTTACTTGGATCAAAGAATACTATGGCTTTCAAGCAAGCAAATTCGGTATCATCCATTTGAACTTCAGTCATTGGTTTGACCAGTTCATCCATGATACGACTGCCAACACGACTTATATCCAAATCGGGCGATATACGGGAATCTGATAACACAACAACTACCATTGGAGACGGTTAATAAACATTGGAAAACGCAAATCTTTCGCATATTTTATATGATCTTTTTTGTCACACACACAGTGGCCCCCCTTTACGAACATTTATTAAATAATAAATTATTGATACATATAATAACCATATATTTTATTAGTTTTGTTCGTAAATATTAACCATGTTAGATAAATACAGGTAATGACAAATATGTAAACGTTCAATGATTAATTATTTATATTTAAATAAAAATGAAATACACAAAACATTATAAAAAATGAAATATTTCATCAAAACTTAGTGAGAATAAGGTACATATTTGTCGCAAAAAATAAATTATTATTGATAAAAACAAAATGATTCAAATTCAATAATTTGTTATTACGTTAGAAATAATATAATATTAATAATAAAAAAAAAAAAAACAGAACAAAAACGAATTCATGCAATACAGAAAAAAATCAACAACAAAATATATCATGCAAAAACACCACTGTGATACATATAAAATTGCTCCAAACATGCGTTATATAATTACCTATTATCTACCACATAAATCAGTAAAATGTTTAAAAATGTAATATTTTTAGTTTTATAAACCCAAGGTTATAAAAATAAAAGTAAATATACCTTAAAATAATTTTCTATACATGTTTAGTTTCGTTGAAAAATAATCACATATAAATTTTATTAATTTTAATTTTAGATTACTAAATAAATTAGTTTAATTTAAGCTGTCAGTTATTAATTGAAATAAACCTTACTATTGACAATTATAATTCCAAACTAACAATTATTTTACCAAAAAAATGTATAAAATATTCTTAGTTATAATATATTTAATAAATTTGCTAAACAATTTTTTTTTTAACAAAACAAAAACCCAAAAAATTGTATTAAAAAAATAAGCGAAATTTTAATGACTTGTCTTTCTTGTTTAACCAGTTAAATGACGTATTATTATAAGATATATTTACATTTTTTTGTCATATTTATGCCACTGTAAAATTTGATTATTTACCTGGACAGTGTTTCGTTATGATACAGTTGTTTCCTAACAATAAAATATCTTTAAGATGCATTGATCTTCTGGCAAGGCCCAATAGTAAATGCTCGCCAGCATGAGCCCTTAATAAAGCGACCTAAAAATAATTTTTCCATTATCAATATATGTATAAAGAAATCGTGAAATTTTCAAATAATTGGTAATGTTTTATTACGAGTAACTGAGTTTGGAATGATTGAGTGTTTCTAAGTGGTAATAAAAAAGTAGTAGTCATCCAATATTTTTTTTAAGTGTTCAAATACAGAGAAAAAATTGAAAATAATAAAATTCATAATTGCTTTTTTGCCACACCATATTTCGACGTCACACAACTAGTACTTAAAAACATTATTAAGTAACTACTAACGAACTAGATATAAATACAAAAAAAAAATTCACAATCTTTATAGCACATTAATACATATTTTTCATTATCTAAATTAGTTCAATAGTAGAACAAGAAACTTTAAAAGAATTACAAAGACAATTCAATTTCAATGAAGTCAAAAAATTTGAATTTTAAAAGTTCTTCCATTTATATTGTTGAATATTATAAAAATATCTGTATTGTGTTTATATTATACATATAAAACATCAACTGAATTTATGACTAATTACTTATTATTCTAACAAGATGAAGGCGTATATAAGTCAGAACATCATACAAATAAAAAAAAGAACAATAATTATTTTTATATGCAAGGGAAAAGAATAATTAATGACAATATAAAATAATGAATTATTTATGTTTATATCTAATTATGAATAATAAAAATTAAAAAAACTGTATCGCATACCTGATCGTCCAGTTGTAATTCCGTAAATGCTGGTATATATTTCGCCCACTCGACTAAAATTAACAATTGTTGCTTCATAGAATCACATACATCGTTTATACCAGCTATTTGTTTATTAGATAAGTCAAAATCACTAACAGGTGAACCCATTTGCTGGAAATACAAAATTACATTAATATCATTTCTTAAGTCAAAATATTACCTACAAAAGCTAAATATAAATAGTATATGTATATTTTATCTTATAAAAATGCAGTAAAAACTGTTTTAAAATAATAAAAAATTAACACAAGACTCTTGGTTTTTTTGTTTCAAATTAATTTTTTATTTATAATATTTTAATATACAATGTACATTTCGGCTTGTTAGGTCATCATCAGGTGACGAATGTGTTATACATTCGTCAAACAAGCCGAAATGTACGTTGTATATTAAATATATAAATAAAAAATTAATTTGAAACAAAAAACCAAGAGTCTTGTGTTTATTTTTTATTATTTTAATAATGTTTCAACTAGTCCCTACCACCGTGTCCGTCCCAGTTATTAAAAAAGCTGTTTTATTCGGCATTGTATTAAAAACATCATCAGCAAAAATTATAAAATTTTAGTATTATATAAATTTTAGTATTATATAAATTGAATTTTAACTTTATTAAATACAAAATATGAATATAATGTTTATGTTAAATTTTCTTTTGTCTTTATTTAACACATAAAATTTTCTATTTATTAAAAACAGAGCAAAAGATTGTATGGTATCACAGAGCTTAAAAATGATACCAGAATACTACTGAAAAAATCTTTATTTGGAACCATAGAGGTTCCGCGCGTGCCAGATAAAAAAAGTTATAATGAGACTTATTTAATATGTAAATTGCATAATTAAGATAGAGGAAGTTGTATACTATTTACAAATTAGAATTAAGGTACATAATAAGATGTATACTCACTTCTAATGCTGCACCAACTTGTCTTGATAATAATTCGGCATTTAATAAACAGTTGACTGATAAACCATTCCCTGAATTGTTTTCTTCGTAACTTGGTCTTCTGCAACTTATTCTGTCTCGTTCATTTTGCACAGCTGAAAATTTAAAAAAAACAACATATATTTGTATTGCATACATTTTTACTATTCTCAACTGAAATTAATTTGATTTCATCGGGTGACGAAATTTAAACTATTCGGCAGTGATTTCTAGTTTGACAAAAATTATTCAAATTTACTTTTTTTTTAACTATAAAATAAACAAAATAGGCACATATTCACAACTCCTGTTGGGAATTAATTTTATTTAACTTAACATCTTTGTTTCATTATTTGCTTGTTTTCAAATTTTCCATTCAATTTCCTTAAAATTTTGCATGTACATGCTTATTTCCAATGACAATACAATATTTCATCAAAAAACTCATCAACATAGAGACTATTTTGAAATGGTTTTTTTTTTAACAAAGTCATAACAACTAAAAACATTTAGCAAAACTGTTGTAATAATCAGTAGAAAAAATCACTACAATTTTATTTTACTTTTTAATATAGATTTGGATAAAATCGTATCACTGAAACACTTTTCTTTATGCAATTTATTTTCAAATTAAGTTTTTTCTGTTTTATATTATTTTTGTCACATCTGACATTTTCAATCAATACAAAATTAAAAGTTAAATAAAACTTAAAAATAATAATAATATAATTATTTTTTAACTAAAAAAAAAAAAATAAACTTCTAACAGGGCTTATAAATAAGTCATAATATCTAAAAATATCTGTATATAGTCTTGATAACGACCTTAACTTCTGCATATTGGAAAACATTTTTTCGGTAGAGTCCACAAATCCTATTCGAAAGAATCTTATATGTGACTTCATTACTTTAATTATAAAGTTATTAAACATCATATATAAACAAGTTTTAAATATTTTATTTAACATATTAGAAATAATGTAATTTTAATTTATAATAATAAAGTACCAATCGCACTTTAAAACACCTGGTTAACTTTCAGTAAAAGAGTATATTTTCCGAATTGCGCAACAAATTAATTTTATGAATTGTAATTGTCGCATTGTATTTGATTGCCAACATAAAAGGACACCATAACGTTCTAATGTGACATTTTGGAAATCGTTAAGTTGCCAAAAAAAGTGCACACCATTTATTAGCACCCGATACTGATTCAGTTGACACCAAATTCTCTAACCCAGTTTCATTATAGATTTTTTTTTTAAAACGACTTAAGTTTTTTACCGATAATTAATATTAGTTGACGTTATTCACCTATATTCGATTGAGAAACATTTTGTCGTTCAGATGAATCTTTTTTTTTTCTAAAATGTTAGGCGAAAATAATTGGTAACATTATTGCATCAACAGATGGATTTCGTTGGCCAAATGCCCAGCTTTACGGATTATTTTCGGTATCTTTTAATGTCTTCGCGACGTCAGAAATAAGTCTTCTTTTCTAATTTTAACGCAGAATTATTATGAATATCTAGCGAGTGTTTATGTTAACGTAATTCATTCATTCTTACGTAGACTATCACAAATAGTTCTAATACGTTTCTTAGAATTAATCCTTTATTTCTTTAAATTTACCTTTTTTATTTATGACGCAGTTTACTACTTCTACTTTTTGATATAAATCCATTATTTATTTTTAATTTATTAATTTCTAGACACTCTGTAGAAAATGTATAGCTAATTATTTTTTCAATTAATTAATGAGAAATGTATTTGAATTTTTATTATTTAACAGCAATTCTAATATTTAAAAACTATAGTAAAATATAAACAATATTTATTTAAAATGTAAATATTAAATGATAATGGTTGTTTCACAATTATGTTTTAAAAAATGTTTTAGTTTAAAGTGATTTTGACACATGCATATTTCAAAGCATTTTAAGAGCTACATTTTGCTCCGTTCGGATATAGAAGTGCCAGGTGCAATAATAAAAATACGAAATAGAAAAATTAAACATATACACAAGAAAAAACAAACATGATTTTTTTCTAATATCACTTGTGAAATCATTAGATGATACAATATTTCAACAAAAAATAATTTTGTTAATTTTTACTGAACTACTTTATACAAAAAAAAATTACATTATAATTTGAAACAACTTTAAAAAATTAGATATTTTATTGAGAAGAATAGTTTCAATAAAAATGCCATATGAATTTAGATACCATTTCAATTTGTTGAAAATTAAATTAAAATTTTATTAGTGTATTTTTATATTTTATATTTTTATATTTTATTAATTCTGTCAAAAATTTTAAATTGCCATGTTGATCCAATAGAAGAAAACACCCGCTGGCGAAAACAAAACTGTTATTAAACTTATTACATGTTAAGAAAAACATTGTTATCTTGTAATTTTTTAACTTAGAAGAAAAATTTTGTGTTCAAATATATCAAACTACAACAAAATTGTGTTAAATTTGACAAATCATAACCAACAGAACCTAAGTTCATAAGACATTCTTTTGTTTAAAACATTGAACAACCCACTAAAAGCAAATCCATCAAAATAACAGTTTTTACATTTCTGCTTCCAAATTATATATAGACATCGTTATAAGTACGTTTATAAGAATTTACGATAATTTTTGTAAGATAGAAAAATGATTATAGATTTATTCTAAGCTATCATCAAACAAGTTTGAAATATTTTGTAACTGTATGCATAGTAATGTATGCATAGTATGGAAAATTACAAGCTAATTCTGCATTACGCAAGCCTCGGACAGTTGCAAAATTATCCCAAACTTGTTTTCTGGTAGCTTGAAACAAACCTTATATATCCCTTCGTAGTTTACATTTAACAACTTCAATTTTAATATTCTGTTTAACGGATACTGAAATATACCAAAAACTTGTCAAACTGGCATTAGTGTTAAAATAACCTTAACTGTCGAAGTTGTTTTTTCACTGGATATAAATCAGCCCGTATAAAATGATATAAAAATAAAAAGAGCTTTAGGATTTAGTTCTGTATTAATTTTAATTAAAAAAAATCAACGTTTTGACGTACTTTACGTACTTACATTATCATCAAGAAAAATGTACAACTGACATATACAGTAAATAAACAGAACATAGAAACAAGTTACTAAGTAATAAAATAAGTAACTAGATTATAAAATTTAGAGTACGTCGAAACGTCGATTTTTATATACATACACAATCACGCCATGTACCCAAAAGGGTGTGGCACAAACTCTTTTCATCATCCCGAAATCAGTCGCCTTCAAACATTCCTATCCAGCCACAAGCAACCTTCGCTTCATCCACATTCATAATTCCTCTCATACATGCTCTTTTATTCCTACTACTTGGAAACTTTCGCTCACGCAAAACACTCTCAATCATACCACTCCAACTACTCATCGGACGTCCACGCAAACGTATACCATCAAAATCATTCAAATAAATCTTTTTAACCAAACGTTCATTAGACATTCGCTCAACATGTCCGAACCATCTTAACCGACTAACACCAATTTTTGCTACAACATTTCTTTCAATTTCACACTCATCATACACTAATCGTATTTCGTACCCGATCTCTCCTATTTACACCACATACCCCACGTAAAAATCTCATTTCCACAGCAGATTAATTAAAACTAATACAGAACTAAATCCTACAGACTTTTTATTTTAATAAAATGAGTCCTGAAAGATTTTTTACTACGTTAAAAATCTTTTTTTAAGTAAACTACATATTTTATTATATTGTCACAAACAATCTCTGATAATACTAGTTGTCATGTAAAAACATGAAAAAAAAAAGATTAAAAAAAATTCTAGCTTACCTTCTTTTTTCATTCCAGCTTTAAAACATTTTCTAAGTCTACAATATCGACATTGGTTTCTTTTGTCCTTGTCCACAACACAATTTCTGCTAAATCTGTAATAAAGAAAAAAAAAAATTTAATACATAAATTTGTAAAGATGCATAACCTTGGCTTACAAAGAAAACCATTTTTTTTTTCCTTTAATATTAGTTTATTTAAATATTAATGGATTTATCACTAATTACAAATTTCCTTATGATCTGTTAATTGTACCACAAAATTACTACAATTATATTAGGAATTATCATATTAATATTACATTTAGAATAATAAAAAATAAATATAATTTAAAATGCCTTTCAATATTTATCGAGCGAATTTTTCAAGATTAACAATTTTTAAACTAGATTTTAATATTTTTAATATATTTGTTTCTACTTCTATTAAATAATATATTTATCATATTCGCGTTTCTTAATAAATAAATGTTATTTATTAGACACGCCAGTGAGTTTTGAGTTAATATTCAATAGTCAATATCTTTTGACCAATAAATTTTTTGTAAATTCATTACTCATCAATTCGCAAATGCTATGATATAGTGTGCAGTAAAATGTCATTTATATCAAATCAAAAAATGCAATCTTCTATTGTATGTAGTCGTGGAAATATAATAGTATAAAATTCTGATAGCATGCAATGATTATTATCGCTTTTGCAGTATACTTTATTCTGATGAATAATAATTATCTTTACATGCTAGTTGAATAATATTCTATTAATCATAGCGTCAATGTATTGTATTTATAATAAAAAGGAAACAAATATTTTTATAGATATGCAAAAATTATTTATTTACAAAATCTGTTAATTTTTTAAATAAAATCTAATTAAAAAAATTATAAATTTAATTAATCTGATAAAGTATCACAAAACCATTATTACATCATTTTCAATTTCTTGACGAAATATACAAATAATATAAAAATTTTATTACAAAAAATGAATAGTGAAAAACAAAAACACCTTCAATGACCTTCAAAACTATTTTGAACTGATATAAATATTATAAAATAAATTATCAAATATTAAAAAAATCATAGTCGCACTAAAAACCTAATGGATAAAATCTCGCCAGACAAATGCCCATATCCAAAAGTGCAATTGATAAAGGTGAAAAGGTTAGTAGTCAATTGTTTATACATTTAAAGAATTTGGTACTAGTTTGTCGCAAATAACAATTGAAGAAGCACAAAAACGACATTCTGTACATGAGAAGTAAAACAAATAAATTATTGTCTTATATCATCAACTGGTGTATTTTTCTGTTTACGCAAATTTTTCTGTAATTTAATAAAAATCTCAATAACAACTGAACAATAATGTAAACTATCAAACTATGTAAAGAATGTCAATTTTATTGACATTATTGGCTGTCTGTGTGTGTGTAACGTTAGCAATCATGTTTTAGCATTGACAATGACAAGAGGCTTGTATGCATCAATAAATAATTAAACAAAAATGTAAAACAAATTATTTCTTACGTTGTCAACTGGTTGCATATAACGTGCAAATCATTAACACGACCAATTAAAAGACAATTTTTTGTTGTTGAAATAACCGAAGGTCTCCCAACACGGTTTTATTTATTTTAGAATATATAATTTAAATTTCTTACGTAACATTGTTGCTTGCATTAGCTTAGTGTGTATTTGGTCAACGTTTTTTTAATATTTCTTTTTTTTTTAGTCATTATTTGTTGCTTGGAAACACAAAACGATTCCTAGAAACGTTTTTCGGTATGACGAAGATGATTTAGCAAATACGATATTTTGTTTGTAATGATTGCAATGGAAATTAGTATTTATTACACTGCAGAAATTTTAGCGAAAATGTATTTAATTTCAAATAAAACAAATGCTCAAATGACGATATTTATAAGCTATATCCTGCTTATAATATAATTAACAACAATTACCTATACGTTTTATTTATTTATTTTTATGGTGTCATCAAATAAGTTAATATATTTTAATTATTAGCAAAATTAAAAACATATTACTAAAATTATTGCTTAACTGAATCTTCAGAATATAGTTAAAATATTAAACAATAATCAAGATTTAAAATGGAAAATTTCATAAAACGGGAATATCACTTCAAAATTATTTCACAAATCAAAATAATCGACAAAATATTTGTTCTAACAGCAAGAAAAACAAAAATTAACTTCTTAACCCAACCTTTCAAGCAATAAGCATAACCAAGTCTTCAGATGTATTGACCTCTAAACAAATAAAAAATTATCTATTTCACCCAATTTACCTAGCAATGAGTCTAACATATTTGTCGTTTATTATACTAATTTTGTCGGAAATTTCCCATATTTATCATTTAATATACTAATTTTGTCGGAAATTTACCATTTCTGTCGTGCCATAATTGTCGTTTAAATACCAATTTCGTTGTGCAATTATTGAGTCAAAAGAAAAGTCAAGTAATAATTCAAAAACTCACTGGCGTGAGAAATTAATAACATTAAATGTAATAGGTTTGCGTGGACGTTCGATAAGTAGATGTAGTGGTATGATTGAGAGTGTTTTGGCATGAGCGAATGTTTCCAAGTGATAGGAATAGAAAAGTATCTATGAGAGTTATCATAAATACGAATGAAGCAAAAGTTACGTGTCTAGATAGAAATATTTTGGAGGAATCTAATTTCGGCCACACCCTTTTGGATAAATGGCGTGATTATGAGATTATAGGTGTAAGTCAGTTTAGAATTAGATGGTCTGGCCATCTTATAGGTATCATAAATGTGAACGAGGCAAAAGTTGCGTTCCAGGATGTAAATGATTTGCATAGATTGACTTTTGATTGAATAGGAAGAATTTGTGTCACACTTTATAAGTATTATAGAAACCAAAATTATAAGAATGTCGCTGTATAAGCTATATTTGAATAAATTTGACATGTGTTATTGATTTTAATTGAATGCATTATTAAATCATATTATTGACTAAATTAAAAATAATATTACTGTAACATTTTCATATAATTATTCAAAAATAATTATACATAAATAATTTATACTACTATTCGTTCAAAAACCTTTTTGATAATTTCACTGTATTTTCTAGACGTCTTATAATAAAACCAAATAAGTAAGTAATATAAACACAAAAATATTGTAATCATAAAGTAAATATATGCACACATATATGTCATATTTTTACTTCAATTTGATAAATATAAAATCGTCTATCGTTATTTGTTCTTGATAAAGCAGAAGTTTATTTACCGAATGAATATAGAGCTACTGTAAATATTAAATAAAGATTTTTCTTTTCAAGAATATTCAACTTCAAAATTCTTTAATTCTTCGTTTAACCCTTAACCATAGCGACCACTCAGACCTCTAGTAAGTTTAACATCTGTAATATTTTAAGATCATACATAAAAATGTATTCTTTTTTGAATTGCTTGTGGTCTAATTGGCTTTATGCTACGAGTAACCAACTAATCACCAGTAGCCACATTAAATATAAGTATATATATATATATATATATATATATATATATGAAAAAAAACAACGACAAAATATTATTAGACGGAATATAACCCTAATATAATATCTTGATATTGTGCAAGCTAGATATATGTACAATCTAAAAAAAAAAAATTATATAACTTTACCTACAAACCATTAGACACAATTATACCCAATATTTTTAGGTATAATTACTCAACTGCTGTAATTTTATATAATTGTTAAAAATACATAATATTAGAACTATTACAAATATTATGTAATATGATATTACCAATGGGGATGGAAAAGTACATATGTATGTAATATTACAGTGTTCATAGTAAAGTCTCTTTTAGTAAATTTACAGAACTTCAGTAAATTTGCTGTCAGAAATTTTCCATAAATAGGTAAAATTTGTTTAGTTCTGTAATATTATTGTTATAATTACATACATTTCTAAATTTACATAAAGGATGTATTTTGAAATGAATGAATTATACTTGAAATATTTTATTTGTATCATTACACAAAATATGTACTAAATCTCATTATTTTATTGAATTATTACAAATATTAATATGCAAGCTGTAATTTAAGAAGTTATACCAACAATATGTAATTCTACATTACGTATGTGATGTAATTTGCAGAAAGTAAGCAAATTTACATATTTATTAGGTCATTTTTCACTAACTTTATGTGATTATTATGAATTATGTGAAAATTACAGAATTTTAGGTCGCAAATACAGAATATTTATAGTAAAATAAAATTACAGATATTTTTCAGTAAAATTTTGCTAAAATTTTCGCTATTTTTTTTTTACTATTTTTACTAAAGTAAAATAAACTAATTATTTCAGTTTTCACACAATACTAGGTATCATGGTATTATTTAATATCCAAAAGGCATTAATAGTATACCCATCTCTAGTTTCTCCTCCTAACTTAAAATATCAAAACAGTGCCTATAATATTCTGTTGAGAAAAACAATAAAAACACAATAAAGTAAACAAGTAATTCACTGAAAGTTTTCAAAACAAACTACGTCTTTTATTTAAAAACAAACAAGCAAGAAATATATTAAATTTAAATATAGATGTCTTTGGTGACCAATCTTTTTATATTAATTCTAAAAATATCATTAGTAAAGTGATTCAATTAAATTTATTTCATAGATTCGTAGATGATTTTTATATGCAAGTAAAATTTTCCATCACAATAATGCTATGATACAATAAACGTATAATATATTTAATGTCCGATATATAATTTCAAAGTACCCGCATTTTTTCACTATCCAGATAATAGGTCTTTAAAATAATGATAAATAGGTATTGAAAAGTTTTATAAAAATAAATATTCAAAATTTAATGTTTTATTAAGCTATTAATAACAAATTTACATTAAAAAACTGTAATATTTTCTTTTAATTTTAAATTAAAAAAATGTTTATTGTTCACTGATTTACATGGGAAATATTCGCGCTAAAATGTTATAGAGATAGACCCAATTTGTACATTTAAAAAAAAAAGTCAAATGTCCATCTTTTTAGAGCCTTCTTATATAAAATTTGGGGTATAAAATGGGTTATTTTCACGATATACAAATAAATAATAAAAAAATTCGAGATATTAAAATAGAATACTTGCACGCTCGACTAATGAACATTAACAAAAATCGATGTGCACATTAAAATAAGATTCTTGCACGTTAGCACATAAACAATAAAAAAAATTGATCTGCACATTAAAAAAAGTCATTGCTAGTCAATAAGTCATTGCTAGATAGGTCAAACAAGCAGATTTATTTTTCTGGTAATAATCAGTAAATGTGTGAATTAAATATATAATAAAAAATTTCAAGACAAACTGATTTTATCAAAATAGCATAGTCATCAAATGCGTTGTTATCTCTAAACTGATAATTTATCAAAATAAAATATAAGATTATTAATTTAAAATAAAACGGCTTAAGGTTATAGTTCTGTATTAATATTTATTAATGATCATCTTCATCTGGCAAAAAGATAAAGACGTACGTTGAGTTCGTCGAAACGTCAATTATTAATAAATATTAAAGCCGTTTTACTTTAATATAATGAGTTCTGAAAGATTTTTTTACCAATATTAATCTGTTTTCGGAAACATACCTGCAAGTATAAAGATGATTCTTTCTAACGGAACGCCGGAAGAATCCCTTGCAGCCGTCACAGGAAGCAGCACCGTAATGCTTTCCGGTAGCACGATCGCCACAGATGGCGCAATGTTGGCTGAGAGGCACCGTGCCACCCGCCGCGGCGCTGAGCGTCGCTGCCAGCGTCGAGTTGCCCGCCATTTGCAGATCGGAATCTG
This sequence comes from Clivina fossor, assembly GCA_963966155.1. Classification (NCBI taxonomy): domain Eukaryota; kingdom Metazoa; phylum Arthropoda; class Insecta; order Coleoptera; family Carabidae; genus Clivina; species Clivina fossor. Next base: position 3,643,787 of record OZ014553.1, on the reverse strand, counting down.
AAAGATAAAACATAAATAAGTACTTCAAATTAGTCATTACAATATTTTGTAATTTGTACAAAACAACTACCAATGATATTAGTTAAAAACAAACTGGTACAATTTATGCCAGTATTAACTATTTCAAACATAATCGTAAATATTCCAATAACTTTTGAACTAGTTTGAAATTGTACAAAGCATGCGCCGTATTTGGTGAATTACAAGTTATATCTATATTGCGCATGCCTAGACCAGTTTTGAACTAATTTGATAGTACGTTTTATTTTTTATGTTCGACAGACAGATAGAGCTGTTTCTACTAGATTGATAGAATATAAAAGGTCAATACGTCTAAACTATATCCAGATAAATTCGAAGATACTATAATAATTTCAGGATCCAACAATATTTACAGTAGACTGATAAGAAAAGCAATAAAAATTTATAAAGAAAAAGATTTAAATAAAATTTGGCTTCCTTAAATTAATAATTTATAAATTTTGTAAACTAGTTACTTATTTTATTACCTAATAACTTGTTTCTATGTTCTGTTTTTCCTGATGATAATATACGTAGAGTAAGTTCGTCGAAACGTCGATTTTTTAATTAAAATTTATACAGAATTTAATCTTAAAGCCTTTTTGTTTTGAGATTTATTTAAAAAAAAATGTACTAAATATATTTAGAAAAATACATATTAAATTTAAATCAAATGATTAGATTTGAAACAATTTAATGTAAATCAGATTGTCATTTTGAGTAAAGTTTACTATTTATGAAGTCAACAACATTGGATAAATTCACGAATAAAAACATATAAATATACAATAAACTAATTACATTTGATTACATAACAAACAAATATTCCCAACGTACTTATTTACTCTTGCATTATATGTTTCATCTAATATGACTTAAACAAGCTAATTTTTTTTTTTTTTTGATAAAACATCTAAAATATTAGAAATGTTTTGTCTGTATATTAATTGAAAATTATACCTTCTGAAAATGCCAATTTGTAATAAATGAAACGAATAAATAAAAACAAAAAATTAAAATATTTCTCACAAGTTTGACGTATTACTTATAACTGGACAATAGACAATTTATTATTTTAGTTTCAAAAACTATCTTATCATGTTAAAAACTTTGTGATTATGATATCAATGAACATAGAGTATTTATCTCTTTATCAGCAGACTAATTAATTAATTTTAATTTGATATAGTTGTTTTCGGAAATTACACATATAGATATTTTTAAATTGTATTTATAAAAAAGGTTGTGTTTTAAAGTGAAAAAATCCCATAAACACGTTAAATTTTTTTCCCACCACTAACTTTAAAACGTATCATTATTTACATTGTTTTTAATCTGGAAAATTTTCTTCTTCAAACACTGAATTGTTTAAAAAAACGTATCAAAGCCTACCTGTTTTCCATGGATTTAAAACTAAAACCACACATTTATTTCAATATTTTTATATTTTATATTTTTATTTTGAAATAGTATTATTGTATTTCAAATTTGTTACAGTAAGCTTGGACGTATTAATAAAAATAAATAATAAAAATATTTCTTTCGCGTATATCATTATAAAAATTATTTATAATGATCCATATAATCTCATGTTACAAAGATGTTCAATGATGTTTCGTTGTCAGGAAAAACTATATCTACTGACAAGGTCATTTAATATTAATAATTACACTGTAAAAATATACTCAACAATTTTTACTATTCGTAACATAATAGCAAAATGAATTGCATATTATCAAATTAAATAAAAATATATTTTTAACAATAGACGTTTCATTTAAAATATAATGGGGTATATATAAATAAACATATAAAAAAAGTTATTTGCACGACAGATTATGCAAATTAACGTCAGCTATAATAAATACACGTCAGTAAAAGGAAACGTCCGAATAGATAACCTATTAGGTTAGGTTTAATTTGTTAGGTTGTTTCATTTTATAAATTAATATTTAATATGCTACTTTAATGTGCGTATCAAATAACGCTTGTGAATTGCTATTAATGGTTGTTCTATTGTCCTATTCTGGCGTTGGATACATGTGAATTGCACACGGCCGTTGGGTTTTAATCCCTTACCGAAATTTTGCATAGCGAAATTGCACACCGGTCATAAACAGATTAAGAGATTAAGATTTCAACCTAAAACCAGGTATAGAATCGAAAATAGTTCGTCTCTAGAACGTACCACAAACGCCTGCGAATCTTTTCACGCAAATTTTCCTAAAACCTATAACCTAACCGTAAGCCAACAGTAGCGTAAAAATATGCTACAGAATAAACGAACGCTCACTGTAAAAAGTACCTGGTTAAACGTTCAAGACCCTAATAAACCGATAATCCAATTGGGTCGTCCAACGGTTGACCGGTGTGCAATTTCGTTATTCGTTATTATTATTTGGGATTTCTGAGGGCGGTGTGCAATTTATGTGCTCCGCTGGCGTTAATTCACCTTTTTAAGTGTGCATAAAAAATCCACCCAAATAAAATTAAACCATTTTATTCTTATCTGATTTAACGACTGTTTCCAAAAATATTTCTAGGTACAAAAATCTAAATATTTTTTTTTTGTATTTTATATACTAATAATATACAATTGATCTTTATATTATGGATTTCAGATTGTACCTACCAATAACACCAAATTGTAAGAATAGAGAAAGAGTCATTAATAAGATAAGACGATTAGAAAGCTATGTGAAGCAAGCGAACTATATTTCGTAAAGACCTTAATCGAAATTATAACACTTTGAAAGCTAACAATAAACTAAGTTGACCCCCGTATTGCAGCAATCGACCTTTACAAACACAGTTATGTCTGTAGAAAGACTCTTCTTTATGTTTGTTTAATATCGATTTAGTTTAGACTTTTATTCAACTTCTACTGTACATTAAAATACATACTTTAGATACGATTTTATAACGCTATCTGCATTTTAAAATTACTTACAGACATTTTTTTAAAAAAAAATCTGATAAAACTATTAACCTATTTTAAAATAAATAAATTGAAGATTCAATTTTTAATTATATACAATTGTATATGGTACTACATATTTATTTTTCAAGGCAGTCTTCGATATTTAAATTACAACTATTGTAAATTTTATCATAAAATAGTTAATGACTGTACTTCTTTTAACATTATCAAGGTGTATAAAATGGTTTTACATGTTTGTAGAAAAGACGTAATATAACTTACTATTAAAACTTGTAAATTTTTTTCTTGTTTGTAAAAAAATGAGTATTTAAAAAATACTCATATTTAAAACATAAGAAGACTTAAGGCCACTCTGAATGATAATTTAATTTGTTAATAATTTATGAATAACTTTTTTGAAATAAATCATGAAATGTTTGGGATTCATTAATTTTCACTAAATATTTGGAATAGATTTGTGAGAATATGTCCATTCTTGTCATAAATGAATCCCAAATATTTATTCGATTTATTTCAAATAATTATTCATAAATTATCTAAAGTTGCCTTAACACATTTAAAAAAATATTAAAATTTATAAAATATACACAAAGAAAAAAGGATTCTTTCGAGTAAAGAAACTCATTTTGAATCAAATCAATATTTTTCTTCAATAGTAACAAATAAATGTCTATTTGATTATAAGATATTTATTTATTAACAAATAAATTTATTTAAAATAAAAAAATATATATTACGTTATCTTGTATTTAATTCGAGAATATTTTTTTTTACCTAAATTAATAATAATTTTTTTTCTACTAGTGACAGTAAAAATTGATCATCTGACAGCTCTAGGCGCCATTTTCATTACTTAATAATATTAATTACTTCATTTTATTAATAAAAATATAAACAATACAGACTGTTTCTTATAAAAATGTCAATTATAAATTAACGCACTTATATCAAACTTTTTAGTTTATTATCAAATTTAAAATGAAAATATTAATAATGAAAATATACAAACCATTTGCCGAACATGAATAACATTTCAAAATAATTATAATATAAAAATTGTACGATATTCTATAGCAACAGCATCAACTAATCAGATATTACAAATATAATTTTGAAATTAGTCACAAATTTTTGAGCAAAAAACTAAATTTTGATTGATCAAAAGATATAGCGTAGACTAATCAATAACAATACTTATCAATTGTACATATATAATGAATACGGTATTTAACAAGAGTTTAATTATTTTCCATATTATATCATTAATATAAATGCACTTAAAACTAGAAAGTTATAACTTTTAATTACCTATATACTAGTTATTTAATTTAAAAACAGGAAATTGATATTGGAGAAGTACAAATTATATAATAAAGTGACAAATGACACGGTAATTCTAGTTTCTGTTTGCATATGTATGAAACTTTTCTTCCTGTGTTGTTAATTTGTACTTTTTTTTTATAGTTTATACTAAGCAATGAAAATAATTTTATTAGTTTTCTTATAAAATTTAAATAATTTGAGTAATTCAATGTCATGACTCAAACTTTAATATTTATTAAATTATTATGTAATTTTTGGACAAATTATACCATAAAATCATAAAACTATTAACTAATGTTTTACTGTATAAAATTGTTGTTTAAATATTTTTAAACACGCATTAAATAATTAAGAACTTACTCATTAAATGTCCTTGTTGGTTGTTATCTACTGTAACTAAATTTTGCTTTTTTATATTCTTAATTTTGTGTCACAAAATATAAGATTAATAGAATTACTTATTATAAGTATCCAATAAATATAGTTTCTTTATTATATAAATATAAAATGTTTATTCTCTTATTCGTAAAAATTTAATTAAAATAAACTTGAGAAAAAATGACAGATAAATATTTAAAAAAATTTGTAAACAAAAAATAAATGGGAAACACAAAAAACTGAAATGATGTATACATATCATTTGTATATCATAAAATCATCATCATTATATTTGGTACGTCAGCCCTAAGAGAGCCAGTAATCTAAATTACTGATATTTTAAATCGATTTTGAAGACAAGGAGTTGATCAAACTACTGTGTCCGATTCTGTTAAATTCATGCCTGACTCTGTGGCATTTTTTATTTAACGACGAACAGCGGATTTGAATCATCGAAGTTAGTATTATATTCGGTTGTCTTTGCGCTTAAAAGCGCTCGACTACCGCGCTATCATAAAATAGAATTACGAAAAAGCTTTTGAAGAAGATGTGGTGTCCAAAAAGCGTAAAAGGCAACCAAAAACGAAGTGGCAATAATGAAGTTTTTACAAGTGCAAATATAAGATTGGAAAGACAAGGTATAAAACAGAAAATTGTGGAGAATAAATGCAAAGTAGTAACTTCTTAAAAGACAATTATTATATTTATAAAATATTCCCTTATAATAATTTACATTTTCTTATTCTCCGATTAGTTATCCTGGAAATAATCTTATTCTATTAAAATTAAACGAATAACTAGTAACAGTAGTTACCACTGTTTATTATTATCAGATGAGATTGAATTCTATTTCAAACGTATTATGTAAAACCTGGGTAGTTGTTTTTCGTAAAGTAGCACGATTTATTTCTACATAATAAAGAAATAAATACGTATTTAATATAAACAAATAGATTAACATAAACTGCTATAGAATGTTCTACAAACAAAATTCATTTTTATCGAATCAAAAAAATTTATAAATAAATTACAATATATTCTTCCATTCCTAATAGTTCACGAAAATTATATGAATTTTTGTAAATTTTCTTAGTTTACTTAAATGAAAAACATATTACAAAATTTAGATTACAAAAGATTAATTGACTTGTCTTAAAATATAAAGAAAAATCACGTTGGCTTGTAGACACGTCATAGTCTGGGGTGAAACTATATAATATAAAAGTTTCTAATAAACAAAAATTAAATAATATACTTTGTTTATATTGGCGTTACTTTTATTACGTTTGAGACTAAGTTAGGTATGAAAGATGGCATGATGGCATAATCATTTTATTCCGATTCAAAAGCTTATGTAAACATACCAGTCAGTAACGTCTCTCGATTAACGACTAAAATTGATGACGTGTCTACAATCTTAGAGAAATTCTCCTATACCAATTTTTTTTCTTTGAGCCATAATAAAGTGTGTCACTTTTAAACCTATCATTGTTTAGTAAAAGTATATTGTGAACACCCACATTGAACTACAAATATATATTGTTAAAAAATAAAAATTACAATGACTATGCGTAGTTTGTGGCTAATCAAAATATCTGATGAGCCAGTACTGTTGCTAGAATAGCGTGAAATTTTTATATAATTATTTTGTAATTTTATTTATGTTCAAGACGTAGAATAATATACACTATAAAAAATGAAATATAAATTTATGTAATTTTACATAACTTTTAGTAGTAAAATAGCAGCATTTTGTAATTTTTACTATGATAATTGACGTAATATTATATTTTTTCTTAAAAAAATACATTCATAGAATATGTAAATTTAGGTACAACAATTTTTTACAGTGTATTGTAAAACTCGCACAGAATGTTCATTTTCCATTCGTATATGAATTGCAATACTCGTCAAGGCTCGTGCTGCAATTTTTATACTCGTGGAAAATTAGTACCATTCTGTGCTCGTTGTACATACACTATTTCTTACTTATCAAAACGATACATACATACATACATACATACACAATCACGCCATGTACCCAAAAGGGTGTGGCACAAACTCTTTTCATCATCTCGAAATCAGTCGCCTCCAAACATTCCTATCCAAACAAGCAACTTTCGCTTCATCCACATTCATAATTCCACTCTCATACATACTCTTTTATTCCTACTACTTGGAAACTTTCGCTCACGCAAGCCACCCTCTCAATCATACCGAAACGATGCATGTTGTTATATTTAAGACAGTACGAATTCTATATATTCAATTTCAACTGCAATAATTTTCTTAAAATTCCTCAAAATATTTAAATACAAGAAATAACTCCTGTATAACTGCAAAATAAAAACTAAATATTATTATTATTTTGACAGAAATGCAATGCTCAATTTATTAACAGATAAATTTATCTAATGCATGATGTTTGAGTACATTAAACTTAAATCTATTATACATTCTTGTCTGTCGTAAAAAAGTTATCATTCAAAAACTAATAACGACATTATATCGCGTGGCGATTAAGGGAAACGTTGCTAATTCATTATAAAACTGGTGTTATCAATATGTTTCAAATAAAAAAAGTTATCAAAAATTTTATTTGGCACGCGTCGATCCGAAAACAAGTAAACATCATACACAGACAATGATAACAGATAAGCAGTTCTACATTCTTGGGTTTAATACCCATGTGATCAAAACATGTGAAGACTCACTCACGCATACAGAGATACATAATTTTTGTTTCTATACGATGATATATTACTCGTGTATATTCCACGGAATTATCAAACAAAGACAGTGATTAAAGAACTATATTTATGCTTTATTGTTGACAATAATTGTCTATGTCGTATATATATTATGACAGAAAAACACGTATTTCAATGTAAAATATTATGGACGTTAATTGACGACAAAGACAGTAATTCTTGTGTTTAACTATAATTTCGAAACCAATCATGATGACTATGTCATGCTATTGTTTAAACAAATGCATAAAAATAAAATTTATATTTATGTACATATGCAGTAATGGCTCATTTTTGTCATATTGAGATATTTATGAAAAAGAAAAACTACCACTACAGAATACAGAACTAGGCATCAGCTTCTATCACACGGAGAAAAGAATTCTTTCGAGCAAAAAATCACTCATTTACAAAGAAATATTTTTTAAATAAAGAGCTTGTATATTTACTCTAAATAAATTTATTTAAAATAAAGAAATATATGTCATTGAAATGTTTTTATTAATATCAAAGAAACATTTATCTCTGTGCACTATTTAATTCGGAAACCAAAAACTTTAAATCAATATCTCAAAATCAAAACTTAAAAAGAAGATCGACTACTTCTACTGTAAGGTGACGAAGTGATGATATATTCCAGATTTTTTGGAACAATCTCAGAATTTAATACAGTGGTTGACTCAGTAAATGTAGCAAATTTTTAAAATATTTCATTTTTACAAAATCAACAAACAAACTGAGATCAAAGTCATAATTTATAATAAGTATAATTGATATCGGAAGTAAATAAATTTACTTATTGAAGAAAATTTATCAAGTATAATTCCAATTTCTCATTAAAAAGAAATTAATTCACAATTCCAAAGAGAATTGCAATTTCTATAAGTCTTAATTCACAAGCCTTTTTGTTAAATTGTGAATTAATCATTTTTATGTGAATTAATTCCTACTTGTGAATTAGGTCTTTGCCTTGTGAATTAAGCTTTTTCCATAATTCCATAACCAATATATCATATATGTATATTAAAAGACTTAAATTATAAGCCTTTAGTATACTTTTTAAAATGCTCATTTCAATTCCTCAAAATTAATTAATTACTGAATTAAATTCTTTGGAATTAATTCATGGCCAGCTCTGGCATCTACTTTTAAATTCCTCTTTTTTTTTAATCAACAATAATATTTTCATATAAAAACCTAATATATTAACTGTTTTAATGAATATATTAGCAAGTGTACATACATATTTGTTTAACATTTTTGTTAAAGTGACGTTATATGTTTTCCGAAAATCATAATATTTATTTCTTACTTAAAAATTATTGAGTAATAATAATATAAGTTTTAAAATCATCTGTTAAACAGTTGTAGAAAATTGTACAGATTTCCAATATACATTTTTTTTGTTAAGATTCTACAAAATAAAATTTTTCTAGAACAATTTTAATGAATTAATTAGAATAACAAAATTAAACAGTGTTTATAATATTCTTCAAAATTATAAATATTATCGATATAAAGATACTAGATAACATTCATAAAATTAAAAAATTATTTGTTATACTATATCTAGTACATAAATTTAAATATTATATCTCACAAAGATAATAGACAATATATATTTTACCTTACAGAAAAATTATTACTTCTTATGCAATAATAAGGTAAATTTTTTTTTAAAGAAGTGTCCTATTATCCACAAATGATTTACATATAGTTTGGAAAAACAGTATTTTTATTTAAATTTGAAATAGTTACGGCATTAATTATTATTTACAAATATAAAATCAATAAATTATTCCGACAAAAAAAAACCGATAATTATGATAAAATTAATTTATAATTTGTTATGTATAAAGCACATGTTCCGCAAAAACATTCACAAATATTTTATTTAAATGCATGATTTAACCCAAACACCAGGACGCAAACAAAAATTTTTATTACAACCAATTACGTCAAAATAACGAAATTATATAATTACGGAAAATATTTGCCTGTGACTCGTACGTGAATATATTTACTTTATCTATATACAATTTTTACAGCAGAGATTTTTATTTGCAAATTATCAATAACAACTTCATCAAATATTTAACATATCAATACAGTGCACAAAGCTTATTGGAACCACAAATAATTCTATCATTTTAGTATTATCAATTTCGTAAAGAACGGGCTAGACGAATACGACTACATAGGAAAACTATCGTTTATAGAAATCATAATTTCGGTTTATGTTATCAATTTTTTTCTTAGATTTGCTTTCGTTCACGAGCAATAACCTTATTGGTGTCATTTTTTGTGTTTGTATTTTCAAGCTCAAAAAGTACCGGATACAAATAAATACGTATTTGTAGAATAATTACATATTTATTTTCAAATTAAATTGAGAGAATAATTTATTTTTAGTTTTTTTTAAGTTGATGTTAGTTGGTCATCCTGAGCGAATGTCTATAATGAATGTTTGATTAAAAGAATATATGTGAATAATATTGAAGTTATACGTCTGCGTGGACGTCCGATGAGTAGGTAGATGATAAAATATGATTAAAAGTGTATTGAGTGAATAAATGTTTCCAAGTGGTAAGAATAACAGAGCAAGTATGAAGGACATCATAAATGTGAATGGAGCAAAAATTGCTATTTCGGTTAGAAATGTTTGATAGAAACTAATTTCTGATGCATAACTAAAAAGAATTTGTGCCACACCTATATTGGGTACATGAAGTAATTGTATATGTATGCATAGTTTACTTTTATATATTTATAGTCTATAAAAAAATTTCGGATATTATTATCAATCTGTTGTTATCCAAAATTTCTAGTACCGTTGTGATCACATTTTATAATGAAGTTATCGAGATATTAAACTGATTTAAGTTGTCATTTTTCGAACAATTATGGGAAAAATATTTGATAATGATGTTATTTTGTTAACGAATAAAATAGACAAATTATTTTAAATAATTATGGAAGAGTCCATATAGTTTCGCCGTCCAGGAGACCGCATATATTTATTGTTAATCCGTCACTGGCGGTGTGTACTAACTGTCTATAAGGAAATTATCATCAGTAAAAGATCGTTCGCTCGCTTGCTGAGTCATCCCGTCAGACTGTTCTGTTATCGCGGCAAAAGAAATCTTGACCCCGCCGATGACACTCCGAGAAAATTATAAAAAGAATATACGTTGTGATAACTGGATGGAGAAAAAGGTTATGTCTAGGTCATCAAAGAGAATCCAGAAAATTATAAACTAGATATTTTCAGATGCAAATTGTATTTAATAACACGCATATTTAATACACAAAAATTTCATGAAAGAATCCGCAATTTTTGGCAAATTTCGAGGTTAGGTTAGGTTAGGTTACCCATGGCGCGTGGTGATTACAGCAAATACAAAACGTGATTTCTGATTGGTTTATCGATGCAGCTGCAGCACGTGTCTTGTTTTGCAGTCGCGTGTTTTTTTTTTTCTGCCAGCAAATTTAAGTTTATCAAATGTTTTCGTTGTTTGTGTTAAATTATTTGTCTGTATTTTTTAAGTGTTTAATTACAGTAATGCAAATACTTATAAATAAATTACCATGACGTACAACAAATATCAATTACTGTTATCAATATTAACATTTAAATACAATAAGTACATTTAATATATGCAAAAGAAACATAAATTTCTGAAAATTATATACTGTATAATATGCTGATGAATATACGTCATTTTATGGATTTTGAAATAATGCCGATTAAAAATTAGAAATAATGTCAGGTGTAGACGCTTAATGTTTTTAAATGGGAATAGCTTTAGCTGTATACAATATTTAAAAAAGTCAAATAGAACTTAAATATATTAGAAACCAAACTTGTTCGATGTGACGTCATCAAAAAGTCATCAGTTATTCATGAAATAAACTTCCCGAAAAATTGTCGCACCACTACAATATAATTATTGTACTTGTAATTTTAACTTTAAATATTAAATTTATTATAAAGCAACTAGATATTTTAAAAATTATGAAGATATATTATATTCGTATATAGATAAAACTAAGACTGAAGATACATTTTTAGCCAATTACATTTTGAATTTTTTACTTATCTTAAGAATAAATAAAATTGAAAATAAGATAACAGAAATTCGTGCACAGTAAAGTAAAAAAGAAAGATAACTTTGTTATCGTAAATTAAATCAGAAATGTATAATATTACATTTAACAAGTTTGTCATTTGTCTTTTTATATGTCATTAACAATATAAATTTAATTACTATTATAAATAATAAATACTTAAGTAATAAGTAAGTAATACTTAAGTCCATTACCTTCCGCAACGAAAAATACATTCCGGTAAAATTTCTACTTTTATTTTAACAGTGTAGGAAGTACCAGATTGCATATTGACGTCAGCTTGTTAATTATTCTTGTTAAACAAATATTGTTTTTATTAGAGGTTGAATGAAAGTTTCAAAGCGGTCAAACAAGTTATTTAGAAAAAAAATCAGATTAATTTCAAAAATTTTCTATTTCATCATTTAAGTTTCTTAAAAATTCACTTGTAAAATAAAACAAACGTGTTAACAATCGTAATTGAACATACCAAATAATATAAATATTTGTATAAAGAATACAGTAACATAGTAGTTTCAAAATTGTGCGCTCGTAGAAAAGAATTTTTTCTAATAATTTTCGGCCTTTTAATCATATTACGACTTACGAGTTGTTTATTGATATATTCTTAAACAAATTTGAAATAAAAAATTGTATTTCAACTAATTCACATGTAATAGTAATCTTCAAGCTTTCACGGCCGATATCCACATTGTAAAAGAAAATTCGATAATTTTACATAAAAATCGCTGGCAACTGTTTTACACCAGTTTAATATGTAAGTTTTACATTATCTACATATAAAATACGTATATTTTATGTAATTTTACTTACTTTTTCGGTAAAAAAAAAACGTAATATGGTAAATTAATTATTTACTTAAAATTACAGTTATATTATTTTTACAGAAAATTTATCGTTTTGCTGAAATAATATGTTTTTATGTAAAATGGAAACTTTTTTACAGTGCATTGAATTTATAGAATTTCTGGGTTAGTATACCGTTGTCGATCTATCCTCATCGCAGACGTTTCGCTATACATCGTAAATGGCCAAACATCTGCGACGAGAATACCAGCCTAGAAAATTCTGTAAATTCAATTTGTATGTTGTTGAAAGAACTATATTATAATAAAAAATATTATCTAATTAAATAGACAAATTATCTAATATTTAGCTATTTAAGGCCCAGTATTACCAAATGTTGTAATAAAGTTATCCTTAGATTAATTAGCCAATGAAATATTGTCATTTATGCTGGAAATACATTTTTAGCCAATCAAATAATTTTTTACTTATCTTAAAAAAAATAAAATTGGAAATACCGGCCCTAATTAGAATTAAATGTAATAGCTTCTTTATATTTTTTGTCTACTAAAAATATTTGAAGATGTACGTGATTCGTAGAAAACACTGAAATTTATTTAAATTTTACAAAAAAAAATTACCTGTTTTCCGAAAGAAGCTGACAATCTTAAGATAAAAAGAAATTTAATATAAAAAAAAAAATAATAGTTACAACTACATAAAATATATAGGTAAGTTTTATTTCCAACAAATAATTTATATTTTTCAAGAAAAAATAAACCTACAAAATTTTATTATTTGCTACATAAACTAGTTAATTAACAATAATTAATAAATAAACTATTAAAAATAATTTAATAAACTTTTAATGCTACTTTTAACTTATTTCGCTAGTAAACTTATATATCATAAAACTTACGTTTATGTGATAAAAAAAAAAAAAACTATTCTTGCCGAACCTTTTTTAACATATTCATAAGTATTTGATTTATAAGAATTTTAAAATACTTAAAATTGTATTGTTCAATTAGTAACATGATAATAAATTCATTCACATTTTGATTAGAGTATATAACGAATCAATCTTTTGTATTTTTGCAAAACACTGTTAAGAATTTATTACAATATATATATATATATATATATATATATATATATATATATATATATTTCAGATAATATATATGTATATTTTTTTATATATAATAACCTTGAAAATTTACGAATCACAATATAAATTTAGAAGCAATTTTTATTACTGATGTCAAATTTAAAATACATTTTTTTTTAGAATTGCAGACAATTTTTGAAAATCGTTTTATTTTTGAAATACTATACTAATTTACTTGAATATAATCTCTAGAATTCGGTTTTGATATATGTTCACTTATTTATAAAATTCGTGATTTTATAATATAATAATTTTAAAAACATGTATGGAACGATGCTAATCATATTTAGTTATATATATATATATATATATATATATATATATATATATATATATATATATATATATATATATATACTGTAATGAATACAACAAATATGGAAAGATAGGAAAGAAGTAATAAAACTGTTAGTCCACAGTTAGATTTCCACTCGTATTGTATTTGTTTTTATTTTTTTATATAATGACGACCGCGGTTTCGACCAATATGTTGGTTATCATCGGATCTAGTAATGACCAACATATTGGTCGAAACCGCGGTCGTCATTATAAAAAAAATAAAAACAAATACAATACGAGTGGAAATCAAGACTAAAAGTTTTGTTACTTCTTTAATTAATTTCTCTCTCTATCTCTCTCCAATGGCACTATAGCCCAAATCGAGCCTTGACCTCATGTATCGAAATAGTTCTTTCATGATCGTTCATTTAGACACTTTTTCGAAAATGCAAGTCGTGCGTTCGCGTAGAGCAGCGACGAGTTCCGAACAGTAATCTAAACTACTGATTTTTTTTTAAAACAAACAATAATTGATGTGTCCGACTATTGTGTTTGTCATATCTGACCTTGTGAAACAGAAACGCCGGCTGGATTCAAACTATAGTTCACAGTATTATATTCGGTAGTACCTGACGCGTAAACACGCTCGGCTATCGCGCTGACATTAATTAATTAATAAATATTATAAATTATTTTCCAATTTTTATATATACAGAAATTAATTTCCGCCAAAAATTCCTATCCAGACAAGCAAATTTTACTGTATCCACATTTTTAATATCTCTCATTTAATTTTTAATTTTGCAACATACATATATACATACCCAATCACATTAGGATGTGGCACCATTTTTTTTTTTTCATTCAAATAGAAATAATAATTAGTTTCTACTACAAAACACAGCTGTATTATTTTATGTGTTACAATAAATTTATCAAAACAATGTTTAATAAATGAACTTTGCTCAATTTAACAGAAATATTGTTTAATCATCCTGCATTTCTGAGAATATAATTTTTTTTTCATAAATTTATCGGTTTATGATACACTACAGTACAGACAAAATAATTTAAGTCATAATGCACACAAGACTTAATATAATCATTACTGTTATTACACTTTTTTTATTTGACAACTAAACATTTAGATTAAATATAAATTATTTATCGAAATAATATGTTACACAAATTTGTTTTGTGTCTCATAACCTCACTAACGAGAACAACATTTCAACAACGTAATTCTATTTTAAAAAAAATCATTTTCACAAGTGGGCTGTGAAATTTAGAAAATATTTATAACAGTTTTGCATGTCCAGTGATCCTCTAAATACATTGAAAACTATTTCATATCTTTTAAAAATAAATATACTCCTATTTTCTATTTGGAACAGACATACCTGCTCTATTCTACATATGAAAAAAAAATCCTTCAAAATTTTCAAACGACTAATATTTTAATATATAGCCAGTGGCCGCATTCCAAAATTATTTTCACCCCAAATATTTTAGAAATATTTCTATATGTCCTCGCCATATACATTTTGAGTACTTCTGTTTCTGAGTTTTCACTACTAAGTATACGTACAGTAATAGATTGTGTTATTGATATAAAAGTTAGAAATAATATCTATTTTAAAAATTCGTAGAATTTTAGAGCGTAATATTGGAATAATTTTTGAGTAAGGTAAGTTATATGTAAATTATTTTTAAAATAAATAAATATATTTTTTATTACAAAAATAGGCCTTGCCAACAAATAGTATTTTAAAATCTGGCAAATCATATCTGTTAAAATATTAAAAGCAATGACCTTGTTATTAATATCATCTTAAATAAACATACTGATTCTAAAAACGATTAGAATTATGCAAAAACAAATTAAGAAGCTAGAAGATTATTTTAATTCCAGGTCTAGACTTATATAATATATATTATAACTATTTATGTTTTACGATTTATTTTGAAATTTTAACATAATCAAATAATAAATTTAAGTTTCAAACATATTTGAAACTCCACAGAACTCATGTACTCTACTTGGCAAACTTTCAAAATTTGAAAGCTACAAATTCTTTCAAAGATACAATCATATTTATAAGAAATATTTATAGGAAAGTCGATCAAAAATTAATGACTAAGTATATATATATATATATATATATATATATATATATATATATATATATATATATATATATATCTTCAATTATCAATTGAAAAACAAAAATTTGAATCATGGTATAATCAAAGACAGATTTTCTTAAAATCAAGTAAAATCGCTGTAATCTTAGAAATTTCGTAAAAAAAATCTGTAAAATCGACGAAAAATTATTATAATCTTAACAATCATACTTAAAATTTATACAATTTGGTGTACAAAATTTAAAGTTATTTCTCCCTCGACATTTATTGGTTTGTAACCGCTTATATAGTCATTTCTCACGAGTATAAGGAAATAGGCTCACTTGCGTACGTGTCAGATGCGTACAAACATTATTTAGTATCACTTGCGTACAAATAAGGGTCGGCTCAAGCCCAGGTAGAGAAGGAACTTAGGCCGAGTGACAGATGCGTACAGTGATTTTACAAATAATCAAGTTAGTATTCAATTTTAATATTGCCCAAGTTTATATTTAGTGGTTTAAATTTAATTTGTGTAGATTAATGGGCAGAGCCGAGTTGTCTCCCAAAATTTGAAATTATACCTGAGACAAAAAAAGGTCATGGTCTCCCAAGATTAAAAGGTAACCTAACCTAGCCTAGCCAATCATTTGCGCCAGTTGTCATTTGCGCAGATGAGATAAGCGCCTTTATTGAATAATAACATAACTAAACCTTAAACCTTAACCTAACCTACCCTAAGCCAACAGTGGCGCAGGCAGATGGTAGTGTTTCGTGGCGCAAATGATATACCACTGTTGACGCAAATGACAACTCGACATTTCCCAAACCTCTGTACGCATCTGACACTCGGCCTAAGTACCTTCACTAAATCACTATCTGCAAGGCTATTTTCATGAAATTATTAACACTTTTCATAAAAATCTTTATGGATTTATTTTACGCTATATAAACATAGAAAAAATCACACACACACATATGTAGAAATAAATGCAGTTTTGAAAAATGTTAATTTTAATCATATTGAATTTTTACTAAGCTAGCGGCCGATATATCGGCCGTTTGGGTCCTTGAAAGGGTTAATATTTATTTATTTACTGTAATGTCATTTATATCATTTATCCTAATAAAGACGGACGTTGAGTTTCGTTAAAATGTCGATTTTAAATAAATATTAAATTAATATAAAACTTTAACCAAAAGCAATTTTATTTTAATATGAGTTCTGAAAGATTTTTTACCATGTTATATTAATTTACTTATTTATATATCAAACCAGATTTTAAAAGTACTAATAAATTATCTTTTTTTAACGTTACTTACAAGGAAAAAAAAAGTGTTTACAAAAATGTATTCTATATTTTTTTTAAAATATGAGTTTTTATTGATACCTTAAAAACGAAAATAATAATTAAATAGCATCAATTATATAAACGCGAATAATAAATAAGCAAGAACAACATTTGTTAAAATGACTTTTCTTGTCGAAGAAAATGGCATTTATCAATATAAATTCATTTAAAACATTTTATTCAGTTAATTATAGCGAGTAATTAAATACATACGTAAGTGCTAAATCATCAAGGTCGGCCATTCGCTTTAATAATGTTAAATCATGATTGTATTATTTAAATTTCCATAGTGAAATACTTATATGACAAATACACAACAGGCATTCACTTCCATGATGGATGTGTTTATTATTTTTTTAATTATTTTTATTTTTTATTTAATTTTGATATTTTATAGTAATAGCTTTTAGTGTGTTCTTTAAAAATCTTCTAATGTTAGAAAAGTATGAAAACAGAAAATATAACAAAATTCATATCGTCTGCTTAATTCTCAATTGACGTAATACAATTTACTCAGTTTCAAGGAATTGTTAAAAACAATTTATTTCATCAGATAGATTATAATGTATAAAAAAATTTTTTAAACAACGCACATTGAGAAACTTATGACTATTTACTTAAAAAATATTATAATAGCGGACTGACGACAAATTCTTTATACCTTGCATGAGGTAGTATAAAAAATTTTATAGTGCGAAAATATAATGTAAGATTAAATTTGAGACCAAGCAAGTAATCTGAGTAAACAGTAAATACAAGATTTGCTCAAAGTATTACTTCCAGGATTCCCAACTTAAATGCCAATGAACCACTAAACAAAAGATCATATTCAAAAACTATAAATGGTTGACTACACTGTAAAAAATGATAATCATATTAAATTTTCTATTTATTTAATTATAATTTTAAAATTTCTTGTAAATTTACTAAAATCTGAAAATAATACAAAATAAATTTAATATTTTGGATATTTTTACATTTACTTATATCATTATTTTATGTAATTATACAAACATTATTAAGTAAAAATGTTGAAGAAATACATACATTTATGAGCATATTTGTAATATTTCATATGTATTCTGTATGTTTATATGGGTTTCACAATTTTTTTGTGTAATTTTATATTATTTTATATAACAACTTTTTTGACTGTAATTTATATTGCGTTGTACTGCGAATAATTAACAGTTTAATCTATTTCTATATATTATTTTATTATAGAGTAATTAATGTAATAGTTACATTAACAAATATTAACAGTTATATTAGAAAATGGAAATATTACATATATTTACATAAATTTACAATAGCACAAGTAATATCAAAAGGTATTACATTTTTGAATTGTAATTTTACATTTAAAAAAAAAAAAATGATTGTAAAAATACATTCTGCTGTACATTACATGATTATCGTTGGAAACAAAATGTCTAATGATAATCATTGTAATTTTTTTTACAGTGTACCAACTTTTTCCCCAATTTAATTAAGAAAGTGGCTATTTATACGCAATTGGCTATTTATACATACAGTATTTTTACGCAATTGGCTATTTAAGGTAGGTTAGGTTAGTAAGTTGGTTTAGGTTTTTTTTTTTTTTAGTATGTAGCCGATTGCGTATACATACCGTATGTATAAATAGCCTCATCCTTTAATTAAACCTTAGCAGGGCAAAAATTCTAAATATAATCAGTATCCTAAGTGGATAAAGTTATTTAGTAAAATATCACTATATTCTGGGTCCTATATGCCAAAAAAAAGATTTTTTTTACAATTTACATTGGAGCAACGGAGAGGATCCGGAGCATTTGTATAAATATCGGAGCGGAGCGGTTATAAATTTGGACTGTCCTAAAACACTGGTACTACTAGGGACTCTTTTGAAATCTAATCTAACTAGAATCAAATTTTTCAAATCTATTAATTTTTTCAAAAATGTCCATCTTTGTCAATTAACGCGAAAACCTGTCCATTGGGCTTTAGCCCGACTACGATATTAACTATAGTAAAATGCTTCATCGAAAGACGAAGGACATTTTATTAGCTGGTTTACAATAGAAATAATACAATTCTCATCAATCTTATTTAAAAATTAACAAAATCTAACATAGCATTGTATTATTACTTTTATTACACGTATATAGTTTATAAATACAAACAATATTGTCAATACTGTATAATATATATCTAACGCATTAAAATGCATTTAAAAACAAACAGCTATTATTACAATTATTATTATTATTAAACAGGAAAACGCTGGTCTATAGTGTTCGTCGCATAACGAGTTAGATACCCAACACACAGGTCATGTGACATTGAAATAAAGCAACTTAGTTAATTGCATATAGAGAGCCTTTGTCAAGGTCATATAATAACGCCACCGTCGCCATTATGAATATACATAACTTACATACGAACATCGTATGTTTATATACATACCCGTACTTGTAAAACAAGCTACATCTGCATGTTTTTACAACATAATATAAACAATTACATAACTATACAAAATTACACAGACTTTTAAATATTCCTATATAGATTTCCTATAGTCTAAAATGTCTCTAACTATTGCAATTTTTTTTTTTTTTCTAGATGAAGTTAAGTAACAAGTAATTATTAGTTTACAGACAAATTAAAAATGCATGTATACATACAATGAAAATTAAACAGTAAACAATCTTTTGATAAGTTTTATAATATTTTAATTGTTTTACAAAAAAAAAATAGATAATTTTCAGTTTCAATCTTCTAATTATATTTAGATAAAACATTTATGTACCTAAGAGTAGACAATTATGTTTGCTATACTGATTAAATGTAATTAGATATTTTTTTCTAATTTGTTGTGTATTTATATATTCTTGTTCGTTGATTTATCCAAAAATTGATTAAACATTTTCCTTAAAAATAATGGTTTGGTAAAATATTTTTTTTTAGATTCCGTAAGAAATCTTTCTATGTATATTGCAACGAAATTTTTTATGGAATCCAAAAATTTTCAATTTTACGAACAATTATTTTTAAGGAAAATGTTTATGCATACGGACATTAAAGTAACAATTTTATTTCCATTAAAGAAATAATATTAATTAATTAAATAGACAAATTATCTAAAATTTACCTATCTAATTCGAACTAAATATTCTTCTTTTTCTTAAGAAATTAATAACTACAATTTTTTTTACAAATTTTTACAAATAAAAATGGTCATATAATGAATAATCAAAAACGCTTAAATTTCACATTTAAAACTATTTTTCAAGAACAAAAAACCCTAGTGAATCAATTATTTAGTCGAATTAAGTCATCAAAATTAGTCATATTATATCAATGACAGTTTTATTACTATCATATGCAATAACACAAGTTTACATAAACAAAACAAAGAAAAAAGACACCCTGTACAATTATAAGCGTTAATCGAAAATGTTTTTGAACTAGATTGACTACTTTTACTTTAATTCTAATCCGGAAACTGCCGGATTTTTTACTAAAGAACATATAAAAAAATTAATTATGTCTTAAAATTCATTATTAATTGTAAAAACAAATTAATAGACGAAACTAAAATAAAATTTACATAAATAACAAATAAAAAAAAAATCATAATACATAAAGCTTATGATTATATTTTTTTGTAAGTAGATTACAAAAATTAACTATATCTTTCAGGCAGTTGTACAACAAATTCCTCAGGATCCCCAATCCTTATATTAGAAATTGAATCATTAAGTTTGAAAATGTTGAAGAGCAAAAGTAACTCGATAATTATATTTAAAAAATAAAAATTCGATAAAACCTACATAAAATATAATTTAGGTTTATTTGAAATAATTACATTTTTCTGAACAATACGTTCATGATGGCCTGAAAAATTCTAATATTCCGTAAGAAATCTTGTTGCAGATAGCAAAACAGAATCTCAGAATTCTTATTTTAACAGATCAACAGAACTGATACAGAATACACCCAAATATATATATATATATATATATATATATATATATATATATATATATATATATAATTTATTAACTAATTTGCTTCATAACTAAAATCAAAAATGACGATTTTCGACCAATCATAACTCTTCCAAGCCTTCATAAAATAGGCATTCCTCAAGTAAGTTTTGGTCGCTAAAATACCATGTACTTTGTCAAATTATAATTATTTTAAAATTTCGTTTATATCGAATCGCCTACGGCTCGTATTGCAAACCTCATTTTTGTGACATAGCCTTCATAATGTGCTCGTTGAATTATATACTTATAGGTTTTGAAATTTTCATAAAAATTTTACATTAATAGCTAAAAATTAAGTAACACTGATATAGTCAAATCTGCGTTAATATCTACAATGAAAAGATAGATATATTTATTAGAAATATTTTATCTGTGAATTCTTGATATAACATATTCTGTGATCTGTAAATATTATTTTCCTATACTATCACAGGTTCTAGCGGAATCAGTATAACTGAAATATAAATCCGGAGGCATTTACTTTTTGACCAGTCTAGTAATTATTATAGAATCAAAATATTCAAACATGCCACTGTCCGTAAATAACCTACTTTTTGTTACAATAAAAATATCATAATTTTCATATCGAATAATATAATTTATATTTACTTTATAAATATAACTTTGTTGTGTAACTTTTATAAATTTCATGTTAAATCACTTGTAGATTAATTACCTTAGAAGCTAATACTAGTGTAAATTATTATTATTTTATGTTAATTTCTAAATCTACTAAATTGAGTATATTATTTTCAGGATTAAAATCTTCACTAACATAGGTATATTCAAAAAAAAAAAAATACAGGTTCTAAAAATTTATATATACAAATCACATTTATGAAACACCAATTTGAAAAGCAAAAAAATTAGGTTATTTATATGTCTACAATTTTACAAACAAGTTTTTCTTGATTAAGTGTTTCAATAATTGTGATTCAGTCAAAATTAGATACATCTTGAAAAAAAAAATTACGTAACTATAACAGCAAAAACTTGCTTAAAAATTGAAGACAAATTACTGTTTTTACATAACTAAATGGAGGTCATATCAGGCTACTTAAACAATATTTAATATAATTTATTATTAGTTTTTGTTAATTATACAATTATTATTATGCACATGTAAATAACCAAATTTATAATTTATATTAATTAGCAAAAAATAATATTTCTTATAATATATGTCAATTACTGGTTTTCAAGTTTTTTTTATTTAAATTGGAGAGCTGTGACTGCGATACTAGCAATAGAAAGTTACGTGTTATCGAATCTAAAAATTGTCTACATACGTCAAAGCCATCCTTGCCCTAAGTAGGATATTGTGCAGAGAGTCTTTTCCAGTTACAGTTACACAATGCGTAATAAATGTTTATTTTCGAAACTGATTGTTCCAAAAAAAAATTAAAAAAACAATCCGCACAACAAATAAAGCAAGAATAAGTCACTTTTTACTTCAAAAAACTTTGAAAAACTGTTATGTTTGAGGCAGCAGAAAGAATACAATTTAAAAATCATGTAGTATTAGCAGTTTTTATTGAAGTAAATAATAAAATAGGAGTACAAAGGTTGCTCTAATTTAAATATGAGAAAGGCAAATACTTTATGCAATTTGTATATATAAATATATATTCTTAGCTAAGTTTTTATTAACAGTGACAGCTATATTATTATGATTGGAATATTGTCATTTTTTTCTAGTAAATGCCCGTTCTATTATTACCAATAAAAGGTTAATAACGAGGTTAATTAGTTAGTCTAACCCAAATATTGAAACTGTACCACTACTAATGTAATTCACAAGAAACTTGAAAATTTTTCACTTTTGAGACAAGCACAAGCCAATAAGAAGACCAACTAACAATTTAAATTAAAAGAATTGAATCTGGAATACGTCACAAATTAATTTACTGAACTGTCAGTTGACTTTAAGTAAGTTTAATCAATCTAACCGATTGCGAGCAAGTTAGTACGCAATATGTATTTTTAAAATTCTTCAAATTATTTAACTACAATGAAATATATTTAGAATACTTGCGAGTTGTTATATTCCGAACTAAATAAAACTAATATAAGGTGACAATATATACCTTCGTAAAGTCCCATATCACTTAAAAAAAGATATAGGTTACATTTAACCTCACTTTTGTCCGGTTTGAAACAGTTGATGTCCAATCACGACTTAATTCACAACAATCACACCCATGGCACTTGTTTTTAAATAGTCACTTCCGGTGTTGCGCCCCCCCGTATCGTATAAGTCAAAATTCACCAGCACCGTTTCCGGGCCTGTTTGCTTTAACACAGGTTATAAATCCACTTTCGGATCGTAGTCACTAGTGCGTTAGCGTGAAAATCGGGAAAAAATGAACGGAATAAAATGTTTCTGCCTTTAGTCAGTTTTCGTTTCGCTGGCCAACACATACGCGTGCACACCATCGGATAGGTTCGTTTGTCGCCGCGTTTTATGTGCGGAGAGCGAATATGCCGAGTCATGGCATATCGTCAGGCGTGCTGGTAGTTCTGTCGCACACGGTCAAATGGCCGTGTTACGTGCATTAGACGCAGATAGAATATTTGAACAGACGAGTAAGGTAGGTTTGATAATAACAGACAACACGTGTGTGTGTTGTTGGGTTGAGGTTTGTGTGGCGCTCGTGCTCTGAGTCTGACTACAAATTGAAAATCTTGCGCGCCAACTTTCTTCATATTGCTTTTCTTTTGTTTTTTCCATTTATTCATTAGTTACGTAGAATTTTATACTGCTTTTGTATTTAATTATTCGTTATTAATAAGGTGTGTGACGTGCAAAATGCAAAAGACACGCATAATTTATTCATAAAATACAACGTTTATACAGTGCTGTTTTAATTTTTTTCATACAACCAATATTGTAGTAGGTCTTTGCAAAAATTTAGTCGGAGTCATTTATTAATCAAATCTGCGAAATATAACCATATTTTAAATATTCTATTCATAGAAAAGAATTAAAATTTAAAGAATTAAATTTAAAATTTAAAATATAATACAGATAAAGATATAAAAATGTACAATTTATATTTGAAAGACAATTTATATATATATATATATATATATATATATATATATATATATATATATATATATGTATATATAAATAAAAATAATGCACTCCCACTGTTTTTTATATGTCATTATTGTCAGGGACATGTGTTATAAATTTTTCTATGTTATAATATATTAATTACTCAAACTTTTGCATAATTACATTAATTTTATCAATATTTACTGATTACATAGATATTCAGCATAACATCTTTCTTTATTTTTCACTGTTTACTTACTTAGATCAATTATTTACTGGAATGTTTTATGTACTTATATACACATGAATAAATACGTAATAAATCGCTATGGAGTATAGGTACACATCAGTAAAAATGCATATCAGCATTACATAAAATCATAATTTTTCAGGGCCAAAGACGAAATTGCATATCTAGCAATCAATTAATTGGTTTAAGCCCTTTTCTACTTTTAAAAATATCATTTGTTTAAAATTTAGTTAAAAAAAATATATAATTAGTTCTATAAAAAGTCAATTAAAAATTAGGAGTATTTTTTTTTTTATAAATGGTAGACATTACAAATATTCTGCAACTTAAATATTGTGTTAACAATGTAGGTATATATTTTTAGAGTTGTTCAATAGTGAACAAGATTAAAATAAAAAAATTAAAAATAAACATGAACATTCAAAACAAGTCATAACATATGTCCGGCAAAATTCAAAATACGATATTGAATTTAATAACTATCGTATGACAAAGAACAATAAAATATCATTAATATATATATACATACATATATATATATATATATATATATATATATATATATATATATATATATATCAGAGTATATCAAATATAAGCATGAAATAATTATTAAACTGAAAATGAAAAAAACACATAACACCTCGACCTGATATACTCTGATATTATTTCATTACAACCATTAATTCTCACTTATATATATATATATATATATATATATATATATATATATATATATATATATATATATTAAATATAAATTAATATTATAATTTCGGATGCTAATGTTGTTCAAGAGTCTTTTATCGATAAATCATTAGGAATTACAAAAGATATAAGAACATCACCGCAAATTATACACTTTACAACAAATATAATTACCAATTTCTGGTAACTGACGCACATAAGAATTATTTGTAAGTTGATATAATGGAATTCCCAATTCTGAGAAAATTAGTACAAAGTTCACATTTTGATTTCATAATAATTAATATAATGTGTAATACAGTATTTTTCCTGATTATTTAAAATTATTGCATACTGTCGTCTTATATCCGTAAATTCATAAAAAAAAATAATAAAAAATATCACTAACAATTAGGTACTTACAATTAGTTTAGAAGAAATTTAACAAAATTTTTCTTCATTAATTCCCGATTTCATAAACACTAGTTAAATTTATTTTAAAAGTAAATGTGTTCATAAATTTTCATATTAAAAAGACGGAATAAATTTAATCTAGTAATATTAAAAAAAAAAAACAGTTATTAATAATAATAATTTGGCGTAAATATTGTTGAAATAACATTCGTTTTCAAAGTTATTTAGAAGAATAAAATTTACTTGCAAAATAAATTTATTATTTATCATAAATTTTTTTTAACAGGAAATTTCTAAATTTTATTTAATCCTAAAGCCTTTTTATTTTAGATATTGTGGCCCGTATTCTCACCTGACTTTTAAAAGTGATTTTTGTCAAAAGTACTTTTGATGTTTACTTAAAATTACTTATGAAGCAATTTTAATTAATTTATTTGAATTTTATAATATTAGACATAAAAAATATATCAAAAATAGAAATACTATTCATACTTGATGAGAGAATGAAGTAAAAAAGAGGTAGGAATGCAGACCCCGCAATATTTCTTACCAAAATAATAAGCCACTAGTTTTAAAAATTAAGAATAAATTTACTACAAATATTAAAAACTTTGGTAGCTTATTTGGAGCGCAAATTTAAATATGAGTTCTGAAGAACTCTTTACTAATGTTAAAAATTGTTATGCTAGGTCGTATTTTCCTATTTAATTTAATTAAATTTTTTTATTAGTTTATTAGTCATTACTAATAAACTGAACACATTGAAATTTGGCATATACATAATTAAGATGGTGATTTAACACATAAACTATAAAATATTATCATATCAATCTATAAAGGAAATTATGGGATTAAAATATAACTAAAACAAAACAAAACTGATATGATATAAAATAAATGTTAAGCTTTGTTGCAATGATAATTAAAAAATAAATATCAGTATTAAAACATGTTGTATGTAGAATAATTTTCAGGTTCGGTTGTATAAAATATTGTTAAACACTTTACAAGTTACTTAACGATAACTTAAATATTTATTTTTCGTTGAGCATAAATTTTGTTAAAGATTAAATCTGAAAAATATCATTCGAATATTATAAACTGACCAATAAATAAAGCGCTTTAAGTTAACAACGTTTTATGCAATTGGCCATCATTGAGTATAAGTACTTTACTTTAAATTTAATTTTTGGTAACAATGAAAGACAAAAGATTAGAAAATGATTTACTGTGGCAAAATTTAAATAAAAATAATATTATAAAAAATCCCAAAAACCACACTTAAATTTAAGTGTGGTTTTTGGGATTTTTTATAATATTATTTTAATGAAAGACAGAAAAATAACGTTATTTATATAAAATTAAATTTAAGATATGTCATGTATCAAAGTATTACTATATACGTATTAATAATGTATTTTGAGCACTCGAACAATGTGGAGTACTTTTACATATTACAATAAAATATTTATTATAGTTGTATAATAAAAATATCAACGAATTATACACACATTTCATTAAAAACCAGTTTTACTTCGAAAAGAAACTAATTATTCATTATTTAGAATAAAAAAATATAGTCTTATGATATTATGAGTCACTTATATATAAGTCAGCAAAAATTAACAAAAAAAAATTATTTTTCAGCCACAGAAACTGTCACCAATACTTCAAAATCTAAATGACACATAATATTTTATCAGCCTTATCACAATTACCAGTAAATATGGCGAAAAGATGCACCATTTCAATAAAATTATGCTGATATGCATGTCCATTTAAATTCCTATATTTACGTCATTTTATTTTTCATGTAACGCTATAATTACTATAATTTGAAAAACTAACAATGACAGATTTATAGATTTTTTTTTTAAATACATAGATGTATTAACAGTGGTAATTTTATACCATTTACATTTATATAATTTTAAAGTAACTACAGAATTATTAAAAAATTAATGTGTTAATAATTTTATTAATTTGTTTGTAAAAAAATTCAAGGTTAAGATGAATTCTACTTATGTCTCAGAAAAACTAAAATAGTGGATTTGTATTCTTTAAATGTTTTTGTTATTTATTAAGATGATTAAAATAGAAAAAGAAAATATTTTGAACTTGAATATTTTTTTTGAAATTATAATTTATCATATATTATAAAATCTAATTTAACTCATATTTACATTATATTAATTTTAACTAGTAATAAGAAAAAAAATGTAGCTTTATCATATATTCGATTTGTAGAATTTTGATTCATAATTTAATTTTTCTAACATTACATATATATATATATATATATATATATATATATATATATATATATATATATAAATATATACAGAGTAATAACCAAGACTATGGATAATCATATAAAATCATATTTTTATAATTTCCTGCTTTCCTAATTATTTTAGACAAAAAGCTTCACGTCTATGTTTTAGAATTTAGAGCATAAAATTCTGTATCTAAATGAATAAACTAAATTAATTTTGTATGCTTTGTAACGATAGAAATTATATTTAAAAAATATCGAAAAATAACCATAGTTATAAAATTGATACAGAAAAATAATGGCCCGTATTCTCACCTCACTTTTTCGTGAAATAGTGCTTTTATCATTAATTTCAAAATAATTTTTTGCTTGTTTTTGATCAAATACGAATAGTTTTTCTATTTTTGATCATTTTTATTATATTTGGTATTATAAAATTTAAATAAACTATTATAAAATCCTTAATAAATAATTTTAAGTAAACGTCAAAAGCACTTTTGGCAAAAATCACTTTTATAAATGAGGTGAAAATACGGGCCAAAGATATTTATTTTGTTTATTGATTATGATGTATAATTTTATGTTTTGATACTAATAGTTGAAGCTTTTTTCCCTAAAATAATTATGGAAGCAAGAAATTATAAAAAAAAGTCCTGACCGTGATTTGTGGTCACAGTTCTGTACATAATGTACCAAAATTTATCAAAATTTTCGTCTGGATAATTAAAATTGAAAAATTATCAATTTACTTACATATATATATATATATATATATATATATATATATATATATATATATATATATATATTATACCTATAAAAATATCGTTAATTGTATATGTAACAAATAAATACTTGTAAAAAATCTTGAATTATTTAGGTCAACTGCATACATATGTGTAATTGATGTCTCATTGTCATAAAGACATTTATAAAATAAGTTAAATGAATCATATAGTTAAAATTACATTAAGCTTGCATTATTGTTATTTTAATAATGACTAATTATAATAATATAAAACTCGTCGCTTATGTAACCATATAATTTGGAAGAAAAAATAAAATAGCCATAAATAATAAAGAGAAATACGTATATCATGTAAATATACAGGGTGTAACAGAATAACTATTCCTAATTTTAACTGGAGTATCCTGGGCTCAGAATATGAAGATTTAATGCAAATCACTGAGATAAAATGTGGCTCCTTACTGAGCTACAGGCTGTTTTATATAAAAATTTAAAAACGATTTTTGCCCAGTACTTTAAAACTATTTGACGTATCCTTATCATACTTGGCAGGAAATGTAGGTACCGTACACCATACTAAACTATGGTAAATAAAAGTTTCTGGCTACTGCCAGTGGCGTACAACAGGGGCAAGTAAGAAGTTGATCCTTCCTAAATTCTACGCCACTGGCGGATTTGTCATTTTAGCACAATTTTTCGATTCTCCAATACTTGTTGTGTAAAAAACATACTCTTTCTTTGTAACGATAAAGTCACTGTTTTTCGAGATATTTAAAGTTAAACATAAGCTGCACTCTTGGGATTTTTTCAAAATTTGCTCAAAAAAATTTGAAAAAATTCAGTAAAATAGAGAAAAAAATTAACTACATAAT
The DNA here is from genome assembly GCA_963966155.1 of Clivina fossor. NCBI lineage: Eukaryota > Metazoa > Arthropoda > Insecta > Coleoptera > Carabidae > Clivina > Clivina fossor. Next base: position 3,614,196 of record OZ014553.1, on the reverse strand, counting down.
AACTAAGTAACTTTTTTCTCTAACTCATTCTGATTTGGCTGTAAATATTATTGAAAATAAAAAAAATAAAATGAAAAAATATTAATTTTCAATAATTTTTACAGCCAAATCAGAATAAGTTAGAGAAAAAAGTTACTTATTTATTATGTAGCTAATTTTTTTCTCTATTTGACTGAATTTTTTCAGATTTTTTTGAGCAAATTTTGAAAAAATCCCAAGGGTGCAGCTTATGTTTAACTTTAAATATCTCGAAAAATAGTGACTTTATCGTTACGAAGAAAGAATATGTTTTTTACACAGAAAGTATTGGAGAATCGAAAAATTGTGCTAAAATGACAATTCCGCCAGTGGCGTAGAATTTAGGAAGGATCAACCTCTCACTTGCCCCTGTTGTACGCCACTGGCAGTAGCCAGAAACTTTTATTTAACATAATTTAGTATGGTGTACGGTACCTACATTTCCTGCCAAGTATGATAAGGATACGTCAAATAGTTTTAAAGTACTGGCCAAAAATCGTTTTTAAATTTTTATATAAAACAGCCTGTAGCTCAGTAAGGAGCCACATTTTATCTCAGTGATTTGCATTAAATCTTCATATTCTGAGCCCAGGATATTCCAGTTAAAATTAGGAATAGTTATTCTGTTACACCCTGTATACAGGGTGCGGTGATTCACCATTTACAACAAAAGAAAAGTATTTTGGAAGATTAGACACTGTTGATTATTTAAAAGGATAATAATAATAAATTTACAAATTGATTATCTACATTATCTACTGAAAATATTTAAAAGCCCTTATAGTTATGGCCAGTATATGTGTATACAAAAATAATAAAGGAATTGTTTAGGTATGTAAATGATTATTAGAAATAGATTAGTGTATGATGAGTGTGAAATTGAAAAAAATGTTGTAGCAAAAGTTGCCCCGTGTTAGAGTCATTTAAGATGGTTCGGACATGTTGAGCGAATGTCTAATGAACATTTGGTTAAAAAGATTAATTTGAATGATTTTGATGGTATACGTTTGCGTGGACGTCCGATGAGTAGTTGGAGTGGTATCATTGAAAGGGTGGCTTGCGTGAGCGAAAGTTTCCAAGTAGTAGAAATAAAAGAGCATGTATGAGAGGAGGAATTATGAATGTGGATGAAGCGAAAGTTGCTTGTTTGGAGGAATGTTTGAAGGCGACTGATTTCGGGATGATAAAAAGAGTTTGTGTCACACCCTTTTGGGTACGTGGCGTGATTGTGTATGTATGTATGTATTATAAACAAATTCGATATTAAACATTTATAATCATTTTGTTTTTTATATAATAATTTGTTACTAAAATTAACTGAATGTCATGCTTTTTTCTCGTGCATATGATAATTTACGAAAGATTTTTTAGATTAATTTTTTTTCTAGTTTTCTGTTTTGTTTTTACGATTACAAACTTCTTATATTACATAAAAATTTTAAAATTTAAATAAAAATATAGTTATAATATTTATACACTTAAAAAAATAGTTTAGTACACTTATGTCGCAGGAATATTGAACAATTGTATTTTTTTGTAAAATAACTAGTATTTTTGCATATTTTCTTCTATTTTAAATTTTAAACATACAAAATAAACTTTTCACCTCAAAATTCTAATTTTTAAAACTGAAATATATGATTCTTTTTCTACTTTAATATTTTACTAATATATTCTGCCTAATTTTACAAACTTAAACATTAGTTATATTTATAGTTCCTAATTATGTAACACGAAACAAAATAAATATATTAATATCTTAATAGGTCAATTATAATTAAATATAGAACTGTAAAAAACTATACATTACAAAAAAAAAACTTGAAAGAAGCTTACTTCAATGACGTATATTAAAATATTTATTTTTATTAAATTTACATTTTTAATATTCGTTTTTTTTCATGTTACGTATTTAATAAACATACCTTAATAATAAATGAAAATATTATGGTAGCCCCATAATTTAAATGATAAAAAATTGCACCAACTAACCTTGAAAATTAATTAACTATTTATTCATACACGTAACGTTAATAATTTAATTTATAGTTTTTTTTGTAATTGATAATTGTTACTACTTAAATTTATTATATCGATTATCATGAAAATAATTCTAATAAGACGGTAATCATATTGTTAAATACATAAGCACTGTAATTATTTCATAAAAATTATTAAAACTTGTTGAAAATATATAAATTGTTATTACCAATCAGAGATAGACTAAAAATAAGTTTGAAATATTTCTTATCTTAACTTATAGCTTCTTGACTTATCGTTAGATAACAAGTGAAGATTAATAGCTGGAATAAAATATTTATTCAACAAAAAATAAGATTTATATAATAAATTTACATCATAAAGGTTTGCATGGAAAATTTATACTTCAATTTAAAAATACGAGTAGTTTTAACTTGTAATTTAGAGTATGTGATATCTACACAGCCAAAAGTGTATTTTTAAAATTTTTCAATTAAAAAAAAATTATTCATTTAATGGAACATTTTTTTCAAATTATTTATTACGTATATAATCAATTTATAAATAATATTTTTATTCAAAATATTGAAGATATACGTCATCCTTTACATATAGTATATCATTTACTGTACACAGCTGTGGAAATGAGATTTTTACGTGGGGTATGTGGTGTAAATAGGAAAAATCGGGTACGAAATAGATTAGTGTATGATGAGTGTGAAATTGAAAAAAATGTTGTAGCAAAAGTTGCCCCGTGTTTGAGTCAGTTAAGATGGTTCGGACATGTTGAGCGAATGCGTCTAATGAACGTTTGGTTAAAAAGGTTTATTTGAATGATTTTGATGGTATACGTTTGCGTGGATGTCCGATGAGTAGTTGGAGTGGTGTATGATTGAGAGGGTGGCTTGCGTGAGCGAAAGTTTCCAAGTAGTAGGAATGAAAGAGCATGTATGAGAGGAATTATGAATGTGGATGAAGCAAAAGCTGCTTGTTTGGATAGGAATGTGTATGTATGTATGTATGTATGTATGTATGTATGTATGTAGCTTCCGGTCAAAAAATTAAAAAAACAAGCTAATATTATATTCTAATTACTAGAATTTTTTACAAAATTTCTCTTATGCTGATATTCTGATCATTAAATTTAGCTTAAATCTTTAAATTTAAAGAATTTTCAAGTAAGTTCCAATTCTGATCACTGCTTAAATATTTTAAGTGTTAAAAAAAGATATTGTTTGACAGAATTAGTATGAAAAATATTTGCATGAATATGAATAATATAGAAATGTTTGCAATTTTTATATCTAGATGATTTTGGAAGGTAAAAAAATATATATACATTGCTAATATATAAATACATACATACATACACAATCACGCCATGTACCCAAAAGGGTGTGGCACAAACTCTTTCCATCATCGAAAAAACCGTCGCCTCCAAACATCCCTATGCAAACAAGCAACTTTCGCTTCATCCACATTCATAATTCCACTCTCATTCATGCTCTTTTATTCCTACTACTTGGAAACTTTCGCTCACGCAAGCCACCCTCTTAATCGTACACCACTCCAACTACTCATCGGACGTCCACGCAAACGTATACCACCAAAATCATTCAAATAAACCTTTTTAACAGTAAACGTTCATTAGACATTCGCTCAACATGTCTGAACCATCTTAACTGACTAACACGGGGCAACTTTTGCTACAACATGTTTTTCAATTTCACACTCATCATACACTAATCTATTTCGTACCCGATCTCTCCTATTTACACCACATACCCCACGTAAAAATCTCATATAAACAAATCAAATTAATCTATATTTATAAAATTTTGGCAAGAATAAGCAAGAAATGCTTTATACTTCGCAATAGTTTTTTAGTAGTTTTAAGATGAAATATAACAGAAAGCTTATATAGCAATACCTAACCTAATTTAGAACAAAAACAAGACGGTAGGTTAGTGTACAAATTTAAATTGTTTTATTTCGCTTACGTAAATAAATTTTAAATATTTTTCGAGAATTTGTCATTGAGTCAATGCCAGATCATTTCATTTGAGAGGGTAGGGTATAAATAATTAAATGACGTGGATACAAACACATACTCCTATCACATACTAGAAAAATTAAACTTATTTGTTGTATCATCCTACACAGGTATTTTGTAAACAGTGTAATTCCAACAAAATATTCCACACATAAACAATCAACACAGAATTATTATTTTTTTAATTGATTAAATAAAACCTAATATTTTCTTATAATAGTAGTAAAAGAAATAATAAAATACAAATGTATCTATACATGTAAAAATAACGCAAAAAAATATATGTCAATATTTTGCTGCAATTTCGTTTATATCTCGGTGATGCGTAATATTTAGTCTTATTCATATAAATAGAATTGAATTTTTGTTTTGATACTAAAAACTAAATGTCTCGTAACATTTTACAAGATGCGAACAGAATTGCAGCATTAATTTTATAAAACAAAAAAATTATTTCACAAAATGTTTCCTATAATGTCTATAGTAATAATTTCACAAGATCGATTTTTGGGAATTTCAGTTGAAATGTTTAGTATTGATTGTACGATATTTGCATTGTTTTAAATTGTTTTATAATGTCTATGTCTATAGTAATAATTTCACAAGATCGATTTTTGGGTATTTAAGTTGAAATGTTTATAGTATTGATCGTACGATATTTGCACTGTTTTAAAAACCGCGTTAGTAATGATAATTTATTTATTTCTTTCGACACAAAATACACGCGTATGTAAACTGTCACAAATATACAAATTACATAGTGAAATATTCATATAATGCATAAAAATTATTGTTTAATAAAAACTTATACAGCTTACGTTTGAATGATTTAATGTTAATATCATTTTTTTACACCATTGTCTAATTTATTGAATATTTTTTGACCAATTCTATCAAGAGAATTTAGTACTAAATTTTGTTTAGATGTAGGTATACAAAAGGAATTTTTATTACTTGTATCATGGTTATGATATCAGAGTGTATATTAAAACCATATATAAATATATATATATATATATTAGTATGTCCGTTTAAAAAAAAATTTCCAGTAAAGCTAAAATTACATCGAAAGAACATCAGAAATAATATTTTTTTCATTTATTTACGAAAGTAACTCTACAGAATTGAATTTTTGAAAAACGCGTGTTAATATACATATCGTTTATATCGCCTATGTATTAACACGCGTTTTTCAAAAATTCAATTCTGTAGAGAAACCTCTTACTTTCGGAAAAAAATGAAAAAAATAGTATTTCTGATGATGTTTCGATGTAAAATTATCGATTTTAGCCTTACTGGAAAAATGTTTGATTTAACGGACACTCTAATATATACATATTTTCACTTCGTATATAACTAATTATTAATTAACACCGAAATTAAAACAAAACTTGTAATACTAACCAAATAATTTCCCAATAGAATTAAGTGTTACATTTGAATAGAATTAAGTGTTACTTATTTAAAAAACGTTCAATTTTGCAAATTAATAAAAAAAAATGCTGTAATAAAAAAAAAAACTTTTACTTAACATTCTGTAGTAATATTTATTTTAGCTTAGGTACACCATTTTTCATTATTACAAAAAATACTTTGTCAAAGTGAACTTGTGCCCCATATATTTTTATTGAAAAGCTGACAGAATAAAATTACTTATAATAATTTGATTGTTAACTTAATTATTAAAAAATCCAAATAGAAATTAATGAATGTAATTAATATTCTTTTATGAGAAAATTTACAAAATTTACCAGATTTTTTCATCATAAGTACATTTTTGTGTACATAATAACACAATTTTTTTTTATTTTTTTATATACAATAAATATATTTAATGTTGGATTTGTTATGAACATTAATTATATTTTTGTATTATTCAAAATTAATTTTATAAATATATTAATGTTAAAAAACCTAGACATTAATTGTTTTAAAATATTTTTACATATAATAATAGTATTTAAAAAACAAGTTGAATAATTTTTATTTTCTGTACTTTAATATATTTGCAGTGGATCTTCTCAAATTGGGAGTCGTGGCCCATTAGTTGGTAGTGTACATTTTTAAATAGGTCATTGAGAGGTTTAAAAAAAAATCAATGCATTTTTAACACGTAATTTAAATTGGTCTATTTGTATAACAAAATATAATTAAAAAATATTTAAGCACTGATTTATATAAATTAAATAAAAATTATATAGAAGTCTCGTGTATTTTTAAAAAAAAATTACTTTATATCTTTTATAATATACATAAATTATGAAACACAACATAATTCGTTTAATTTACAATACCTATCGATATACGGCGGGTATAATTATTATAAAAAGATATATAGTTACGATAAAGAAATTATATTCTATAAGAACAATAATATTGTATAAAATATAGAATTTTCATTTTTAAATTTCTTCATTCTACAGTTAATCATATGAAAACAAGAAAGGTTAATGAAGTTGATAATAAATAAACTTTACAAACAATATGCAAGTGTGGCACTGTTCAATTTGCATACAAATAAAATATTATAGACAGGATATAGACACAAACTTATTGCATAATTACTGAAAAACCTATCAATATTCAATAGATAATATACCGATCAATTTCTTTTTAAAACTGAAATGTCACGTGTCTAATCTATTTTTATTTAGGATTCTAACACTTCCCCTAATCACATGAGTTAAGCAACCCACATAACAGTTACGTAAGCATAGGTTAGTCTACCTTTTCATTTGTTTTTTTCTTTTCTGTACGCACATCCAAATATTATTCTAGTTCAATAAAAATAATAGTTTTTGTAATAGACAATTGTTTATGTTGCTTTTCAATGTCAAATACAAAATTATTTTTCGCATTATTTTGAACAAAAAACACTTAGTCTATAATTTTGTTGTATGTTAAAACTGTTGTTCTGCGATAAAATAATGAAATATCGGCTTGAATTAAACATTATTATTAAGCGTATAACACTTATTGCTGGACAGAAACTGTTTACGTTTTTATAATAATAACAATGAATTGATTTTTTTTAAATATAATTACAATATAAAAATACACAAATCTTGCAAAAAAAATAATAAGTTTTTCATTAAATTCCAATCAAATGAATCAAGTTTTTAGATGATTTGTCTATTTAATTAAATTATTATTATCATTATTTCATCTACATACAAATTAGATGAATAAAAATGATTATTTAAAATAAAGTTTAGATAAATAATCGAAAATTTGAATTAGATGTTTCAACTAATATGATTAAAAGGTTGAAAAATCGTTTATTTTTTTAGTAAAAACTAAAACATTAGAAATATCATCTAAAGATTAGTTTATGTGTAAAATAATGCTATAATTTATAGAAAATGTTTAGAATAAATGTTATTTATATTAGTACAAATTTAATTGGTTTTTATTTATCAAAATTAATAACAGAAAATAAATTAAAATGATGCTTAAATTTGTAAATATTTAATTATATAAAAGAATATCTAATAACTCCAATCTTGGCAATAAATTAAAGCAACATGTAAATAATTAATTGTAGCTATGTTTAACACTAAAAATAAGTAATTGTTTTATGGCAACAATTAACCAAATACTACAGCGTAAAACCTAACCTCAACAAATAGTTCGTGTTTATATAAACTCACCTAATATCTGAAAAAACGTTTCATCCAATCGCATTGTTGACGACAACAGGTAATCGTTGCCCTCTACTTCGTTGTCATCCGAAACTGAGATTTCACCGGGACTCGATAGGCTTGTCGTGATCGGCATATTAAATACTTAACGTTACTTAATAGTTAATAACGAAAACGCGTTTACGAGATGCGAGGAACATATGGGGCCCGGCGAAATTGAAAGACACCAGGGCAAGACCGGACCGCACTACACTGCCAAGCCGTTCAACTGTTTTTAGGAACACCACGATGTCGTGCACAAGTCGAGAAACGCGCCAAGCCAAGTCAAGCACGCCGGATGGGGAGTTCGTTTTCGTATAAAATATTGTGATATATACCAAACAACAGGAGATTGGAGAGACGAATCTTCGCTTCCAAGATGCTTGTGTTGTACTGTTATCAGACACAAGATTAAACCATTCAACCCGATAAGATATATTAATTACTTGGTCTGTTGTTGTTGATGTTTGTTATGTGTTGTTGATCTTGTAGCGGTGTTTGCGCATACTTTTTCTTTTTTGGTCGATTTGTTTAGGTTAGGAAATGCAAAATAATTATTTGTTTTCTTCGTAATGCTTTAACGATATTTTCGTCAATTTTTATTTCAATTTTCTACAGAGTAATCAATGACAAATCTATGGAAAAATTATATTATCTGCCAATGCAAGTACATACTTATTTAGATAGTTATGTAAATCTGGTTAAACTCAATTGATAATTGATTTATTTATTTGCATTATCACAAAATACATTCTTTTTAAATAAATTATTCACAAGGCCTTAAATAGGCGCAAATTTTTCGATCTATTTCAGACGTCAAATTTCTGGAACACAGATTTAATTATACATAATTTTTCTTTTTTATTCTTCTCTGTTTAAAGTTTTATTACAAAATAAAGTATTAAATTGTAGCTAAACGTACCGTCTACACGATGCGCGATGAGATTCTATTGGGGAATTCCTCTATAAAAAATATTTTCTTCATTTTCGATGTATTAATTTGACATTTTTTCAATATAGCAGTGAGATTCATTTTTTTCATAGCTATCTAAGTTTATTACATACATATATTAAATTTTTGAATGCGATTACACACACACACCCTCACAGACACTCACACACACACCCTCACAGACACTCACACACACACACACACACAATTTTTATTTTTAAATGCGATATATTTACTCTTATTATAGAAAATGTTTATTTGGCTGAATACATCAAAAACTGATTATTTGGCTTGTAAGATAAACCAGATATTAAAATATTCGACTACCTATATTATTTATGAAAATTTTAGAAATAATTATAAAGTAATTGATTAAAACTACTGAGTATTAGACACAGAACCGCAGTTTTACTATTAGGTAAATCTAGATGACAGTCTATAGAAGCACCCATCTTGCTTATACATATAGCAAAAAAATTAAATCATTTCGATTTTATTAATTCTTGCCAATATATTGCTTAATTTAATGTTAAATAAATATTATTTGAAACACTCACACACACACACGTATATATATATATATATATATATATATATATATATATATATATATATATATATATATATATTCTCAATTCATTATATTTCTGAAAACTTGCATAATGAATTTGAATTGTTTTATTTCTGCCTGACTGAAAATCCCAAGAAACAAATATATATATATATATATATATATATACAGGGTGTTTCACAACTTAGAGCAAAAAATTAAAGGGTATATTCTGTACGACGTGCTGATCATGAAACAAAAAGAATTTTTTTAAAATTCGCAAAGTAAAGGGTAGTTTACTTGAAGTAGACATTTTTTGAACCACTGGAGTAGCATACGTCATAGAAAGAAATATTAAATGAAATTAATTATCAAAGAAACATTATGTAATGTTAGTTTTATTTAGAGACAATAATTGTTTTGAATACAAAATAATTTATAATATTAATGCATTGTATTATTTAATATCAAGATAATTTGGGAAATAACATACCTGAAGCGCAAAACTACAAATACTGTTCAAAATTTGCACCATTCATCCCTACACACATTGCAGCACGTTGAATTAATGACCTAGTACAGTCTTGACACGAATTTTGTTCTCGTATTATTTCTGCTGAATTTTCTATTCTCTGCCTAAGTTCTTCTTCGTTTTCCGGCGCATTTTGGTTGTCGTAGACGAGGGATTTAAAATGACCCCAAAAATAAAAATCCAGCGGATTTAGGTCAGGGGATCTAGCAGGCCAAGCTACAGGTCCACCGCGACCAATCCACCTGTCCTCAAACACTTGGTTTAAATGTTCTCTTACATTTAGAGCATAGTGTGATGGCGCACCATCGTGCTGAAACCATGTCTGCTGACGCACATTTAAAGGCACATTTTCAAGAAGTTCTGGCAAAGTATTTTGTAAAAACAATAAATAATTAGCTCCAGTCATCCTATTTGGTAGAATGTACGGCCCAAGTAATATTCCATTAACAATACTTGCCCAAACATTTATCAAAAAACGATGCTGAAAACTGCCCCGTACAACAACGTGTGGATTTACTTGACTCCAATAATGAGAGTTATGATAGTTATGAACTCCCTCCCTCGTAAAAGTAGCCTCATCAGAAAATATGATGTACGAGGGGAAATTCGGATTTTCAGTGTGTTTTTGTAAAAGCCAGTTGCAAAATCGTACTCTAAACTGATAGTCAGGTTCTGTTAGCCCCTGTACCCGTTGAAAATGGAATGGGTGGTAGTTTTGATCTCTTAAAATTCGCCATACTGAACTATGTGATACTCCTAATTGTTGAGACGCTCTTCGGGTACTAATAGTTGGTTCAGCATGTACAGCATCTAAGATATCATTAACCATATTGTCGTGTTGATGCTGGCGGCCACCACCTCTCCCACGATTAGGTTGCACATATCCTGTGTCTCGAAGGCGCTGGACTATCCTCACAAACGAACGGGGAGTGGGTAATCGGCGTAAAGGATAACGTTCAGCATACAGACGTCGTGCCAATAACGAATTTTGCCGTGCTTCGCCATAAATTAACATCATGTCCACTAATTCACTGTTACTAAATGCATTCATTTTAACAAAAACTACACTACACTGCTATTCACTGTAAAATGAGAACAGTGCACCAGCAAAGATAATAATAATTAACAGCAATGTCGACGAAAGACTACCTACCCACTACCTATCAAATTAAATTAAATTATTAATTAAACTATTACACATTTTATTAGTATTAGATATTACGTAAACAATTACTTTCATTGTAGACGATTTGAAAACAATTATTAAAAATAACTATCGACCAGTGGCAAAAAAAATGTTTGCTTGAAATACGATGCAATTTTTTTTGCAAATTTTAAAAAAATTCTTTTTGTTTCATGATCAGCACGTCGTACAGAATATACCTTTTAATTTTTTGCTCTAAGTTGTGAAACACCCTGTATATATATATATATATATATATATGTAAAAATGTAAAAAAGCATTTAAACAAGATTAGAAGTATATGGATAAACCCATATATAGACTACTTTGACATTTCTCGGAAAGTTGGCAACACTGTATTTTAATAATATTATAATTTATGTGGGCATTAGGAAATACTTTTCTGAAAATTTGATCAAAGTCGAATAAATAATGTAGCCACAATGAATTTTTTTAAAATTTTGTGATTTTTTTCTCGATAAGTTGGCAACACTGTATTTTGTTAAAATTGCATAATTTATTTAGGCACTAAAAAAAACTTTTATGAAAATTTGATTAAAATCGGTTAAATAAAATGGTCATAATAAATTTTTAAAAATTTTACTAATTTTTTTCTCAGAAAGTTGGCAAAACTGTATTTTGTTAAAATTACATAAATTATATGAATACTAGGAGAATCTTTTGTGAAAATTTGAGTAAAATCGGTTGAATAACATGGCCATAATAAAAATTTTAAAACTTTAGTAATTTTTTTCTCGGAAAGTTGGCAACACTGAATATTAATAAAATTATGTAATTAATAGGAGCATTAGGGAAATCTTTTGTGAAAATTTGATCAAAATCGGATAAATAATGTAGCTACAATGAATTTTTAAAAACTTTAGTAATTTTTTTCTCAGAAAGTTGGCGTCACTGGAAAAAACCAAAACCACATGACCATCTTGGGCACTAGGCAAATTTATCCTGAAAATTTCATTATAATTGGTTGAACCGTCTAGGAGGAGTTGCGATCACAAAATTTTGTCTGACGACCGAGCGAGCTGACGACGCACATCCATACACCCACATAAACTAAGTTCAGATTCGTCATCTAGAGGCTATATGAAGGATTTCTATACAATTTATTTTTTTTTTTGAAAATGTTACAGACACCGTACCAAACGCTATACTACTTTTTCCTTGCAGTCAAAGTAGTAAAAAGTCATATAAAGTAATTTATTCTTTTTTATTTGATTATTTGCATATCATAATTATTGTTTTATATACTTACGTGTCACAAAAACAAAATTACTTTAAAACAAATATTATAAAATAACAAGAAAAGTTAAATATTTTTTTTAAATCTTCAACGCACACTAAAATTATACACTATCTATAAATATAAGCCTTTGATACGCCTTTATTTTCATATATACTTAATAAACAAAAATATTTATGAATTAAATGTTACAACAAAAATGAATACACAAAATAAATTAAAACTTTTTTTAAAATTTAAGATATATGTCCCTTAAGCCTCGTTATTGCTACGCCGCTACTTATAGAACCGTATTTTCTAAAAATAAATCAAATTAACATTAGATCAAAATCGAGTATATGTCAAAATAGCCAAACTAGCCAAGTACTTAATATATTTATTTGGCTTTATAACAGAATTTCAAAAAAATTCAATGTTTTGGTTTTGCTAATTTTTTTTTTATAGCAGAAACAAATTTGAATAATTAGCTACGCACATAATATTTTATTTAAAATTTACATATGTATAATAAAAATATCATTCATATTTTGCATTGTTAAAACTATATAAATAAGTTAAATTATTTTTTATATGCACTTCAACTATAAGCAAAACACGAATTAAGTTCACGTGTACTTAAATTAAATTTATTATCGTACAATCTGTATTTGTTGAAACAAGTGATCAAGCAAAAACTACATTTGTAATCAGTAATACTTATATAATCACGCCATGTACCTATTAGAGTGAAGCACAAATTCTGTCAGTCAAGCAAAACAAAATAAATGACTAACTTAGGTATAATATTGAAATTTATGTCCTTTACAAAAAAAATTGATAATTTTAAGACTAAAAATATTCTAATATTAATGTCAAAAGATAAACTTTTGTTCTTGAGTCCTGAACCTGCGTTATGATTAATTATACATACATACATACATACATACACAACCACGCCATGTACCCAAAAAAGTGTGGCACAAACTCTTTTCATCATCTCGAAATCAGTCGCCTGCAAACATTCCTATCAAAACAATCAACTTTCGCTTCATCCACATTCATAATTCCTCTCATACATGCTCTTCTATTCCTACTACTTGGAAACTTTCGCTCACGCAAAACACTCTCAATCATATCACTCCAACTACTCATTGGACGTCCACGCAAACGTAAACCATCAAAATCATTCAAATAAATCTTTTTAACCAAACGTTCATTAGACATTCGCTCAACATGTCCGAACCATCTTAACTGACTAACACTGTGGCTCGAGTGAACCAACAGCACAGACCAAACTCAGAAAATCTGAAGATGACTGAAAAGTCGAAACGCGTTATTGCTAAAAACAATAACAAACCTGATAGGGAATTTAATAACAATATAATTAAAAATATTCTAGGTGTACCTGTGTTAGTATAAATTTTACCAATACCAGTTTCCGTAAAAGTATACATGCAAATTTTACATACATGCTAATTTTTAGAAAAATTAGAATTGTACAAAAAATACGTTTTTTTTCCAATTTTAGTGTTTTATAACTGAAGCACTGTACCCAGTAGCGTAACATTCTGGACGTAAAACACAAAAATGTGGGGTAAAGGGGGGGGGGACCAAATCATAAAGGGTAATTTGTTATTATTAAATTATGTATTTATAAAGTTGATTTGCTCTTAAGTGTAATCAGTTCTCCTTTTTCCTATTTCTTTAGTGTTGTCACAAATCATAATTTCATTATGGAATACAAGCCAAGATTACATAAACATAAAAAGTTCTAACATAGTAAAAAAATCTTTCGGAACTCATTATATAAAATAAAACGGTTTTCGGTTCAAGTTCTGTATTAATATTTATTATTTATTTATATTTACGACAATTATTAATAAATATTAATACAGAACTTAAACCTAAAGCCGTTTTATTTTATAGAAAAGTTCTAGATAATGTCAAATTTTTTAGGAAGGAAAGCGACTCTATTTGGTAACTTTGCTATTTCAAAAAAAAAATAATGCCTATTTTTCATATAAAGTATTCAACTACTACGTCAATTTTAAAGTGACAAAAATTATTTATATTGGTATTATAATAAATGTAATCTTTCAAAATTAATAATTTATTATTATTATATTGTATTATCATTGTATAATTAACAACAATGATAAAAAGAAAATTCCCATCTCTTATGTTAATGAAAAAGTGCTTTTATTTTTTGCTTTAATATAAATTTTTACTTCTATCTCTTATCAAATATGATTAGTATTTCTATTTGAGATATATTATCTTATATCTAATATTATAAAATTCAAATTGCTTAATAAGTAAGTTTAAAAGTACTTTTTGACAAAAATCACTTTTAAAATTAGGGGAGGAATACGGGCCAAAATATCTAAAATAAAATGGTTTTAGGATTAATTCTGTTTAAGGCCAGTATTGCCAACTGAATTTATTATTTTCAAGATAAATAAAAAATCAACTGTGATTGGCTAAAAATATATTCTCAGAATAAATGATAAAATGTCACTGGTTTATTTTAAAATAATTCCAAGAATAAATTTATTCGAACATTTGAAAATACTGGACATTATATATGTAGTAGTATTAGTATTATTATATATTAAATTAGAGCAGACTATTTGATAAAATAAATTATAGATAAAATTTTGTAATAAAAACAAATTAACAAATATATTATTTAAAGTTATCTTTTAATCTAAAAAGGTTTATACAGTGTGAAGCAAAAATCATAAAAAATTTCAATATTTCTGGATGTTATGCAAGATATAATATTTAAATAAAATTTAGCAACAAATAATTTCAATATAAAAATAAAACAGCTTAAATTATAGTTATGTATTAATATTTATTAATAATCGACGTTTCGACGAACTCAACGTTCTTCTTCATCATAAAAAAAGATACAAATTCTTGATTTGTATCTTTTTTCCTGATGAAGACAATCGTTGAGTTCGTTGAAACGTCGATTATTAATAAATATTAATACAGAAACATTTTAAACATTTTGTAGTATGTTAATTTCAATATATTTCATTGTTTCTTTAGATCAAATTTACTATAATTTAATTTTCGAATTTATTTGAAATGCATAAAATTTTTATTTCAAATTTAACATTTACATTTTTGTTTTTTTTTACAATACTAATGAAACACTAAAAATTAAAAAGAAAATATATATTCCATAGAAATGTATACATCTTCTGAAATTAGATTAATCAGTTTCCGTAATTCCTAGGTGGAACATAGGAACGATATGAACGAGATGATGAACATAATTATAGTTTCTTAACAATTTTTACTTGCATTGTCAATGATGTAGCTTATAGTGGGTTCCGATTGACTATTAATCTTTTCACCTAACCTAACCTTTTCATTTTTATCAAATGCGGTTTTGAATATGGAATTTTATCCGGTGAGATTTTTGTCCACTAAGCTTTAATTTTCAGCTACAGAGTTATAATATTTGATTATATTTTATTTTTTACATTAAATTTCACTATAATACGCTATATTTATTGCACAATATCAAATTTTAAAAACTCAACTATTTATTTATTTGCTAATATAAATTTCAATTGTTTTTCGATTTATTTTGTTTGCGCGACATTTTAATTCCCATATAATAAAGTAAGGTTAAAATTAAAATTCCTATTGTTTTTGATTTGAGAAATTAATTATTCTATAAGAAAACACTATGAATATGGAATAAAATAGGTATATTTATTTAAGTATATGTAAATGTAAATTATAGTAACATGAATATTAAAATTAAATCGCAAAGTTATTTATATAAATGTAGTATATTAGTTGTTTTTCAAGTGATTGGTTTTTTTTCCCTAATATACAAATCATTACTTTTTCCATTATTGCACGTGTTAACAACATGAAAAAACACTTTAGTTTTAAATATACTTTTTATTATTCACGTTTCTAATCAAAAATGATAAAAATAATCAATTGCAATTTAATAATGTCAATCAATTTTTCGTTGTTTTTCTTGATAAAGCCACTCGATTCTTCTAATTAATTGAAATTTTAAAAAAAATTGAAGATCTTATATATTAACAAATGGGTTACGGTTATTTGTAAATTGTAAATCAAAACATATCAATGAAATTAAAGTCCTATTTAATTTATTGAATTACGTGGGGTATGTGGTGTAAATAGGAGAGATTGGGTACGAAATAGATTAGTGTATGATGAGTGTGAAATTGAAAGAAATGTTGTAGCAAAAGTTGCCCCGTGCTAGAGTCAGTTAAGATGGTTCGGACATGTTGAGCGAATGCGTCTAATGAACGTTTGGTTAAAAAGATTTATTTGAATGATTCTGATGGTATACGTTTGCAGGTGGACGTCCGATAAGTAGTTGGAATAGTATGATTGAGAGAGTGGCTTGCGTGAGCGAAAGTTTCCAAGTAGTAGGAATAAAAAAGCATGTATGAGAGTGGAATTATGAATGTGGATAAAGCGAAAGTTGCTTGTTTGGATAGGAATGCTTGGAAGCGATTGATTTCGGGATGATGAAAAGAGTTTATGCCACACCCTTTTGGGTACATGGCGTGATTGTGTATGTATGTATGTATAATTCACGGTTTTAGACCAATCGAAACTTTTTTAAATTATAAAATTTATAAAATAGTTAACATGTAAATTAGCGCCGTTGCTAGAATCATTTTGAAATTTCATTGAAATCACACCATTCTATTGACTAATCGTAGACAAATCTGATAACATGCATGTTGAATAATACTGTAATAATATGTTTTGAATTATTTTTGTTTTTTTTTTAAATATCTGAAAAAGTATTTTTTTCATTTTTGTTTTTACTGAGTATTAATAAAAAAATTATCATTGAAATTATTTACTAGAACTTTTTTGTTACAATGAGTGTTTTGCATTAATCAATAATTATATTTCTAATCATAACTATTCAGATCGATCAAAAATTGTTTATTTGCATTATTTCATTGAGTTTTTATTTTTACTGATTATACGTGTATAACCTTGATCAAATAATAATAATAAAAATGACTCTTGATATTTTTTCTGTACATTATAAAGATTTAATAACATGTAATTTGAATTTTAATAATACGAAATTAACTACATGCTTTTTTTTTATATGTCATCTGCAAAGACATAGATTATTCGGTTGAAATTAACATTTTTTTTACAAATCTACTCAAGATTTCGAATATATTTATTATGTAAGGTAAGTTTTGTATAATATACAGTGCATTTTCGCTTAATGTGATCACATAAGAACTAAATGTTTTTGATAACAATAACCGATTATATACGAAATAAAAGTAAAAATAAATCTCTATTGATAATTATTATTGTAATATGTGAAAATCCTGAGATAAAATTGATACCATAAACCGAAGTCGTAATTACTATAAACATTTTTTTTTATGTAATCGTAAACGTTCAGCCCTGTTCTTCGCGAAAGTAATACCAGTATCGGTGATTCCAATAAGCAGCGAAAAATACATTTCTTTGTATGATTTTAATTCAATTTGTTTTAGATACGCCCATGGTATAAATTCTATTTTTATTATACATAGCAAATTCTTTTACTAAGAAACGTTACATGATTTAAAACGTGACATTGTTAGTATGTCAATAAAGTACTTGCAAAAAAAAATTTTTTTTTTTGCATATTTTAAAATTTTAAGTAATTGAAGTATTTCTATGGTATATAATAATTATTTTAAAATTTAAAATGTTTCATTCATTCTCTGCACTGTAAAAAAGTTGCAATTTTACATAAAAATTTCAGGAAAACCGATTGTTTACATAAATGTTCTGTAAAAATAATATACATACATACACAATCACGCCATGTACCCAAAAGGATGTGGCACAAACTCTTTTCATCATCTCGAAATCAGTCGCCTCCAAACATTCCTATCCAAACAAGCAACCTTCGCTTCATCCACATTCATAATTTCTCTTATACATGCTCTTTTATTCCTACTACTTTTAAACTAATAATATAAATAATATAATTTTGTAAATTTAAGTAAAATAATTAATTTACCATATTATATATTTTTTTACCGAAAAAATAAGTAAACTTATATAAAATATACATATTTTATATTTATATTATGTAAAAATTTTCTTGAGACATCTGTAAAGTTATATAATTAAACTGGTGTAAATCAGTTACCCAGGTTTTTATGTAAAATTACTAATTTTTTTTTTGACAGTGTTCGTAATATTTTTTCTATCGGCACGAGACATATGTCGCACTCTATTATATTTAATTTTTCAAAACAAATAACGAAAATTAAAAATATAAGCGTAATATTTTATTGATAAAATCTTGCTTATCGAAATGATTTGCTAAACTTATGATATTAGTATTAATTTAGTGAATCTTATCAAAATATGAAGAAGGTTTTAAATGCAGAATTTTTCGCAATCTATAGATTTTTTGATATAGATAATGTATATTATTTTAAAATCTCTTTTTATAGCATACTTATTCTGATAAGATTTAATCGAAAAATCAATTAGAAAAACAATTTACTAAACAATTTTTAGTTTATTTTCATTAACACAATAACTAAAAAATTTTAGTGAATATTATAGTAGGACACTCGAACATTTGCGGTTTATTTGCTCTAATAAAATTAATTAACTAAAATCTGAATTTGCTCATATTAACAATGTAAAAATTGTTGTTATTTATTTTCATGTGATTTTACTGTTTTTGCATATGAACACAGCTATTTTGCAATTTCACATAAGTATTTTTGCTTAACTGAATACATAAATATATATATGTATTCATTTGTTTATTATCTTATTTTTATTCCATATCCCATGATGTGTAAATATGTTTTTCTCTGATAAATATTATACTTGAATTAAATTAAAAACAACTCATGGATATATAATATTTTTAATAAATTTTCTTGTATATTACAAATATAAACACATATCTTCATATATTGATGTACAGAATCAGAACTAATATATATAGGTATATGTATATATGTATACATATTTGTGTTTACTGTAGAGCCCTGAAAAAGGCGATAGTGAAAGCCAAAACGTTGGCTTAGAATATAATAAAAAATGTATAACTGACTGAATTTCGTCGATTACTAATTTATTTATTAAATATTTCCAGTCGAACATTTTCCAATTTCATAATTATTATGTTTAAGTGTTGAGTTATGTGAATTATAATTTCAATATTCATTATTTGAAGATATTTATAAAAATAAATAAAATTACATGTTTTCATCTTATCTATAGTTTTAATATTTTTGTTTATTTAATACTTATTAAATTAAAATATTCAATATATTTCTAAACATACAATGATGATATAACATGCGCAAACTTCTTATCGTTAACTTAATAATTTAATATATCAATTTAAATTTGTGATATAAGAAACAGATAAAAATTGATTTTATTACAGGTGATGTTCATAGTAACCAACTTAACACGTATGTTGTGCAAGTAGTATAAACATAAATATTCATTCTAGATCAGTGTTTCTCAACCAAGAACGCACCGCGCCGCGAACCAGTAAAATATCTAATTTTCTTACACAGCCAGAAAACACACAGAAATTACTTTAATATTACACGTCATCATTCACGTCATCTCTTGATGTCAATATCAATTGTTTTGCTACCGTATACATTTTCATGCTAGAATTGTATTATCTCTTAAACAATAAAATTGTAACTAAGATTCACAAAAATTCAAACCCTTAAAAATATTTAGAGTTTATGTAAATATTACAAACAAGAAAATTTCAAGATCAACGATTTTGTAAAAGATTTTACTTTACTTTACATTTAGTATAAAAACGAATTATATTTTATTAAAAAAAAAAAGAAAAATAAATAACGGAGAAAACTTATATAAACAACTTTACAGATAAGTTATCAAATTGCCTAATAAAAAATCATAAAATCAAATATTAATAAAAAAAAAGTTGAAAAACATTCAATAATTTTGTTTACTTTTATAGTAATTTGATAATTATTGTTTATGTATGATATGCTTTAGTCATCTTAAAACTAATTTATAATCAATTTTTATAATTTGTATCACATTTCGTAAACTTTTACGTTTACTTCATACAAATATTTCAAAAATAAAAAAAATGAAAAACTGATAATTCCTCTTTTTTGCAAATATACAAACTAGACGAAAATATAAAAAAATATAATTTATAATATTTGAAACTTGTTATAAGTGAAAATATTGTTTGTGTACAAATAAAATCAAACATAATCTGAATAAATTATTTATTTCTAAAGTTGAAAGATTCAGCTGTAGGCACTTGGTGAAACATTTTTAATAAAAATAAACAATAAAACACTTGGTGTAAGTTTCACTATATTTATTTGACTTAATCGATTTCGGCTTTCTAGGCCCTCATCAGAAGTTTGTATAAACTTTAAAACTTTAAAACTGTAAAACTTTCTGTATAAACTTCTGATGAGGGCCTAGAAAGCCGAAATCGATTAAGTCAAATAAATATAGTGAAACTTACACCAAGTGTTTTATTGTTTATTTTTATTATTTATTTCTGTTTTTGAAAATGTAGAAATAAAATGAGCAGCGCCATCTCTTATCATTTGAATTGTTTATTCTGAAGATAAGCAACTAACGTCAGACAGTTTTTACTTTTTAAATTTTTTTGTATATTTTATTAGTATATTAAAGATATATGCATTAAAAATATTGGTTGGTACAACAAGCTTGGTTTTAAATTCATGTTTAACTAATGCCAGTTTTATAACAACACGACTGTCTTAAGACCAGGATTAAACAATTTAATAAAAACATTCAAAAACCGATCTTACTTCTGTTAAAAATAATAGAATGTTAAAAATAACAATTCTTAGATTTTGCAATCAATCGTACGAGAAAATTGCCCAACAAAATAGCCCAAATTTATGTAGATATGTTTTACTCGAAATAACAAATTATATTATAATAATAATTGTTATAACCTATAATTATTGATGTGTGATCCGTACGTAAATAATATTATAATAAGTATTATTTTCAGTGGCGCAACCAAGGGAGGAAGGGGCCGACGGGCCTTGCCCTCCCACCATAGCTATCAGAATTAGCACAATTTTTATTCGTTTAGTCATATATTCAGCAGTCACTTCTAACGCTACAATTATTTACCCCAAAATATTGAGCCAACATTCATTAGTTTCAACTTATTAATTATTCGATTCATGTAAGACAAAGAGGAAATCTGGTTAGTATTTGCTTTTTTTTTGCTTCTCCAAGATAAAATCCTTGCCCCCCCAAGACAAAATCCTGGCTGTGCCACTGATTATTTTAATCTATTAAAAATATATTTCAATGATTATAAATATAACATAGTAACTTTCATAATAAATGTTGGTAATAGTAAATGTTCCTGAAAAGTAACTAGAAATTGTACGGTCATGAAATGAAATTACAGCATATTCTAATCCGTGCAACTTGTCAGCTGTGTACAATTTCTGTTTTACACAAGCAATTTTCTGAGGGATTTTCTTTCGCAATGAAATTGCACAAAAAAATTGCTCGTGTAAAACAGGCATTAACAAAATCTCAGAATTTTATTTTTAACAAGTTGTTATTTTGAATAAAATTAATACAGAATACATCTAAGTATAAGTCATTAACTTTTATTTTCCTGGATTAATAACCAAAGAAGAAAAAGATGTAAAACACATTTTGTAAAATATAAAATATTGAAAAAAAATAATAATAAAAACTTACTGAAATATCTAACTCCGTTGCCCAAAAACTGCGGTTCCGCAAATTTCATTGTATTAACAGTATTAAACACTTGAGCATCCATTCGTCTGCACACAATTGTCACCAAAGTTACAATATGCTTTTCATTGATCTTGAGATTACTTTTAATATCAATTGATAACAGAAAAGAAATTAGTTTTTTTTTTATTTTATCTATTATCATTCATAATAACTACATTATCGAAACAAGCAAATGTCATATTGGATAAAAACCCCCAATAAATTATTGATGTTGTAGATAAAATATGTTACACAGATATTTTCGTAGGTCAGGAATGCAAAATAATATATTTTTTTACAAGGGGCTGAAAGTGATCCCTAGTTTTCATCTTCAATATTTATCACAAAAAAATGAAGAAATTTTTCAACATGTATTGAATCGAAATAAACCAATATTTTTTTCCCGGTTCAGTTCCGGTTTTCGTTCCAGCAAAAATAACGGTTTTTTTCGGTTCAGTTCCGGTTCGAAGCCCTGGGCGTAACTACCGGTGTTCTAAGTATTCCGTAAAACACGGCCTGGAGGCTCCAGGAGCCCGAAGGCAATCGACAAAAAAAAAGCACGTAAATAAATTTTTGTCCCGACCGGCATAATCGCATTATAAACCATAAATATAAACATATAAACGAGTCTATTCTGTAAGCGAAAAAGTTAAAAATTAACCTCAAGATCGTAGTTAAATTATATTTAACGTTAGTTTTTAACCAAATGACTATTCTCTAAAAACATATTGGTTTAAATTTTAGGATGAGGCTATTTGTACATACGGTATGTATACGCAATTGGCTATTTATACATACTAAAAAAAAAAAAAAACCTAACCTTCAAAGGGGTTTACCCATATACTTGTTTAAATAATGTACATGTTTATTAGAACCATTAATGAAAAATATAGCGTCTCTCGTTTCTGATTGTTATCAGATTTAAAAAATAGAATATCTATATCTAATCATTCACTATTATTAATATATTTGTACTTTGTACTTTTGCAGATATGATTTTTTTATTAATAAAATGAAGCAGGAATAATATTTGTATGAAATTGTTTTGTTATTTGTTTTTTATTTGTATTTATTTAAAAATAATCCTTGTTTTTATTGTTATAAGAGTTTTGTACAATTTAATATAAATAATAAAATAAAATTTAAATTTTTCAAAAATATAAAATTAAATTCCCAAAATGAAAGACACATTAAAAATGTCATATTTAAGATAAATGGAAAACTTTATTTAGATTTAGGTAATTAAGGCACTTACCTATAGATAGTTTTTTTTAAAAATGTACATGTTATAAAGTTTTTCGAAAAGGGCCAAAAATTATTCTTTGCTTAAGGCCCGTCTAAATAAGGTTAAATAATTCGAATAAATAATCAAGACATATCAGTTCAGAAGAAAACTTCAATTTAAACGTATTTTAACTATTTAACTTGATTAGCCGTAACTTTGTGATACATTGTGAGCTTTAATCCCAAATGAAATAAAATTATTTCCTTTCATCAAATACTAGAAATTTTTATATAAAAAAATTTGTAATAAATTACGTGTCTTTTACGTTATTATTATGTGTTAGTAATTTTTATTTATTTTCCGATTAAAATATAAATCATATTCATCGGACGTTCTAATGATTAAATAGTTACGTTGCATAGATACAATGGTTGATTATGTCAAATTTATATTCCTACATATTTGTAGATTCTTGTTCGTTGATTATTCAAAGTTTTAGATAATTTAACTGAACTTTATTTAAAATGACAATTTGCTTTCAACTAATTCGTATGTACACTGTAAAAAAATTCGGTAATTCTACATAAAAACCTGGGACAAATGATTAACACCAATTTAATATGTAAATTTACAAATGTCACAGGAAAATTTTTGCATTACTTATATAAATATATAATACGTGTATTTTTAATGTAAGTTATTACTTACTTTTTCAGTAAAAAAACATATATAATATGGTAAATTAATTATTTTATTTAAAATTACAAAATTATTTTATTTTTACAGAAAATTTATGTAAACCATTGTTTTGCTGAAATAATATGTAATTTTTTTACTATGGTTTTTATACAAAATGACAACTTTTTTACAGTGTATGTGAAAGAACTAATATAGTAGAAAATACCAAATTAAATAAATAAATTATCTAAAATTTAACAAACCTACATACATACACAATCACGCCATGTACCCAAAAGGATGTAGCATAAACTCTTTTCATCATCCCGAAATCAGTCGCTTCCAAACATTCCTATCCAAACAAGCAACTTTCGCTTCATCCACATTCATAATTCCTCCTCTCATACATGCTCTTTTATTCCTACTACTTGGAAACTTTCGCTCACGCAAGCCACCCTCTCAATCATACACCACTCCAACTACTCATCGGACGTCCACCTGCAAACGTATACCATCAAAATCATTCAAATAAATCTTTTTAACAGCAAACGTTCATTAGACGCATTTGCTCAAGATGGCTCCGAACCATCTTAACTGACTCTAACACGGGGCAACTTTTGCTACAACATTTTTTTCAATTTCCGACTCATCATACACTAATCGTATTTCGTACCCGATCTCTCCTATTTACACCCAGCTACCCCACGTAAAAATCTCATTTCGCACAGCAGTCATTTTCCGTGTATGCTTTTGCAACCAAACCCAACATTCACTACCCCTATACATCAACGTAGGCACCAAAACTGCATTGTATATAGGTACTCAAACGGGGTGGCTTCTTTGGAAACATTTACATTATATATAATTTATAAATAAATAAATGTAACCCACAAATATTATTAATTAACAAATAATGTTACTTTAATAAAATTAATGTAATTAAGGCACCTGATACGAGTTTTATCGTTTAAAAATAAGAAATAAAAACTATCGAACAGACAGACATTATAAGTAAAAATAAAAACATAACCTTTGATATATGAATAGACAATTTTAAATAATTTTTACAAAATTATCGCCTCATACGATAAAATTTCAAATGAATCATTTTGTATATTCTAACAACCACTAGCGTTTCAATGCCTAAAAATAGGTGAAAAATCTCTTATCAGTATGACAGGAAATCTATTAATTACAATTAAAACTTCTATTTCACCTTTGAACGAATTGTAAGATATTTCTTTATTTCGTAGAATTATGGCAAATTATAAGATAACTTTCAAGTATCTACTTTTTCTCGGAAATTTTAACCAGAAAATTTCGAATATATTTTTAACCTGCTATAAATTACAAGCATCAGTCAAATTTGTGATAATTTTATCACAGTCAGGTGTTATCTTGTCGGTAATTGTTACGTAAAATTGATGGATTTTTAGATAAATTTGTTGCTAAGCTCATTATTATTTTCCAACCACTATTATTATATACGTGGAAAATTTCCAGATGTGTTTTTGTTTCATATACGAGTTTATTATCTACTAAATACATATAATATAACTAAATAAATAAGATTAGAAATATATGGGTAAACCCATATATATAGACCACTTTGACATTATCACATAAATGATAAGAAATAAGAATAACAAATTTTTTCACCGAAAGTTGGCAACATTGTATTTTGCTAATATATAATATTATAGGTGCTAAAAATTTGATTAAAATCGGATAAATAATGCGGGTATAACAAATTTTTAGAAAATTATTAATTTTTTTTCTAAAAATTTGAACTTTTCTGAAAATTTGATCAAAATCGGATAAATAATGTAGCCACAATGAATTTTTTAAAATTTTTGTAATTTTTTTTCGATAAGTTGGCAACACTGTAAATTGCACCAGGAAAATCTGTAGTGAAAATTTGATTAAAATCGGTTAAATAACGTGGTCATAATAAATTTTTAAAAATTTTACTAATTTTTTTCTCGGAAAGTTGGTAACACTGTATTTTATTAAAATTAAGAAATTTATGTGGGCACTAGGAAAATCTTTTCTAAAAATTTGATCAAAATTGGATAAATAATGTAGCCACAATGAATTTTTAAAAACTTTAGTAATTTTTTTCTCGGAAAGTTGGCATCACGAAAAAAAAAATAAAACCACATTACCATCTTGGGTTCTAGACTAATTTATCCTGAAAATTTCATTAAAATCGGTTGAACTGTCTAGAGGGAGTTGCGGCCATAAATTTTTGTCTGAAGACGCACATCCATACACCCACATAAACTAAGTTCGGATTCGTCATCTAGAGGCTATATCATTCTATACACAAATCTTTTTTTTTTTGAAAATGTTACAGACACCGTACCAAACGCTATACCAATTTTCCTTGCAGTCAAAGTGGTAATTATAAAATTTCGCAAATTCCCAATATTTATTTATAAAGAAAATTACAAAAAATTAAACGGTACTTGTACGATTCTTATTAATTTTTCTAAAATTATTATACATATTTATATAAATTGAATGACATGCATTTTAAGTATATTTCAAATATTTACAAATAAACAATTTTAAATTACATTTTATCTAAAACCAAACAACTCATCATCTCTCCATTATCATAGTATTTTCTAAGTCCTTGAATAGTACATTTAACTAGAATATTTAGTTCCTCATTTGTTTAATTCAACTTTATATTTTTAACGACATATTTGCAATCAATGTATGTATATTCATATTGCGATAAAATAATTAATTTTTGTCGATTTGTTGTCAAGCGAAAAAAAGATACAGAATTTCCTAATTTCGACATAATTTCATACTTAATTTTATATTTTACCAGAGACGGATTTATAATTTTTTAAATAAATTAATATAGAAATATTTAGGCCCGTAAAAGTGATTTTTGCGTCAAAAGTATTTTTGACATTTACTTACAATGATTTATTAAGAACTTTAAAATACATATATTATAGTTTATTTACGTTGATGTATGGTAGTGAATGTTGAGTTTGGCTGTAAAACCATAAAAGACAAGATTAGAAGTATGTGGGTAAACCCATATACATATAGACCACTTTGACATTTCTCGGAAAGTTGGCAACACTGTATTTTAATAATATTATAATTTATGTGGGCACTAGGAGAAACTTTTCGGAAAATTTAATCAAAATCGAATGCATAATGTAGCCACAATAAATTTTTTTAAAAATTTGTGATTTTTTTCTCGGAAAGTTGGAAACACTGTATTTTGTTAAAATTACATAAATTATATGATTACTAGGAGAATCTTTTGTGAAAATTTGAGTAAAATCGGTTGAATAACATGGCCATAATATATTTATAAAAACTTTAGTAATTTTTTTCTCGGAAAGTTGGCAACACAAGATATTAATAAAATTATTTAATTAATAGGAGCATTAGGGATATCTTTTCTGAAAATTTGATAAAAATCGGATAAATAATGTAGCCAATATAAATTTTTTAAAACTTTAGTAATTTTTTTCTCAGAAAGTTGGCAACACTGGATATTAATAAAATTATATAATTAATGGGAGCATTAGGGATATCTTTTTTGAAAATTTGATCAAAATCGGATAAATAATGTAGCCAATATAAATTTTTAAAAACTTTAGTAATTTTTTTCTCGGAAAGTTGGCATTACTGGATAAAACCAAAACCACATGACCATCTTGGGCACTAGACAAATTTATCCTGAAAATTTCATTAAAATAGGTTGAACCGTCTAGAAGGGGTTGTGGCCACAAAATTTTGTCTGACGACCGAGCGAGCGAGCTGACGACGCACATCCATACACCCACATAAACTAAGTTCAGATTCGCCATCTAGAGGCTATATGAAGGATTTCCATACACAAATTTTTTTTTGAAAATGTGACAGACACCGTACCAAACATTATACCACTTTTTCCTTGCAGTCAAAATGGTAAACAGACGAAAAAAATCAAAAATACTGGTAATTACTATTATTATACAAATAGATATATGTAAAATAGAAAAACGTTGTAAATGTAATGTTAAAGTATTATATTAATAAATATTTTATTAGAGTGATTAATAAATACTGTATTGCAAAATACTGGTATTTTTAAAATTATATTATTATTTTAAAATAAATTATTTTCTACGATCATGTGCTGGTAATGTGATCCATAATTATACATAAATCGTCATTATGGTATAAATAAATAAATAAAAACTATTTATTTTGTTTTATTTTCACCAACTAATCACAAACTACATGTTCACATTTTAAAATAAATAATGTTAAAACCCTCTCTACATTTCAATTTGTTTACTTCTCTATGTATGTACCTAACTTGTCAATGACTAACTTAAGTATACATAAGTTAAATTTACATGAAAATGATACAGAATTTATAGATATATATTTTTATATAAATAACTACTATTTATATTTATACCGAGTATCTATAAATTTAGAACCAATAATTTCTTTTTTATTAATATAAATAGCTGGTACTACAAGATCAGTTGCCTAAGTTTAGTTATTACTACTTTGACTGCAAGGAAAAAGTAGTATAGCGTTTGGTACGGTGTCTGTAACATTTTCAAAAAAAAAAAAAAAATTGTATAGAAATCCTTCATATAGCCTGTAGATGACGAATCTGAACTTAGTTTATGTGGGTGTATGGATGTGCGTCGTCAGCTCGCTCGCTCGCTCGCTCACTTGCTCGCTTGCTCGGTCCTCAGACAAAATTTTGTGGCCGCAACTCCTCCTAGACGGTTCAACCGATTTTAATGAAATTTTCAGGATAAATTTGTCTAGTGCCCTAGATGGTCATGTGGTTTCGGTTTTTTCCAGTGATGCCAACTTTCCGAGAAAAAAATTACTAAAGTTTTTAAAAATTCATATTGGCTACATTATTTATCCGATTTTGATCAAATTTCCAGAAAAGATTTCCCTAATGCTCCCATTAATTACATAATTTTATTAATATTCAGTGTTGCCAACTTTCCGAGAAAAAAATTACTAAAGTTTTAAAAATTTTATTATGGCCATGTTATTCAACCGATTTCACTCAAATTTTCACAAAAGATTTTCCTAGTATTCATATAATTTATGTAATTTTAACAAAATACAGTGTTGCCAACTTTCCGAGAAAAAAAATAGTAAAATTTTTAAAAATTTATTATGACCATTTTATTTAACCGATTTTAATCAAATTTTCATAAAAGTTTTTCCTAGTGCTTAAATAAATTATGCAATTTTAACAAAATACAGTGTTGCCAACTTATCTAGAAAAAAATCACAAAATTTTTTAAAAATTCATTGTTGCTACATTATTTATTCGATTTTGATCAAATTTTCAGAAAAGTATCTCCTAGTGCCCACATAAATTATAATATTATTAAAATACAGTGTTGCCAACTTTCCAAGAAATGTCAAAGTAGTCTATATATGGGTTTACCCATATACTTCTAATCTTGTTTGTTTTAAAACCGGTATTAGTTAAAACCGAAATTAAAGTCGAGCTTGTAGTATGAGCTATTTGTAATTATCTCAAAAACAAATTCTATTTCTAATAACTCTGTGCATACTTCACCTAAAATCCTCTTTCTGTAAATAAAAATAAAATTTATCATTTATTTTATCTGTGTATAATATCTAATAACCCATTATATTTCTTTACAAACACGTCATAAAATTTATTTATCAAAGAAGCAATTTTTGTTTAATTTGACAAAGTTATCGCTCTTATAGTTTCCATAATTTCAATAAATGTTCACGTTATTTGAAACAATCAGTTTTTATATTTTCACCTTATTATAAAAATATAATCATCATTGTTTATATACCTATTAAACGCTGAAACTTATCATTATTTTTTAGAACATTAAATTCAATAAATCGCAGCTTGATAATTTAAAATATGTCAAAACGTTTAATGATTAAACAAAATTGTTTCACATCCGGGTTTCTCCAATCTAGAAGGTTACAAGAATATGATAACCTTCATAAATCAATTTATATTCCGCCATCTTAAAATATTTTCAAACTAAGTAACAGTTTGTTTTGTGCATAAATAAGAATATAGTAAACATAAATACTTCATTAAACAATAGATAAATAAAAGCTAAAATAACTCTAATTACGAAATGATTTAATTATCCTACCAATACTAAATTTTTCATTATTTCCCTGACAATATATGCAACCCACATTACACGACGAAATTGCAAATTGCCTGCCATAAAGTTATTGACAGAACTACAAAATTTCCATGAAATGTTATGATAATACCCTCTTGTGTCATAACCCCGAGATATCTATATTATAAATATTAATAATCGTCGTTTTGTTATCAATACTAATAAAGAATCAGTTTTTTTGTTATTTCTATAAATTTATACGTATAATATTTCATTTTTCTTTTGTACAAAAACAATTGTAAATTAGTATTTTAAAACAAATATTTAACATACAAATTTTTTAATATCTCGATAACATTATATCATCTTAAATATCATTAAAATGTTGTCTAAACATTGATAAGATAACATGTTTATTCAGTTATACACAGGTGAAAGATTTCCATTCCTGATTAAAACAATTTTATTACAAAAATCATATGCTAAACATGGCGACTGGCGGGAAACAAGTTTGTAATTATTTAAAAAAATTATAATAAAAACAATCTCAATTGACAGTTAACAGTTATGTTTTATTTTTATCAAGTCTTCATCAAATTAAATCATTATATGGAACATTTTTGTGAGAGTAAAAAAACTTACCGGGCGCTTGTGAAATCTGCACGGAAGCATTCTCAACAATGACAGATGCTACTCCCGAACTTCCTACTATCATCATCACCTGTTGATCTGCCATTATGGGTCGAAGGTCGCGTATTATAAACGAACACACACACGTTTTCTTTTCATATGACGCGGCTTTGTACGAGAAGATTCTAACCAGAAATAGACAAATTCGGTCTAAAGTCGACAATATCGAAAGAATTAATGTGCCACTTGTCTATCGCATGGCACCTGATACATGATAATAACAAAAATAAAATAAAAATCTTTTGTCGTAACTTAAACCTTATTAATCGATGAATGCGCACGCAAATAAATCACGCTTATCTGTTTTTAAAATTAAAATAATTTCATTTTTAAATATTTTTTATTTACATTTTAATTTCTCAAAAAGATATTTTTGGATTTACCAAAACCAATTTATTTATTATTTTAATAGATTTTTTTTTTATTAAATTCAAATTTAAAAATTCTACTTACATATAAACAAAAATAGATCATATAATAACCTCTAAGATCCGTGTAAAAATTTTAAAAAAATTTAAACTTAAACAAGTTTCTTTTTTTTTTTATTAAAAACTACATAAATTAACATTTTACAAAACATGTCAAAAATCGTATAAGCCCGTATTTTTACCTCAATTATAAAAGTGATTTTTGTCATTTTTTTTTATTCACTAGCATTTTTTTTAAAATAATGATTTTATTATAATAAATACAAAAAAATATTTTATTAAAATAAATTTATTTAAAAAAATATATTGTTTATTATTTGTATTTAGATTTGATTTCTTTTATCTCTTCTAAATAATACGAAAAATATGTTGGCAATGTTTATATTTAATTTACTGATGTTCTTTGGTTCTTATGTTACATGCCATGATTGATGTTGATGTGTTGATGTCAGTTGCCATTTCAAAAATATAACCTCGTTGAAACGTAAATTTTTAATACATAAAATATCTAAGAAAAACACAAAATAATAATATTAGAATTTATAGTTATTTTAGTTTTGGTAGTATAATTATTTCAAATATTTTCTTATATGTTTATATACTTTTCGAATTATTTTTTATAGGTTATATATAAAACCGGTAATATTTATAACATATATAAATTATTAAACTTATATAATTAATTTGTTTATTTATAGTTAATTATGGATAGTTTAACGAATAGCCCCATAGCATATGGTCCGAAAAGTCCATTTTCTCCCAGAGTTCGATCCAAAGGCTTGAGAACGCCAGTGTTGTCTTCTTCATTTAAAAAGTCATCGTAGGTATTAACCGCAGCATAATTTTTACAAATAATAATCATAACTAATTTTTCAGACGATTTAGCGTATCGGGAAAATCAGTACAAACGGCTCAAATAATTATGAAAACTCCATTTCACAATGTCGAAAGATTTGGAAATACTCTACCAGTGATTATAACTGAAGCTTTAACATTTGCTGATCGTATGTGTTAAACTTTATATTATTTTTTTAGTAGAAAATTATAGTATATTAATTTTTACAGGCAATACAATTGTATCTGTTCGTATTTCGGATTGTGGTTATGCTTGGCTTGTATGTGGTCGCCGGTTACTCGTTTGGCAATATCGTCAAAATGTAAATCCAATATTGCAGGGTGGAACACCTCAACGGCGTACTCAAGGCGGTCAATGTTTTGAATTGACATTACCACAAAGCGATTTAGCACATCGTGCTGAACTTGTTAGCGTTTTTACAGGTCCTGGGGGTCATACACCAGCTTGTATTGCTGTTTCGCCCGAAGGCGTTATTAGGTAATGTTTTTTTTTCTTTTATTTATTTAATACAAAAATTCAAATAATTTCTCGTATTTAAATTAAGATATTTTATTTTCATGTAACTAAATAGTTACAGTATCGAGGTGATATAGACTTTTTACAAAGCATTTTAATGTAAATAATACGGTAAAATTTTTACGCGAGACCGACATGGTTCCGGATAATAGAGCGTATATATTTAAGTTCAATAAAAAACATAGTTTAACACAAACATTATATATATTTTGTATTTAATCATATTAAAATTTAATTTATAAGGTTAACAAAGTTAATAATGAATAAATTTGCTTTAATTGAATTATTTTGAAATGTGCTGGTTTTTAGAGCGCTTAATAAATGCCAGATAAAACAGCTTTTACTGTAACTTATATATTCTTTTTTTTAATTAAGACTACATAAATTAACAATATTTTATAAAACATGTCAAAAATCATATAGGCCCGTATTCTTACCTCATTTATAAAAATGAGTTTTGTCAAAAGAATTTGTTTTTTATTCATTGGCATTTTTGTTTTTTAAAATATATGATTTTATTAATGTTATAGATACTGGCCAAATATATCTCACGAAGGATTATCTGTGGAACAAACAACCGATTTGCAAGGCCAAGAATGCGATAGTTTATGTGCTTTAGGTGGAAAAGTTGATGGTTGTATATTAGCTACCACCACATGTACTGTTGTTCTAGTACAGCCTCGTCTTACATCTGGCGGTCGTCATTCATTATATTGTCATACATTACGAACACCTTCCGGTTGGCTAGGTGGAATCGGAAAAAAAATGTCATCGCTCATTTTCGGACCAATGGCATCGGAGCACGGCGGCGAAACGGTAACTGTAATTGAAATTTTTACTATTTTTATTTCTCTAGTGCATTTCCATTTTTCGATTCGTACACATAGAAAATTGTTTTGCTTTATTTTAATTTTGAACGTAAATTTAATTTTATATACAGTGGAACCTCCGTATACTACCTTAATCCGTTCATGATGTTTGGACTTATACCCGGTTTAATATACCGAGTAGAATGTATACCAAAACCAACTTTTCCCATAAGAAATAATGTAAAAATGATTAATCCGTTTTCATGTAAAAAAAAAACTCCTCTTGATATGGTATATTAATGGGGTTGTAAAATAATTTTTTAGTTTTTTGTTGCTTTTCATTTGCCTTTTTGCAATTAATGATTAATAAAAATAATAAAATTTTACTTAAAAATTAAAATCAGAAGAAATTTAACAAAGTTATAGTACACCGAAAAAGCACTAATACATACAACGACTCTTCCCACCAGAAATTACATAGTTTCAAACCAAATGAAGTCAATATAAATTCGCGAATAGTGTATATATCATAGTGCTAGCATTTAATTAAATTAAGTCGTATACCTAGCAAAATTTGTTTTGCCCAATCAGGACGTATTCCGAATTTGACGTATTCTAAAGCAGACGTATACCGAGGTACCACTGTAATTTATATTGTTCAGTTAAATTTTATAAGTAACAAAATATACACTCAAAACAGTTATAAGTAATTTTAGTTCGGATTTGGCTGAAACAAGTTTTTGGTCGTGAAATAAGAACTAACATTAACGTTAGTTCACACGGTTCTAATTGCTATATTCAGACAGGTAGCTCAAATACAAAACATGTTGAAGTTGATATTGAATTTATTCGTTTAATACGAAATATTTATTGTAACTGACTGTTCTGAAAATTACATAATGAATGTTGAATTAATAATTCAATAATTAATTTAATATTATTAATTGATTTATAGAAAATAAAAAATAGGAGTAGTATGTTTTTCAACTGGCTCTATTTTCTACAAAAACGATCTTAAAGGTACTGAAAAAATACTTGAAATATAATATTCTATGTAGAATAATATATATTTTTTTGTATTTTGGAAAATAGAGAAAAAAAATTTTCTTTTCAAAAAACACATTTTTTGCTTTTTTTTGCCAAATTATAAATACGAAAAAATTCAAAAAAATATATATTATTCTACATAGAATATTATATCTCAGGTATTTTTTCGGTACCTTTAAGATCGTTTTTGTAGAAAATAGAGCCAGTTAAAAAATATACTGTTTTTTATTTTCTATATAAATCAATTAATAATATTAAATTAATTATTGAATTATTAATTCAACATTCATTATGTAATTTTCAGATCCGTCAGTTACAATAAATAATTTGTATTAAACGAATAAATTCAATATTAACTTCAACATGTTTTGTATTTGAGCTACCTGTCTGAATATAGCAATTAGAACCGTGTGAATTAACGTTAATAAATTTATTCAATAAATAAAAAATGTACAAGGAACCTATTTTATATATTTGATAATAATTTTTAGAGAAAATAATATAAAATTATACTTATGGCAGGTTATATTTATTTTCAGCGTTTAGTGCGTGTATTAAACGTAAAACAATCGGAGGAATGTTGGCATGTATATGTTCTAGCTGGTCATTCTTTACAAAAATGGCTAATGAGCTCAGATGTACCCGAACAACTCGTCTACATGACCGAACTGAATCGGGTAATTCGCGATGCTTACCAATGCACCGCATGGGAATCGTGCGGTTCGGATCCGGCCGATATTGATCTCTGGTTACTGGATGTTCAAGTACTAAACAGTAGTGTTATGATACTTGCCGCAGCTGTAAATTTACACGTATCGCCTCAAGTACAATACGCTTTGGTGCGATTGGATGCTGATACACTGCAAACGACTGCACAAATTGAAGAATTCTTATTGCTAAAACTGTTTGGATTGTATCAGGAAGATAATACGGCTGATTTTTTATCTTATAGATTATTAGTGTGCGATGCGAATATTTTCGTGTACAGGCAGCGGGATATTACAATTATACAACTAGGAATTGAACCAGATGTTCTTGATTTTGCTGGTAAGTTAAGTTTGTTAAATTACGTAAAACTTTTTTTATTTCTTTGTTTTGATATTTAAGCAGTGTAACTATGAAAGGTGTTCGGTAAAGACAGAGACTTTTATTTTTCTGAAAGAAAAAAAAAAACATAAATTCTTCGAAACGGCGGCAAAGATTCTAAAATTATAGTTTGTTTTTTCTATAAATTCACTATAGCTATTAAATATGTTTA
Organism: Clivina fossor; assembly: GCA_963966155.1. Taxonomy (NCBI): domain Eukaryota; kingdom Metazoa; phylum Arthropoda; class Insecta; order Coleoptera; family Carabidae; genus Clivina; species Clivina fossor. The sequence continues at coordinate 3,578,554 of OZ014553.1, read as the reverse complement.
AAGAATTCACATTAATGTTAGTTCACACGGTACTAATTGCTATGTTCAGACACGTAGCTCAAATACAAAACAAGTTGAAGTTAATATTGAATTTATTCGTTTAATACAACTTATTTATTGTAACTGACTGTTCGGAAAATTACATAATGAATGTTGAATTAATTCAATAATAAATTTAATATTATTAATTGATTTATATAAAATAAAAAATAGTTTATTTTAAATTTATTATTGAATTATTAATTGAACATTCATTATGTAATTTTCCGAACAGTCAGTTACAATAAATAAGTTGTATTAAACGAATAAATTCAATATTAACTTCAACATGTTTTGTATTTGTTGAACAACTCTTGTAATTTAATAACTTATTTTTGTTCTAGCTATTGGAGATAAATTATTGGGCGGTTCAGTTTGTTGCAATACACCAGTATTTTTCTCAAGAAATCATGGCTTACTTGCCGTTTATCCAGTTGATCATATACTGCAAGATTTAAGTAAAAGTATCATAGATACAAGCATTGATAAATCAATGCAATATAATGATGTGAACATGAGTATGCAAAGTGCAAATCTAACACTATATAATTTAGATCCGGAAGATATAATTACAGCACAGAAAGATACTATTAGTCAAACGAAAGCCGCATTTCTTTTCCACGTGAAAAATCAACAGGATTTATGTCAAGAAATTCTTATGGGCCTTTTCCCAGAAGAGGGTGAAGTCAAAAATGAAATTGATAATATTCTCGATAAGATTGTGGTTACTATCGACGAAGAACTTTTAAATGATGTGCCCGCTAATGATCCGAGATGGTGTAGTGAAAACAGTGGACTCGGTAGTTCATTATCAATGCAAATTCAACATCAGTTAGAAGATAAACAACAAGCACAGAATTTGTATCTGCAGTTTCTACACGAAAGCGGTAAAGTACAATAAAATAAAGATTTTTCTCGAACGCTAGGCTTATTTTTTACTGCATACTTGCACATTCTGGTGGTCCTTATTTTGGCAAAGTCGGAAATTTGTTGCTCCCACCCGCCAAAATTACTCCAAATGTGTCAGATGATATTAACCCGTGCCTGTTGAAGGCTCAAAATTTGCATTTAGCTTAAATGGGGAAATCGCCTTTTTAGACATTTTGGGGTATAACTTTTATTGTATTCACTTTAAAACTATTTCAAAATAATCACCAAAAAGCTAATGAAATATGCTTTTTAGTGGTCCAAAATTCATGCAATTCCGATGATTATTAACGGATTGGTATGAATTTGCAAAATATGATTTCTGACTCAGAAAAAAGCTATAATGATTAACGGTACAGAAAGAGCGTTTTTAACCTCATAAAACTGTATTATTTTTTAAATAAATTTTAACTAATAAAAATAATTTATTAGGTTTATGGTCAAGATTATCAGCTATTACTGTCAACAATTCAATATTAGCTACATTGCATGTTCTGGCTGATCATGCTGAATTATTAATAGCAGCACTTCAATTAAAAACACTTTCTACAACAAATAGTCTGTTAATTCAGGTAACTTAAAAATACATTTTTTTTTCTATATTTTATGATAAATTTCGTTTATAATGGTGTTACAGAATGCTATTGATTATGTGGTAACTGAAGTTTATGATTCGAAATCGGACCTAACGAAACAAGATATATTTTATAGAGAAGTAACGAAAATATATCGTGGACTATGGGCGCTAGTAGAAAAATGTATGGAAGCCGCTTCATCAGATAATGATCCATCACAAGTTATTACTGTTATATCAGAAACCAATAATATATTACTAGTAAGGTTTAATAGAAATAGTTCTACATTATTTTGTTATGCTTTTTTTACTATAAATTTGTAAAGAAATATATTTGTATGCTAATTGTTTTTTGTATCAATGTGTGTGTGTCTGCATCTAAACTTTTATTTGTTATAATAATATTTAATATTAAAAAGAAATGATACTACTCCATTATAATGAAAACCAATCTGTATTTTTCAGTCGGTTTTATCAGCGGTGATGCAATTTCGTCAACAAAAAGCAACTTATTTTTCACCGTCCATGTCAGTCGCACAACTTCCAGTAGAATATTTACCATGGACAATCAGTCAAGGTGAACAGGGTTTATATGATGCTCTTCACAAACAAGTATGATTCTTATTTGAGCCGTTTTCTTTGAAAGTGCTGTTAGTCTATTTTGTATTATATGGAGATATTGTATTTGAATGGTAACTACGTAAATTAATATTTACAAAATGAGGATTTTTTTTTGGGAACTGTTTATAAATAAAAAGCTCACAGCAGATTGCATTCATTGTTATCATTAACTAACTTTTTGTCAAAAATGAACTTACACCACTTACAAAGAAAACAGCTTGTTTATTATTATTTATGGTTTCATATATAAAATTTTAACGATATTTTGAAATTCGTTTATAGCAATCGTTAACTTTACGTTATGGAGCACGTATCTGTACGGAAGGAGCAACACGTGCTAGTTTGTACGATCAGTATGTTAGTTTAGTAGATGTGATGTTGGACGCTCGTAAATGTCATGTGGAGAGTGTCCGTGGCACTAATGTACAATGTTCACCACGTGCCGAAACATTACTACGACAATATCAACAAGAACGACAGAAACTCATTCAACCTTTAGGTAATTTTGCAGAAATACATTTTTCTAATTTAATTCTGTAAATATTTTATGTCTATTATTATCTTATATTGAGGTTGCCAGGCATTCTACTTTTGGTAGGACAAGTACAAATATATAAAATTATTTTCGTTTACTGTCGTTTACATTCTCAATTTTTGAAAAAGTTTTTTTTGTCAACGATTACTGGGTGCACACCTGACTGGACCTTATTTTACAAAAATTATCATCTGAGAATTTTAACTGACTGTATTGAGCTTTTTATAAATCTAGTTACCCTGTTTTGTACCAATATCACTCAAGTATTTTTGTGAAAAATCTAACTTAATCTTGAATTATAAAAATTAAATTTTAGTGGATGATCGAGAATGGGAACGTGCAGCACTTCTCGCTGAGAAATATTTAGATTTTACAACATTAGTTGTTATATGTGAACATACAAACAATCAACAAAGACTCGATGACTATTTGGAGCGTTTTAAAGAAGATGATTTTTCGCAACACGTTTTCAATTGGTATATGCGCGAAGGTAAACAAGCAAAATTACTCGCTAGATGTCGTGCTGCATCTGGTCCACTAACTCGTCCAACTTCGATGTCTACTTCGTCATCGTTAACCAAATTACTCGGTGCACATCCTCAACTTAAATGGCTGCAACATGCATTTCAAGGTATAGGAATTTTTTTTTTTCATTTTCACTTTAGCTATGGCTATTTAATTTTATTATTATTATTAACTTGTAAAGATTTACGTTGAAAATCTGAAGTATATCGCAGTCAGTTATAATTATTATTTTCATTTTTAATTTAGGAGATTATGAAAAAACAGCATATACATTAGGATCTTTAGCATCCGAAGAAAAAGATCTGCTTACTAGAAAGAAGACCATGCTCAGTTTTTCCAAATTAGCTAGTTTGATTGCTAGCGGTACTGGAGTTCAATCAAAGTTTGTTGAAGACGTGGATAGACAATTAGAATTAATTCAGTGCCAAGAAGAAGTACCAGATGAAGTTCTTGGAGCATTTGGGTAAATTTTAATTCTATTATTATTTAGAATATGTTTCCATTTTTATGTAACAATTCAAATAATAATGAATGTTTCTTTCTTCGATTCTGGCCACTATGGACCACATGAAATAACTTTTCATGATTGTTTTTCTCTCTTTTTTCTACTCTTTCAGTACTTTTTTCTCTATGTTGTTTCTTTCTTTCTTCCCTCAATTTTAATCTTATCTTCTATTTTCTCTTTTCTTGAAAACCCTTGAATTCTCTCTGAATTCTTCTCTTCTCTCCCCTCTTCTCCATTTATTTCCATCTCTTCCATGTCTTTTCCAACCTCCTTGATCCATGCCGTCTGGGTCTTGGGATTTCTGTCGAAGTAGTTAAATATTCTCTTTATCAGTCTTTCTTCATTCATTCTTTTAATGTGTCCGTAGAAAGTCATTCTTCTTTTTTACATTATGTCTGTTATTTTTTCTGTTTTTGTGTAGATCTCCTTGTTGCTTCTCAGTTTCCATCTTCATATTTTGGTTCCAGAATTTTCCGTATAATTTTTCTCTCCTTTTTTTCTACTTCGTCTAACTGTCTGGCCGTGTTTAGCGCAAGGCATTCTGAGGCATAGAGGCCCTCTGGCTTAATAACTGTATTATAGCGTCTTAGTTTTGCGTTTATAGATATGGACTTCTTCTAATGAATGTTTATTATTTAAATTATTTTTTTATTTTATTGTTCTCTTATAATACGTATTCTTTGACTTATCAAACTACAAATATATATATTTGGATTTTTAAGGTATCATACTGTACGTCAACCGGTATTAGATCCAGTAACATTAGCACAATTATACATCTGTCCGGAAAATCATGATGCTACAGAATACGATTACAAGAAAGCTTTAGATTTGTCAACATATGTTGACGACCATGATATTTGCGAAGATTTAGTCTTGAAAATTTGGTGTTCTGCAATACAACGAGATAATAATACATGGAAGAAACAATTAAGTGGCATTGAATCACCAATTGAAGTTCTTAGAAATACAATGTTTTACAAACTAACTGATTTAGCGATAACATTAGGTAAGGTATTTGTTAACATATAATTTTTGGAAATTAAATTTATTTTTTATTAATTTTTAGGTGGAAAACCAGATGAAATGCTACCATCAATAGATATGTTACTAAATGCACCAGATCTTGAAACTTTAAAGGATGAACGAAATTTTCAATATTTAATTAAAGTTTGCTATGATTATTTTTTCAGATCACAAGATGAATTTAACTAATTCTCACAATTAATTGTATTTTACCACTTTTTTAATTATATATTTTTCCTAAAATAATTTGTTTTCTTGCCCTGCCCTTAGTGTTCTACAAAATTTATACGACGGTAGAACAACACGTGCGATACTATGAAAATTCGTATATCTCGCGTTTGCGCACTTATATTTAAATATATATATTTTATTATCCTTTTCTTTAAAGCGAACCCTACACGGTTAATATTACCGTTACTATTTTTTAATCAGTATTACTGACAGTATTGTCAATAAATATCGTGCAGGATATGCTTTCAGTTTTCCGCATTATTTTGTGCGTTAATCAACGAAATCGTTTTTGAAGTAGGTAGTAATAATAGTAAACTGATTTTTTTTGCAAAACAAATTCACTAAATACATAATTTTTAAGATAAACCTAAAGATTTTGATGCGCTGAATTCGATGGTGCATTAGGCAGATTGAAAACATTATGTTTCAACACAAAAATCGTTTTTGAAGATTTTGTCAAAAAACGAACAATTCACAAGGTCGCATTTTTAACTGATAGCAAAGAGAATATAGTATATTATATTCTCTTTGCTGATAGTATTATTTTACATTGTATATCGATTGAGCATAAATATTATAATTTTTCTCTATTGAATTTGATATGAAATTTTTACTTGTTATTATAGTTATTCTTGCCTCACTTTTTAAAGTGATTTTTGTCAAAAGTACTTTTGACTTGATAAGAGGTAGAAGTAAAAATTTATTTTAAAGCAAAAAATAAAAGCACTTATTCCATAGCCATTGTATTCCGCTAAATATTTTATATTTGTGTTTTTTTAGTGCGTTTTATTGCGCATATTCTGATATAATTCTGACTCTCTTTGCCTTTCCGGTTATTCCTTGCCAATGACAAATATTATATATATTCTGTGCACATTCTATGTTTCTTGTCCATCACCTGAATCACATCTATGGACCACACTAGAGAAAATTTATACTTCACAATACTTTTTAAAAACAATATAAGCAACAAAAATGTACAAAACATAAACACATATACTGAAAATATTAAAATTGTGTAGATTATCTGCTTGTAAATGCAAGTAAATACAATTATCAACATGCTACTATAAACTGATATGTTATCTATATTTACTGATATATAGTTACTAATCACATGCTTCGTTTTGATTTGTAATTTAAATATATAAAAAATGGATAAAGTATTATTAACTGGCTTTGGTCCCTTTAAAGAACATAAAATAAATGCTAGTTGGGAAGCTGTAAAACTTGTACCTTCTTTAAATAATGAAAACATAGACATTATAACTGAAGAAATTCCAGTTACATATAAAGATGTTGAAGAAAATATAACTTTATTATGGGAAACACATAAACCTACTGTAAGTTTCATAAAACAAATACATACATACAAAAATAATATAGGTATTTCAACTATAGTTAGTAGTACATGTTGGAGTATCCAGTGTAGCTTCAAAAATTGAAATAGAAACAGAAGCAAATAGATGCGGTTATTCAAAAGAAGATTGCCAAGGAAAAGTACATCCAACTGGAGAAATATGTACTGTAAATGAAGGAAATGATAAAATATTTTGTGGACTTGATGTGCATAAAATATGTGAAGAACTAAACACTGCCGACAACTCTATTGTTGCTTGCTCATCAGATAATGCTGGACGGTAATAATAATATATATGTTTTAAGATTTGTATTAAGTTAAAAAAAACTAATAGAAAATTTAAATAGCATTATTAATAATTTATACAATTTACAGATACTTGTGTGAATATATTTTTTATAAATCACTAAATGTGAATCACAGAAGAACATTATTTGTACATGTACCACCTTTAAATAAACCGTATTCAGTAGAAGAACTTGCCGAAGGAATATTGTTAATCATTAAATCTGCTTTAAGACAAATTAAATGTGAATCATAATATTAAAAAAAATAAATTATATTTGTGACGGTGTTGACTGCTATTTGTATTTCGCGGTTTTTAGATTTATAATTTTATTAAAAAAATTGAAAATATGTTTCGTTCAGTTAAAATAAATAAAAATTTTATTAATAACAATTAGTTTTATTCTTTTTTAAATAAATACTTATTTTTATTTTTTATTTACTTATTGTTTCGTAACCTAACTTTTTAAATGACGTTTCAAATGTCAAAATCTACAGTTGATAACATTTATGAACGTGCAACTTTACTGTGTCATTATTCTTCGTAAAATAGTATATACAGCATTAAAGTGAATAATACAACATTACAATAAAGGTAAATTATTTAACATTTAGTTTTCATATCATAGCCCTATTTTATACTTCAAGAGCTAATGACGAATTCAACATGATTGTTGTATGCTTCTTTCCGTCTGTTGATTCTTGAAATTGTAACATTATAATGAGATATGTTGAACCTGTAGAAATTATCTGAAAACATGATATATTAGTTTTATTTTTTTTTTATAAAGTATTTTGAATATTTACCGCAAGAAACAAAGTCGCGTCAATTGGGAAGAGTTCCATAGCCGAAAATATTACATGTCTGTGAATAAGTTGTTGCGAAAATATACATAACTAAAACATAACAAATAATTGATTGCATTATTGATTTTATGTAAATATTTTCCGTTTAAATTTAAAATAATATCAAGTATATTCGTGTACATATTGTTTTGAAATTCTATTTCACCATTTTTGTTTTTAAATAGAATACGAAAAGTTTTTATCATAAGTAGAAATTACACTATTCTAAAATTTTATTTTATATTAATAGAATGACTGTAAAAACAAATATTAATATAGTGAAATAGATTATTTTATAGTATGTACCTATACTGCGAATTTTTACCTTTTCTCGTAATGCCGCATTAGATGTATATAGTAATAATTTGTGAACATGTGTTGCTGTATAACGTGCCTAAAAGTAAATATTTGTGTATTATTGTAAAAACATATGTTACATTATATAATACGCATATTAATATCAAATTGAATTAATAACAGTCAGACAATTTTCATGTAAAAAATTAAGAAAACAATGTATATTGTTTAATTTTTTTCCAATTCCGGAAAAAATAATAGGTACGAAATTGTAATTATTTTTTTTCAAATAAAGTTTTCGCTGGTAATTATGTAAATGTTTGAAATAAATTTCACTAATTATTATATAATTGTTTTATTTAGAAAAAAAAAAACAATTTAATAACGTCATAATGCGAAATTCAATATTAAAAGTACCAAAAATACCAAGGCTGTAAACCACTACTAAAAAATTAAATCTACGGTTTGTGCCGTAAATTTTATTTGAATACTACTTCTCGTTAATAATATTGAAAATTGGATATAAGAAGTATTATCATGTAACTTTGTGATATTAATATAACATAAGTAAAAAATAGATCATAAATAGATAGTATCATTAAAAAAATAAGTTGACTGACTAACCACACTGGTAGCTTTTTGACAGGAAATTGATAAATTTATCAATTCATAAAGATTGTATACGGCCCAGGAAAACCATATAATACTGGACCACATCCGACCTTTTACCACTTGTGACCAATAACAGTAGTAAATACTGAATACGGATATAATAAATTTTAAACCAATCGATATTAAGATTTGTAATCCATAATTGAAATTGATTCTATCTACTATATCACTTAATGCGTCATGAATTATCATTAATGCTTCAATTCTTTGCAGTGGACTTGGTGTTGCATATTCGCTCGTTTTTGATGCTAAGCCACCTGCATACAAATATAATTTTAAAACAAATTTTTTTTATTATAAAGTGTTGCGGATTAAAGTTTGGAAATATTTATGTCGATTTTAAGTCGACAAAAACGCATCATTTTTATTGCTTTATTGGCAACAATAATAATTCTACCAGGAGAAGTTTGAAACGTTGACAAAAAAGCATCGATTTATTAATAGTAATAATAATTATGTTATTAGAATTTAAAATCTAAGGCCCGTATTCTCACCTCATATGAAAAGTGCTTTTTCAAAAAAGTGCTTTTGACGTTCACTTAAAATCATTTAATAAGCATTTTAAAATAGTTTATTTAAATTTTATAATACCAAATATAATAAAAATGATCAAATATAGAAAAATTATTTATATTTGATGACAAACAGAAGCAAAATGTTATTTTAAAATTAATGATAAAAGCACTTTTTCACGAAAAAGTGAGGTGAGAATACGGGCCGATGTTTTTTTAGTCGGCTTAAAGCCGATTTAGTTAAAGTATATGAAAATAAGTCTAAATATTTATATTTTTACATTATAATATTTATATCTAAAAAAAAATCATGTCAAAAAGTACAGTTGAAATAAATAGTTCTGTTAGATACCTAATAATCTAATTTTAAAATTGATTAAATAACGATATTTTGATGAATTATTACATATATTATATGCAAACTGTAATTTTACATATTTTAAAAAATTATACCAATAGTATATAATTGTACATTAAGTATGTGATGCAATTTGCAGAAAGTAAGCAATTTTACATACTTATTAAATTATTTTTACTTACTTTATGTGATTATTATGAATTATGTAAAAAATTACAGAATTTTGATGTAGAAATAGGTACAGAATACTTATGGTAAAATAAAATTACAGACTTTTTTTTATAGTAAAATTTTACTACTATTTTTTCTGTAATTTTGCAATTTTTTTTTACAATACTTACGAGATACAGTAATAGGTCCTATATTTTTCGCTAGGCTAATTTTATTATTTTCTTCTAGTAGTGATAGTTCTTTATTAATCGCTTCAAATCGAAATCGAATAATTAATGCTAGACACGAATATTGTGTTTCCATAAAAAATATAATCAGTAATGGACCTAGTAATACAATACGAAGGCTAAAAGTTAAAGAACCAAATCCGGCCGCCGTCGAATTGAAATATTGTATAACGCCTGTGAATAAAAATGTTGTAACACCGCTACAAATATGCACGCATTGATAATAGTAGATATAACGATATCGAAAATCGCAATTAAATTGCATTAAACTCAAGTCGACTTGATTGCATCGCAGAAATACATCGCATATCGATTCACTGCAGACTAAATTATAAATATATATCATATAAGTTAATACAACACCGCCAATTAATTCAAATATCAGACCCAAATTCGAAACGACCGAATTGTAATAATTTAAAATGATTAAATTGTTCGGATTGATGCAGGCGTGTATTAAAAATACTGTGAAAAATAATATATATGTCATCGATATATATTTTGCTGTTCTGTTTGTTTCTAATTTGTGTTTGCCATTATCGTAGATTAAATGAAACGGCAGTGTACCGGATATCATTGATGTTATTAAAGTTGGACTTATAGAATCATATAAATAGGTCGGTGTATGTACCATTTTAGTGTTTCTCGAGAAATTTTCGGTCGTGTATTGGAAAGCTTTACCGATGAGTAATCATTTTATATAGAGGCCGAATCTCAGTAAAAATTCATCGATTATTCCCTTGAGTTTTATGTATCGCTACATCGGATATATATAATAAAATACACCTACGTAAATTAATTGAATGTACTAATTTGATTAATTTCTTGATTATCTTTAGTGGATTTTATATTCAAAGCTAGTTCAAGTACCAGGTCAAATGGGGGAATTGCTTTGATTTTTCTAGATATGAAACTCATTTAAAATAATTTTTTTATTTAATAATAATAATAATATATATTATATAATATAGAATATAGAATGGAGAAAGCGCATTTTGGGTACCAAAAACGTTGGATAAGCGCAGAAAATCAGCATTGAATAAGTGCAATTAAAAACAAAAACATTGAATAAGCGCATCAAGATATTAGGTTGGTTTAGGGTAGGTTAGGTTAGTTTAGTTATGTTATTCAATATAATCATGATGCGCTTATTCAATATATGTTGATGCGCTTATGCGCTTCCTTAACACGCCCATAAAAAGTGGCATAATTATGTAATATATTTACAAAAAGTTTCTTAATTTATATGTAAATTTCCTAATTGAGACAGAGCATTTAAAAGTATTCGGTAATTTGTTGAATGTAACTAGATCTTTATTATAAATAGACAAACATGTTTTTGTTTTATTTGTTCGTAAAATATACAAATTAGTCTCTTGACGAGTATTATATGTGTGTGAATTTCACTATCATATTTTATATTTTTTGATCAAATAATTTGGTAATTTATTTGTTAACATTTTAAATATAAATACCAATTCATTGTATTCGATAAATTTTTTGATATTTAGCCAGTGCAAAGTATGAAGCATATCTTTAATACTAGTATATCTATCACACTTTACTACTCGCATTACTTTATTTTGAATATATGGCCTGCAGCCACGGGGCCGCAGTATTTCAGGACCCTAATTTTACTAAACAAAATAATAGTTTAGGAAGAAAAATCGTGCATATTTTTATATTTATTCACATCACACATTCACATTTGTGTACATAAAGAAAGTAAAAAAATATAAATTATCTGTAATATATGCAATCACTTGGAATTAAATACATAAAAGTATTGTAGGTTGCCTAAATCATTTAAAGTTTAATATGACTATCATGATTCCTTTTTATTATGTAGTAAACAGTAATTAGCTTGAGTCAGGCGGCTCCATGCAAGACTAATTTGCCATTGGAATTTACCTAATATTACATATAACAATAAATTTAAAAAAATATATTTTATACCATCTACATCAACATTTTACATGTAAGATAAATTCTGTCCAGATCAAATATTTAATAAAAGAAAAGGAGGAAGACTAATGAAAAAATATTGCAGAAAAGAATTTAATCAGTTTGATTAATCAAAATATAGTTGCTCTTATATTTTCTTCAATCAGATTAATACAAAGATAATTCATTTTATTCTTCCGTTAGTCGTAATTGATGCAAATTGAAAATAAGATTTATTTTACACAAAGATATATGAATAAACTATTAAATTAATACATATGTAATTATGTATCTATATTTTATTATATTCCGTCTTATATTTTACAGTTTGTAGAAAGTAAATAAGTTATATTAATATAAATATAAATATTAATGAAAATTATTATTTTTTTTTAGATATTTATATATTAACAAAATAATTTACTATTTAAAATACTTTCTCTTATAATATTTGCATATTTATAAATTATTATCGTTATTATCTATACATTCAATGATAGATAATTGATGCTTAAATTAAAAAAAAAGGCGTATTAAAATATTTGAATTTGAATAGGAACTATTTAACTAATTGTAAGTATAAAGATTTTTGAAAATAAGTTCAAAGAATTCTTGATATCTGATTCAGATAACATGAGATTGAATCATTTTTCCATTTAAAGAAAATACTTTTGTGCATTTATAATTTTTCAATATTATGCAATACAATGAAATTTTTAATATAATAATCAATTCATTTTTAACCACTTTGACTGCAAGGAAAATGTGGTATAAAAATATATATATGTATAGAAATCCTTTATATAGCCTCTAGATAACGAATCTGAACTTAGGTGTATGTATGTGTGTGCCTCGTCAGTCGGTTCGCTCGCTTGCTTGGTTGTCAGTCAAAATTTTGTGATTGCAACTTCTCCTAGACCTAGACGGTTCAACCGATTTTAATGAAATTTTCAGGATAGGTTCATTTAATGCCAAAGATGGTCATATGTTTCTTAGATCATATAGTAGAAACTGAAGCTGAATGATCTAAGATATGTTTACTTTCAGTGATGCCAACTTTTCGAGAGAAAAAATTACTAAAGTTTTTCAAAATTCATTGTGACTATATTATTTATCTGATTTTGATTAAATTTTCAAGAAAGATTCCCCTAGTGCTCGCATAAATTATATAATTTTAATAAAAATACATTGTGCCAACTTTCTGAGAAAAAAATTACAAAATTTTTCTGAAAATTTATTATGGCACATTTTCCGAGAAAAAAATTAAGTACTACAATTTTTACAATTTAATTTTGGCTTCACTATTTATCCAGTTTTTAAATATACATATATGCTTGAAAGAACTAAACAATTTAATTATTATGCAATGTTGCCAATTTTCCGGAAAAACTACTCAAAATTTATTTTTAGCATACTGTTTATACGATTTGAAACAAATTTTTAGGATAGATTCTTTTCTAACGCTGCCAACTTTTGGTGAAAAAATATAAAATTTTTATTTTTATTTATTAGTATTTATGTGATAATGTTAAAGTGGTTTATTCTAATCTCGTTTTATATATATATATATCGTCGCTGTAGAATCAAACCGGCATATGTGCAAAAATTGAGTTTTTGAGTTGTTGGTGTCAAAAATTTCTTTTTTTCCCCGTCTATTTTTATGTCGAACCGGCATATCGTATAGTTGAATAAAAATCCGTCAGATGGCGTTGGGCCGGTATGCATTTACGCGGGAATAGCCATTGTGTTTATCAGAAGACAGATCTATTGCGCAATACGCCAGTCGCTTCAAAATCTTCAAGGAGGAAAGTCGTCCATCATGTAAGTAAAACTGAATTATCTCACAATAGTATATTTTTATTATTACCCAGATATGACTTATTGGCAGATAATCCGGTTTGCACTTAACATTAATGCGTTTATAGCAGCCTCAACTAACACAAACCGGCATATATGCCAAAATGTCGGTTTCCGGGTAAATTTTCTCCCGGCGAATAAAGCAAAATGTTAATTAGAACCGAAATATGTTTCAATAATTCAGTTTGAATTTATCAAAACAAATTTTCTTGTGATGTTTTTGAAGATATGCCGGTTTATTTTATTCTTACGTATCGTTATGCAAGATGTTTTGCGGCTTACTAGGCTCAAAATCGACCCTAGTAGGTAGATACTTAACCCGGCGTTACATATGTGAAAAAATTATTAATTAATACATATGTGGGGTGTGACAAACCCCAGTAGTAAAAAGTTGGTAAATATTTTTTTTCTGCAATTTTGTGATATTCTATCATTTCAGGTTTTTGTAAGTATATATTTGGATCATATAAAAATACAAAAATCAATGAGAATTGCTTTATTTCGTATGAACGATAAAAACAAAAAATATATAATTTGATGAAAACTTAAAAATTTAAAAAAATTCAAAAATGTGTATTAAAAAAAACAAACATTCTATTTGAAAACTACACTTAAAAAAGCATGTAGTAAGGTTTAAGGAACCTAGGAAAAAAAAACGGTGTTATGTAGAACAAACAGGGTAAAACTATTCGCTATCTAAATCAAGGCATTTTTGGCGACACATCGCAGCATGTTCTAGGCACAGTAATGTCTTACAATTGGTGCAGAAATATTTTGTCTTTCGATCTCGGTTCCTAGGACATATAGAACATCTTCCTACAAGCTTCTGAATTTTGGCAGGCGGGCCTGCAGGATTTTCATTTACAAATTTATTTTTTTTGCTGCGAATTTTCTTGTGAACCCTCGGATTATTTTTTCTTTCGATTAAATAGTCCCGTATTAGCTCAATTATTTGAGAGTCAAAAAACAGCTGCCAACAATCCAATACACTTTTTGCATTTGTTACATATTGTTTCACAAGTGGTAAATGAGTAACAATGTTTTCGGCCCTTGTTCGAACTCGTGTTTTCGATGAATGAGATTTCCATTTCGATCCATCTTTTCCTAGGTACACATTTTTCCTGCTTCTCTGAATCGTATCGGTAATTTCATTTTTCTCTTCTTTCGGTATTTCATTTTGAAGTTCTGCTTCCATTATTTCATTGTTATTGTGGGCCACATTTATTTCATCGTTTACAGTTATTTCCTGCTCCGAGTTTGTGTCATGTTCACTTTCATGAATATTGTCACTATCATCTTCGCTTCCTGATTCAACTACATCGTCCTCAGTTTCAACTTCAGCCCAAAGAGCTAAAAGCCTTTTCTGTTCTTCTTCATACGACATTTTTATTCTACGAAAAAAAATTTAAAATGATTTTTTAACCCAATTCAATCTGAAATAACAAATTACCTATTATGCGTAACTCACGAGCTTTATTACATAAGTGGGGTTTAACACACCCCAGAGCACTTAACACACGTCTAACTTTTTCCACTGTCTCACTAGTACTGAATTATGTTCTGTATTTGGTGGTAGGAACAAATTTAGGAAGCTACTAAAACCCGCATGAACTTAAGATTACAGTTGATGCGTTTTTTTAGCCATTTAAAAATACTGGGGTTTGTCACACCCCACATCGGTAACGCCGGGTTAAACTAACTACCACATAGCTTTAATATTTTTCGTCAGATTACTTATAATATTGTTGTTTGTTGAAGGAAAAAGCGTACAGCTTTGATATTAAAACTTGCGGCAAAAAGTGAAAGGCGGTGGCAAGTGATTGCGCCAGATGCTTTGCCTCCGACACGAGTCAATTTAGAACGCAGTACTGAAGATGTTCCTGAAACTAGCAAGACTGATATACAATTAGAGACTGAAAACCAGGTTTCCCCTCCTGCTGGTAAGTTTAGGTTTTGTCGTTTGATTTAAATAAATCAATATTGTTTGTCACTTGCCATAAGCATTGGTGTAGTCCAGAAGTTGGCAACCTTTTGAGACGGAAGAGCCAAAAGTTACAATTTGCACAATTTCCCAGTTTTTAAAGAGCCACTAACATGTTGGTTAGTGGCTCTTCTTGACATCGAAAGAGCCGCATGCGGCTCGCGAGCCGCAGGTTGCCGACCCCTGGTGTGAATCCTGTTCTGATGCAAGCTTATTCCAAGAGACTTACCATTGATGAGAAGAAGAAAAAGGGTATCCTGAAGTTAGTTACCGACGGGATAATACCGTCAATTTATTCAGATTTCTATAAAAATTTGTGAAACTTTGAAGTTACCAGCAAAGGGAAAAGCAATATTATGTTAATTGTTGTTTAAAAAAATTGTGAAGCAATAAATTAGTTTTTCATTGACAACATTATCTTTTTTTTTCTACCTAAAACAGGTTCCAAAAGAAGTCACTGGGACACAAAAGCAAATATCACACTGATTTTAAAGTCATACTGGCATATCTGCATATTTCTCTTAATTTAAGCAATTTTCGATTTATTTTCAACTACTACTTCAATAAGAAGTATTCGTCTAAATTTTATTCATGCATAAGGTGGCTTTGAGGTGAACCAAACGGACGTTAAAAGGAAAATATCACATGCGAAAACTTTAAAGCGCTCTGGTGAAAAATATGCATTTTGCAGATATGCCGGTTTGATTTCACAGCGACGATATATATATATATATATATATATATATATATATATATATATATATATATATATATATATAATTTCTGTTTAACTTTGCATATCAAGTAGTGCAAGCTGTAGAATTGTTAAAACATCTGCCGACCCGTTATATACAAGTTGTTGTTAGGTTGAGTCATAACCCCTCTATAAAAATAATGCAAGGGCTGCTTTTCCTGAGAATATTCTGGAAATGAAAACTGCTGCCAAAAATGTTTGTCGTATCTCTCAAGATTCCAGAAATCTCTATGCATATAGCGGCTTACATGATGAGACACTTCGTATTATTTTAATGTATTATACAGGGTGTAACAGAATAACTATTCCTAATTTTCAGAAATGATAGAGTGCACTTAGAGAAACATTTTTTATTAATAAACTAGTGTCCGGAAATTTCTCGGTGCCAAGATACACTAGTTATCGTTAAAAACAATCTTAATCAAAACATCAAAGAGTAGTTAAGTTAAGGAACATTTTATTAGAAATAATAGCGCATTAAACTTTATAAAAATTGTTCGAAGTTACGACCACCATTTTCGATACACAAGTTGTAACGATGTACAATCGACTGCCGAAAAAAAAAAAAAAAAATTCCGGACACTAGTTTATTAATAAAAAATGTTTCTTTATGTGCCCTCTATCATTTCTGAAAATTAGGAATAGTTATTCTGTTATAGTATAAGTAAATGTAAAGTTAATAATATATATATATATATATATATATTATTAACTTTACATTTACTTATATAATGCATTAAAATAATACGAAGTGTCTTATCATGTAAGCCGCTATATGCATAGAGATTTCTGGAATCTTGAGAGATACGACAAACATTTTTGGCAGCACAGATTTCATTTCCAGAATATTCTCAGGAAATGCAGCCCTTGCATTAGTTTATAGAGGGGTTATGACTCAACACTCAACCTAACAACAACTCGTGTCTAACGGGTCGGCAGATGTTTTAACAATTCTGCAGGCTTGTACTACTGGATATGCAACGTAAACAGATGTTTTAAAAATAATCTGTCCGTTGGTCATTTGGATATTTATATAAATTATATTTCACCACGTAGTTAACAACTTTATAAAAAAAAAACAACTTTATTTCAAAACTACACAGAACTGCTTAGTACAATATTTGATTTACAAAAGATCTATTTCTGATGAATATCTTATGAATATCTACTTATGAATCTAAATTGATCTAGTATTTATGTGTTTTACACATCTGTTAGCAATTTCACAATTAATACAATTAAATATAATTATTATTACAATTTTTAATATAATATGAATTTAAATTAAAATAAAATAATATATAATTAGGTTTAAATTTTATATAGGTATGGTTATAGGTAACTTATAATAATAAAATATGTCGGGTTCATATGGTACTATAACTTATATGTACATATGCTTCAATAAAAATATTTTTTAAAATAGTAATATTTTGAATTTGTACATTTTATAAAACCACCAAATATTATTGTCACTTTTATATCAAAATTTAAAATATCAGAATGATTTACAAATGAAATAAATTTGACATTATTTCCCAAAACCAAAAAAATTTAATTAATAAAGCTATAAATACGAAAATTTTAGACAGAAAAATTTTCTAAATTATTTTTCCAATAATTTAGTTGTTCTAAAAAAAAGATGATTTGTAGTCTTCTAATCATATTGGATAATACATCTAATTTGATTTGATCTAATATAATTAAATAATTTTTTTTCTAGGTTGTTATACAGGGTGATTCAGAAACAAACTGCATCCTGTAAATGGCGTGCTCCTCTCACCAAAATAAGAAGAAAAGTTCCTATAAACAGAGGTCCTTAATATACTTTTTATTTGTTACTACAATACCACATTCTAACATAAAATAGTTAGGAAAATTCAATTTTCCAACACCCTGTATCTTGGTAACGCTGCATTTAAGGACCCCTGTTTATAGGTACTTTTCTTCTTATTTTGGTAAGAGGAACACGCCATATACAGGATGCCGTTTGTTTCTGAATTACCCTGTATATTTATGTATTCTTGTTCACTGATTTATTTAAAGTATTAGATTATTTATTTAAATTATATTTAAAATAACAATTAATTGTATTTCAATTAATTTGTAAAAGAACTAATGCGCTATAGAAAATATCTAATTAAACATTTCAAATTTGGCCATTTCATAAAATATTTGTATGATTCATATAAAATCTTTTGCTTCTAGATAAATAAAGTGTACTTTTTAATTTATATTTTATAATTTTTTTAAAAACTTAAATACTGTTCTAAATTATTTTACATTTTATTTATAAAACAAGGTAAATGTTTTCTTATTTATTTTCAATTGTTTTTTTTTTATTACAACGCTATTTATTTGTATCAATAATATTTATATTTTCAATATTATTATTTTAAATTATATATTTAAAAATATATTTATACATAGATTAGATTTGCTAATTATATAGGTAAATATAGCCTTGATGAAATAAAATGTCTTTAAATTGGTCTAAATTTAAAGCAACAATTTTATCGGTTTTTTGTTTGTGAATAACATGTTGTGTCATTCTATTTCATAATGTTGCCTCATTTAGCAGTAAATTCTAGAGTTTAGTTATTCATATCGGTGCCATAAAATATTCCATAAATGTATACATATATACAAAAATATTACTCATCATGTGAATTTGACTGTTCTTTTCCTTTTTTATTTTGCGTCGTATTTTGTTCGTGTCTAGATTTATCTTAAAAACAAATATTAGTACATTGTGAAGGACATCGATTTAATGATTATAATGTAATGAGGTTTATTTTTAACATTTTGAATGCTATAATTTCGTGTTTCTCGAACAAATAACCATACATTATTTAATTTCGACTATTCAACATGCTGCCAACTATGTATACATGTTAGTAATATATTAAATTCACTTGGGTTATTGCGTGGCTACTGATTTTCTTTTTTTTTAATTATGAGTAACATTTGTTTTACTTATTATGATGTTTTTTTTTGTATAGAACCTAGAAAATTCCATACGTATTATATATATAATCATTGAAATATGGTTTATTTCAACTATTATTTATAATATGTGGTGTAAATAAAAAAATAACATTTCTAGGGTATTGCGTCGCTTCCAAACGTGACCCATGTATTTTGTCACGTACTAAATTTTCGCCTTTTAAATTCGTATTTTTAATTAAAATAACTTAGTAAATTTAATATTTTGATCACGTAATGTATTTATAAATTGAATATACGAAATTATATGATGCGTTTATTAATTTATTTTATGGTTTTATTGCATAGTTTACACGCTTTTGAGAACTGCTGTAGTTATATACGTTTCTAGAAACTGGTTCTACGCTGTAAGTTTTGTATGTAGACAGTGTAGTGGGGGAAACGTCAATACTAGTTATAGAGTTTTACGGGTTGTAGAAATGTAAGGGGAATGTGATCTGCACTGCTGGCGTTCTGGAAAGTTCCATGACGACAGCAAGGGTATAAATAGAGCTAACTGGGACGGTTGCGTTGTAGTTGTTTGGTGTTCGTCGCGCGTTACACATCTAGTCCAGTTTTCCAAATTCTATCCAAAAGATGGAGAGCATCACCGTTCGTTCCCCGTGGGGTGGAGTCCAACATTGCATCGGCTATATCCTTTCTGCGATTTAACACAGGATTTGTATACTTTAGTTTTTAAGTTCTTTCCGGTTTACTTGTTTTTAGATACAACGCAACGCAAATGCGATCAACTAGCACGAAATTTTGTTGAGTTGCGCATGTCGGACATTTTGTCGATGGATCGAACATTGCACATAGCCAACATGGCTGTCTTATTGATTTTCTTTTTTTTTGTTTTTACATAGCTAATTTATACATTCCGAAAGGCTAGTTTATCGAATTGCGTTGGTTGCTAAACTTCCGCTTAATTATTGAGCAGTTTTCTCGAAAGTATTTCATGATATTACGTAATAATTATAAATTATGAACGCACCATATGTTACGAAATTCTATCATCTATTTGTGAGTTGAGCTAATTTTTTGCATCCCGCTTTAAAACAAATTAGAATTTGGGCATTCATAACACGGGATTAAAGTTGATGAGGTCACACTCATTAGTTACGTAGGTGAGAGAGAGAAAGTGTTTAGCCAAGAATGACTTAGCAAAAAAAAATAATATTAAAGCGAGAAAATAGTTAATTTGCTGCGCAACAGGAATGTTTCTTATTATGTGTATGCGTTGATGCTTGAGCTTTTTCTGTATGTATATTGGATTTGGGAATTATATTGTGAGGTGCTCAACGTTATCAACTACTGCTGTCTATCTTGTTAGAAAATATTCGTTAATTTCAGAGAATAGTCTACGTTCGCTAGCCCGTGAAAACCGCATTATTACACCATCAGGTCCGACACACAAATAATCTGTGCCTAACATTGTGGGGGGCATATAGAAATATCGTTACTGTGGGAGAAACCTATTTCTCGCGTGCCATAAACAAATTAAAACGAAACGACCGCCCATCTTAAAACATCTACTAGTTCCCGGTTATACACGAGCAACGGATCTTTCCAAAAAAAAAAATCGATACAAATTCTATTTACTATGTGTTTGAGTATGCGTTGAGAATCGCGTACAAGGTTCCATAACAAAAAAAATAAACTATTAAGTATAACACAAAAATCGAAACTAAAATAACAAAAAGAGTTTAGGACTCGTTTGAAGGTGACCTTAAAAAAATCGATAATTTTTACTATCATCACGGACTAAAATTTAGAATACCAAAGAAATATCAACAAAATCTACAAACATGGAAATATTGTGCTGGTGTTGTAGTAATGATGCTCTACTTGAACAAAAAAAAATCTAATCCCGGGTCATTATTAAATAGATATATCCGTTGCCCAATTTGTGTTAAAAAAAAACCGAAATGTTCTTAGTGAAGCAGGACAAATTCCCTCTATTGATTATTTATCTATAGTTGTCTATTTCCAGAAATTAATAAATTTTTATGTATTATTCGTATTGTAAGCAGTAGAAATGCGGTTTTCACCGTTTTTAGAGTCTTAACTCTGCCAATATTATTGTATTTTCTATATTAAATTTATCTGTATGTTTTTATGATAGTTTTCTATTCAAATATTTATTCATTTGTATTTATATATTTGTAGTAATTTTTTATACTATTATACATATATACCTATTGATAGGCAGGCATATTTATTAACATATTAAAGTTTTAATTAATTTTGTTCTTTTGTTAATTTTTTTTAATTAAATATTGGTATACCAATTAACTTTTTTAATACTAATCTTTTAATTAAAAATTTTTGTACTTTCAGAAAATAGTAATTAAAAATAAAAACAGAATTGGATAATATTTAAATCTTCTAGTTTGTGTTATTTGTTATTTGTTTTATAAACCCAAATTTCAGGTTTCAGTGTTTTTTTAATATATAAATATTTCTTTTCATTTCGACATTGCTATATAAATTTATCAAAATTTTATTAGCATGTTCTGTGTTTTTTTTTTATTTTTGTTCTAAATATTTTAAAATATTTTATTTCAAATTAAAAGTATTTCAGCAAATAAATTCTCTGATGTCGAGTAAGTACAATTTTTAAATAATTTTTTTACTTAATACAATTTGAGCTTATATGTATATTTTTATAATATAAATTATTATAAATTTGTTTATTACTAACAAAATTCTTTAATTAGACCGAATAGCATGAAAATTCACATCAAAATGCTTCACTCACGTTATTCACATTCTTTTAACATAATTTCAATTATCGTTAAAAGGGCTAGGAACGATCCAAAAAAAATGATGACAGGTATTGTAAAGTAGATTTTAAGTATATGCGGATAAAACTAAACAATTACCAACTTAGATTTTAAGTATTAGTAGATTAAAATTTAAGGAATGTCGCGAAATGCAGTATATAGGCGCAAACAATTAGGAATTCTAACAAATCATGCAAAATTAATTGTTTAGCAATAATATTTCTGTACATTGCAATCACGCCAAAATATATACTAAAAACAGGTTTTTCTAATGAATGATGATGAAAATTTAGTTTAGGGACAAAATAACTAAAAAATTCAAAAAAATAAATTACAAAAAATATATAAATAGGTTTATTGAGCGATTGTTTTGCGCAACGAGTAAAAATGAACAAAATAAGTCCTAGTATAATACTATGCTAAGTTTATGATATAATTTCTTATATAATAATTTTGTTGAATTCTTTTTATGTGTATCTAAAGGTATTTACTATTAAGTAGTGATAGGCTGTACAGTCTTTTCGCACAAATTTTAAATCTATTCAATATTGAAATTTGAAATTTCCGAATTTTGACCAAAAAACATGACACATACAAATAATTTCGAATAGACGGTTATTAGAATGTAAAAAAAAATTAAATCAGATCACTGAAAGATACAAGCAGTTTTTGTTAATATAATTGTAAGGAAAACCAAAAATATAAGTTGTTCACTTCGTAATAAATACAAAAAAAAAAACAATTTCAATAGGTCGGTTCTAAAATATGAAAAGATTCATTTCGAAATGTTTTAAATAGATTATTACAGTGTAAAAAATATATGAATCAGAACACTGAATTAAAAGATACAAGCAGTTTTTGTTAATATACTTGTAAGGAAATCCAAAAAATATAGTTATTGCTAACTTCGTAAAATATCCAAAAAAACACCTAAAATTTTAAGCAGGTCAGTTCCAAAAATCTGAAAAGATACATTTCGAAATGTTTCAAAACATAAAGACATTTGTGTATGCGCTAAAAATGATCTTTCTGTACTACTTTAAGGCATACCGATAATATAAATTTCCATTCATACAAAAAAACAGTATTTTGCAATATGTACTTCTTGATTATAATTGTAGCAAATATATCAACAAAGACAGACATTGAGTATATAATTCGTAGGATAAACAAAAATAAAAACGTACCTGATCGAAAATAATTTTTAAAACACATTTGTCACAATTTGCAATAGCTAAATATTTATTCACTTTTTTAAGCATTTAAAATTTGTGTACCACTTGGATGATACAGTAAAAAAATAATATAAAAATAAAACATAAAAAATAACTTCCGATTATCATACAAAACAAAATAGACAAAATTGCGTACAATAATTCTCGTTTTATTAGACAAAAATATGCAACACAAATTAAAAGGTAAATGATTGTATCTGAAAAACTAAACTTTCGGTAGTTATTGCGATTAGGTAGGTTTAAACCACGCACAAAAGTAAACCTATCACTATTTAATTGTAGAATTTAAGTTTACGAGTAAATAATACTCCAATTTTCCCATCAAACTGTGTTACTAAAAATGCAATACTTTCATAAATGTTGCGATGCACATAGTGCAATTTTTTATGATCTAAAAAAAAACTGATCTTTTAATATTTCTATATGTTTTATGTTTATAATGCATGTTTTATTATTATTATTACAAATATTTCTTTAAATATTTTTATATATGATGCTGGTGGTAGATATATTTAATTGTTAAGCACTTATTTTCTTATATTGATAAGCACGGAATTAATTGTAGCATTTCTAGAATTATAGTATATCTAGTTCGTGTTAATTTTGAATGATTCGAATGCGTATATGTAAAATATTACAAATTTTGCAGTACATTATTCTATAATTATATATTGGCGATATTACCAGAAAAATTCACAAATATTTTACTTCCAATTTTATTTAATAAGTCGTGAATGGCCATTCACCAAAATTTTACATATTTTACATATTTGCAAAAATCATCTTACTTAGTGTTTATGGCTTTAGCTTGTTTTAAATCTAAAATACAATTTAAGAGAATTTATATATCTTCTATTTCTGTTCTATTGAATTTCTACCCAAAAACATAAGTGTCTTTAAATAATATTGGCCATGCGTTAAATTTAAGAACTAAGCATTAAAAGACAAACTTTGTTCTGTTAGATAAGGTAAAAATGTTATACAGTCCGATAATAAAAAAAATCACGATGTTTTCGTAATGCAAAGTACGCAAAAAATAATGAAGTATTAAAATCCTACAATTTTTATTTATGATTTTAAATTTGTCCACATTTATGAAAAGTACTTTTCAATAAAAAATATTGATATACTTTTACAATGCTTAATACCTGTGCGCACATTTTTATATGCATTTGCAACAATACTAATTTTTATTTGTGTTTTATCACGATAAAAAATATTTCTATATTTTTTTACTATTTCAAAAAATAACCGAAATTCTTATTAGCTTGATGTAGATTATTTGTGACAATCACCAGATAAAAAGAAAATTAGTGTCCGATTTACGAAAAATAATAAAACTATTACGGAAATATCACAAAATTGAACAAAACAACTGTATTTTCTGCAAAAAATAAACTCCGACAAAGTAATAGTAAACTTCAATAAATTTAAATATGAAAGAAATTTTAAAAATTAGGATATACTTATAAAAGAGTTACACAAAATGTCACTATAATTGAATCTGTTACAATAAATTAATCATTTAACATCTATATAAAAGGCAGAAAATCTATAAACATTTAAAATCCCGAAATAGCCTTATTATCAATCATGTTTAAAAATTTAAATAAAACAAATTATGTAAATTTCTTTAAAATTCTACAGTCTAAACATTCAGATAAATATTTTATTAAATTTTTAAACATACATGAAAATAGTACAAAAATAACAAGCTACTTTTACAGTAAATATAATAAAAAATTCATATGGAAAAAAACTCAACACTAAATTTAGTTTGATAATTGAAATTTAAGCCTTCAGTAATTACAAAAAAAAGTCAAATTTACTAATAATGTCTCACATTTTGAAATAGTAGTTTACAAAAATTTAACAATTTTTGAACAATCATTATGGAAGCTACAACAAAAACTATATTTACATTAAATTCTACTCTATATTATATTAAAAATACGTAATTTGACATAAAAATGTTTTAATTATCAGAATAATCAACTTGCATTTTTTATATTTAATTAAAATTGAATACATTTTATATTTAAATATCTATTGTTTATATAATAAAAACAATATTGAGAAAATTAAATTGTAGACAAAATTATTTAAGAAAATTATTTCAACAGCTATTTTTGAAATACTCATTACCAGCTGATTAATAAATTCAAACTAATAAACTATAAAAATATTAGACGTTCATGCAAACATTAAAGTACAATATTTACTACTTAATAAAAATAATTTACAATAGTATTTAGACTTTAAATTCTAAAATAAATTAACGAGATTACGTAAGGACAATTTTGGACATAAATTTTGGAATATAACTGCGCCGAATTACAACAAAAAATTCTAAAATTTAAATGTCCATTTAATATTTCAGAATTTGTACTTTTTGTATTACAGGACAAAATCCAAAAATATTATTCTCCAAAGATATTTTAATAAATGTTTAGAAAACAATTCAGAACGAAAAACATTTTAAATATTAATATTGAAAAAATCAATAATCAAAAAAATATTTCACAAAATATACATACGTAAATCCAAAAAATTGTATCAAGCTAATAAGAAATAACAATTGAATACATAGTTGTGTAGTTGAATTGTGTGAATATTGAATTTTTAATAGTTTATTTTTATTTTGTATATATTCAAATCTAATCAGTGTTTAGTGTACCAAAATAAAGAAATATTTACAATTTAAAAAAATAATAATCTCTGTATGTCATAATGTTATAGATTGTGTTGGTTTTTAAAATGAGAAATTCAATCTCTGTCAGACGTAGTTGCCACATAAAATTATAAATGTTTTGTATATATACGTAATGAATTTTCAACCTTTTTAGCTGATTATTGTGCTTTATAAGAATATCGTATATATTAAATATTTGCACGCAGGATTGGCTACGTAGTTTTAAATCAAAGCATTTGTCGACAATTATGTGCAATATTGCATTTCAAGTATCTTGGCTATTATTTTGAAACAATTTTTATCCAAAAAAAGTGACCAGTCTGCTCAAAATTCGAGATTGTATCTCAACACTTAAATATCATAAATGAATAGATTACTTGAATTTCTAAATCTTACAAAATTTAAAATATATGGTAATAAAACTTGAATTATTTTAAATTTAACAAATTTTAACAACAAAATTGAATCAGTAATGTCGAAATTTTGTCTGTATCTCTCACGCTTAAATATCGCAAATTAATAAAATTACTTTTTGAAATATATACTGCAATTTTTGTCATATAAAATTTATAAATTTAAAATATATGTTAATGGAACCAGAATATTTTAATTTTAACAAATTTTTGCGTCATAAGTAATGAATAATTTTAAAAACTAGTACATGAACACAAAAATACACTATAAAAATTACAATTACACAAGTACAATTCCGATTATTTTAAATGTAAAGCTTTCAGATCGCAACAGATAAGAGATTTTGAACAATATTTAAAAATAAAATTTTTATTTATACATATTCTTGATACGTGATTTGATACTGAAACTTATTTTTTTCTATTATAAAATTATAATGCAATATTGGTCACTTTTGTAATACAAGCATGTGCAATATATATTGAAATTTTATCTCAAACAATTTTTGTGCACGCAGCCTATCCTGTGCCCATGTTTATCTTATAAATTCAATGGTAAATATGTACTAGCTTTTGTCGTATTTTAAAGTTTAAACAAAAATTTGTCAATTCAAACCTCTATGTATGTGTGTGTGTATGTACCGTGTATCGTGTAATATAGAATAGTTTGAATATATCTAAAATATAGATAGATCTTATTATTGAAATTTGTTTATTACAATATTTGATGCTCACTTGTATTTTGCTTAATTCGTAATCTAAAATAAATAAAAAAAACAAATGCATAAACATCGTTTCGTGACCGTTAGGTAGTCATTTGTTTTCGTAAAGACCGAATGATAATCAAAAAGAGTCGTTTCCAAGGAAACAAGCATTTGAAATATACAAGTCTGATAACCAATCTCAAAAAAATTGTTATTAAACGCTGCATTTATTTTACGGAATTTCAACGATCAAGAAACGAAGTGTATGCAACTTTCTGGTTTTGGGATTATTTTTCTTTGGGAATGTTGTGCGCACTGTGTATATATATTAGGGACCAACCTATATGTGAAAAAAATATTAAAATCTGGAATGGCTTCAAATTTTAACCGTTAAAACTTTTCATAATAAGTCTTAATAAGTTTTTGTTGCTTGCCACTAGTATACAAATTACATCTTTATATTCTAACATAATATATATATGCTTTTGTCTGTAGAATATCTACTTTGCCAAATATTTTTCGTCAAAAATCTTTTTTTGCATGGTCAAATATGACACTAAATAAAATTGTAAAATACATGCACGTCTTTCAAAATTATTGAATGATTATTATATGTTATCGTAAATTGGAGAGTTATTACTACTATATTTAATAATTTTATTCAATATTTGTAGACTTACATTTCTTATTTTACTTTCTTATATTTACGAAGTTTATTAATATTTTTATGTATCCATATTTTAAATTTTATTTACATTTCATTAAGTGTAGTATATTAATATAATAATAATAATAGGTGTAGGGACCTTATATTATAAGAACTAAATTTGTGAAAAGCGATGTTTTCTCTGAAAATACTTTATAGAACAAATAAGACTCAAATTAACCAAATTATTGAAAAATAAAAGCTAAAATATACGTTTCGAAAATCAACGATTATTATAATGAAAATATATTTGCACGGTTTAAAAAAGTTTCTATCAAAAACTATGATTAGAATTGACTAAATGAAATCTGATTAAAAATTTCTAAAGGTTTCAAAAACAAACAAAAAATACAGTTAAAATATACACTTCTAAAATACCTGAAAACAAAAACTACAGTTAAAATATACACTTCTAAAATACCTGATTTTAAAATAGTTAAGAAACTGAAAAATTATAAAAAAAGTATTTAGTTTATAATTCTAACTATAAAAACAAAAGTGTTTGGTGATATTTGTATTTTACTTTAAATAATGTTTAACAATTTAAAAATATGTAATAATGTAATAGATGCCGCTCAAAAATAATAAATTATTTTTATTTAATATTCGGTTATTTATAATTATTTTAAACAAATGAACAATATGCGATATGTAGATCTACTGATTATTTTATTAATTTTTATACTTATCAGGTTTAAGGGTAATTTCTAGACTAATAACAAAATGTAATACAGCTAAAAAGCAAAAAAAGTTACAGTTGTAACTGGCAAAACGTAAAAAAAAACACAATGAAAATAACTATCAAACAAAAGTAATGAAATTGAAAAAATTAAAATGAAATTTTGAAAACTAATAAGAATACTTCGTTAAGAATGATTAAATATAAGATATGACACCAGCCTTAATTCAAAAATAAAAAATTGTAAAGAGACAAAATGCAATTGTTAAATAGTACAAGTAAAATGTGTGAAAACAAAATGTGACTTAAAAGTGTCATTACAAGCAAAAAGAATACAAATGACAAAAACTGAAAAAAAAATATACAAAAAAATACCAAAAAAAATGTATGTTTTGTTTGTTATGGTTAATTTTTATCGTTATTTAGGTTATGAATTATTAAATCTAAAAAATAAAACTGTTGACTTTCGGAAATATAAAATTAAATTTCTCGGAAAAAATATCGCTTGACATTAAAAAGTACAAAATATTCCATCATATTTTGCCACGCATTTTTGATTGAAAATTTGTTAAGTAATTAATTAATACATTGGAAATAAAAGTATTACTTTCATTACTATCCAAAACAATACGAATATAAATAGTCAAATTGGTAATTTGAAATTACATATATGCGTACACATACACAGGAGAAATCTTATAAATGTGAAATTTGTAATATAATTATGAAAATTAATTTTATTTTAAATATAACATATGGAAAAGATACAAATATATTATGTATACAAAATATATTTTGTAAAATTAAAATACAACTTTATTTTTCTGTGCAAAAATGTTTTAGTTTTATTATTTACATTTTTCGAAATATGATAATAGGTTTTTACAAAATCAAATTAATTACTTAACAAAATGTAAATATCAGTAAATTCAGAAAACATTGATTATGCGAAAATATTAATTAAAAGTAATAAATAGTCTTGGTGTATCAAAAGAATCAAACATTATTATTTTATTTAAACATAAATAACGTATAAAACACATACGAAAATACAGTCGCAGTATTGTGAATTAAAATAATTGTGGTAATACGTACTAAAATATCGAAAATCTGGCGCAAACATTAAATAAAACTAATATTTTCAAGTAATTAATATTTTGAATAGTAGTGAGGTAAATTAAATACATATCAATCATACAATTTGTAAAACAACTTATTAAAAATCTAAATCTTAAATTTCGATTTATGCTATCTGCATTATAAAGGTTTTATTTATTTTTTACAATAATTTAGCAGATGATAATTCAGAAAGGTTTAAATTTCAACATGTCCGAACCATAAAACAAAAGAAATTATATGATAAAACAGTAAATTATAAGGTTATAAAGTGATATTTGTCAATTAAACACGAACGAAAATGGTGTAGTGAAGTTAGGTTGTACAATAATTTTTGTTTTGTTTATAATTTACAAGTTTGGCAAATTCTTTTGATACACTACTATATGCAATACTTATAATAATATACAAAATAAACAAATATTATGTACTTATATCTCAATAATAATAATAATATTCGTCGAAAATAAAAATTAGATTAGTATAAGGAACTCATAAGCGTCCAAAACTTCTAGTATATATGAACTTGCAAAGGCTGTATAGATGTTTAATAATATAGTGAAGTAAATGGTGTAATACGATTTGCCTTTAATTTTTTGTTTTTATGTTAATTTGGAAAATGCTTTAATTACTTTTTTCAAATTATTACAAATTTATCGTCTGATTTGTTTTAATTATTGTAATTACGCTACTGAAAAAAATAGACTTCAACAAAAATGAGGATAAGACTAAAAACCTGTTGTGAATATTTTGTTTCAATTTTATTGTTGATAAAAAAAAATATTACAAACAAAAAATAATACAAATTTTTCAATCCGGAATACTAAACGCACAGATTTAAACGCACAAAATATCGATTTTATTATTTATTTCGATAATGTGTGTGTGATATGATTTTGATTTATTTTCTCCGTTTTGTGTTTATAATTTTTGACTTATTTTAGGTTAAGTTGTAAGAGAAGGAACAAATGAAAATCGATTTAAAATGACAATTAAATTTTACGGATCTTCCATAAAATAATTAGATTAAATATGAAAAAACTTACGTTTACCTTCATAACCAAATAATTACTGAATTCTTATTTAAAATAACAAAATGAAATAAATAAAATTGAGGCTGTTATTTAAGTTAAATCTGAAAAATAATGTGATCTTAAAACAATTTGTTTTCGCGGACTTAAATATAAATATGTTGGTTAAGAAAAATAATATTCTACAGTCCCAAATATTGCAAAAATAATTGCGTACAAAATATGAAATTTGTCTAATTCTAAAATAAAAATTATTCGAAAAATATTTTTTTCAGATGGCATATACTGTGATTTAAAATAAAACAAAATATGTAAAAAAAAAGATTTGATTTGTGCTAAAAATTGTATTTTAAAAACTTATATTTTACTACTTTAATAGTAATAAAATAGAAATGTACTTTTGGTATGCTTACCAAAATTAAAGGAGGACTAACACTGGAAAATTTAAAACTATACATATTTATTAAAAATATGTAAATCTACGGTGACCATATTTTTTCGAAAAAAATAAATCGAATTATAGGTAAAAAATATGCTTTTATAATTATGATACCGTATGGAATACATATGCCATTACAAAAAAAAATCTAATAAGGATATATTATTCAATCAAATGATGTTTGAAAATATTAATTTTCTTTTGTCACACATAACTAGAAATTAAATTAAAACATATGTTATTACAATAGGATTTTCATTTCCAATCGCAAAACGCTAATATAAAGAGGTACCTTAAAAAATAACAGTTTTATAATAATAGTCATTATATATTTTACACGAATATATATATATATTTTATAAATATGTTTTTGCTGTCTTAGAAAATCCTAGAATACCGACCAAGTCATATTAATAATATGTAAATATATTTTATGAGCATTAATATTTATTATAATCTTTTAATTTTCTCAAGCGTTTTATTTTGTTAATTACTGAAAATAATCGTCCTGTAGGAATGTTTGACAATGAAATAAATGGAAGATTTTAAATTAAAGAACAAACCAAATTTTTATAAGAAAATTTAAGGGACAGTAATTTAAAATGGAAGATCCATAGCAGAAAATAATTCACGTATGATCACTTTAGTTGTAACATTATTAAATATAAAACTAAGATAATATTAAATAGAAATAAGGTAATTTAGACTAATGGAACTAATAATATACTTATAGTTATCCGAGTATAAACATTTAAAATTATTTTGAATCATTTAAATGTAAAATTAACTTTTATAATTAATAATGATTTATTCACGATGAAATTATTAATAAGTATGTGAAAATATTGAAATTGAATTATTTTTTAATATAATTTTTTTTTTTATATATCTAACCTATAACTTTCAGCATCAGTACAGCTTTTTATAAATATTTATAAATATATAAGATAATGATAAGATTAAATATATCAGGAAAAATATTTTTAATTTTTGCCTTGAATATAACCTATAATTTAAGTTGCGAGTATATATTTCAAAAAGAAATAGGGTGATTGCAATAAAATATTAAATATAAAAAATATGTTTTATATCAAAATCAAGAGCAAAAATATTATTGTTAATTATTAAACAATTACCGAAAATAATAATCAATCTACAGTCAGTTTAAATTCAATGGCGCATCTCATATAATTAAGATAATAATATAGCAGGCAACTTTTGATACAACATTTATTTTCAACTTCACAGTCATCATACACTAATCTATTTCGTACACGATTCCTTTTAGTTACACCACATAGGCCACGTAAAAATCTCTAATTAATTATTTAAACTAATTTCAAAGTATTAAGTCCCATTCAGACAAACACTTAAGATAATAATAATGACATAATAGCATTTATAGGTTAGGAGAATGACGAGTTAGCACTAAAAGTTTTATTTTGATATAATACTTCGCAAATCAATCTACAGTCAGTTTAAATTTGATGACATCTTATACATTATGATAATAATGACAATAGTTACATGGTTTGGTATAATATAGCATTTTTAGGCTACGAGAATAGCATTTAAAAGTTTTATTTTTTATACAAGACTTCAAGTAAATACATCTAATAATAAAGTTTATTTCTGTAAAAAAAATTTGCAATACAAAAAGCAATTAGTACACATCAAAGTAAGCTGTTATTTCAATAGCTACTAACATATACAAAAATACTCTTACATATTAAACATCTTAATTCGTTTTTCGCCGATTGTTAAAAGGAAAGTAAAGAATAAAAAACATTTAGGTACTGAATTATGTTTTACTAGTGTTTAAGAAAGTTACATATTTCAATAGATACTAATATTTTGTATTGTTATACTTAAAACAAAAGCTCAATATAAACTAAATATGATAAAATTTAATATTTGATATGTTATATTTGATTATGTAGATGCAAAAAAAGATAGGCAGTGAAAATTGATTTTAAAAATACAATTAAATCGGTATGTAATATTGTATATGCCTCAAATATTTTAATAAAATACACAAGTATATTTATCATTAGTTTAAAGATCATACAACTTTTTTGAAATCTTTATAAAATATTAATAATATTTGACAGTATTTTACTAATACAATACCAGCGAAAAATGAGTTAATATTTAAAAACAATCCACAAATTTATTAATAAAATTAGCACTTTATAAAATATATTTTTAAAAACCAACATGTAATTTGGTTAATATTTACATGTATTACAATATACCAGTCATAAAAGTTAAGAATTTTTTCTACAAAACCCATTTGGCGGACATTTTTGTTAATTTTTATTATAATACCGAGAAAAAATATTACAATTATAATTAAAGATTTGTCGTTTAAAGTAATACATAGAATGTGTAATCACTCTATTATTACATGATAATTTACAAATAATTAAATTCAGATTACAAAAACAACAGATTTGTAAGATATGTATTATATAATTCTTACTTCTATTACAATTAATTACTAGGAATAATGTTAAATACATTTTCAATGTTACCAAAAAACACAGATAATAAACGATCTCTACAAAAATGATTTTAGGTATTTTATAAATGTAAATATATAAATAACATTTAGAAATATATTCAGAACGTATATGGGAATATAAATTTAAAAAAATTCTTTAAGAAGATACTTAAACATATAGAAATTTGTTCAAAAGTACTAACAAATATATATATTTCATTAAAGTTTATTTTTATTACAAAAGACTGATTATTTTTTAAAGACAAATTTATTATTATTTCAAATTGTGGTGAATCGGTGTTTATTAATTAAATATAAATTTTAATTATTTTCTAAAAAAATTTAGTCACTAAATCAGTTGTCAAAATATTTACAGTAAAGATATTTACATACATTTCATTAAATTACATATGCGTACACTTACACAGGAGAAACCTTATAAATGTTGAAATTTGTAATATAATATGACAATTAATTTTATTTTAAAAAGTTGGCAAAATTTAATTTTAAAATTATAATAAAAGTATATTATTTTTAATTTATGAATATAAAATAACATATGAAGAAGATACAAATTTTTCAAAATATATTTTGTAAAATTAAAATACACACACATCTTATATTTACACGCGTAACTATTTAAAAAAAGATGTAATATATAAAATGGAATTTTTATTGTCATAAGAATGTAATAAATTATTATTTTATATACGTTATTTTTAGTTGTTGTTTATTTAAAATATATTTAGAACAGAGGTTCTTAATTTTTTTCTGTTTACGTACCCCATTATAAATCTGTCCTAAATCAGCATCAAACAAAAATGAATTGGAACAAGTAGAAAAAGAAACATTAAATTTTAACTTTTTTTAACATTTATTGTAAAAATATATACACATTTTTAAAACGTCGATACATACATACATAGATATTCTTTAGGATATATTTTTTTTTTATTAAAAGATATATTGTATTTTGCATATCGAAACTTGCCTACCCCTTAAGAAACTTACTCTTAGAAGTAAAATATGCCCCTGGTTATGAGTTATTGATTTAAGAAACATAATAATGATATTAAACATTACAGTCAAATTCAGAAAATATATTAATAATTATATTTAAAAGTATTTTAACGGAGGAAAAATTTATCAAATTTATTTTGCATTCTATTCTGCAGTATGTGAAAATACTGATTTACAATTGCTACTGAAAATTTTAAACATTATTTTCCTTTATTTGCAATAAAGTAAAACTGCATACATTTATCTATGGGTTGTATTTTTTTTTTTATAATTTCAAACTCAGTATTTTTAAAACTGTTCTGTGACTAATATGGTTTTTGCAATAACACCCACCGATTTGTACAATTAATTTTTATATGACACAAAGGCTGGAAGAGTCCATTTATAATATATTTTTTTCGTATTTGCTTTTAATTATTATAAACATTCTTATTAATTTTAGTTTTAATCATTTTATTAATCTATAGTTAATGTTAGGCTCTATTATAGAAATAATAAATAAATTTTAGTAATTGACTGATTATTATATATCTATATATTATTATTAACATATTAAAGTTAACTCCTAAAAAGTGATCAAATTACAAAGAAATATATATATATTTTTATTAATTTATTATCAATTAAATATTAGACTCAATTATATTATATTATTAATGTTAAGTTAAGAAATATATTGCTTTTATTTTATTTGCAAATTTATTTTAAGTATTTAGGTAATAAATATATGAATACATGCTAATATTAAGTTATAATTTTTAAGTCTGCTTGACATAAATTTAAAAGAAAAGATACGAATGTTTTTACTACAGGAAAAAAAACAAGAATTTTAATAATGATATAATATATTCATAAATTTGTGAAGTATTGCATTTTAATAATTTCGTTAAATAATAATTTTAAGAAAAAAATATAATGATTTAAATACAAAATATGTAAGAAAATTTAGACGGAAATGAATAAGATTGAATATAAATTATGTACGTATTATTATTTATTAATAAACTATAATATCTGAATAACTCTATAAGAAAATTCAAAAGTAAGCTTTATTTTAAATATGTAAATAAAAAAACTATAACGTATCACTTAAAAAAAAATCAAAATATATTTGCGCAAAATTAGGAATATCTAGTATAGAAATGAAAATAATTCGATATTGACCCATTTAATTGAGTGATTGATAAAATTTTACACTGTTACTCATCTCAATAATTAAATAAGGAATAATTTGGTGTCATACGTCATAATATTTAGTTAGATATGAAAGTTTTAAAAGCCATTTGATTTTTTTTTTAAATCAACGAAATTAGAAAAACATTTGTTTTCATACATATTCGTAGTACCTTTTATAAACAGATTAGGAGCAGCGAAATTTTTCGTTACACGGGCGCAGACCTGAATAATTTTATTAATCTATCTATACAGATTTTACTGAATTCTATATCAAATACTGGTTATTATACATTTTAATTTACTACTGAAAGATTAATGATCTGAAAAATATAAGATAAATTACGTATTATATTATGTAGTAATACTAATATTTAATTATCTTCTAACTTGCAGCAATGATTATAAATATAAATAATAAATAATATGACCATTGAAAAGAAATAGGAATGACTGTACACACACACATTTGCACCTGATTATTTAACTCTTTTAATTTCTATCACATGAGCGAGGTAAATTATTTTAAAATGCATTTAATATACATACGTGCAAGATATTTTTTTTTGTAAATTTTACAGATTTTCGCAATAATATAGGTAATATGTTTTTAAAATATGTATTTACAATTAATCAATTTAATTAACTCAAAAGTAATAAAATGACTTATTTAATTTTGTCTTAAAGGTAAGCGTAAAAGTCCACAATGAAATATAGAATAGAAACAAATGTTTATAATATTAAAATGACACGAAAAATATTAAAAAATAAGTTGCAAATCACAAATTTGATTGTTAAAAAAGGTAGGGCTTAATGAATTCTATAGAAATAAAGAAAATATATATATGTGCCCCAATATTTTCAAATTCAGTGTATTTATTTGTGTAATGAATAATATCTAGTGTAATCTAGAATATATGTAGTTTAAATTACAAAAAAAAATATTATTGAAACAACATTAACTTGTTATCTATATACTATATTATTTATATATGTATACATTTTTTGCAAAATTACCAAAATCAAAACTAAGTAATGTGACCTTACTAAACAAATTTCGT
Organism: Clivina fossor; assembly: GCA_963966155.1. Classification (NCBI taxonomy): domain Eukaryota; kingdom Metazoa; phylum Arthropoda; class Insecta; order Coleoptera; family Carabidae; genus Clivina; species Clivina fossor. The sequence continues at coordinate 3,541,764 of OZ014553.1, read as the reverse complement.
TAAATAAGTAAAACTATTGTACAAACCAGAATTTTAGTTTATAATTTTAATTTTAAGAAAAAACAAACATAAATCTTTTAAAATTGTTATTATTACGTTTTTATATAGAATCTTAACAGATTTAATACATATATGTATCCAGATATTTGTATAAAATATTTATATTGTAATATTAGTTTTAAATAAGTGAATTATAAAAGTAAATAGCTTAGCTAATTGCAAATGTAAATTAACCGATAATCTTTGAACAAATTACGTAATATATATATATATATATATATATATATATATATATATATATATATATATATATATATATATACATTTTTAAAATGCTAATATAATATTCGTTTATAAAATATAACTTGAGAAACATTTTTACCAATAAATATGGTTTATATAACTACTAATAGTTTAAATTTTTAGAATTTCACAAATATGTACTTTTAAACATTTATTATAAAATAATAAAAACATTAGTTCATTATTTTTAATTATACAAAACAAAAACATACATTGGTGCATTTTTTAATCCACAAAAATATCCTAAATATTTTATAAAGTTTATAAATTTACAAAAGAATTGGAAAACAAAAAATCAGAGGATTAATACAAAGTTTATAAAAATAAATTAGGTATATATTATATTGTATTTTTAATTTCGTATAGGTTTCTTGATTTAAAATCGTGAATACAAAATAAAAATTATAAAAATCTAAAATTTTATAGTACAATCCGACAGAATACGTTTTTAAATTATAAAAATTAAAATACAAATATTTGCAAAATAACATAATTAGGAAACAGTAAAATAGTCTCTTTCTTAGTTTATAATTGTATTATATTATTAATCTCAATCTCTCTGTATACATATTCAAGATTTATAATTTAATAAAATAATATTTTACCTAAATACTGACGAATTTTATCTGTTCTTACGGTGTCGGACTGGACCACCGGACAAATTCAACAAATGTCCGATGCACAATTCGACTACTTTTAAAAACGGGGCCAAATTTATTAAAAGCTGAACTTAAAATTGTTTGAAAAATAACAAATATTCCGTCTGTCATCTGATATTATAAAACAAAATAATTATATCCTAAATTTAAATACAAAATTTTATTTTATCAACTAGAAGAAACTGCAGAAGTTGTATTTTAAATAGATGAAGAAAAAGAATTATATATTTTTGAAAAATTACAGTAATAGGTACAGTACTAATATTGTAGAATGTATGTAATAATATTTAAATTTTTATTTATTGAAATTTAATAATTTATAAGTATATTGTTTATATCTTGTGAAGAGTGTGTTACTTTATAATAGTGAGTGTTAGACATTAACAGAACAAATAAGAAAATTAATGCAGTAATATAGTTTTATCACAGTATTTTAAGAATAAAGTGGATCGATAAAGTTACAAATAAAAGTGTGCTTAAGAAAAATAATACAAAAATAAACTTTTTAAGTTAAAATAAAAGACAGCAATTTGTGTTTCTGGATCATTTAATTAGAGAAAGAGTTTTAAGTGGAATGTGATTAATTGATGATAAAATTCCGGGCGTAGGAGGTAGAGGGCACAAAAGATTAAATTTAATAAATAGTTTGCAGCATAAACTGTATTTAAATTCATTTCAAAATATAGTGGAAAGTACAGAAGACAGAAATTTATAAAAATAGTTTTATTTAGTTTTATCACAGGATGTTAAGGATAAAATGACATGATAAAATGTTAAGGATAAAAGACAGCAATTTGTGTTTACTTGATGATAAAATTTGTGATTACTTGATGATAAAATTCCTGGTGTAGGAGGTAGATTAAATTTAATAGTTTTCAGTATGAACTGTATTAAAATTCATTTCAAGATATAGTGCAAAGTGCAGAAGACAGAAATTTATGAAAATTTGTGACGGCTGACATTTGTATCAGATACGAAACTAATGGATGAATGAATCTAATGAGCTCATTTATTCAAAATTGAAAATCACTTTGATCAAAAATATAGTGTATCTAATTTATTAAATTATTTAAAATACTAAATAAAACAAAATTATTAGAATTTAAACTTTTAATTTTATATCGATATTAATTCTAATCATATTTGTTTTAATTACATGATGACAAATTTAAACCGCTTTAAATAAATACTTAAAATTGGACGTTTATTTTTTAGTAATTATTTATATACTATATTTATATAAAAATGTTTCTTGTGAAAATAATATACATATTCTGGTTTTTGTTTGTTTGTAAAATTAGATCTACATTCTGAAAAAGATGACAAATTAGTTTTAAGAATTTAATAAATTTGTTTTAAATTAAAAATAAATTATCTAAATATATGTATCTAATTTTTGTTTGATAAAATTATATCAAAAATTTATTATAAATTTACATATATATTAATTTATTTTGAGAACATTAAAAAAAATTAGAAAAATTTTACAGTCCGACACTTCTCAAGTTTTAAAACTTATTTCAATTTTTTTGAAATCGGAAATGAAAATGAAAATATTTTAATATTATTAATAGTTTAGATTATGTATTTATTTGTATTAATATTGTTTTATTTCTTTTATTATGTATTTTTGTTACACAAACTTGAATATGGTAAGAAAAATATAATTAATAAACGGAATTCTAGAAATCTTGAATATGATTTAAAAAAGACTGTTTTATTTTTTACACTACATATAAAATTTCATAAACAAATTAAGAAATAATTTTGGTAAACAACGTCCGATAGTAAAACACGTTTTTAATATAGATATAGATTTTTATAGATCTGATTTATTAATATTTATAATTTTATATTTTATTTTCAAATTTGTAGATTATTTATTCAAACATTTTAAAAATAAGAATAGATTAAATATTATTTTAAATTGTACACTTATTTTGAATAAATATTTTTATAATTTGATAGAAAAAATATAATTTTTTTTAACAAACATATTTTCATTCCTCAATGAACCACAACATTGATACAAAAATATTTTATATAAAATTCTTACTTTCTATTGAGATTAATATTTGTAATTAAATTTGTATTTAAGGTATAAAGCTAACAGTACAATATCTGCATAAACTTGAATTTTAAGTTTTATTATTAGTTTATTTTTAAGTTTTATTTTAATTTTAGTTATATCCATCTCTAAGTAATAGGGATTTGAAAAGATAAGACGTTATTTTAATTTAAGTTCTATTTGTTTTGCGTAAAAAATTTATTTCAAAAAAATGAAAGATTGATTAAAAACAGAATTAAGAACAGAAAAAAGAAAATATTTCAATTCAACATTATTTTATCAATATGAGGCTATATAGTTTTTATATATTTTTTAATTTTTTATTTAAACATTATCTATTTAATTAAAAGTTATTAATTGCAACCAAACAAAATAATGCGTCCCCCATCTACTTAATCTATAATGTAAATTCAAAAATAGTACAAAAAACAATTTATCTCGCAAGTTTAGATATGTAATTTTACTGTTTAAGTTAAACTTCTAGCATTGGCTATTATATGTATAATTTTTAGTTAGTTTTTAGTTTAGTTTTTAATTAGTTTAGTTTTAGTACATAACATTCTAAATATAATGATTAAAAAATATAGCACACCAGGACTGCAATTTATTGCAAAGTAATATATAAATGTCTTAAAGTTATTCACATGAAAAACTAATATATCTTTATAATTGACAAGCAAAAATATTTTTCATTCATTTTTATTTAATTTCAAATTGTTATTATTATGTATATAGCTATAGTTTTATTTTTAAAACACTTCAATATAAGAAAATGATCGAATGCAAATATTGATTAATAATTATTTTTAATTTTTTATAATTTTGTGTGATATTATAAATGTCAAATTAATATTATTATGTATGTAGGCTATAGTTATATTTTTAAAACACTTCAATATAAGAAAATGATTGAACACAATAATTGCATAAATGCAAATATTGATTAATAATTTTTTTATAATTTTTTTTTAAATATATCTTATTTTTACTTCAATTTATAGTAATAACTCAAAATTAATCTAATATGAAATATATGCCAACATTTTTTTATATATAATTATTTACGTAAAAATTATAATTACAACTTATAATAATTTTAGTGGATGGGATATAAATAGCTAACCAATTGGAAAATATACTGAATTATATTTTATTTTAAGTGTTCATATTGCAATATTTAAGTTACCGAATCATTTATTATTTAAAAATCGCTATTCAAATAACACTAATTCTGAAATATTTTTGCAATATAATTTATTAAATATTATTTTTAAATATATAGGTTATACTTGGTTATACGTTATTTTATTTGAAAAAGTTTTGTTGATTTATTACTATAGATATTAGAAATATTTCTCAACGATAAAGGTTTAGTTTCTGTAAATAAACCGAAGATTATATTAAATGATAAATTTGCGAATTGTATAAGTTTCAGTAAATCGGTTAAAATCGTGGGTTTGTTACATTGATCTTTATTAAAAATATTTATTTCAATCGACACTCTTAGAATTGTGTAATATATCAGATATATATTAAAAAAAAGTTTTTAAAATTATAACAAAAATTTTAATTTAATTTTTCTACAATAATATACCTATATAAAATAAGAAAAATATGTTGGTGCTTATCTGATTATAATTTATTTTAAAATATATAAATTTTTTAAATTGACTTACAAAAATTTAGAAAACATAATTAACAAAGATATTTATAACTATTAATTACCGTAATGAATATATATATATATATATATATATATATATATATATATATTAATTTAAAGAAATTCCAACATAATCTTTTTTTGTAATTTTCAAAAACAAAACAAATAGTATTAACTTGTACATTGGCTCCTTTTAAAAATATCATCGACCTCTTTTAAAGTACCATTTACCCCTTTTATATTTAAAAAAATTTAAAAATTTAAAGAAATTCCAACATGATTTTTATTTGTAATTTTCAAAAACAGTACAATAAGTATCTAGCTTGTACATTGACTCTTTTTAAAATACCATCGGCCTTGTTGGAAACCCTTGGGTTATATGAATAGATTTTTTTTAAAAAATATTTTATGCATAAATAATATTGTAGCTATATGATATAGGCACAGTGTGGTTATTAGATTTATATAATATTTGGAAAAATTTAAACTAAAATGAATCTATATCTCTGAATCAGCAATATAGAATAGAATAAAAAATGATTTACTAATATTAAATGTTCACTGAGTGTATATATGATAAATTCACATACAGAATTAAAAAACTATATTATAAGATGAATAATTTTAGATTATTATTTAATTTATTTACATTAACAATAATTGACTCAATTGCCGGATGCAAATTATTATAGAAATTTAGTGCCATTTTGCCAGGAACATGCTTTATTATTAAGATTAGAAAAATGACTTTTATAAAAGAATTATATCGATAATAAAAAAAATTGGAAAAAAATTAATTTTATAAGTGTAAATACAAAGATAATTTAGTACGTACATAAAAATCTGCTATAATTTGAATATTAAAGTCTTAAAGATATTTTTGAAAGATATAATATAATTTATATAGTTACAGAAACAAATGAAAAATAAACAGTAAACATACGAATAACGAACAGAAAAAAAACTAACAGAAATAAATAGAAAATAGCTTATTTATTATTAAAATGCTTAAGACTAAATAAACTTATTCTATGATTCCTAACATTAAAATAAATATATATCTACGTAATTTTTATTGTATTTACCTATACTTACCAAATAAAATTATTATTATTAAAAAAAGACTATGAATTTTAAATAAGAAATACATATTAGCGACAAAATCTGTTTAAATATATGAATTAACCATTTTTTTTGTAAGAATTGTATATTTAAAATATAAAAAAATATGCAAAAAGCATTGAAATACCAAATATGAATTAAGTTATTCATAAATTTCCGAACAAATTATAAGTGTTAAAAATAAAACAAAAATCGACATTGATTTTACAATTACAAGTTAATTTTAGAAATATTTAAATAAAATGCAATTATAAATTTTGTTTACTTTAATAATTACTGAAGTAAACTTCTTCAGTGGGAATACACCGTACTAATAATGTTATTCTATAGAATACTAATAATGTTGTTCTATAGAATACTAATAAAATATTTATTATAATTGTAAGTTTATATATATTTAATGTCTAAAGTATATGTGTGAAATTTGAAAAATTCCAGTTTATTCCTACAAGTGACTCTTGTCATACTGTATATAAACAATAAAACATATTTACATAAATAATAAAATATTGATATGTTAGAAAGGGGAAAAAAAAAGATTTTAAATGTTTTCTTATTTATCAGAAATACTTAAATAATCCAAATTGGTGATCTGTTATACATTGATTTTTATTGAAACTATTAAATACTTGTATTTATCTTTAAAAAACGAATATATAATTATGAAATTCAAATGTTTTAAATATTACTGGAAAGATTAAGCACAAATATTTGTGAATTGCAATATAAATATGAAATTTAAAGAAATGAAATAACATTTAAGCATCGATTTGATTTTAGTTTTATACAAATATGAACTTGATGTATCTGATAATGACAGTATAATAGACGTAGTTTTTATTAAACTTCAATATGTATAAATATATGATACTGAAATGTAATAACCTTTTATTTAACATGAAAAATTAACATTAACGTGGAATGTCCATAATAAAAAATATAAACACTTTAAAGTTTAAAAAGTTGTATTTCAAAAATACAGCAATATGCAAATTTATATTAACGAAAAATATATATAAATCAATCTTTGTAGAAAGTACTTCTTTTAAATAAATGAAATTGTATAAATAACTTAAATATGATAATCTATTGTTGTTAGTATTATTTTAATTTTGTATAATTGAAAATTTTTGAAATATTGATAATGCCAAAATATTCTAAAAAAAAACAACCAACAAATTATAATAAATAGAGTCTATAATTTTATTACAGTTTTTACGAAATGCTATTATTATGAAAATAATATGTCTCATCTGTTCAGTGCTAAGAAAATTTAGGTTAGGATTGAACATACTATTGTTCAGAGTGACATTCTTCACAAATAAAAATGTAGCCGAAACAAACGAATTACGATTTCTTCTAAATTATGAAAATAACTTTTATATATGTAAATGTTTTTATTAATTATTACTAAGACAAGTGTATTATTTTAAGTTTGGACAGTGACTTATGTATTTGGAGGTGCTAAAATTGCTAAGTACAGCCCTGCATATAATTTGCAAAAATATGATGAAAACTTAGGAATATATAAATCATATAATTTAAATAAAATAATTTCCTTTAAACCACAAAATAATTTATAAACGTTAAATACGTTTTTCGAAAGATAAGCTTTTATTATCAGTAGCTAAAGTTAAAAAAGATTAAAACTAAAGTCTCACCAATGATTCAAGGCCCCCCAAACACTAAACGCACTGTTTTATTTTTTGCTGTAAGTACAGAACAAGTATGTATAGGTAATTATGTATGTATTAAATGCTTAAGAGGTAAAAAAATATGTCATGTTTTTATACAAATATCTAAAAAAGTTATTAACAATTATTTTTTGACAATTTAATTTTTATTTTAACCAGAAAAAGAAACATCAAATTAATAATGTATGTGACAGTATGTATATATCATACGTTTTTATGCACAATAATGCAAATTTAATAACAAAATTTCGTAATATGTGTTACTCTATTAATGTCTGTTCCAACGTATATATGTCAAATACGTAGTAATTAGCTAGCGTATTATTTGTCTATTCAAATATTGAATACATGTATAATTAATATTAATTCATATTATTTTTTGTCTAAATGTATACTTAAGTTTAGTTGTATAATATTTACCTAGGTATATGAAAAAGCAGACGTAATTCAGAATAATTTTACAAAGATGCTTTAAGACTGAATAAAAAATAAAATTTCCAATTTTTCAGAAAATATGTTGATCTATCAAAGAAATTCAATTAATATAATGAAAAATATTTAAAGTAAAATATCTCGAAATTGTGATACGATTACTTTTAATTTCTATATTTTAAAGTGTATATTAAATTATCGGGTGATTAGTTTTTCAAATATAAAATTAGTATGTATATTGATTTAGTAAAATAAAGAAAAATATATTTTATTTGTTATGGTATTTAATAAAACAAAACAAAAAGCATATGGCTGAACCCAGTTTGAGGTAAAAAAATACGTATTTCTATTACACTATTAATACTGTCAGTGATAAGTTGATTTGCTAATTAAATAATAATTACCAATTTGTAAATGTAAATTAAAATAATAATAAATGAAAAACTAAAAATATATTGAAAAAAAATTATTCTAAAATAGGCAAAAAATGGAAAGAGTATATTTATAGATCTAAAAGAGTATAAAGCAGAAATGGAGTATATATAAAAGTGTACATCTGGTCACCCTAAAATTGTATAGGTATAGGTTTTTTTTTTTAATTGTAAAAATTTCTATATATAAAGTGAAACGTTTTTAAATAAACCTTAATAATTTAAATATTACATTTTTCTATAAATATAAGATATATGTTTACATAAAATTTATAAAAAATTGATTGAATATGTATTGAAATATCATTTATCATGGTAAATGAGGAATTGAAATTGTATCCGATATTAAAAAAATATTTTTCAATATATCAGTTATTAGTAATCGTACTAGTAAAGAGTACTTTCTATATATTTTAAGTATCATAGGTATTATAATTATAAAATCGTTGAAAATATCAAAAAATATTTTTATTATATTTAAGAATTTAATATAATATGGATCTTATTTAGAATATTGATAATAACTATCAAATTTAAAGATTTTTTACGAATTATATCTTGCACGATAAAAACTTTTAATATAAAAAAACTTTGGTGTTATCTCGACTAAGCAAAAAAAAAATTAAAATTATGTATAATAGAAAATTAATGTTATACTTTTACGTAGCTAAAAATAAGACACACAATTTTATGCTAACCATAGTAAAATAATTTTTGTCTTCAGTTGATTTTACATGAAAAATGATAACAGTAACGCAAATTGACAAAATTACATTATTTATACGTTCGAAAATCAACATAAAAAATGTTTCCACACCAGTATATGAAATATATATATATATATATATATATATATATATATATATATATATATAAATATAAATTATATTTGTATAATCTGAATCGTTGATTTCATTTTTCTTTTTAAACCATCTGACCAAGTTCACAATCCACTAACGACACGTTACTTTCGGTTTTTTGGTTAAAAAGACTTCGTAAATCTTGTCTAAATGCGTCAAGTAACGATTTACTATAAAAACCGAAGCCGTTTTACGGTAAAGACACTTCGATTACATCTGTTTCAAGTGTAATATATCCTCAGTTAAACTGAGAGCCGATAAATACGAACCGAGAAAAAACAACCGCCGAAAAAAAAAACAACTTCCGGTGAGAATCATTGTTCTATTTTTGATTATTATTTCCGTTTTCCGTTTGCCCATCAGGCTGCAACATTTTTATCGCGATCCACATTGGATAAATACGTTGTGTTTTTGGAGTAGAGATCTGTTTCCGAGAGTATCCTCGGCTTATACGAGCTGAGAGTCCGTCGTACTATCCTCAGAGACTAGCCTAAGTCGAAACCACAACGCGACCGTTCAATCGAATCGCGTTAGTAGAACCGCGGCCCATACGCTGTTGTTGTGTGGTAGAGATCTGTTTCCGAGAGCATCCTCGGCTCATACGGGCTGAGAGACCGACGTACCATCCTCAGAAACTAGTCTACATCATAACAACAAGCGTCTACGTTACGTCTAGTTTTATATATATATAGTAAAATCTGAGTTGCTACCGTGATAATATGTTGTAGAATTTGATTAACGGGAATTACGGTATGTCAGGAAATTTAAGAATTAGCGAACATTGCAATTAATTCTATTTATTATTAGACCAATATTTCGCCACTAGATTGTTGGCTTCATCAGGGTGAACACTAAAATTCAACATATAAATACAATATAGTTAGAATACACATTATATAGGAAGTTTTACAAAGAAAAAGTTGAATTATATACAATGAGACTTACATGTAAGAATTAAAAGTATGTTGTTGTTAGAATATACAGTTGTTGTTACAAAAAATAATAAAATTGTGAGTTTGTATTCATTGAATAACATAATCAATAAATGTTAAAAATTGTTCGTAGACTTGTTCGCCAATTTTTATTATAAATATTACAAGTCTACGAACAATTTTTAACATTTATTGATTATGTTATTCAATGAATACAAACTCACAATTTTATTATTTTTTGACAACAACAACTGTATATTCTAACAACAACATACTTTTAATTCTTACATGTAAGTCTCATTGTATATAATTCAACTTTTTCTTTGTAAAACTTCCTATATAATATGTATTCTAACTATATTGTATTTATATGTTGAATTTTAGTGTTCACCCTGATGAAGCCAACAATCTAGTGGCGAAATATTGGTCTAATAATAAATAGAATTAATTGCAATGTTCGCTAATTCTTAAATTTCCTGACATACCGTAATTCCCGTTAATCAAATTCTACAACTATATATATATATATATATATATATATATATATATATATATATATATATTAACATTTAATAATGAACGCATAGTGGTTTAAAAAGAAAAATAAAATCAAAGATTCAGATTATACAAATATAATTTTAAGTATATTTTTATTGAAATTGTAATTATTAAATATAAACTACTGAAATCATTTTGTGTTAAAATTTTAAGAAAAACAAATATAGGAAAAGGTAAAGTGGGTGGTTGGGTGGTACCTTTTCCACACAAAATGAAAATGATAATTAAGATTTAGGTTAAAATAATTTCGGTAGTTAAATATGTGTATTATCTACAAATAGTTCTGAGTAATATATATGAATATTATGCAAAAATAAATGCAATGAAGAAAAATTATAATTATTAAATAAATTTGAAAAGAGGTAATAAATTAATATTCAGATTTTGACCGACACTTGAAAATGTAACGTTTATAAGCTACCATTTTTGTTGCAATTATATAAAAAAAAAAACAATAAAAATTGGAAAAGGAAAAGTTGATGGTCGGGTGGTATCTTTTCCAAAAAAAAAATTTTTACAATATTACTAACAGAAAAAAAATTGATATTTAGGTTGTGATAAAAATGATTTTGAATGATAGAAACAATAGCTTTGAATAGGAATACACATAGTTTGGAATAGGAAAACGAAATATTACAAAAATAAATATAATTTTATTACAGTTTTTACGAATGCTATTATGAAAATAATATCTCTATAAATCTATACAATAAAGATGTGAGAAAAATTAGGTTCTACACAAATAAAAATATAGCCGAACAAACGAATTACGATTTTTTTTTGCAACTATGAAAATAACATAGAAATATATGTAAATGTTTTTATTAATTATTACTAATTGTAGGACAAGCGTGTTATTTTAACTTTAGACATATGCATTTGGAGGTGCTACTGAGTACAGCTCCTGCATATAATTTGCAAAATATGATGAAAACTTAGAAACATATAAATCATATACTTTAACTTTTAATAATTTTGATCCAGAAAGTGGACAGAAATGACAATGTTAATTTGAATTTATTTTCTACAAGTCTTATTTTTTGCTTTAAGCACAGAAAAAGTATGTATAGGTAATTATGTATGTGTTAAATGCTTATTAGGTAAAAATTTTAGGTCATGTTTACATACAAATATCAAAAAGTTACTTACAATTTTTTTTTGTAATTTTTATTTATAAGCAGAAAAAAACATCAAATTAATAATGTCTGTGACAGTATGTATATAACTTACTTTTGTATGCACAATAATGCAAATTTAATAGCAAAATGTCGTAATATGTGTTACTCAAAATTAAATAATAAATTGCGTAAATGATTAATCTATTAATGTTCTTGTTCCAACGTATATATGACAAATACGTAGTAATTAGTGTATTATTTGTCTGTTCAAATATTGAATACATGTATAATTAATATTAATTCTTATTATTTTTTTGTCTAAATGATGTATACTACGCGTAATTCAGAATAATTTTACACAGATGCTTTAAGACTGAATAAAAAATAACATTATCAAATTTACAGAAAATATGTTGATCTATCAAAGAAATTTAATGGTTTAATTAATATAATGAAAAATATTTTAAAAATGTGATACGACAGGAAAATAAAAGTTGATATTTAGGTTGTGATAAAAATTATTTTGAAATTTAGAAACATGTTGAGAAGCTTACTTTTCACCGTAATAATGTGTCATCTATGACCAGAATAAAAAAAAACATTTTACTTGGATACGTCACAGTTGAGTCAATTCATTTTGTTATGTTCGTTACTTTATTTTATTTAATAAATCAGTTCTCTTGTAATAATAAACTATTGATCTTTACACGATCTACCACTCTCAACAAAACAAAAGCTTTGAATAGTACGCATAGCTTGGAATAGGAAAACGAAATATTGCAAAAATAACTATAAAAAGTAAAAGTAGTAGGATTTTGCTTGATGACATTTAAAAAAAATCTTAAAACTCACGATTTACTGTATTTCGAAATTACAAAAATAAAATTAAATGGAAATAATTACGTGATAATAAGGTGATGTTTCTCACTTAAAAAATAAAATAATTTGCACATTTCAAAAAAGCGAATTTATAAATTTTGAAAGTTAAATACTATATATATATATATATATATATATATATATATATATATATATATATATATATACCCCTGAATACTATAAATAATTTGAAATTAATTTATTTAAAAATAATGTAAAAAACTGAAAAATGGTAAAGTGAGAGGTTAAGTTAGATTCTATAAAAATAAATAAATTTTTATATTAAACAAACTAGAAAATATATTAGATTTGATAAGCGTTTTTTTAAACTCCTAATGAATAATTTAGAAAGTGGTTATTTATACATACGGTATGTATTCGCAATTGGCTATTTATACATACTGAAAAAAAAATTGGCTATTTAGGGTAGGTTAGGTTAGTAGGTTGGTTTAGGTTTTTTTTTTCAGTATGTATAAATAGCCAATTGCGTATACATACCGTATGTATAAATAGCCTCATCCAATAATTTATTCGTCCAAAACTTCGGCGGACACAATGACTACAATTAATTTTATTTTAAATTTATACTATATATATATGTTAAGTTAAGTTATATGTTAAGTTATAAGATATTATTTTATATAATAAAATAAACAAAACGTTTTGATACATGCATTTTAAGTCGAAAAATTAACCGGATAAAACACACTATAACCCTGACAGTATAATTACAATTTTTATATTTTGTAATGCATATTTTTTTTTTAAAGAGGATGAAATTTAATAAACAAATATTGCTTTACTACTTTGTTGAAAAGATGAAATTCGATATTTTTCTTAATGAATATGCAAACTACTTTAATATTTAACAAGACCCCACCTAAAATCAGCTTGCAATCCACTAATGAGTCGCAACTTACACTTTGAAAACCGCTTGTATAGAGTATTTAAAGTTTGAAAACAGTTATAATACTATTGAGTACCCATATCTGATGACCCTAATCAAAATGAAATATAAATAAATATTTCAGAGACCGAATTTTATGTGAGTTGAAATACATATTATATATTATACATTTATTTTAATTTTATCTTCTATCACTTTAATAATCAACATTACAGAGTTTTACAAGAAATATTTCGAGTATCATTTATTATTTCTATTTGATAACAATATATATTATTATTTTCTCCAGTTAAACAATACCGATATATTTCGGAATAATGATGTATTTATAAAAATATTATAAGATTTTACAGTAAGACAAAAATGTGTTAATCTGTTCACACCTAAAATGCGATATTAGCGACACCATATTAGTTTAGAATACCGATAATAAATAAATAATTTACTTTATTGAATATAAATTGAAATAAATGTTATTTTCTTTAATAGTAATAGTAAACCGTATCTATATTAAAATAAAATGGCTTTAGGTTTAAGTTCTGTATTAATATTTATTGATAATCTATATTCTATATTATTTATTAATCAGTTAACAATATTATTGTAAAACTTTAGATCATTTTCAGGAAAATATAACAACGTGTGATTTAAAAAATCTAAGTATCTAAACAATTTATTATACATACCTTCTTCAGGTTCATATTATTTTAATATTTTGTTAAAACATTGAAAAACTATTACAAAAATTGATACATTAAATACAAAAACAAACATTTACTTAAGTTACCGAAAAATATATGTGAAAACATTTACAATTTATTATTAATGTGTGGAAATACAAAAACAAAGTAAATGTTTCAATAGGTCGATAGTTAAGTTTTTTATATTAATAACATATTGTTTAGTTGTCAGTAATGACTACAGATTTGAATAATACAGAAAACAATATATATTTTACAAAAATATTACTACTAATTGATTTAGGTAGGTACTTATATAGTTTCACTCGGAAAATAGAAATAGTTTACTAAATCATTTCAAAGTTTGTATAAACACAATAATATACTGTTGTTTTTTCACGTTATTTAATTTCGTCTCGAATTAAACCCCATAGAAATAACTCTTTTATTGTTATAAACAAATATTAACGAACACACTAAAAATTATCACTTGATATATTTTACATTAGAAATTTTTAAAATTATGTTTATTTTTATAGTTTTATATCATATTAGTTTTTCGGTAATACAAACAAAAAATTACTTTCAGTAATTCTATCTATACATTTTGCACTTTCAAGTATAATATATTTATGAATTGAATTTCTAAAAATGATAATTATATGAAAATATGTTTATTATAAATAATTATAACATAGAAAGAAAAGGAAAGTGGGCGGTTGGGTGGTACCTTTCCACACAAAAAAAACACACACACAAACAAATTTGAAATATGTATATTTTTATTATAAAAGTTTGAAACATCTCAAAAATCTCAAAAAAACTGTTTATAACGTAAGAAGTAAAAAAATGTGAAACCAGTATGTATTATTATTTAATATTATTAACAGAAATTATTTACCATACTGATTATTTGTTGCAATTTTCAAAACATTAAAAAGTTTTAACTATTCAAAAAATAATATATGTACTTTTTTTTAATGATGATAGGAATATATTTTTTTAAACATGTTTTAATTTTACGATACGTAAGGCGTTTTAAATAAAAAAAAATCTAATATATTGTTCGTCCAACTACCTATATCAAAAGTGGTAAATTATTAATATGTTTAAAAATGTATAAAAATTTTGATTAAAATTTAATTTTATAAATTTATACACTATTTTTATTATTAGTTAATATTTAGATTTATTATTTAAAATACTGAATTTATGTTAATAATTTTTATGTATTTACAAAATATAATAGGGAGTTTTTGCAAGTCTCCGCTAAAGTTACGATAACGCTAAATTAAAGCAAGTTATAATAGAAATAACATTGAATTATATAACTTCATAGTTAATGGATTGTTTAACGGGAAGTATTCACAAACTCCCTAATATGAAGATAACAAACCTATCGAATATATATATAAAAATATTTAAGAATTATTTTTATTATATAATATATTCATTGTTACTTTAAAGTAAAGTACGTAAATAAAATGGCATTTAAAGTTTATATGCATAAAATTACAATCTTTTATAATTTTTTTAGCAATATATAATTTTTTTTAAATATAGTTAAGAAATCCTAAAGAAGCTATCAAAATTTATGACAGTAATTGTTATTGCAGCGTCCATTATTAAAAATCACATATTAAGATAACACAAATTTATGTACAGCTCACTCAAATCATTTTGAACTGAAATTAAATAATTATTTTTTTAAAATTATCTACTATCGTATATTTTGAAAACTTTTAGAACTCATTTTAGAATAAAACAAAAAAAAAACTAGATATTCATTTCTTTCTTGATATATTGTAAAAAACCAAAACAAAATTATAATTTTAATTTTCATTATAAAAATAATATTAAATATTAAAATATACAGTCATTTTTTTTAAAAGTACAGTTAAGTGAAATGATGCCCAATTTTTTTTGCCTAATGATAATGAGATAATTAAAATAAATTTAATTTTATTACTATTATTGGAAAATATAATCTATTACCAAATCAGATACATTTTATAATTTTATTCAAATAAAATTTAAAAATTACTTACACTATCAAAAACATGTATTTTGTATTTTATTTTGAAGAATAAACTATATACATATAGTCACTAATAAATTTACAGCATTATTTAACTAATTATTAAAAAAAATACATTAAAACAAAAAATATTTTAAGCTAGTTAATGGTTGAAAACTTATAATAATAATTTGTGTGAATTTTGTATATTTTTATTATTTTAATTTTTATTTAATTAGTGTAATATTAATGTTATGAAATATAGCATTTTGTGTTTATTAAATTAATATAATTTCAAATTATGTTTGATTTCAAATGATTTAATTATTTATTATATTGTGATAGCAGAAAATAACCTCAATTTTTGATCTATAATAACTATTTCTCTTTTATGCTTTAATGCTGCATGTTAAATTTTGATTGTTGTATATTTCATATTATAATGTATACATTATTAAAGTTTATAAACAGCATAAGGTAAAATGAATAAAACAAGATAAAATTATTCAAATTTTTTATATTATAATTTATATTAACTATGTTTAGTTTTTTTTTTTTTTAATTATAAACCACATTAAAATCCAAAGAATTTTAAGTAAATTATAGTTATTGGAATATGACAAAAATATTGGCTGTATTAATAAAAAAAGTTTATTATTTAAATAATTATTTTTTTTACAAAAGAGTATAATTAGCATACAAAAATATATATATACAGGAATGAATATAAAATTGTACAAATTTATGATAAGAGGTTTTTAATTTTAATACTTTTATGAAATAAGGAAAACTTTTTTAATTTTATGTTCTAAGTACATATTTCTATTGTAAAATTAAATTAATATTTATAATTAAAATAACAAAATATATTTTAGTATATTAAAACAATTTGGTCTTTTGATATAGTTGAAATAATACAATAAATACTAACAATTTTATCAAATTACATAATACACAATATTTGTAAAATAGAGTTACTTGGTAGAAAATAATATTATTATATTATTATTATTTTTATTATACATATTTTTTCGTACATAAAAGATAATTATTTTATTATTTACACAAGCAGTGGTTATTTCTACCTACAAACACTAACAATACACTAGAATAATAAAAATTTCAAAATTATAAATAATTTTAAACAATTTAAATACGTTTAATTCGTAATATAAATAAGTATATTCGATTAGCTATTGAAAAATAAAATTATAATTTCATATTTCTCATTTGTTTGCAGTTTTCAATATGGCTACTTATAAAGTTGTCAATTATTAGTAACAATAGAAATTAGTTGCAGCTAAAACAAAATTTATTTATTTTTTAATTTATAGTTATTTTATCATACATACGTTAAAATTATAATAATATAAAAATTATTCACTATAATGCTATAAGAATAAAAATAATTCGGTATAAAATTATGTTTCACAAAAAAATTTATACTTATGTTTAAAGAATATAATTATAATTTTTTACACATTAATAATAAAAAAATTAATATATATATATATATATATATATATATATATATATATATATATATACAGGGTGATTTGTAATTAATTGGAAATATTGTAACTGGAGTATCCTGGGCTCAGAATATGAAGATTTGACCCAAAACACTTAGATAAAATGTGGCTCCTTACTGAGCTACAGGGTGTTTTATTTAAAAATTTAAAAACGATTTTTGCCCAGTACTTAAAAACTATTTGACGTATCCTTATCATACTTGGCAGAAAGTGTAGGTACCGTACACCATACTAAATTATGTTAAACAAAAGTTTCTGGCTAGTGCCAGTGGCGTACAACAGGGGCAAGTGAGAGGTTGATCCTTCCTAAATTCTACGCCACTGGCGGAATTGTCATTTTAGCAAAATTTTTCGATTCTCCAACACTTTCTGTGTAAAAAACATACTCTTTCTTCGTAACGATAAAGTCACTATTTTTCGAGATATTTAAAGTTAAACATAAGCTGCACCCTTGGGATTTTTTCAAAATTTGCTCAAAAAATTCTGAAATAATTGAGTAAAATAGAGAAAAAAATTAGCTACATAATAACTAAGTAACTTTTTTCTCTAACTCATTCTGGTTTGGCAGGAAAAATTAATAAAAATTAATATTTTTTGCATTTTAATTTTTTATTTTCAATAATTTTTCCTGCCAAACCAGAATAAGTTAGAGAAAAAAGTTACTTAGTTATTATGTAGGTAATTTTCTTCTCTATTATACTGAATTTTTTCAGATTTTTTTGAGCAAATTTTGAAAAAATCCCAAGGGTGCAGCTTATGTTTAACTTTAAATATCTCGAAAAATAGTGACTATCGTTACGAAGAAAGAGTATGTTTTTTACACAGAAAGTGTTGGAGAATCGAAAAATTGTGCTAAAATGACAATTCCGCCAGTGGCGTAGAATTTAGGAAGGATCAACCTCTCACTTACTGTAGCTCAGTAAGGAGCCACATTTTATCTAAGTGTTTTGGGTCAAATCTTCATATTCTGAGCCCAGGATACTCCAGTTAAAATATTTCCAATTAATTACAAATCACCCTGTATATGTCGTTTTTTCTAATAGATTGATAATAAATCACTTTGGTACACAATTTACTTTTAAACTGCATAAATATGTATTTATTTAAAAAATATATTTTTTGTTTGATATCAGATAAAAAATCTATTTCTCTTGATACAGAAAATGAAATAATAACTATATAATAAATTAAATTATAAATGTGGATTAATAAAAACTTTATTTATAAATTTAATGTAATTACATTTTCATATTAATAACACTAAAAAATATTTTAGGTCAAGCTGTAAAGTTAACTCACAATTTCAAGTGGATAATATCTTATAAATTATAAAATTTTAATATTTTTGCAATTTATAAAAAAAATAATAATTTTTAGAAATATACTGTATAGGACATTAAATGAAAATTAAGTATTTTAAACCTATGAATTGTAATTATAAAATAATTTTAACAGAAATATATGTCAAAAAAAATTTTTTTTTGTAACTGTGTCATTGAATAAATGTAAAATTGATTAATACTTATTAATTATATAAGTCTTGTATCTTATAATAGCCGGTGTAAAGCCAATTAAAAAATAGATGTATTACATTTCTGAGAAGAATATGTAATAATAGTATACTAATAGTACTTAAGAGTTTTACGTAGTACATTTCTTTTTTTTTCTGCATTAATAGGGCATCGACTGCTATGGTCATTAGCCCATTTGCGTATAGTGCATAATTAAAATTATATAAAATTTTTAAAATATTTAGTCGAACTGAATAGAAAGTAAATTTTTTTCCAAATATTAATATTAATAAGAAAAATGATATTTTATGCAAGTTTATATATTTTCCATATTTTTTTTTTATCTTAAAAATAGTTTTTGAATTATCCAAATAAATATTGTTATAAGTGAAAAATATTTTAAATTATTAATTGCTATAAGTTTTTAATTTTAATTATTTAAAATATTGGTATTTTTTTATAAATTATAAATCATAATAATTAAAGTTTGTTTTCATTAAGTTATTTACGTATTTTTAAATAACAATGAAATTTCATTGAAATCTGAAGATATATTTGTAGAAATTATGGAAGATTTAAAGAAGTTTTGAAATATTTGAAAAATTAATTTAATTAATATTTTGGTACAAAGATAGGTAAATTATGATGTAGTATTTAAAAATACATACATATAAAAATGAATACCATAAGAACAATAAACCGTAATTAAAAATTAAGTTTTTTTTATATAATATAATATTATTTGATAATTACAAAAAAAAAATACAAAACTGTTATTTTTGTTCGTTTATTTAAAGTTAGTATTATATATTTAGTTTTTAATTTTAATATTTATTGTAAGTAAACAATTTAATAAATACATTACTATACCTCGAATTATGGTTAGGTTACTATCGATTAAAAAAAAATATTTTTAGAGAAAACCAATATTATTTGATCTAAAATAGAAACAACATCAAAAAGTATTATATAAATTCGGCATTTTTATTATTACTCTTAATAATTAATTACAAAATTTAATTAATTACAAAAAAAATAAATAGATTATTTTTTTTTAAATAAAAATGATAAAATAATGTTAAAGTAAATTGTATAAAACAAAAGTAAAAATGTTAATTGCGAAATCTTTGTAGATATAAACTACTTTTATATTTTTAGATAAACTTTGTTTGATATAATATTTAATCGGTACTTCATGTTTTATTAATTTATAGTTTTAAGCTTACTAACTAACTTTTTAATTAGTAATTAATTTATTATAAAAAGTTATAATAAAACAACAACAATTATAGTGAACAGCAACATTATACTATTTATAGAGAAAAGAGAATTTATATTTTAATATTATTTCTATATTAAACACTTCAAAATATAATGCATTTACATTATTAAATTACATTTGAAATAACGAAATTTATTTATAATGTCAAATATTCTATCTTCCAAATATTCTATAAACTGATATGTTATCGCATTGGTATATTCATATTTTTATATTTATATAAAAGTTAAAATAAATATAAGTAACCTATAATTATAAATTATTATTATTACAAAATAAAAACATTTTTGAGAAATATGTAAATATCTAAATATTATAAATAATATATAAGAATGATTACTTTATCTTTATCGTATCATATAATACGAAAGAAACAATATGGCTCATGTTCTACTAATCTATTAATCTATATAAAATGAATAATAATGGTAATTATTATTTCAAAAAGAAGTTTGAAATATTTAAACAAATAAATATTCCCTGACGTTATTACGAGTTACATTCTGTGTTAAAACCAGGAAAACGAATTGAAAAATTTATTTCAAAATATAACGACAAAAAGTTGTTAAATAAAAATCTTGTAAAAAAAATTCAATTTGATTTGAAATTATAAAGGAGATATATATATATATATATATATATATATATATATATATATATATATATATATATATATATATATATATATATATAGATACATATTGAAAAATTTCTTTCGGAACTCATTATATTAAAATAAAAATGTTTTAATATGTATTTGAAGAAATATTAAATAACAATTGAAATACAACATTATCCCTGATAATAATAAATAGAGGTTAGTTACTTAGTTCGAGAATAAATTTGGGTTAAATTATAACATCAGTGTTAACCCTAACCAGGGTATATTTATTAGTTATTACTTAAGCATTTTATTTCATATTTATTAATAATAGTACTAATAATAAAACTATAAGATAAACACAATTGATAATAAAAATAATATGTAGAAATATTTATCATAAAAAAGTTTTTTATTGGAAGTATGTTAAAAAAAAAATTAAAATAAATTCAAATAAAATATTTTATTGGTGCATTCTGCAATTTAGTATATTAATAACGAACGATATGAGTATATCTTAATTTGAATATTATACTTAAATCCAAATCTTAAAAACTATGTTTAAAATCCAAAGATTTCGGGTATTCCCTCTTCAAAGAAAATTGCTGAATTAGATAAAAAAAAATTATTTTAGTAGATAGATTAAAATAGGTCTATACTATAATTAATATGTAATATTAAAAATAAAATATTCGAAATATTAATACAAATATCCAAAATAGTATTTAATTATGTAAAATAAAAACCACAAAAACTTGTTATACCACCTTAGAAGAAAATGTTCTCATATTATGTAATAGAAAATGTTACCTTATTATAAGTTGATATGAAAAGGAAATATACATCAATAAATGAAAAGATAATCCTCAAAAATTAACTTTGTGGGTCAGTCAAATATTGAATCTATATGAAATATTATAAAGAGAATTTTGTATTTTTATGTTTCTCAAATTTTTAAGTTAATATCCTCAATTTTTATGTAGATTACTTAATTACAATTTTTTCTAATAAAAATATTACAAATACAATGTAAAATTTAATTTTTTTGTACTTTTAGATAAGTTAAAATAAATATAAATTATTATTATTATTGCAAAATGAAAACATTTATTTGAGAAATATGTAAATACCTACATATTATAAATAACATATAAAAATGATTACTTTATTTTTATCTTTATCGTATTATATAATACGAATTACGAAAAACCAAATAAAGTGTCATAAAATTAGATTAGAATCTACTAATACTATATAAAATTAATAATAATGAAAATTATTATTTTGAAAAGAAATTTGAAATATTTAAATAAATAAATATTCCTTGATGTTATTACTAGTGATATTCTGTGTTAAAACCAGGAAAACGGAGTGAAAAATTGATGTCAAAATTTAACGACAAAGAGAGATGTTAAATACAGTCGATTCCGCTTAATTGGGACACATCGGGACTAGGGCATTTTGGCCCAATTAAGCGGCTGTCCCAATTAACCGAATTTTACATAAAATTAAGCAATCCATATTTTTCTTTCAATAATTTTATTTTATAAATTCTTGGAAAAAACTATAAACTACATATAACCAAAAAAATATAAACTTTTAAGAAAAAATAATAATAAATTCCAAAATAAAATAATAAATAAATACATACATTTTTAATTCAATTCAAAAATGTGTCAAGTGTAGTCTGCCTTTTGTTTTTGAAACATTTCATTTATTTTATCCAGCAAAGCAATTTTACTAGAAACTGTCATATCACTTCTTGGCATCTTGGCAAGAGTCAATTTTTTTTAAATAAAATCGACAAAATGTAAGTTTAACGAACCTTCCACGCGCGAGGTGTAGTGGTAACTGAATCATAACTGAATACGTAACGATTGAGACAGCAGGGTAGACTCTCACAGCTTTAATGACCGGTGCCGCGCCACGCCGACGCGAGGGTAAACATTAACCTTTGAGCGCGCGTGGGTCCGTACTTCATACGTGAATGAATGTGTTGGGAAAAAAGTTCACAGCGCCCGATACTAATGTAATTAAATGATACATATTTGCTAGTTTTTTAAATATAATTTTCCATGTTGTGAATCAAAAAGATATGAAGCGTATCATATTAAATTTTTTGTAAATATTTTTTCTTGTGACTACATATTTTGTAACATAATATATACTGTGATCTTAAATTTACTGTCCCAATTAAGCGGAATGTTGTCCCAATTAAACATGTAAATTTACTGTTGGTTCCTTGGTTTGGTTTCTGTTCTTTGAGATTTGGCCCAAATAAGCGGCTGTCCCAATTAAGCGGTGGCCCAATTAAGCGGAATCGACTGTATATAAATCTATAAAACTTAATTATGTGTATAGAATGATTACCTTTTAAAAAATCATTTATAAAAATATATCAAATACATCCATAAAAAGAAAACTATAAATTTACAATTATGTAAAATCAGTGTAATTTTAAAAATAAATTTTATCACAAGAAGAATGTAAATATAATGATCAATATTTTAATATTGAAGTAAAAATATGTTAGGTACTCCTTTTATGATATTGTATTTTCACAGAAAAAAAATTTTAAGCACATAATTCAAAAGAAAACAAAATCACTACAATAAATATGAAATTTTTTTTCTTAACAAATAATTTTCCAAAAAAATGAAAAACAGCGCATATGCATTATCTATTTTTACACAAATTTGAAAATATTGCAGCAAAAAAAAAAGAAAAAAATGCCTCAATTTTCATTTATATATAATTATAATAAAATATAATTTGTAATTATATATTATAATTTTGTTATTAATTTACTTATTTTTCGGTGATTTTTTTTACGGTGTACAATCTATAATAACCCATTATTAATTGAATATGTTCAATTGGAATATATTAATTTAAAAAAAAAATATATCGGGAATCGAACCTGCAACAGTCAGTCACGACGAGAGAAATATCGTATACTTAGAAATTAGTGAATTATACATTCTAATAGTTAAACTTGAGATACTAAAAAAAATTTCTTTGTATTTCAATTTTTCTATTAAAATTATATATAAAAATATATATGTCAAAAAGAAATGTTAGATCCTAAGGTTATATCGTAAGTTTAATTTTTATTTTTATTATTTTTAAGTGGAAATTTTTAGTAGTTACTTGAGAATAAAACCCCTACATATAAGTATTTCATAAAATTGAAGTATATTTAAGTTTACCAGTAATTGTGTAAATGTACAGAATAAAAAATATATTAAACGTATTAAATTAGGATAAAAATGAAAATGTTATAAATAATATTGACGAAATAATTTACTGTTTCCGTTATTAGTCTTTACAATAAAAAAAATTGTATAAAAATACATTATTACTACTATTTTTTAGTAAGATATATAGAAACCAATATGTTTTAAATATTAATATTTAAAAAATTAAGATAATTAAGGACAATCCACTTATAGGATTAGCATATTGTTAAATCTGATTCATTGTGATAACAAAAAAATAAGATTTTTTAGGTAATTTTCTTATTTGATTTATTTTTAAGTTTTAATTTTCATACTTCAAAAAAAATTATAAGTTGACATAACTGAAACAAGCAAAAAATATACTACGACAATAGTACATCATATTTTAAAAATGATAAAATAATCTGGATTTACTAAACGTAAATTATGGTTTAATAAAAAAAAAAAAAAAAAAAACTATTATTTCCAATGCAGATATTTCAATGAAAGACTAAATATATCCGAAATTTGCCAGAATTTAACGCGACACCGAAATTTTTCATAAAGATATTTAGTAAAAAATTTATCGCAATCTATTCATTTTTCATAAAAGAATTCAAAGAAAATAAAATTTAAGAGTTACATTCCATTATCTAGACCTCGAATTTAGCGCGAGTCAGATTTTTAACGGGAAAAAATTAGTCAAAAAATATTGCGTCATATTCGGGCAAATATGGTATTAAGTAACTTTAAACCAGTAAAATGTGCCCATAATTATGAAAGTGGTCTAAGTCATATATTTCTTGTTTCGAGATATTTAATGAATTGCATAATTAACACTAAATGAATTCTATATGAAATTACAACCACTATCAAATGGTTCATTTTTGACAATATCGTAAAAATGTGGTGTAAAATAACTGATAAATTTACTGTTTTTAAATTTTGATAGACCACTTTCATAATTATGGGCTCAAATATGTAATGGACAAACTATTAATATTTTTAACAGGGTAATAATAAAACTACATGTAGAATATACAATATATAAAGTATAAATAAGTTAACAGTTTTTCATCAATGTCTCATCATATCTCAAAAGTGTTTCATCAAATTAAAAAACTTAAAATGTATTAAAAAAAACTTATTACAATACATGTTAGAAATAAATGAAATATCTTGGTAAAAATTAAGTTACACAAAACCAAATTACCACTTTGATATCAAATAGTTTAAATACAATTTAGAATTGAGAACTCATTAAAATTTGATTGTTAATATAAATTTATATTATTATTTTTAAAATTTCGATTATATTATACATTTAAAAACAAATACGAATATTTTTTTAAAAAAAATAAAAATTTTCTCTTATTTGAATTTACAATCTATGGATCTCCAATCGGATGCCTTGTCCAGTTAGGGCACATGCTAATATTGAATATATTAAACCGAATCACCCTACTTGATAAATTCTAATATATAGAAAATAATAATAAATATTTATTGGCAAATTATTATCGAAAAAAAAATTAATAATAGACGAAAAATAACCGAAAATTGTATTAAACATTAACGTAAATAAATTACTGAATCATTTAAATTATAACTATATTATTTTGAATTGAATAAAATATAAGATTTTTTCATATAAGATTTTATTCATCAAATATAATTTTAATATAAAATGTATAAATCTATTCGTCAAAGTTATTGTACAATGTTAATACTAACCCTAAGTGTAATTCATTATTTCCATATAACTGATGTAAGGATTTGTGTTTTATTAAATATGTTAGAAATTTAATGAAAAATATTAAAGAAACGAAGAAATCGATCTATTATAACACTTTATTAAAAATATTTGCTTCCGAGCAAAGAAAAATTCATTAAAGTGCATTAAATTAATACTGTATATCTTAATGCGACATTAAAATATAATTTTTAGTTATTTTTGTTTTTACTTAATGTTCTATATGTATGTAAAAATAAACTTACATATAATAAAAATAATAATATATGCAAAAATAAAATGCTACGTTGTTTAACACAATTATGTCTATATTATCTAAATGTATTAAAAATTATTCTACTTAAATATCATTATTGATAAACAATAATTAATGTTGCAAATTAACGGGAATTAATATATAATAGGTGGTACTTTGAATATACCAAAAGATGGTGTTTAATTCATTTAAATAAACTTTAACAAACGTCAAAAAATATGGCATACATAAGTAGTAGTAGTATAGTTTATTTATTAGCATTAGCTAAATAGTATTAAAATCCAATGTAGACAAAACATGGCCTATGCAAAAACTATGTTTCCATAAAATTATAAATAAATTTAAAAACAGAAACTGCATACATATTATAATTACTAGTTTTGCAAATATTTGTGCAAAAATACACAACCATCAAATTTGGAAAAAAAAACTCTGTTAAAAATTAAATATGAATATAATAAACAAAATATTGCATACATATTATAGTTACTAGTTTTGCAAATATTTGTGCAAAAATACGCAACACTTTGTGCAAATTAAGTTTTAAGCAATTGATATTTTAAAATAAATAAAATACTAATTATGAATAAACTTGATAAATTTATGAAATATGTCACATTATATTTTGAAAAATTGTAAACGAAAAGAAAAAAATATATAATCGAATACATCAAATTACTGAAATTTTTTATAAGCTATGAAAAAAGAAATCTGAAAATATTTAATTTGACTTCAATAAAAATATTTAATATTTTAATAATTTTTAATGTCCAATGAAATCAAGTAAAAATAAATAAAAAACAATTAGTTATGATTTTTTTTCTAATCTAATCATTTTGAATTTTTTTTAAAACATCGAAAAATTTGATAAACAAAAAAATTTGATAATTTTTTTAACATTAACAGATACAATCACAAAAAGCTACCTATATATTATTTTTTTCATATCATTATTTATAATTAATTATATTTTAAAAATAGATTTACTTATAAGAAAATTTTAGCAGAAAAATAAATTAGAAAATATAAATTGTCAATTTTTTTTGTAATACGAAAATATGCAACAACACTTTATTATTTTTATTTATATATTTTTTTAAAAATTTGTTACAGATAAATTAAGATTATTTTTTGTTTCATATTCACAATTAGAGCATTTATTATGGTATAGAATAATTTTGTACAGTCTTTACTAAAAAAAAAAAAAGAAAACTAGGTTAAGAAATTTGAAAATTAATATTCAAGCATTTTATTTATATGGCAGACCGAAATAATCGCGATTCTATTAATGTAATAGATTGTACAAAATTTTGTTTTATTTACTTATTCATTCATTTATTTATGCATTTGAAATTTAAAATGATATTCTTAATTTATCTGTTAAATAATTTAATGTTTCTATTTTATTTTAACTTATATTTAATAATACTATCTATACCTCATAATTGTACTATTATATTTTAAATTGTAAACAAAAATACTATCTATATATTGAAGATTTATTTAAATATTGTAACGTACATTTTGAAATGATACCAATTAATATGTGTTTGAATATTTAATGAATAATATATTTATATTATTAGTAATATAGTTTCACTGTTAATAATAAATATAGGTAAAACCTAATTAAATAGGAAAATTTATGGACTTCTGGTTGTATAAATATATATCGTCAATATATATTAGAAAAAACAATTTTAAACATATTTAAAAAAATAGGAAAATACATTTCCTAACCTATAATGACTGTATTTATATTTTAAGTATAAAATATTTACAAATACTAAATCAATTTTAATATTATAAATATGTTGCATAAATTAAAATAAATAGCAAGTATTAATTCCATAATGAAATTATTTATAAAATATTAAAGAATAAAAAATATACAAATTCTTGTTCAAATATTATAAATGTTTGATGGTCTAGTATAAAATTAATACCTTAAAATATAGTAAATAAACTACATAGTTATTTAAAAATTATATGTAATATTAAGAAAGATATTGAGACTCTATATAATTTGAAATAAAGTAAAGAAGGTAAAAAAATACAACATAGGTTAAATTTGCAAAATGATTTATATTCAGATCTCGGAAACTATAATAAATTATAGTTAGATTAAATAATGTACACATTTATGTGAATATCATAGATTTATAAATGTATTTTTAAATGAAAATTGTTTTTCTAATTTTTTATAAGTCATTTTGTTTTATTTTAAGTGTTGTTGCATATTAAAAAGCAATGTATGAAAGTGGGAGGTTGTGGGTGGTTATTTCATACATTGCACTATTATTTTTTTTGATACTTTGAGTTATGATTCAAGTTCTAATACTTAAATAAGATTTTTAAATATTTTTAGTTTTAATAATAAATTTTACAAGATATATTTTAATAATTTGGTTAATATCCAAGATTTTTAAACAAATCAAAACTATAATTACATTTATATTTACATATTGAAATATTATTGATTATTTCTTCAGAAATTATTCGAAACATATTTTTTTGCAATGTTATTTTTAAAAATTGTTTATATTTATTTTTAATTCTATATTCTTTTTTAAACATGTTTTTAAATATATATTATTATTATTATTTTTTCAAAAACTAGTACCTACATTTTTATGATTTTATTTTAAATATATATTTACCCAAAAATTTTCAAAAACAACATCCACGAATAAAGTGACAACCAACTCAAAAAAAAAATATATGCTTATAAATATTGTGAAAATTAAGTATAAATTCTAATTTTAAATTTTTATCATTGAAAATAAGGCTATAAAAATACACTAACGAAAATATAAAATTCAATCAAACATTGTTAATTTAATAATTTAACAACTTGAAAATTCTGGTTAAATCCAAAAGTGTTATAAACATTGCAAAGTATTCATACATACTCGTAGTTAAAAATATATATACAGTCAAAACCAAAAGTTACTGTATAAAGTGGGAGGTGAGGGTGGTTATACAGTGACTAAAATATAATGTTAACTAAAAAATATCCCAATAAAGAAACTTGTTATTTTTCTGTTATGTTAGTAAATGGCGTTTCTGTATCCATAATAGAAGTCACATTATCTGTAACAGATGCTAATGTATCTGTAATAGATGTTACTATATCTATAGATGTATTTATTGTTTCTGTAAAAGTTGTGTTTATATGATTCAATGTAATATTTTTTACATCATCCGGTATTACGTCCATTTGTATTAATATTAATAAGTACAGAGTCGTGGCAGCTACAATCTACCAAAAATATAAATTGGACAAAATTAATGGACTTATTCTGTTCACATCTGCAAAAGCCTGTAGCGTTTGACAAAAGATTTTGCAAGGCTACAGGTTTTATAGATTTGATCAGAATAGACTTATAAACTATGTTAATATTTTTAATACTTACTGAGAAAAACATTGTCATGTTAACTGGAAAAAATCCGAATGCAGTAAATTGTAATTTATTGTGTATATTTTGTTTAGCGAAAATTAATACCTATACGCAGACAGATTTTAATGAATTTTTAAAATGTTTTCTTAATGTACATATAAAATTAACAAACTTACTGCATTTTTCGATGTTTGATCTATAGCAGATTTTGTATTATGTATTATATGTGCCATTCTGTTTCCCTGTACAAAAGAATCTGTTTAATTAAAATTTCTGATTAGGAATTCCAATATTATATTTAACCCTACATCGAACGCATTTAGATAATAATATTAAATGGGTATTTTGTTAATTATAAGTTTGTTAAATTTGAATAAACGTAATAAGAAAATTTTATTCTAGTTTTTGAAAATGACTATTATATTGTACTACAACAATAATGTAATACTGTCACTAAAAAACATAATCACACAAACGTTTTATAAATAAAGCATCTTTGTTAATCATGGCTTGACAAATCAAATTTATTATTGATAATTTAATCAAGCAAAATGTAAACAAAACATGTTGTAATAAAGTATTATTATTAAGTAGGTACCTAATATTTTAATCATACTTGTGACTATGTATGTCATATCAAATTTTGTCAAATTCATACTACAAAAATGGACAGAAAAACTAAAATAGCTATTTCATTAACTTTTAAGTAGTTTGTCTATTTAATTAGATAATCGGCCTGATTCTCTAACAAAGTTGCTAAATTTTAGCAACGTTGCTAACAACTTTAGCCAATAATATTAGCTGATACTAAATAAAAAATTAAAATGAGAACTGTTATATTTATTTCTATTGATTATAGTTGTTAGCAACATTGCTAAAACTTAGCAACTTTGTTAGAGAATCAGGCTAAATATTTTCTATAGCATTAGTTATTCATCTACATACAAATTACCTGAACTCAAATTGCTATTTCTAATCATCTAAAACTTTGGATAAATGGACTACATTAAAGACCGAAAAAATCTTCTATTTTGCTAGAAGAATAATTTAAAAAAAATCTTTCATAAATAAAACATCAAGTCATCAAAAAATCATAGTCATAAACATAGTCAAAAACTATTGTTTGTCAAGCATAATTGATAATCATGCTAGATTGGGTATAAACTACTTAATAAAAAATTTTTCAAACACTTAAAACGCTTAAAGTTGTAAATAAAAAAAAAATGAAAGATACAATATACAACATGCAACGATGTTGTGGTTAAAATATTAATAAAACAACAGATTTGTTTATACCAATATTATGGAACTGTTGCAAATTGATCCTAAACTAATCTAATAGTATTTGTCAGGAATTTTAATAAATCTGACCTAATCTAATAATAATTGTCAGGAATTTTAATAAAGAAAATAATATTGTTAAATTTTTACCTCATTAGTAGTAATTTGAGCAGTTTTTGATAGTAGAAATAGTCGAGCTATATAGTAACCAGTCCATGCTATTGATGTAAATATTGTAAATAATGTTTCGTCATTTTTAACTTTGTGAAATACATGTACCAAATGTATTGTACTTTCTTCAAAGATTATTCCAACATCAATTAATAATTGTAATGAAAATACATCGTTAATACTTCTATAACAATCACTAAGTTTCATGTGACAATCTTGAATCAGCATCATTAGATTTGTATCGTTAGAATAGATCATGTTTGTTGGTGGCATTCTAAATAATTGGTTATTGTTCAGTATTTCAAATCTTTGTTTCATTAAATAGTTATATATCATAAATTGTAGTTCCATTAATGTCGCAATTAAAGTTGATATATAACAATAAAACCAGCAAGCTGTATAGGTACCGTGTGATATTCTATCAAGATCAGTGTGATTACAATTGAGTCCCTCTAGAATTAATATTGTCACAATGATTAATAATACAGAACCTGTAAGGTTAAAATATTATTATTATTATTTATTATAATAGTTAAAAATAAGTTTAAATGGGGTACCTACGTAAGGGAATAAAAATGCAAAATATTTTTTGCTATTTGCGACTCAGATTATTATTGTTGGCTGTTGTACAAAACATGGGGACCAAGAAAGATTATTAACTCCTTAACTGAATAATATAATTATAAATATACAATATAAAATGGCATTTTTTCCACTGAAAAATTAACTACTGTTGCATAAGACTTATGCAAGTTTTACCAGTATAAAAATGAATACTTTGATGGTAAAAAATGAAAATTTGGAACTGCAACTAAAAATAAACTATTTTTTTCAGTTTCAAAATCAAAATGAATTTCTATTTACCACTATAAAAGCAGTTTAAAGTAGATAATGAAATAGTTCATTTAAGGGGCTAATAGTGACATTTGTTTACATGTTTATAATGTGCCTATAAATTACGATTCAAAAATATATAAATAGCATTGATTTAAAAACATTCTATGACACAAAATAATTCATGCGAACTATAGAACCAGTATTGTGATAGATAAAAGAAAATTTAATCTAGATGAAGATAATGTATTTTATTTGTAATCTAGATAAAATAATAATAAATAACAAATTAAACATTTATCTAGATCTGCGATTCCCTATCTTTTAAAGTGGAAGACCCTCATTTTTATATGAAAAATATTCCCCTGTGGAGAGTATCCTGTGTATCCTGTACATGAAATAGTAATACGACCAGAATTTATAAGAAAAGAATGTATATCAGCGAAGCATTTAAACTGTTCATAATATAAAATATTTATTTCCAAAAATTAATTCGTTGTGGGCTCTTGGAAGTCCGTGGATTATAGATTAAGAACTGTTAATTTAGATAATATATTAGTAGGCCAAAAACGGATAAACAATTTTGATTTAATTTAACTTAAATCACTGACTTACTTTACAATTTCTAAATCTCAAAAATATCTAGAAATATATCAATTTACGAAAACAAAAAATTATTTATATACTTTATACAGATAAATAAAAGATATAGCACTTTTTTATCTAGATAAAATAATCCAGATAAATTTCAACACTGCATAAAACAATAGTTCAAACTATTGCAGCCACACACTTAATCTGATTTGTGAATATTTACGCAATTTTAAAAATTACATTCAATTTTAAGCATTAGAAGAAATAATTTTACTAGAATTATTAAGCACAACAGAAAGCGAATTAAATATTATAGCGCAGTTACCCCATTAAGTATACACTAACCATAAGTATAGAATTTAGTTTGCAAATGATTTATAAACACGTTATGCTTGCTGAAAATTTGATCAATTTTATTCATATCTTCAATAAACTTCAAAAATTTATTATGTTGCCAGCATGCCGATAAAATTAATACAGTAGATAAGATATTATTGTAATGCATTTGATATTGATCAATAGCTGAACTTAGTGATTCATCGATCTCAATTTTTGGCATATCAATTAAATAACTGTATACTAAAACAATTAAAAACCTGTAATCAATGATGTTAAATGTTATTGAATATTGTTTATTTACCTAATAATGCAATAAGGAAGAGAAAACTGTATATAATAATTAAATTCGAACGATGATATTTGCGTTGTCCGTTAATATTACAATATCGATATGGACTCAGCCCCACAATTAACGATAAGAAATACAATGGTTCAATGCTCTCATATACATCTCTGGAAACTCTTCCCTTTTTGATGTGTTCTGATTTCGAAGTCATCGTCAAACAAAAGATCGTTCTAACAATAGTTTTCTGGTTGGTAAATTGTTCCATTTATACTTAGATTTTTTTTTAAATTATTTACGATTCTAATTGGCATCAAATTATATGTTCTAAAAACATTTTTATTAATATTTTATTTCGATGATTTATTAATGAACAGAGCCGGATTAGGATTGATTATATAGATGGTTCAAATTTAAACAGTTTAACTTAAAATACAAATAAAGGAACTTAAAACAAGTAAAAAGCATCAACAATCGCTTAATGTTGTGATCTTAAAATTTAGTTTGTTAACTGTAATAAATACTATATATCGTTATTTAAATAAATATATATGGTAAATATTTTCTTAAATGAGAATTCTAAGGTTCATATTCATTGTTAATTTTCTTTATTTTTTAGTTATTAAAATTAAATAGATTTTATATAAATATTTATAAGCATTATGTTTAAATAGTTTAAATATTTTAAATGTTTAAAATAGTTGTTAAAAATTTTAAAAGAATCATATTTTAAGTTAACTTTTATATTTGAACTGAAAATAATAAGTACACATTTACAGTTATATTTTACATGTGAAAAAAATTGAAATCTAAATTTATTTATTTTAAATTTATAAATACCTCCATATTGTTATTAACCATAATAAATTAAAATAACTAAAAGGTTTTTGATCGTGTAAAATTTATTTTATTATATCTCATTTTGGCGACTAGTTTTTGTTGGTAATTTTATATCTTGAATTATATTTTGAATGCGAAATTATTAAAGTAGTAGTAATTTTAATTTAGACTGCGATAATATTGTCGCAATTAATCGTAAAAAAAACGAACAAAATTTAGCAAATTTACAATCAAAACTCTTTTATTTATCGACTTTTAATATTAATTGATAAACATTTTTTTTTAAGATTATTGTTTTAAGTATTACTTTTTTTAAATTATTTCAATTTTACATTTGTTGTTTTTAATCAGGGTTTTGAACTGAAATTGAAATATATACCATAATTTTACCAAGAACTAAATCAATTTTATCGTTCTAAGACATTAATTTGCAGCTTAATATTTATTTTGTTACTCAATTTCATTTCAATTCAAACTAAATTTTTTACATAAAATCTGTACTATATCAATAGAAATAATGTACTATTTCTGTTTATTTAAGATTTTGTAGATTTTTTTAAATATGTTTAGTTCTGTTCGATACTTCATTCCAAAATTCGAAAATAAAAACATTGTATTTGGCGAAATGAAAACCGAATTTAAGAGAATACGATTCAAAGCCCTGTTTTTAATACAAATAATTTTAATGATTATCCAAATAATCCGGCTCTGTATTAATTAGATTTGTAGTATGATGAAGTGGTTTGATGCTAATTGATTGTTCATAGATGACATTTTTAACATCGATTGAATGGCGCTTTCGCTCAATGAGACGCTATGAGGATCGTCGAATTCGCGCAAAAGCCTTAGACCTAATACCAGTCCTTTTGCTTGAGCAAAGAGCTCAAGAACGAATGCGTTCGCTACAAAAACAAGTTAAGAAAGGTATGTTTTCTAATTAGCATAGATTCATGTTTCTCTTATTAATTGTTCTCCCCTTTAAATTCTTCCAAACCTAGTTGTTTGTCTTCATTTACATATATATTGTTAATATTTAGGTTTAACTGACGATATAAATATTTCCATTCAAGAATTTTTAATTTTGGAATTATTGGCTTGGTTTAAAGAAAGCTTCTTCGAATGGGTTGATAGTCCTGAATGCGATTATTGTGACAATAAAACGAAATTTTCCCATATGAGTAATGATCCGAAGTTATTAGTCGATACTGATCGTGTGGAGGTTAGTTTCTCCTATTTAATCACATTTGTTTGTTTCGTTTATACATCTACGCGAATTGATTATGTCAGTAGATAATCTCAAAAATGATTGCTTTCTACTTTATCGTGTATTTTATCAAAACCTTTTTATTAATGTTACTATATACGAGTATATATACACATTTAGTGTTTTTTATATGTTATTGAAATAGTTTAAGGTACAAACATTCAAGTAGTCTTAATTAAATGTTCTAATGTGTTTATTTCATTCAAAATAATTGGAGACTTTAGTTTCGTTTGGGTAAAAATAATTAAATATTG
Source organism: Clivina fossor (assembly GCA_963966155.1). Taxonomy (NCBI): domain Eukaryota; kingdom Metazoa; phylum Arthropoda; class Insecta; order Coleoptera; family Carabidae; genus Clivina; species Clivina fossor. Next base: position 3,506,027 of record OZ014553.1, on the reverse strand, counting down.
ACCGTAATGGATGTCTAATGTAACATAACATTACATGGAAATCTCAAGAACTAGAAGATACAACTCTGATTTAATTAATCAAAGTTTTTTCCATTACTCAAAAAAAAAATCGATAAATCACTAAATATGAACAAAAGTATGAGTTTATTTTTCTATAACTTATATTTTTAAGTCAATATTTTTCAGATAACTTCTCACAATTAATGTAATAAAAAGTAATTACCGCTATAAAATTTATTTTTCTTAACTTGCAAATAAGTGTCTGCCAATTTATATCTAATTACCAATTTTCTAAAATTGCAATTTTTCTAAACTTACAATTAGAATGAATCATTATTAAAAAAATTATATTTTTAAATAATGGAAAATACAGTGTTAAAAAGATAACAATTGATAAAAACATAAATAAATATTTTGATCATGATCATTTTATTTTTTATAAATTCCGAAAACACTATGTGTATTCTTTAGTGAAATTTTTAGTTTAACGTAAATATTCATAAAAAAATACATATCTATATATATATTAAAACAATAGTACGTAATAGTAAATGTATTTTTAGATGCACCGTTGTGTGCAGTGCAACAAATTTACATCATTTGCCCGTTACGAAAACCTAGATATTTTGCTAGAAACTTGTGAAGGTAGATGCGGCGAATGGGCGAATGTTTTTACACTAATGTGCATTGCAATGGGCTGGGAAGCTCGTTTCGTTTGCGATGAAACCGATCATGTATGGACCGAAGTGTATTCGATTGCGCAAAAACGTTGGCTGCATTGTGATCCGTGCGAAAATGTTTGCGATACGCCACTAATGTACGAAACCGGTTGGGGTAAACAATTATCGTATGTGATTGCGTATTCGTACGACGATATACAAGATGTCAGTTGGCGTTATACGGCCGATCATAATAAACTACATCAAAATCGTAATAAATGCTCCGAAAACGAGCTCATTAACACGATGATACGATTAAGGGAAGAACGATATAAAGAATTAACTAAACCGCGAAGAGATTATCTTACACGTAGACTTCTACTTGAATTGGTCGAACTTATGCAAGAGAAGTATGTAAAATTTATTAGTATTTTATTACCTGTCTCTTCCAATTAGCATTATAGGCAAGTCTTGTTTAAAACATTGGCCGAAATTTTTTAGTTTGTTTTAGAATTAACGGAGATGTGATAAAAGATTTTTATTATCATATTTAGAAATTAAGGAATAATTTTAATAACAAATTTTAGTTCAGTGTGATATATGTATATGCCAAATCAGATTTGACTACATGCCTACACTTTTCCGTTAGAATAACAGTAATATATTCCTCCTTTACCTTTTACTTTCCCATAAATTTGTTCTTTGACTTTTGAGTACGTTGAGTACTATATACCATTAAATCACTGACTAGGATTTTAAAATTGTTGCGATGATGGAAGTTCAGCTTCCAGAAATTATGCTGCAATTCTGTTCGCATCTCGTAAAACTTATAGCGTCACAAAACTTTAACAGAGTTGCAGCATTAGTTTTATTTATTCCAAACTTATATTTAAAAACATAATTTATTATTAAAACTCATTTGATAATAAATATTTAAACGTATCACATTTTCGTTCGTTTATAAATATCCAATCAGGTTGCTGCGATCTTTAAAAATATCTTCTGTTCCAATTTTCTATTTCGATAATTTTTCCTGCTTCTTTGTGTTCTTAGTTGTTATGCAAAATTGCACCATTAACTACATTTAGATAATTGTTTTTATAGAAAACCAACAGATACTGAAAAAGTTGGTCGAACATCTGGTTCATTAGCATGGCGTTTACAAAGAGGCGAAACACAAATAAATCAAAGCAAAATTTGGTCACCTAATGCTAATGAATTATCGGTAGAGCAAATGACAATACGCTTTTCGCCAACATTAAATCAATATGAAAGAGTTGTACGCGGAAATGTCACCGAGATAAAACGAGGTTGGGAAAATGGTGTTTTAATGGCGTCCGGTATATTTAGAAAAGAGGAAAAAGATTGGAAAAACGTATATTTAACTAGAGAAGGTTAGCAATTATACTTTCTAATAGGGATTTAAACAAATAATCGTTAAATTACTAAGTTATATTAATAGATGCATTTTAAATCGATGGTTATGCATAACTTTTGTTTTCTTAGAAACGGCATCTGAGGGTGAAATACAGTGGAAACTTAGTACGGAAAATACAGGGAAATTAATCAAATGGGTATTTCTAAAATTTCATAGCAAAGTATTTGAAAATGGTCAGGTGGACGTGCAAATTTGCGGAAAAAATAAATGCATTTCTATACCAAGTATGTTTATTTACTTAACATAAATAATTAGGTATTTTGATCCTGGTTCATTTAAAAATATTATTTTCTTAGTTATTAAAATTTACTGGACAACTGAATTATATGTTACCATTGTTTAAATTAAAATATTTTTAGATAATTTGTTAAATTATATTTTTAAGTAACCAGGTTTAAAGAATAGCTGGTGCACCCGCTTGTTAATATTTAAATAATAAAACTTTTTTATATTTTCAAATGCAATTTTTTTATGTATTTTTGTACAGATAACATAGATAGATTGGAATCAGACGATTTCAACGGCAGCGATTTTATTATTATAAAGGTGCGTTTACACGGCGGAAGAGGTGCTTGTGCTTGGCAACATGCTCAATTATTTCGTCAATCTTTAGATAGTAATGATTATCCATTTTCTGTAACTATTACCTTTTAGTTATAAGTTTATTATTGTTTATGTTCAGTTTCATGAAACATTAAAAAATGATTAAGTATTTGTTTTATTTTGGAATTGGGAAATTAAATTTAAAATATTTTTAGAATCAATATTATTCATTTAACTGAGCATTATTATGTATAGGAATATTATTTTTAAGGTTTAATGTTTAGAAATAAGTTTCTTATAAATAAAACATGATTTAAAATAAATGTGATGTATTTTTTTTATCCTTATTATATAATATACAAAAAATTGTAAAAATAATATTAAATTCTATGAAAAACAAGTAAAATTATAGATATATTCTAAATTATTACTAAAACTAAAAATATCAAGAGATAAATATGTTTTACGAAACATCAAACTGTTTCAATTTACTGATGCATAATTTAAAAAATATTCACTTATAAAAATAATGTATGAAGTAATATACGAAAATTAAATGAAATTAATGTTACCGATAGACTTTTATTTTTAATATCAGATAAAAAAAACTAATTTTGATTACATGTAATCAATTAGCTAATTGAATTTTTGAGAAGTTTATCAGATTTGTTTTATTACAATTAACACTATATACATTATTTAATGTAAATAATTCAAAAATTTAAAAATTATATTAATTTTCCTAAACAAGTAGTCAATTACAAATTTAATTCTTATAATAGTTCCATTTATGTTAGTGTAGTTTTACGTATTTATTAAAATAAAATTTACTCTTGAAAATTTGGATTTATTTTATAATATTTGTTAAGTCTTGTGTTAAGTAATATTATTGAATAAAATACTTAACTGTGTCAGAACCATATGATCAATCGCATCAATTGAATTTTCGTAAATACTTATTGAATATATTTTTTTCCAATTAAATATATATATTTTGATATTGAACAATATTTATAATTATAAAACTGCATAAAATAACTATTTGAAACATGCAAAATAAACATAAATTTTATCAAGGCTATTTCTATTTTACTCAAAGAATGTAGCAAATACGAAAATATTAATGAACTTATAATAATATTAATAATAATAAAACAAAAAATGTTAAACATTTATTTCGAGAACTTAAATAAGTTAGTTTAATATCAATGTCAATTTTTCGGAAATTAAACAGAAAAAATGTTTTACAAAAATAATTATATTTAGTAAGTTATAAAGCAATTTTTTTTCTTTATAAAGCAAAATTTAAATATTTCGTACATAAGATTATTCGTATTGAACAACTTTTGAAAATAGAAAAAACTTGTGTTAAATGAAAAGTTATTAAGCAGCTTTTACTAGTCCAATTTGGTTATGTTCCAAATCATAAATGCTATAAAATTCTGATAAAAATGCCCCACCAAGGTACCACGTATTTGGATCCAAATCCCTTACTGGCATAAATGCAGATAAGCATAAAGTAAATGACTTGTATGATACCTTAAAATTGAAAATAAAGTTAGATTTTTGTATAATTTTAAAATAAACTTTTTACACTTACTTGTTGAACATAATCTCTTCCAGCCAATGTAAAATTTTTACCAGCTATTATAAAACTAATTTCTGGTAGTTTATTTATTGTTTCGCAATCAACCTGAAAAATATAGTATTTTTTCTTAGGAGTTATTGGTGCTAGATTTTTTTTTCATATAATAAAATTAATTTCAAATATTAATTTTAATTTAATTTATACATTTTTTTTATATTTAAAATTGGAATTATGAAAATTAAGATCCCTAATTAAAATGTTTTTTTTACACAAAATTTTTGTAATATATTCTTACCTCATATCTATCATACATAACTAATTTGGCTCTTATTAACCTATTAATTTTTTGTATTTCCATTGGAGGTCCGTATATAGCATTACTGCTAGTGTCCGATACAGCTTGACAATTATTTATACAAAATTGAAATGACTTTTTCGCATCCTCCAAAACAATTCTGTTTATAAAAATTTATTTTATTATCAAAGAAATATTTATATTTATAAAAATAATATTTATGTTCGAAATAAAAAAAAAGTACCTATCCATTTTGAATTGCCAGTATCCAGTTAAATTGACAGGAACATATGTAATTGTATGATTTTCTAATATATGTCTTTTCTCAATTCTACCAAATATTACATTACCACCTCTGCTTGACTGTCTGTCTCTAAAAACAATATGGAATGTTAAATGTCCAGCTTAGATTGTTTTACTAGCGGTAAGTAATTTTTTTAATACTTTATATAAATATGTGATATTTTAAATTTATACTTTTTTAACAAGAAATATATGAAACTTTTATTATAAATATATTCACAGTAAATACATTCAGATTTAAATATACATTGTAATTATATCGCAAATTTATTATAAATAATGTTTTATTAATTTAAAAACTACATAAATTTTACTGATATGATTTCGTTGCAATATACATACGGAATCCAAGGATTTTCATTTTAACGAACCATTATTTTTAACAAAAAATGTTTATGCATACGGGTATAAAAAAGTTATTTTGTATGATTCGATTCATAAAATTTATTTTTAATGTAATTAATATTTGAGGAAACTTACCTGTTTAAATAAATAGAAAATAGCGATTTTTTAATTCTCTTCTGTTTGATTAAATTGTAGAAAACAGGAGTAACACCATCTGCTAATTGTGCATAACCCAAACCCAAAACACCATCAAGTTTTGAAAGAATATAATACCTGGGAATATCTGTCATTTCAATAAAAGTTTGATTGGTAACATTTAGTTTTTCAAGCTATAATATAAAATAAAATTATGTTTATCCATTTTTATAAGTTAATTATTTAAATTTCTTACGTAAACTACATCTTGAGAATAATATCCAGTTAGGTTATATTTTCCGGTCTTTATGGTAACATCAGTTCCATTTTCTTGGTAAGTAGATGAATGTGTATGATCATATTTGTTATGAAACCCTGTAATTTATTGAAAAAATATATATACCTATTTTTCTAATTATAAAAAGAAATAGTGCATATTGATATAAAATTTGCATTTCTTTTTTAAATGTATATAGTAATTATTTGAATTATTTTTATGGCATGATAGAAGCATTTGAATCTAACTGGTTTTGTAAATTCAATTTACAAATCATTCAGTATTTTTTGTGTTAGATATTTACGAACGAAACAATGAAGAACTTTTTTATTTAAGTCTTAAATTGGATTTTGTAAATTTAACTGTTTAAAAATCAGTAAAATGTTTTATTATTTATGTTTTAATTTGATAAAATGTTCTATTAGATGCCGGATATATCATTTCAACTTATAACATTCTTTCTTATGTTTTTTTTTTGTTATATGAAGCTAATTTTTAAAAGAAAGGTATTCCATATTTGAAAGAAATTATTTGACTTTTATTTGCACTTTCAATGATTTTCATATGTATACTTAATTTAAAAGTTAGAATAAAAATAGGTTACTCATCTTCTATATTTATAATTATAAAAACATTTATAACAATAAAGTGGAATTGTTTCTTATCAGATACCAGCCTCACACATTTTAACAATTAAACGGTCTTAACCGCATTAGTGTATTTTTTTGGCATATATATATATATATATATATATATATATATATATATATATATTAGGGTGGCCTTATAAAAAAAAATTCCAGTGCTAAAATCGATAATTTTACATCAAAAAAACATCAGAAATCATGTTTTTCGGAAAACGCGGGTTTTGGCATTTTTTTTATAAGGCCACCCTAATAAATAAATAAATAAATAAATAAATATATATATATATATATATATATATATATATATATATATATATATATATAATTTTGTGTGTGTCATTTTATCATAGTGAAGAATGCATATTTTTTATGTAAATCGCCAATAAAATAGCCGGAGTGTTAAAAAAACCTTTGTTTTATGGAATTTATAAATATAAAACCTTTTTTTACGATTATAGTTTTATTTGTTATCTTAAACTAGGGTTATCAAAATTTCAAAATAGAATTGTGTGAAATAAATATATAAATTTATTTTATTAGTCATTTTATTCTGGTGGTCTTTATCAGTAGTTTATTCACAATAAATTTATTTTTAAGAACTTTAATGAGTTAAATTGTCATGTTATAGTTTCTGATCCACGTTTATATTATTCAGAAATATCGACCAGATTAGTGCGTTTAATTAAACTGGCCTGAAAACAATGCAACTAATATGAGACCAAAAGTAAACAATTAAATTAGTATACTATATAGTACATACTTAAAAACCGAGCTAATAATAATAATTAATCATTTAAATAAATTTACTTTTGTACCTATTTATATAAAAAGAAAAAACTTACAGCATCCTACTGTTCGATAAGGACAATCAGCTGACATAACCCACATATGTCCCCAAGCTGTATCTAGTGCTAAATTAAATGGTCTTGCCTTTTTTCCTATTTGAATGACAGCATAAAATTCATTCTAAACAACAATAAAAAAGAGTTATACTTAATTTGTATTAAAAATAATAATAATAACAACATAATACACTCACATCTAAATATCGATATAACGCAACCGTATCATTAGTCGAATTATTTGGCTTTAATAACCAATTTGCAGAATATTCTTTAAAACTTTTAATATTTAAGCCAATTTCACGTGGAGACTTATGTCGTACTAAATCAATACTAATAAAAAAAAAAACGATAATAATTATAAATTTAATAAAAACAATAAAAATATTTAAACAACTTACGTTACTCCATTTTTTTCAGTGTAAATTATTGGCAAAAATAAAATGAATGTACTTATGAAGAACCACATCTTTGAATCTAATATACTGCGAAATATCAGAACTAAATATTCCAACGCAGATGCAGGATCTATTTATATATGTATATCTCCATGATAATCCGGGAATCCCCTATTTATGATGGAAGTGTGGTCGTTGATAGAAGTTGTTTTTTTAATTTATATTTATTGGTTTAATAATAAAAAAAAAATAGAATAAATAAAATTTAATGAAAAATGAAGGAGAGATATAAGAAACATTTTGAAACTCTATTTAAATAACACTAGATGTTTGTGGAACATTTTTAGTAATTTATCTAGGAGACCGATTTAAATTCAGACTATTCAGTTGCTTGTACCATGAATATAATAAAATAAAAATATATATTTCTAATTGTTTCATTAAAATAGTAAGTAGAACGCCAGGCATAAAAATCTTATATATTTTATATACCGCGCCACTTGCGTGTAATCAATTTTGTGTATTGCCGTATCATTAGCAATACAGCAATTTATTGTTATTATTTCATTAAAATATTATTTTTTTTAATTATTTATTTTTAATTTGACATTCATCTATCAATCGTGTTCACTTTTGATGTTGGAACGAAGTCAAATATTTTAGCTGTGTAAATAGTTCTATGAAAAATGTATTTGTGACTAACTTCAACGTAGTTACGAGTGTCAACAATTTAACAAATTCAGACGCCTTCATTTTGTTTTCAAGAACGTATATTTTTTTGTAGATAACACAATTATTATCATTTAAAGATTATTATTATCATTTAACATTTTCAGTTAACGATTAGAAATCTTAGTTAGTTTCAATATTGTATTTTATAGGTAAGTCAATAATACTTGATGTTTAATTTTTATGCATAACTCATCATTTTAAAAATTTTCTTTTTGGCTTTATAGCGTTGCACATTCCTACTATCAAAATATTTCAAAATGGAGCTAAACAACAAATTAATTCAACTGAGTGATATGTATTGTAAAACATGCAACAATTTTTTAAATTTTCCAATAATGCTAATTGAAAATAAAGGGAACGTATGTGGACGTTGTTTTACTAAAGAACCAACAACTAGTAATTTGCATTTTCTCCGTAACGAAACTTTGGAAAATATTATTCGTTATTTAGAAATTCCATGTCGTTATAAATCTGAAGGCTGCGCATCAAAGCTATTTTACAATGATATATCTATTCATGAAGAATATTGTCCGTATCGTCAATACAATTGTCCAGCACTAGAATCATGTTTTTGGCGAGGATCTGTGGCTAATCTAGTTAAACATTTTGAGAGTTTTCATCCTAATATATTATTAAAATCCGATACATTAACATTTGATTTTAGTATTGACATGACAGTGCCAGAATATTCAAGTAATAAGTTGCTTGTAACGAATGGTGAAGCGTTTCTTCTACAAATCAAAATAGAAAACGATAATTTATGGTGTGCTGTTTGTTATATCGGCGATGAAGATAAAGGATTAAAATACGAATACATTATCGAAGAAATTGGCTATAAAATGAGTGTTTACTTCCGTCATGATTCGAAGAAAGCAATTCTCTCTCAAAGCTTCATGTCCGAATTAGATCATGATCGCGCCATTCAAATTGATATGAAGCCTTTAAAGGTTTGTTTCGATAATGTCGATGTACTAACTGCAAAATTACATATATTGGGCGGTGATCTTGCTGAAGAATTGGACGAAAGTCTTTTGTGCCTTCTTGAGTGTCCCGTATGCAATTTGTATATGTTACCACCGATACATCAATGTTTAACCGGACATAACATATGCTGTAAATGCCGGCCGAAATTAGGACAATGCCCCACGTGCCGGGGTCGTATTGAAAATACAAGAAATTATGGTTTGGAAGCAGTTAGTGCTAAAACAAAATATCCATGCGCGAATCGATTGTATGGCTGTATGATTGTCCTCCCGGGAAGTTTGATTGAGAAACACGAACAAGAATGCAAGTTACGAACATACGGTTGTATCATTCCAAATGCTACTTGCTCGTGGCAGGGTAAATATTCCGATTTAATTGATCACTTGAAAACTATGCATAAGCTTTCAAATACTTATCAGACGAAAGTCAATTATAACGGCAATCAGTTTTATATGTATACAACACGTTTCGATTTTCTACTTGCTCATGGACAAATTTTCAAAATTGGTCATAAATATGAGAATAATTCGCAGACGACATTCTGGAATTGTAAAGTAATTGGATCGCAGAATAAAAGCAAATATAAATTCAGGATTACCTATTGTAATGATCCCGGCGATTTTTTCATGTCGAAAGGCGCATTGTGTTTGCCGCTTAATGATGATGAAGATTTCTTCAATCATAATCTGGCTTTTACACAAACCTTGGTTACTCGCGTGGGCAACACCGTTAAATGTGAAATTATTAAATTGTAATTATCAAATTGAAATTCTTCTTATAATTAAGTTATTTTTAGTTTACACATGATTGGCTGTGCTGGGTGCCTAAATCACATAATTAAAATATTTAGAATTTTTTTTTTCCAAATGATTTGTTTTAGTTTTACTTTAAATTTTTTGTATAAACGATTCAATTCATTACATGGAATATTTGTTAAAAATAATAAATTACAATGTCATAAGTAATCAACATTTTGTATTTTTTTTTTTAAATATAATTTAGTTAAGATTTTTAATATTTAAATATATAATAATTATAGTTATTAATTTGATTTTATAATAAGAACCAGAGGGAGGCCTAGAAAAAGATGTAAAGAAGATATCCTACAAGATTTAAAGAAAATGAAAGTTAATTAAATAGGCGATGAAGATAAAGGATAATAAATAACGGAGTAAACGAAAACCCACCAGGGATTGTGCTACAAATTTTCAACTAAATATAATCTTTATTTTCGAGAGAAAAATTACCTATTTTTGTGCAGCAAACAAATTCATGAACATATTAATTATTATACAAATATAATGATCTGTATTTATAGTCCTCTTTCATGAGCATTTTTAGATAAAGATATTTGATATTTCAAATTATTTTCAAAAGGCTCTATTTAGCTTTGTGAAGCTTTAGACATGACATATAATACAAGTACTAATTATATTTTTGATAGAAAAATAACAAAAACAATTTGAAATACACAACTAATAGTGCTTTTAAAAGCGGACTATAAATACACTACATTATTATAGAACTTTTCGGTGTTGGTGTAGTATTAATATTTTCCACACTTATACATAATATATTCCATTCCGCTTCTGTGTTATTGTAGTATAAAGTAATTATTTTATTTAAAATATATTAATTGCAGTAATCAACATATAATAATTTGAACAACAAAGTGTAATGTGTATTAGTGATAATTATTTTATAATATTTGTATAATACATTTTTTTTTAGAATATATATTTATTCATCTAATAACAATTTAAGATCAACCTCTCCGTTATAACCATTATGAGGAATAGATTTAAGAAATTTTTGATAATGTTCTGGTAGTTTTGTCTCGCATGCTCCACGAATAATTGTATTTAAATATACAGCTGATGGTTTTCTGTTCTCTGGTAATTCTTCAATGGATTCCAGAGTCTCTGGTATATTTACCTGTTGATAAATTCGGCATGTCTGTTGTGTTCCTTCTGGAGTTTCTATTGCAGTTTCAAATGCAAAATAAATATTTTGATCTACACCTTCTTGTCTGCAAAATAAATATTTTGATCTACACCTTCTTGTCTACAAAATTATACATTTATTAAAAAAAAAAATGGTAAAACTTTACTTTACGGTTATGTAATCGATTTTCTTCAAACTTCACATATCGTTAATTTTTCAAATTTTATGAACGTAAATCACAAAATTTTAGTGCGGAAATGATATTTACAATATTAACAAATTAACCTCAAATTAATGGCATCATACGTATAACCTATGTTAAAACGAGTTTTCAAAATCAGTTTTAACATTATAAATATCATTTCCGCATTAAAATTTTGCGATTTATATTCATAAAATATGCAAAATTAACGGTATGTAAAGTTTAAAGAAAATCGACTACATAACCGTAAAATAACGTTTAGCCAAAAAAATGATTATTTTTTTTATCATTACATACTTATCTAAATTAGCTAGCTCATCCAAACTTATTTCCCAAATTGCGCCCCATACTTCTTTACCTTTATGTGGAACTATAGTAGCCGATGCTCCTTTCCAGCGATTTGAAAATGTATTAAAATCTAATCTATAGTTCTGCAAAATTAAAACTTAAGATTATTTAAAAAAAAAAGTAATAATAATAACTAACCTTTATTTTTCCACTTCCTTTTCGACAGGCACTGGGACTATTCATACGAATTCTTTGGGCTAATAGGTTACTACCGTAACCGAAATAAAGAAATGATTTGGACATTTTAATAAATAAACAATAAATTCCTAAAACAAAATAATAATAAGCTAAAAATATTGTTATCGGAATGAATAGTAGATCACTTATCTTAGTTGACAATTGGGATCAACAAATAACATCTGATTTTGACAGAAGTTATCATATGTTAGAAGTTTGCTTTACACTGTCCAAATAATTTATATTTGTTTATTTGTTAACATTACTCTTAATTATATATATAAAATTAATACTAATTTCTGAACAGAATAAATTATGCGAATTTATAATACTACGTTAGTATTATAAATTTTAAATTATATTTTGGTTAATGGCGGTTTTTTGAAATATTTCAAATTTCTTCTATGATTTTTGCTCTTACTTGTTGAAACTTTAAATTCATTATGATATGTAAATACTAACTTCTTAGTTTTTTGTTTCAAAAATATTTATTTTGACGACTATAGTTTCGCTATACAATAGCTTCGTCAGCCCATGACCATGATTTCTGTAATAATATATAAATAATGTAAATATCTAGTTTAAGATATTATTGGTCTGACGAAGCTATTGCATAGCGAAACTATAGTCACCAAAATAAATATTTTTGAAATAAAAAAACCAAGAAGTTATTTACATATCATAATGTATTTCAAATTTATACGAATTTAATGGATAATTTTTTATTAGAATATTTATAGTTCTAGCATTTTTTTTTTATGAAATAATATATAAAAAAAAGTTAAAAAAATGTTGAAATAATACCAGTATTTGTATACTTACAGTCAAGTTTCACAAATATTATTTAAAGTGTTTTGTATTATTATTATTCTTTCTTTATATAACTGATATCAGCTCTGCTATCGATAAAAATTAAAGTTTTTCTCTAATGAATAATTTTTATCATCTATTTAATGACAATATAATCATTTTTTAGAATTATTTATTATTATATTTTTTCAAAATTGTTTCTTTATGGCATTTGATAAAAACTCAAAATGTTTTTTATGATGTGTAGTAAGTGATGGCCAAGAAATAAAACACTAGACATAAGATATTAGTTGATTTATTGTTGTAGTGAAATTTAACATGTCGCGCCATTAAACGCACACCTCGCCAGCTTGCTTCACTCTCTGACACACACACTGTATTACCGACCAGGAACCACCATCATGCCACCTAGCACGCAACTATAACATCGCGGTAAATTCAAATTTAAATGTTTAGCGCTATAGTTCGGCCTTCCTGACACAATGATTGCCCCTAATCATCTGTAGGTTAACAACAAAATTCGTATATCATTGGAACACTTAACATAAATGGTTCACACATAACTAATACACGAATTCGGTTGTTAAGACATAAGTACATAAATAATCTAAGTATACATAAATACATAAATTTGTTGATAAAGACATAAGTTCATAAATGATTCATAAAATCTTAAAATACATAAGGTTGGTCATAATTTTTTTTTTTTTTTTTTAACCATAAGTTATACATAAGATAACAAGTAACATAACTAAAGTAAAATATATTCATAACAATTTGAATTCGATTAAATATGTTCCTTCCAAAGTTTCATGTTTTCCGGAGAACATATTCCTTCGAATGGTTTTTGAGTCAACTGATGTTCTTCAGGATCCGTAATTACATAACGATCATTGTCTAGAACTTTTCTAATTACATAAGGACCACGGTATTTCGGCAATAATTTTTTATTCACTCCTGGAGTAACATCGACATTTTTGATCATAACATAATCTCCAATTTTATATTCATACGGCTGTTTGTGATGTTGATCATAATAATTTTTATTACGATTAGCAGTATATTGTATTTGTTTAGAAGCATCATCCCGCATTTGAATTAAATCACGATCAACGTCTTGTTGGTCTAATAAAGCTTGGCTTAAATCATCTTTAATTTTACCGATCTGGTTTATTCCGAATAAGAGTTGTGCGGGGGTTGTTCCAATCGAACGGTTTATAGTGTTATTTAACGCGTACTCTATATCGCTCAAAGTGGTATTCCATGTGGATAAACTGTTAGATAATTTACTTAACATTGGCGTCAGACTTCGATTTATTCTTTCGATTTGACCATTAGCATGTGGGGTTGCACTAGCAATAGCAATATGCTGAATATTTTCATTGTTTAAGAATTCTTTAAATTTGTCGGACATAAACGAACTACCTCTATCCGAAATAATTTTCCTCGGTTTACTATAATGGTTAAAATAACTTTTTAAATGCGTAATTACTTCATCGACTTTAGTACTAGTTGTGGCATAAAGTTTAACAAATTTAGTAAAAGAATCTATAACCTCAAAAATGTATTTATAACGATGATTCGTTTTTTCTAAGGGACCATAATGATCTACATGAAGACAATAAAATGGTTGTTTTCCTTTATCATGACAATGTAATCTACCTTCACCTTTATTAGCTATTGTAGAATAAGTAATGCATTTCAAACATTGAGAAATATAATTTTGCACTTTTCTCTTAATATCAGGGAACCAATAAACACGCATGAGATATTCTACGGTTTTATTTGTTCCTTGATGAGCGATCTCGTCATGGGCAACATTAATAACATTATTTATCATTGATTTCGGTACATAAAATAATAATTTGTTTTTTGTTTTCCGATAAACTAATCCGTTTTGCAATTCAAAATTTTTATCTTCTCGATGTTCTAAATCGTTCTTAATTTTGACAATATCAAGATCCAAATTCTGTAAGATAGCTAAATTTCGCTCAAAGCTATTTTCCGTAATAACAAGTACTGCAAATTGTCTACTTAACGCATCCGCATGCTGCATACGTTCCGCCGATCTATGTTCCAAAGTATAATTGTAATTCCTCAAAATTAACGACCAACGTAAAATTCGCGGATTGATTTCCTTGCGTTCTAACGTTAGTTTAAGGCTATTACAATCAGTTACGATTTTAAATGGAATTCCTTGTAGATAAATTCTAAAACGTTCTAAAGAATAAATTATTGCTAAAGTTTCTAGCTCAAAACTATGATAGTTTGCTTCAGCTTTTGAAGTACGTTTACTGAAATAACAAACAGGATGAAATTTACCATCGGTTTGTTTTTGCATCAGAACAGATCCATAACCGTGCTTACTCGCGTCACAATGTAACTCGGTATCGGTCGTATGAGAATAAACAGCTAAAACTGGCTCATTAATCAAAATGCGTTTTAGATATTCAAAGCAATTTGAACATTCATTATTCCACTGAAAGTCGGTTTTAGAGTTTAATAAATCATATAACGGTTTGGCTAAAGTTGCGAAATTTTTTATAAATTTACGGAAATACGATATTAATCCTAAAAAACTATGCAATTCGCGAAAACTTCTAGGAATTGAATACTGTGTCACGGCTTCAATGTTTTCTGGATTTGGACGAATTCCGCTGGCATCAATACGATACCCCAAATAATCAACTTGCGTTAACAGAAATGCACATTTAACCCATTTTAGTTCTAAATGATTTCGCGTCAAAGTTAATAATACTTCTTTTAAAATGTTTAAATTATCATCTATAGTTTCAGTCGCTATTAAAATGTCATCTAAATAAATTAATATTTTTTCTTCGTCTAATAATTTACGAAATGCAGCATAAATATAGCGAGTGAAGAATGAAGGACCGTTAGACAATCCGAAAGGTAATCTTACGTATTCATATTGTCCTAAATGCGTGGAGAAAGAAGTAAAAGGTATTGAATTCTCTTTTATTCGAACGTGATAAAACGCGTCTTTTAAATCTAAACGAGTGTAGTATATTTTATCTTTTAATCTATCTATATGATCATCGATTCTTGGCAACGGAAATATGTCGCGTTGTGTCATTTTATTTAGTTCTCGGTAATCGACTGCCATTCTATATTCACCTGATTTCTTAGAAACCAACACAATCGGACTAGCAAACTGTGATTTACTCGGTCGAATTATTTTCCTAGCTAAAAGATCATTTATAATTTCTTTAAGAGCTTCCTTTTCTTGATATGACAAGCGTCTAGGATTGAAATAAAAAGGTTTGAAGTTATTTTTTAAAATTAATTCCATTTCTAAACTCGTTTGTGGTTCGTTTGGTCTTTCAACATCAAAATAATATTTTTTAACTATCTCACAAACCTTACCACCTGATTGAACATCAATTCTCTCATTAATGTTTAAATTTACTGTGTTATTATTTTCTGTCGCAATATGTAGAATCTCATTATCCCACGAATTATCAATAATGTTAACAACAGGTTTTTTGATTATTTCAACAGTATTACTAAAATTTATTTGAATGTCGTTTCGGATAATAAAATCTCTACCTAATAGACAGGAACAACTCATAGTACAATCTGGTACAACATAGAAATTTACTAATAATTCTATATCATTAATCATTACAGTTAACTTTAATTGACCTAATATAATAATTTTGCTACTGTTGACACCTTCAAAATTATGAGATTTTACATTTGTATTCAAATTCACATTTTTGGGCACCTTACTTTCTAATAAAAGGGATATGGGGCTACCTGTATCTAGCGTTGCACATATCTCACTTTGTTCCAGTTGAAGTAACACCGTATAACTCGGAACTGGTAACACAACAGTTGGAGCAGATTCTATAAGATGGAAGGCATTACTTGTTTCACCGGTTTGACGACCATCATTGTCAGCAGGTGCGGAGCCACGTGCTTCTCTGCCATTTTGTTTACAGTCTCTTTTCAAATGTGCGGTGGATCCACAACCATAACAGGATCCTCTGGGCCTTCGTGGTCGGGGACAAGAAGCTGCAACATGACCTAAATTATTACAGTTAAAACATCTTACATGGTTAGTGTCGGTCTTCGATTTTTCTTCGGCAGGCATCTGCTTCTTACTTGTTTCATTTCGATCAATTCCTTGCGATCGACTAATGCTTGGAACGGACGAAGTTCGTTTCCATGAAGAATGGAATGATGCGCGAATCTTTGTATAGATTTCTAACTTGTCCTTAAATTCTCTGAAGTTACGTGCACCATACAAAATACTTTTTCGATTCGGGTCGTCGGTTATACCGTCAATAACATATTGTATAACAGCATCCGTTTCAATACTTCCCCTTGAAGCTAATTCTCGCATATGTAAGAAATATTCTTGCACCGACTCATCGCGTTTCATTTTTCTATCTTGTAACATTTTATGTAATTGTGCGCTAGTTGTTTTTGACGAGAATTCTTCAATAAGTTTTTGTTGTAAGAGTTTCCACGATCGGATGTCCCGTTCACTCTGAATAAATAGTTTAGCTAATCCACTTAGGCGTTTCTTTGCAAAAATAAATTTCTGTAGCTCATTCCAGCCCATCAAAATTGCATTATCCTCAAATTCGGTCACCCATAATTTAACAGGATAGTTATTACCATCGAACAATCGAATTGTGTCTTCAATATCTCTAAAACTTATAGTGGCATTAGTATTGACAAGTTGTTGACTTACGGAACTTCGTATTTCATCTTGATCCTCGTCGATTTCGTCATCGGGGTCTTCAGTGTCGACGTCTTCGTCACTGGGGCGACCTTGTAATAAATCTAAATTGGTCAGATGTTCACACAATCTTTGCGCGATTTCCTTAGGAGTACCCGTATAGTCTATTCGTAAAAGATTACAACTGGCTGTTAAATCACCGACAGAGCAATTTTGAACTGTCCACTCAACCTTCTGTGTGAATTCTTCAGAATCCGAAGCGAATTCAAATCCCGAAAACTTACGTAACCGGCTTCGATTTAAACGATCGCCAGTCACTCCGAATATAAACTTATGTAATGCTTTAATTACCGATGCTGGAGAAGTTTTAATATTATTCGCGATCTCGGGTATATCGATCAATGTTACTGTATTCTGTTCATCCCCCATAATAAATAATCAGAAATAAAACTTATAAAATCGTTGGCAAAACAGCGCGTCACTATCGTGCTCTCTCGCACTCACTAGTATTCATATCTCACTATCCTTTTCTACCACGTGTTTAATCCACAGTTCTAAGGTTCGAGTTAATTTCACTATTTCCCCTAATACACACAAATAAACGTGGTGATTGAATTCTTATAATCCCACTTCTGAAGCTGTAGTAAGTGATGGCCAAGAAATAAAACACTAGACATAAGATATTAGTTGATTTATTGTTGTAGTGAAATTTAACATGTCGCGCCATTAAACGCACACCTCGCCAGCTTGCTTCACTCTCTGACACACACACTGTATTACCGACCAGGAACCACCATCATGCCACCTAGCACGCAACTATAACATCGCGGTAAATTCAAATTTAAATGTTTAGCGCTATAGTTGTAATAATTTTGATATATATATATTATATATATATTATATATATATATATATACAATCTTTATGAGCCGATTATGTAACATATCGTTAAACATTTAACTTGCCAACTGACAACTAATGAGACACTTCAAACATTTAGCTTTATATATTTTGATGTATTTAATAAAATTTAATTCATAGGATTACAAACAAAAATAAATTACAGGTATAACAAGAAGTAAATGTGCCAGCTTTTAGAGCAAGCGCTCAATACAATACTGAATAAAACAGCTTTTTTTTTACTAATCTCTATTGCCAAAATAATGGCGCTATGCCTATTTTTTTTTTTATAAAACTTGCTATTTTTGGAAAATACATACTTTAAATTTGCAAGTAAATTTTATATATTTTATATAAAAAAAAATATTGTATATATATATATATATATATATATATATATATATATATATAGTAGCCAGTTTGTAAGATAACTTAGCTAACAAAGTTTTGTAAATTAATAAATATTTCAACTATTTTCATTTATAAACAAAATTTTTATCAATAAGTAGTCTAGTTTCGCCAGTGATATAAATAAAAGAGAAATGTACAATACTAAAAAATTTATTAAAATTTAATATTGATACAAAATAACAATATGTATATTAATTTTAACAAAAAAAAAAATTCTTGTTAATGTTTACTGATACCGTTGTTGTATGATCTTCCTTGATTGTGGTAGATGGCATGCTGATACATTATGTAGTCTATCCAAGGCATGCGGTAAACCTAATCGGATATTCAATTTCTGCACGACTTCATCATGATTTTGTGCAAATTGTAAAGTGTCTATTACATCACTAACTTGCTCTTGTTCCACACATCTATATACAAATTATCGAGTGTTTATTAAAACTATTTCAAATGAATAAATATGCCCCTTCAACGATTGATTACTAAAGTTATATTAATTTTCAATAGAAGTTTGTTCTAAAATACCATCAAATCGGTTTGGAAATAGTTAAGAAGTATTTGAGGCATATGTAATATGAATTTAGCTTATAATTTATCATACTACTCATGCTTCGTACAATTCCAAACTAGTTCAAAGTTTAGTTAGAACAAACCTTAGATAAGTAGTATTAAAAATCACTAAAAACGTCGTTGAAGATAATATACTGTTATTTTATTGATGTAATAATTTACTACTTTTCAATTCTTCAGTAATATTTTACACTTCTGTTAGATATTTTTTAATGTTTAGTATTTTGGCGCAACAAAAATACAATTACTGATTTGTTCTTACGTCTTGTCAATAATTTCATTGCATTTTTACTACTAAACAGTAATAATGTTAAACTAACAGAAATAATTTTTATAATATATATAAAGTAATTTCTTCGGTTTGCATGATTTATTCAATTAATAAATTATTTTTAAATTATAATAATGTATTTCTACTATAAACAGTATCACATATTAATAGAAAATATCAAAATATATATCAGAAGTGATTAACAAACTGATGGCATCTCATAGTTTTACATTTTTGAATACTTGTCGATATCTGTACCTTCTATGGATGTTTGTTCATGAATTTGGTATAAGCTATTATTTCAGAATTATTTTATTTTCAACTTTTTATATATAAAAAAATCTACAGCTAATGTGATATAAATTAAATATATAGTTAAAATTGGAATCGAAACCAAAGTTATAGCATTTAAATGAAAAATAAATTGAAGTTAGTCAGTTTACTGTAATACAGTATGTGTAAGGATTAAATTTTGAAATTTGTCAAATTATTCCTGAATAAAAATGTATGCTTATGGAAGATTAAAAAAAATGCAATTACGAGAGACTCTCGGCTTATATGGAAATGTTGGTAAGCCAAAATATATATTTAAATTTTTTTACTTTAATACTTAAGACTCTATTATTAATAAATATAATTATATTTATTAATAAATTATTTTAACCATGGAACTAGGAATACTATGGAAGTTGCATGAAGAATTTGAAGTATGTTACAATGGACGTAGAAAGCTAGTTTGATACTTGAAGGAGGTTTTAATCAGGCGGAAACGGACGAAATAATGTTTTTTGATATTTAGGAACAATTGGAACGGGAAATAAAATAGTTTCAATAATTTAGACTAATGCTATTTTCATAATATTCCTTAGTCCAAGATTTCAAATAGTTTTTTTTTTTTTTAAATTAAATTATTTGTCGCTCGCAACTAAAGATAAATTTGTCACTTCTGATATATAGTAAACATATACATGTACATCATAATATTAGTAAGAAAAATATAAACATTTTTATAATATATAAACTTACAATGGACAAGGTTGGGTAGGTACTAAGTCTTCAAGTGGTTGTTGTTTGTAACGTAATTTCGAATCTGGTTTGATAAGTTCTGGCGGCAATTTTCCTCTCTTTACTCTCACAGCCTTAAAAGAAAGATTATATATTATGTATAACATTATTACTTTCTAAAAAGCAATGTATTTGTAATATAAGTTTTGGAAATTAAATATTCTTTATTTTTGTTATAAATTAATAAAATGACAAATTTGTGCCTATATTTTAAATTAAGGTTATTTTTTGAAACTAGTAGTTAATATACCTATATTAAAAAGAAAAAAAATCAGGTAAGTGATAGCTTTAGTATAGTTGAAACAAGAAACTGAAATTTCAGCTTATATATTTTATATTTATATACATATTTCAAAGGTGAAACTGTCCAAAATAAATGAAACTTTGCCAAAAATTCAAAAAAATATGAGAAATATAGGAAAAATAGTAACAAGTGGTTTACTATGTTTCCCATATTTCTCATATTTTTTTGAATTTTTTGGCAATGTTTTATCTATTTTGGAGCTGAGGACCATTCGACAGTTTGACATTTTAAATTCAGTTTTTAAACTTTGAAGCCTGTTTCCTTAAAACTTATTTTTTTTTAGTCGTTTCAATTAGTTTTTAACAAAACTACAAAATTTTTTTTTTTAATTATTTAAGAACAAAATCATATAAATTTAAAATACAATTTCGGACAAATTTGTATTGAAAATTGTACTATTTTTGTTATACTCGCAGTAAGTGGACAAATTCCATAACGTTATTAATTTTTTTCCCGAAATTTATTCGTTGTATAATTAGAATTTTACTGTTCTTAATTTTTGCATATTTTAAATTAAAAATGTAAATAAAAACTCGGTGATATTCTACAAATCTTTAATTTATATTATTTATTAGTTCCGGCTCTTATACCATTGTCAAGTCTGAAAAAAAGATTAAAAGTTTCTTGGGTGATGTGACTGCATGTTTAGTGAATGTAATTTTTCATAAAAAAATGTAATATCACGTAAATTATCACAGTAACATTACAAAATGTTATTATTTTTACTGTTTAAACTTATGTAAAATTACATAAGTTTAAGATATATTTTTACAGTGTGTATTTTATTTTGAAAATTGACTGTTATCAACAAAGCCAAGGTATGAATTATAACCACCATAGAACATTAAATAAAAATAAAAAAACAAATTAAGCAAAAAAACAGTAAAAAAAATGTGTCGATAAAGTATTACGCTATATTTAAATGCTTTGTAAAAGCAACGTTCACTTAAGTTGCTAATTAATTAAATACAAAAAACTTACTTGATTACGTTCTTTGAAATATACAGTTCGCATAAGTTCAGATGTTCGCTTTTCTATAAGACCTAAGTACATGCGTACATTGTAAGGATTTATCTTCGAATTATCCCCTATATAAACATAATTACAATTAAATTAATTATAATTAAAAAACAAAAACTTTTAAAACTCATCATATTAAAATAAAGCACTTTTAGTGTATTTCTAATTTTAATTATAACAAAACTTCAACCTAAAGCTTTTTATTTTAATAATTACAAATATTTAAAAATTTGAAGAAAAAAATATTAAAAAACTTACCTAACAACTCTAGTATTGGAGCGTTATCACATTGCAATAATTTGAATATACTTTCAATGCCATTAAATACTTTAGACAAATCACTATCAAACTTGTTAAGTTTATTTTGGGCTAACTTAAACTATAAATTAAAAAAAAATACATTTTATTTTAAGAGGTAAACATTTTATGTATATGTTTTTGTAATTGTTTTTCTTTGATTGAAAGATAACTGTTCTAAATTATTCTTACTAAAATGTGAAGTAGTAGAAAAGTATTCTACTTAAAATACTGGATATATATAATTAAAGAAGAAGAAAAATTACCTTAGCTTTTTCTTCAGTTAATTTAGCATCGAGGTTTTCAATATTGTATTTTTGTTGTTTTTCTCGTTTATCGTTTAGTTCTCTTTGTGCATCTGCATTCAAATAGATTAAATTACGATATTGTTAATATTATAGATTGATTGATTTGATATAAATACATAAACAATTTATAAATTTATTCATATAACGTAAAATATAATAATGTCCACGTTAAGAAACCATTTTACAGACTGAACGTTTTCAATTTATAGTAGATAAGGTTTAGGGTATATAAAATTTGTATAGAATATCCATTTCCTACTCATACTTGTTGAAAATCTATATATTAATACGTGAAGAAAAACTTTTTGAGATTTGGCATAGTTAAAGTTCATATGGAGAAGGAATGCAGAAAGATAAAATTTATGTATAATATGTATTATAAATACATTAAATTAAATAAAAATTTTGCGGTTGTTCGGTAGAGTTTGGGCAATGCGGTTACGTTATGTGTGTTGCCTGTAGTTTGGGGGCAACGAAAAATAACTCGAAATTTACTGCATGATGACGTATTTGTACACACTCGCAGCTGACGTAATAGAACAAAATTCAAAAAAAATTATGTAATGATTATAGAAGTATATTCTTTGACAAAAAAAACTTCAATAACGTTCAAACTTAAAAATTTAATGAATTACGGTCGAATTTCGACTATTGGGCGACCACTAGTTATTATAATTCTGTAATATAATTAAATTAACTATTGTAACGACATTACCAATATGTTTCTGTAAATCTTCAATTGTTGTACTTAATGATTCAGATTCATGATTTAGTTCGTTAACATAATTGAAAAGTGCGAAATTTTCTTCTTCCTGTTTAACGAATTTAGCAGCTAATCTTTCGACATCCGATTCGCCACAAAAATCCTACAGTAACATTATTACATTAATTTGTATTAAATTATTCATATAAAAAAAAGAAGTGAAATACTTGTATTTGCTCTAAAGTTTCTCTGTATTGTGCTAATTGCCTTTCCATATTTTCTTTTGCTTGTTGTCGTTTTTTAGCTTCTCTATCTTCTAAATCAGCAAGTATTCTCTTCTGTCCTTTAATGCCTAAAAATTCTTGCAATTTAGCATCGCGATCCAATTTTCGTTGCAAAAATCGCATTTCCTACATAGAAAACATATTAAATGACAAGTTTCAATAATAAATTGTTATTTAGTAATTACAGTAAGACCCCGCTTAACGCTGATCCGCTTAGCGTTATTTCGGTTTAACGAGGTTTTTTTTTGGAAGAGTGTATTCAGCTGAATTTAGCCAATATAACGGAAATTATGAACCAATTTATTGAAAATGACACTGATATTGATAGATGAGGAGCAGACTTTCAAAATGCGTTTTGTCCAAATTCCATAATTTTCAGAAAGAGGCAAAACGTTTTTGACTAAATCTGAAAGTACATTACGTGCCCATTGGACAAAACGCGTTTTGAATGTCCAAGTATCTTTCAATATTTATTTCAGACGGGACAATATGCGTTTTAAATGTCGAATTTGTCTTAAAAGATGCGTGTTTGCACATAGAACGTAATACCATCACTAACTAAAAAAATTACATTTTGGACAAAATGCATTTTGAAAGTCTGCTCCTCAGATGTTCAAAGGCAAGACTGGGTGTCATGGATGCTTTGTCCACTTATTGACAACTTCTTACAGTGCGCAAAAGAAAAACGCAAATGACATTATAGATACCTTCTTGATAAAAAGGCAGAAAATTGGAAATGGTGATTTAGAATTTTATTTACATATTTTTATATACTCATTTGTTATGTTTCTATATTTGTAAGAAATAAGTCTTTGTTGTTGTATTGTTATAAAAAATATATTTAATGAACTTAAGTGACAAAATATCTGAACAATTTTTTAATTTTCTACCCGTTTTCCTCTAACCCCATTATTTACATGATGAGATGACTTCGTTTAACGCTGTTTTGTATAACGCTCTACATTTATGGAACTTTTACCCCGCGTTAAGCGGGGTCTTACTGTACTTATGTTTAAATCTTAGTAATTTGAAACTTTGAATAAGGAAACAGCATTTCAATATTCAGAATATTATTATATTCAATATTCATATACACAAGTATTACAAACAATATTTAGAATAAATTATTCTTAATTATCTTAATTATAGAGGGTATGCAATTAAATTTTTTTTTGTAATTAAGTAGAAATTTTAATAAATGTCTATTTCTCAAATTGTTCTATTACTTGTGACTCTATCACGATAGTTGTTTATGATTTATGAGTTAATTTTATTTATATTAATTTATAAAGAAAATTGTAGGTTATTCAAAAATACACAATATAATACCTTTGTATGAAATATTAAATCTTGATTGCCTCTTGCTTTTAATGCTTGCAATTTATTACACCATTCTTCTCTTTGATCGTAGGCTAATGTTGCTTGTTCAATTAAATCTAACATAAACTTTTTGCCTTGATTTAAACTACTTATTAATCTTTCCCATAATAAGTTAAAATGAGCTCTGCAATATCAATCACATCAATTTATTAAAAAAAAATTAAAATGTTTACGACCTAATTCCCAACAAATCATAACTGTTAAGAAATAAAAATAATGAATTACTTTTAAATTAAGATGTTACAATAAACGATTTTTATTAATTAGTTACAATTAAAAATAGTTGCGCTCTTGCGCTATTATTTATAAATATTGTAGGTTAATTTTATTGTTCATATTTTTCTTAATTGCTCCGAGTAACTGTTTTAAAGTAAACTTGTGATCAATACTGACAATTCATTTTGTTATGTCTTAGAAATATTAACTAATTCGTTTTCTTGGTAGATTACTAGTGTATTTTGAAGATTTTCTTCGGAGTCAATGCAGGGTAAGTTAGGTAAAATGGTTTGTTTATATTTTTTATTTTTATAGAGGGGGGAAAAAGTATGAAACCGGTTAAATATCTCGAGAACGATACAACGAATTATAAAGTTACAGAACACATATATCTTTATTTTTGAAAATATATTCAGATATATGATTGTTGATCCTCTACCCGCATGCGTGTGAGTGAAAGTGGTAGTGCTCTTTTCAATTTCATATTCACTTTTAGATAGAGAATTCAAAAATGCGATAAAAAGTGATTGTTCCTGCTAAAATTTTCAAACTTTTCTTTTTTCCACCCCCAAGGGGGGTGGGGATGGATGGGTCAATTTACAAATCCAATTTTTTATGGAGAACGCAACAGTGCAATAAAAAGTGGGAATTTCTATTTAAGTTTTAAAACTTACCCCCAGCCCACTCTCCAAGGGAGGTAGGGGTGGTTTTTGCATATCATGTTTTAATAGATTTTCAAAAATAAAGAAACACGTGTAATCCGATGTGTCGTTCTCGAGATATTTACTTTTTGGACACCCAGTATAAAAGTTTTGTCATATTTATTTTTTGAATGAATTTCAGTAATTAAATTGTATTTTAGTCTTAAATGGGTCGAAGTAAATTGAAGCTATAGAGTTGTTGTCTAGATAGGAATGTTTGGTGAAAACTAATTTTGGAATAGTGTAAAGCGTTTTATCTATTTTATGAAAATTTGCAAAATTGCAAACTATAAATAAATGTTGAATGTACCTTTCTATTAGTAAATGGTCAATTTCGCTTCTTAAATTTGAATTTACGGCGGTTGTCGTATTAAATCTTTTTATAAAAACATCTAATCTATTTTCTAGATTCGCAACACTTCGTTCACCAGCTACAACTCTTTCTTGACATTGTAGATCAGTTATTGCTTTGGTTTTGATTAGTGCTACTTCTTTTTCCATCTGTTTAACAATATTATCTTGATATATATATATATATATATATATATATATATATATATATATATATATAAACAGTCAAATGTTGAAAAGTATAAATCGAACTTAAATTATTTCTACTGTTTTTGAGTGACAAAGTTAGAACACAAAATAAAAATCGGTCAATTTTAATTATTTGCGAAATACCTAAACATGATTGGAACTATAATTGAAGATCGGTTTTTTCATCATTCGATTTGTTTCAACAAGTTAGCAAATAAAAACTAATATCCCTTATTTTTTATTCATATCATTAACAATAAAAAAGTTTTTTACGAAAATACCGGAAATTCCGAAATTTTTTAAAATTAGCATCTAGTGATTGAAATTAGAACTACATTAAAATTATTTCGTTTTCGCTACTACAGATGTCTTTAAAAGTAAAAATTATATTAGATGTTTTCAAAATTATTTTTATAAATGAACTAAACAAAAACATGTAAATATAAAATAAATTGTGTAAAGAAATAAACAATAATAAAAAAAAGTTATTGTACATTTAAAATGCAGATTAGATAAGAATAAATCTATAAAATAGTGATAAAAAGTTTTACATTTATTTTTTATTATTTTCGATTACTTTTATGGTCATGCTCTTGAAAATGCTTAAAAGAAAATATTTTATGTATATATATAAAAGTTATAAATTTATACATAAAATGTATATTTTTAATAATAAATAAAGTTAATAACAAAAATATGGGCAAAAAATTTGAAAAGTTTTATTTAATTAATATTTTCATAGATTTACCTTTTTGATTTGATAATTTAATTCGGTAAGACTGTCTTTTTCTTTTTTAACTTGCTGACCAACACAATCATAATCTTGCAGTAAAGTTTCCAAATCTTTATTAATTTCTGCATCACCTTTTACTTTCTGTGTTGAAGTAGCTACATTTAGATCAGCTAAAACATTATTCTGTTCTTTTTTCAATATTTTTATTGATTTTCGTTGTCGTTGTAATTTTCCACTTGCTTCTCCCGAATAAGCAAATCTATCGCCTTCCATAATACGATACTGAAAATTGCAAAATTTTATTTTGAAAAGAAAAAAAATTATTAAAACAATTTTACGAAAATAAGCATTATTAAAACTTTACATAATTTAAAATTAAAATTATTTTGAATTTATTTTATATATGAAAAGTAAATTAATAAATAAAATTACAATTAGGTTAGGATATATGAAAATGAACAATATTTACCAATCTATGAAGTCGTGAAAGTTCCTGTTCCGCTACAACATCCATGTCCAAATTTTCTGGTTCTTTTTTAGATCCCATTTTTAATAATTGATATAAATTTTATTTATAAAAACTAAATTCAAATAAACTGAATTAAATGTCGAAATATCTGTAATGATTTCAGACGTAAACAAAACTGTGTATATTGGTTGCTAAGGAAATATTTGATTTTTGACTTCTACAGCGATAAAATATAACTAGACTAAACATGCATACATAATTATGCTGTATATTCATGATATACGAAAAATACCTTATTATAATAAACAATGGTCTGTATTTTTAATGCTTTTTTTTTAATTAAAAGTACTTTTAAAATTACTTATTAAGCAAGCATTTTAAAAGTACTTAAAAACCTAATTTTTCATAAAACGAATTTATTTCTAGGTTCGAATAAAAACATCTTAAATTAATTATTTATTATATTTTTTGTTTATAAATAAAATTTATTTTTTAATAAAATATTTATAATAATTAATCTAATTTCTGTAATAATAAAATTTTAAAATTTAGGGCAGGTCCGGTCTGGAACCTAATTTTTTCCTGGCATTCATTATAGACTGGTCCGAAAATGTCAATTACCTTTACATATTTTATTTGTGGGATCAAGTTCTATCATAACAATTTAAATTAGAAAATCTTGTCATGTAAATTAAAGTTCTTCTTTCTGAACAGATATGTAAATTTAGCATATATCAATCAATCAGTTTCCGTAATTTATTGGTGGAACAGCTCGAGAATCTGAAAATATAAGTATACTTTTTTTTCCATTGTCAATGATTATAGTTCAAAGTGGGTTCCGAACCACTCAGACTCAGCCGATATCAGTTCAGTGGTACATAGTTATAATACCAGAAGTAATATTTATTTCTGGTGTGAGCGCAGCGCCACTCCGAGGGGTCCGGCGAGGTCCGAGTCCAACGTATCTCTAAGTCCAACACGCTACCACTGCCCTACGGCTGCCAGCAAACTTCGCATATAATATCCTAAAATCATAAAATACTTCAAAAGAGGAGTAATTATAATTACCCTACTCTAAAAAAGTCTATCTAGATTCGATTTAGTTTTTTATTAGCAATTTTATTCATTAAGCAGCAGCCCATCGGGCAATTGCTCGGTGTGCAAAATAGCCATTCCGGGTCTGGTCAGCTGCATAAAACTTTGTAAAAATAACAGAATGATTATTAGCTGAACAATCATTTAGGCGTTTCGAAAAATAGTTGATGGTACACAAATCTACTGGTATTATTAACTTTATCAGTAGTTAAATTGTTTTTAAAATGCTTAGTTAATTTTCTAAATATACAATTTCTCCATTTTGAGACATTTAAATCGTATTTATTTTCTTATGTTTTGTAGATATCATAGATTCTTATTTGAGCTATTGCCCAATTATGAATAAAATAATAAATGCTATATAGAGATAATGTGTGTGTGTGTGTGCGTTGCGCGTAATTTTTATTTTGCCCCCGGAATCTTCATAGCTCCCTATTATCCATTAGCCCAGGGCCGGATTTACGTGCAAGCGGAACAAGCACGTGCTTGTGGCCCCCAACCCAAGGGGGCCCCCGGTCAACCTTTTTTTTTATTTATTATTTATTTTTTTTTTTAAAGAAAGTTCTCTACACGGATTTTTTTGCTTGATACATTTTTTTAAAGTAGAGATAGGGGTCCCATTCCTACCTCGTGCTTGGGGGCCCCGCAAGCTGTAAATCCGGCCCTGCATTAGCCCATCGTTGCCTACCACGGTTCTTAATTTGCCCACAAGGGGACGATATTGCCCACTTTCAGAATTACGGTTTTATGTAATTAAAATAAATTTCAGAGAAATTTATTTGTTGTTTAATTAAATACCTATATACAAGTAGTATTATTTTACGGTCGTGCTCAGTAATTTCGGTATCTAAAAAAGACCGCCGAGAAATTTAAATTTATTTATATTTCTTGCCAAATTTTCTAAATAAAAAGAGTATACAAATTACCTTTAAATGACATACATAACATAAAATTATATTTATATTTACAGGTTTTATTTTTGATAAAAAACATACAATAATAGTTTTTTTTAAAATGGAAATTTAATTAACATATTTCTAATAATTCTTAAAATTTTATTGATATAAACTCACTCGTTATTGTTTATAAGAAAAATGTTGTTATTACTTGAATATACTTGTATAACTATAAAGCATTTTTATTTTTTTAAATTTTTATGGTTGAATGATTGTTTATTATAAATCTATAGTTGACTCATAGCAATAATATTATAATATTTTGCAGTAAATACTTAAATCAATTATTATTATAAAAAAATGTTTCTTTTATAGTGCCGGTGAGTATATTTGCAAATTATAAGTATAACTTTTCATTTTAATTGTTAACTATTAAAATTAATTTGTCTTACTGCAGTTAATAAACAATAAAATAAATATCAAACTAAAGAATAATTATTAGGAGTATTTTTTTTGTTTAATTAAATTGATATTTTTATAAAAATAATTATTTGAATTTTGGAGCCTTCGCAACTTAGCTTTCTGAGGGTTATAAAATGAAATTTTAAATTTGTCAAAAAATTTATAGTTTCTATTAAAAACATTTCTGAATTTCATATAAATATTCAATGATAAGAGTTATAATATTAAGGTGTTTATTCAGAAAAAATGTGACTATTATAATGATAAAAGAAACTTAAATAAAAAATGAAATATGCCGTTATATTTTTGGTTTATTGTACGATATGGAAAATATACACAATACAAATTAAAACAAAAATTAATGACTTTTGTTACTGAATGAATCATTCACGTCCTATAATTCTATACAAAAAACACATATACACCATTTTAAAATATTATTACATATTTGTTATCAAAACGGAACATTTTTATTTCCTAAATTTAAAATGAATAATCCAGTAAAAATACAGTTATTATTATTAAAATTTAATCAAAAAAATATTCGATGAAAACATGTTTTTTTTTTAAAAAAAAACTTTTATAATATTTCATTAACTTAATCAAACATTTAAAAACAATTGCATAGATGTAAAAAAAAACAAACATATTTTTATACAGTTTATATTTATTTTTTGGAAAGTGCAAAAAGCACATTTTGGGTACCAAAAACGTTCGATAAGCTTGGATAAGCGCAATTAAAAACATTAAATAAGCGCATCAAAATATTAGATTGTCTTGGGTTAGTTTAGTTTAGTTATGTTATCCAATATAAATATGATGCGCTTATGCAATGTACACAAAAAATGGCTATATGCGCTTCCTCAACACAAATATTGTCAAATTACTGGAAATTAAAATATTTTATATAATACATATAATTTTACCTAAAATATTATTATTGTTTAAAGTAAAAAAAAAATCATATCAATATTTTACATTAACGTCATAAAATGTAGGTTTAATGTTTAACTGTGTAAAATATTTTATTATTATTAAAACTGATTAAATTTTCTCTCAGCAATAATAAAGTAAATTGGAAATAGAGACGAATATAAAATTTAAATATATATATCTGCGTAGGATATCGAAATGACAGGTAAAATATATGAAACTACGCATGCGCTACAATCATGTGTTTGCCTACCTGTGCGACCACATTGTTTGATCATTCTTTCAGTATAGGTTGGTACGTGAGAAGTGTAAGGTGTAAAGTGTCTAGTGTATTTTGGAATACAGTGAAACAAGTTGAGTGTTTGTTTTATAACAAGAGCAAAAAAAAATAAACTGATACCGTTGATTAAATGTGATAAAACCAGCTATAGTTTCTGTATCGATTTATAATCTACAAGGTAAAAATAGATACTCAACTTTTAGATATTTTTTTATTTATTTGCGTGAGTAACGGTATTGTTATGTTTTGGTTGTATTTTGTAATATTTCAGTAATAAAGGTTATGATTTACAATTTTATGTAGTAATATTTCTTAACTTAATTAGTTTATATATTAATTTAGTTTAAAAGAAATATATCTAATAAAAAATTAATGTTATTAAGTTATGAAGCTGTGAATTTATTGTGATAAACAAAATTTACTTTCAATGTTTTTAAATATTTTATTTATTTTTAGCTGTGAGACAGTTCATTTAGTTTAATAATATAAATATCATGTGTTGTATTGTATTTAATTAGACGTGTTAATACTAACAATAAACCTGGCTTGTTTTTGAAAATTTCATAGAAGGTTCATTGACATTTTTAAAATCCCTGGAATAAAATTACGTGTGTAACTTGTTTATAAAAATGTGTTGTTTTCAATGTAAATTTTGTATTTGTTACTATAGCAACCCTTTTCCGATATTGATACAAACAAAGCATTTTCGTAGTTGCTGGGCCAACTTGTTAAATATTCTAATAAAATGTTAGGTAGTTTATATTTATGTGTTTAAAAGAATCGAATGTGTTAATTAATAATGTTTTGTGATTTAATTGGTTAAATGTGCGATAAGAGAAACAAAAATTAATTGTTGGATTAAAGTATGCGTCGAAAAAGGTATATAGTGTTTTTTTTTTTGAATATTCTAAAGGCAATTTGCCTACGTAATTGCAAAATCAACTATATTGTGATCGAATAATATTGTGATTGCATCACAAAAGCGTATGATATTAGTGCAGGTTAATATTTATTCTCTGCTTGATATAATGTTTGAAAATAAGAAATTACAAAATATTTCGTTTGGCTATTGTTTAAATTGGAGAATAATGTAATTTCCCAATCGTAAAAAATAATAATAATATTTTTCAGTTTATATTTATTAGCAGGGGCGGACTGCCCATATACTTATTTTGTGCGATCACAGGGCTTTAATCTTGGTCCATTAAAAAATAATACAGATTTGATATTCGTCAATAATTTCGAACAACTAGGGGGTCAGTTGCATAAAATGTCATTAACTTCAACGATAATTACCTACGAGATTCGATTGTCAAATATCTTTGAAGAAAAATTGTTATGGAATTGTAATTTTAGACGCAGAATTTTAAAGACAAAGATAACTTTTTATTTATTTCAAAAAAATAATTTTTCAAAATTTTATATCAGAGAGGTTTGACGTTTATTTTAAACTGTTTTTTTTTTTTAATTATATATTATTGTTAATATATTCAATATATCTAGATTTAAATGAGATTAATAAGCAATTTACTTCAAAAAGTTATAGTGATTCAAAAAAATTATTCAAATTAATTTTACTGTATTAGTAACATATGTTTATCTTTAGTTAAATTAAAGTAAGATATGGAATATGATTTTGCTTTGCAAACCTTATGCTTGTTTTGTTAAAATATTGATATGTTTGTCTATTTTTAGGTTAATTTTTTTATGTACAATTATTTATCTAAATTATATAATTTTGCAAAATATATTTGCAATATGTTTTCTAATTTTTATGTAATTATAGTTTATAGATGACAAAGAGATCTTATCTATATTTCTATATATTTTTAAAAATAATTTATTGAAATTAAAATATATACTTACTTTAATTTAAGTAACAAAAAAGTTTGCAGAAATTAAGCTAAATTTCTAAACAGTGGGAGCCAGTTACAAAAAATATCATTGAACAAATATTAGCTAAGTTGTAAACTGATCAATTAATCATCGATTTCGAAAACAATTGACAGTCTAATCGTGTAGTTAATAACGTTTTATGTAACTGACTTTGAATGTCATACTGATTATCTGAAATATCATTTAGAATAAAATAAAATTTATCAATTTGATATGCTGTAATAATAAATAATCTTGGTAATTCGTTTTAAGTATGTATGTAATATATATTTTATGTTGAAAAGTAAAACGTTTATTTCTTGATAATATTTTTACGCAATTATACATTAAACTTGTTTTTCATTATAATTTCTAGTGAATTATTTAGTCAACAATAAATTTTAAATATTTTTTTACATTATTCAGTTTAAAATATTTCTTTCTTGAAACTAATTATAAATTGTTTCTATACTTTAGTAAATATAAATAGTTATTTTTTTTAAATATAGTTTGCTATGTCTGACATTTTAAATTTTAAATAAAGGTTTTGAAAGTGGTTAATAAAAAAGTTGCTTTATTGAAAGTGTTGGTGATTATAATTACTTTAATTTTTAACACGAGTGTTGAATAGACTATCTTTTGATTTTGATTCAAACTCAATTTTTTAAAATTTAATTTTCTTTAATTTCGATTTGAGTTGATTTCAATTTTGACTTATGTTTACTAGAGAATGTGTTTTTAACTAAACAACAAACAAGTACATATAATTAATATTAGTATATATGATATTAAAGTAGAAAAATTTACAAAATAAGAAAAAATAATGTTACTATGCTATTAATTAAATAAAAAGGAAACAAGAAGGAAACAAAAATTTGGATTTGGAATAAAAAAAATCGATTACATTTTTCAACTATGCGATTTTTTGATTATTTATCATTTATAATACGAAATTTATATAATGTTTAGGAAAATATTAAATAGTTATACAGGGTTGTTTCACTCGCAATGTAGAAGATATTTAATAAATTAATAATATTAGAAAAATATTTTCAAATAAAAGTTATTCAATATTATGTTTTTCATTGGTGGATTAAGGGGTGGGGGTGGTTCTGATCAAGGTAATAATTTTCTGAACTCGATGTTTAATTTTCATATTGTTATGCAATTTATTTAAATAACAAAAAATATTATAAAATATGATACCATTTTAAATTTTATGGACATCATATGTTAATGAAATTGAATTTTTGTTTTGTATTTGTTCAAATTTTTAACGTTTAACGTATTTTTTTAAAATTGTATTACTTGCGTATTATATGAATTATGATATTACTTTGTATGCTGTACTTAAAATGACGTTCGAAAGTATTTACGTAAAAGTTGAAATAAATTGATTGTTAGTGTAATACAAATTTTATGTTTGGGCCGATTTTGTTACTAACAAAATTTTTAAATTAAATTATAATTTTAAAATATATGAATATTTGTTATAGTGTACAACATATAATACAATAAAAATTCTGTTATCTATCGTTGTTATCTATGCAATTTAAATGGAAACCTTGAATTATTTTTACCACCTACACTTCGATTTTTTTTTATCGAATATTACGAAATGCAGTTTTCTACAATTAAAAAATATTCAATGTAAAATTTGCTCTGCGTCAGTTGTTTTATAGATTTTTTTTTTCTTGATGTTGAAATAATTCTTAATCTTTTTGACGATAATAATTGCGCCATTTTGTTTTTTTTTCAAATTTAGATTAAAAAATTAATAACTGTTTTAATTGCGATTTGGATATAATTAAAATTTATTAATTTAACTATTATTTTTTACGTTTCTCTGATGACTCATTTCGTTTTCGGTATAAAATATAATCTTTTACAAATCGAATTTCATTTATTAAATGTGAATTTGCAATCATTGTTTTTAATGTTATTTCTGAAATTACATTAATAATATTAAATATAACTTTTTTTTGCGTAAATTTCATTTACAATGCATGGAAGTTTTGATTATAAATTTCATCAATTAATTTTTTTATGAGAAATAAATACATTGCGATTGCCAAATGACTTCAAAATTAATAAATCTTAAAACCTTGGCAATTATGATAATTAGTAATTTTTGCACTTCACCCAAATAGGTTCTAAATTATTCTGTAGTGTTTCTTAACCTTTCTGTGCCAAACATTTTTAAATATTATTTCTTGAGAAACATATGCTAAGAAAATTATAATATAATTTTCTTATTTTTTTTTTTTCAAAAGCTTGACAACACGATGTAATAATAAAATTTTGTAATTCTTGTGGATATTAAAAGAATCTATCCTGAAAATTTAATTAAAATCGGATAAATAGTATAGCTAAGAAATTTTTAGTAGTTTTTTTTTCTTCGAACTGGTGCAAAAATAAAATTATATAATTTTGTGTACACTAGTTTTTTTTTTTTAATTTGATTAAATTCTAACAAATTGTATAGCCAAAATAAATTTTCAAATATTAATAATTTTTTTTTTCAAAATTTGGGAACACTTGTTAGCACCAGCAGGTTTTTACCTGAAAATAGCTAAAATAAAATTTTAATTCTAATAATAATTTTTGTTTTTAAAAGTTGACAACACCGCAAAAACAAAATTATGTAATTATTGTGGGCACTGAGAATTCTTACTGAAAATGTTATTAAATTCGGATTAGTGTGGCGAAAAAATTAAAAGATGTTCATCTTGGTTGCTTGGAGAATTTAATCTAAAAATTTGGTGCAGATCGCATGTATGGTCTAGGAGTAGGAGAGGAATAAATGTATGTGATCTAGTCTAGATAGTATACGTGTGTGTAAATGTCCGATGAGTTGATATATAGGTATGATTGTGTTTTAAGTGAGGATTTGTTTCCAAGTGGTAAGAATAAAAGAGCATGTATGAGACATCATAAATATGGATAAAGCAAAAGTTGGAAAATAATTTCTGCATAAATGAAAGAGTTTGTGCCACATTCTTATGGGTATTTTATTGTATATGTATATAAAGGATTTTTAATTTTTTTTTAAATTGACAATGTTACAGACATTATTGATTATTTTAAATAAAATAATGAAATAAAAAATAAAAGATGGTTGTGTAAACCGTTCTTAAACACATGTCAGCTTGACAATGCAATTTAGTTGTTAACTGACTAATTAATCAGACATTTTAAAGACGGTAGATAATCTAATTGCGTGGTTAACAACGTTTTGTTTACTTAACTAGCTTGTAGTTTAATAAAAAAATTAAACAAGAAAAATTTCTTTGAATTCAAATAATAGATAATAGTTTTTATACTAAATAGTGAATGAATGGTCTCGCATTAAAAATAATAATAATAATTTTATCAATTATATGAAGGCAGTTAATACAAAATAAATAGAAATGTTTTTTTTTTTAATATGAAATTGTTTTTATACTAATCAAAAATTAAATAAACATATACATATGCGAATTGGAAAATATAATTTTCTAAAGTAAATTGAATTATGTTTTACTTTGTTTTGTATTTAACAAGAATAAGTTAAAACTATTTTCTCTTTTTTAATGACTAGAGATAAGAAAGTATACACTATTTATGCTGACAAATATAATATGAAATACAAATTTGTGTCATTAATTTCTTTTATATAATGATAGT
This sequence comes from Clivina fossor, assembly GCA_963966155.1. Classification (NCBI taxonomy): domain Eukaryota; kingdom Metazoa; phylum Arthropoda; class Insecta; order Coleoptera; family Carabidae; genus Clivina; species Clivina fossor. The sequence continues at coordinate 3,469,273 of OZ014553.1, read as the reverse complement.
TAACTAATTACTTGATTAAGTTATAGCATTACAATAAAATAGAAAATTAGATAAATTATAAGGTTATGATTCAAAACTTATTATTATTAAATACAGCTTCATGTCTTAATTAGTTTATATATTACAACAGAAACTTACATAAACTTACCTTGTAAACGTTTTTCTAATGCCTTGCTTTTTCTAAATGTCAGATTATAAATTACAAATTTTTTATTCTTCTTTTTTTTACAGAGATTTACGTTTTACATTAAAGAAGACACTTTACTTACAATCTTCTCACTTACAACTGTAACTCTAATTACCAGTTCAAAGAAAATATTACAAGTTTTTAGTTTAGTATTTCTCAATTAATTTACTTAAATGTTTCCAATAAATAACTTGTAACAATTCTTTAAAATTTTATAAACAACCTAACATTTTACAAAATATTAACGTGTTGCGTATTTTTATTTTAAATCGTATTTTAAAAATTGTTTGTCCGAAAAACAGAAACCGAAAAGAAATTTAACAATAAATAATCGAAACTTTTAATTTGTTTTATTTTTGTGTGTGTTTATTTTTAAATTTCGCGTAAATAAGCAAAGTGTAGTCAATATGTCAAATATAAATTATTTAATTGAGATAGAAAAAATCGTGATTCAGTAATCGATGTTAATAATGCCAACATTGGAAGATTACATATATGATATGGAGCAGCGCGTAGATATAGGTATGGGGGGTAATTCGGAAGATGTCTGGACACAGTTGCAACAAAAGGAAGCTGATTTAGTATTAGCAGCTGAATTAGGTAAAGCTCTCCTTGAGAAAAATGAAGAACTGAAGAAGCAACAGGATGCTATCGTTGAAGAGTACAGCCGAAAACTGGAGGTAGGTCTTCATTTTTATCAAGTTTATAAAGTATTGATTCATTTTTATGAGAACAAGATTAGAAGTATATGGTTAAACCCATATATAGACCACTTTGACATTTCTCGGAAAGTTGGCAACACTGTATTTTAATAATATTATAATTTATGTGGGCACTAGAAGAAACTTTTCTGAAAATTATATATATGAAGGATTTCTATACACAATTTTTTTTTTTTTTTTAATGTTACAGACACCGTAACAAACGCTATACCACTTTTTCCTTGTAGTCAAAGTGTTAAAAATTCAATATTTATATAATAATTTGGTAATATATACAGAAGCGGATTAATGTGTTCGGCGTCTTTGCTTCAAACAAATTTTTATTTACTATAGTTTGCAAATTTGGAGAACTGCTTGTCAATAATATTGACAATACTTGAAAATATTGATAATATTATTGACCATATAAGTTTAATATTTGTATAAATTGTACAGACCGTCATTGAAAAATTGTGTGTGTGAAAACCGGAGTGACGTTTAGTCCAAAATTTCGGACTGACAATGAGTGAAATCTGTAACTGATAGATTTTTAATTGTATAAATAAATCAATTGTCTCAAATTGGTGGGGGTCGCAATTGTACAATGCAATTTTACACGGCTCGCAAATATATTTGAGCTATAGGTTAAAAATATTGCATTTCTAATTAAACATTTATTAAAAACTATAAATATTTTAAGATATTTTTAGTAAGTCAGTTTAAATTTGACAACTATTAACTTATATCAACGGCCACATATGTAGGTATAATATATAGTATATTTACCCGACATAAATCTATTTTGCAAGTAGGAAATTAGCCAGCGGAAATTTTTTATTTACTACTCCGAATTTTGCTGACAGACTGTAGTAAAAAGAGGAAATTTATTGCTATTCCCATACTTCTATGAGTCTGGGCACAAAGCGACCCAAATTCCATTTCCGTCCGGCAATCGAAAGCCGGAAGTGGAATTTTGAAAATTATTTAACTTTGTTGTGATTGAAAATAATTTATGTTTGCATTAAGAAAAATCTTACTATTTTTATTAATTTACATTTTTTCAGGCCTGCGATCGAATTAATTATTAATTTGTAGCTATAGAAATGGTCTTTTAAGTCAAAATTCACACATTATTATTAATTATATTATTAAAGTAATGTTTTAATCGCAGTGAACTAATATATAATTAGAAAATTTAATAAATTCGGAAGAAAATTTCGGCGAAGCCAAAACATTTCTCTAAATTTATTAAATTTTCTAATTATATATTTGGTCACTGCAATTAAATGGAAAATACAATATTTGTAAAATTATTATTACACCTTGGGTGCATACCAATTGCACACGACGTTTGGGTTTTAATCCCTTACCGAAATTTTGCATAGCCAAATTGCACACCGGTCATATACAGATTAAGGGATTAAGATTTCAACCTAAAAAAAGGTAGAATCGAAAATAGTTCGTTTCTAGAACATGCCACAAACGCTTGCGAATCTTTTCACGCAAATTTTCCTAAAACCTATAACCAAACCTACCCTAAGCCAACAGTGGCGTAAAAATATGCACTGAAAAAACTACCTGCGTAAGGGTTCAACACCCGTATAAACCGATAATCCGTTTGGGTCATTCAGCGGTTGACCGGTGTGCAATTCGGTTATTAAAATTTGGGATTTACCTGCTCCGGCAACTTTATGGAACAGAGTCAATTTTGAATTAAAAACTCTGCCCAGATCTGATCTTAAACCTATAATATATTGTAAATAATCTAAAATTCAATATGATAAATTCGGTGTGTCAGTAACACCAGCTTGTTCTAAAATTAAAAAAAAAAGAAACACTTGTTGCTGACAAAAGAATTATTTCTGAAAAAAACATCTGTCATCTGTCAGCTGATTGTATTTTGAAGCGTTCCAGGTTAACTTAAACAGTTTTTTTTTTCAAACTTCCGGTAGATATTTTTAGGGGATGATTATTTCAACCACACGTAATATGTGTTATATATGAGTAGCATATACATCGGAAATGGGTGGGGTTCTTACATTATATGGAAATATACAGTAGGTGGTAGGTGGTATATGACGCACGTGCTGAACTAGTAATTTTTTATCTAATAGCTCCTGTTTCCTGTTTCTATCTATTCAAATACACTCCTTTCGAGCAGATGTGCTGGTTTGTGTACATACAAGTATAAAAAATCAGCTCAGATTTCAGTATAGTTAAAAAACACTTAATATATGTATATATTGCGCGAATAAGTGTTATAATTATATTTTAAATACGTGCTCTTTTAGTCAGGACTGGATTAAACATTATGCAAATTAAATATGTGCTTAGGGCATTAAGGAAAGTGGGCACCACAATTTTTTTTTTAAGAATACAACTGCTCAACTTTATTTTTATTTTGAGATATAAAATTCTATTTTAGATATATTATCTCGTATGTGGCACCACATCTTTAAATTCTTGGGTCTTATAAAAGTTTGATAAGATGTATTTTTTTTATAAATTTATTAATTTGAAATATATAGTGTATTATTCATAAAATTTAATATATTTTAAAGATAATTTTTTAATGGTCATCGTGACATTATATTTTTTAGTTTTAATTAGTGCCGGATTAAGGTTTTATGGGCCTTAGACCGAAATGATAAAATAGGCTCCCTGAAGAATCTGGTTTAGCTCATGTAAATTGTCAGCAATTTAAAAATATTCGAATAGAAAATATAAAGTTAATTCGTTTATTTATATCTCCTGGTTAATAAAAATTATTACTAGCTTTTTTATATAAAAGAAACACAAACTAATCTAAATAGATAAATAAGTGAAATAATAGTTAATTTTGTCACAGTTCAATTTAATATGCAAAATTAAATTACAAATACAATATAATGAGTGTGTTTGAATTTGTTTTTTAGATATATCTTTAAAACAATATTATTGAATTAAATGAGTTAAAATAAATCACTTGGTTTAGTTTTCACATTAAAAATGAAATTTTTTTATTTAGTTATGCCATCATCAGAAAGAATAATACATTTTTTTTTTGTATTATACCTTTTGATGGTGGTATAACTGTTGAAATTGACCAATAAAGGATTTTTAAAATTATTAATTAATTAATAATTAACCTAGTGTTTTATTTCAATTTATTTCTTAATGTTTCACCGAGTGCCAACAGCTTATTCAACTGAATTAAATATTGAAACAGTATATAAAGGATGTCGATTATTAAAAAAAAAACAACAATTTTTATTATACTATAGCAGAAATACTATTAATAATTCTGTTATTTTTATTATATTGCATCTACATATTCGAAATACATGCAAATAGTAATTTAATAAGAAGAAAATAAAACATATGGCACATAGTTTTGAAAAAGAAAAATCCATCTTTTTTGTCATTGTGTGTGTGTCATAATGGCATAATTGCACAACGTTATATGTTTACTGTTTTTGTCTTAATGTAACGTTAACTTTTTTAATAATTCTATGCATAATGTATCATTCCGTTATATACGTATAAAAACTAATTATTTTCTACTCAACATGTGAGTGACCTATATTCTTTTCTATCTATATTCGCATCCGAAAATAAATGATTAGTGAAATTCTAATTGGACAGAAAATTTTATTAATTAGTTAATTTTATATTTGTATATTTTTCGTATATTTTGTCGCAGCGTTAACAGCGCCTTACAAAGATTCTAAGAAAAAAATTTCTATGTAACTCTTCATAGTTTTTGACGCAGAATCGCAATCTGCAATAAAAATTTGGGTTCCCATTTCAGCTTTTAAAGCTGCCTCCCACACATAGGAGGGATTAAGGGAATATTAATGAAGTTTTATATATATATATATATATATATATATATTAGAATATTGGCATATTTTTCATTATTGTAATAAATTGATATACAAAATTAAATTTTATTTATACTCATTAAAAATTGCAAACATTTCTTTTTTAACCAAATTTATGTTTTTTAGTAACTCAATATAGTTGAAAATGACAGCTGATTAGCTTTAGCTTCTACATAATAATGCATTTTTGCGAATAATTACATTAAAATTGTATAGAAGCTCGTTGTAAAGACGTCTATCAACATATATATTAATTTTTGGATAATTTCCATTATGATAAAAATTTTATGGAATGTCAAATCTATAATTTTTTATTGACATTTATGTCAATGTTAGTTGGTTGAGGTTATATTTAATTATTAATATACCTTATCTCTCAATTACATATTGTTATTTTTTTTAACAAAAATAGTGTTTATAAAATCAAGCAAATAAATATATAAATTATTTAAAAAAATGTAAAATAAGTTATTAACAACATTGATGATACATTATATATAAATTAAAAACTAATTTGAAACAAAAAATGAAGGCCCGTATTTCCACCTCTTTTGTTTATAAAATAAATTTTTAATTCTACCTCTTATTAAATATGATTAGTATTTCTATTTTGGATATATTTTTAAAATCTACTATTACTAAATACAAATAAATTAATTAAAATTGTTTAATAAGTTATTTTAAGTAAACGTCAAAAGTAATGTTGACAAAAATAACTTTTAAAAGTAAGGTGAGAATATAGGCCCTAGAATCTTGTGTTTGTTTTTATTATTTTATAAAATGTTATTCTTTCAATTGTATTATTATATTAGAAATTTGGTTTCATATTTTAATTTCCGGTTTCGGAAAAGATAAAAAGGAAAAATAATTACTTTTATTTTTTAAATATTTTTTAAAACATATTTCTTAATTACATATTGTAAGGATTTATTTTCTCTTTGTAAATCATATGTGTATTATTATTATTATTAGAGTTCCGAATTCCAATTTTTCAGCCGAAAGGAATTAATTTACAACTTTAAAGAGAATTGTGATTTTATAAACATTAATTATAAATCTTTTTTTTTAATTAATTTAAAAATGAATTGTTTTATAAATGATTCAAATTTGAATGTGTCGAAAATTAAGTTAATTTTTTTATGTGAATTTGTTAACTGAAGGTTTTAAGGTTTTTCCGTTTATTAGGTTTTGAGATGATACAAGCACAGATAAATCATGCTTTATGTGTGATATTTTTGTAGATTCTTTTGAAATGAATATAACTACTTTTCATAAATATGTAGTTTTATAATTTAAGGTCTGAAATATTAAAACCATTATGTACCGGAACTAGTAGTTTTTAAGAGACATGTTTTTTTTTTATTATTATTTTGGACCTCAATTTTTTTGGAAAGTATCTAAAACTACAACTTTAATTTAATTTAAATAAAATTTCAACATAAATTAAGATGCATTTACTAAATTTATTACATTTATTTATTAGGAAAAGTTTTGTACTTTTTTCTCTATTCGCATAAATTTTACAACAAAATAAATTTTGTTATCAATGGACAAGTAAGTCATTTAAAAGTACATTTGTACGATTTTCTACTTTTAACATAAATTTATAATATATTTAAACACAAAGCGTAGTTGTTAGTCATTATCATTATCTACTGGAACAGATAACAACTTTATATAAATTAATCGTAAGTAGTTTAATTAAATGGCCTACACTTCTACTATTTACTAATTCGAGTAAGTAAAAGTTTTTTTTTAAACTTTTTTATGTTTTTAACTCTCATCAAATGAAAGCAATGGTGCCATTGTATCTTTATTATATATGCTGTTAGAGATTTATTGTCTATTTTAACATGCATATATTAAAAAAAAAAGAAAATTGTTATAGTGTCTTATAGTTAGATATGATGATTTCTTTGTTAGAATTATAATAAATTTTAATAAGACATTTTTTCTTTTGTGTTTATTAATGATCAGGAAGTTTTTTTTAAGTATTTCTTATCTAATTTTATATATTTTATGACATTTAAATTTTATAATTGCTGGAAATAATTATATATTTGTCACTTTTATTATTAAATGGAAAATATATAATTAGAATGTCAATTATTGGTACAGAACACTCTAGAATGAAGATAATTGGACCGTTGAAAAATTATTTTTGTGTTAAAAATAAACAGAAAAATATTACAGTATATTGCAAAATTTACAGATGTTTCCAAATTTTGGGTAAAAATTACAGTAATAGGTATTAATAGTTGGATATATGGATAATCTGAGTTTGAATAATTGAATATTATACAAAATATAATATTTTACAAATGTGCTTATTTGTCATTTATCTTTGTTTATTAGTAAATTAAAAATTAAAATATAATCTTATTGTGGCGAAAAGTTAATAAAACAAAATAATTTCTCTTAAACCACAAACAATAATTTAAAAAAGCTATATACGTATTTCGAAAGCTAAGCTTTCATTATCAGTAGCGAAAGGTAAAGCTAAAGTCTTAATTAGTGATCTAAGGTTAAATACAAATACTCAATGTACTTAGATCACTTAATTAATAAAAATTTATATAATAGGAACAATATATTTGTCTCTTTCTAGATTACTAAAGCTGCTAGACGTTATGGAGTTTGAATGTTTAGATTGTTTTGCCAGCTATAAAAATTTATATATATATATTCAAAATTATTTGTGTATTTTAAAATTGTTAATTATTTTCAAATTTATCATTGGCTTTGAAACTTTTTTGAAGCCTAGAGACTAATACATTTTGATTGGAAGTTTGTGTTTTTAAATATATCTTATTAGTCTTATGAATGTTGCATTTTTTAATTTAAAACCAGTATTAGAAAAATCATAGTTTTGGCGCTGGAGTCGGAACTCGGAGCAGTGAAGTAGCATGATTTTACTTGGTGCAACAGCAAAGTTGGAGCTGTAAAAATATTGGCCACTCCACTGCTCCATTCATACAAAAATATATTATTGGAAAAAATCGATTTTTTTATATATTTTTTAAAATTTTGCAATGCATTTTTTTTAAACTATGGCCCGTATTCCCACCTCTTTTGTTTATGAAAAAGTGCTTTTATTTTTTACTTTAAAATAAATTTTTACTTCTACCCTTTATCAAATATGAATAGTATTTCTATGTTTGATATATATTCTTATATCTATCATTATAAAATTCAAATAAACTAATTACGTATGTAAAATTGTTTAATAAGTAATTTTAAGTAAACGTTTAGGTTTAGGTAAACTTTTAAAACTGAGGTGCGAATACGTACCTATGTATCTTATGAAAACATGTATAATAACTTTTTTGTTTCATAAGTTTTAATTTTTTTTCACAAAAATTTTTTTATTTAAAAATTTATATTTTACAATGTAAATCGGAACTCTGGGCGGAGGAGTCGGAGCAGTTGTATAAATACCGGAGGGAAGCTGTTAAAAATTTGCTCCAAAGCTATGATTAAAATAGATATTAAAACCTGGTTCGTATAGTGAATATAGTAATAATGCTCGATTTTTGAGTGTTTTAATTCTATGCTTGGATTCTTTAACAAAATCAACAGTTTGGTTGTAATCGAAATAGAATAGTAAAATACAATAGGCCAAATAATATAGTTTTGAGTACCAATAAACTAATAATGTATTTTGTCTGGCACAGTCGATCAGTGGCGTAGCCAGAAACTTGTCATGGGGGGGGGGGGGGTACTAAAGAAATGATATAATATTAATCAATGAAGATAATACTATAATTTGTATAAAAAATAAAGAGCAATAAAAATTATTTTTATAAAAATAAAAGTAAAATAACATATCTCATATTTCACATACGTATGTTTTTGGTAGTTCAGGTTCTTGGAAGGGGGGAGGGGGTTAACCCCCTAACTCCACTGCAGTTGATAGCGTATAGCGTTTGGTGTGATAGAATGCAACTGAGAAATTTTCAATGGCATCAAGCAAAATGCTATTGTTTGTAATGTATATTATCATCTTTGGAACTAATCATTTTTGCATTGTATTTTTCTTTCAAATTTGAACAAAATTTAAATTTTGCTATGGAATCTAGCTACTGATTTTATGCCAGTTGATTTAGTGATATTAAGTAAAACTAAACTCGTAGTACTGGGCGATCATTGTATCTAATAAATTAGTTTTTGTAACATATTTCTGTAGAAAACTATAAAATTTCTCTTAAGCATAATATGCTATATAACAGCAAAATTATAGCATAATCCTATACAATTTTAGCAGTTTATTATGCTATAATCGCAGATGAAATACTAACACAGATCACGTATTATTCGTATTTAAAGTATAAATTAGCATAATTTTACTTGGTGTTTTTGCATTAACAGTTTCTTTGCATATATTGTTACTTTCGTTTCGCGTCTTTGGCACACGATCTCGCATTACATCAGGATAGGCCTTGGTTTGCTCTGCGTTGCTCTGCTACAGAGTAAGCGAATCCGGTTGACTTTCGTAGCCTGGGTGCACTTTTGTCATGTGCATTTAAAGAGCATTTTCGCTTGTATTTGCATCTGGCGAAGTGGAGTTTATGATTCATCGACCTCGGCTAGTTTAGCTACAAAGAGAAGAATTTTGCAAACTTATATACACAGCCGCAGCTGGGCACAAATATATAGGCACGATAAACCGTCTTAAATTGATGATGGTTACTTTACCTTAGCGCGTTTGGTTTACACAAAGGAGACCATTAGACGTTGCATAAGGTTTAATGATAAATATTATGGTTTAGTTTCATAAAAATAGTTTATTTATGTTCGATGTAAAATAATTTAATGAATGTAAATCGTGGTAAGAGAGATTAGTATCTTTTTATGCTAACATTTTACTAATGTACGGAACATAAAATTAATTTATAGTGCTAGAATAAGTTTTTGTTTTGTTAAACTATGATTAGAATTTGTAATTTTAAATTTTGTACTTTCAATTTCACATTCATCTGTTCAATTTAATATCGAATATTTAAAATTAGGATAAAGGTTAAAGTTTTTGCATTCTTTGCGAATACAAAGTGAAATTACAAAGCTTGAAATTGGGAAGTCAAAGCATAAAGTCATACTTATGTTATTGTCAGATTAGAAATTGAAAACAAAAATTATAATTATATAGTTGTAAACAGCTTTTTACTTTTAAAAATTAATAAATTTCTAATAAATTACCAACTTCGGTTTGTTATTATTTAAGAATGAATTTTAAATTTAATATTATACAGCCTATTTGATCATGAAGTTAATATAGTTTATTAAAAAGAGTAATAAGACTAAAAACAATATACGAAGTACTTCTAGAGTAAAATTTTGATATTATTGTTAAGTATTTAGATATTCTTCTAATCAAAGAAGAATTATAAATAGGAATTTTATTGCAAATGTATGAACGGTTCACTCTTATATCATAATCATACAAAGTTTATGTGCCACTAATATAATTATTTAAATTTGAAATTTGATATTTTTTTCTTGTACGAAGTCAAAAATTTGCACTTTTTTACTGATGAAAAAGTATTTCTCGATTTCGATTAGACTTTGAAGAATTGTCAACATTTTGTATTTTCAAATTATTATTAAGCAAAATTAAGAGTAATTTTTATAATACTAAACTGTGGCTAATCACAGAAATTAAATTTGCGAGTTCGGAGTTGAACTGTATTAAAATAAAAAAAGCTCTAGCTTTAGCTCTATGTATATCATCATTAGGAAAAAATGTACAAATAACATAAATAATAATGAAACAAAACATAGAAGCAAATTACTAGGTAACAAAGTAATTAGATTAAAAAAATTATAAATTATTAATTAAGGAAGTCAATCTACTAGTAATATTGTTGGGTCTTGCAATTATTTTATTATTTTTGAAATTCACATCATGAAGATTTTCTAACGCATGTTGTTTCTTTTTTTCAACTTTATATTTTGCGTTTTTTGCTTTTTTTATTTCTTTGATATTTTATCAAAATATATTGCCTTTAAAATTTTAAAAATGCCAAAAATTTTGACAATATAGTTACAGCAAATTATATTTTACTTCTATTTACAGAATAAATACAATATTATTTTTGAAAGAAACTTTCTTTTAGGAATTGTAAATAAATTTATTTGATTTGTAAATGAACAATAATCAAATAAATCAGTCAAGGATTTATTTCTGTAATGAAATAAAAAGCAGGTTAAATAAATAATGTATAAAGTAATATAATATAATGGATACATATACTATATGGTCCTTTGAGCCGGAAAAGAAAATCTGTCTAGGTTTCACAATTTATTGAATTATTTATAATATTATTACGGATTTATTTCATAAGAAAGTGTTTTTATTTGTTCTGAATATGTAGTTGGCCTTGTTGATTAATTTATTTTTTAGCTTAATTCGAAAAATTGGAGAAATTTTTAAGTTTACATTTTTCTTCAATAAATTTTGCTAAGAAACGTACAATTTACAATTTTACTTATTCAATTAAAAAAAGTTACTAATTAATATGTTTTGAAAAGTTTGTTCTATAAAAAAAATCATGTATATTCAAGATTTTGAACTACTTATCTGGATAGGAATGTTTGGAGGAAACTATAATTTCAGGATAGTGAAAAGAGTTTATTCTTCACTTTTTTGGGTACATGGCGTGATTGTGTATTGTATATATGTATAAAATATTGTAGTTTGCAATAAATACAAATATAATCAATTTTTTCTATTTCTTTCAAATAAATAAACGCTATAGTTTATTTGAAACGAATAAGACATTTGAAATATTCTATACATCTTTTTAAATTATAATTTTATTGAAATACTAGACTAGGAAGTAGAAAAATAGATTGAAGTCTATTTTCTTTTTAAAGATACGTTTAAAATATTTATAAAGTGAGAGTGATTTTATTTGTCACGACCATGAGTTTTTGTTTTCAATTTTTTATTTTTATTGCAAAGTACATAATAACGATGGTGTAAAAAATATATGCAAAACTTATATAAATATGTTTGAACAGATTGTAATTTAACAAATGTATTCAGTTATTTTAAATATTAAATGTTATTATATAAAAATTAAAATATTTTGGAAATTATTATTTTCATATTGTTCATATTACTATTATTTACTATATTTTTAATTAAAAAGTATACAAAATATTTGAGTTTGAATTGATTTCATAGCATTAAATAAAATAAATGATTCAACATATAATAATAATCATAGTAAACAATACATAAATTGATAAGTCGATAGTTTGATAGTTTTATTATGCTAAAATAAAGTTTATGAATTTTTTTTTATAAATAATTTAATACTATTAGAGATAGTTAAAAAATTTAACAATAGTGTAATATATATATTCAGATTTTTTTCAGCAAATTTTGAAAAAAGTCTTATTTTGAAAAAAATCATTATTCCGCATTTTTCCATGTCATGCTTATTTTTGTGCACCTCATAGTTTTTGAGAAAAAAAAAATCTAGCGCCCAAACGGCACATGCTAGCAAATTAAAACTAAAACCAAATAATAGAACCTTTCATGCCCATTTAAAAAAATTATCGCTTACTTCATAACTCAAAAACAAAGGACAATTTTTAAGTGACGATTACAGTAAAATATGTCTCATTTAAGATAAAAATTGACGTGTTCGAGGATTTTTTTCAAAAACGTTTAATAAAAGATTTATTGCGATAGTTCCAGATATTACACTCGCTCTGTATATATATTAGGGTGGCCTTATAAAAAAAATTCCAGTAAGGCTAAAATCGATAATATTACATCGAAAAAACATCAGAAATAATGTTTTTAGCATGTTTTTAAGGAAGTAACACAACTGAAATTTTCGGAAAACAATGGCAAAACACGCGTTTTCTGAAAAATTCGGTTGTGTAGAGAAACCTGTTAAAACGTATTAAAAACATTATTTCTGATGTATTTTTGATGTAAAATTATTGATTATAGTCTTACTGGAAATTTATATATATATCCTAGTATATTATAAATTTTGATCGAGTTTTCAAAATATTTAAGTTTTCGTTATTTATCTAGTTTAATTTGTAAATCAGTTCTGCTTATATAAAATAATTATTTACTTTTATTTTACATAATTCTAATATAAATCGCATGTTTATTACTAAAATTTTGTTAATATCCGGATAAATTTGGCAAATTTATTTGATTTCTTCTATATCCTATTGCCAAATTATTCATTAGTCTGATTGATTTGCCAAATACATTAATATTTCTAACCTAAATTTTCGAAGATCGTATCGTTATTTCATAATATCCGGCTATATTCCCGATTGTTATCTATCATAAATGCAACAGAACTACGGCTGTTTCGTAAACTTTCATTTATTCTGTAATAATACAATTATGAATCATTAATTACATATTCGTATTACCTTATTTACGATTGTTGCTACTTATAAGAATTATATTATAGAGTAATCTTTATGGCCAATGATTATTTTGTAATTATCGATAAGTGTACATAATTTATTTGTATATATATATATATATATATATATATATATATATATATATATATATATATATATATATAGAACTTTCGGAATAAGAGATTTTTTATACAGAAAATACAATTGCACAATATTGCTTTTGTCTTACGATTAGTCGAGGGGAACAAGATGTAAATACATATAAACATATGTATGTATTGTATTGTATTGTATTGTACATAAGATGAAGACTTCATATCGGACCTGACAGAACTTAATGTTGACTGGAAGATTTAGAAAGCGTGAAAAACCGTCACAGTTTATTCATAGTTTATTCTATGCTATTTTATTGACAGTGACCACGAACATGTTTTTATTATAATTCGGAAATAAGTATTTTTGAAATATCAAATTATTTTTCTATATTTAAGGAAATATATATATATATATATATATATATATATATATATATATATATATAAATATTGTAATTTTACAAGTTTAAGAAGATCAAAAGATAAATTTAGAAACTAAATTAAAAATTACTTGGATATTAGAAAAGAAAAGATAAAAACATTAATAATAAATAATAGTTTCATTAAAAAGTGTGTTTTGTTATCAATAATTTTTTATAATATAGACGTATATTTAAAAAAATATCAGAAATATTAAAATAATGGGCCCCTTCAATAAATTTGTTTTAAAATGTATCAAATTTTAGTCGTTTTTTTTTTTTTATTTACCTCAGTCGCACCCCACCCTAGATATTTCTAGAGAAACAAAGTAATAGTAATTTTATATTTTTTAATAGATTTTACAAGCAAGACATAGGAATAGGATAAGTCAATACAATACAGAAAGTAAATTATAATATGAGTGCATAACTAGATAATTTTTTTACATCTTTTTAAATTTTTTTCAAATGAGTAATATGTTTAAGCTTATTTGGTAATTTATTATATATATATATACATGATTAAGTACTATTTATATTAAAATGATTAAATAACATCAAATAAAATCGACAAAATTGTTTATTTCTGTTATCATATTTTGACATTTCAATATTTTAATTTGCCGATTGCCGTGCCGCAGAAAAAATAGTTTTATGCCAAAAGAAATTACTCTACATTAAAATACTTTGTGAAAGAATTAAGCTTATAGTATCCGAGAAACTTAAAAAAAAGAAATTTTAGTTTTAGTATTTCAGGTGTAAAGTAGTGTATTTATAATTGTAAACTTAAAATAATTATTGTATTTTATTTCGTGCGTGTCAACAGAACCTTGTTTGAATTTGTGATACGTATTTATTTAACAATTTTAACGCGATTTAATGCTAAATCAGTGATTTAGATAGAAGTGTAATTTACAAGTTCGCAAATTTTTGTCAATTTTTTTATTACGAATATGTTAAAGGTTAATAATATACGAATGCAGAATTTATTTGCTGTTAATTTAAGTTTGTATTATTGCACATATGCAAAAAGACTAATTCTACATTTTCTTTGTAAATTATATATTTATATCTATAGAGAAAAGTATAAATTACATGCATGTTATTAAATTAATCATTACCTATTGGTATAATAATTGTTCGTGAATGAATAATAATTGTTTAGTTTAACAAATTAAAAGAAAATCGATTAGTTACGTTTTGTATTTTCACTTAATTGTTATTTCCTTTTTTTTTTTGACATTATCACATTATTAGGTTTGTTCCTGCCAACTATAGAACTACGGAACTAGTTTGCAATATGGTAAATTACAATTTTACATTTAGAATGCTTTGAAAAGTTGTAAACTGATTCCAAACTGCGGATAGATTGAAATAAACCTATTATGTAATTGAAAAATGTTTGTTTTGTGTTTCTGACGATAAAATGGGCTTAGCTTTGCTCACAAGTTTTTGTTTTTTATACAAACATATATTTTTACTGCAAGAATATGAGAATTTTTTTTTTTTTTTTAAATTTCGGAATTCACAATATGTGTACGGAGTCAGGCTATGTTTATCGTAAAATCAATGAGATAAAATTGTTCCTACAATAAGTAATATGTTGGATTTGGTTTTAAAAGGGGACCACTTTGAGCTAAAAATAAGCATAGTTTAGGAATTTTTTTCATGCAATAATGCAAATGTTTCGGTTTTTTTATATATTACTACAATATATTTGAAATACATATTCGAATTTTTATGGCAATTTTTTTTTCAAATTGTGACGTCATGCGTGAATTTGTCAGCTTTTGTCAAAAAACCTCTGACCAATTGTCTCATCTCCCTGGTAGTTTTGAAACATAATACAAAAGTTTCCTTAGAGTATCCTAAAACTAAAATAAAAAAATCTACCATGATATGCTATTTGAAAAAAATTGTTCTTTTTTTTCAGTGTGAAAAATTTACTTTTAAAACGTAAGAGTATCATTTTTAGAAAATTTATTTCTCTATAATTACGTCTAAAAGTGAAATAAATTCGATGGATACTTTCGGAGATCTCGGCGGGTTATGGTTAAAAAATATGGTTTCGAGAAAAACGCGTTTAAAGTTTGAAGTTAGTTTTTTTACTGCCCGATCTGTACGTTTTACCTACTCTGACACAACTCTGTATTGGTCGCTGTAACTTCGCAAAAAGTTAGAATTTCGGAAAACCGTTTTAACATTCATATAATCTTTCAGAAAATGCAAGAAATCAATTTTTTTTAAAAGTCAGGAAGGTGTCTCCCCTCCTTAAGAAAATAAAACGATTCTTTGTGTAAAAATTTCTTTGTAAAACATGACACTAATTTTATATATAAATTATACTTTACAATAGTGTTGGTGTTACTTTAATTTAGTGTGCTTTTAGTACTTGTAACTTTCAAATGTATTTTTGAACATTTTCTTCTAGTATAGTTTTAACACTATATATGTACTAAATGGAACATTGAATAGTGTCAATGATTTGCAATTTATTTTTAAAAAGTAAACCATATTTTTAAATTTTTTAATTAAATTTCAAATTTAAATTCTACTTAACACTTAATAGTGCGAGAGATTTAAACAGAAATTTAAGTTTAATATCAGAAAAGTCTGCAGAAATTCTATTACAGTGGCTAGCCACATTAATAAATACACAAGGTATGTAGAGACATCATTATATAATGAGAGTGAATCTAGCAGCCGATTCGTAGCAGCCGATTCGCGAGCGTACCACTGTAAACGTGGTGACTCACCGCTAGCGCTAATGCGCTATAGCAGTTGTATATTGTATTTAACATAAAACTCGTTATAATTATTAAAAATAATGTAAATACAGTGATAATATTAACAATTTTTAAAAATCAATCTAATAATATTAAATAAAAATAAATTTAAAGTAAAACGGAATACAAGAAAAGTTGCAATACATGTTATCACAAAAAATTAAAAAAAAAATATTTCTAAGAGGTGTCTCACTTTAATTTTTTTATAGTGGATATCTACCCTCTTATAGAACATTTTCACCATATCGTTGATATAGCAGCACCCGTACGAAACTCGGGATATCGAAAAGAATTCAAAGTTATAATATGCGAATTTTAAGAAAAAAATTCAAAAAAAATATTTCTAAGAGGTGTCTCACTTTAATTTTTTTACAGTGGATATCTACCCTCTTATAGAACATTTTCACCATATCGTTGATATAGCAGCACCCGTACGAAACTCGGGATATCGAAAAGAATTCAAAGTTGTAATATGCGAATTTTAAGAAAAAAATTCAAAAAAAATATTTCTAAGAGGTGTCTCACTTTAATTTTTTTACAGTGGATATCTACCCTCTTATAGAACATTTTCACCATATCGTTGATATAGCAGCACCCGTACGAAACTCGGGATATCGAAAAGAATTCAAAGTTGTAATATGCGAATTTTACGAAAAAAATTCAAAAAAAATATTTCTAAGAGGTGTCTCACTTTAATTTTTTTACAGTGGATATCTACCCTCTTATAGAACATTTTCACCATATCGTTGATATAGCAGCACCCGTACGAAACTCGGGATATCGAAAAGAATTCAAAGTTGTAATATGCGAATTTTACGAAAAAAATTCAAAAAAAATATTTCTAAGAGGTGTCTCACTTTAATTTTTTTACAGTGGATATCTACCCTCTTATAGAACATTTTCACCATATCGTTGATATAGCAGCACCCGTACGAAACTCGGGATATCGAAAAGAATTCAATGTTGTAATATGCTAATTTTACGAAAAAAATTCAAAAAAAATATTTCTAAGAGGTGTCTCACTTTAATTTTTTTACAGTGGATATCTACCCTCTTATAGAACATTTTCACCATATCGTTGATATAGCAGCACCCGTACGAAACTCGGGATATCGAAAAGAATTCAAAGTTATAATATGCGAATTTTACGAAAAAAATTCAAAAAAAATATTTCTAAGAGGTGTCTCACTTTAATTTTTTTACAGTGGATATCTACCCTCTTATAGAACATTTTCACCATATCGTTGATATAGCAGCACCCGTACGAAACTCGGGAAATCGAAAAGAATTCAAAGTTGTAATACAACGTAATAGAGAAAAAAATTCAAAAAAAATATTTCTAAGAGGTGTCTCACTTTAATTTTTTTATAGTGGATATCTACCCTCTTATAGAACATTTTCACCATATCGTTGATATAGCAGCACCCGTACGAAACTCGGGATATCGAAAAGAATTCAAAGTTGTAATATGCGAATACTAGGCAAAAAATTAAAAAAAAATATTTCTAAGAGGTGTCTCACTTTAATTTTTTTATAGTGGATATCTACCCTCTTATAGAACATTTTCACCATATCGTTGATATAGCAGCACCCGTACGAAACTCGGTAAATCGAAAAGATTTCAAAGTGGTAATATGCGAATATTAGGCAAAAAATTAAAAAAAAATATTTCTAAGAGGTGTCTCACTTTAATTTTTTTATAGTGGATATCTACCCTTTTATAGAACATTTTCACCATATTCGTGATATAGCAGCATCCGTACGAAACTCGGAATATCGAAAAGAATTCAAAGTTGTAATATGCGAATATTAGGAAAAAAATTCAAAAAATATATTTCTAAGAGGTGTACTTTAATTTTTTTATAGTGGATATCTACCTTCTTATAGAACATTGTCAATATATCCATGATATAGCAGGACCCGTACGAAACTCGGGAAATCGAAAAGAATTCAAATTTGTAATATAATGTAATAGAGAAAAAAATTCAAAAAAAATATTTCTAAAAGGTGTCTCACTTTAATTTTTTTATAGTGGATATCTACCCTCTTGTAGAACATTTTCACCATATCGTTGATATAGCAGCACCCGTACGAAACTCGGGATATCGAAAAGAATTCAAAGTTGTAATATGCGAATTTTACGAAAAAAATTCAAAAAAAATATTTCTAAGAGGTGTCTCACTTTAATTTTTTTACAGTGGATATCTACCCTCTTATAGAACATTTTCACCATATCGTTGATATAGCAGCACCCGTACGAAACTCGGGATATCGAAAAGAATTCAAAGTTGTAATATGCGAATTTTAAGAAAAAAATTCAAAAAAAATATTTCTAAGAGGTGCCTCACTTTAATTTTTTTACAGTGGATATCTACCCTCTTATAGAACATTTTCACCATATCGTTGATATAGCAGCGCCCGTACGAAACTCTGGAATCGTACGGGTCCTGCTATATCTACGATATGGTAAAAATGTTTTATATGAGGGTAGATATCCACTATAAAAAAATTAATATGAGACACCTCTTATTAAACTTTTTTTCCAATTTTTTCTTTATTATCCTATAATACAACTTTCAATTCTTTTCGATATACCAAGTTTCGTACGGGAGCTGCTATATCAGTGACATGGTGAAAATGTTCTATAGGAAGGTAGATATCCACTGTAAACAAATTAAAGTGAGACAACTTTTAGAAATTTTTTTTTTTGAATTTTTTTTCTAGTATTTCCATATTAAAACTTTAAATTTTTTTCGATTTCCCGATTTTCGTACGGGTGCTGCTATATCAACGATATGGTGAAAATGTTCTATAAGAGCGTAGATATCCACTGTAAAAAAATTAAAGTGAGACACCTTTTAGAAATATTTTTTTTGAATTTTTTTCTCTATTACATTATATTACAACTTTGAATTCTTTTCGATTTCCCGAGTTTCGTACGGGTCCTGCTATATCATGGATATATTGACAATGTTCTATAAGAAGGTAGATATCCACTATAAAAAAATTAAAGTGAGACACCTCTTAGAAATATATTTTTTGAATTTTTTTCCTAATATTCGCATATTACAACTTTGAATTCTTTTCGATATTCCGAGTTTCGTACGGATGCTGCTATATAACGAATATGGTGAAAATGTTCTATAAAAGGGTAGATATCCACTATAAAAAAATTAAAGTGAGACACCTCTTAGAAATATTTTTTTTCAATTTTTTGCCTAGTGTTCGCATATTACCACTTTGAAATCTTTTCGATTTACCGAGTTTTGTACGGGTGCTGCTATATCAACGATATGGTGAAAATGTTCTATAAGAGGGTAGATATCCACTATAAAAAAATTAAAGTGAGACACCTCTTAGAAATATTTTTTTTGAATTATTTTCGTAAAATTTGCGTATTACAACTTTGAATTCTTTTTGATATCCCGAGTTTCGTACGGGTGCTGCTATATCAACGATATGGTGAAAATGTTCTATAAGAGGGTAGATATCCACTGTAAAAAAATTAAAGTGAGACACCTCTTAGAAATATTTTTTTTGAATTTTTTTCGTAAAATTCGCATATTACAACTTTGAATTCTTTTCGATATCCCGAGTTTCGTACGGGTGCTGCTATATCAACGATATGGTGAAAATGTTCTATAAGAGGGTAGATATCCACTATAAAAAAATTAAAGTGAGACACCTCTTAAAAATATTTTTTTTGAATTTTTTTCGTAAAATTTGCATATTACAACTTTGAATTCTTTTCGATATCCCGAGTTTCGTACGGGTGCTGCTATATCAACGATATGGTGAAAATGTTTTATAAGAGGGTAGATATCCACTATAAAAAAATTAAAGTGAGACACCTCTTAGAAATATTTTTTTTGAATTATTTTCGTAAAATTTGCATATTACAACTTTGAATTCTTTTTGATATCCCGAGTTTCGTACGGGTGCTGCTATATCAACGATATGGTGAAAATGTTTTATAAGAGGGTAGATATCCACTATAAAAAAATTAAAGTGAGACACCTCTTAGAAATATTTTTTTTGAATTTTTTTCGTAAAATTTGCATATTACAACTTTGAATTCTTTTCGATATCCCGAGTTTCGTACGGGTGCTGCTATATCAACGATATGGTGAAAATGTTCTATAAGAGGGTAGATATCCACTATAAAAAAATTAAAGTGAGACACCTCTTAAAAATATTTTTTTTGAATTTTTTTCGTAAAATTTGCATATTACAACTTTGAATTCTTTTCGATATCCCGAGTTTCGTACGGGTGCTGCTATATCAACGATATGGTGAAAATGTTTTATAAGAGGGTAGATATCCACTATAAAAAAATTAAAGTGAGACACCTCTTAGAAATATTTTTTTTGAATTATTTTCGTAAAATTTGCATATTACAACTTTGAATTCTTTTTGATATCCCGAGTTTCGTACGGGTGCTGCTATATCAACGATATGGTGAAAATGTTTTATAAGAGGGTAGATATCCACTATAAAAAAATTAAAGTGAGACACCTCTTAGAAATATTTTTTTTGAATTTTTTTCGTAAAATTTGCATATTACAACTTTGAATTCTTTTCGATATCCCGAGTTTCGTACGGGTGCTGCTATATCAACGATATGGTGAAAATGTTCTATAAGAGGGTAGATATCCACTATAAAAAAATTAAAGTGAGACACCTCTTAAAAATATTTTTTTTGAATTTTTTTCGTAAAATTTGCATATTACAACTTTGAATTCTTTTCGATATCCCGAGTTTCGTACGGGTGCTGCTATATCAACGATATGGTGAAAATGTTTTATAAGAGGGTAGATATCCACTATAAAAAAATTAAAGTGAGACACCTCTTAGAAATATTTTTTTTGAATTATTTTCGTAAAATTTGCATATTACAACTTTGAATTCTTTTTGATATCCCGAGTTTCGTACGGGTGCTGCTATATCAACGATATGGTGAAAATGTTTTATAAGAGGGTAGATATCCACTATAAAAAAATTAAAGTGAGACACCTCTTAGAAATATTTTTTTTGAATTTTTTTCGTAAAATTTGCATATTACAACTTTGAATTCTTTTCGATATCCCGAGTTTCGTACGGGTGCTGCTATATCAACGATATGGTGAAAATGTTCTATAAGAGGGTAGATATCCACTATAAAAAAATTAAAGTGAGACACCTCTTAGAAATATTTTTTTTGAATTTTTTTCGTAAAATTTGCATATTACAACTTTGAATTCTTTTCGATATCCCGAGTTTCGTACGGGTGCTGCTATATCAACGATATGGTGAAAATGTTCTATAAGAGGGTAGATATCCACTATAAAAAAATTAAAGTGAGACACCTCTTAGAAATATTTTTTTTGAATTTTTTTCGTAAAATTTGCATATTACAACTTTGAATTCTTTTCGATATCCCGAGTTTCGTACGGGTGCTGCTATATCAACGATATGGTGAAAATGTTCTATAAGAGGGTAGATATCCACTATAAAAAAATTAAAGTGAGACACCTCTTAGAAATATTTTTTTTGAATTTTTTTCGTAAAATTTGCATATTACAACTTTGAATTCTTTTCGATATCCCGAGTTTCGTACGGGTGCTGCTATATCAACGATATGGTGAAAATGTTCTATAAGAGGGTAGATATCCACTATAAAAAAATTAAAGTGAGACACCTCTTAGAAATAATTTTTTTTATTTTTTTTCGTAAAATTCGCATATTATAACTTTGAATTCTTTTCGATATCCCGAGTTTCGTACGGGTGCTGCTATATCAACGATATGGTGAAAATGTTCTATAAGAGGGTAGATATCCACTATAAAAAAATTAAAGTGAGACACCTCTTAGAAATATTTTTTTTGAATTTTTTTCGTAAAATTAGCATATTACAACTTTGAATTCTTTTCGATATCCCGAGTTTCGTACGGGTGCTGCTATATCAACGATATGGTGAAAATGTTCTATAAGAGGGTAGATATCCACTGTAAAAAAATTAAAGTGAGACACCTCTTAGAAATATTTTTTTTGAATTTTTTTCGTAAAATTCGCATATTATAACTTTGAATTCTTTTCGATATCCCGAGTTTCGTACGGGTGCTGCTATATCAACGATATGGTGAAAATGTTCTATAAGAGGGTAGATATCCACTATAAAAAAATTAAAGTGAGACACCTCTTAGAAATATTTTTTTTGAATTTTTTTCGTAAAATTAGCATATTACAACTTTGAATTCTTTTCGATATCCCGAGTTTCGTACGGGTGCTGCTATATCAACGATATGGTGAAAATGTTCTATAAGAGGGTAGATATCCACTGTAAAAAAATTAAAGTGAGGCACCTCTTAGAAATATTTTTTTTGAATTTTTTTCGTAAAATTCGCATATTACAACTTTGAATTCTTTTCGATATCCCGAGTTTCGTACGGGTGCTGCTATATCAACGATATGGTGAAAATGTTCTATAAGAGGGTAGATATCCACTATAAAAGAATTAAAGTGAGACACCTCTTAGAAATATTTTTTTTTTAATTTTTTGTGATAACATGTATTGCAACTTTTCTTGTATTCCGTTTTACTTTAAATTTATTTTTATTTAATATTATTAGATTGATTTTTAAAAATTGTTAATATTATCACTGTATTTACATTATTTTTAATAATTATAACGAGTTTTATGTTAAATACAATATACAACTGCTATAGCGCTAGCGGTGAGTCACCACGTTTACAGTGGTACGCTCGCGAATCGGCTGCTACGAATCGGCTGCTAGATTCACTCTCATCATTATATACGTATATTAATATGCACTTGCAAACGCACTGTATAAATATGTATAATTGTGTCTGTAAATCGAACATATTGCATACCATACAGTACAATAAAACGTTATAAACTAACATGTGTTGAATGTTTTTATAGATCTTAACTGTTTAATTTCTATTATGATTAAGTTACTTTGCCTAATGGTAATAATCTAACTGCAAAATTTTTACTATGCGTATTATTTGCTTTAATCAAATACACATGAATAATTATTGTTAAATAGAATTGTCTGTTTTCTAAATATTAATAATAACAAATAATTGGTAATAGACGGAATCCAGTTTTTTATATATTTTTATTAATTAATAAGCCAACGTTTCGGCAATCACCATTGCCTTCTTAAGAGATAGGAGAGTTTTGTAGAAATTTGCGGATCACACGTTCGCTATAGATAATTTGCAAAAAAAATATATATTAATAATAATAAAATATTAACAATATTTATTAAAAATTATACAAAATAAAACAGGCCCCGTTTTAATTATGATTTAACTAATACTGTTTTTAAGACAATGCAACTATTATACAATAGGACCAGAACTAAACAACTGAATTAAAAGACACAAAAACTAATCTTATGGTACCAGCCAACATATTTTGTTACATTTAAAAAATATATACATATTGTATATGAAATAATATATGATATATAATGATATATGAATGATATATTTATTAAAAATAAATTTTATGGAAAAATCAAATTGATTTTTTTTTAAATAAAAGGCATTATTGTGTCCAATTCAACAAATGGTAAAAATCTATTGTAAAATTACTTAATGTTATCACTTTTGTTTTAGATTATTTTGCAGTTTTTAATTTGTCCTTGAATTAGTATGAAAAAAAAAATAGATAAAGAAATATTGCATTCAATAATTTTTCTTTAAAACTCTTTTAAAATTTTGCTTGATATACTGTTATACGAATATTATTTATTAAGAATATTACGGTATTAAAAATACAATATACACATATGAATATATATATATATATATATATATATATATATATATATATAATAATATATATATATATATATATATATATATATATATAATAATATATATATATATATATATATATATATATATATATACCGGGTGTCTACTTTTTTTTTGTTACATAGGGAATACAATGCTAAAATTTTCATTTGGTGATAAATTTTCCCCTAATTATTATAGAACAAAAGTACAAATACAAAAGTTGTTTAGAATTCAAAAATGCATCAAATGATGCCAAATTTATCAATATAGGATGTTCCGATCAAGAATTAGAAGCAAATTAAAATTTCCATTTTTGCGCTCTTTACATCAAAGTGCCATGGAAATTAAACAAATAATTTCATTTCTTCTGGAGTTTGAGTTTGACAGATCGTATTTATTTTATTGTTACGTTCTGTATTATTATTATTATTATTATTATTATTATTATTATTATTGAAAATAATGAATAAACTTAATGTAAATGAAAAGCTATTAAGTATAAAAAGTATTAAGTATTTATTATTTATTACAATGAAAGGGTATTTTACTCGGCTGTACACTACGTACTAGCTGTGGTTTTAAATTGTGAAAGTCTCCATTATAATTTTAAGTAATTGTTTAATTTATTTATTAACTTCAAGTTATAAAAACAATACATTTGAATTAGATGACTGGCATTATGCCTAATATATTTATTATAATAATTTAAACTTATCCCTGAGGATGCTGTAAGTTGTGCAGTGAAACGTCGGATAAGAGTTTAATAAATAGTAAATAGCTGAACTCCGTAAAACTTTCTTTATTTATTACAATATTCAATATACCTATAAAACAGAAAAATTCATGAATACAAGATATAGGAGAACAAAAACGAAACTAACAATTTAAATTAAATGTTCAAATAAATCGCCATTAACTGCCAAACAATAACCTAATCTGTTATAAAATTCGTGACGTACAGAGCTTAATTGTGTTTGTGTTATATTATTGCACTCTTCAACAATGGCATTTTTCAAATCAACAAGATTTTTGATATGTCGTTTATAAATTTTCTCCTTCAAATATGGCCATAAAAAGAAATCGCACGGTGCTAAATCGGGCGATCTAGCTGGCCAATTAATTGGACCACCTCTACCAATCCATGAATTTGGAAAACATTGATCCAAATATAATTTAATGTTGCAGCTGTAATGTGCCGGACATCCGTCTTGTTGATACCAGACAACATTATCTTGAGTTGCACACTCTTCTAACTGCGGACCAATATGATTTTGCAACATATCCAAATATTTTTCGTTGTTTAAATTATTTTCAATAAAAAATGGCCCAATTATACACCTGCCAAAAATTCCAGCCCATACATTAACTTTTTCTGGATATTGGGTACGTGTTGCTACCATTAAATGAGGATTTGTTTGGCTCCATATTCTAAAGTTTTTTGTATTAGGTTCGCCGTGTAAAGTAAACGTAGACTCGTCAGTAAAACAAATAGATTTCAAGAAGTTTCTGTCTAAATTGGATTTTTCCATAATAATGTTACTAAATTCGCTTCTAGCCATTTTATCCGCTTCAAATATCTCTTGGTGCGTGGAATATTTATAAGAATGATATTTTTCATTTTTTAGTACCTTATGTATTGTTGAAGGATGCAAATTTAATTCAGCACCAAGTTGACGCACACTAACATTTGGGTTCTCTTCGAATTGTTTAATTATCCTACGAATAGTCATAGCGGAAGGTATGGGACGGTTTTCAAAGAAAGCGCTGAATAAATCTCTTACTCGTCGTATCGAATTTCCAGTAAAATACCATTTTACGCACTGAACTTTTTCATTTACCTTAAGTTTATTCATTATTTTCAATAATAATGATAATAATACAGAACGTAACAATAAAATAAATACGATCTGTCAAACTCAAACTCCAGAAGAAATGAAATTATTTGTTTAATTTCCATGGCACTTTGATGTAAAGAGCGCAAAAATGGAAATTTTAATTTGCTTCTAATTCTTGATCGGAACATCCTATATTGATAAATTTGGCATCATTTGATGCATTTTTGAATTCTAAACAACTTTTGTATTTGTACTTTTGTTCTATAATAATTAGGGGAAAATTTATCACCAAATGAAAATTTTAGCATTGTATTCCCTATGTAACAAAAAAAAAGTAGACACCCGGTATATATATATATATATATATATATAAATATAATAAGGCCAGCAAATATATGAACGTCTCA
This sequence comes from Clivina fossor, assembly GCA_963966155.1. Taxonomy (NCBI): domain Eukaryota; kingdom Metazoa; phylum Arthropoda; class Insecta; order Coleoptera; family Carabidae; genus Clivina; species Clivina fossor. Next base: position 3,442,765 of record OZ014553.1, on the reverse strand, counting down.
AATTTTTGAATATGTTGGAAAAAATTATTTATTTTAAAATTATCATATGAAAGAATCTAAAGTTTGCTGAAAATTTTGGAATCAAATTTGTTATCGCTTTATCTTAATCAGTATTAATTACAATTATATTATTAAATACAGTAAAAGCTTTTTTATTCGGCACGCGTGAGATTGGTACGGTTCGGAATAACAAAATTTTTCACGTAAAAGACTACACGTTTAAATTGGATAAAAATATTTGATCTATGAAAAAACATATGATCTACCGAATAGTACCTATGAAAATAATAGTTTACCTATGTATTAAATAATTAATCTATGGTTTTAATTTTTGACCTATAGAATTAATTATTGTTCAATAGAAATATTTATCGACCTATGAAAATAATTATCAACCTATGGAAATAATCAAATACCTACTGATATAATTATCGATCTATAAAATTTGATCTATAAAATTAAGAAAGTGGCTATTTATACATACGGTATGTATATGCAATTGGCTATTTATACATACAGTATTTTTACGTAATTGACTATTTAGGGTAAGTTAGGTTAGTAGGTTGGTTTAGGTTTTTTTTTTTACTATAGATCATTTTTTAATTATTGTAGGTAAAAATATAAAATTTCATAGGTAATATTTGAATTATTAACAGATCATAAAATTAGCATCCGTTTAAATTCAATAAAACGCAAACGCAAAGATATATTTTGTATCTAATGAAATTAAAATTTAATTTATAGGGTTTATCAACTAAAATAAATTATATAATAAAAATAATATATAGTATATTTTTTTTGTTTTTTCTTAAATGACGAATATCAGTGTTTTATAATAGTCATATTTACATTGTAAAAAATAAATGTAAGGTTACGTTGATAATTATAGTAATTTTACTGAATTTTTTATTGTAATTTTAGAATTTTTTTGATAAATTTACAATAATTTAAAAAATACAGTAAAATTGCTATAATTATCAATGCAAATTTACATGATTTATTTTGCAGTGTACGTAATAAAAAGATTTTAATCATTCCATTGTATGAACTAAGAAAAATCAAGTTCGAAATGCATACATATACGTCTAACGCATTGCGCACAACTATGTTGTCTACAAACTTATGCTGATTAGTGCTATATTACTTATTGTTTTTTAACGTTTATATGCGTGTTTTTTTCTAATTCGTTTTGGGTGGATTAATTATTTAAGATTGTATCATAATAGCAAATATTTTTTCGTAAAATATAGTAAAATATAAGAGGTAGCTTCATATTATTTAAATAATTAGAACTATTAGTAAATATCAACATGCTTATACGAATTTGACTATATATATCATGATATTTTTCTGGAATTGAACTATTTTGAAAAGTGACGGTCTTTAGAGCGTGCCGCTTAATACAATTCCGGATAGAACAGTTTTTACTGTATATGGATTATAATAATTTTAAATTAAAGACATCATTTAAATAACAAAAAAATATATTGGAAAAATTTGTTTTATATCCTCATTTTTTCAGTGTCGCTTTAATTTTGTAAAATTTTTATATTAATCAAATTTATGTAATGTTATATTTTTAATTAGCTTAATTATGAAAATAATTTATAAAACTGTTTCCGTTTTTATTTGATTTCCTCTTGCAACAATAACAATATTTTTATATATGAATATTAGTAAAAACGGACGGTTGTTCCGTATTATAACGACAGATACAATAATAAACATATTGCAATAATTTAGATTGTTGAAACTTTTGTGTTTCTCTATGTGTATTTTTACACATATGATGTATATAATAAGTGCAATTATGAAATAGTCATTAACATGTTTGTAAGGCATGGCGTTGAAGATGTCCGGAAATTTGGCGGCTACACATACAAGGAAATTTCAAAAATTGCGCATTAAAATATAATTAATATTGTACATAATTTCGTTTTCTTTGTTTAGAAGAATATTAGTTTCCTAATTCAGTTTTGTTCTATAGAATAAATTTCTATATAAATTGAAATATTTAATATTTTATTATTTAAATCTAAAGTATTCGGTTTTGTTCGGGTGTTATAAGATTTGGCTTTCAAATTCAAATCTATATAAATATATTTTTTTTCAATTTTCAGTTAATATGTAGTTGATATTTCAGTTTTAAATTTTTACAGCTATAGTGCAGCAATAATAAAAATGTAACAACATTTTATTATTATATACAGTCGATTCCGCTTAATTGGGACACATCGGGACTAGGGCATTTTGTCCCAATTAAGCGGCTGTCCCAATTAACCGAATTTTACATAAAATTAAGCAATCCATATTTTTCTTTTAATAATTTTATTTTATAAATTCTTGGAAAAAACTATAAACTACATATAACCAAAAAAATATAAACTTTTAAGAAAAAATAATAATAAATTCCAAAATAAAATAATAAATAACGAACCTTCCACGCGCGAGGTGTAGTGGTAACTGAATCATAACTGAATACGTAACGATTGAGACAGCAGGGTAGACTCTCACAGCTTTAATGACCGGTGCCGCGCCACGCCGACGTAAACATTAATCTTTGAGCGCGCGTGGGTCCGTAATTCATACGTGAATGAATGTGTTGGGAAAAAAGTTCACAGCGCGCGATACTAATGTAATTAATTGATACATATTTGCTAGTTTTTTAAATATAATTTTCCATGTTGTGAATCAAAAAGATATGAAGCGTATCATATTAAATTTTTTGTAAATATTTTTTCTTGTGAATACATATTTGTAACATAATATATACTGTGATCTTAAATTTACTGTCCCAATTAAGCGGAATGTTGTCCCAATTAAACATGTAAATTTACTGTTGGTTCCTTGGTTTGGTTTCTGTTCTTTGAGATTTGGCCCAAATAAGCGGCTGTCCCAATTAAGCGGTGTCCCAATTAAGCGGAATCGACTGTATTTTTTGTTAAGATATGTCAAAAATCATATATAATTGACTAAAAATGTATCCTCAAAATGAATGACAATATTTCATTGGGTAATTTTAAAATTATTTCAAGGATAAAGTTATTCCAAAATTTGGAAATATTGGATCTTAGACAAACAAGCAAATGATGAAATAAAAGAACTGGTCCATACGTTTAATAATTAGTTAAATTTTTGCATATTTTTTGTAATGGAATCTGAAATTTCAAAGTGTTAAACGTGAAAATGGAAAGAAAAGTAAATAAATAATAGAAAAACAGATTTAATCCTGAGTAGTCGCTTTATTGTAAATAAAAAGTATCAGATAGACGACACGACTTTATTTTTATAATATTATAGATTAGTAATTTATCAAATATTATATAATATTTTTATTAACCTATAACATATATTGGAATAATAGCAAAAAACATGTACAATTTTCATGGCATTGCCGATTTTCGATTATTTTTTTTAAAATACTTTCCTGTTTTTCTTTTGTAAAAAATATTTGTTAAAGTTAACTTAAACCAAAAATTTGAGATTTTGTTATTATTATTTTGTAACTTATTATGTTCCAACACATCACAAAATTTGAAGATTTTTTAAAAAATTTTTTACAAAGTAGATGAGACTGCTATACTCATAAAACAACTTTTAGTTAGGTATAACTGATTGTCAAACTGATTTTGCAAAGTATAACATAGCAACTATTTTACGAAATACTATATAATGTTTGATTTAACGATTTGTTATATTTAACGAATACGGAGGTAAATGAATATATATAAAATATTTTTCATTCATATTAATCCACTTATTCATTGGACATTCACGCAAACATTAACCTATATTATAATTTTAGCAGCAATAGTCTGTCTGATATTTAATATACACCATTAATTAACTGATTACGTAGATTCTAATAGTTTTTAATTATAGTTACATGTATAATTTATTTAACCTGAATTTGATGTAATAAAAATCATCTTGTTATTTATTATAATAAGCACGTTTTTATCATATTGCGTTTGTTTCAAAACTAAATATTGTAATTTCGTTATCATTATCTTATATAAATATTTGAATAGTTTCGGCTTTTACTTACTGCTAGCGAAATATGTATTCTAATTAAATACAGTAAAAATTCAATTAGAATATAAAAAATTTGAATTATTTGAAATGCATAATTCGAATTTAATTATGAATGTTTATGTGGATGTTATTTAAGTTTGCGTAATTTTTCTGGTAAATAGAAAATTTTCCGTATTTAATTAGTTAGAAATGTAGTAAAATTAAAATGTAAATTGCTTGATTACTTCAAATGTTACTTATTATTCATATTTTCTATTTATTTATCTAAATATTTGAATAGAACTTATTTCTATCAACCAACTGTTTATTTGATAAAGAACTTGTATTTCTACATTTTAATATATTCACAAACAATATTTATATTTGAAATTGATTCATTCAACAAGCAATTATATACTTGTTATTTTTACTTTCTTGTATGTTCTACAATTACAATTAATGGAATTCAGTAGAACCCCGATTATCTGGATTTTTCGATTATCCGGATTATACAAGAAAAACATGATACGTAATGGACTGGCTATTTTGTAAAAAAATAGTTAATATTAACTACAAGTTAATGTCGCCGATCATGAAATTTAGCTTAAATCTTTAAATTTAAAGAACTTTAAATAAATTTAAATTCCTTTAAATTTAAATTCATGCATTCATGCATGTTCAGAATTGCTCTATTTAAATTTATTTAAGTCGCCAAGTTAAAGTCTGATTTAAGTTATAGATCTTTAAATTTAAATGTTTGATCAGAATGGCAGCATAAAATGAAAATTCCAGAATTTATTAAAATGTTTATGTTGCGTAAGATATTTGTTGTTCCAATACTATGAAAATCCTAGAATATTTGTTTTAGCGTCTCGTTAATTTTAACAGTAATGTTACAGAATAGGTCCGAGAGTTAGCTGTCACAGAGTATGAAATTAATTTGGCTACAGATTTAATACTTTATTATATATGATAGATAGTGTCATATTATATGTAAAGTATGCTATTGTAGCTACTATAAGTTAGAAAATAATCAGTTTCGACGATTCTGTCAAGACATTTTGAGACTTCTATATCTCGAATTCCAAGGAGCGCAGGGAAATAAAATAATTTTGCTAATAAATTTATGGATCTCCATAGACGTTCCTTGCATTTCGGTAGTGTAGCGCAACAGCAGGTTTTTATTAGTTGGCGTATATAAAGTTAGAAACTTTAGTACCATTTTTAATAGCACTATCTATCTATAAAATGGTCTTGATTTCATCTCGTTATCTCTTTCAGTTTACAAAATATAGCCACTGTCAGTCGAATATTTATAGGCTTTTAGTTCATAAAATAATAATTTTTAGTCAAAATGCACAAGTTTAAAAAAATTTACAATTTAAAGTTTCTTATTAATTGGTATCGATAAAGCGCTTTTTAAACCTATCTTGAGGGTCGTTTTATTCTCACATAATGAGTAAATAATATATTTTAGCGATCTCTTTACGTTTTTGCGCTTAAAAATCTAAGTTAAGTTTAAATTTCTCAATAAATATTAGTAAAAAAAAAGTTAATTAACATCTCTACTTGAATGTAAGAAATAAAATACTTAAGAAATAGCATATATCAATCAATATAATGTACCCTGATGGTAAAAATAGATGTTATTTTATTCTCTGATTAGTTATACTAGGAATAATACTCTTCTGTTAACATTGATGAATTAACTTAACCTGAATTTATTTGCAAGTTAACGTCTGTTTATTATTACCACGGATAGAATATTTAAATTTCAGTTTAATTTTTGTATTTGAGAAGAGCTTTATTTCTTTGATAAGGATTCAGGATTGAATCGTAATTGGATATTCAGAATTTATTGTGATAGATTCGGTGTCACAATGAAAAATATATGAAACTTATCGGTTTTCATTTTAATTCTCAGAGGAATACAATATTAAAGAGAGAAATACAATTTGGAATCATGTTTCGGTTAAATAAAATGTCGAAAATAATAAACGAACATAAATTTTCCGTACTAAAAATAGAAATGTCGCAGTTTCGTTTCTTTTGACCTCCATTTATAAGAATTTTGAAACTAAATTCCATTTTGGCGATTTTGTGTATTAGTCATACTAAATTTTGCAAAAAACAGTCAATGAATATAATCTTAAATTTATTTTTATAGATTTTTTCTTTATTAATGCCAAATGTTGTTTATGTGTATGTTTTTTATTTTTTAACATAGTCGTATTAAAAGTAACAATTATTTATTGTTATTGAAATAATTAAAAAAAATTAATACTAAAATTGTGATTTGACTTGTTCTATAAAGAACACTTAAAAATAAGTATTATATTTTGTTATGTTACTATTATATGTTCACTGGCGACTGAATTATTTCAAATTAGTTTTTTTAGAGTTAAGATATAATTAAATTAAAAATTGAAAACATAAACTTACCAAACTTTACCAAAATTAAATTAAAAAATTAAAAATTGAAAACATAAACTTACCAAACTTCACCAAAATCCTTAGATTTGCAAACAAATAAATATGCAAAAATTGCTCTTTAATAGTATAGGTTTTAAATTTAAGATTTTATTGTAAAATAGTATATATTGATATTAGATTTGAAAGAAGCAAATTTTATGAACAATTTATTATCAAAAAATTGCAGTTATAGATTATTTTTTTATATTTTGTACTTGTTTTTTGGGCGGACAATCAGTTTCAGGTTTGCATTTTGTTAAATTTTTACCACACGGAATTTCCGTTTTGTCACATTCTTTCTTCTTTATTTTTAGTGTATCAAGTTGTGCGATTTTATTCAACATTAGTTGTTGTTTCATTCGCAAGATAAGATACTGCGGTAATTCAGCCATTTTGTAGTCCAAATAACATTGTTTTGATGCCATTATATCTTCAGAATTTGGTTCGGGATGTGTATGTACTTTATCCTCTTGGTCTTTTTTCTTCGTCCTGCGTTTGCCTTTTTTCTTAATTGGTTTCTTGCAGCAGGAATATTGTGTTAGTACATCGCACGATGTAGGAAATTTTCGTGAGGGTAGCATACGGGGTGGAACTTCATATTTTTTATATAGGGGATGTAGTTTTCGTTCGTGTAGATCAATTAAACGTTGTCCCACTGTGGTATAACGTGGCATTGGATTACACATATCTTCTTTAAATGCTGCTGTTTTATCTCGTTCGATTTTTTGAATAAGTATTTCTTCTTTGGTTGGAGGCTATTAACAAATACATTTTTATTATAGTAATTTTTATTTCGGAATTTATAAATTATAAGATTTATACATAAATACGTATACGTGTATTACAATGCTTGTAAATGTCTTTAGTAATGTAAATGTATCTTATTTTTATAATTTATTGTTTAGTACAAACAATGATATGGAGCAAATTACGTAAATTATATTTTAATATATGTATTTTGAGGTTAGGAAATAAACTGGTAGTCAGTTTTTCTTACACATTGAAATGAGATTGTTTAGAGCAGCAGTGCTTAATTTTTTTTAGTGATCGGCCATTGAATCTTAAAATATGTTTTTGCATCTCATGAAAAATGTGTTTAGATTTTTTTTAGGAAGTTACGTTACAGCTTTGGTTTTTATATTACAAATCTAGAAGTTAAAAATTTATTACCATTTTTGCACCTCTAGAAATACTTTGTAGCAGTCCTTATTAAGAATTGCTGATTTAAAGCTATATTTACATATTTTTATGTTTATGTATATTACTGATAACATTAAAATTTATTAGAATTTATTTGCACTCTACAATACTTCTTACTTTTTCATCAATATTATATATGTTTATCATATTATATTTATTTTAATTAACTACTGTTACATACATGAGGTTCATGCATGTTAGGACATTTGAATACATATGCAGATCCTGAAGACTTGCAAACATCGCAATGCGGAAATTTTTGTCGCATTTCTTCAACAAATTTCGGTATCTCTTCAAAGTCACGTTTACATTGTGCAAGGAATCGACACGATTCCATTGGCGGTTTTTTCTTCTTTTTCTTCTTTCCAAAAATATTTTTCCATAATGATGGTTCAGGTTCTTTTTCCTTTTTTGTTTTCTTTTTACATTCTTTCGCTTCACCACAATCGTAATGGAATTTAGCACAATTTATATCAAACGGTTTACTAAAAGAAAATTTTGATACATCAACTCGTTCAACAGACAAACTTTTTTTGTTTGCAATGTTTTATATGTACATCTTAGATATAATATACAAAACATTACATGTGGACAATAGAACCATGTGTTTTATGTAACTTTTTTTTATGAAAACTAAATGAAGATGGTAGGTGTATTCGTAAAACTGTATGAAATTGTATCGTTTTTACAAAATGTTCATGCTTATAAAATTTATTACTTAACTCATTCGTAAAGGGAAAATAAAATTAAACACGGCTAAACTTTATGGTTATGTAATCGATTTTCTTCAAACTTTATATACCGTTAATTTTGCACATTTTATAAATATAAATCGCAAAATTTTAATGCGAAAGTAATATTTACATGTTAAAACTTATTTTGAAAACTCGTTTTAACATAAGTTATACGTAAGATGAATTGGTTGTATTTGAGATATATGGTGGCGCTCATTGCAGGATAGGTAAGGTAAATAGTTTAATTTGTTAATGTTTAGTAAAATTAAAGCAACTTGTATAATAGCATCTTCTAGTAGTTATGTAAACATAGAAAAATATGGCAGCAGTTTTTCATTCAACATGTTGAAAACGGATTTGCAAAATCAGTTTTAGCATTGTAAATATCATTTCCGCATTAAAATTTTTTAATTTATATTCATAAAATGTGCAAAATTAATGATTTGTAAAGTTTTAAGAAAATCAATTACATTACCGCAAAATAAACAATTTCATAAAATTGATTTGGTTGACAATTCACTAACAATCATTTTTTTGTTTTGCTTCTTAATTGAATTTATATAAATTTATTAAACGTTTTCGTGTATGTGGAAGGTGAAGTCCAAGAAATATTATGACAGAAATAAGACGATAAGTCTGCGAAATTGTTGTTGAAAAATATGAATCTAATAACAAAACTTTATCCATCTTGTACTTAGGTTATGTTGAAAATGAGTGAAAATGAAATCGTGTAGTTTGTAACGTCTTTACAATCATTAAAACTGTGCACTCACAAAAATATTTTAATTTTTATATATCTATAGATAAATATACTTACACTGTAACCAGTGTTGATAAAACATTTATAGGAACGCCAAATGATTTACTTAATAAATGAGATACTGTTTTAGAAGATATCTGTAAGGTCATAACTAAAAATTATGAATGAACGAATGTTCTTGATATAAATTTAACGCATAATTAATTGAATACTAAAAATTTTGATTACTTGTCAGCCGAAAGTAATTTGACGTAGACATATGAATGTTTTTTGTTTTAATTTTTATTTATGACTTTGAATTAGTAAGCCATGCCAAAAATTATAAATCTACATACAGTACATTACGCTAGGAGATTATGTCAAAAAATATACTTGTTGGTGTTATCAAAAGGAATCTACACCTACATTAAATTAACACTAACATATTTTTTTTACACGAAAACGTTTACCCAAAGTATATAGTGTTATTTTTTACCACAAAATCTATGAGATGTGCATTGTGCAAGATTGAAAAAAAAAGTTCATTTTGGTTTAAATTTTAGAAACTTCATTTACTGCATTTATACAGAATTTTGAATTGATTTTGTTAATGTTAAAATTTAATTATCTCCTATAATTATTTTTAATTTTTAAAATAATTTTGCATAATTGAAAAAGTGCTTTTATAATTAATTTCAAAATAACTTTTTGCTTCTGTTTTTCATCACAAGTAAATAGTTTTTCTATTTTTAATCATTGTTATTATATTTGGTATTATAAAATTTCTATAAACTATTATAAAGTGTTTAATAAATGATTTTAAGTAAACGTCAAAAGTACTTTTGGCAAAAATTACTTTTAGAAATGAGGTGAGAATACGGGCCTTTGTTTTTTATGTAAGGTGGAGTGGGGTAAGTGCGTAAACGGGGCAAGTGCATTAATTGGCTATATTTATTATAATATGAGATAAATTTGTCTAGCTAGTATGTAGTAATGTACTACAAGTTAATATGTACTATATCTCATAGATAACGCGCAAGAATGAACGTGATTTCCTTAATTATATCAATCAGTGTAAACAGTCACGTTTGAACTACCAAGCAAGATTGACGGCTCCGTAAACGAACAATAGTTTCTTACGATAATTTTATATTTTTTGTTGTTATATTAGGTAAATATAAATAATATCGATGTAATTTTACATTAAATAAACAGTTTCATTTGTTTCTTGTTTTAATTTATTGAAAAAACACTAATCTGATCTTGCCCCGTAAATATTATAACTTGGGGCATGTGCAGACCAACACGGTGGGGTAACTGCGTATTAGGTTATCATATCTACGTGGATTGTATTTTATACGGCTTAATACGGCGTGATATGCTACGCCGTACTTAACGTGTTAAAAATTGGATAACTATAGAACTAAACAATATATTTTAATGCAGTAAAAAGCATTTTATAGCAGGTTTCTTAATAATTCTGCTCCTGTCTCATTGCACATAAAACAAAGTTTCAAAGCATTTTTAACTCTCACTTACGCTCTTGCCCCATTTTAGGGGAAAGTGCAGAGTAGTTAACATTTTAAACAATTTTCTATCAAAATGAAAATTTACAAGGAAAATTAGGGTTCTAGTTAATATTAATTAAATAGTAATGATTGTGTAAAGCGTTCGATATCAACAGTGTTAAGTATTTACATATCGGATTAAAAATACATAGGTTTAAAGTCCAACTATGCAAAAACTACTCTGCACTTACCAAACTCCACCTTATACATATATTACACGCTTTTATTTAAGTTCATTTGTTATTAGTTTGTTAGGGTTAAATCTTGTAATCCAACTCGTACGTAATTTAGATGATACAATGTAGACAGACAATAATACGAAAAAAAAAACCTGTTGTTTATTAATAATTTGAATTTATTTATAAAACATTTCAAATTGTCAAATGACTAATTTTAATGAAATTCTATTGATAATACTTTAAAATAACATGATATTAATAAAAGATAACATAGTTGACAAATATAATCTTATTCATTATGTTTATAGATATTTTCTAAATTCATTATAAATATTTTATTTAAAAATAAGCTTTATGGCTCTATTCTAATTACATATATAAGAGTTGTAGTGTTAAAGAATGTTTTGTCTTTTTCTAGTATATGGAATTCTTTTTTTTTTAATAGAAAAAAGCCTAAATATCGTGTAATGCCAGTAATTTAATTATTACATAAACTCAATAAACAAACATATTTAAAAATTAGCATAAAATTTCGTAAATTTTACAATAAAATGTTTTTGCTTTCTATAAAAAAAAATATAAGTTCTACAATAACAGAATTGTATAGGATTTACAAAAGTTATAAAACAAATCTAAAATTGTTTTAATAATAATAATAAAAGATTTCACTATACTTGATTTTCCACTTTATTTATTTAATTGTAACATATGTTTCGACTTTTCAGTCATCATCAGACGTGTACAGATTTTTAAAAATTACAAGTATTTATACATTATTATGTACCGTTATATATTAAGTAGAGGTGACCAGCTTACTTCTAGTTGGTCATTTACAATATATTTCCCAGAATTTACTGCTTTTCTAATCTCTAAATTTTCCAGAAGGTTCATTCTAAATCCTTTTTCTGCTAAATGTATAATTTCAAATTCTCCATTAAAATTATGATTATTTTTAATACAATGTTCAGAAAAACCCGTCGTGCAATTTTGTTTATCAATAGCATTAATATGTTCCTTAATTCTAGATTTAAAACTGCGGCCGCTTTGTCCAATATAAATAGCATCACAATTACTGCATTTAATTTTATAAACACCATTAAGATCTGATTTTATGGGTTTTTCTTTGTTATTTGAAAGTAACGTTCCTAGTTTATATTTATTTGTAATAGTTGTTTTAATATTATTATGATTTTTTATTTTCTTAGCTATATTATTAGTTATGTTCGGTATAAAATTTAAATAATGCCACTTGGATGTAGTATCAACCGTTCTGGAATTACAATAAATTTTTTCACATATTACAACCTTCTTTTTATTTTTAATAATATTATCAATATTATAATATTATTATTATAATATTATAATATTAAAAATAAAAAGAAGGTTGTAATATGTGAAAAAATTTATTGTAATTCCAGAACGGTTGATACTACATCCAAGTGGCATTATTTAAATTTTATACCGAACATAACTAATAATATAGCTAAGAAAATAAAAAATCATAATAATATTAAAACAACTATTACAAATAAATATAAACTAGGAACGTTACTTTCAAATAACAAAGAAAAACCCATAAAATCAGATCTTAATGGTGTTTATAAAATTAAATGCAGTAATTGTGATGCTATTTATATTGGACAAAGCGGCCGCAGTTTTAAATCTAGAATTAAGGAACATATTAATGCTATTGATAAACAAAATTGCACGACGGGTTTTTCTGAACATTGTATTAAAAATAATCATAATTTTAATGGAGAATTTGAAATTATACATTTAGCAGAAAAAGGATTTAGAATGAACCTTCTGGAAAATTTAGAGATTAGAAAAGCAGTAAATTCTGGGAAATATATTGTAAATGACCAACTAGAAGTAAGCTGGTCACCTCTACTTAATATATAACGGTACATAATAATGTATAAATACTTGTAATTTTTAAAAATCTGTACACGTCTGATGATGACTGAAAAGTCGAAACATATGTTACAATTAAATAAATAAAGTGGAAAATCAAGTATAGTGAAATCTTTTATTATTATTATTAAAATGAAATTCCATCAAGAACCGACTACACACTCTCTTTTAATTATTAAAATTGTTTTATTTTAGCACTGTAGAACTTAAATAATATTAATACGTGCGACAAACCAGAATTACTCTCATTTTCCAGTGAAAGTTACGAAACGGGCATTTTGCTAATAATTTATATTAGAAAAGAATAAATTTATTCAATATTCTAGAATAATTCTAGTGTTATAAATTCTTGTGAACATATTTGTACAAATAACTGATGTTATATCTAATAAATATTAATCGTAAGTATACATTTTCGTATGAGGAATAAAAATATATATTAAAGAATTATGTATTTTTTAAATTTCTTGAATATTTTTATAGTGGAAAGTTAGTATCATAAAATTGATAAGTAGTTTATAAATGATATCTTAATGTATTATTACGACAATTACACTTTGAATTATTTATATAAGGGAAAATATTTGTTGCCATAAACATGTTTTATATCTATAAATATTTTTAAAATATATGTGTTAAATTCTACTGTTGAATTGAAGAAATATCATGTAATATTTTATATTTTTTATGTTCAAGCTTGTATTAATTTCGGTTATAAATTAGTTTTAAGACAATGAAATTATCTTAAAATAATAAATATCAGTCAAAACTACTATGGCTAATTAAGAAAATACATATGCAGAGATAAAAATAATGTATTAAATTTCATGATTTTGATTAATGTTTACATCTTTACCTTACATAGTCATCTCTTTGTTAAAAATTTATTTTAGTGATATGTGCGTTTTTGTATTGTTTTGCAAACTCTATTAAATAAATAGCTATAGATTGTTTAGGCCTATATCGACACCTAGGGGGTCGATAGGTTTAATTGTAGAGTCTACAGTTAAACCTATCAAAGTGACTGGCAATGTTTCAGCTGTCAAAAACACATTTGAAGTTGATGAATTCGAAACAATTCAATATTAGAGAGGCGGGGTGGGGGGGTCTACCTAAAACAGAAAAAAAAAGGCAGGTGGTCTATAAGACAAAAAAGTTTGGGGACCTTTGAATTATAAGATATGAAATAAAATTATTGTTAATTTTCTGAGTAAGTGATTTGGCATGCTTAGGAGTTTCTTGCAGCAGTAATTGTTTACAAGTGATAAAAGATCGAATATTTGAGGTATTATAAATATGCATAAAACGAAAGTTGTATACCTGGATAGAAATGGTTGGTGAATATTGATGATTAAATTAAAATTATTTGTATCATACTGTATATTTTATGCATGTGTATATGTATGTAGATACTTTTTGGTAAAAAATATATTTTTTTTATGTAGTAAAGTGAATATTTTGCTAAAAAAAAATTGATAAAAATTTGAATGGTAATTATGTAAGGTAATTTAATATCAAGTCAGAAGTCACCTTGACTATGTGGAGAAATAGAGTATAGAGTAGGGCTGGGCGATATTGGAATTTTAATATCGATATTTTATTATCGATTTATCGATAATTGATATTTAAAAAAATGTCGCTATGTCGATAATATTGCTATATCGATATTTCGATATTTACCGATACAATTTAAATATTTATATATTCAATGAAAAATATATCAACCAATAAGTAAATTACATTAATAGTCTAATTAAAATTGAAAAATAAAATGTTATTAATATTTCAATTTTTACATTAAGAATAAATATTTTATTTTAAAAAAAATATTTGCAAAATTTTTTTTAAAGAAATACAGAAACTAGATTAACTGATTTGTTTTAATTTGCCTCATCCATATCTGGGAAGAATCTCAATTTTTTTTACTTTAACTTGCAATATCGTCAATTTTAAATCAAAATATCGATATATCAAAATATCAATATATTGATAATATCAATATATCGATAATAATGATATCGATAATTTTTATTTTAAATATCAATTATCGATATATCGAGATATTTTTCACAGCCCTAGTATAGACTTACTTGATGGTTGGATCTGAGATTTATTTTTTATTTATTGTTACTATTCGTGAAATATATTATTATCTTGAATTATAACCTAAGCAAAAATATATAATTACTAGATAAAATTTCTATATCTAAGTGTATATCTTGTTACTATATTAACCCTTGTAAAGCTAAGCTAAAAAACTTACATAAACGTACCCCAGCGCTTTTACGCTATGTGTATGTATTGTAAGTTAATATGTAGTTAATTTTTTGTTAAGTGCATGTTCTAATGACTTAAGAAAACAAAGTTATCTTGTTCTAATTGTTTAATGATTAAAACATTACAAATATAAGAAAAAACTTAGCCTACAACATTTTGACATTCACTGCAAACTGTTTGTTTTTTAGAATGCTTTGTATACACAAATTTATTTTTTTATATTATAAATAATTAAGAGGATAGACTGCTTCAAAAATAAATCCAAAAAAATGACTTTAGTATATAAGGTTTTATGTCTATACTATTGAAAATAAACACTTCAAACTTTTTATGAACAAAGTAGGAAACTGTCTCTAGGGTGTCACGTTTTCACAATATTGTTTTAGTTGATAGTTGTATAAATAAAAATTCACAAATATGGTAAATTTCACGTTTTTTTGTGTTCAATTTTTATAGACTTTTACTTAAAAACGAAACAAAATATTGTAGTGACCCTATTCATTTTTACAAAAATATTATATTAATAAAAAATATGTATGTGTAATTTTAACAGAAAGTGCATATTTTGCAAAAAACAAATTGCAAAATTTAGTTAATTTTACGCATCGGAGATGTCGCTACCAGTAGTGCTCTGCTAGATGTGATTAAGTTCCGCCTACTTAACAAAATTTGCACGGGGTAAGACGGGGATACGGGTTACAACGAAAAATAAACACAGCTATTTTGTCTGGTATATTTGCTAACATAAAGAAAAGCCCCAGCTAACTCCATACTATATGACAAGACAATACAAATTTTATATTAGTTGGTGATATCGGAGTTTTTTTTTTCACATTCAATGAAATTTCTATTTGTTATGTTAATAAAAAAAATATGGTTAATATTTTTTCTCTAATAATTACAAAAAATAAGTAAATTTAATTTAATTTTTCAGAAAGATTTATTTTCTACAATAACAATTTTATTATTACTATTTCCATTGCAAAGAAAAGTGTTATAGTGCCTAGTACGGTGTCTATAACTGTAATTTTCACATATAAATATATAAAAAAATTCATATAGCCTATAGATGACAAATCTGAACTTAGTTTTTGAGGGTGTATGTGTATGCGTCACTCAAGTTTTGTCACCGCAACTCCTCCTAGACTATACGTACGATTTGAATCAAATTTTCAAGATAGGATAGGATAGGATAGAATAGGATAAGATGGTCCTAAAAATTTATTATTATTTTTTTGCAATGTTGCCAATTTTTTTTGATAAAAAAATTACTAGTTTTTAAAAATTCATTTTGGCTAGACTGTTTATGGGAAATAAAATTTTATGAAAAATTTTCCTAGTGCCTGCAAAAATTATATTATTTTATTTTTTTCAGAGAAAAAAAAATAACTAATATATTTCAAATTTTATGAGAGTACTGTTTATCTGAAATCAATAAAATTTTCAAGAAAGATTGTTTTAGAGCCTACAACAAAAAAACAGATAAAACAGATTTTTGTATTAGAATTTAATAATTTAATTTATATTAAATCAATATCAGGATATTTGAGTTATATTGTTCAAATAAATGATTATAAAATAAGTTTGGATTATTGTATAAATTTTACAATAATCAAACACAATAACAATAAAATATTTAAATTTAAAAATTTAAATTTGCAATAAAAATTAAAGCATGTAGTTTTAAAGTATTATTAAATATATCAGATTCAATTTTTTTTTTCAAAACGGAAAAAAACAAATTTTCTTATGTACAAATAATTTTTGTAATAGTTGATGGTACTAAAATATTATTATGATTTTTAGATGATTGACGATGATTTTGTTTTAATGTTATAAATGTGTGAGTACTATAAGGTTTTCGTAAAGAATTTATATACAGGGTGTTCGTTCGCTTGGTTGATATAGGGCAATAACATGGGATTTCGATAATATGCAGAATACTACTTTTTGAAGTAAAATTCGGAGGAATACTTAGAATACTTTTCGATAGGGAATAAAAAGTTCTATAATTTGGTTCTACTTTTAACTTGCTAGCATGTGCCGTTTGGGCGCTAGAATTTTTTAAAAATGTTTTTTAGAATTTTCAATAATGTTTCCTGCTAAATCAGTACGAGTAAGAAAAAAAGTTACTTAGCTATTATGTAGCTAATTTTTTTCTCTATTTTATTGAATTTTTTCAGATTTTTTTGAGCAAATTTGAAAAAAAGTTATATTTTAAAAAAATTCAAAATAAGACTTTTTTCAAAATTTCCTCAAACAAATCTGAAAAAAAATCAGTAAAATAGAAAAAAAAATAGCTACATAATAACTAAGTAACTTTTTTTTCTAACTTACTGATTTAGCAAGAAAAATTATTGAAAATTCTAAAAAACATTTTAAAAAAATTTCTAGCGCTCAAACGGCACATACTAGCAAGTTAAAAGTAGAACCAAATTATAGAACTTTTTATTCTCTATCGAAAAGTATTCTAACTATTCCTCCGAATTTTACTTCAGAAAGTAGTATTCTGCATATTATCGAAATCCCATGTTATTGCCCTATATCAACCAAGCGAACGGACATCCTGTATATAATATAATTTAATTAATTATAATATTTAAGTTATGAATAGGTTGAAAATGTTTCGACAATATATTGAAAGGATCACAAAATGATTATAAATTAATATTATTAATCTATGTGAATGAAACTTATTTTTTAATGTCAAAATATTACTGTATTATTTTAGTTGTAGGTATGTTTTCCAAGAAAATATATAATTATATAAATGGATTCTTATTTTTTATTATATATATGAAACCCAGATGTATATTAAAGATTATTTAATATTATATATTGTAAATAAATAAATGAAAAATTTATGTCATCTGACGGGAACAAATATATACATGTGTGTGTGTGTGTATTTGTTTTAGCTAATAATACAGTTTTATTAATTTTAGGCAAGTATATCATATTTCTATATATGCAAATATATTTATTTATAATTGATAAGTTGTTTTTGTTTTGTTTTTATAGCCATTAAAATTAACTTATAATATTTTACATATTTGTTAGACTAAATTTGAATATGAACAGAAATACATAAGTTATATTATTGTTTTCAGTTACGAAGTTATGTTTTTAATTATACTATTACATTTTTATTTATTATTTTACAATATTATATTTTAAGTATTTAAAATTTAAAGTACAGAAAACAGTTTGATATATATTTTAAATTTTATATTTAAATCAATGTAAACAATAGAAAAATCAATATGAAAAACACGTAATTTAATAAAGTTCAACAACGATTATTTAAAAAATGCAATAATTAAAAAAAAAACGATGTATGTAGACACAGATATTTGCTTTTACGTGATATAATTTTCTTTATTTTATGTTAGTGTATGAGTAATAGCACTTCAAAATTATGATTTCTGCATTTCGAGAATTTTCAAAATCCTGTGATTGTTCTAGTGCTTAAAAAAAATAATTTATAATTGAAGGCCCGGATCTAATAACGCGACATGCGCTCGAAACTTGACCCAGGTATAGGAAAAAATAAAAAAAAAATTTAGTTATCAGAAATTAATTTTAAAAAATATCATCGCGTAGAGCATTTAAATACACATTGATTTTTATAAAAAAAAATTTTAATCCGACATTTTTATTCCAAGAAAAAAAATAAAAACTTTTTTTTTTGTTGCACTATTTCAAACTAATTTCAATGTTTTTTAAAATTAAAATCGCAATAAATGATTTTAAATATTAACAAAACTGGCAGATTTTTTCTGAAATGCACTCAGAATTACTTAGCGATTCTGATGGTTACACTGACATATATAAGTAACGATAATTTGTTACTAAAAATTTAATGTAAACAAAAAAGCATAAAAAAGCACGTTTTTCTAGCTTCGGATTGAAAAAGTGAGTGACGAAATTTGCGATACGAATAAGGTTCAGTGAGAAAATTGTTTGTTAATATGTAAGAAAGTTTTGTGTAAAGTTGCAAGTCAATTGGTTGAACATTTTCAAAGATACAACGATTTGAATCTGAAATAAATGTCTCGCCCGCGACATCCAACGCAGTTAGCAAAACTATAAAATTGTAGATTTTTCAGTAGCCAATCACATTGTAGATACAGTCTAGTACAGTCCAGCCTACTTGTTACCCGCCACCGCACGCTGGCGCCCCTCAGAAACTTAAAGATTGACAGTCTATGCTCTTCGAAACGAGGTGGAAAATTGCCGTTTTTAGAAAATGTAGGTAATAGCTTGCACTGCACATTACTGGAACGACCCCTTTTAGCCTTACGAGGGTTAAAATAAAAACCAACCTTTTAACCTAACCTATCTAGTAACAATCGCAACTAAAATCTTCAGTTGATTGATCTCTATAGAAATGAAAAATTAACACTTTATTTTGACCTATATATTATAATAAAATAATTTTCTTAAATATGTAAAGCCCAGTTCTTACACAACGGTATATAAGAAAACTACCTGTAAAACACGGCACCCAACTAGGACCCTCTCAAAAATTACCTGAAAATACGGCACCCAACTCGTCTTGTCCCAGATGTACATATTTTGAGTAATATTAAATTGTTAATATATGTAGATTTCAACAAATAAGGTAAAACAATGGAAAATTAAATACATAGAAACAAATATATTGTTATTTATGCATTATTTGCAATGTAAATTAGCGCGCACAATTAACCTTGAACCTTAAAAAAATCAATATTACGCAAGGTTAATGCTGAGTTTAACTATATAATCACAATTTGTATTACTATCTATTAATTACTCAAATTACTTAACATAAGCATTATTGTGAAGTGTTTACATTTGCTATTTAACTTTTTTTTATATATTCTTTATATTGAGTAAGAAAAGTGACGTGGGAAAAACATTCTCTTCATCTGATAAGATTACCTATCTATTTACTTTACAATCACGATATTTACTTCATTTGGAAATTTTTATGCAGAGAAAGTATTTATATCTTTTATATATAATTTTTTTTTTTCGTATCTTTGTACCGGAAATATATATTAAAAATGTAGAATTAAGTAATATATGTTTAATTTCCATATAATTTTGGAATTATGTAAGTGCCAATATAGAAATTACTAAATATATTTTGCATGAAAATTTAAATAATTTTATAGCTATTATTTACGTAAAAACTAATAATATTAAGTAATTATGTTAAATTTTAATTACTATTTTTTATAGATTGTCAACAATAACAAAATAGTAATTTATATAGTAAGTACACTTCTAAGATTATAAAGTTCGCTGTTCTAAATTTGAGAAAGTGGTTTTTCTTCTGAATACACTAAAACATGCTTAATTTTTAGTTATTTTATTTACAATAACATAATATAAAAAGACCAAACTTTGCTCGTTTTAAAAGGATTGATTGATTGATTTCGGGATGATGAAAAGGGTTTGTGCCACACCCTTTTGGGTACATGGCGTGATTGTGTATGTATGTATGAAACTTTTAAGTAATTCAGAATTATTTATTTAATAGTATATAGAAAAATATATTTTGAAAATTTTGCAATGTTACACAATATTCATTTTGTCAAAAACAAATTTCAAAATAATATTTTATGTTTTAAATGGGTTTTCCAATGTAGAGATCTAGCTAAATCATTTTTTCGTTTATAAACAATAAATATACAAGAATTGCCCAACATAGTAAAGAATTTTTCAATCTTAAAATAAAAAAGTTTTGGGTTTTAGTTCTGTATAATTTTAAATTAAATTTCGACGTTTCAATATACATCATTATAAGTAAAATAATTACAAATTAATTAGTTATTTTTCTGATGGTGATATACGTGTAGTATATTGAAATGTTGAAATTTAATGAAAAATTTTACAGAACCAAAAACTAAATTTTTTTTATTTTAAAAATTGCTCATTTAATAGTATAGGATAGTGATAAATTTATGTATTTATTCTTTTTAAATAAAACAAATTATACATTACTTGATGCTAATTTTAATAAATTTTAGTCATACTTAAGTATAATGCATAATACTTTTTATTTAATATTTAGAAAAATAACATAAAAATTAAAGAGAAAAACAAAAATAGCAACTAGTATGTCGCAAAACATATATTATACTCCTACAAATAATTTCACAATATATGACAGAATTCTCACAGTTATTTACAAAACTAACTGTAAATTCACTCTGTGGTAAAATACATCACAATGTTTTGCTTGTATGTGTGAATGTATATCTAGAGATATAACTAACACATATATTGTGGAAACAATATTATAAACATTAGTTATTTGTGAATAGAGAATATATACAGACGTTTAATTACAACGCATTTTTGTATAGTAATTGCGGGTACGAAATTCACTTGTAATTGTACTCATTTGCAAACAGTACAAGCCATATAAAGGTTACTGTGTTAATGATATTTTTCGTTAATTGAGATATCTATTGTTACAATTTTGTGTGTTTTTTTAAGGTTTTCTGAACTTGTCACATGATTTATTTTGTTTGTTTTTTTTTTAGCACCTTTAATTTTAAAACTCGTCTGACAAAAATTGTTAATTATTATAAGATTTATTGATTTTTAATAGCTTATTACTTTTTGTACCATTGACTATTTAATTGATATAACAATGATGTTTCAATAATTTTTAATTCATATAAAATTTCCAACTTATCAGAACTAATAGTGCATTTCTTGTAATTACAGTTTTTTCATCTTTTGTATATTTATTTAATTAAAATCAAATCGTCAATTTAAATAGGTTTTAAAAAAAATCGAAAGCTGCAAGAAAAATTAATTAACAAGAATATATAAATATGTAAAAAATCGGATAATATTAGATCAATATAAAACGCAATTGTCTAAAACTTATTTATTATTTTAACACAAATATAAGTTTATGATATTGTAAAAATTATTTTAAAAAATTATTCAAATTGTACGTGACATATGCAAATTTTGAAACAGTTAAATTTTCTTAGTTGGAAATGCTCTATATATTTTAAAGTTAAAATGAAATATAACTATTTATAAATGTGTAAAAGTTAATGTGTTATGATTATTAGAGCACGGATTGCATTAGATTTACATAATTAATGTTATTTATTTTAACGCATTGTCTTTATATCATTTTTGTTCCACATGTGCTGGACCAAAACAGTTTTATATTTTCATTTTTATATCTTTCACTGTTTATATAAGTGCGTTACATACTTACAGATGTGAATTAATTAAAAAGAATTATTATAAGAGAAATAAATTGAACGAGTGAAAAATGTAACAGTATTTCAATCTGTAATAAAAATCAAAAATATAAATAATGTAAAAGGGAACAGCAACTATATACCTAGTAGTATTTGCGACTGTGACTCTCTAGCTCAAAAAACAAGTTTGGACTAGACGAGATAGAGAGAGAGACTCAGTGCATAAATTGCCTTGGACCAAGATACTGGATTTCATAAGAGAGACAGGACTTCTTACATGAGATAGATCAAAGGGACAGTACAATAGGCCACTAGGCCGCAGTGCTCTGGGACTCATTGACACCAACCTTTCGAATAGATAGATAGATAGTATTTCGAATGACGAATTTAATTTGTTCCACAAAGTGATTTCTAGTAGAGCTATTTGTTTCCATAAGTTTCAATGCGAAATCTTTCAATCCGTTCCTTTACGTTTCCAAATCCATGCACGTAATGACAAATAATCTTTTAATCTTTTAATCTTTAAGCGAAGAAAATGGGGTTGGATCAGTTATACATTACAATTTGAAGAATCTTCCATTAGTAAATCTGACCTTAAATGGAATCTACAAGGATCACATGGAAAGGAATAGTATGGAAACGATGGAGGAAGAAAAAATTTCGAAGGAAATTAAAGTTTTAATTCGGAATCGGCCAAGCTGGAACAAATTTGTTGAAGCCCTATGCTTCTCAAAGGAGCGAAAGGATATATATATATATATATATATATATATATATATATATATATATATATGTATATTATGTTTTCAAAAAGAGGACTGGAAAGTTACAGATTAAAATAGTAAAAAAAAATTTAGAGTTTATTATATTAAAACAAAAAGGTTTTAGGTTGAAGTTCTTTTTTAATTTGATATTAAAATTCGACGTTTCAATATACTACACGTATATGTTTTGTATGTTTATTATTCAGTTTCATAAAAAAAATCGGGGAAAAGTCTAATGTTAGTTTTATGAAGTAATATTTTAGACGATTTAAAGTAAGAAAATAGACTATTCTGTTAGACACACGTCGACTTCTTACGAGTATTATTATAAGTATTATAAGTGGGAGTGAGAGAGAAATATTTGAATAAGTGTTAATTTTAGTGTCAGTCATACTATTCACACTTCTATATATATTTTTCTGATGATGATGTACGAGTAGTATATCAAAATGGCAAATTTTAATACAAAATAAAACAGAACTTTAATCTAAAGTTTTTTTTTTTTATTTCAAGTTACAAATTCACTATTTACTTACACATAAAATTTCACTTACACTTTCAGGCTGTTTCCCTGAAAAGTTCAACTGTTTTTACGCTTTATGCGTTATGAATTTTTCTAATTACTACAAATGTATCATTATGTATCATTACTGATCTAAGTACACGCATTACAATACAATTGAAATTTTTATTGCTAAGTAAGTATACCGAATAAGTTTATTAGTTGAATCTTATTGTTAGTTCGTTAGCCGAGACCAAAAATGACAAATTATTCGTTAGCCGAACTGTATTAACAAAACAAATTTGGATACACCATATCAATTCAGACATAAAACAAAACTTGGAAAAATAATCACCCGAAAATTTTATTTACTAATTGACAACTCGAAAATGCAGTAGGTTAAAACTTGCTAAACATATTATTTATATTTACAATCATGTGTTGATGTCAGAGAAAAAATAATTAAAATTCGAATTAATTGACGACATATTTAGTTATGGGTAAATAAAATTTGTATAATCAACAAAAAAATATGTTTTGGCAGAACGATTTCAATTTCTCAAATACAATGACGTTCGTGAACGCCATGTTTCGAAATCGAAATGTAAAGTAAAAATATTGATCGATATTTTTTTACGGCCCACAGTTAAATGCGACAATAGAAAATTATTTTTTAAATATCATTGCATACCCATACATCTGTATATGTAAATACATGCGCAGAGATTTGTTTTTGAGCAGGTGTTGTTAAATCGAATATGACTCACTGTTTAAACTATTTTTTCGCTGATAAAAAAGTACGTAGGATTTTTTTTATGTGGCCGAAGTTGACGTTATCAGGCTTTTTTTTCTGGTTGTTAGATGAAGGAAAATATCCGGGATTTGTGCCAAGTTTTCCCCCGATCAATATGATGAGAAAGGTCGTGAACTTCTATTTCAGATCATAAACCATGTTATACTAATTAACTGTTTCGGTATTTTTATTTCATTATTTCCAAGTATAATTAATGATGGATATCTATATAAACATTTTTTTGATATAATTATTTATGGCACTAGATTATATTAACAGTTATTATGAATTTGTTTTTTAATAATTGACATATTATTAATAAATTTTTTCTTCAAGCGTATTAAAATATTGATATTATGTTACTATATTGTCTATGTAGAAGAAAGTTATTATATTACTAATACAGTGATGTACATTATTATACAGCAGCTAGTTACTATATCACCGATGGTAGTATCCAAACATGACTATAATATCAAGTGTAATTAATCTGACATTTTCGGCGTCTATATCGAAAATTATTACGTCAAGTTAAATTAAAATTGACAATTGCATTGGTTATTTTTGCTTGAGTTTGAATTTGATTATTGAAAATGTGTGAAGAGGTGCTAGAAATGCAATGTACAGCGCCAGATTTGTTAGAAACTGCATGTACGACTAAAGACACACGGTCAAATGTATTTCATTTGACATTTGTTTTTAAGTCAAATTATTTCATAGTTAAATTGTTTATTTTTGCTTAAATTTGAAATTGATTAGTGAAAATATGTCAAGAAGTGCAAGAAATGCAATATATACCGATAGATTTTTCATAAATTATATAATTAATCAAAAAAAATAATTAATTCTTACAAATCACATAATAAATATAAATAATATATACATATATTTATTATATTGCAATTGTTAGTAAGGTTAAAGTTACTTGGTGTGTATTTCTATTTATTTTTACTTTAGTTTCGTTTGAAACGCTTGAAGCCGAATGCTCCTTTTTTCTCAATACTATGAAGATCGCTTTTTGCTTCTCGTAACGTAATATATTATTGCATTGAAAAATTCACAATTATAATAAAAGTATGCCGTCTGAAAAATTCTTAACTCTTATAAAACTCTTCATAATCGAAATTGATGTATAATTTATTTCACTAGCATAGCACATCTATATCTATATATATATATATATATATATATATATATATATATATATATATACAGGATGTAACAGAATAACTATTCCTAATTTTAACTGGAGTATCCTGGGCTCAGAATATGAAGATTTAATGCAAATCACTGAGATAAAATGTGGCTCCTTACTGAGCTACAGGGTGTTTTATATAAAAATTTAAAAACGATTTTTGCCCAGTACTTTAAAACTATTTGACGTATCCTTATCATACTTGGCAGGAAATGTAGGTACCGTACACCATACTAAATTATGTTAAATAAAAGTTTCTGGTTACTGCCAGTGGCGTACAACAGGGGCAAGTGAGAGGTTGATCCTTCCTAAATTCTACGCCACTGGCGGAATTGTCATTTTAGCACAATTTTTCGATTCTCCAATACTTGCTGTGTAAAAAACATACTCTTCCTTTGTAACGATAAAGTCACTGTTTTTCGAGATATTTAAACTTAAACATAAGCTGGACCTTTGGGATTTTTTCAAAATTTGCTAAAAAAAATCTGAAAAAATTCAGTAAAATAGAGAAAAAAATTAGCTACATAATATCTACGTAACTTTTTCTCTAACTCATTCTGGTTTGGCTGGAAAAATTATTGAAAATTAATATTTTTTGCATTTTATTTTTTTTATTTTCAATAATTTTTACAGCCAAATCAGAATGAGTTAGAGAAAAAAGTTACTTATTTATTATGTAGCTAATTTTTTTCTCTATTTTACTAAATTTTTTCAGATTTTTTTAAGCAAATTTTGAAAAAATCCCAAGGGTGCAGCTTATGTTTAACTTTAAATATCTCGAAAAACAGTGACTTTATCGTTACAAAGGAAGAGTATGTTTTTTACACAGCAAGTATTGGAGAATCGAAAAATTGTGCTAAAATGACAATTCCGCCAGTGGCGTAGAATTTAGGAAGGATCAACCTTTCACTTGCCCCTGTTGTACGCCACTGGCAGTAGCCAGAAACTTTTATTTAACATAATTTAGTATGGTGTACGGTACCTACATTTCCTGCCAAGTATGATAAGGATACGTCAAATAGTTTTAAAGTACTGGGCAAAAATCGTTTTTAAATTTTTATATAAAACACCCTGTAGCTCAGTAAGGAGCCACATTTTATCTCAGTGATTTGCATTAAATCTTCATATTCTGAGCCCAGGATACTCCAGTTAAAATTAGGAATAGTTATTCTGTTACACCCTGTATATATATTGTTTAATCATTTTCATACTGATAATAAAATAAAATTTTTGATGTAAATTTGTGGTTTTAAATATCAGCGGCAAACAACTAGGTTTAGAAAACGAATAAATAATTTTAATTGATATTTTTTTATGAGAAAATTAGTACTCTTTGTATTGTGCATTTTTTATACTTTTATTAAAAACATAAACTAATTAATGTTATTAATTTATATGAATGATTTTGAAAGTATACGTTTGCGTGGACGTCCGATGAGTAATTGAAGTGGTATGATTGAGACATTGAGAGTGTTTTGTGTGAGCGGAAGTCTCTAAGTAATAGGAATAGAAGGTTATGTATGAGAGGTATTATGAATGTGGATGAAGCTAAAGTTGCTTGTTTGGATAGGGATGTTTGGATTAAACTGATTTCGGGATAATGAAAAGAGTTTGTGCCACACCCTTTCGGATACATGGCGTGATTTTGTATGTATGTATGTATGTAATTATAATTAATCTAAATTGCTTACAGCTCTTAGATGAGTAAAATTCCGAATTAATTTCAAAAAGTAAAAGATATAAATTGTTTTTATTATTTACTAGTAGGAGGGAAAAATTGTTATTATTGGTCCTGATAAAATAAATTAACTTCTCGGTTTAAAACATGATAAATTACGGTAATAACGTTAGTAGTGAAAAAAAAAGTACAATGTAAAATATGTTTTTCAAACTTGTAGTTATAATACATATATCTCAAAATTTAAATACTGTTTATATAACGAATTTTTATGGAATTTAACAATAATATTATTCTTAACAATGCAGTTATCATATGACGTATGTTTTTAAATATATTTTCACTTTGTTCTCGAAATATTAAATCACAAAAACTATTGTATACTCACAAAAATGTGTATAATTTGATTACGAATAAAACGTCATATTTTTCAAACTTAACGTAATTTAAAAAAAAAATCCATGCGTCAAACGATAGAGAATTTTTTTAGAAAAATAACAACGTGTTTTTTATAATAGTAAAAAAAATTTCAGAACTTATTATATTAAAATAAACTGCTTTAGCTTCTAAATCATCTAGATAAATCTGCTATTGCTCAACATGCGTTAGAATATCTGCATTATGTAAAATTCGAAGATATTGTAATAATTGCAAGACCAATCAATATTAACAGTAGATTAAAAGATTAGAAAATGATCTACTGTGGCGAAATTTAAATAAAAATAATATTATAAAAAATCCCAAAACCACACTTAAATTAAAATAAAGCTAAATACGTATTTCGGAAGCTAAGCTTCCATCTTCAGTAGCTAAATAAAATCTACACAAATCTTACCTGTGATCCAAAGTACTAAACACTTAAGCACTTGTCAAAGATATTTGACAAGTGCTTAAGTTTATGTACTTTGGATCACAGGTAAGATTTTTGTAGATTTTATTTAGCTACTGAAGATGGAAACTTAGCTTCCGAAATACGTATTTAGCTTTATTTTAATTTAAGTGTGGTTTTGGGATTTTTTATAACAGTAGATTGATAAAAGAAATTTTAGAAATTTTCAAAAAAAGGTATCATCAATCACTGTGAAGGCATTGAGATAATTTTATTAATTAAAAATTTATAAATTTTACGATCTACTTAGTACTTATTTGTTACCTAGTAACTTGTTTTTATGTTCTCTTTATTTACTGTAAATGTCATTTGTATCATTTTTCTTAATGAAAATGGACATTGAGTTTGTCGAAACGTCGATTAAAAATAAATATTAATACAGAACTTTAACCTAAAGCAGATTTATTTTAAATTGTTTTTTATTTTTATGTTACATGCCGAAATCATAACCAATTCGTAAGACGTCTAGTAAACAGTTGACAATCTAATTATATAGTTAACCACTGATTTAGTTAACAATGTTTTATGTAAGTGGTCTTTTATTTTTAAAGAAATTTTTTCAAGGAAAATATTGAAAAATGTCGAATTTAAGAAATAAAAAATTTAATTTTAATAACTTAATTAGTGAAGTTAAAGAAAATCGTGAAATGAGTTACGAGAAGAATGTATGCGCTTTGTTACGATAATTGCTTATTTTGCGGGAAAAAGTTGCTGTTGAAACTGCGTAAATGTTGCGATAAAGTTATTCCCTCTCATTATTTCGAAAAATTTTACTGTCGTGGGAAATCGATGAAAAATGCTGTATATTTTATCGGTCGTAAAAAGTATTTATTTAATTTTATTTAAAAAGAAATTAACTTAAAGTTATGTTTTTCAACAAATTTGAATTTTTTGAATAAACTTTCATTGTTTTCATATGTTATCTTCAATATCCTACATTTTAATTAATATTGAATATTTTATATGTTTTAAGATATACGATTATGTTCTAAATTAAATTCATTATTTTTATTTCTTATATTTTTTAGTGTCATTAAAAGTTGAAATGGTGACACACTTGACACTGCATTGAAAAATAAATTTTGGAGACCTTTTATGAATCATTTGAAGGTTATTTATTATTTCGATTTCAATATTATCAAACTTTTTTTTCGAAAATAATAAAATACAGGTAATTACTATTGTGAGAAAAATATTTTATTATTTTATAATCATTTGTAATATCTATAGTAATTTTGGTCGAATGTATACTTTTTATTTTTAATAAGATTAATATTATTTAAAAATCGAATTTATATTTGTAACCTAACCTAACCTAACCGAAAAACTTAATAATAATAGAAATTTATATACGTAATAGATTAGTATATAATGTTGAGTATGAAATTGAAAAAAAAAAATTGTTGTTGCAAAAGTTGGTGTTAGTCAGATAAGATGGTTCGATCATCTTGAGCGAATGTTTAATGAATGTTTGGTTAAAAGAATATATGTGAACGATTTTGAAGGTATATACATTTGCGTGGATGTCCGATGAGTAGATGAAGTGCTTTGATTGAGTGTTTTGCGTAAGAAGAAGTTTCCAAGTAGTAGAAATAAAAGAGCATGTATGAGAGTTATCATGAATGTAGATGAAGCTAGAGTTGCTTGTCTGGATGGGAATGTTTGGTGGAAACTAATTTCAAGATTGTGAAAAGAGTTTGCGCCACACCCTGTTGAGTACATGGCGGGATTGTGTATGTATGTATACCTATTTTAAAAACAAACTAAAACAAATGTAATTTCCGCGCAACTTTAATACCGGAAGAAGTTGTAATATAATTAATAATTTTTTTTATTGCTAACGGTTGAAATATCAACATTGTATAATTTGTATGCATTATAATTATTAGAATAAAAACTTTTTGAATACAAATTCAAAATTTATTTAATAACGCTTTTAAGTTTGATTATTAATGTTATTACTTTTAAAGTTTATATTGCTTTAGAAATTTGAAATTAAATATAATTATAAGAATAATAAGATTTGTGCTATCAATTTGTAAAATCTTTTCTTTAAAGTAGCTTACGTATGTAATACGCTTTTAATGACGAAATACAATACGTTCTGATCAAAATAAGATATTATTTATATGAATGTGACTGGTAATAAAATAGAAACTGTTGTTTTTTCGGACCGTAATATAATCTGTTACGGAAACGGTACCACTATTATACGCGCATGTATTCCTGTTGTACAACAAAGAAAATATTATTAAATTTTAAATTTATTTATGATATTAGGTTATGCATCCTTCTTCTGTCATTAGTAGAGAAAAGAAAGTCGCAAAACGGAATTGCTCTGTTTTTGTTTTTTTCTTTTACTTGTGACAGTTACAATTTTTAGTTGTTCAACGAAAAAAACAAAACAAAAAACAAACAACGATAAAATTATCGCTAATTGTGTGTTTTTAATTAATAGAAGCTTATTAAATTTTGTTGATTTTTTAATCATTTGAATTTTATCTGATTTTTACAGATTTACACAAATTCGTCCTTTTGAAACATGAATCAACTATTTTTAATATGATGTCGGCCTGTCTGTCTGTCTGTGAATACATGTATGACAAATACGGTTAAGCGGTTAAAAAAAAACATTTTTAAGCTTTCGATATGAATATCTAAATTAGATCAACTTTTGGTACAGATCCATTAACAGGAAGCAGTGTGTGTTTTACAAATATTTTGCAATACAGAAATATTTCGAAGGAAAAAAATTAACAATAATTGCTACTTAAATTTTATTTGAGACATTTGTTGATACGACT
The DNA here is from genome assembly GCA_963966155.1 of Clivina fossor. Lineage (NCBI taxonomy): Eukaryota > Metazoa > Arthropoda > Insecta > Coleoptera > Carabidae > Clivina > Clivina fossor. The sequence continues at coordinate 3,411,820 of OZ014553.1, read as the reverse complement.
TAATATATTTTTATAGTTTTTTAATCTATTTATCTATTTTGAAATATTTGTAAATACACTGTAAAAAATTTGATGTATATTTATATAATTTTACATAACTATGCATTGTAAAATAGCAGTATTTTGTAATTTTACTGTGATATTGACGTAATATTACATTTTTTCTGTAAAAATACATTTATAGCATATGTATAATTACATACATTTTTTAGTGTACGTTTTTCTTAATGAGGTGGTAATATATTAATTTCTCTGTAGACATTATTTTGTTTAAATACTTTATAATGATATGCTCAGTTCTGTGGTGGCCACAGCAGATTTTTTTATCATGTCAAATATTAAAGGGAACATATCAAAACCTTATTTCAAAGTGACACAAATAAAAAGAACTTTTTCTGTTCTGTTAGTAGTAGTAGTATAAAACAGTAAAATTTGAATGTATTTTTAATTTCCATAAAATTATTTTCTAATTTGATAATATTAACATAAGATTGATTGATAGAATAATGTTTTATCTAACAAATTCATGGTACAAAATGTTACGAAAATTAAGTTTTTTGAGTTGCATTACTTTACAAGCAAGGATGCTTTATGTACAGAATCAGGCAGATAAATGTACCATAATAACAGCTCAATAATTCATGGAAATTTTAATTTCAAAATACCATTTAATATACTATTTTAAAATATGGAAAAATTGTTTTATTTGAAAAAAAGTTGTTTTAAAGGTCATTATTATTTATGCCCCGGCACTTCTTAAATCTTTTTTATTTATTGTTTATATGATTTTCTTTTCTGTTTCAGGTAAGAATTATATTCGCATTTGGAAAATACTTAATGATATAACTTCTAAAAGGTAAAAATTTACTGTTATTTAATTTTGTAATTTTAACGAATATTTATTATATACAGTTCGTCTTTAGCTGATCATTCTGACAAAGAACAACAAATTTTAATTACAAAATAAATAAAATGAAACCGTATATTTTTTTAAGACACTGTAGTATGGAAATGGGGTTGCCCCATTTTTTGAAAGTATGAAATTTAATTGCAGACAGTGATTATTTATTAAAACTATGGTTATTGCAAATTTAACACTGAAATTAGTAAACAAAATATTTAAAAGTATATATAAAAATCATGAAGCTAGTAAATTGTCAATTTTATTGAATAAGGAAAAGAATCAAACGTATATTGAAAGTAAAAGTGACAATACGAGTACAATAGACGAACATAAATTGAAAGTTTTTTAATTTCACAAGTAATTGTACTAGATACAATTTACAACATTTTAGTTGACGATAATTTTTTTTCTAAGTATAGATTTCTATAGTTGCATACTAAAACGGAAGATGTGAACTGTTATAATTGATAGTAAAAAAATATTGTAACATAATAAATTTATAACAAGAAAATATTAATTGCGGAATAGATATGGATAAAAAACAAAAGGGGATCAAAATAATAATAATATTGACGACTTTGTTGCTCAACAGTTATACAACCAATTATAGGACAAGATATTTAAAAAAAAATTACAAATCAGTTAATATACAATAATATTCAATACATATACAAATATATTATTTTTATTAATTTAATTATTTAAGCTATTAATTAGTGAACGTAAATTTTCATGAAAAATATCAAATTCAGATAAACAATTGTTAAAATTTCTGCACATTATGTAATATGTTAACTAAATTAAATTTATTAGCAATAATAATAATTTTACCATTAGAAATTTGAGTTGATCACAAAGCATCGTTTTATTGATAGTAATAATAATTATGTCAGTTGAAATTAAAATATTTGCTCTTTCATCAGCTTAAAGTAAACTTTATTTAAAATTAAAGTTATAAAATGTGACGAAGTCCTGTAAAATTTATTATTTAGCTTAGTTTAAATATTTATTATAAAAATGAGCTTCCTAAAATTTTTATTTCTTGTAGTTCTTTAACTATAATTGAACTGAAACTTAATTTTATATAATGGGAGTATTTTTTACTTAAAATGTTCTCTCCAAAAAGTTGTCAAAGCTTTTTTTTTTAATAAATTTGTTGTAAATTACTCTGTTTAATAAATATTGTGTTTTTTAATGATTAATCAGGTAAAAACAACAATAAATAGTTTTAATTATACGCATATACGAGTAGCATAGTGTTGAAATAATGAACAATACAATAGAATTGTAAAATAGAATAAAGACTATGTCATGATACAATGATTAAACAATTAAGACGACGTTTACTATAAAACAAAATGCGAAATTCAAGCCAAGATCCGAATCGTATTAAATAACGTTACACAAGATTATTTCAATTTTATGCACTTTTCTATATCATTCCTTGTTTCGTTCTGTTTGTTTCCGATTCGTTCAGGTACAAAACAATTTCGAAATCTGTAGAATTATTTCACGTTAGTATAAATTGTGTCATTCTTTACCAGGCATTTTTCCCAGAAATTAAATAAATTATAAGTGTTGTTTGAATTTAAATATTTTAAAAAACAGTTACTTTATCTCACAATTTGATAAATGTATGTATTTATTTAAATTGACACCTTGTTCATTGTTATTAATAATTAGGTATAATTAATATCAGTATCTATTGCATGTAAATGTAACAATATTATGAAAAAATCAAGGAGTCTCTGTCCGTTGAAGAGACCTGAGAGGATTTGAATGTAGAATTTACTATTGTGGGTAATATTGATTGTGTTAGTGGATTAGTAAAGGAACTTCAAGAATCATTCACACTACTCTACTTATTTCAGAATTAGTGTATGTTTTAGGTGTAATGCTATTGGTTCTGAACTATACTATCTACTAGCTAGTGAAAACACAATAGAAATTTGTTAAAAGACAGTAAAAATTTCAATTTTAAAGTCATACGTTTGCATGGATGTCCGGTGAGTTGTTGCGAGTGGTATGATTGAAAGTGTTTTAGGTGAGCAAAAATTTCCAAGTAGTAAGAATAGAAAAGCATGTATGAGAGGAGTTATAAATGTGGATGAAGCTAAAGTTGCTTGTCTGGATAGGGATGTTTGGAGGAAACTGATTTTGAGATAGTGGAAAGAGTTTGTGTCACACCCTTTTGGGTAAATGGCGTGATTATGTATTTATGTATGTATGTAATTTCTGGCTGCAATAAAATCAACGTCAATTAATATTTTCGGCCCTGAATTTTAAATATTGATTTTTTTTGTTATTAATTATTGTGTGGAAGCTCTGCAACTTCAAAACCAAATTTGAACTGGTTTGCTTTGTAGCTATTGAAATTAGGAAGTCGTGACAAATGCCACTCTTAAAGGTTACTATAATAATAGAAACGTACTTTTTATGTTATGGTGGTAAATACCACCGACAGGGCCGAAAGGGTTAATAAAACTAATATTGCACAACTGCGATATTTTTTCATAAGTAACTAGTTTGGTTTAGGTTTAGAATTACTATTATGATAAGTAGGATAGTCCGATTGAAACTCTGATGCTCTGCAATTTTTCTGGTTTTATACTTTCAAACATATTCTCAACTCCAGTTTTGGGAACTTGGAAACGTTCTTAAGCTTCAGCAGCATTTTTCTAAAGCATGATCAATCTTGGAGATATGTGTCGTCATTTTTAGGTACTTTACAAAATATTTAGAGTTTTTTCTTACTCTCAAAAGTAAAGTAATCGATTCTCTATCAAACAAAACAAACCAGTCTTTTCTGTGACATTTAGTTTGCAATGTAATTTTAATTATAAGTCAAAAATGTATAATGTACACCAGCGGTTCTCAACGTGTGTGTGTCACAAGCTGATTTTGAGTGAGTTGCGTTTACTATTAAAATATAAGAGTATAGTTTATATGTTTATTAAGAGAAATATTGAATTTTAAAATTACGAGGGCTGTTTGATAAGTCAGTGACTTTTTGAATTTCCGGTGCAGTAACTTTAAATGCAACATTGCTCTCGTCAACTGTTATCTATTGATAGACTACTGTACAATTTTGGGTATGCTACACCATTTAGTTTGTGTTTGACAGCCAATTAGAACCGACAACCTTGTGAATTTTCACGAAAATGGAAAAAAGTGAATTTCGTGTGCTGATAAGAATTATTTTTTGCGTAAAAAAACCATCACCGAAACCAAGCCAAAGCTTGATAAATACTATGGGAACTCTGCACCATCAATTTCAATGGTTAAGAAGTGGTTTACTGAATTCCATTGTGGTCGTACAAGCACAATTGACGCCGAACGTTCTGGTCACCCAAAAGAGGTCGTCACGCCAGAAATCGTCAATAAAGTCCATGCATGATTTTGGACGATCGGAGAATAAAAGTGCGTGAGGTGGCTGAGGCTGTAGGCATCTCAACTGAGCGGGTACATCACATTTTACATGAATATTTGGACATGAAAAGGCCCTCCGCGCAATGGGTGCCGCGATTTCTCATACTCGACCATAAGTGCAACCGTGTGACCATTTCAAAGGAGTGTTTGGCAATGTTCAGCCGCAATCCGAACGAGTTTTTGCGCCGTTTCGTTACCGTAGACGAAACATGGATCCATCACACCACACCAGAGACCAAGGAACAATAAAGACAGTGGGTTTCTTTGGGTGAACGTGCACCAAAGAAGGCCAAGATGGGTCTGTCGGCTAACAACGTCATGGCTACAGTATTTTGAGATGCAAGCGGTGTCATTCACGATCAACAGCGAATATTATTCAGAGCTTTTGGACAGATTCGATATTGATTTGAAGCAGAAACAACCGCATTTGGCGAAGAAAAAAGTGCTGTTCCGACAGGACAATGCCAAAGTGCACATGTGTGTAGTCACCATTAAAAAAAAAAAAAAAATTAGCATTCTCGAAAGTGAATCTCGTTCATATAAGTTTAGGAAACTTTAATGTATACACAGTTTAATTGAAATCTGTAATGTCTTTTTTATATTTGTCTATTCTAGATAAATGTTTACAAATTTGATAAAAAAAATTACAAATATTCTTTCACTTTTTTCGTCATATTTTCATGCGTTTTAATAAGATACAAAAAAAAACATTATTCTATGTATTTGGTTAATATGTTTTCGACATTATTCTGACTTTTTATAAGTGGGTTATATTTTATGCTCGTGCGCAGAACTAATTAAATTTTACTATATAGTTTTCATTATATCCTTCCGTTAGCTGTTATACAATACTTTACAGACTGAAAAATAAAATATTATTTACTAAAATTGTTAACTAGATTTATATACTTACATAGATTTATTAGAATGTACACGAAACAATAATAAAAAAGTTGTTAACAATTATGAAAAAAGTAAGTCAGTAGTTTTAGATTAGTTTTTATATATGACTGGATTATTACATTGAAATTACACTAAACTGAAGAACAATTTTAATTTTTTTTATGTAATGCAAAAATTCTTAAGATCTACATAACTGTTAGCCAAAATTAAAAAGTGTAACTGTCATATTTTGAAAAAGCGAAATTTCAAATTCTCTGATTGAAATTAAAATTAATTGTAGGTCTGTTTGTTTTATGGAAGTCATAGTTAAATGAAAAAATATATTGGTATACTACAATTTTTTTCTGTTTTATACAAATACGTGTTAATTCACCTTACAACAATATTTAAGACTTATTAAAGATTTAGAGTATCAGAAAAAACTTTAAAATTATGGAAGATTTAAAACTACATATCAGTTATGCAAATACCTAGCGAAATTATTTTAGATTAGAGTGTCCTGAATTGAAAATTTAAAAAGAAAACCAAAAATGCGATATATATTATCATAAATTTATTATTATGATTATAATAATATTACATCATGTTACATTTAGACTAGAATAATTGGAAATTTTATAATTATGTAATTGTGAAAAATTGTATTTTGTAAAAATTAACAAATAACAGCTAAATAGACTTTTTTTACTTTGTATGTTTCATAAGTTAAAATATTTAACAATTTTAGTATTAATTGGATTGCTGTACATTGAATACTTACCCTACCTCAGATGTTAAAAAACTATTTTCGAATGATTGAATATTTGCTGCCGAGGTATTTTTATTATTTTAAAACAATTGGATACAAAAAATAGTTTATAAATATTATATCAGGTTCGAAGTTGGACATAAAATGTGCAGCAGGAATTCTAAATTCTGTAGTGGAAACCACGTGTATGTGTAATTGAAATTTTACTTTTTAACTAAATCTGACAATCTTTAGACAAAGCTATATTTGTTAATGATTTTGTTTCCGAAAAGACGATTTTAACGAAATTACATGTATTTAATACGGACTTGAAAAAAAAACTTTAAATCAAGCCTAGACAACTGTATTATGACAAAATTATTTTAATGTTTTCATTTCTTCTTTCTACAAGTTTTCTGTATTCACATAGACATTATATGTAGAACAAGTTATAAATAACGTTATAATTTATAAGAAAATGATTTAATTATAGCATCCGCAAAATTATGAAAATTACTAGGAAGATGATTAACACTTATGTATAAAAAATAATACAAGTTTCAAACTAATTTACATACATAGAAATGCAGACTATGTATATGTTTATAATATTATCATCCACACATATCAAATTCTCAACGGCCCACAACAATGAGGAAATCAAGAAGCTCCACAATGAAACCGTCGTCATTTTTTTTCTCTTCGTAGAAGAAGAAACAAAACAAAGTTGCCAAGGAACAACTTAGCAAAAAAGATTCATGCTCTGATTGCCCACTTCCCATACGGCAACATCCACTTGTGTTATTTAGTTGTTCTTCTGTTGTCGCCGGGCCATCACTCTATGCAACCGTTGTACACGCACGCGTGCTGTGTTTGCTTATAACCGGAAACACGATGTTCACTTGTTTGTTGTTCACATTGATGATGTGAGCGCGCTGCGCTGTTGCCCGTGGCGACATACGACAACGTAACGTTCACACACTGTTCAGTCATTCTCATGTAATTAAGGATTCGCTGCAATTAATCTGTAATTAATTGCGATTTAACTTGTACTGTTAATTTTAACAATATTTTGATTATTAAAACTTAATTGTTGTAATTATAAAAAGAAGTATTTTCTTCCTAATGGTTTTGAGAAAACATTCATACGAAATAATAATGAAATTCAAATTTAATTCTAATAAATTTATTTAAACTGTTTGCAGATTTTATTTATTGTACAACATATTTTATATATTTACTTGCATTGCCGTTAAAATTTTCACAATACTATTTTATGCTTTTCGTAGAAAGCAAAAATAACATTTTAACAAGCAATAAAACAAGTTGTATTTTCAGCAGGTAAACGAAATTGAAATTTCTAAAGTAGAACACAAGTTTGATTTGGGAATGTGTGCACAATAGTTGTGAAACTTAGAAATACTAATTTTCAAATTAATTTAAGTCGGATATTTCCGTTGCAATAAATTAGTAAAATCTAATCAAAAAATTTGTTATTATCGAAGAATTTTAAATACAAATCTTTCATTATACCGTGATAAAAAACTAAAATAATATGAATAGCATATATATATATATTTATAATATGTCGTTCTACATTTGATTATAGTAAATGATATTTAGTATGTAGCAGATTTCATTATAATAGTGCGAAAAGTAGATCAAATGATTTTTTTTTTAACCAGTGAAGCGTAAAAGTAACACTTTTCGCTTCAGGTTTTTTATTTAGCGTTACGTCACTTATTTTATAGTCATTTATCTTTGTCCAACTTTCGATACAATCAATAGTTTGGTTGTTAATCTCTTTTTACTTTATTTCAAATACGTTAACCTTTTACTATCGATATTGTAATAACCTTACTATTACCATACAGAAAGAAATTGAAAGTGTCTTAAGTTTATCGTGCTTTTACGACACTTATTTTCATAAGATTTTATTCGTATTTATAATACGGATATTTAATGTTATTTCTCTAAAGAAATGTAAATATTATCTGGTATATTATGTTATTAAGAATGGAAAGTGATCTTTTTGTGTTGAGTCCAATTTGTGGACGAAGCAATGCAAGCAAAAGAAGCGTTATATTTCGAATGATATATATATATATATATATATATATATATATATATATATATATATATATATATATATATATATGTATATGTACAGGGTGATTGGTGAGGTAACGGCCATACTCGAGGAACGTGTTCAGAAGATCAAAATAAACGAAAAAAGTCATATAAACATGAAAACATGTGTCGTAGCTTGTGCCGTTTGGGCGCTAGAATTTTTTTTTATTTTTGTTTTTATTTTTTTTCTCAAAAACCGTAGAAAAATAAAATATATATATTATTTTTTCTTTATTCGTTACAAAAAATTATAGGAGTAGTATTTATTCAGCTTTGATAGTTATTGCCAAATTTTATTAAAATTTTACAGTTTCATTATAAAACTTTGTTAAAATTGACATTTTCATTATCAAACTTTGTCAAAATTTAGCAGTTTCATTATCAAACTTTATCAAAATTTGACAGTTTTAATATCAAACTTTGTTAAAACTTGACAGCTTTATTATTAAACTTTGTCAAAATGTGGCAGTTTCATTATGAAACTTTGTCAAAATTTTACAGTTTTATTATCAAACTTGACAGTTTCATTATAAAACTTTGTCAAAATTTGTTAGTTTTATTATCAAACTTTGTCAAAATTTTACAGTTTTATTATCAAACTTTGTTAAAACTTGACAGTTTTATTATCAAACTTTGGCAAAATTTGGCAGTTTTATTATCAAACGTTGTCAAAATTTGACAGTTTTATTATCAAACTTTGTCAAAATTTGACAATTTTAAAAGTTGTTATTAAAAATTCGTATTTCTTATTTCCACAAAATATTTGGACAAAGATTATGGGTCTATGCTCACGTTCAGTGAAATAACGGATCAGTATTCGTGATGCTGTGTTCACATAATGTTTTATTATGAGTGCGACAGATTTAGACGTTGTTTTCCGTAGTGTTGACTTCATTAAAATACAGTGTTACTGGGACTGAAGCGTCATTTCACTGAACGTATGCATAGACATTAATGGTTTTTTAAAATATGTATATGAGGTATATTATATTATCTTTGATTTGGGTAAGAAGCGAGTTTGTCTGGATTATGCAGTTGCATGTATTGGGTTGCTAAGTGACTCATTATGTTACTAATACAATAATAAACAAATTATTTCACTAACAATATAATAACTTTGTTCTATATACCTGCAAATACGCTGGAAGAAAAAAATATTTTTATTTACTTAAATATACCTATTTCTACTAGTCGTTTACGATTAAAATTAATTTGTATATAGATAATAGTGATAGTAATATATAGGTATATTGTTTGTTTTTAAAATATTAAATAACGTAATTTCTAAAATTATTATTTAAAGTCACGTTTTTATTATCAAATCTTGAAAGTTTTATTGATGCGACATAATGATATACGATTATGAAATCTTATATTTTATATATATATAAATTATTTAAAATAAAACTGCTTTAGATTAAAGTTATATGTATATATATATTTTGCTTTATTAATACTTTGACTACGTTACATATTGCAGATATTACTAAACTGAAACTATGATATTTCAGATTTTTGTTCTTCAGATATGAATCTAAGATAGAACTATGTTTATACATTAGCGGGAGATATATATATATATATATATATATATATATATATATATATATATATATCAGGACTTGGTAACAATTTAAATTTTTAACTGATTCGCTTCTACTCCGCTCCGATATTTATACAACTGCTCCGACTTCGCTCCAGCTCCGCTCCAGCCCCGCTCCGCGTTCCGATTTATAATCCCAAATTTTTTTGTGAAAAAAATTATGAAACTTATAAAATTAAAAAATATTATATTTTCATAAAATACTTAATTTTTAAAAATTTGTTGCAAAATTAAAATAAACTATAAACACATGTATTTTTCCAATAACATGTTTCTAAGAATGGAACAGTTTTTCATAGTTCCGACTCTACTGATCCGAGCTCCGGTTCCAGCTCCAAAACCCTGATATATAGCAAAAGAAAAAGTACAGTAAAAGACATTGTAAAATTTACAGCCGCAGTGAAAGTGTTAAATATTTTTTTAATTAGCAGATACAGTCAAATAGTTAATTTGCTCAATTATGACAAAGTAATCTATTATTTTGTAAATTTTTAATATATGTGAACAATAAATAAAATGTAAAAAATTAGTTTATTTTTTATCAGGCTTTCTGAAACTTTTAAATATTTTAGTTGTATTATCCGAAAAAAAATGATGATTTCTCTCTAATTATATTAGATGAAACATCAGCTTTAGATCAGTTAATTACTAGCTACCTCTTGCAGTTGACTGTATATACTGAACTTTTACTTCTTTTTCTTGATCAACCCTACTATTCTAAAAGGATATGCACTTCCGTCAATTTAAGTTTTCGTTGATCTCTGTTTCTAATTATATCAATCCAGTTGTCTATCTTTACATTCTTTTCTACCTCATCTTTTCAATAAGTTCTTTATTTTCCCTTACGTTTTTCTAACATTGGTCAAAGGCGTTGCTTTTTGATATAGCCTGTAAATAAATAAATACTAAATACTTATTCAAAACGTTTACTAGAAAACCTAATGCAAAAATAGACAACTACGTTTGGTATATTGATTTCATATAATTAAATATTTTTTTATAATTTGTTGTATATTTAAGTGTTACTGTTTGCTGATTTATCTTACAGCTTTTATATTACCTATTAATTAAACTTATTTTGAACTAACAATTTGATTTCAATTAATATGTATATAGACGAAAGAATTAAACTCATTAAAGTGTGAATTTAGCATGCCCATGACATACTGCAAAATTCAATTTCAATGTCAGAATGTAAAAGTAAAACAAATCAAAAATTGTCTCTCAAATAATTTATTTATAATTAAGATAAAATTTCTAAGTAAAAGTATAAACCAGTATAAGTATTACAACAAATATATATATCTTTAAATAATATATCCAAAAAAAATATGTTTTTAAATAAATTTTATCGGTTCAACTATCAAGGCTACATAACACACTAACACAATTACAATTATATTAAACAATTGTTATATGCCTGTAAGCTGTAGTTGTTAGCTTATTATTATTTAATTTTAATATAATATTACACAAAAATTTAAGAAAAAAATTAATTCATAGTAATATTTACGCACGAGGCTATTTTTACGGAAATAATGATATAAAAACAAAATTTTCAATGTCTAGTGCGCGCGAACAGTAATTTTATAAAATAAACTTAACAAAGAATCTATGGCTCGTATCCCACCTCTTTTGTTTATGGAAAAGTGCTTTTAGTTTTTGCTTTAAAATACATTTTTACATTTATCTTTTATCAAATATGAGCAATGTTTCTATTTTTGATATATTTTTTTCATTACTAATATTATAAAATTCAAATAAACTAATTAAAATTGCTTAATAAGTTAATAAGTAAACGTCAAAAATAATTTCGACAAAAACCACTTTTAAAAATGAGGTGAGAATACGAGCTTATGTTCATGTCAAGTTCTCTAAATTTATGATTTCTTTTTAAATTCAACAAATTAAATTATAAAAAAAAATACTCATAAATTCATATCGATTGTATTTCTCAAATATCTGATTTGTTTTTTTAAGAAAGTTGTTAAAGCTCGTAGAAAAGATAATATTAAAAATATGATAAATGTTGAAATGAGAAACTAAAATATTATCTGAAATTCTGTAGGAAAACCTGCATTTATATTTATGAATTATTGATTTTATTTGTATCGAATATGATTATTAATATACTTCCTACAAATCGAATCCATATATTTTCTTTCTCTGCCACAATAACCGAACTTATCTAAATTACATCAAATAAAAATATCAAATAACAATAAAGTTTTATGTTTTAAGATGATTATTATTGCATCCAGTAAATGAAAAACATCACTACTATAAATTAATACACGATCAATCATCAAAATAGATAGGAATTATAGTATCGTTTTTAGGTCGCAACAGAAGAAAATAAATTGTTTTATAACTCGAGGCATAATACTGTCAGATCTGACGTTCTGCGTTAATTGAAATTAAAGATGATAACTGTCTGACATGTTTTGTAATCATTCTTAGTAATATGGTTTCATATGCATTTTCGAGAAGATTATTTGTTTACTAAGAAATCGCGTTATTTCGTTATGTTATTATTTGTCAACATTTTAAAATGTTGTCATTAGCAGAATTATTAAGGAACGTGATATACAACAAATAGTAACACAAAAAATGAATATGAAAAAAACCCACATGAAACTTATTCATAGAATAAGTTAGTTTACTGTACAATTTTTTTCTTCAATGAGATATTTGCATATTTTTGGTTTTATTTTTATTTTTTATAGAAAATTTGAGTAAATTGATTAACATTAGTTTTTGTTTTACATCCAAAATTATATAGTTTTTGAAAATTCTATCATGTTGTAAATTTCAATGTTACGTAAATATTTAATTTAAATCGCACATTCTCTTTCCTCTTACAGACAAACAATTATTTTGTACTTTGTCACATTTTGAATATAACTAAACTTCATTTTAGAAGTAAAATAAAATTAATATAGTAAATTAAATTTGTCGTAAAATGTCTTTTTTAGTAGTATGCAGTAGAAATAAAATAAATACGAAACTTATAAATAAAATTTTTATATATCATGCAATTTTTTAGTACGTACATATTCAATAGCGCTTTACCCAAAGAGTGTGGTACAAACTCTTCCTACTATGCCGAAATTATTTTTCGTCAAACAAGTAATTTTAGCTTCATCCACATTACATAATATTTCTCATACATGCTCCTTTATTCCTACAACTTGGAAATATTACTTAAATTAAACAAATACGATACTTTTCAGCTTACAAACTGTTTTCAAATAATTTAGTAATTTTTATATACAAATATTTCAAATTACATAAATTCTCGAAATTAAAACAATAACATTTACAAGTATTTTATAAAGTACTTCATTTTAAGCAAGTACAATTTATTTACATCAAAGTGTTTGTACTTTATTATAGATTTTTTAAATCATTCGCATATAACAAAAATTTTGATTTTTCTATTGCTATTGGTACACTGTAAAAAAATTCGATAATTTTACATAAAACCTGAGGCAACTAATTTACACCAGTTTAATATGTAAATATACAGATGTCAGTATTTTTACAAAAAGTATGTAATATTTTTTACAGATATTTTAAGGATAATTTGTACATTATATACGTATATTTTATGTAAGTAATTACTTACTCTTCCAGTAAAAAAATCTATATACTATGGTAAATAAATTATTTTACTTAAAATTACAAAATTATTTTCACAGAAAATTTATATAAACCATCGTTTTGCTGAAATAATATGTAATTTTTTTACTATGATTTTTGTGTTTAATGGCAATATTTTTTTACAGTGTAGTATTATATCATTTATATATTTAACAAGTAGAAAAAAATATTGAATTCAAATTAGTTAAAATGAAACAGTTAAGTTTTAAAACACTGGCCTAAATCAAGACATCCATATCAAGTTGACCTTTTTCGCCTGTGTCCGTAACAGGTTTTCAGATTGTTTTTGTACTGCTTATATATTTGTGTTGATGTGTGTGTATGTGTGTGTTAACATGTATATACCATATGTGTAGGTGTTAAATATAGTTTGAAACATAGCTTTTCGTCTTTCTTTGAATCAGCTAAGCTAGACACTCAGCATTTAAACTGTAAAGGTAAACCATGCTCAGCAAACATTTTATTATACTGCGATGACTCATTTTACTTATATACCTATTCACTATATGGTATTACCATTCAGCTCAAGTTTGCTTGTTTGCCAGGTTTGGACTTGAAACATTTCTATACACCAAGTACTTATTAGTATATTATGTTACTAAGAGTAGAAAGCAATGATTATTGTGTTGAGCTAAGCAATCTGTGAAAAACTCAAAAACTAGACTAAAAATAAATAAAAATACGGTAGGAGTACAGGTATATATATATATATATATATATATATATATATATATATATATATATATATATATATCAGAGTGTGGAACAGAAACAGTCATTCAGTAACTAAGCACTGACGTCTGCAACGAGGATATATCGACCACGGCATACTGGCTCAGAAAATTCTATAAAATCAATTTGTAATTATTTTTATTTTATCGGATTATTTTTTTTAGATTATCATAAAAATTGTTTGTAGTCAATACAGCACAATATAGTAAAAAATAAATATTTGTACGCCATTTATTAAACAATTGTGATATTTACAACTTGACAATATTTCATGTAAATTTAACAAACACTAAATAGTTTATGAAATAAACTAAAATAGTTATCAAAGATAACAGTTACTAAATTTAAAGAAATTCATACTAGTCCAGGCAAAAATATTGTTAATACTTGTTAATATTGTTAATACTTATTAATATGTTATTGTTAATATCATTAATAAATTGTTACTCGCAAATATATAAATAAAATCAATTTGGACCTTGTAATCGACACATACTTTACACTTTCTTTTTTTATCATAATGTACTTGTAAATTGTATTTAGTTGCAGAAATAGGTATTTAAACTACCAAAAATACTTTTTTTAAGATATCAACAATTAATTAAATATTCTAATACCAAAATAATTACATAGATTATTTGCAAAAAAATTTATCTAAAATATGTATCTCAAAAACCATGACACAATAGTAAATTATATATGTTTGGTAATATATGCTTTACTTAACTTTCTATATTATCTCCAGCAATTAACGCATAACGTGTAACTAGCTAAATTACATTTATATCTTTGGCTTATAAGTAAAATTTTATTTTCATTAATAATAATAAAATAAATTATTATCAGCTATTAATATTTATTACCGGTACATAAATTAATTTTATAAGAAAATATCAAATAATATATTTGTATTAGAAATTACTTATTAGTAAATCATAATTTATTATTAGTATTTTTTTGTTATAAATTATGTACGTTAAATTTTGTTAAATGAAATATTTTAAGCCGGTTCTGATAAAATTCGAAAAAAAAAGGCAGTTACGTTAGACACTTTCAAATGTCAGTGACAAAACTGGTAACTAAATAATATACTATAACTTATGTATATTCTATATTGTACATATAAATACCTGTTTAGAATTTTGATTCATTCTTCGTAAAGTCAGGGACAGCAGTATCACACTGTAAAGAAATACCCAAACTTATAATATGTGTTTCTAAAATATATTAGCACTTTAATGATAAATAAATAAGTAGTTTTATAAACATTGTATTATATTTTATATGGGCATAGTTAAATATAAATAAAAGTGTGATAATTATGTGATGAATAAGAAAATAGATTACTTTTATAAAATATAATACCTTATTTATATCTTGGGAGTTGCTAAATGAAAATAATAAATAAACATTTATTATTTATGTTTTTGCGATTGTGTTACTATTATTGTAAATTAGTAATTTTTGTATATTTGTACAGTGTTAACGAAGGGTGTTATATAATAGTATATTATGTTACGAGGTATAGGAAGCAATCTTTATTTTGTTGAGTTCAGATACTTGTGATTGAGGCAAAGGTGTCGTGTCACTTGCGTACGTGTCAGATGCGTACAAAAATTATTTAGTATCATTTGCGTACAAATAAGGGTCGGCTCAAGCCCAGGTAGTGAAGCTACTTAGGCCGAGTGTCAGATGCGTACAGCGGTTTGGGAAGGGTCGAGTTGTGCTTATGGTCAAAATATAATATTTATGATAAGATTTTTCGTGACCGAGTTGTCTCCCAAGATTTAAAATCGGTGTTCATCACTTGCGCCTTATCTGTATATCATTTGCGTCAATAGTGGTATATCATTTGCGCCACGAAACCCATTCATCTGCGCCACTGTTGGCTTAGGGTAGGTTAGGTTAAGGTTTAAGGTTTAGTTATGTTATTATTCAATATAGGCGCTTATCTCATCGGCGCAAATGACGACTTGCGCAAATGATTGGCTAGGTTAGGTTAGGTTACCTTTTAATCTTGGGAGACCATTTAAACCACTAAATATAAACTTGGTCAATATTAAAATTGAATACTAATTTGATTATTTGTAAAATCTCTGTACGCATTTGACACTCGGCCTAAGTACCTTCACTACCTGGGCTTGAGCTGACCCTTATTTGTACGCAAGTGAAACTAAATAATGTTTGTACGCATCTGACACGTACGCATGTGAGCCTATAATAACTGTTCGTTAATACACTGTACAAATAATATTTTATTGATATTTTCAATATTAATATTAAAATACACATTTTGTTTTTTATAAAACTTGACTTTTATTCTACTATTTTTTGCAAAATAATTTTACCAATTTTTATTGTTTTATATTTAAGTTCTTCATATTATAATACCACTACTCTTAAAGTATTTAATTAGAGTTTGATATGTTTTTTTGTATGTTTTTTTAGTATATCTATCTATGCTTTAAAAGTTGATAATTGATTTTGCTAATATTTTGATTAAATATAATTGTATAGAATAATAAAGGTTTTTTTGATTATAATTTGTAAATATTCTTCTATAATATGATTTAAGTTGTGTGAACTCAGTCACAATTACAATTTAATACTTTTAAAATATATTTTTTTAAAGTATTTTTTATATTTAAGTATATTTTTGTTACTTGTTAATTGTACGTGTATATATTACTACAATTATTTATATTATCGATTTTGTGACAGGTATAATTATAACAATTATGAAATATTGGTAGATTAGGCTAGTACTAGATTAGATAATAAACAAGTTTTATTATAATTCCGTAAAATATATTATAGGAGAAATTATATTTATTTATTATGATTAAACGTAGATAATAAAAACATATGCCATAGATTTAGTAATATTTTCAGTACTTATTGTCAATAATATTGAATAATAAATTACTATAGTTTTATTTTGTATTTAAGGAAATGCATTTATTATTTTACCGTATATAGAAAATTTCTGTATTACTCATTAACACTTTTTTCATATATGTATCATTATATAATTTTGCGGAATTATCGTTTTCTTGCACCAATCATTTAAATTCTTTTGTTATAAATGGGAATAATCGATTTTTAAAACGATCAATTTTTTTACAATTAAATTTTTGATTTTTATATCGATTTTTCAGCAGTTGAATTAAACCATCTTTTTTCTTAGAGATCGATAATAAATAATATCAAAGTCTACTTTGATTTTTTTATTCTATTATTCTGTAGATTATTATAATTTGTATATGTTTATTGAAGTAATTGCAATTCAATTAGTTTACGAATATTATTTTGTAAGTTAATGTTGATATTTATATAAGTATAATTTTAATTCATTTTTATAAATAATACATTTAAAAATATCGATTTGCCAGATCGATATTTATTTGATTTTCGTCAATTCCTAGTTATGAATTATCCCATAAGAGTACCTATATGACAAAAGTTTCAAAATATTCATT
The DNA here is from genome assembly GCA_963966155.1 of Clivina fossor. Classification (NCBI taxonomy): domain Eukaryota; kingdom Metazoa; phylum Arthropoda; class Insecta; order Coleoptera; family Carabidae; genus Clivina; species Clivina fossor. Next base: position 3,394,250 of record OZ014553.1, on the reverse strand, counting down.
CAAAATACTTAGGACCGTTTTTAAATAAACAAATAAAAATCCATTTTAATCTTGAAAGTTGACAAAATGTTTAAATAATATTTTGCCTAATTTTTTTTAAATATTATTTAATGGCGGTTTCTTTAAAAATGATGATTTTACTGTATATATTATACAAAAGGAAATTTATAAAATTTCTAGTATGACTTTCATATAGACATATTTATTTTGAAGAGAATGAATTGTTTTAAATTTGTTAATTGAAAGCATATAAGAATCAGATTTTGGAGAATGTAGTTTTGTGTGTTAATTTAAAAAAGTAGGTAAATAAATTATTAATTTTTTTTCGTATAATTAAAATTAATATTTATTTCTACAATATAAACATTTTCTACATGAATTATTTCTTTTTTAATTTTAAATGTGTGATTTTAGGTTTTCTCTAATTAACGATCAGAAAGAATTTTTTTATAACAATATTGTTTCGTGTTATATTGTATATAAGAAGTGTTATTGTTATAAAAACATTTTTTTACTTAAATTTTTTAAATAAAACATTTGACTTTTTTTAGAAAATAAAAAAATGGTTTTCAAAATATGCTGAAACCAGTAGGTATATCTTCAAATTTCCGATTAAAAGCAGGGTGGTAGATTAGAACTAAATGAAATATTTGCAATTAATAATAACCTGTCTCAGAAATCGGACATTAGATGTACAGTAGTATATTATTCAACGAATGATGGTTATTACCAAGGTTGCAAATCATTAGAAAAATTTGAATCGATTTACAAATCTGGTTTTGTTTGGTTCAAATGATTCAGATTTTTTTTAAGGTTCAAATGCATTTAAATGATCTTATTTAGAGAAAATTGCAAATTAGAAAAACATTATTTCTAAATGTCTAAATGTTTAAATTATTGTACAGATATTTTTTTATTATAAAAACTGTTTTATTTATGTTTGTTTATTTCAATTTACAAGTTCTAATGCGAATATTATATGTACAGTTTTGTGATATTTTATGGTTAAAATTAAATACATAGTAAATGTTTGCTTTGTTTATAAATTTAAATATATTTATTATAATTTGTTATGGCACTCTAAATCTAAAGACACTATGAATAAACTCAACTGATTAATGATCTGTGAGAAATCTGCAATCTTATATATATAAAATACATTTACTAGTACAGCGCAAATATATTGCAGGTATGGTAACTGGTTTCGAATCGGTTTTAAACCGATTCAGAAATTTTATACGTCCGGTTTCGGTTAAGGAGCGTAATTCCCTTACAAAGTTTTCATTGGTCAAAAGCTGCAAAATGGTGTAATAATTCAAAACTTACTAGCGTTAGTAATGAATACCAATAATTATCAAGAAAAATAGAAGCAGAAAAATACTGCCACATAATACAGTGCTTTCACGTGAACAAAGTTTCTGAATAGGCATGTCCGAGGTCGCATTGAATATATAGTAACAAAAAAAATTTTAATTTCGCGCTATATTTGAATATGTAACAAAATATTTCACGAATAATTAAAAATTAAATAATAATAAATAGCAATAAAAATAACTGAAAAACGATATTATAATGTAAAACCACACAAATATCGACTTGTCAAATTACACTATTACACTTTTTCCATAGACAACGATCGTTTCTAATTGGTTTAAATCAACTCCGCTTAAAATTTTTGAATTTAGTTCACATATTTTTCGGAGTACTTGTTCGCTTATAAGCACTATAAAATAATAAAAACAAAATGAATATTTTTTTAAATAATAAATTTATTCTGTAATAAAATATTTTGATGTTGAATAAACCAAACCCCAAAGGCATTATACGACTATAAACAAAAAATATATTGTTTTTTAACCTTGTTCAAATGTTTTTTTTTGATATAATTTTTATTAGTTATACGTACATTCACTTACTTTGTGGTTTAGCTAATGTTCTAAATGCGGTGAATAAGTACTAGTATTATATGTTTTATGTACTTCCGGTTACAGTAATAATAGTAATGTAAGTATCAAAATGAGAGGATTGAAAATTTAACAGATATTATAGAACGGTTTAAGATACTCTTAATTGAAGAAATATCTTTCTCAATAGCGAGCATAATAATTTAACAAAATAAATAAAAATTAAAATTATCAGTGGAAAAAATAATTTTGTTAATGATTTTTTTTTTAATTTTTATTTATTTTTCTGTTTTATTTAAATATAATATGTTCAATCAAGTACTGACTACAAACTCCTTTAGTAAATATATATTTGCAAGCTAAATTCAAATTCTAATGATATAGGGCTTACACTGTATAAAATCAGTGTAAATTTGCATTGATATCACAGTAATTTTATTATATGTTTTATTGTAATTTTCTTTTTATAAATTTACAAAGAATTATAAAATTGCAATAAAAAGTATCGATTTTTTATTACAGTGTAGAGCATTGGTGTTACAATGAACTTGAATTACATTATACTTTTTTCGACTATTTTTATTATTAGATTTCTTATTCAATTTTTTAGTTTTTTATACTAGAAATCAATATAAATCATATAGTATCCAGTTAGATTTGTTTTTTCTAAAGCATTTCAAAACGGCAACTTATGGAACGTCGTATATCTATATTTCTGATGATAGATGTGATCACAATAACTTCAAATAACTGCTAATACGTTGGTAAATGCAACTGTGCACAGAAATCAAATGAAAAAATACAGCAAATTGTATATTTCTGCACTAAAAATTCAAATGAAACTTGCATAGAAATAGCTAAATGAGCTTAGTATGAAATTCGAATAAAACTCAAAACAAGAATAGTTATTTGAAAACATATTGGAATAAATCAAATTGTACCGTAATTGATTTATGTAAAATTATACTATTTTTTTATTAAATAGAAAATAATTTTTTTTAAATTTACATTAAACCGTAAATAATGTAAAAAAATATATATTTTTTATTATGTTTATTACTTTAGAACAGGATATAAATAATAATAGATATATAATATGTTAGGAATTTCCTGAATTGTATATAACGGCACAGAATATGTTATTGTTTTCAGTCACTGACATTAACACAAATTTCACGAAAAATAAACTTTTTTTTTACATGTAACTAATGTATATTATTATTAAAAACATGAAAAAAAAAAACAACATAGTTTAATGCTTCATGTTTATTCATAACAAAAATAATTAGTACCTTTATCAAAAGTTTATATCAAAAATGTTTATTTATTTTACTTTGGGAACCTTGTCTCTATATATATCCTTGAATTTTATATTTTATACTTAACTTTAAAATGAACGTCAATTATTTACATATATTTTTCGGTACAGATACAAATAATAAGTCGTAGATTTTTTTATTTATACCAAAAAACACATATTGTTATAAGAATTTTGATCAATAATTTTTATATTGATATTTATTAGTACAAAATGCAGAGTTGTGTAATATGCTGTTAAAAATACGACCATAAAAAACCATTGTTTTTTAAAAAAATCAAATTAAAAACTTATTGTTCTAACAAAAATTTGAATGTTTTGTCACTTATAAAGTTAAATATTATATCGAACATGTATACAATAATTATGATTTATTTGAACAATAAAAAATAATATTTGAGAAATATATTTGAAATTTGTGCTTTTGGACATAAAATTTTAATAGGAATTCTAAGTTGAGGTTTGAAAATTTCATATTTGTGGAGTGGAAATTTTACTTTTTAACGAAACTGTAAATAAAATAGTAATAATAATAATAAATAATAATTATATAATATATAAATATATGCATGTCTAAAAATCTGGTGACTTTTTTTTATACCATATAATATTTTTAAGTCATTTTTTTTGTAGGTTTATAGTTTTATACCACTTGGTATACTAATAGTTCCGATAAAACCCCTTTAATCATAATTGCATAAATTAAACATATATTCTGCAGTAAAAAAAGCTGAAAATAAAGTTTGTTGTAAGTATTTTTATTTTTTTAGATTAGGTATTTTGAAATATTGATCGCAAGTATTTAAAGAAAATTATCAAAACACAAAAATCAAATAATTATTTCACAAGGTTCTTAAATATGAAATATTGTAATGATATTGCAAAATATATATATATATATATATATATATATATATATATATATATATATATATATATATATATATATATATTCATTTCGTAATATATTGCTTTTGTTGACAATTTTTTAGAAAGTTACGAATATTTTTTTCGTAATTTATAAAATTTTAAATAATCGAATTATAATATACTAATAGAAAATTTATAAGTAGCATAATTTAGTATAATGCACTACTCGTTTTTAACATCGTTCAGAAAAAAATTGCTATTTTATTTCATTAGATGATTTTTTTAATTAATGATGATTAGTTAATTTGTTTACATACAAATTAATTGAAATCAAATTATAATATCAAATAAAATTTAGATAAATAACGTAATATTTTAGATAAATTAAAAAACAACAATAGATAAATATAAGACAAACAAAAATAAAATATCTAAATGTAATATCATCTCATAAATTAGATGTTTTTGTACGATTAAAAGGTTGAAAAATCACTTAAAGATTTTGTCTGTATATTGCTTTAATTTTATATTAATTTTACAAATATTAAATTTCAAAGGAAAACATATTTATTTTATTTATAATCATTTATGTAATTCTAAATTGCTGTAATAGTTAATTTTTCAAATACTACTTTTGCCATCTTTAAATATCGTTGTTTAAATTCAAGTTTTTTTTTTGTGTCGTTTCAACTTATTAAGTGGATATCAAAATTCACAAGTTGCAATTCTGTTCATATCTCATAAAACTGGTAGCGTTATATGACTTATAATATTTTTAGTAACTGAAATTTCGTAACGCTACGAGTTTTACAAAATTTGCACAGAATTCCAGCATTTAGTTTGTGTCTTCAGAAATACCAGTCGTAAGTCTGAAATTAACTTTATATATTTATTAAAGAAAGATATATTTATTTTTAAAATTTTTAACGTTAATTATTTAAAATTATTTAACCATAAACACATATCCATTTATGTTTCTTTTTATAATTAGACATGCTAAATAATAAAAATATATATGCAGACAATACATTGATCAAATTTAAATAAATATTTCATTAATTAATTGCCGAGCATTAGCTATAAAAAAAAATAAAACTGAGCAAGGTCCCGCATGGATATTTTCGCAAGAATTTCTCAGGAAATAAGAAAAAAAAAAACCAACTACAACACACAGAGAGGAAAACGTTATTCAGAATTATACAGCGTATCGTTGGCGATTCATTGTTTGTAGAACTATGCTCTGTCAAAAATCCTTCATGTGGTTTCACTTTTGATTTTTAGCGCAAAAATATGAACTCAAACTCAAGGTGAACGGAACGCTTTTAACCATATACAAAACAATAAATAAATATACTGTGAAATTAATTAATATTTTTACATCACACACTGTAAAGAAAAAAACAGATAACATCACACTATCGCATCATATTAATTTACAAATAAAGGTTTCTGACTTTAATAATATGAAAATCGTATTCCAGTAATAACTATAATTGTACTGGCATGCTTGTATGTTGATTTCACTAGAGAGAAATCAATTATTATTGTTTTACAGATAGAAAAATAAATATATTCATAAATAAAATTACTAACCATTGTATTTAACATGTAATTATACAATATATAATGATAAAAGTATTTATATATTACAGGTACTGTAACTATAAATTTGCGGTTTTGTGATTCCTCGTATAAATTAAAACTGCGCCCAAAATAAGAAAGTAAGATGAAAAAGCAAATTACAAAAGACTGTCAATATATCGAAAAATACTAAAAATATATCTTACATTAGATACGTACACTGTAAACAAAAATTCGGTAATTTTACATAAAAACCTGGGGCAACTGATATTTACACCAGTTTAATATGTAAATTTACAAACGCCAGAGAAAATTTTTATATAATATAAATATAAAATACTTTTATTTTATGTAAGTTTACTTACTTTTTCGTTAAAAAAAACATATATAATGTGGTAAATTCATTATTTTATTTAAAATTATAATATTTTTACAGAAAATTTATCGTTTTGCTGAAATAGTATGTAATTTTTTTACTATGGTTTTTATGTAAACTGGCAAATTTTTTACAGTGTATATTTCGAAATGAAGTAAATTTTTGTATAATTGTTAATTTTATGACAAACAGAAAATCCATATTACTTCTATTTTTATACTAAAAAGAGAACTATATTCCTTTTTTAGCGAAACACGGATAAATTTGCGAAAAAATGTAATAATAATTGCTAACAATTTATATTGTAAAAGAAAAGAAAAGAAAAGAAAAAGAAAGAATTCAAATATTACAATAAATGTTTAGATTTTGTTTTAAAATAAAATATTTTTGATATTACAACACAAAACATGAAGTTATATTGTTCTATTATAGGTAATATTTGATTTTGCAACTCAAGGCTAGATTTTTCATGTACTAATAGCTATTGTTAGAAATAATAGATTTCTTAAACAGATATAAATAAATGTAGTAACTTCATTCAAATATTAAATGTAATTGTAATTAAAAGTATAATTAATCGAATCTGTAATGTATGTATAGCTAATTTCTTTACATATGTATTTGCCATTTTTAAAACCAATTGTATAGATATCAAGTATTTAAAATAATACAATTGTAAGTATTACACAATTTTTTATTTTTATTAATTGTAAACTTGCTTTTTTGCCTAATTTTTATCATAATCCTTTCGTTTCAAAAAAATTTGAAAAATTTGTTCTATTGTCGGATAAATATTGCGTTTTATTGAAATTATTTTTCTGCTTCTGTTTATAGTACATTGATAAAATTTGTGTATTCTGTTATGTTTTACTGTTTAAAACTTAAGGCTATGAGTTATGAAGTCATATCTATTTGACAAATTACAAATTTATACATACATACACAATCATGCCATGTACTAAAAAGGATGTGGCACAAACTTTTTCCACTGTGTCGAAATTAGTTTCCTCCAAATATTCCTATCTAGACAAGTAACTTTTGCTTTATTTACATTTATGATACCTCTCATATGTACATACTTTTCTATTCCTACCACTTGGAAACATTCGCTCATGCGAAACACACTCAATCTACTCATAGGTCATTCACACAAACGTATATTTTTAATATCACTCACGTATATTTTTTAAACCAAACGTTTAATAGTGTATTATTCGTAAAATTTTTGGTCAAATTCTTGTACTTGTGCGTAAAACTGAAACTAAAATGGCAATCTGAATTAGACTTAAATCTTGTAGGTATGATTAAAATTGGCTTATTAGTTTAAAAATATAATAATTCTATGTTAAAATATGTAGCGCTAATTTTATACGACTGAAAATTACATAACAAAGTTTAATTCAGGAAATTCTAAAATATAATTTTAAGATTATGTTTATAATTAGACTTCCTATATTTATTTTACAAAGGAAGTAAAATTAGAAACATATATACATTTAAATGTAAACAATTCTCTATTTATATAAATTTTATGAACTAGTTACAAACTTTATTTAGGTTGTGATATTATTTTTTATTCAAGAAAAATAAATTTGTTACATAATCGTCATTAAAACTATAAACTAAAGAACCACTAAAAATATTACATTTACTGCTATATTGTAAAAAATTAATGTAAATCTACATATTCGATGGCTATAATTTTTTCATAAAAATATAATATTGCATATATTATTATTGTAAAAAAGTGTTGGTATTTTATTATTAAAAAACCATCTAAAATTATATAAATTTAAATTACATTTCTTACCGTATAGTTAATAAATAGCATATTATAGTATGTTAAGAGGAGCAGAAAGCGATCTTTATTGTGTCGAGATCAGATATTTATGGCCCGAAGCAGTGCCAAGATCAAGCAACTTTAACGAAACATAAAAAAGAGCATTCGACTCCGAGTGTCATATGCTTTTTTTTCTTCAAGCGTTCCAAATAAAACTATACTAAAAATACATATCAAGTAACGTTAACCGTACTAACAGTTGTAAAATAGTATGCATAAGTAAGTATATATTATTTATATATGTTAATATGTTACATAAATTGTGAGAATTGATGTTCCGACAAATCTTGCACTTTTTTACAAATTTAATCAAGTTAAAATCAAGTTTAAATTCAAGCAAAACTACATAATGCAACTGTTAACTGACTTAACTTAACTTAATAATTTTTCTGACAAATCTAACGTTATATTTCTTGCAATTCTTTACACATTTTCAAGAATAAAATTCAAATTCAAGCTAAATTAAACAAAGCAATTCTCAATTAATTTAACTTAGCATAGTAAATTTCAATATGACCGCTGCAGATGTCAAATTAAATACAATTGACCGTGTTGTCATATTTGGTGTCATATTGTATACAGTAACTAACTGCTGTATAATGGATGTATATTATTGTATTAGTAATATAATGATCTCTTTCTACATAGGCAATACAGTAACGTAAATTGATATTTTGCTATGCTTGAAAAAAAAAATATGTATGAAAATGTAATAGACGGAAGCTCAACGAATTTTAAACTATAGTAAACTCTCCTCTGTCAAACTACTAGCTTTATGTAAATAGTTAGTTCATCAAAACTAGTAGAGTAGAGTGACTTGAAGAAAAAATATGCTAGTGTACTCTATTACTAACTCTACTAATGTAAACTAGACTTTAATACGACCTTCAATGGTTTTATAGCATCGGCTATGAATCATCAACCACGGCTGTAAAGCAATGCTTTTCTGCCTAGTTAAACAAATAACTACTAAAATTAAAATAATTACTAGTTTGTAATTAATTTAGCTTTTTAGTACCTATATCTATAATATATTTTACTTTTACTAGTGACTATTGTCACCTTGTTTTTATAATATGTAATAGATACCTATAGATCCGGCTGGCCTATGAGATATATTATTTAACCAGTCAATACGAATTGTGTAACTATTTAAGTAAAAGTTAAAAGGTGAAATATGAATCATATTTTAACGCAAATGACGGAATTCCCTCCGCTCGCTACCGCGCGCACTCTATTCGGTCATAAAACGAACTAAAAATGGAAATATACGACATTACGTCATACTGTAGACCGTTTATATTTACATTATTTGTTTACCTGGACAGGCGTTAATTTGTTTTCATTTCTTGTGAAATTGTTTAATTTTATTTATTTTTTATTTCAGTGACAAATAATTATGTGATAATTATTTTTTTTACGGACTTCCTTGGGCTATATACGAAGTACTATGAGAAACTACTATAAAATATATTGTTTTTAATTTAACTTTATTTAAATTAATTGTTAGTAAAAGTAAATGTACCAGATAAGAAATTGTGTGATTTTATTATGAAAGTTACTGTAACTTCAACAGTATTTTATCTAAATTGTTTATTTAATTAGAAATTTAGAATAATATATGATTTAATTATACAATAATTTATTATACAGTATATACATAATGTAATAAAATTATGCTGAAATAAAATAGGTACAATACGCCACAGAATCACATGGCAATCACGCCATGTACCCAAAAGGATGTGGCACAAACTCTTTCCACTATTCCGAAATTAGTTTCATCCAAACATTCCTATTCAGATATTCATAATTCATGATACCTCTCATATATACTCTTATATTCCTACTACTTGGAAACATTTGCTCATATAATTCAAATGTGAAAATATATGGAAAGTTTTATTTGAAATAGAAAATTTGATTTCCATTTCTGGTAAAACTGGAAACGATATTTACGAAAACTGTATTTCTGAGTTTTAAAATGTTTATGCTTGGAAGAAACATTTTCTGTTTATATTACTAAACAAGAAATTAGTAAATGTAATAAATCGAATCGAAATTTACTTAAAAAAACACTGTAAGAAATATATTTTAAATTTATATAATTTTCCGTAGGTTTTAACAGAAAAAATAAAAACATTTGGTAATTTTACTGTGATAATTTACGTAATATTACATTTTTTATGAAACATTACATTCACAAAACATGTAAAATTACATAAATTACATGGAAAATTACATAATTTGTTTACAATGAATGTAACGTAACTACAGAACAGCCTAAGATTGAAAAACTTTTATTTTATTATTTATATAACATTTTGATTTAACAATTTATAGATTTATTTTATTTTTATTATTATTTTTAAATAAATAAAATTTAATCTAGTTTTCTATACAATGCAATTTAATTTGAAAAATATTTTATCCACTGATTGCCTTTACATGGGAAATAAAATTACTGCCAAAGCGTTATAATTGCTGATAAAAGAAGATTCGAGCTGTTGGTAAGGCCTATTGTATTGATTTTTGATAATTTCTTTTCAATAATTTTATAGTAGGTGGATTGGGAAATATTTTTTCTCTCTTGTGATTAGTCAGCTTATTAAAACTAATGTTATTTATAAAGTTTTCATCACATCCTTGCTTTTATTTTTTCTTAATTTTATTTGAATTTTATTTATTTATTAAATGAATCATCGATAAAAATATATTTTTAATGTTTATTTTTGGTAGTTATTATTATATGGATTTTGTATTTTTTAATGTTACAGTGATTGAATATCAATAATTTTTATATTTAGAAATGTTAGATGTAGAAGAAAAAAGAAATTTTAAATAAAATTACCTCTGAAAGAAAACATGTAATTCTAATATGAGTCATGTATTTATTAAAATAATTAATTAATAAAAAAAATCGATATTGTCGACTCTATTAATAATAATAATAATTTATTTTTAACAGGCATAATATCCAATTACAGAAAATTATTAAAAATTACACAATGTTGTGTACATATTAACAAAACAAAACAAAACAAAAAACGTTTACTACAAAAATAATAAAAGCAGGAAGTCGCTGAGAAATATATTTTTTCGGTAACTTTTTAGAAAGTGGCTATTTATACATACGGTATGTATACGCAATTGGCTATTTATACATACAGTATTTTTACGCAATTGGCTATTTAGGGTAGGTTAGGTTAGTAGGTTGGTTTAGGTTTTTATTTTATTTTTTAGTATGTATAAATAGCCAATTGCGTATACATACCGTATGTAAGGCACAGTTTTTACTGTGCAGTATTAACTGCGCAAATTTCACTCAGTACATACTCAGGCCGAAATTTCGAACTGAATACTCCGGTTTCCACACACACAGACACATGCAACGAAATAACTGCGCAATTTCGACTTGCGCAGTTAATACTGTGCAATAAACATACCATGTATGACCCTTCTTACACTCGTGTGTATGTAAATTTCCTATAACTACGAAATTGTCCGCTCTATATTTTTTTTTTGTAATTTTGATATGGAATGTTCATAGCTATAGAGGACCATGTTCATTTTTTTTTTAATTTGAGATTATTAGAAGTAAAGTTTAGTAAACCCATTTGCAACAAGTCAATATTGCCATCTATACGTTGGAAATTAAAGTTGAAATTTGGTTTGTGTTCGTCTAAATAAAATGTAATTTTAGGTATCTATTTTTGGAGTTGGTCCATTAGAGTTTTAAACACTCCATATTTCAAACTTCAAGGAGCGTAGAGGATAAAGATATTTTTTTCAATAGACCTATAGATGCTTTATCGAACTGTAGTAGTAGAGGTATTAGATAGTGTTCTTATCTATGTTTAAAAAATAGCATTTAAATGATTAGTTAGTTCACAATAAATAGATACTATTGGTCAAATATGCATTGACCTATAGGTCGTAAATCGATTATTTTCGGTCAAAACGCGAAAATTTAAAGCTACTTAAAATTTAGTATTATATTTATTGATATCGATAAATCTTCTTCCAAACTACATATTTTTATCTTAGTTTTATTTTTATTTTCACTTTATGAATGAATCTTACAAGCACTAGTTTTTCGTCTCACTCTTAAGAATGGCAAAAATAAAGAAACATAAAGATAATTCAAATTAGAAAACTTAATTTTATAGTTAATTAATGATCAGTTAGATAAAATGTTACTAATTTAATCAATGATTAACTAATACGTAATCAGATTGTCAACTTAAAATAACTCGTAAGTTTGCTTCGTTGTCAACTAAGAAATATGTTTGACGACATTTTATGCAAACCGGAATCTTTATTAGTATAGTGTTAAGTGTCGTTTTTCTCGTTAAATAAAATATAATAGATTCATGTTTTCAGTTCTAATTGGATAAACACACAAATTTAAATATGTATACGGGTGTGTATCTGTTAATTGACAATGAACTCACATTATATTTATTTATGTAAATAATTAGACAGTGACACAGAGACACAATTTAATTGTATATTGTATTATTAATAAAAGAGTGAAAACAATAGATTTTAAATTATTTTAGATGAATGAGAAGTTATATTATTCAATTAGTCAAGTTAGAAATGTATTTCATATAAAGATAATACGTACATATTTCCGATTTAATTTTTTATTTTTATGAAAGATTGAATAAATTTATTAACGTTAGTTTTTTGTATCACAATCAAAAATTTAGTTTTTAAAATACACACATATTTATTTTATTAATTTTTATCGTATTTTATTTCATCTAATATATATGTTTCATAAAATCGTACATGCTTTTTCCTCTAGCGAACTAAATAAAAATTAAAGTTATTTATATTATTTAAGCCAATTTATAAGCATATACTATTCTATTAAATACCATCACAACTCTTGGCGCACCCCGGTATATGTATGCAAAAATGATTCACACTCATATATAGAAAAAAAATACATAGTATTTATATAGGTATGTGCAGATTAATTTGTGATGATGTTGATTGTGAATCATATAGATCTATTTTAAAAAATTATATAATTCTGACTCACATATGCACGTTTACATAAAAAAGCTTTAAGATAAAATCAATTACAAGAAACTACAAATCTTTCAAAACAATAAAGTATTGAAATATTAATATTACAAACCAGGCAATGGAAGCTTTAACATCCATTTTCCAATTTTGAAAAAACTCCCAAGGGTACTCCCTTGACAGATTTTCAAAAATTCAGTTTTTTCTACTAAACTATGCATTCTAGAATAATGGTTTCTACACTCAATTATAGCACTCATTATTCCGCATTTTTTCATATCATGCTTATTTTCCTACACCTCATAGTTTTTGAGAAAAAAAATGAAAACTAAAAAATCAAAAAAAAAAATTCTAGCGCCCAAAGGGCACATGCTAGCAAATTAAAACTTAAACCAAATTATAGAACTTTTTATTGTCTATCAAAAAGTATTCTAAGTATTTCTCCGAATTTAACTCGAGAAAAAAGTATATCGCAAATTATCGAAACTGCATGTTAAACGCCCATACGAACTTGACGAACGAACACCCGGTATATAATTATATTATATATTATTATATTATAATTGAATACACACGTAGAAAAAGGATTATTTCGAGTAAAGAAAATTATTTTGATTCAAATAAATATTTTTTAATAGTAGCAAAAAAAAATTATTTGACTGTAAGACATTTACAAATAAATATTTTTTTAAAATAAAAAGCTATTTATTTACTCTAAATTAATTTATTTAAAATAAATAAATATCTGTTATTGAAATTTATTATTTATTAATGTCAAAGAAATGATTTTTCTCCATGCAGTGGAGTTTAGATGGAGATTCGTTAAAAGTGGCCTAGTAACACATACATTAGACTATAACCACTATTACACAAACACAAATAAGCACCTCCCAACAGAAATAACTGTACGTATGACATTAGTAATATTTATAACATAAAAGCAGGAGTTAGTTCATTAGTTCAATTTCGATAAATTTAAATTTTTTTACAATATGATATTAGTGGTAGGGTAATTTTAAGAATTTAATTTTTTTATAAATTTCTTCTTTCCAGTCCCGACAATGGGGCTCTATACAGGTTCTACTGTATACTATTTGAAGCACAATATATTTTATTTCGTTTACTCTTGAAAAAACAGAAAATATTTTATAAATCAAAATTGCATTTATTTTAATAATTATATAGTATTCGTAGATAAGTATTTACAAATGCACACAAGTATTTATTATATTAGTGGCATTGTAATTACAATTATTATTATAGTAACAATAACTGTAAAATTTTGTATTTTTGTTATTGTATATAGCCGTAACTTTCTACTAAAAATAAATGAAAATTTATTTTAATTTCACCAACTTTAATTAAGTTTATTATTATATAATTTATGAAAGGAAACAATAAATAAACAATAACAGATTCATATTATATAAAATTTATTTTATAATAATTGTACAATGAATATTCATTTTCGTCTATGGTATATTTTAAATTGTGTTTTTGTTTTTTTTTATTATTATCATACATACATGCAAATTTACAAGAAGGCACAAAATCTTTTCATTTACGCAGAAATTAGTTTCCCCCAAATTTCCTATCCAGATAAGCACCTTTTGCTTCATTCACATACACTGTAAAAAAAGTAATATAAATTTATGTTATTTTATATGGTTTTTAACAGTTAAAATATCGGCATTTTGTAATTTTTACAATAATAATTTATGTAATAGTACAATTTTATGGAAAAATTACAGTCACAGATGATGTCTTTTTTACATGCTCTTTTATTCCTATACCACTTAGAAACTTATATTATCTTTGTTCCATCTAAGGCCGATTTTTTTCTTTCTTTTTACAATGTGGTGTTAGTGATAATTGATCATCTCTCTAACAAGGCTCTAGAAATAAATTTTACTCTGATTTTAAGAAAATATGTAAATTGCGTATAGCAAAAACAATTAAAATTAATAAAAATAACTGTTAGTAATGCAAGTTTATAAATAAATTATTTACTTATTTAGGAACAACATGGGATTTTAGTTTTATGATGGGTAATTTACATAAATTTATAATTTATTTAAGTACTACTTAATTAATTTGAGTGTAATATTCAGTCGTAACGTCACAAAAAGCTTTCAGACAAATTAGCGGATTAATTTTTTAGTTCATTTTACTTATTTGACGTAAATTTTTATAGAAATCAATACTAGACACATTTTAATTCAAGGTCAATGTGAGTTCGTTTCATATACATATTTGAATTTTGGTAATGAAATACAGACAATTTCATAGAACACTTTACAAATGTTTACATTTTATATTTTATTCAAAAGTATAGCATAATTTTTTTAGTACTTTCACAATTTTGTGTGAAAATTTGTTATAAAAATATGCCAGAAACGTAACTTTCATTTGTCATGGTGCAATTTGACATCCGGTTCTATTTTTATAATTTTGTAATTTTTCTACTGTTTTTTGTTTGTTGCTTGTTTTAATTATTTTGCATTATTTAATGTTTATTATTAGTTATTACATTAAATAATTTAATTAAATTGCAGTAGAATATTTATAAATTATAATTATTGATTTATTACATGTCCAAGGTTAGAAATAAATTAATATGATTAGTTTTAAATATAATTGGGAAAATTTCCAATTATAAAAAAGTGGTATTGTTATTAAACTGTCGATAAAACTCTATTATTTAAAAGATTAGTAGTTTCGAAATTTCAATACAAATATCATTATTACCAATAACATAGTTAAGTTTATTTCATTTTATCAACAATTGGAAATAGTCGCCTCTCAAATATAGTTGTAATTTAATTTAGAGAATCACAACTTTTTTTTTAAATTGTTTGAATTCAAATACTTATGTATTTAATGCGTTTGTTTATTTGTTTTCCTTAATAATTAGTTATTTGTTGTATATGTCCTATCTCAATCATGGAATTGTCCAGTTCATAAACTAAAAATGCCACAATTAAAAAAAAATCGTAGTTAAAATTTGTATATAGACCTACACTGAAACTTTTTTCAAATAACTTTTTTGTTAAATTTTATAAATAAAATAAGTTAACTTAAATTTTTTTCATAATTTTTTACTTCGACTTATACCGACAGTAATATCAATACTGCTGGCCAATGCATTTTTAGATTTTAGGCAAGCACCAAATAGTTCCGTAATAATAAATTTCATAAAACGAATAATAAAATTGTTTCCTATAGGACGCAGATTTTTTGGCGAAACACTACACTCTAAAAAAATTATGTAATTTTACCTATAAACCATGAGACACTATGATGTGCAGTTATAGTTCTAGGTATAATTACTCAACTGCTGTAATTTTAACATAATTGTTAAAAATACATAATATCACAACTATTACAAACATTATATAATATGACATTACCAACGGCATGGAAAAGTACAGTTACAGTTTTTTTTTAGTATAGTCTATTTTAGTAAATTTACAGAAGGAATTTTGTTTATTAATATTATTGTTGGTATATACATTTGGAAATTTATATAAAAGATGTATTTTACAATTATTACAGATATTAATATGCAAGCTGTAATTTTACATAATTTAAGAAGTTATACCAACAATAATATTCTCGCAAAGCGAGAATGGAGCTAGTCGAATGTGGTTTGATTTTATAAGCTAGTTTTTCGACTAGCTAAAATACAAGATTAGAAGTACAGTCGATTCCGCTTAATTGGGACACATCGGGACTAGAGCATTTTGGCCCAATTAAGCGGCTGCCCCAATTAAGCGAATTTTACATAAAATTAAACAATCCATATTTTTCTTTCAATAATTTTATTTTATAAATTCTTGGACAAAACTATAAACTACATATAACCAAAAAATATAAACTTTTAAGAAAAAATAATAATAAATTCCAAAATAAAATAATAAATAGGTATAGGGAATAAAGTTCACAACGCGCGATACTAATGTAATGAAATGATACATATTTGCTAGTTTTTTAAATATAATTTTCCATCTTGTGAATCAAAAAGATATGAAGCGTATCATATTAAATTCTTTGTAGATATTTTTTCTTGTGAATATTTACTGTGATATGTACTGTGATCTTAAATTTATTGTCCCAATTAAGCGGAATGTTGTCCCAATTAAACATGTAAAATTACTGTTGGTTCCTTGGTTTGGTTTCTGTTCTTTGAGATTTGGCCCAAATAAGCGGCTGCCCCAATTAAGCGGTGGCCCAATTAAGCGGAATCGTCTGTATATGGGTTAACTCATATATAGACCACTTTGACATTATTACATAAATGATAAGAAATAGGAATAAAAAAATTTTTCACAAAAGTTGGCAACATTGTATTTTGCTAATATATAATACTATAGGCGCTAAGGGTATCTTCTGTAAAAATTTCATTAAAATCGGATAAATAATGCGGGCATAAGAAATTTTTAGAAAATTATAAATTTTATAAGCTAGTCTTTTCGACTGTAATTCTTCATTAAGTATGCAATTCAATTTGCAGAAAGTAAGCAATTTTACATACTTATTAGGTCATTTTTACTTACTATATATGATTATTATGAATTATGTAAAAATTAGAGAATTTTGAGGTAGACATACAGAATATTTATAGTAAAATAAAATTACAGATTTTTTATAGTAAAATTTTACTATTATTTTTCTGTAATTTCGTTAATTTTTATGTATTGACCACCAGTAGAAAGTAATGTACCTACTTTAAAGAATATATGTAAATCATGACGTAATCTCTAGTATTTCGATTAAAAAACGATACTATAGTTTAAATATTTGAAATAATATAATCGAATTGATTTTGCAGGCTGTCGAACAAGATCGTCACGTAATGCGACGAAAGCTAGTTGCAAAGGAATCCGAATGCGATTCTCGTGTACTGGAGCTGCAGAACGATATCGTCGAGTTGAGTGAGAAATTAGCGAATAGAGAATCACAGTTGAAACAATGGGAACGGGATAAGGGTAGTTTGGTCACCGAACTAAATGCACAAAACTCAAGACTGGCCGCACAATTAAAAGAATCGACTGCAATGGAACAACAACTACAACAGCAGATTCAAGCGCTTAAAGAACAATGTTCCGTTGGAAAAACTAGGTAAAAAAAATTTACATTTTTATAACTTTTATGTTTATTATAATAAAAACTAGTAGTTTACAATATTTATTAGTTAATAAATTTTGGAAAAATGCATTATTCGAATCCGGGATCTCCTACTGTCGCGGTAGGCGAGATCACAAGGCAAATACACTTTTCAAATTTAACTAGTCATGACCAACGCATGTATTAACCTAGTCGTATAAATTACATTAATTTTAAACATATTTTAAGCAATTTTTTTTGCTGAATCCAAATATATTAATTAACTAGTTATAAAATTAGTTCTAGCATTTAAATATTATAAACTAGTCTTCGTTTCTACGTCTTTGAATTTTATAAAAAAAAAACTGGTATTGTTTAAATTGTATGTATATACAGTGTGTAAAGTGATGAGGTTTCCTATAGGGAAAATATTTTAATATGAGTTGTAGGAGAAAAATTTATTTTTTATAAAAAATTTTGCTTCTATCAAAACCCCTTATAGTCAAAGAAAAATCCAGTAATCACTTAAGATAAGATCAAAAACTTGATATTATGTCTAGTTGTTGATTTTAAATATGACTAAGTCCGAATGTTACATCAGTATCGTGTTACTCATCAATTTCTTGTTTATATTATATTTTGGCAAATTAATAATAATAATAATAATAATTAAAAAGTAAGTCTCTTGTATGACAAATATTTTTAACATTTTTCACACGATACTGATGTAACATTCGGACTTAGTCATATTTAAAATCAACAACTCGACATAATATTAAGTTTTTGATCTTATCTTAAGTGGTTATTGGATTTGTTTTGACTATAAGGGGTTTCGATACAAGCAAATTTTTTTTATAAAGAATAAGTTTTTCTCCTAAAACTCATATTAAAATTTTTTCCCTATAGGAAACCTCATCACTTTACAGACACACTGTATAGTAACTCCTTTATTTGTACGCGATTAATTAATATCATGAATACAGTGCGTACATGAATATTATGTAAAAGCCATGGAAACCTTGTTTAAAATATTTTTCTTTATTTCTAATAATAAAGAAATAATTAAAGAAAAACGCATTAAAACTTATCTTATATATTTTTAAACAAATTAGTTTCTAAAATATAACAAAACTAAATAATGCTTTAAAATGTTTGTCCGCGTTGTTTTGTTCTGATTTTTTCTTTTATTTCTTTATCATAATAGTAAATCATTTTTTTATGAAATGACAGAAAATGTCAAATGGCAATTAAAGTCAAAACTACCTTGACAAAATTAGACAAAACATAACACGAGCGCGTTTGAAATTATAGAATAAAAATCATAATTTTATGCTTGAAGTACAAAATAAAGAATCGAATTGTTCATTAAATAAATGTAAACAAAATTAATCGGACTGTAATAAATTATTATTTTTATTGATTTCTATTAAATAGACTGAATATAACAAGAAAATTAAAAATATCTCAACAACTAAAATACAATACATAATAAAATCTTAGCGCTAAAAAAAAAAATATTTAATATAATTTGTTATTTAATAATCTGAATTCTTTTATTACCCTGGAATATAATTGTACAAAAATAAAAACACTACTGTATGGTACAGACTTACCAACTCCGGAACTTAAAATCAAAATATAACAAATATTTTATTTATATAAAAGTACACTGTAAAAAAATTATTGCAAATTTACATAACAATCACAGTAATTTTATTATTTTTTTAATGTAATTATATAAATTGTTAGTAAATTTACAAAAAAAAAATAATATAGTATAACAACCAAAAATATAGTAGAATTACTATGATTGTTATGAAAATTTACACTTATTTTTTACAGTGTACACAAGGACTCGAAAAGTCTGTGCGAATAAATTATGCGATTGATAAACAAAATTTTTAAAATTAAATTAAAATAATTGCGATACTTTTCTGCAAAAAAAAACTATCTTTTTTTGAAAAATCTTCATAATAATAACAAAATATACAGTACGAAATATGTATGCTTAAATTATAGTGTAATATACAGGTAGTAAATGAAATAAGGACAGATATTTTCAAGAGCTGTAGAGCAATGACGTAAAGAACATTTTTTGTCAATACACTTGTGGTCGCTGACGCCATTTTTGCACCTGATGGGTAGACAAACCATTTGGCTCTAGGTATTTAATCATCGATAATATTCGAAAAAAAAAAAAAAACTCTGTAGAATGTAGGATTAGAAAAAAAAAACATGTGGAACGTTTTCCCACGTAAAACCTGTTTATAATCATATCGAACCGAATGATGTCTACCCGTCAGGCGCAAGAGAAATTTGCGTTTTCTATCGTAACAAGTACCCACAAATCACAAATGTATTGGCAAAAATGTTCCTTACTGCATGCTCTACAACCCCTGCTGCACTTATTTCATTTATACTCTGTTCATAACATAAAAATCATGCTTTTTCGACTCTAATGTCTCAAAGAAATTTAACGGATTTTTATCAAATTTAACAATAATATTTTTAACAATATTGACTATCGTGTAATTTACGATTTTTTAATTACTTTTACGTCACACGATAAAAATTATCTTCTAGTAATATTTATTAGAATGTTTTTAATTTTACATATATACTTTAAAAACATATTTAAAAGATAAAAATATTTTTTTTTTTTTTTTAATAATTTGTAATAAAAAGTCATTACTTTTGAATCGGCAAAGTTTTTATTCTATCATGTTACCAATTTTCAGGAATAAAAATTAGTTTCCTTGATTTATAAAGAAATTACAAAATGGATAAAAATAAAATTTTATTCTGACAAATTTAATCTTAAATTTTAAATACAAAGAATATAATAACAAAAAATTTATGTATTTTTATTTATTAGTAAATAGTAATAATTAATTGAATATATATTTTAATTGTGAGAACTAACAATAAGTAGACAACAAAAATGATGATTAAACCGAAAATATATTATAGCATATTTATAAATTTACTTGTGAAAAAAAAGGATATTTAAATATGTTTTTGAGAATTTCGAAGTAACATGATTAAAGACATTTTTAAAATTAAAATAATACTGACAAGAGCAAAATTTGGATAATTAAAAAAAATTATCTACTGCATTGTGTTATTATTATAACCAAGGTTAAGCTATTTTTTAAACTAGAATAACATATGTTAGCAACGTTTTTGCATATTTTTCGTTAAATATGCTCTACAATATTTTTCATAACTTGTTTTAGTTATAAAATTACTTGTATGCCAACAGTTGACAATATTTTGTCTAGTTTATTTTAACTAATTTAACAGCCATATGTCAGCAATTTTATGAATCACATTATATTATAAAAATTAGGCCAACTAGTTACCAAAATGCTTATTAAATATTTTATACATATAAAATTAAGAAAGTAACAACTGTTCGAGATTTGTTAGATTGTGTTTTGTTTTCAGTTTTTTAACCCACATATTTTTATAACTGAAATTCAAATATTTACGTTTTATATTTTGAAGTAGAAATTTTCTCATTATATCAAAAGTAGAAACTGTTGGTTTTGTTTTAAATTTCTGATATGGAATTATGAACTTGAAAATTACAAAATAGGCTATAAAATCAAATTCAGATTTATTGATCGATTGTGTAATTTTTTATTGTTTATTGTGGTTTCAACATTTTTTCGAAATAAGAATAAAAAACTTTTTCGAAAACAATAAATTTTAATTAAAAAAAGATGTTTTGCAACCGTTATTTTAAAAAGTATTTTTCTAATTTTTTATTCCTGTATAATAAGCAATACAATCTGCATACTTTTCTTTATTTCATTGAGAATATAAAATTACAATTATAATAGAACACATATGTAAGACTATACCGATATTATCTAATACACAAATAATCATCTTTATACAGAAATAACTGTATAAAAATAATAATAGCATTGAACAAAAGTTCATAAGTGTATCTGTGAAATTAATATGTTGGGATACTAATGTTGGGATTTTTCCCAAAAATTTCAACATTAGAATATTAACTGTATAAATGTGAACTGCGCAATATCGACATAAAATTAATGAAAGTGGCTATTTATACATACGGTATGTATACGCAAATGGCTATTTATACATACAGTATTTTTACGTAATTGACTATTTAGGGTAGGTTAGGTTAATAGGTTGGTTTAGGTTTTTTTAGTATGTATAAATAGCCAATTGCGTATACATACCGTATGTATAAACATCCTCATCTAAAATTAATACAATACAATGAAAAGTATTTTTATTTCATTTAATCTTTCTTTTTCACGCTCCGATCACGAGGCTCTATGCAAGTTCTGCTATATTAATAATAAAATATTAAAATGTATTATTGAAGTTTTGATATAAATATACAAAATAGTTCCTAAAGAGAAATTATAATAGAAAAAGATTGCAGAGAATTTTTGGTAGCCTCCGTTATAGTTGTGATAATACTAAACCAAACGCTAAACGTTTATCGTTCGTACGATAAATTTCACCAAATAACGTTACGTATCATATTACGTTGACAATTTCATGATACGTATTGATTATTGTTTCATAATCTTATATTAATTTGATTATTATTGTGTTTATATCGTTTGATAATATGTAAATTATTATTTTTATTGATTTCTATTACATAGACTGAATATAACAAGAAAATTAAAAATATCAACATCTAAAATACAATACATAATGAAATTTGGGCGCTAAAAACATAAACATTTAATACGATTTGTTATTTAATAATTTGAATTGTTTTATTACCCTGGAACATAATTGTACAAAAATAAAAATACTACTGTATGGTACTAACTTACAAATCCCGGAACTAAATATAATAAATATTTTATTTACATCAAAGTACACTGTAAAAAAATCAGTGTAAATTTACATAATAATTACAGTAATTTTACTATTTTTTTAAATGTAAATTTACAAAAAAAAAAATAGGAAATTACAACCAAAAATATAGTAGAATTATTATGATTATTATATAAATTCACACTTATTTTTTACAGTGTACTTAGGGACAAAACATACATACATACATACATACACAATCACGCCATGTACCCAAAAGGGTGTGGCACAAACTCTTTTCATCATCCCGAAATCAGTCGCCTCCAAACATTCCTATCCAAACAAGCAACTTTCGCTTCATCCACATTCATAATTCCTCTCATACATGCTCTTTTATTCCTACTACTTGGAAACTTTCGCTCACGCAAAACACTCTCAATCATACCACTCCAAGTACTCCTCGGACGTCCACCTGCAGACGTATACCATCAAAATCATCCAAATAAATCTTTTTAACCCAACGTTCATTAGACATTCGCTCAACATGTCCGAACCATCTTAACTGACTAACACCAACTTTTGCTACAACATTTTTGTTCAATTTCACACTCATCATACACTAATCTATTTCGTACCCGATCTTTTTTTTTGTAAAATCTTCATAGTAATAACAAAAATATACATTTTTAGCTATCTTTATATAATATTAGAATGTTTCTTGTATTTGAATATTATTAACAGTAAAACTATGAATATAGAATTAAGAAAATATAAATATTGATTGATAATAAATAAAAAACAAAAATATGTTACAGTTTACAAGAGCACGTAGCCAGTGTGGACAGCTTACGAGACGAATTAAATATCTTATCTGATAAGAATACGGAACTGGAGAGACGTTTACATATGGCAGCAGCTGAAAGAGATTCGCTCGCCTCTGCGTTGGAAGAGGCATCTGATCGAATTCTTAGTCTGGAAAGACACGCCCGGGAACAGGAGATGCGATGGCAACATTCCATTAAAGAATACGATTTACCTCAGGAGAAACTCTCGATCGAAGAGAGACTCGCCAGTAAGTTTCTTTTTTTTTTAGCTTAATTTTAATCGGCACTTTTTTCTGATCAAATACTTATATTTTCTAAATTATAATCTTTTATTGAAAATTAAAGTACCTATATTTCATTTTAAATGTGACGTTTACTATTTCATTTATATCCCATTAGAAATGCAATTTTCTTTTTAAATTAATAAAGTTTTTAAAATTTCGAGCTTGAAAATGTAAATGCGTTGAAATTAGATATATCGTTTATCAATGTTTTATGGTAGGTAAGTAATAATTTTATTTTTGTATTATTAAAAAAAATCTGAACCGTTTGAACTGAATAGTTCACAAATCTGATGATTTGTGAACTGTTTTGAAAACCGTTTCAGTTTTATTTTATGTTAAACCGGAACAAAAACCGAACCGATAAAATGTTGAAAACTGCAAATCGAACTGGTTCAAATTTCTCTAGCTTAATTTTAAGGGTTCCGATTTTTTTTGCGAAAAGTTTGAAAAATTTAATACAACAAAACCACACATAACTTCACAGAGAAAGATATGTTTCCTCATAGTAAAAAACCTTTCAGAACTCATTATATTAAAATAAAACGGCTTTTGGTTGTAGTTCTATATTAATATTTATTAATAATTGGCGTTGAAGATGTACATTGAGTTTGTGGAAACGTTGATTATTAATAAATATTAATAAATATTAATAAAGCGGTTTTATTTTGATATGTTTCCAGTTATGTTATAGTAGATTCTACGTAGACACTATAATTTGTAAAACGAAATGAAGACACAAAAATCCGTATTACTTTAGTAAAAATGCAATGTTTTTGTTTCAAACGTCATTTTTCTAAACTAACATTTTGGAAAATTTGTACACTGCAAATTCGCACAGCAAAGAATATTTTTCATTATTAGTAAAGACAAAGACAGTTAATAATCTAATTACGTAATTAATCTTTGATTAAGTGAACAACATTTTATACAGCTGACCCTAAGTTTGACAAAGAAATTAATAATGAATATAGATAAAATATTAATGTTTTAATTGTACTATAAAATATATTTAATGAAATTTAATTATTATGATTTTTTTTTGTGGGAAGTGGAACAAAAATGTAATTAACTTGTGAAAAAATCTTTGTTAGAAACTGTATTATTAATTAATTAATTAAATTACAATAAAAGTAGCCAAAATATTTCAATGTAACTTTTTTTTACACAAATGGATTCGGTAGCGAAGACCATCAACCAGTAGATGCTTAGATATCACTTTTCAAAGTGTATTTGGATACAAAGACATCACAAACATCCATGCCCCAAGCGGGATTCGAACCCGGGTCCGCAGTCAATGTAACTTAATAATATAATAAAAATATTTTGTTTTTAAATATTTTTCAGTAAATTTATTTTTAGTATTATGTATGAATATTTGGTTTTATTTATAAATTAAAAATAATGATAAATAATTTGATTTTATTGCGAAAAACCTATACTTATCTAGTATTAAAGTTTACCGATAATTGACATTATCATTATCATTAAACGTAACTTATTTAATAATCATGATTAATTAACGTAATTTCTGAGTGTAACATGATGTTATAATTTTTACATTTACTTAAAATTTTTACTTACACTACCACTAGACTGATATTGCCTGTAGAAGGCAATTTAGGTTTAGTTCTCCTTTTTAAATAAAAAAAATTGCAATTATTTTAGACCCAACAATATTAACTCTAGATTTATAAGAGAAGCAAGAGAAATTTACAAAGAAAAAGATAACATCAAACAGTGTGCACTAATTTAAATAAAAGCTGGCTTCCTTTAATTAATAAATTATAAAATTTTGTAATTTAGCTACTTGTATTTGTTACCTACCCAACAAAGATTTTGCATTTTCTCTCTCTGTCGCTCGCGCTGTCTGTATATACAGATATAGGAAAAATGAAGGCGAGAAAGAGAAGAAACATAAATTGCTAGTTGGGTAGTAACTTGTTTATGTTTTGTTTGTTTATTATTTATGTTATTTGTATATTTTTTGTTCCTGATGATGATATATGTAGAGTAGATCAAGACGTCGAATTTTAATTAAAAAAATAAACAGAACTAATACCTAAAGCTTTTTGTATTGTTTTATTGAATGAATTAATTCTGAAGGTGTAATTGTTTTTGCAGGTAGTGAGAATCGTTCATTGCTAGCGGAGATGGACATATCGGAACCAACCCTATCCCAGGAATGTATGGCGGTGTACCGACAGCTCCGGCAGCTGTGCCAGCAATTGAAGGCGCATCACGACGATGACTCAGGTCTGCATAGCGATTGTTCGGTGAGTTCGTTTACGGCGGACACGACTAATGGAAACGAAAGCTTCACGGCAGGCTTGCTGAGCGAGGCGGCACAGGAACTGGTCACTCTAGTCCTCGACACCGATGTTGTCCGTGTGTTGGATCGGTTGGAGCAGTCCCGGCGGGATATTCAGGATAGAGATCTCGAGCTACAACGACGCGCTGAAACAATTATGGAGCTACAATCGAAGGTAGATTTTTATCAGTTCAATTTATTGCCATATCTATAATGACACGTTGACACGAGGTAAAAATATATAAATTGATTTTCTACAATTACTAGGATATAGTCAATTATTCTCATACTTAATAAAATTAAAATTACTGATTTTTCACGACATTGTAGAGTGTTGAAAAATCGTTTTGCATATTGCACATTTGCATTAGATCGCTGTTAGTACTTTCCGTCCATAGTTAGTTTAAAATGTCGTGGTATTGCGTAGAAAACCAAAATTTGTTTCTTTTGTTAGAAGAAGGAAAAACATATTATTTTATACTAGCTAGACTATTTTTTGAACTATTTATATCACAATTCGCAACTCATTTATTCTAATTGTACATTTGCAGATTTTCTTTTCTTTTAGCTGTTATATCTTGCATACTAATTTCACTTTTGGCGCTTTGCTTTGATTCTCGGGCTATAAATGCCTGGAATACATTCTTAATACATATACATGCATACATTTATAATAAGAAAAATAATAATTTGTAACATTCTGTTTACTATGTAGCTCTCAATTTGCGAAGTGGAATTGCGTGCAACATTGGAAGAACGCGATCGTGCGAGACATGATGCATCACATTCATCTTTAGCGCAAGACGAAGCAGTCGCAAAAGCTCGTGAAGTCCGCGATCAGGCTGTGGCCCGAAAGAATAAAGCCGAAATTGAATTGGCAAAAAATCGTGTCGAACTTATGCAGGCAAATAGTCAACTTCTTGAAGCTATACAACAAAAAGTTGAACTCAGTCAACAACTAGAACAGTGGCAGGTTAGTTATTCTCTTTCTTATTACATACATAGCAATAATAATTTTAAAAAAATCTTATACAAATATTGAATTTTAAAACAATAAATAAGATAAAAATAAAATTTTAATGAAAATTTTCTATTGTATTTATTATTTACTTATCAAGAACTTGAATAGATTCACGAATAATAAGTATTTTATTGAAATCTTTCAGATGGACATGCAAGAATTGTTAGATGAACAACTTCGTTCAAAACTAACATCGCAAGAAGCCAATCCGAAAGGAACATCCGAGAGAACCACAACACCGGCCCGAAGAAAACTTTTCAGTTTATTTCAACGATAGCGTTACTTATTTTCTACAATAATAATAATAAGAACAAACGTACGTCTACGTTTACAAAATGGTCCACATGTTTACATTTCAATTTTTCTGGTTTCAATTTTCACACAATAAGTCACATATTTGTACATTCCTATCTGTTACGATGAGGACCATTAGAAACCAAATATTTTTAAATGAAATCGTGTCGGTTAGACTAGATGTCACTGTGATAGCAACTTTGATGATTGTATAGTTATAATTTTTCCTCTCTCTCTCTCTCTCTCCTTGTTTACTCAAACATCGAATGTACTTTTTTTTTAAAATTACTATTCCAAAAATAGTAAATATGGTTATTTATTGTATAGATTTTTTTTAGAATTTAGTTACCTTCTAGGCAAGTGATTAAATAACAGAATGTGTTAAATGTAAGATTTTTAAAATAATGTAATTTTTTATCGTTTAAAAAAAGAAAGTGAATCAAAATGCGCCTTTATGCAAATTAATCATGTTTGTTCTAACATAAGTTTTATCTATATTAAGGTAATATTTTTTTAAATGTCTGTGTATCTAAATTTCACATGATTAATTTGCTAGTATTTATATGTAGATATAAAAATATGTAAGTGCTACTTATTTCATATATGCATAATGCATTCCGTCCAAATTACAATGAAAATGTTCAAAAAAAAATAATAATAAACAAACAAAAGAAACATTAATCAACTAACAACTACTGTTAAATATTTGCTTGAGAAATACATTTTTTTTTGTATATAAATAATTCATAAATGAATTTTGTTTTATAAAATCATATTCAAAAGAAAAAATATTTTATTAATTGATTATATAATTTTTCTGTCAATAATTTTTATTATTTTAAGTATACCAAAAATTATTATTTTAATGTAATTTATATTATTTGTGATTGTACTAATACATGGTACTGATGTAAATGTTATAGGTAAATTATCAAATAAATATTGAATTTAAAAATAAATTAGTACGATCGCAGTAAAAATCAATTTTGTATTGTAATTGTACATTACATTTTTGATACATTTTTAAGTGTTGTTATAATAATGGTATCATAAAATTTAATTTTGTATGCAAATGTGCTTTCATATTACTTTTAATGTGTTTAGTTAATATGAAGAATGTGATTTTATAAACTATTAACAACTATGTAAATATTCCATTTAAAAGAAGAAAAATAAACTCTGTTCAAAAAATATTCAGAAAGTTGCGTATTTTTTTGATAATTTTATGTCGTGGCTATATTAATAAGCGTTCACAACGCGTTCTGGTATCTTAATATAGTCAGAAAGAGCAACAACTTAAATTTCGCATTATAGCTGAATTTTAAATAAAATGCGTTGTGATCGTTTTTTTTTCTTTCTCGACACGAAAATTCCAGTTTCTCTGTTTTGCAGGAAATTCCTTCAATTCCTAAAATAATTCCTAGAAAATTTACCTAATTCAAAAAAGTGAAATGTATTTTTTTATTGTTAAATATACACCTAGACCTCGCTTTGCGTCGTTTCGTTTTGCGTTTTTTCGAAGTTGCGTCGCTGCTGAATTAGTACCAATTTTCACTGTGCGTCGTTAGATTTTCGAAGTTGCGTTGTTTTGGGTTCGAGTCTAATTTTTTTGCTATAGAAAATGCTATAGAAAATCATAATTCACTTTGCGTCGTTTCAATTTGCGTCGTGTTTTTCTGGAACGTAACCACGACGCAAAGTGAGGTCTAGGTGTAGTTCTTAAAAACATGCTGTGTTGTATTTATTTTTTCCCCATTCCCTCCCCAAAATTAGTTCACCTCTAAAACCACCCAGAGAGAGGCCCACAAAGCTGTCTAAATTTCGACAGACTTGTGGCGCAAAAATAAAAAAATTTGCACCTCCCCTAACAGTCCAACACCCCTACAAACCAGGTACGTACTACAACATATCCAAAAATCAACCCCCTAGGACACCCCCTTATTAATTAAGTCAAGCCCCCAACAAAACTGATGAAAATATTGAAATTGAAATTTTGTTGATATGTATTTTTTCTTATTGTTGAATAAAGTTCAAAATGTATTAAAATGTATCAAATGTATCAAAATGTATTAAAATGGCTGGGAATTTCGCAAAATTAACAAAATTTGCACCCCCCTAACTGAACAACACCCCTATAAACCAGGTACGTACTACAACATATCCAAAAATCAACCCCCTACGACACCGCCTTATTAATTAAGTCAACCCTCAAAACTGTGATAAAAAGTTTACAAATTTGTGTATAAAAATTCAAAACTTAAAATTGCGAGTATTTTGGAAAAACGGCTGCAAATTTCGCAAAAATAACGAAATCTGCTATATTGATACATTTTGATACATTTTTACGAGCCCTCGGCTATTAATTATTAATGTTTGCAAAACAAAATCTTTAATCGCAAATATCTCGAAAACGGCTGGGAATTTCGCAAAAATAAGAAAATTTGCACCCACCAAACTGTCCAAGACCTCTATAAACCAGGTACGTACTACAACATATCCAAAAATCAACCCCCTAGGACACCCCCTTATTAATTAAGTCAAGCCCCCAACAAAACTGATGAAAATATTGAAATTGAAATTTTGGTGATATGTATTTTTTCTTATTGTTGAATAAAGTTCAAAATGTATTAAAATGTATCAAATG
The DNA here is from genome assembly GCA_963966155.1 of Clivina fossor. NCBI lineage: Eukaryota > Metazoa > Arthropoda > Insecta > Coleoptera > Carabidae > Clivina > Clivina fossor. The sequence continues at coordinate 3,364,028 of OZ014553.1, read as the reverse complement.
TATCAAAATGTATTAAAATGTATCAAATGTATCAAAATCTTTAATCGCGAATATCTCGAAAACGGCTGGGAATTTCGCAAAATTAACAAAATTTGCACCCCCCTAACTAACCAACACCAAAATTCAACCCCCTACAACACCCCCTTATTAATTAAGTCAAGCCCCCCAACAAAACTGATGAAAATATTAAAATTGAAATTTTGGTGAAATGTACTTTTTCTTATTGTTGAATAAAGTTCGTTAAAAACAGATGCTGTGTTGTATTTATGTTTTTCCCAATTTCATCCCTTAAAATTAGTTAAAATCTTTAATCGCAAATATCTCGAAAACGGCTGGGAATTTCGCAAAAATTACAAAATTTTGCCACGAACTCCTAAGATAAACCAGGTAAGTACTAAAACATATCCAAAAATCAACCCCCTAGGACACCCCCTTATTAATTAAGTCAAGCCCCCCAACAAAACTGATGAAAATATTAAAATTGAAATTTTGGTGAAATGTATTTTTTCTTATTGTTGAATAAAGTTCGTTGAAAACAGATGCTGTGTTGTATTTATGTTTATCCCAATTTCATCCCTTAAAATTAGTTAAAATCTTTAATCGCAAATATCTCGAAAACGGCTGGGAATTTCGCAAAAATAACAAAATTTTGCCACCCCTTACAAATCCCTAAGATAAACCAGGTACGTACTACAACATATCCAAAAATCAACCCCCTAGGACACCCCCTTATTAATTAAGTCAAGCCCCCAACAAAACTGATGAAAATATTGAAATTGAAATTGGTGAAATGTATTTTATCTTATTGTTGAATAAAGTTCAAAATGTATCAAAATGTATCAAAATCTTTAATCGCGAATATCTCGAAAACGGCTGGGAATTTCGCAAAAATAAGAAAATTTGCACCTCCCCTAACAGTCAAACACCTCTATAAACCAGGTACGTACTGCAACATATCCAAAAATCAACCCCTACGACACCCCCTTATTAATTAAGTCAACCCCCAAAACTATGATAAAAAATAAAAAAAATCTCAATTTTTTCTTGTTTTCTTGGTCCATTTTCGTTAAAATGTTTCATTTCTCGCTTTCCTGATACAAATCTTGCATTTTTCGCTTTCCTGATACAAATTTCGTTAAAACCCCTTAGCTTATGCATTCCCGTAATGCATCGATGTTAAACTGGTTGCCCTAGGCCAGGGGTCGGCAGTCTTTTAAGTTAGAAGAGCCAAGTTGTTAAGGAAACAGGATTACAAAGGTATCAGAGAGCCATAGGTATATATATATATATATATATATATGTTGCGATTGAGAGGAACATGTGTGTGTTTCTTGTGAAACTGAAATTGATGTCTGAAGAGCCGCAAACGCCTGTGCAAAGAGCCGCATGCGACTCGCGAGCCGCGGTCTGCCGACCGCTGCCCTAGGCTTTCCCAGCAAGGTCACTGCATTTTTTGTGCTTCATTTAGGAAGCAAATTAACTTATAAATGATTTATTTAATAACAAATTTGGTTTTCTAACAATTTTTTAAAGAATATTAAATAAAAATTTGTTTGTCAAATGACAAGAATTTTGATAATTTTGAAAGTTTTACTTAAATTTAATGAACGCGCTATTTTTTTAATATTTGAGGAACTGGGGAAAAAATCAAAAATATACACAGTTATTTTTTTTAAGGACTTTATTTAACAATGGGAAAATACATTTATTAAAAAATAAATGCCACCCCCTTCGAGCAACCCCTATAAACCAGGTACCTACTACAACATATCTAAAAATCAATCCCCGTATTACACTGTGTGTTACAGTTTTAACTCATTGCCTTTTATAACGTATTTCAATACCAATCCCGTACGTCCTAACGCTATTAAATAGTAAAACACTCCATATTTAATTGGTAAGGGCTAGTGTAATGTAAACATTTGAGATTGTGTTTATAAATAAATTTATTGAAATAAGTATTACAGTTACAACATAAATATTAAACTTTTGTATTTAGTGAATTCAGATATTGAATTAGTTCTTCACAGATATCTTTGTTTCGGAAGAGTTGCTTATCGTTTTGTAACTTTTCGTACAAGTAGGTCCAATCACCACGTGCAACTGCTCGTAGTATTTCTGAAATAAAAAATAAAAAAAATCGTTAACTCTATAATATTAAAAGATTCAGAAAAGATTAAGTAATAAAACAGTCTTTTTTCCCCCCAATATTATGGGCGCATCATCAACGAATTATTATAACTAAACGAAACACAGAAGACATTGTTTTGCAATATTTTGCAAGCAACAAAAAATAATTTAGAGATAGGTATATGTTAACGCCTTTTTTACTATTTCTATTATTTACTGCTTAGATATCCACCTTATCATTCGATGACAGTATAAATGTGAATCTTAAAATACTTATTGTTAGTTAAGAAAGAAAAATTTTATATTGAAAACAAAATAAAATGTGCACAAAACAATAGTTTATTTTACTTTTATAAATAACGTAAAGGCGATGTCAAAAATACAAATATTAAATTAATAACAGAAATTTCATATTATATTTTTGGAACAAAAACTGGAATATAACGATTTGAAGCCCTGGTTTAAAGTAATTTCGATAAAAATTTCTTTTAAAAGTGAGTTAAGAATTCGAGTCATTATTTCTATAAAAAGAAAATTAAAAATACTCTCACTTACCAAGTGCAGCGTTTCGCGGCACATTACCTTCATCATCTAGATGTGTCAAAACTGTATCAATTAAATGTCTCGCGTTTTGCGGTTCCAATAAATTCGGCCATTGAAGTACCTCTTTCAATGTTATCATTACTTTGAGTCGAACTTGATCATTCGGATCGTCCATTCGTTTCAGCAATGCCAGTACGGTATCATTGGCCCAGCGACGTTGTCTCGCTTCATCGTCGCCTAACAATTGTCCGAATTGAGCGAGCGCACGTGCGCCAAACATCCGAGTACGCCACGATGGGTCGTCCAGTAGACTAATCAGGGTCGAAAGGATTGTATTGAAATCGTCGTCCATTGCGATTAGATTAGGCTGAGCGTGGTGTAAGGTTCGCGTAAGGCAACAGGCGGCTGCTGTACGAAGTGCCTCGGCCGTACGGCCTGCATGCCATACTAAAGTGCCGAGTAGTGTATCTGGAATAATTTATTCCGTATTTATTTTGAGTCACATAACTTACAATGGAGATTTAACATGTAAGATTTTAAATAATTACTTAAATAATAAAAAAAAAACATTTTTAATATACCAAGTTTTTAACATGGTTCTTAACCTAATTAATTAATTAAATTAATTATAATTTAATAATTATAATTTTATTAATTAAAATATTTTTCCAAAAGCTCATATGACACATTTTGAAAAAAGAAAAAAATATGCGTCATTTTTTTTTATGTAGAATAACTTAAAAATCTAAAAATTATGTTCCCATAGGATTTATAGCGATAGAAAATATTTTGTATTTTTCTATTATAAATATAGAAAAATAAGAATTACCTCGAATAAGTATGTGAACAAAAGTCGATATATCGCTAGAACCATCTCCAGCGGCGCTAGTTTGCTCCAGAGTATTGTCCTCAAGAAATATTATCAGTGCTTGGAATGTCTTCAAGCGTGCTTCAGGATCGCAACGTTCATTTAAGACACGATTTAGAACTTCAGCCACCATTGATAGATGCGGAGCTAACGAATTACTCCATTCTAGTAACAGCGTATCAAAAATACATCTGCAATCAATTATTTTACATTAAAATTTCTAAAACATCTTAAAAAATATTACTTTTATGTGAACATTATCTATCTCTATTGACATTGTATTTGTTAAGATTTTTGTATGAACTATTAATATAATAGTTAGTTTTGTCGTTTTGGAGTTTCCAGGCAGGCGTTTACAGTATGCGACATGATTATTAGTCCGAGATGTGATTTTTAATCATATTTTATCAGTATAATATTTTATTTAATTAATATTATATCACAAATCTATTAAAGTAGTCACTATAAAATTTAACACACATTCAAAAACATTTCTTACAACGTATTAAAATATTGAATATTTCATTTCAAATAAGAAAAATATACGCTCATCACACAAACTATCTAGCTTGTTCATTTAACAATTTATATTAAAAAATACCGTGTTTCCAATTATTTCAATCTACATGTAAAATTAATATTTTTTGTCACAGTTAGGCAATGTTACAATAAAATTTAAAATTATAATTTACCTGTCAGGAGATACTGAAGACACCAAAGTCGTATCATTATTAATTAAATTCTCCAATAAGTCACCAATATATTTCTCTGGTTCGGAAATTTCTTTCGCCAATTGTCGAGCGTTTTCCGAAACTTTTGCCGCTTCCTCGCTGTTAGTTAGAGCTGTACACAAAGCTATAACAGTGACGATTATAGTGAAAATTTGTCCCGATATATCGGTGCACCAAATCATTGTGCGACAACATTCTATTAATTCGTTGAGGTAAAGTGGTTTACGGCTTGCAGAACGTACTGCTTCGGAAGATAATAAATTAGCAACTTCAACTGTGTATTTGGCGAGATCAGAACGGGATGTTCCAGATACCATAGACCTATAAATTATATTAATTAAGTGAAAAAAAAAAAAGAAACATTATTATGTAAAATATAGTACTGAATTATCGATATTGTGTTTGGTATCATCTTCAAAATGATAGTATAAATTCGTTTTAAAAAAATTACATGTAAATTTTGTAAAAAAAAGTTATTTGAAAAAAAAAGGTGTTTCAAATTAACGAAATAACACTAAAACCTAAAAATCTATTTCTATTCAACGTCTTTGGTGAAACTTCGTCTACATTGGAAATAATTTTATTTAAATATTTACATTTTTTCAATATCATACATTGAAAAGTTAATAAATAATTATAAGTAACAATATAATTAATATATTTTATTATAAACCAAAGAATTATCGTTAACTTACCTCAATATTCTTAAATGTCCGCAAGTCGGTGTATCTGTTATCGCGGGCAATACCAATATACTCCAGGCTTTAATCGGCACAAAAGTACCGATAAATTTTGCAGCGTGCATTATATTTTCGTGAACGGCTTTATCCTGATCGTGTTTATATTCGCATGCCGCATACATAGTGGGTAAAATATCTTGCAGACCTTGCGTAGCGAATTCTTCACAATGCAGCATTACAACGCAGAGAAGTTGAGCGCAACGCACTCGAATATCCTCTTGCCAACTGGACAATTCGTTTCGTAGCGCTGGTATGATTTTACTCGAGTTACGTTGAACCAAAATACGGCAGCCAAGTCTCGGACGAATCACTACATAAAAGATAATTTATTTTATTTCAAACTAATTAAACGATAAATTAAATTATATGTACCACGTATTGTTATGATGATTTTTAAGGTTTCGAATTGTATTTTTGGTTCATATTATCGAATATAATTAATTAAAAACTGAATAAAGCTAAATGTACGACAGAAAATGTTTTAAATAAATTTAAACGAAATAATTTGTTTAAAAACTTATTACCATCTGATGGATAATTTTCAACAGCACCAACAGGATAATCTAGTTGATCCTTTAAATCTTTCTCATTTTCTTTTTCAAACTGAGCACCAACTTGTTTCCACAAAACTTCCGCTTCTTCTCTAGTTTCCGGTATTTCATCGGATAACCTAAAAAAATAATAAAAAAATTTATTTTTTAAATCAAATTTAAAAGAAGAGTAAAAATTTCAATTCATCATTCTTGTAAAATTTACCCTGTAAGTATAAGTGGCAATAAACGATAAAAATGCGAGTACCGATCACGATATTCCATTAAAAATCGTGCAGTTACTTGTATTACTGCTCTTCGGACAACTGGTATCTGATCAAATAATTTTTCAGCTAATGGTCCAACTACAGTTTCCATAACATTACCACTAGTACTGTTCAAAGTTATTACTCCTAATCACAAGAAAATTAATTATAAATTTAGAAGTCGCAGAGAGAACAACAACTTACCGATTGTTTGTATAGCTATTACACGAATCTTATAATGTTGATGAGTAAATGACTTCATTACTGGTTTAATAAAATTTTCACATTGCATATGGAAATGTTTTGGTAAAGCTGTTGCTAGTTCCATAATACATTTACAACTTGCTTCTTTCGCTTTCGGAAATTTGTCTATGACAGTTTGACACAATATTTGCACAAAATCATTTAAAAATGGTACAAGATATTCCGATTTACTATATCGTTTGTTAATAACTGTCAAAAAATTAATTAATTCTAATCGTAGCTCTTCAGATTCTTCGATTAGTTCTGGTGTTCCAATACGTTCGACAATAACAGGAAAAACATACGTTAAATAAAAATCATTCAATTCTAAATTTTGTATAAAATTTGACATGAGTTGTATTGCAAGTTCCCGGCACATTTCTGATTTGTCTCGAAAACATTTTAATACCTGTAGATAACATTCGGAAAATGCTGTATGCAGAGTTGTTTGCGAATGTTTAGAATTTTCTGGAAAGATAACTTTGTTTAAATCTTGTAAAGCTTTCTTCTTTCGGAAAATATCATCGTTTTGCAAGTCAGTACGATATTCTTTTACAATTGATACAGTATCACGTAATTCAGATTCCGTCATTTTATAGTTATATATTTATTTGTTAATGATGAAATATATTCAACTACTTTTATCATAACCTGACAATATTTGTAAACAAGAAAGACGTTCACATGGCGACATTGATTGGTGCGTTTTTTTGTCATGTCAAACCCAGAGTAATTTTTCTGTAACAACAATTATTTAAAAAAATAAATATAAATATTTATTTATTTAGAAAAGTTATTTACAAATTATATTTTGTGATTATATCACGGTGAATTTATAAATTTCTTTGTAGAAATTCAATGACCTTTAATAATTTATCCTCAGTCAAATAAAAGATTAGAGAAGTATTAAAATGTATCTAGGTAGGGTAATTCCTATTTCTTTAAACCGCAAATCAAGGAAAATGTAAATAACAATTTGGATAAACGGATATATGAGCAATATAATTAATCTTAACCTTAAATAAATTGCGTCAAAATGTTTGAGGGTCTTCTAAAAGTTTTACGAAATGGATTTCACAAAATTCACTTGCGTTTCTTGTTGTTAGTTATTGTTGTAGTATCATGTGAAATACAAATTTATAATAATTGAATAAGTGTTTATTAATAGTCATATTTATATTATAGAAATTTTTAATTTATTTCTGAATCCAAATTTTAAATTACACATTTCATTGACAAATAATTTAAGTGACATTAAATGTTTATATGGCTTATTAATTCTGATAAGATTATATTTATTGTTTCACCTGCCGGCATTTTAGTAAATTCGTAATTGTTTTATTGTTTTGTAAAGTAATTAAAACGACTTATTTATAAAATATTGTACACATAACACGTAAAATATAATAATATGAGAAACATATGTTATACATATATTAAAAATTTAAGAACTGGAATTTCAAATTTAAAATATAAATTACATTCTTAAACAATTTTGTAAAATTTGTGGTATTTTAATAAGATAAAAAAAATTTACTATATTTAGATACATCATAAAATTTGAAAATGCGTTGTAAAATGTATGAAATTATTTAAATAATTTAAATTTCGTAAATTTTCATTTTAAACTGAAATAAAAGTGGAACGCGAGAAAAAAATTGTCGCTGTATAAGTTAGTAATTATTTTCTTAAAATGTCATTTGTATTTTTTTTTGCTGTTATGTTCTACATTTCTAATTATTGTAATTAGAAAAGTCTAATTATTTTGTAATAATATTATTAAAAAATATTTTGTTTGCTTTTTCTTTATCTTTAATTATGTTTTTATACAATATTGCGAAAGAAAAATGAAACGTAATTTATTGGAAATCTTTGTAAATATTAATTAAAAACAATATGCAATAAAATGTAAAAATAACTATATACTTTAGATATAAAAACTTGGTATAATATAAAAATTTGCATAAATTATATGACGAAAAGAAAATTAATAAATACATTTCTATTTCTAATTTTTATTATTTCTTTTAAATATTACATTTTTTATAACCGGCTTCACACAAATAAATTTAGAAAAAAACAAAAAAATATTTCAATAATCTAGCTAAAGTTCTGAATATTTTTGACATTAAAGATTTTCCATATTAGTAGACTACACTAAATATAAAATATAAATATTCTGTGTATCTCATTGCATGAAATAGCTCATCTTTTATTAATACTAACAATTCGATTACGTTTATCAAAAAAAATAAAGATTTACTAACTACAAAATGTTCAAGTCATGCTATAAAAAAAAATAATGAGTAATATATTTTTTAATGTACGTCAAATCTGTTTCAAAATATTCACACAATAAGGATACAAAAACATGAAAATATATTTTAAGTAACACCTTTATATGTACATAGATATATATTTTGTAAAAACCGCAAAAATACCTATAGTTCATTCGCGTTAAGAAATTAGTTAAGGAAAGATAGAAGCCAAAGTGACCTTGAATGTGATTGGCTGAAAACACAGACAAGATTAGACACACGAAATATAATTATCTATCTGAATTATTTTTTATACATTCGTTCGTGCACTTCGTACAAGTACGGCAGTTTACGGTACAATATCAGTGTGTGTGTGTATTCAAATATTTTATTCAAAAAAAATTTTCAAGCCAAAACCGTGTAAAATGAGTGATAACGAGATCTTATCTACATCAAGTGGATATAAAAATCCGTTACTGTTTTTTGGCAATGTGAATCTGTCTTTTAGTTACTTATTTCTTAACGCGAATGAACTATAGCAACATAAATTTTCAGCGTTAGTAAATACATCACGTTTCGCTTCGACAGCGTGAAACTTTTGCAAAACTTTTCAACTATCATTTTAAGTGCATCGTCATAGTTGAACACTATTTTGACTCTAGAACTAAAATTAGAATTGGGAAAAACTATCGAATTATTATTTATAAAATATACAATATTTCTAAGAAGTATTACTTTTCATTACAATATTATAAATTTGAATAAATTATAGTAGACTTGGACAAATCCTTCAAACTATTCTATATTTTGACATACAAATTAGATAACATTTTTAAAATAAATAGCCAATTGCGTATACATACCGTATGTATAAATAGCCTCATCCTTAAATTATCTTTCAAATGCAAAATTATTATAGATACACAAATGTGTGGTAGCAAAATAGTTGATGTAAAAAAATGTTTTTTCAAAATACGTTTTGTAGTTCTAATTTTTGTTAATGAAAGTTTAAGTAAATTGACTAACATTAGTTTTTATTTTACGTCTAGATACTGTAGCTTTTGAAATATAGATTTTTGAAAATTTTATCTTATTAGAATGTGTATGTGACACGATTAATTAAAACCGCGTATAGTTTTTCTTTCATTCAACGAAAGAAAAACTAAAGTAATTTACAATTGTTTCATTTATATATTTTTTAACTTTTAAAATTTATCTAACCAACAACAAATATTTTATATTTCTAGTAGATCACAATATTGTTTAAATTAAATGGGTACGTCACATTTCAATTACTTAAAGTTTCGAAATATGTAAAAAAAAAATATTTTTTTTTTCAGATACTAATGCCTGGTTTACACGTAGCCAGTAATTTAGTATAGTATAATAATTTAGTAAAGTAAAGTTGTTGTTTACATTGGGCGAGTAAGTTAGTAGAGTATGCTGAAAAAGACAAGCCAATACAACTGTCCATACACAGCCAGTATTTTAGTTTAGTCGTTTAGTTTATGTCGAGTAGACGTATGTTTTGTTTATATAAATATTGACAGTGTATTGTTTACTTTGATTATGAATCATAAAAAAAGACAAATTGCAAAGTTAGCTATTCGATGAAACACTTTTTGACAGTCTTTGACAACTAATAACTTGACTAAACATACGGGATTCCCGTCCACACATACGTTACTAGACCGAAAATGTGGTGGGGGAACGCTACTCGCTCGAAAAAATAGAATAGGATTCTATTTACTATACTCGACTGACTACTGGAACATGCTAGTTCACTTGACTAAAATAAAAGTGTCTAGATCAGTCTAGTACTAAATTACTCGGTCACTCGACTAAATTACTGGCTTCGTGTAAACCGGGCATTAATACAAATATTTACAAAACGTTGATATAACTCTATGAAAAATATATGAGTATGTAACACTAAATTTATGTTTTAACTTTTGTATCTTAGTAATCTGAAAAAAAAAAATTGAAACTTATAAACTGTAAAGTATTTACTGCAAAATATTTGAAAATTTAATTTTTACAAGATATTCAAAAAATCTTAGTATATATATCAGTTTCAATTTAATTTTAAAAAAAATATTTACATCTCTTGAATAAGTGTAGTTTTTTGGCTATGCAAGAAACTTATTTTAATTTTCGATCTAAATCAAAAATCGAAATAAGTGAATTGTTTTGGTATAAAGATATTTAATGAATTAACTACCCAATTCAAATTATTTTATTAATTATTTTCAATTTTAATTTAAAATTATACTTATAACAATAAAGTTTTATTAATATTATTTAATAAAATATATAGTTATTTTTAGTAAAAATAATTGTAATATTTAGAAAAATTTTCCTGGGGTTTTTCTTGATGACATATTCCATTACATTTCATATTTTCATGTTTTATTGTTTTTTTAGTAACACAAACATGATTTTTATGTGATTATATAAAAATACATGTAAGAAGCATACATATAATAGCTTCATGCATTAGTGACAAGATTTATAAATAAATATATAGTGAATTTCAAAATATTTAACAATTTTCAATCGGTTTATTTATATTATCATGTTACACATTTATTTTATGAATTAAAGAAACTTTACCAAGTGTAATTAAATTTTTCAATTTGCTATCTACTTCTATTTTTAAAAATATGTTATTTAGATGCTTTCAAAATAGTTTTTCATTTAGGTAAACTAACTTGTACATTTCGAAACAATAATGATTATTCTGAAAATGTCACTATTATTATATTTAACCTGAATTCATTAAGAAAGCAAAAGTTATAAATATACTCATTCATTCATAAGACAAGTTATTAGTATAGCTTACAGCTAATTTTCGAAATTCCTAAATTTTTCATTGATGAATATTAAAATACAAACATCTAATACAATTTTATAAGGAATTGCGAGTCATTTTCGTACATTAAAGTCTCATTCTGACTGCCGTTTTAGTTTTAATTTTACGCACAAGCCCAAGAATTTGACCAATCCAAACGTTCGATACATTTTTAGTATTAATGCCAAACGCTTGGATTGGTCAAATTTTTGTGATTGTGCGTAAAACTAAAACGACATTTGAAATGAGATTTAACATTGAAAAAATAAAACTGTTGTAAAGTCAATGTTACAAAGATAAATATCTTTGTATATTTTAAAAATTTATTTGTTTTCATAATTTTCTTTAGGCTCTCGAAATAAAAATTACAGTAATAAATCCAAATTCAAATTGTAGCGTATAATAAAAGAAATTACATTTAGGTTTAATCATGAAATTTTTGTTTCAATAATACGACTAAATAACCTTTGATTTAAAAGATAAAATTTTCAAGTACATAGCATTTATAATATGTAATGTAACACATACTTTATATTTCAAAATATGTACTAAATATTTTTTTTTAAACAAATAAAAGTATAAATTTTAATTTTATCAGTACAATAAAACTTGTTGAAAATATTCATACCAACATATACTTATTTGTGTTTGTGTAGTATCGATATATTAAAATTATATCGATACTACACAAACACAAATAATTCCGTCTCGGCTAAAATAAGTTGTGATAAGGCACAAACACAAACACAAACTTACAAAAATTTTAATGACTAAAAGATATTGAGTAATAATTCACTGCCATAGAATATCAGATATAATGATTATATTATTATATGACAGGAGTGGAATAATAATAATATTTCATGATTATTAATTTTTATCTTAAAAAAAAAACTATTGTATTAAAATAATTTTTCATTTATAATCTTGAAATTATAAAATACATACATAATATTGACGTTAATGTAATAAATTATTATTATTTCTGATTTATTATTAATTTACATTGAAACATGCAATTTATCTAATAATTTTTACAAACATTCAAATAGCATGTATAATTATTTAGTGTTCGAATTTTAAATTTTTATCATTTTAAATCTTTTAGAAATTAATATTTTATAGTCTATCAAAAAAGTAATACCTCCGAGTCCAAATATTTTTTCTTAAGCAAAAATATATTAATTAAAACAACATTTAGTTTAACGTTCTGTTTAAATTTTATTTGGCTAAAAATTGCTTTAATTATTATGAGTTCTGAAAGATTTTTCAATATCTTATAAATGAAATTAGATTACAACAGTTAAAATTTTATTTCATATTATTGGAGAGTTACCAAATGTATAATATTTTATGTATTGATAAAAGAAAAATTTATATTTATACACGTTTGTAATCTGACTTTGTAACTGAAATGTTTAAAATCTCTAGTTTGATTTATAGATTAAATCTATCATTAAATTTATTTGGAATTAATTTACAGCTGGCAAGTGCAATGTAAAATAAGTTGGTTATATAAGATCGAATTGAGATTTAATGAAAAAATTCAGTTACTTGAGTTTCTGGGTTTAAATTTATGATAATATTAATTTTATTAAATTTAAACTATATGATAAATATTTTTATTTTTATCTGTAATTAAATTTTTTGATAAATATTAATGAATCAGTATATTAGGTTAGTTTGGGATTAAGTTACTGATCAAAAATATAAAAATACTGATCAGTAATTAAAAATACTAATAAAAAATAACTTCAGTTTATAAATTTAATATTATAAAAAAATGTATAAAACTATTTACTAAATTTTTAGTAGAAAATTGATTGTTTCCTGTTGTGTCAGAAAGAAATCAATCTCATACCTTTTTGATTTGAAGTTATCTTTAATTACAAATGAAATAGTTGCTTTGGGAACTTTTGCTAAGAATGTAAATGTTTAAAAAGAAGCCCGTTTGAGTATATACAATGCAGTTTTGGTGCCTACGTTGATGTATAGGGTAGTGAATGTTGAGTTTGGTTGCAAAAGCATAAACGGAAAATGACTGCTGTGGAAATGAGATTTTTACGTGGGGTATGTGTTGTAAATAGGAGAAATCGGGTACAAAATAGATTATTGTACGATTAGTGTGAAATTGAAAAAAATGTTGTAGCAAAAGTTGCCCCGTGTTAGAGTCAGTTAAGATGGTTCGGATATGTTGAGCAAATGTCTAATGAACGTTTAGTTAAAAAGATTTATTTGAATGATTTTGATGGTATACGTTTGCGTGGACGTCCGATGAGTAGTTGGAGTGGTATGATTGAGAGAGTGGCTTGCGTGAGCGAAAGTTTCCAAGTAGTAGAAATAAAAGAGCATGTATGAGAGGAATAATGATTGTGGATGAAGCTAAAGTTGCTTGTTTGGATAGGAATGTTTGGAGGCGACTGATTTCGGGATGATAAAAAGAGTTTGTGCCATACCCTTTTGGGTACATAGCGTGATTGTGTATGTATGTATGTATAGTTGTAAAAAAGATTTAAAATTTGGGATATTCAATTAGACCTAATTTGTATAGTTGTTATTTATTATGCATAAAAGTTGAAATGAGACACTTGGTATAATTATTTTAGTTATTAAATATTAGAGTACTAAATTAAAAAAATAATATTGTAACTCAGCTTGATATATTGTACAGCTATGTAATAAACATGTACAAAATTGTTAATAAAATATAAAAAAAAAAAACTTCTAATCGATATAAATAATTTGTTATCAATATTGTGTGCAAATGCACATTTATATGTCCAACTTCCGATGTTACAAATTTTAAAACTACGGAAAATAATGCGTCAAACACATTACGATAACCAATATTTAGGTATCGCTCATAATTGAGGTTTGAAAAACATTCCAGAGTGTAAATATATAGCGTATATTTCGATAGAGATAGAAGAAAAAAATCTGTAAAATTGCAAAACAACTGCATCTATATAGTACATTTGCATACAGGTATGATAAATGTTTTTTTTTTTAATTTTGTAAAATAAAATTGAACAGTTATGAAGTTATATCAGTAGCAAAAACTAAACGCGTTGAATTCTTATTTATTTTTAATATTATTTTATCAATAATTAGAAGAAAATTTACAAAAAGCTGAATAAAAATAAATATTAACTTATTTAATTTGTATAAAAGTGAAATAAATATTGATGCAATGTTTGTAGAAAAGATGTAAAATAAAAATCAATATAACGTGCAGAAATTCTAATAATTTCAAATTTTGATATATTTCATTAGTGCCTTTATAGTTTAATTATAAATTTAAGTAATTAGTTACATTGTTATATTAGTTATGTAGTTAACAGTCTTGTCCTGTTACTAATTGTAATTAATTATTGGGCAATAAAGTTATTATTATTATTAAAATCAAAACGAACTTAAACAAAATATTCAAAAGAGTGATGTTATAGATGTATCTAGTTTCTCTGTATTTAAAAAAATAACTGAAGCATTCAAAATATTAAAATATTTATTTTATTTATTCTTGAGATTCGTCAGAAAAGACAAAAAAAAAGTTAGTTTTAAACGGAATATAAATAACTAAACTGTGGGGCAGTAAATGTAATTCACTACCTTTTGGAATTGATTGAAATTAATACTTTGAAAGCAAACAGTAAACTAAGTTCACCCTTCCTATATGTTATATTGCTATTCAAGCACACTAGCTTTACACGCATAATTATTTCTGTCGGATTATAAAAATCATTTTACAAAATCCTAAAATTTGTTATTTACCGAACCACTTTATTTAAATTTTATATATGAATATGAAAGTAATTCTTTTATTTTAATTATTTTTGACACTGAGATATTATAGGTAATAATAATAATAATAATATAAAAATTGTTTTAGGATAAAATTCTATTTAATTATTTTATAAAAACGACGTTTCGATAAAACTGAACGCTCGTTTTCGTCAGGGCATTGATGAAGACGGGCAACGTCGTTTTTATAAAATAATTAAATAAAATTTTATCCTAAAACAATTTTTTTTATATTAATACAATGAGTTAATAATAATATAAGTTTTTGAATTAACAAAAATCTTTATTTCGTGTATATTTCCGTTTTATTGATATGCTGTATAAAACTCTACACGGAATTAAAAATTAATAAATACTTTATATTAAATTCAAATCAATTCTAGGAATTAGTCATTTTTTTTTTTAAATTATAAATTATAATGAATTCTACCTGTATATTGTTTAAAATTGATTTAATTGTAAAAGTGTAAAAAAAGAGTAAATACCGTCAGTTAATCGCTGTCACAATTGACATTTAAAATATTTATGTTATTCTAACTAATAAAATAAATCATTGTTACAAATTTATTCAAACTTATCATCAATTTTAATAAGGTTATCTAGTAAAATTTAAAATTGCTATTATTTAATGTAAATTAAAATTATATGTTTCATATTATAATAAATTTTAATGTAAAATATTTGTAATTAGCAAATTAATAAAAGTAAAACCTTTTAAATCGTTATGTCAAAAACTAATTATAAAATAACATAAATGGATAAAAATGCCTCGTTATATATCACATTTCTACATTAAGAGAAACAGAAATAAATAATTTATTTCAGATTATGTTTAGTATTATTCATACAATTTTTATTCATTTTGAAAATTTTGTTTATTTTCCCTTTTTAATGAGTTTTCACTTCACTTCACTTGTCACATGTAACGCGTTTCGGCTATTGCCATCGTCACATTTAAATAACTATTTCAAGTGCTTTACAATAAAAGATAAATCTCAATACAACATACCTAAAATCCGGTTGCACAAAGCATTGTTAAACGTTTTGTAAGTTAATCGTTAACTTGCTAACTGGCCAATCAATGAGGCGATTCAAAGACGTTTGACAAATTTTTTATTAGATAAAGCGTTTTATAATTTAAAAAAAGAAAAAATTGTTAAGTTTCGTTAAAGAAAGTAAAATTTTAATTGCACAAATATGAAGTTTTTGTTACATAATTTAGAATTACCACTGCATATTTTGTGTCCAACTGTACCACGTTAAAATAAAGCCTGCTGCACTGAATTTCCTTCGTACTGATCCATAGTTTAGTTATCTCTATTGCGTCTAATAATACCGAATCTTTCTTCTAATACGAGTACTTTTTTTGTGAGGGATATAAAACAAATATTTCAAAAAAGGCTCCTAGCCAGGTAATGTGAAATAATTTTAACACTTTACGTGTTTATGATGAAATTGATATATTTAACATATAGATATTATATTTTTATTGTCAATTATTTTGTAAGAAGTTTTTATATATATATATATATAAGGCTAAAATCGATAATTTTACATCGAAAAAACATCAGAAATAATGTTTTTACGGAAGTAACAGGTTCTTCTACACAACTGAAATTTTCGGAAAACGCGTGTTTTGGCATTGTTTTCCGAAAATTTCAGTTGTGTAGAGGAACCTGTTACTTTCTTAAAAATATGCTAAAAGCATTGGCTGCTATTACGAGCTCGGTTTTTGGATGTTTCAGTTCATTTGTTTAAGTCTGCTATTATAGGCAAAGCATTGTTTAAAAACCTGTATTAGTTAAAACTAAATTTAAAACCGAGCTCGTAATACAAACCATTATTTCTGATGTTTTTTTGATGTAAAATTATCGATTTTAGCCTTACTGGAAATATACCTATATATTCATATTAATTGTATTATTATTTGTAGAAATATTTAGAAAATTTAAGTTCAACAAAACATAGTTAAACTCTCTGTAAATTAAACAATTCGTTAACTTATCAATTGACTAATAAATAAAATTACAGTAAGGTCAATGTTTATTAAATGTTTTTTTTTTCTGTTTACATGACTTTGAAATTACAATTTACATTTCTCATTATTTATATAATTTGTATTATAGTTTAAATGCAGAGACTACGATTATTTGATTCCAAATTGGTATTTCCCATACCATACTAGTACCATACCATACAAGGACAACTGTACAAGAAAAATGAACAGCATTCAGATCCGGCGTCCAAAGCGACGCTGCTGTCAATGGCGTCGTCGGCGTCTTCAGGTAAGACGGGTAAGATAGACGGCATGTTGGGGTCAGCCCCCATGACCTCGGCCTTCACTTGGTTTCCCCACCGCGCGTTCGCACACTTCTCTCTGCCTTTCTCTCTCTGTCGCACTTACGGAATCTTACACCGGGGAACCAGGTGACCTAAGCTAACTAATATAAGCCAAACACACGGTTGCAACAATATAACTACAATATATATAATATACGAGCGCTAGCGACAATTAATTTTATTTCACTATTTACTGTTTGTTAGTGCGGTGCAAGCGCGGTTGACAGATCGAATTAGTTATCTGCTGTGATTTGTGTGCGAACGCGGTTTTCCGTATTTGGTTGGCAAAAGGATTTTCAGTTTTAGTCAAGTTTTTTTTTTTGAATTTTAAAAGCCAAATTGTTGAATTGTATGAACGGTTTAATGGTGAACGCAATTACCGTTTTGTGATTTTACTGTCAGACTTTATACTGTTTTTGTTTGTTTTTGGACAAGGTATGTTTGATTTATCAATTTTTATTATAAATGTGTTTATTTGGATTATTATATTTATGATTCTAAGTTATGTAAATATAAATAAATTATATTCTAATAAGTTAAAAATCTTCATTAATTTAAAGTATATTTATAAAAATTTCAACAATTAGTTATTTGTCTTTTTCAAAATTTGAAAATTGTTGAAGAAGGCAATAATTCCATAATTACAAATAAAAGTATTAAACTTGAAATACCATGTTCAAAAATCTTGAGCATATTAAAAGTTTTGTTTCTCAAGTTATAGATTCTTATTTATTATTAATTTATTTAGTTATTTATCATAAGCAAATACAATCAAATATTTGTCGGTTAAATAAAATTAGATTATTTGCAAACTTTCCAAGTAAAATCTATCAATATCATTAATAATTAAAACTTAATTTATCTGAAAGCGTAAAAATGTAATGCTTACTTTTAGCATCAAGTTCAATCTTATAAATAATCTATTACAAATATATTATTGAATATTAACCGATACAATTCAATGAAAATACAAAGAATATTTTTACTATTTTAACGCCAAATCTAATATAATCGTAAAATATAATTATACATAACTTTTTGAAGATAAGAAAATAATTAATAATTCTAAGCGTTTAAAAATTTATTGAATAATAAATTAAATATTGAACATGTGTTACGTACAATTAAATTAATTGCAATATAACACTTGATACATTTTAAAGTAAAAGTGTTTAAAAAAATTTGTGATTTTATTAAAGTATTTAAGTCATCGTAAAAGTTTTATATAGCAAGTGTTCATGGAATTATGGTCATTTTAAATATTTTTTAGTTATAAATATAATGTACTATTATAAAATTTTGCAGAAATAAACTATTATACAATGATATAAATTTAAAGTTTACGAAAAATTATATCAATTTTTCTATTTCAAATGAAACGGTCTCTATATTTTTACAGATTTGAGTTTGGTATTCAATAATGTATAATAATTGTACTTTTATTGCTATTTTAATTGTAAAAATTATAAATAATAAATTAACAATTATAAAAAAAATGGGTCTAGTGACTTATGTTTTTGTTTTATTACTTAAAATTTATATTGAATAATATAATTCAAAATTATTATTGACTATTTTTATCACAAAAATTGTAAAGATAAATATTTCAAAGCAAAAAGTTGATACTACTTTCGATAGAACTGGAAACAATATTTTTGTATTTTTTACATTTATCTAGTTACTTATTTTGTTATCAAGTAACTTGTTTCTATGTTCGTTTTATTTACTGTAAATGTCATTTGCATCATTTTTCTTGATAAAGAAGTACTTTGAGTTCGTCGAAACGTTGATTATTAATAAATATTAATACAGACCTATAACCTATAGTCGTTTTTTTTTTTTAAATATAATGAGTTCTGTAAGATTATTTACTATGTTAAAAAAAGTTATTAAGAGTGGTTCTAATTCCAGAAACACTCGGTATACATTTTTATTTTAAATAATAAATAAATGTAAAATGTAAATAATTGGCAAGTATTAAATCATTATAACGAAAAATATTTAATAATTGACAAAATAATTCGACTAAAAATGGTTTAAATAAAAATATATTTATTAAAATTTATTAACATATAGTTTGACAGAAAATATAATTTTATTTCATAAGCAAAATATTAAAAATTAAATAACATTTCTGACTTTGTTTAGTTGTAAGTCACGTTTTGTAACTGAATTATTTTTAATTATTAATAAAAATGTGCAATTTTTTCTAAAACGAATATTTTCGATACATAAGATATATTTCGTAAAAATTCTTCGGTTGTTCAAGGTTCTTTTCTACTCGTAAAAATGAATAATTAGAAATTAAACATATAATTTAAATTTTCAATTTTAAAATCATTATAAAGCAATTTTCAACCATGATGTTAATAGTAAATTGTAATGTTTAGTTATATAATTATTAACTGGAAAATTAGCGTATCTTGCAATGAGTATTTGTTCATCGTTCTAATTTTATACTTTTAAATAAGATTTAGTTATGTCAAAATAAGAATGTATTAAAATTTTTTGAAAAAAGATATATTATTCGTCTTGTTATCAAATCTTACAGGCACATATATGATTTTAATAGCCGGATTTTTATTTATAAATTATTTACTTATATATTCAACATTATAATTAAATTTGAAGTGTGGTTTGAGTGTTGATCAGTGTATTATTCAATAGTATATGACGATAATTCTTTATTAAAAATTTGCTCGACAATTTCGTCAAAGTATGCTTAAAATGTAAGTAAAGATTGTATATTTTACATGAACTGTAACTCGTTGAATACATTCAAAATTTTAATTTCTTAGAAATTTAAAAATTTTATGTTAATACATAAAATTCAAAAGTATACACTTTATATCTCATTTATGTTAATGCTCTATTTTTGTTTTGCAGTATTTGGTTTTATTTATTTTCAAATATTTTTAAATATATACAGATGAAAATATTCATTTAACTTAACAAATTTTTGAAGTTGATTCGGAGTTACTAACATACATGCTATGTATATTGTTTATTGATTTATATCATATAAAAGTGTTTAATATATATTGTGATAAATAATAATTATTTGAAAATGAATATGTGAAGTTAATTAAAATAATGAAGAAAAAAGTGAAGAAAGAGTTCTGACCACTCTGGGCGGTATACATTGGATTTCTTGCACTTCTTCATACATTTTGAATAAACAAATTAAAATTCAAGCAAAAATAAATGATGCAATTATTGTTAATTAACTTAACTTGACTTAATCGGAGATGTCAAATTAAATACATGTAACCGTGTTTCTTTGGTTGAACATGCAGTTTCAGACAAATCTGACGATGCACATTTGTATTTCTTCACACATATTCAATAATCAAATTAAAATTCAAGCAAAAATATACAATGCATTCGTTAATTAACTTAACTTGACGCAATAGTTTTGCAATATGGCCATCGTAAATGTCAGATTAAATATATTTGATGTTGTAGTTATGTTTGATGCGCTCATCATATAGTAACTGACTGCTGTATAATAATGGCATTATTGAACTAGTAATATACAATACATAGGCAATATAGTAACGTAATATTAATATTATGATAAGTACGCTTGAAGAAAAAGAAACATATTATACATATACTTGTTTTCCAAATATATGCTACAGATTTCAAAGAAATAAATTTTTTAGTTTTTATTAATTTTTTTAATAAAGTATATATATATATATATATATATATATATATATATAATGCTTCAAGCGTGTTCCGTAAATTATGTAAAAAAATTCTAATGATAAAATATTTTGTTATATAATTTTTAACAACTGCACAGCACAGATTTATGAGTAATAAAGTTTAATATAATTATTTTAAAAATATAAATCCATCTTACATAGTACACATCCGTAAGGTAATTTATTTTATACATTTATGTATTTTTTGTTTCATACTCATTTAAACATTTATAGATTTATATGATAATTCATTTTTATTTTTAAGAAAATCTATTTTACGCAAAATTAATATTAATACTAAATTATTTTATAAAACAAATATTTTTTCAACAAATAAATTATTTTTAAATCGGTACCACAATATGTAGCGTGAAAATATTTCGAAATTACAAAATTGATTTTATTTAAAATAATGTTTCTATTTTATTAATATCCGTTTTTCACATTTATTTCCTTTTAGTCCTGCTTTAAATGAGACCACAAACTTCAATTGAAGTTTAATCTTAAGATTGATATTTGATAGTATTTTTTCACTATCGGCGAAGAAGAATATAAAAATCTAAAACTTCTACAATTAACTGTACATAAATATAATAGCGACTATTAGAGCATGACAATTCGAGAAAAACTTTAAAATATAAAAAGAAATTTTACGTTTGTCACCGATTTGTAGAAATTGAAAGAAAATAGAATTAAAATTTCTAATGCCAAAATTAGAAAAAAAATCTGTATATAAAAACTGTACACTCTATTTGACCACTTTTGTTTAAATTTAAATAAAACAAAAACTATAAAATAAAATTATTATATAGTATTATAACCACAACTTTACGTGCAAATTTTGTTGGCAACTTTCATTTTTATATTTTGCATTCATATCTAAATTAGAAACAATTAAATTTATCAATTTTTATTGTTTATTAAAATATCTATATGCAAAACAAAAAGAATTATATGTATGAATAACAGAATCGACCTTCAGATTTATCAATTTTAATTTTTTGTTCGTTTATAATAAAAAAAATTAAAATACTTTCCTTTTGAAATAGGTAATTATAATTATTTTATTTCCTAGTAAATTAGAAATCTACCTTACGTAAAATTAAGACTTCTTTTATTTAAAAAAAAATCTTCGGTATTTATTTAGATAATTAATTTTTCTGTTCTTAAAATATTTATTTTATGCAATCAATGTCAAAACTAATGTTCCTGTGTGGGTTTTAAAATTGACAAAGTTATCTTCTAATAAATTTGTTTCAATTATCAATAATATCTTTTATCTTTTGTACAGAAAAAAATTATTTTGACATATACGTTATTGATATATTGTTGTATTTATATTATTTTTTTTTACAGAATAAAGAAAAAGTGATTTCAGATATAAGTATTTTGTTTATTAAAGTATTTATGTTTATTAAAATACTATAATTTAGTACATTCATGAAATAGTAACACACATACACAGAGGGATGTTATTCAGCGGGTACTTACGGATATGGGCGTTCCTATTGTTAAATTTTTTAAAACCTTCTGTACATATTAGATCAATAAAACGAAAAATAATATTACATTCTACTGTATTGTATTAAAATAAAATTAATAAATAATTTAGAACCTAATCATTTTTTAGTTGCGTACCTGTTAAATTTTTTGAATAATATCACTTCATATACATATATGTGTATAATAAATGTCGATGTTTTTATTGTGTAAATTCTAACATTTAAGTTAGTAGCTGGCAATTTTTATAAATTTATATTTTGTTAAAATTTCATTTTTTTTATTAATATTTGACAATTTTTGACAAAATTTGAAATTTTTTATCAAAACTGATACATATTTATAAAAATTTGATAAGTATTATAAATTTATTGGCTAGGAGGCAGTTCTAATAAATAAATGAGCACATTTTGTTACTAGTCATATAATGATTTCGTTCTACATAGATAATACAATATATCACTAATTAAAATTACTATTAGCTTGTTATGGCTCGGCTTCATAAATTATAAAGTAACTACTTTACAAGTAAATTAACTCTGCTATATCAAAAACAAACATTTAAAATTAATAACTATTGGAAGATTTACTGATTGAGAATTTTGACATTGGTTGACAGTTTTAAATTGTTAAAACCTATTGAATTTATAGAATTTTTTGGGTTAGTTTGCGCTGGTCGATCTATCCTCGTCGTACGCGTTTCGTCATACATCGTAGATGACATCCTCAGTGCTTGGTGACTGGATGACAGTTTCTGCTATGCAATCTGGTATATATATATATATATATATATATATATATATATATATATATATATATATATGGTGGGGTATAGGTATATATATATATATATATATATATATATATATATATATATATATATATATATACCTATACCCCACCATCCTCTACAGGTGCAGTTACGCCATTGACCGATTCTGGCTGGCCTGGATGGTCCAAACATTTAGATATCAGATTGCGTCACCAAGCACTGAGGCTGCCATGTACGATTGATAAATTAAAGAGTTTCTACTTTAGATATATATTTTTTAAATCATTTCATAAAATACCGTTTTATAATTAAAAATATATTATAAATAACATTAATAATAACAATATTACCTTAAATATACTTATACTTGAATCAGTCATATAAATACATAAATGCTTCTAATTTAGCTATAAAACAATATAAAATTGCTAGTATTTGCAATAATTACAGGAAATAACATAATAAATACTTGTAAATAGTTTCAATGGCCGATATAAGGTCACAACATTGTAGATTTTTGAGATCTTAACTTTTAAATTAAATTATATTTTAATAATCATTTTCTAATGTTCTTTACAAATTTTAAAATATTCAAACACACAACAAATTTTTAAAATAAACAATTTTGTTATCATAGTTATGTTAAATATTTGAAATATCTTTTGAATGTTAATATTTGTAAATTTAACAAAAATATTCAGCAAGTAGTAAATGAATAGGGAAGTGACATTCATAGCGATAAAATGTTTGATTTTCTTGGTTTTATTAAGTCTCGAAGTGTAAAATGTAGATTAAGGTCGTATCAGATCAGGTGTACCGGTTGAAAAATTTAAATATGTATCAACCTTCCTTCATTTCATAGACCTTGGTCTTTGTTACTATCAAGTTTTCATTTAAAATCATATATTTTGTACTACGATGATATTATATTTTAAATTCAACAGCTGGATTATAGATTGATATTTTCTTATAAAAATGACCAATACTTGTTTTTATAATTATGAAGATATGATATTTATATGGTAATTTAAAGTAAACGAGTTATTTCAAAAATTTTATAAAAAATGTTTGACGACATTTGAGGAGGAAAAAATTAATGTAATATATTTTTTTTTAATATTTAAAAATAAGATTCATTGAAACATCGATGTTTACATAATTAGAACAAGAAAGGATCCTAACGTTTCTATAAATAATTGCAAAATGTTTTAAACAGCAACATATTATTTGTGTATATGTACACAAATATGCAGAATTTACTGTACAAAATGATTCATTTTTTGTTATATATATAGTTTTAATTGATTATGATAAATATCAACATAACCTAGAAAATTTATCAAAGTGATCAATTATTTTATTTTTTGTTTGATATATTTTTATATTAAAAAATTATAGGTAACACTCAAATTTTGAGTATCTGTACGTATGTTAACAGTTTTTTTATTTGATATATATATATATATATATATATATATATATATATATATATATATATATATATATATATATATATATATATATATATATATAGGGTGTTTACGGTTCTTTTCTGTAGTACACCTCAAAAGAAATTGATAAACTTTGAAACGCCTTAGTAAAAGTCTTCCCATAAGCGAAATTAATAATTCTTATAGTTTTCACATTCAACGATTGATTTGTTTTAAACTCTAGTAATTTACTACATAATCAGTATTGTAATTCATATCAAACCAAAAAAATAAATATTATATTGTCACAAAAACTGTATAATATTCTACTATCATGTAATGACTATTTAAATAATATACATATATTTCTATTCCTGTTAAAAAATATTACAACTTTTAACTAGGGAAGATCTGCATAATTATTTACATTATTAATAATTATGAAAAAGTTTTTTTCTTTTTACTGAGTGGATGAAAAATATGAATCATCTTATTTGCAAATTATTATAATTTTAATAGTTTTTTTTTTTTGGTGTTCGTCAGTTAAGATGGTTCGGACATGTTGAGCGAATGTCTAATGAAAATTTGGTTAAAAAGATTTATTTGAATGATTTTGATGGTATACGTTTGCGTGGACGTCCGATGAGTAGTTGGAGTGGTATGATTGAGAGAATGGCTTGCGTGAGCGAAAGTTTCCAAGTAGTAGGTATAAAAGAGCATGTATGAGTGAGGAATTATGAATATAAATAAAACGAAAGTTTCTTGTTTGGATAGGAATGTTTGGAGGCGACTGATTTTGGGATGATGAAACGAGTTTGTGCCACACCCTTTTGGGTACATGGCGTGATTGTGTATGTATATTTATAATACAGAATTGTTGAACAACTTTGTAATGACAAATAGAATTAATAAATAAAACATAAAAAATATTTATTTATGTTTCTGTCTGCACGCTTGTACTCAAAGCTAATTTATTTATATAATATTCTGGGGATTTTCTGAATAATTGCTCATAATTTCTACCTAGTACTTTTTAAATTGAATGTGGTTAGTTTAATTCAATGTTATATCATTGTTAAATTAAATATTTCTATTTATAGAAGTTTGTTTAGTAGAAAAAACTATTTGTTATTTTGAAATAATTTTACAAAAAAAACATTACTCTTTATTTACATACAATTATTTAATGTTGTGAAATGCAGTGCAGGCCGCTTAAGGGTTTTTGATAACAATATTCGATTGATATTAATGTACGAGAAAGTTTCAACAGAAAGTAATATGTAAAAAATAAACAGTCAATAAATTAATTACGCAATAAACTAAGAATTTTTTAAAAAAATATTACATTCTTTCAGTTAAATTTGAAAACAAGTATGTAATTAATTTGCATGCATTAGAGACATAATAAATGTGGATGAAGAAAAATTGCTTGTCTGGATAGGAAAGTTTGGCTGAAACTAATTTCTGCATAAATGGAAAAAATTTGTGTCATATCCCTATGGGTATATATCGTGACTCTGCATGTATATATATATATATATATATATACATGCATATATATATATATATATAATATATATATATATATATATATATATATATATATATATACACATGCAGAGTCACGATATATACCCATAGGGATATGACACAAATTTTTTCCATTTATGCAGAAATTAGTTTCAGCCAAACGTTCCTATCCAGACGGGCAGTTTTTCTTCAATATATATATATATATATATATATATATATATATATATATATATATATATATATATATATATATATATATATATATATATGAACAAAAAAAAGCTGCTGCCAACCAGCTAATTTATGAGACAATTCCGGTACTTCTGGAATTTGAAAATACAAAAAAATGCGTTCTAAGAAAAAATTGATAATATAAACAAAAATTGTGTTTACTTTAAATGATGTTTTTTCCTATATAGTCTTATATTGCTGGCCTGTTTGCAGAAATGTACATATTTTTTTTTCAGCGCAAGAAAATAATACACAGAAGAACGTAAATAATTTGGTATTGATTTACCTGTCAACAAATCAAATGGACGTAACTAATTACTTTAGTTGTACAAAATAATTAGCAAGAATTAACGAAATACAAGGCTTATTCTGTTTATGTTTCATTTACAAATTAGAGTAGCTACAAAAATAATAGCTTAAAATCTATATTTAACTTTGACTTCATAGGCTCAAATTAAAAAAAAATACTTCAGTGCTTCTATATTTAATTTGAAAATATTGAGTACTCACTCACAATTATCTTGCAATTGACAAAAAAATTATAATTGGTAACTGCCAAAATTTTAATTTATTTTTTTTTGTGTAGTAATCTGCGTTCATTTTATTATCAAAATATAATTTATACGTACTTAATTAAAATATAATTTAAGTAGTGTTGGGACAAATACAGAAAAAATAAATCCAGATACAGATACAGTATTTTTTAGTATCTAGATGAGGTAATAGATATCAGAACAAAAGTTTAATTGAAGTTTAATTTATTACTTAAAAAATAATTATAATTAAGTTAATGAAAATATATACCTACATATATTATGATGGATGAAGCGAAAGTTGCTTGTTTGGATAGGAATGTTTGGAGGCGATTGATTTCGGGATGATGAAAAGAATTTGTGCCACACCCTTTTGGGTACATGGCGTGATTGTGTATGTATGTATGTATATATTATTAGGAATAACAAAAGTAATCATACAGATTTTCTTGATTATTATTAAAAAAATGGTTATTGATATTTTTAAAAAAGTTTCGTATAAATTTCGATTTTCATTCTACATAAAAATATATTTTTAGAATGCCATTAAAAAAATATTAATTCAGTAGTTTTAAAAGATCATAAAATTTAATTAAATGTTAAATGCATTAAATTATTATTATTTTATTAAGTTATTATTCATACATATAACTATTAAAAATTCAACGTCATATTTTGAATTCAATGATAATTATTACTTGATTGATAGATTTTAAAATGAAATAAAATACAATTCCACGGCGAAATACAGCAACTTTATCTAGATGATTTTACAATAGATTATCAAAAATAATCTAGATTAGATAACAGATAATTTATCTATTTTAATTAATATAAAAGGTAATGATTTTTTTATCTAGTTGCTAGATAAATTACTACAATGTATTTAAACATGGCCATAAATTGTCAAAAATTTAGATATGAATATCTAGTTTAATTTACAATAATTTTAAGAAAAATTATAAAATTTCATAAAATTAAATTAACGGTCCACTGTTAGTTAAATGTTAAATAATATCAGGATATAACAGCTGCATTATTTGTAATAATTCACAATGTTTTTGTCGACTTTTTTGTGTCAACAATCATCACGTTTTTCTGCACAAAAATTAAAAAATCTTTTTTTGTTCCACCAAATTTTAATGTAACTAACCTTGAAAGTGGTTTTTAACAATATTTTGTTTACGTAAATAAATTAAAATAAACTGTTCTCATAATCTTGTAGAACTAGTTAATTTTAAAAATAAAATATTTAGCATAATGTAAGCGACATTCAGCAAATATTTTGACTTTTTGTAGCATATTTTTCTCTCTCCGTATAAGTATGTGATGCAAAAGAAAAATATGCACATGATTTATGTAGGAGTCGCAATTTAACTGTTGTTGCGGGCGGGTGGAATTGTAAATTGTTGCTTGCTTCCATAGCTATAAAAAATACGTGAAGGGAATAAAATGGTTAGAAAAGATGACAAGGAAATGGAGTCAGAATTTACTATCCGCAAAGAACGAAATTGTTTCTGAACATTTTGGATAATTCTGCCAAGTGAAATATTAAATTTTAGAATTATGGTTTTAGCTGTTAATTTTCTGTTTAAAGTATTTAATATAGTAGTGACGTTTTTGGCGGTGACAAGTTTCATTTCTTCAGGATTCAACTACAATAAGTATAATATAAAAAACTTTTTTAAAAACTACGCTTATATTTAAATGCACTAAAAAGAGGAAATTTTTTTTATCTCTCATTTACATTATTCAATTGTTAATTGAACAAAAAATTAGTTCATGTGACAGATGTCATTAGTTGTATTAAAAAAATAAATATAAGCGTGTCATATCTTGTAATCGGTTTTTTTTATATAATATTGTGTTGTCTCCTGGAATGAAACTACATGCAAAATTTCAGTGAGATCAAATGATAGGAAGTGGTCTAAAAATTGGTTACAAAATTTGACCGCGACCACAACTGAGTGAGTTAATATAAGCGTGGTAATAAATCACTGATATCAAGGTCAAATTGATCAGATGTTTTTAGTCAAACTTGTAAACGAATTTCAGGTGTATTTGATTAATGGCAATGATAATGCTTGGTTTTTGGGTATTTTAGTTCAATTGTTTTGATCTTATGACAGTTCAATTGTTTTAAAACCGAGCTTATAGCAAGTACTGTGTTAGAATGAAAAAGACGTCTTAAGAAATTCAATAAAGTCAATGTCATATTTTGGTTTTATTAGTGATCGTGTTCTGATATAGTATGCTTACTGTGTTAGTTTTGTTAAAATATTGTCATTTTTACATGCAAGTACGTTTTAATTAATTTGTATTATTTTTATTCTTAATAAAAATTGTAAGCATACATACATTTTATAATAAAATCTCATAAAATAACAAAAATAAATTCATACTTTGTAGAATGGCATTGATTATATACATACATGAAGTTCGTTTGCAAGTTTGACCAAAAACTTGTCATCGATTTGACCTTAATGTCAACGATCTACAGTGGCGTAAATAGGGTCCGCAAAACCCCGCAATGCGGGGGGGGCCGCGCAGTTAAGGGGGCACAATTTGCCACGAAACTATAATATACCATTTGGATATAAATATCTCTTAATTAAGTTACATTTTAGTCATAATTATTGCGATTGTTGTACCCAAATAATAATATGTTTAGTTTACTGCTGCTGCCAATTATACTTAAGTTAAAAAAAATATTAGACTATCTGTTGTCAATTGTCGTTGCCGCTCTTTTATATATGCCGAATCTGACTTTTTGGGTGGTCTCATTATCAACAGCTTATAGGCCAACACGTATCTCTGGGCCGCTCAAGCTCGGTTGCGCAGAAAACTAACGAAAATTTAGGGGTGGGGAACGCATTTCTGTTTCAATTGTAAGAAGTTCGAGCGTACTCTGTTTCTCTTTCTACCCGAATGCGTTCTCTCTCTGCGCGTAGCTTATCCATAGCGCAGGTATGTTTTCTCTTTGGCCGAGTGTTATTTGTTAGCATTTACCATTAAAACTTTAGTTGAATGTCAACGTTCATGCTTGAAAATTGTAGTGAAAACTGAAAATACAATTTATAAAATTACATTATATTTTAAATAAAATATTTCTGATTCTTTTTAAATAATAAAGAAATCAAAGGTAAGATTATAAATTGAATTTTTATTTCGTATTAATATTACATTAATATTATTATTATTGTAGTACTATGCATAAACAAAAACAAGAAAGTGGGGCACAAAAACGAAAAAAGGAAAAACAAAGAGAAGAAGAGCTCGCTAAAAACCCTAAAATTAGTAAATTCTTTTCACCATCGGTAACAACAATAACAGAGCTTGACAAAACAACATCAAGTTACAATGAAGACGATGGAAAATGTATGCCATCAACTAGTTCCAGTGGTCATGAAAGTGAATTTAAAGGAAACCTCACGTGTTCTTCTACTTCTACCATTCAAATACAATCAAGACCAAGGACCGAAATGGAAGCAGAAAAATTCGATGAATCAGTTACTTTAAATGAAACCGTAACTGACATGGGTTACTATAAAGACAAAATTTTAACCGACGAAATAAAGAGACATATTATTCTTTCTGCTCCTTGTAAACCCAAAGGACCATTTAAAAAGGATCCATTACAAAATAATAGACATTTTTCGGAAAGTTATTATTACTGCGCGTATAAATATGGAAATATTAATAGATTCTGGCTTTGTTATTCCCTAATTCTTGATGCTACTTATTGCGAACCATGCTGGTTATTTTCCGATAGCAAACATGAACAATGGCGTACAGGAGTTAGAGACTGGCAAGGTCTTTCTAAAAAGATTAAAATTCATTCAAATTCACAAAAACACATTACAGCTTGTAAAATTTATAATTATTGGAAGAAAAATAAGACTATTGACAAAGAAAGGGAAAATTTAATAGCAATTGAAGCGTCTTTTTGGGAACGCGTTTTAGAAAGATTATTTAATATAACATTATTGTTGTCAAAAAATTCACTAGCATTCCGGGGACACAGGGAACAAACAGGAAATGACTATAATGGTAATTTTCTCTCTCAAGTAATGCTGCTTGCAAAATACGATGAGGTAATGAAACAAGTTGTAAATAAACCAAAGGGCACAATAAAATATCTTAGTCCTACTATTCAAAATGAATTGATTTCTTGCTTAGGCCAACATCTACTAGATTCTATAATTAACGAAATAAATGCATCACCATTCTTTGCAATAATATGTGACACTACGCAAGACATAAATAAAGTAGATCAAATGAGTATAATTATAAGATATGTTCAGTTATTGCGAAATGAGGAATCAGAAACTACGGGCTTTTTTATTAAAGAATCTTTTATAGGTTTCTTCAGTACAAAAGATCACAGTGCCACTGGAATGAGTAGTCAAATATTATCCATATTGGAACATTTAAGTATAGATATTAAAAAATGTCGTGGCCAAGGTTACGATGGGGCTAGTGTAATGAGTGGTATATACAATGGTGTTCAAACTAAAATTAAAACAATACAACCACTTGCAGCATATGTACACTGTGCTACTCATAATTTAAACTTAGTTATAAATGACGCAGTTTCTGGTTGCAGAGATATTGATAATTTTTTTGTAATTTTACGAGACGTCTACAATTTTTTCGGTTTAAGTATTAATAGATGGGATCTTTTAGCACAATTTACTGGTGAATCAATTACAACTTTAAAAAAATTAAATCCTACTAGATGGTCATCAAGAATAAATTCAATAAGAGCAATAAAATTAAGATTTTTGGATGTCATTAAAGCATTGACAGAAATTTCATTAAAAAGTGAAAAAAAATCTGAACAATCAGAAGCATTTAGGATTAAAAAAGAAATCACTTCGTTTGAATTTGTATTTGTATGTAATTTATTACATCATTTATTATCCGAAATTAATTACGCGTCAAAAATATTACAAAAAAAGAATTTAGCATTAGATGAAGCAGTAACTGTGTTAGAGACAGTAAAAACTAATTTAAATAATTTTAGGTCAAAATATAGTGAAATAAAATCCGAATCTGAAAGTATTTGCAAAAAATGGGAAATAATACCCGAGTTTAAAGGTACAAGAAAATCAAAAAGAAAACGTCAATTTGATGAATTATGTGATGATTACGATTTTGTTAATGCCGAATATAAATTTAAAGTTAATGTTTTTTATAAAACAGTTGACATAATCAATTCACAAATTAAAAATAGATTTGAAGGAATGTTAAAAATTGCAAATCTTTTTGGATTTTTAAGGCCAAAAACATTGCTAACATTATCAGAAAAAGAACTTCTAAAGTCGGCAACAGAATTACAAAAACATTATCGCAATGATTTATCAGAAAATTTTCCGATGCAATTAATTAATGCGGTATATTTTCTTAAAAATGACATTAATACCAATACAACTATACAGGAAATGACAGATATTATTTTAATCAATTATTCCTTTATAGAAAGTGATTTATGTGAAGTTTGCACTGCCTTATTACTATTTTTAAGCATTCCTGTCACTGTGAGTACAGCAGAAAGATCCTTCAGCAAATTGAAA
Source organism: Clivina fossor (assembly GCA_963966155.1). Taxonomy (NCBI): domain Eukaryota; kingdom Metazoa; phylum Arthropoda; class Insecta; order Coleoptera; family Carabidae; genus Clivina; species Clivina fossor. The sequence goes on along the minus strand of OZ014553.1, from coordinate 3,331,442 downwards.
ATAATTAAATCATATCTTAGAAACAGCATGAATCAAGATAGATTAAGTAATCTCGCTCTTTTGGCAATAGAACATCATGCAGCAGAAAATTTAAATTTAAAAACTCTTATAACGGATTTTGCTAATAAAAAAGCCCGAAGAACTGATATTTAATTTAATATTAAGTATATGATTTATTATATATTTTTGTTATTTTTTTACCTTTAAGAATAATTATAAAAAATATTGCTGTTATTACTTTTTTCTTTGTACCTAATCATTGAATTTTCAAAAGTTTATTCGGGGCCTACATTTTGTTTTGCGGGGGGGCCGCCAAATCCTAGTTACGCCACTGACGATCTATTTTCCAAATTTAAAAACAAATAGATTAGATGTTTTCAAAAGTGAAAAATAAGGAACTTGGTTATAAAATGTATAACAAAATTTGAATGAGTGTTTTACTTAATTATTAAAAATTATTATTATATTTTATTTATTAAAATTAAATAATAAAAATTTATGTAAAATATATAAACAAAGAAATACTCGTGTAGTAATATTATACAATGTGTTATTTATACAAAAAAACTAGTTTAAAAAATTTCATAAAAATTGACCTTGAACACACAATTCGTTTTTCGGAGTTAGTATAATTACATCAATACATTTAAAATATAATAACATTTACAGTGTTTTCAAGAAGATGAGAGATGATAAAATAAAATATTAATCACAGATTAAATAAAAAAACAAAATATCTCGTAACGCTACGAATCTTGCTAGACATAAACAGAATTACAGCATTAATATAAATTGTTCTTTTAAAATTTTCTATAGTAATTTTACAATAATCAAAAAGGGTAACAAAAAAATCTATGCTTGAGTCTAATAAATGTCTGGTTAAATGAATATGTGAATGATTTTGAAGGTATACGTGTGCATATAGACCTTCGATGGGTAGATGAAGTGGTATGACTGAAAGTGTTTTGCCTGAGCAAAAGTTTCCAAAGAGTAAGAATAGAAGAGCATGTGTAATTGAAATATTTCGAAAAAACTAATTTTGGGATAGGGGACAAAAGTTTATATCACACCCTTTTGGGTATACTGCGTGATTGTGTATGTATGTATATATATATTAAAAAAAAAACAAAAAATGGTAACATATTATACTATAAAAAATAAACCTACTTAAGTAAACATACTTATTTAGAGCTGCAAGAAATTTTTAAAATTTTCAAATTTTCATAAATAATCAACTTTATCAACCATTGAATTTTTTAGTAAATATATATATATATATGTACACAATGTAAATTTGACTCTTAATCTTTATCTTACTTTTTATGCTAAATGGCTGTAATTGCATATTTGAATATAACTTATAATTAAAAATAACTTTACTTTATAACATTCTTCTGTATTGTAAAAAATAAAGGTACTTTACTCTTGAGTAAAATTGATATTTTTTGACAAACCTCGTATACGGCTTAAAAATAAAAAAGTTGTCCATATGGTTCCAACTTAAGCAGACACACTGTATATACATACAATATACAATATAACAGCTTTAGTTAGGTATGTATGTATATATATATATATATATATATATATATATATATTATTTAAAAATTGACGTTTTAATATATTATATATATATATATATATATATATATATATATATATATATATATATACATACCTAACTAAAGCTGTTTTATATTAACACTTTCTGTGGTTGGCTCTTGATGAAACATTTTTAAAAAAATTATTAAGAAATAAAATAACGATAAAGTTATATTTATTAAAAACACTTGATTAGTTTCACAAATTATTTATTCACTCTACGATCGTTTCGACCTTTCGGCCATAAAGCTGTTTTATTGTAATATAGTGAGTTCTAAAAGATTTTTTTTTACTATGTTATAATCTTTTAAATAATATTGAGAAATAAAATTGAAACAATATGTCAATTAAATTTCACAAACTTTTATAGGTTCAAGTGCACAAGGCATTACGAATAAAAATATCTCGCGCTGCATAAATTTATACTTCGACTTTGTATTGTTTCTTCATTTCTCCATCTTCATTCTGCATGAAAGAACTTTGAAACTTATCCATACATTTAAGCCGTGAACTCTTTTAAAATACATTTAATTTTCCGATTGTAATATTTACTTTTGTCAAGTATACTCTCCGTTATTTTAAAAACTTTTTACTTAAAAATCCACCATTCGATGTTCTTCTATTACAAAATTAGATATTCTTAAAAGTTATATTTTCGATTCAAAATTTCATTCTTTTTAAATTGAATACTGTTTGTTTTAAAAGTTAAAATTTAACTAAAAATAAATATATCGTATTTTTCTATTTACGTTTAATGATATATTTATAATACATCGTCAGTCGATTTCTTGTTTATTCCATATTACAAAACCTTACTTTCCAGAAAATAATGTTTAAAGTTTCTGAACTGAATAGTTTATAGTAAGAATATGGAAAGAATTAGAATTTATATTTCCGAAACTATTAAAATTATAACATTCACGAGTATTAAAATAGATAAAAAAACAAACAAATATTGCCAAAATAAACAATAACTTAAATTAACCAAAAATGGCGTGTGGAACAAACAAAAAATCGATTGACGTCATGTCCACACACAATCTTTGATAAATCACAACCCTTTGAAACAGTAACTACACTGTCGTATAATAAAATAACTCGTAAATTAGCGCCGTTGATAAAATAGTTGTTAGAACATGTTGCAATTGTAAAAAAAATAATGATTATTTTGAAATGTTATTTACATTACATAAAAAGCAATTTTTTCTATTGTACAAATACAGTTATACAATTAGTATAGTATTTTACACACTTCTAATAGCTATAACTCACTCAGTTGATTTATACTATTCGCCTAAGGCTTGTGCCGCAAAACTCATCCATGTGAATTATAGTCATTACAATATGCTCCTTGAATATTTTTTTTGTATTTCAGCTCATTTAGATTTTTAATAAAAATATATAATTGAAAAACTTTAAAATTTTTGATTAATTCTTTGCTTATTTCATACTATGCTATGAAACAGAAAAATTTGTTAAAACCGGCGTTAGCCAAATTAACTTTGCAAAACTTATAGTGTAAATATAGCTATTATAATGATGTTTTATTTATTTTTCTTTTTCTATTAAAATTGGAAAAAAACTTTAATAATTAGGGTCACTAGCATAAAATGCGGTTAACTACGCAACTTGATTTTCAACTGTTTTCGAAATGCCTGGTTACATGTTTGACAGGTTAATCACTTGTTAACTGACATGCGTTTAATCAATACATTATACAATCGCCTCTTATTTTTATAATTTTTAAACAAAACATGTAATTATATATTTAAAATTTATATCATTTAAATTTGTTTTTCAATATAATAGCAAAACAAATTTACAATAAGTAAAATTTTTTGCCTGAGCGAATTGTTCTTGTAATTTTTTGCACAAACATCTTATATAATAACGCCTAATTTTTAAAATATTAAATAATGTCAAAGTTATGTTATTTTTCTCTCTAATTCGTCACACAATTTAATTGTGAAACAAACATTTCCATGGTTCCTGAATCCAATTAAATATATTAATAGTGTGATATTTATTTGTTAAATTACTAACAAAAAACTTTAATAACAGATAATAGGTAGTTTTTTTTTTTGGTGCCTCTAACATTTATTTTATTTGTAGTTATTTAATTCTTTAAATTGTATATTTTTTCAAAAATCTCGAAAATTTTATAAGTGAAATTATACTTTTTACACTTAAATTATATTACCAGCAACGCTTAAATCGCTTAAAAAAATGTTATTATACTCTTTTGTATTGCATTTGCGATAATTTTTAATTTAACTTTTAAATTATTATAGTTTTGATAATATTAAATAAGAACTCTTTTATTTCAGCTTCTTATCTATGATATGAATTCTTTAGAAATTTAGCAATAAGAATAAATATTAGGTTTGTAATAGTAATCTTTAGGTTTTCACTACCGGTATCCATTGAATTTATATAATTTTCTGGGTTGGTACGCTAAATCAAGCTTTGAGAATACCATCTACAATGTATGGTAAAACGTCTGCGACGAGGATAGATCGACCACGACATACCAGCCCAGAAAATTCTATAAATTCAATATTAGATTTGTTTCAATTTACATTAAATCAGTTTGGGATTATTTTACAATCTTACAGTTGTGAACACATACACCTATTATAAGTTTCAACGCATTGCTTTTCTTGTACAAATAATAAAACTAAAAATTATTGTTATTATTATTTGGTAATTTATTTCATAGTGACAAATATCATATTCTGAAAACTATAATAATAATAATTACATACTTACAAACTTCTAAAAACTATTAAATGTGCATAAATTATGAAACTTTCCCAAAATTCGCAGCTAACTAATATGTAGTTGCTATAAAGTTCTTCGTAACATTTCAAGCATGTCATACGTCTAAGACAGTTCATTAAAATCATTACGCCCTCACGTGTCACGTGGTGACTGTTTTAAACTTATTGTAGACAAACAATGACTTAAAATAGCACGTCACTTTCAAGTTTGACAACTCTTCTAAACAGAAATTAATTTACTGCCGCGAGTAAGTTGTAAGAAAACTACGATTATACATATTTTACATGATGATTATGAACCCTGCAGTTGTGTAACTTTTTGACATATTGTATATTATAAAAGTTACACAATTTAAAAAATATTATTTTCTTCAATAAATATAGAAAAAACTTGTGTAACATATATATATATATATATATATATATATATATATATATATATATATATATAATCATGCCTTGTATACATAAGAGTAAAGCACAAACTTTTTTCAGTTAAGTAGAAATTATTTTTAGTCATTGTTTTTTATTCCAGTATGTAACATTCATAATATCTTTCATACATGCTCTTTTATTCTTATCATTTGGAAACATTTGCTTCGGTAAAACATTTTCGATCACGCCAACCCATTACATATCGAATGTTCATACAGATATCAATCACATATATGTTTTAACCAAACTTTTATTAAATATTCGTTCAAGTTGGCCGAATCATCTTAATTGACTTATACCAACTCTTGCAACATTATTTTGTTCGATTTTGTATCTTCATACACCAATTCATTCAGAACTCGATTTCTTCTGAATTCACTACATATCTCAATAAATAAATCTCATTTTTACAGCAGTGACTTACCATTTATGGTTCTTCAGTCAAAGCCAATATTTATTATAATATATTAATGAATTCAGCAGGGAGGTATTGTATTTTAAAATAAAAAGCTTTAGGATTAAGTTTTGAATAATTTTTAATTAAATTTTGACATTTTGATATACTGCACGTATATCATCATCAGGAAAAATTATACAAATGACATAAATAATAAACAAAACATAGAATCAAGTTACTAGGTAATAAAATACAAGTAACTAGAAAAATAACAGAAATTTATAAAAAAAAAAGTAACATCAATCACTATGAAAGCACTGATTTAATAAAATTTAGCTTTCTTTAATTAATAATTTGTAAATTTTATAATCTAGTTCTTTGTATTTTGTTGTCTAGTAATTTGTTTCTATATTTTGTTTGTTTATCATTTAAGTCATTTGTATATTTTTTCTGATGATGATATACGTAGAGTATATCGAAACATCTAATTTCAATTAAAATTTATACAGAACTTAATCCTAAAGCGTTTTATTTTAATATAATAAATTCTAAACGATTCTTTACTATGTTATTGTATTTTATATAATTAGTATTTTATTAAATAATTACATATCATTCAAATTTCTATTTTATAAATAAAACAATTTGTGATTTACTCATAATTCAAAACATTATATTGTTTAAAATAAAATAACAGCTTATAATTACAAAAAAATATCAACACAATTCAGATAATTTTTTTTCTAGGAATTTACTATTATAATTGCAAAAAATTGCTAGTATAATTTAGAAAAATTACTATATAAGATATTCGCAACAATTATAGATACAATAGTGCTGTATAATTATACTTAATTTTCTTGTGTGTGACACATATAAATACGTAAAAACGATATATACTTTTTTACTGTTTTTTTTTTTGTTAATATTTTATTTACATAAATGTAAATAAAAATTATGATATCATAAAAAAATTATAAAATTATTATTATCGTAATTATAAATAATTTTTTTAATAAAAATTCATAGCTTTGCACAATCTTATTTTCTCTGATGTTTAACATCTCGAAAAATATATAAAAAAATCTTTAAAATCTACTTGCCCTGCTATCACCATAATATTTACTATACTTTACCGACACTCTACCAGTGTAAACAAATTTATTGCAGTAGAGTAGAGTAATGGTAGAGTATTCGGATGCAAACCTGTGTCAAATTATTTTTCCTTGGAACAAAAGTTGCAATTGTCAAATTAGTGCCATTGTTAATTAATATTTTATTTCAATACGTTTGAAAATGAAATATACGAGAGTTGAAAAAACTTTACACAAAATACTACCAAAGCATTAGCTATGTGTAAACTGTTACTTTATCAAAATTAGTAGAGTAGACTGATTTAGAGAAAAATAATATGTTAATGTACTCTACTACTAACTTTACTAATGTAAATTAGATGTTAAGGTCTAAGTTGAACACGTTACTACTATCCTGCGGCTACCTATACTGTAAAAAAGTTGCAATTTTACATAAAAATTAAAGTTAAAAAATTACATATTATTTCAGTCAATAAACGATGATTTACATACATTTTTTTTTAAAACAATATAATTTTGTAATTATAAAATAATTAATTTACCATATTATATATGTTTTTTTATCGAAAAATAAGTAAACTTACATAAAATATACGTATTTTATATTTATATACTTAATGTAAAAATTTCCTTGTGACGTTTGTAAATTTACATATTAACTGCTGTAAATCAGTTTCTCCAGGTTTTTATTTAAAATTACTTAACTTTTTTTTACAGTGTATCTTTACCAATCCTAACATTCTTGAATTGGAATATAAGTAAAGTCTCATTCACACTTATCTCAAAATTATTTTTATATTTTACTCGGAATACTACTGGTTTGAACTGATATATCTATTAGCTAATGAAAACATAATAAAAATTTGTTAAAAAAAAGCTAGTTAATAATTTGTGTTAAAAAACCAGTAACTTTGCGCTAAAATACTAATTACATGATAAGTACCGTAGTGTAAATGAGCCTTTAAAAAAATAATAAACTTAACTTAAAACATATAATAAATGTAGGCATAAATTATAGAATGTTTATGAAATTTTATTGAAAATAGCGCTTAATCATAGAATAATAAAATATGTGTAAAACAGTCTAAATCGTAAATTAATTTTTCTGATGTTTTAAATTTAAAATTTTAGGTAAATTTACTACGAGTTATAATATATTTTTACGTGAAAAAAAATAATCATAATTTTCATATTCTTTTTTCATTTCGTAAATAAAAGCAATGTTTTTTGTATTTTCAAATATAATTTGTTTGTTTGTACTTTCGGATGTATATTTTCTAAGTAAAGGAAAATGTATCGGTTTTTTTTAAATGAAAAATATCGTGTTTATTTATTAAAAATAAAATATCTTATTACATTTTTCAAAAAAATACTAAAATGGTAAATTACATATACATTAACGTTATTATAAAATATGTTTTTAAATAAAATTTATCTATATATTCCATGTACGAAGTTCTGCTCTATATCACTGACTGTAAATGTATGGTAAAAGTAAATATGTATATAACAGTTATCAAACATTTTTCAAATATTTCCAATTTTTTAAACTTTTACTTTTTACTGCAACTCTTCTTTATTTTTTTAAAAACATTTACATTATTGTAGGCACATAAAACTGAAAATTAAAAAAATGGAATTCCCAATTTATGGTGAAAGTTTTAATATTTATGTTCCTTACAAAGTATTGAAAAAAAGTAATTACCGCACTTATAAATCATAAATCATTTTAGAAGTAATAAAATCTCGATGCATCGCTTTAATTGAGGATAGAAAATTTTAAAAAATAAGTCGATAAAAGCCGAGAAAAAGAATAAAATAAACAATAAATTCTAATAATATAATTACAAATTTTTACTAGCAACCGTAGAAAAAAAAATAGCAATATTCTGAATCACTGTACTACGTATGTGTAATAAATCTGAGGTAATATATAATTAAAATTTTTGATATGTTAAGAAAGATTTCGTAATGAATATATGCACCAAGCTATCGTATTTCAAGGTTAGAATATAGAAATAGTTGAAACCGTTAGAAAAACGGTAGCATGTCCAACTACACTAATTAGAAATATTTAAATTAATGATAAATAATAATTTATTGTGCAAAATAAATATGATAATTTTCTATTTTGTTCTATTACAAAATTATCCTGGTAGTATTAGATTGGTGCATAATTATCAGGCTTTTTGTAGGCGGGTTATTTGTTACAAAATTGCTGTTTTGTTTACTTTTTTTAATAAAAATATTATTTTATTTTCAAAGAAAAAAAAACGCTTGATGCACCAATCTAATATATTTGTTTAATTTTATATTATGTACAATGTGTCCTGGATAACTGTTACAAGAAGATAATGAGCTAAAAGTTTTGTTGAATTTTAATCAAATTTGTAGATTTGACTTGATCTAAATTTAGCTACACCAAGAAATAGTTCGATGTTATATAGGTACAGTATATTCAAAATTTCAAAATGATTAAAATAATAATAGTAAATACTTGTTAAATGTTAAAACTCTTTATTTTAATTAAATTGTTTTTTTTTTGTAATTTAAATAAATAAACCAAGTAAAATACATATGAATATTTTGAATTTGAATATATATATATATATAAAATAAAACGGCCTCAAAATATAATTCTATATTAATTTTTATTAATAATAGACGTTTCGACATAGTCAATGTATATCATCAGGAAAAAATTATACAAAAGATATTACTGTAATGTTATTTGTATAATTATTCCTGTTGATGATGTACGTAAAGTACGTCGGAACGTCGATTTTTTATTAAAATATATCCTAAAGCCTTTTTATTTTGGATAATATTTTTTGAGAATTTTTTATATAAGTATTGTTGCAAATGTTGGTGTTAATCATTTATGATGGTTCGATTATTTTTAGCGAATGTCTAATAAATGTTTAGTTAAAACAATATATGTGAATGATTTTTAAGGTATAAGTTTTCGTGGACGTCTGATGAGTAGATGGAGGTGGTATTATTGAGAAAGTAATTTGCGTGAACAAAACTTTCTAAGTAGTGGGAATAGAAGAACATGTATGAGAAGTGTCATGAATGTGGATGAAGCTGCTTTTCTGGATAGGAATGTTTGGATAAAACTAATTTTGGAATAATGAAACGAATTTGTGACACACGCTTTTGGGTACATGGCGTGATTGAATATGTATGTAAAATATAAACAAAAATTATTAATTGATGACTGATTTGTATAAATTACATGAATTTTGTAAACTAAAACACATATCTGAAACAAAACATAAAACGTTTTCTTTTTTTTTGTTATCAAAATCAATAATAAAAACTTTCCCGTACATGATTCCAATAAAATCAATCACTCTGTATAGAACTTTTTCAATTTTCTTGTTTAATTTTGTAAATGATACAATATTTTCTCTAAAATAAATATAAGAAACTAGTTTAAACGAGAACATCTCAATCTGTATGCACAGATTTATGGAGTGAAGATTTGCCCCAAGCGTTGCTATGGAAACGATGATTTTTGGTTTCTTTTTGATGCACCCGTCCGATAAATAATAAAATATGAAAATAAACGTTTATATATTCAAAACACGACGCGCGACACAGCTAAAAAATGAATAACTTAATCTATACGAAATATATAAAGCGGGAAATATTTTTAACATATGTATGTATATTTGCTTTATTTAAATTTTTAAATCTTGCAGGATTACAATAAATCGTCAAGATCATATTTTCTCTAACAGAATTAAAAAATGTAGCAACAATATTTTTCTATTATTTTTCTCTGTATTAAAATAAAATTAAATAAAATATGATATTTTTTCTTTTAGTTAGTTTTATGTTTTTGCTTCAATATATATTTTATATTGTAAATATAAATATTCTTTGTAGTAAATAATAATTTTCAATTATATAATTACGATGAATATTAAAATTTTCTAAGGCAGTAATATATATAATGTGAAAAGCAATAACATTTATTAAAAATCTATTAATTATAAATGCTAAATATCTGCTCTTTATCGCTTTCTAGTTTCTATATGACCTTGACATTCAAATAATGATTTTAAAAAATGGTGATATCGATCAAATAAAATTCTTAATAACCGTGAAAAAAAAAATTGAAAAAATTGTAATATTTTAAAAATTTGCATATTAAATGCTGTGTTATTAATAAAAAACTTATTGTAAAATATAGAAATTGTAATATAAATTTAGGAAAATATATAACATTCAAAAATATAATAATAAATAATAATCATTTTTTGCCTAACCATTTACAAGGTATATGCATAACATATATACATAAACATTTTCGTTAAAATAACGGTTCGTTAAAATAAAGTTTCTTGGATTTTGTGAGAAATTTCGTAAGAAATATCATTTTAAAAAATCGTTATTTTTAACAAAAATTTTTATGTATACGGGGAATAAGTATATAATACAATTACATCATAATATAGCAAAGTCACATATGAGTCGTATAGATGCAAAACTCACTATTTGGCAAATTTTATGTTCTAAGATATTCGCAAAAAACTGTTATAGCTGGGTGTAATTGTATTTTGATGATAAAATATTGCTACTAGATGTTACTTATTTAATAAGTAATGTCATCTAGAAACAAGATTTTGTCATCAAAATACAATTACACCCAGCTATAACAGTTTTTTGCAAATATCTTAGACCATAAAATTTGCCAAATAGTGAGTTTTGCATCTATACGACTCATATGTCAAATGTCATAATTGAAAATTAACACACATTTGTTAGATTTGGTGTGAAAATCTTTGTGTGTTAAATAAAACACAATTTTCATGTATAAATTATATTTTACAATAGCGTCAAAAATATTGGTGTTAATTTTTGATAATGCATACGAAAAAGTGTTAAGTAATAACCTTGAATTTTGACATTTTCTCCTAGTATAATTTTTACACGATTTTGGTGGGTCCCAAATAGTACATCGAATAGTGTTAAATATGTTTTACTACAAAAAATAACAGCATAATCGTTTTGCCATCATTGTACTTAAATAACATACATTTAACATTAATATGACAAACATTAAAATTCACCGTTTTCGATTTGATGTTAAAAAATAACACTCTTTGTATAGTAATTTCACTAATTTCGTGTATAAATAAGAACTTCACAATAGTGTTAAAACGTTGGTGTTAATTAATTAATTTAGTGTCCTTTTGGTAACACCAGCAAGTGACTTTTTGACCATTTTCTAGTATAATTTTTTATACTATTTTTGGTCTCTCAAAAGATACACCAAATAATGTCCGGTATTTTTTACTGTGTACGTATTCTTCTTATTATTGTTAATAAAACAACAATTCTCGTCAAACTTTGAGTAAATTGTAATGTTTTTGAAAAAACTCACCTGAATTTTGAATCAAATATAACTATGGATAAACCTGACATAACTAAGTATTTGTATCGTTAGTATAATAAATGACATATAGTCGTTTGCGTATTAGAATAATCGGCGAAATAGCGAAACAGTTGAAACACTAATACCTTTTGAACTAGCCCTCCCGAATGTAAACCGTAGTTGAGTAGAGCTATAATACCATCTCCAGTTTCCTGTTACTGTCTGACTTCCCTATCAGATGCAAATTGCCTAACAGCCTCTCTGCTACAAACTATTCGCATTGTGTCGGAATGTCAAACAATATGCTTACACTTTACTGAATGAATATACAATACATCAAATTTGATAATCAGAAACTATGATTCATTCGTTAACATATATAAATACAGGTAGTAAAATTGGTAAGATGATTTGATGATTTATGTAAAGATTTGCATAGTTTGGAATTGTTTTTTTTCAGCAAAAAAATTTAAAATCTGTTTAGTTTTATATTATATTCAAAAGTTTTTAGTTTTTCTTTCAAATGTATTTTCTCATTGTATACTAATAAAATACGAATTTCAAAAAAAAATTATATTACATTAATATTTTATTTATTAGTGTTTGTAAATTTTGCATCCTTTCTAATTTTTCACCTAAAGCATCTGCTTCACTCGTCACACCCTCGGCATGGCTTTGGATCTAACAAGCAACTATATCGAGGTGTCCATCGCCAAGTTAAATGAGCTTTATTATTCAAGTAGAACGCTAAAAACTAAGCGAGACGTATTTTTTTTTAATGTTCTATTTAAATACCAAAACTAATTAAATCGGAAATGACACCTCGATATGGTTACTTATAAGCTTGTACCATAAAGGAAGCTAAATATTTTATATTTTTTAACAAATTTAGTTTTTTTAGTTTTTTAAGCTACCATCTCCCCCCCCCCCCCTTGACAACAATTTAAACCTGAATTTTAAGATAATTATGCGTTAAAATTTGTTTTTGTAAATTTTAATATATTTACGATCAAGTCTAATCCATTTCTGTTTACTGTTACTATAAACATTACTTGTAAATATAAATAAAATTGCATCATTTAGTATGCAAATTAAGTGTGCCGTTTTAATTTAATTGTTCATATAAGAAAAATATTAATTAAAAGAATCAAATAAAACACAAAATATTTATGTAAAATTTAGTTTCGTAAAATAATTAAATTGAAATTTTCACTTTCCAAAGCCTCTATAATGGTGAATGATATTAATTCTTTAATGCATTGCTACTGAAATTATTATTTAAAATATAATAATAGTAAAATTTTCTGGGGTAATGTTTTCATGCATGTTGGCTATATGACAGCAATATATCTAAATATTCATTGTCAAAAATAATTTTCAAAGTAAGTTTTTTTGAATTTGAAATTAGTTTTTCCAAAGTCGACAATTCGTAAATCACTATTCCGCACTCAGGTCTCTGGCATACACAACTAATACGAATTTCTACTAAATTATGAAACAACTAATTAAATAACTAGTTATAAGGGTATTAACAAGATATTAGGTTAACACTAGTACTACATTTTACTATCAACACTATACAATAATAACATATTCCCCCATATTAACTCAAAACACTTTATTGACAAATAAAACATTTAAACAACGCATTTTAAACTAGACTGTTAAACTCTCTAGGACGTGTAAGTTTCTAGGGGTATTAACAGTTAACACAAGTTAAGTACTTTGACTAGTTGAAAAGTTGGCAACACCCGATGACAGTTTTTTGTTTTTTTTTTTTAATTAAACATTTGCCACCTCTTTTTTGTATGTCGGTATTGCGTGGTTTTAAACATTCTTTAAAGACAAAAAAGTAAAAAGTTGGCGATGATGACGTAGAAAAGTGGAAAATTGAAAAAGTTTCAGCTTCATATCAAGTTTTCTGATAGAATTACTGATATTGTTTTTAATAGCATAGAACGGTGATGATGTTTAACCTAATTTATGATTAAATTTTATCGTTTTTGGTCAAATTGCAAAAAGTAATGAATATAAAATTTAAACTTTTATTAAATTTTATATTAGGTGAGAGATGCTTAAAATAGTATCAAACTTGACAAGAAAATTATGAAACTTAATTAAAATTATTTTTTACTATTTATATTTAGAGTATATACCACATATACATAATATATAACTCGATTATTTTTAAATATTTATATATCTTTTTTGTAATATATATATACAAGTGAAGAATTAATTCTTCATTTCATAGTTTCATTAAAAAAATCACTCAAATCTGATGTTATTTCAAGCGTCTCAGGTTGGTTTTTTCCTCTTAAATCGGTCTATATAATGTATTTTTTCTTTATCATAATATTAATATTACGTTAATATATTACCTATATAAAAAGAGGTATTTATATTACTAGTATAATAATGACGTTATTATACAGCAGTTAGTTACTATATACATCACTGGTGGCAGTACTAAACATAACTACAACGTCAAATGTATATTTAATCTGTCATCTTTGTCGGCCATAGAGAAAAAACTATTACGTCAACTATTTTTAATTTACTTTCTTTTAGAATGCTTGAAGAAAAAATCGTATATTCACTCGGAATGGAAAGCTCTTTTTGTGTTTCGTCCAGATTGCTTGGCCTCGGTTTAGTCCTGGGCCCCAAATTTTCTGACTTCGACACAACAATTATGGCTTTCTACTCCTCGTAATATAATATACTATTTTGTTACTAAGTATTAAATATTTATATTTTATATAAGTTTTTCATATAATAATCTTGTATTACTTAATCCTAGATTATATGGTTGGTTTTTAATTACATATACTTGCAAAATAAGCTAGTAACAAGAAGTAAGTAAAAATTGTTATATATGTTTATCATTCAATAATGTTATCACAATATAATCATAAATATATTAATTAATGTTCAACGAAATTTTTATTAGCGAGATTAAAAAATTTTTTTTATAAGTTAGTAACAAATTATCGAAAGATCAATTGTCTTAGCAACAAAAACAGTTATTCATATACCAAAGTGTTTAGCCCGAGGTATGTTTATCGCCAGAGGGTATAACAAAGCAAGGGAAGAACTTATAAATGTTCATGGAAAAATAAAAACATCACTAATTTTAAGTTAGTCTATAGAAGATCAAATTTAAGCTTAATTTGATCAAAATTCTTTCTTCAACAATTAGAATGTGGATAAAGCTGAAATTGTTTGTCTGGATTGGGATGTTTGGAGAAAACTGATTTCTGGATAGTAAAAAAAGTTTGTGCCATACCTTTTTGGGTATATGGCGTAATTGTGTATGTTTGTATGTATAGGGTTGGTGCAGAATTATAAGACGTTTTATTTGTTATAAAAAAAATTTAACAATAAAATTTTTAAATAATTATTCAGAAGCGTAGTCACCATCTACTTCAATAACTGCTTGCCATTTGCTTGAAAGACTGTTGATGACATGGGCAAATATTTTTATTAAAATAAGATTAGAAGTATATGGGTAAACCCATATATAGACCACTTTGACATTTCTCGGAAAGTTCGCAACACAATGTCTTTAATAAAATTATAATTTATGTGGGCACCAGAAGAAACTTAATAAAATTATATAATTAATGGGAGCATTAGGGAAATCTTTTCTGAAAATTTGATCAAAATCGGATAAATAATGTAGCCAATATGAATTTTTAAAAACTTTAGTAATTTTTTTCTCGGAAAGTTGGCAACACTGAATATTAATAAAATTACATAATTAATGGAAGCATTAGGCAAATCTTTTCTGAAAATCTGATCAAAATCGAATAAATAATGTAGCCAATATGAATTTTTATAAACTTTAGTAATTTTTTTCTCGGAAAGTTGGCATCACTGGAAAAAAATAAAACCACATGATTATCTTGGGTACTAGACAAATTTATCCTGAAAATTTCATTAAAATCGGTTGAACCGTCTAGGAGAAGTTGCGGCCACAAAATTTTGACTTACGACCGAGCGAGCGAGCGAGCGAGCTGACGACGCACATCCATACACCCACATAAACTAAGTTCGGATTCGTCATCTAGAGGCTATGTGAAGGATTTCTATACAATTTTTTTTTTTTTTTGAAAATGTTACAGACACCGTACCAAACGCTATACCACTTTTTCCTTGCATTCAAAGTGGTAAAAAGTAAACAATTCAGCAATTTTTATTAACAAATAACCCGCCTACAAAAACGGCTAATAATTATGCACTAACCCAATATTTATATAAACAGTATCATAAAAAACTTACGTGTCTACGAAAAGTTAAAAAAAATACGATCGAATCCGGTGTATGTTCGATTGGCTCGTTGATTTCCGGCCGATTTGATATGTCCCATCGGTCGTACCAGTTCGCGTTCTCGCCTCGTACCGGTTTCCCAACCACTGAGATCTGTAAACATATACTTGGGGTTAGTTTTTTCCCTTCTTCTTCGGACGGAAACCTATCGGGTTGTTTCTTTGTATAGTACACTGCGGGAGACATCTTTTATGCCCAAACGTCGTATTCGCACGTTCGGACAATTCGCAGTTTATATTTGACCGGTACGATCCCAAAGTCATTCCCGGAGAGTCTTTTTTCTTCACCGGTTACGTTTACCGTTACCGGTACGGGGTTGATGGCTTTGCGGATCGTCGAATAAAAGATACCTGAGTTATTTTTTAATTTTGATATACCCGACGGAAGATAGATGGTGTATAAAGAATTGTAGATAGAGAATTTTTATCGTGTGCGTGCCCGTCTTAGAATGATTTATAAGATTTTTTTTTTGGTTTTGAAGTTTTGTAATATACAATGGAATAGATTTTTATGTTTTAAATATTAGGAATAATATTTGTTAAATAATAAATTATAAAATTATCTATTTTTAATAAATAATATATTCACTAGACAAAAAATATCATATATACATACATACATACACAATCACGCCATGTACCCAAAAGGGTGTGGCACAAACTCTTTTCTTCATCCCGAAATCAGTCGCCTCCAAACATTCCTATCCAAACAAGCAACTTTCGCTTCATCCACATTCATAATTCCTCTCATACATGCTCTTCTATTCCTACTACTTGGAAACTTTCGCTCACGCAAACCACCCTCTCAATCATACCACTCAAACTACTCATCGGACGTCCACCTGCAAATGTATACCATCAAAATCATTCAAATAAATCTTTTTAACCAAACGTTCATTAGACATTCGCTCAACATGTCCGAAACATCTTAACTGATCATAAAATATCATTGCGCATGTGTCTGTACATTTTAATATCTATATTGTTTAAAATGTACTAATTTTGCATATTTTCTATGTATATATATATATATATATATATATATATATATATATATATAATTTTGTATAAAAAAATATATAGATTTTTGTATAGAAAAATACATCGTCTAAAGCCAGAATAACAATAATTTAATTGTAATCTTCAGACTTGTACGGCCGATATCTATTGAATCTATAGAATTTTTGGGCGATATACTGTGGTTGATCTATCCTCGTCACAGACATTTCGCCATACATCAACGGGGATAGATCAACCATGGCATACCAGTCCAGAATATTCTATAAATTCAATAATTGAATTGTTATTTTTTGTATTGCATATGCGTTTTCTATTAATTAATTTATTCATACCTTCGTTTCGAATTATTACTTAATGCATTTTGAACAATCTGAATTTTGAAAGATTATTACTTAACACTTTGGCTGGTATTACGAGCTCAGTTTTTGGGTGTTTCAATTCATTTGTTTAGTCCTGCATTTACATAAGAGTAACGTTGTCTACAAACCTATATTAGTTAAAATTAATTTTAAAATCAAACTCGTAATACGAGCCTTTGTGACTATAAACATAACAAATTTGGAATAAATTCTTTAAACCACAAAATTTAATTAAAATAATAACGCTAAATATGATGTTCGAATACTAAGCTTCCATCTTTAATAGCAAATTATAATAAAAAGTTAAAATATTTGTGAGTGATTTGAAGTACTTGACGTACTCAGTGATCAAAGCACATATTCTCATAGATATATTTTGTGAATATGTATATGTGTGTATATTAATATTTTACTTTAAATAATTAAAAATTTCTTTTTTTAATGTCATTAAATAAATAAAAATAAATTTAGATATTAACTTAAATCTGTATGCCTGATTACATGAATTGCGTAAATTTTTTTATATCAAGTTACAAGTTAGTTTCAAGACAGTGTAGATATAATCGGATATACATAATCTATTATAAAACAAAATTTGTTATACATAATAGCAATATTCTGTTGCCATGGTAATTTAGTACAGTAATAATAACAATTCGTGATATTTTCTTTTTACATATAATTATGATAGTTATAGACATTGGTATTATGGTAATAAATTATTAAAATTATCACTATGTTGTTTATTATTGTTTTAAAAAAATATGTCGGATTAGAAATACTAAATACATTCTTATCCGATAAAATAAATATTATCAATGTATTTACCGTTTTATCTTTCGGTTAGGGAAATATATTGTCTCCGAGAAAAAAGTAAAATTACGAATATTTGTTTAAGATTTGAGCAATTCTTATATATTCTGGATTTTCTGCGACTATGATAAAATGTGTCATTTATAAACTTGTCATTAGTAAATATAGTATACAGTATACGCCTACTGGAATAAAATACTAAAATATACAATGCAATTTGTTTACTTCTGAAAAATGAAAAGTTGTTATAATAATATTCAGTTTATTTTTCAAACAAGAAAGGTATCAGCAAGACAATGTGTCCAAATTCAAATAAACAGTATATGTTAAATAAAGAATTAGTGCCGTTGCAGTTTTCATATAATTATATTTTGAAATGTCAATTTTGTTAGATCAAAAAGAAAAACTATAGAACTAGTATGAATAGCTGCACTTGTCAATGCTCGTGCTGTAAATTTTCATACTCGGAAAATTAGTACCATTCTCTATACTTACTACGTACCATACACTATTTTCCTTTCGTGTAAGCTATATGTATTCAAATTAAACGGCTTTAGGTTATAGTTCTGTATTAACATATATATATATATATATATATATATATATATATATATATATATATATAAATTTAGAATATATATTGCCTGTCATTCGATGTGTAATTATTCAACTATTAAATATATATATATATATATATATATATATATATATATATATATATATATATATATATATATATATATGTATTCACAGATTCACAAAGTTAAAACAGAAATTTCAAAATTTATTAAAATGTTTACAATGTTATTTAAGATAATTATTGTTCTAGTACTTTACAAAATCCTAGAATATTTGTTAACATGTTAACATACTGATAATTTTAACAGTAACGTTACAGAATACGCCGATTAATCAGCAATCACAATTTTTGTCTCGTACACATCTATGATATCTATATTTTACCACTTATAAACATTTATTTTTCTATTTATTTATTTCTGTAAGGAATTTATTAGTAAATAGTGTTAGTTTAAAAATATTCCTGATTACAAATTTGTAGTATTAAAAAAAAAGTAATAAATTTTATCAAAAGTCAAAACTATGATAACAATTTGCAATAAATATTTCAATATTTATTTATTTTTTTAATTATCAGAATGCGTTTAAAATTTTATTTTCACTTTGTTTAATAAATTAAAAAGAAAAAATGAAAACATAGTTGTTATAAATTTCTGATATTTAAATTCGTGTTTTTAAATATTTGACAATTTTGCAGTTTATGATTACTCATAAGTTAATTATTATTTCTATAAGAGAGATCTGACATTACTGAACTTATTTTATGTAGGTATTTTCAGTGAAATTTGTATAAGTTACTATTATAAAAAGCCCGATTCCTCATTTCCTCAGCGGTCATTTTCCTTTTTATGCCTTTATAATACATTCAATTATGTATTTTTTTTTTGAAATAAACATATTTACGAAATATTCTGTCAGTATTGTATATTTAATCCACAGAGCAATAATAAAATATCTAAAAAGCATCTTTGTGCACATAAAAAAATCGTAAAAATCCGTAAAAAATCCTAAAACATGAAAATTTATTTATTGTTCAATTCCACTTTACAATACTACAAAATGTGCGAGAAAAGCATAAAAAATATTGTCAATAAAACAAAGGAAAAAGTTCCATTCCGTTCTTGTATCACCTACAAAATAAAACATTTACAATGTTTTGAAGTTTGAAAGTACGAAATTGACGTCGTTGTAAGTGTAACACAAATTCTGTTTTATTGCACAAGTATACATTAGATGGGTGTTACATTTTGTAAGATACATATCTCTCTGTATGTGTGTGTGTGTGTGTGTGTGTGTGTGTGGGTGAGAATTGATCTTATACGGTGAGTATAATCACTATTGTCAGATGCATTAGTGTTGTTAATAATAAAACAAAGTACCTGAATATACTTTTGACCTTTACGTCCTAATGGTATAAGAAACGTGAATTATAGATCTATAATGTTCGTTCTATATACGTTATTCTTATGGTTATTTCCGAAGAAGATTTTTGTGGATTTTATAATGATAGTGTTTTATATTTATAGGTTAGAAATGTGAAGTTAAAATTTATTTGTTTTTGATGTGTAATTACTTTTTTTTATTAAATAGTGCAATAGTGCAATAGAATTTGTATGTAGGATCATTGTAAAAAGGCACATAAGATTTTAAAATGTTATTCTAAAACTTTTTTTAAATAACGTTTTTCAAATAAAGTAAGTTAATCTGAAATATTTTTAATTATTGTTTGATTATTGCTGGAGTGATATGATTGAGAGTGTTTTGCGTGAGCGAAAGTTTTCAAGTAGTAGGAATAAAAGAGAATGTATGAGAGAAATTATGAATGTGGATGAAGCTAAAGTTGCTTGTTCGGATAGAGATGTTTGGAGGACACTGATTTTGAGATAATGGAAAAAGTTTGTGCCACACCCTTTTGGGTATATGGCGTGATTGTGTATGTATGTATTGTTTAATTTAACCTAAACCGGAACTGATATTGGTACTTCCGTCTAATGCAGTTTTAGTTTTTAGACAAAAAATCCCGTAATGATAATTTTTGTGTTTTTGTATAAATATATATATTGACAATAAGTTATTATTATTAATAAATAAAAAACATAGTAATATATTTCTTATTAAAAATATTTGTTCATTCAATTTTATCTTAAGCTAAGCAATAAATTACAATTAAGATTCTGCAATATATGTAGGAAAGGACAAACATTAAAGTTTAATGTAAAAAATATTTGTGTTATTAATAATAATGTTGTTTATCAGAAAATGCTATCTTTATAAATTGTAAATTTCAATTTAATAACTCAATGATTTCATTCAGGTCAGACAATTTTTACGATATGTATCAAATGATTAAATTTTCTGCATATAAAAAAGTATTTAAATATTTTTAATCATATGATTCCCGGTTTTACCAACAAAAAATAATTTTATTAAATTTTTATTATTTTATTTATAATTTCAAAAATTATTTTACAAAATATAAAAAAAAAATTACCAGCTAATTTATTTGAAGTTTTTTGAATAGAAAATACTTTTCGTTTTATTAATATAAAATTAATCCTACAATACGAGATACGAGACTGTTTTTGTTAAAATCTGTTAAATTTGTTTATAAAATCATATTTCCTCAGAAAAATTTAATATTTATTTACTCAACAAAATTACTAAGAAATATAGATAATTTCCAGAAAATGTTTGCAAATATAAATAAACAAATAAAATATTATTATATTTACTCAAACTGACATAAATTATTCTGATGTTCAAAATATTTATTTGTAATTTTATAATTTGAATAAAAACATTATAGTTGCAAAGAGTAAAAATTAATTTAAAAAATATGTTTTTGAGTAAAATTAAAGTTATGTCAATTCTGTATTATTTATTTGATTTCAATCAAACTTTAAGCAAAGACATTTTTATAGCGCCAATTGCATAAAAATCAATCGATGAGTTAATTAGGTAACTAAATTATCAATTATCTTTGAAGCGCATTATTCATTGGTCAGTTTTCAAAGAGGTATTAATCTCGTTTTGATAAAAATAGTAACAGTTGACGTACATTATTCAGTTTTGGGTCTTGTACTACAGTAAAGATATTAAATTTAGATTTTTCTGAAATGTATAATTTTAAAATAAATTACTTATAATAAACATTTTATGTTAAGCTAAAATAATTATTAATAAATACCAAGAAATACAAAATTTCAATAATAGACAATGCCATTGTTAAAAAAATCCTTGACAATTCTCTTCCGAAAACAATCTTAAAACTCAAACATTCAATGCAAAATCATAATTAATAATTTCAGTTAAAAATTAAGTGAAACACAATCGTGAATCGTAAAACTTTTGATATCTGAAAAAAATTTCCATTCCGGAAGAAATATTTTCCAAAAACAAATTAAAACTTTTCGTGTTATATTTTTAGTATACGTATATATATATAAGAAATAAGTCTAAAGTTTTCAGTATGATATTTTCGGGTTTGCTTAAAAAAGGGAAAAAAATGTTGAAAAGCGAAGATTTTTTTCACTCACAAAAGGGAAATAATAAGAGTGGAAAATGTGCAGTCTTGTGGAAGAACAAACGTCTTTTCAAGGCGTTATTATATAAATATAAAGATATATACATATATATATATATATATATATATATATATATATATATATGAATGTAAGGGCCAGTTTACATTTGGAAATAATATAAATGCCACTTTTGTCACATGTTAATATAATAATGTTACTTTAAAATTTATTTTTCTACGCTTGTCACTTTGTTTATCTTGTAACGTTATTTTTCTTTAAGCGTATCAAAATATCGATATTACGTTACATTGCCTACATAGAAGGTTATTTTCTTGTTAGTAAAATGGTGTAATAAATTGTAATATAAATAGTTGACTACACAGTCAAATGAATTTGGTTATAATTGAAAGTTAATTGTTATGATTTAAAAAAATTTATTTCTACCGTCTCTAGTTTTAAAAATTATAAATTTTCAGACCAAAATTCGAGTTAAAGCTCACGATTCAAAATAAAAGATTTTTAATTAGCTCTCTGTTATATTTAAGATAAAAATTAACTGTTTACAATGAAATTTAATCGTACTAAATAATTATAAAAATCAATAAAAAATTTCTTGTTGATGTAGTAAACAGTGAAATACATACATACTCAATCACGCCATGTATTTGTAAGGGTGTGGCACGAAGTACCCTCGAAATTAGTTTCCTTCGAACATTCCTATTTAGACAAGTAACTTTTGCTTCATCTACATTCGTGATACTAAATTATTATGATATTATAAATATGAAACCGATTCAGATATTTTACGCAAAAGTTTTATTACATATATGTACATCTGTAATAACATTATTTTTAAAATTGGTTTTAAATTTTAAAATTTTTAATTAACAATATATTTATTTTGAAAATATATATTAAAAAAAAACGATAAAAATTCACTTGACGTGCATTTGAGTTGGTTATTAAAAAAAGGAAAAAAAAAACGTATTAAAAGTTAAATGTCAGTTCATAAATTAAAAACTAATCCAATAAATTTTTTGCTAAAATGTTATTTGACAATATAATACTTCTGTCTGTAAATTATTAACTAATAGTGTTTTTTATGAGCGCATATATACTAATTAATTTATTGGTATTTAATCAAAAAGTTAACTATTGAATTTTATTTGATTTCGAACAAAAAAGTGATAAAATAAATGTGTGTAAATTTAAACAATTTGTTTTGAAGATTAACAAAGTAAAATTTACAAATTATAATGATTTTTAAAACTATTAAGATACTAATTGATTATGCTAAATGGTATATGTTAGAAATATTTCTGCATAAAACATAATAAATGCATTGTAAGTTAAGTCTCTCGTTAATTTACCAACAATCCAATAAGATATTCAGGGACCTAGTTAATTTTTTGATTAAATTAACAGCGATTTATGTAATTATTGTATTAACTACATTGATATTACGTTACTATATTGCCTATGCAGAAGGAGGTCATTATGTTACTAATACAATAATGACATTATTATATAGCAATTAGTTACCATATACACCACTATGGCAGCACCAAACACAACTTCAACGTTAAGTGTTTTAAATCTGATATTGAGAAAACTATTACGTCAAGTTAATATTGATAATTGCATTATTTATTTTCGCTTGAATTCGAATTTGATTATTGAAAATGTATGAAGAAGTGCAAGAAATGCAATGTACACTACCAGATTTGTCAGAAACTAAATATTCGACCAAAAAAACATAATCAAGTATATTTAATTTGACGACAATCACATCACAAATTATTAAATCAAGTCACGTCAAGTAAATTGAGAGTTACATTGTTTATTTTCGCTTGATTTTGAATTTTGCAATAAAAAAAGTCAATTAACTTATCTTGACGTAATAGTCTTGACAATATGGCCGTCGAAGATGTCAGATTAAATACACTTAACGCTTTAGTTACTTTTGATGATGCCACTAGTGATGTATATAGTAACAAACTGTTATATAATAATGTTATATAATAACTAATAACCTGGTTCTACATAAGCAATATGGTAACATAATATTTAATTATGATACACTTGAAGAAAAAATAATTTAATTATTCTTCTTTCTAACAATATACATCATAATATTACTTAATTAATTCCTAAAATAAACAGTTTAAAATCGTACAATGTAATCGTAAATAATAAAATATCTATATAACGTACAAATTAAATACGGTAAGATATGTTTACCGTATAACTTTAAAATAACACTAAACAAACCTTTTCTGTCCTTAAATAACCGGTATACAACCTTCATTTAAATCTTTAAAGACACCCCCTTTACAATTCACTTTAATAACTGTTAAATCATCCCGAAAGCGTAAGCCATTTTAGCGTAAGTACCGTACTATAAATTTAGCACTATGGAAAAGCTTCAACATTTCGTAGTCTGTATATATGTAGGGGTTGGTAAGTAAATAAAAGACGATAGAATATCAAAAACATTTGTCTGTATGTACTGTGTATATAAATAATGTAGTCCTTAGTAATCCTTAAGGAGAAATTACCCAGGCAATGTACAGGACTCTGTGGTCTTTCATGCAATAACACTGTTTTGTACTTGAATGCTATTTCGAGAGTAAAATTTTCGTCTTGGAAAAAATGAATAAAAATTAATTTTAAATAAGTGCATTTCTTCAAATGCAAATGTTTTATTTTGTAATGTTTTTTGAATATTTATTAAATATAAAATTTTTGTTGTTTATATTTTGTACAAATATACAAAACAAATACGAATTTTAAATCCAAAACTAGTTCGTTATTTTTTTTACGTTCATTCATTAAAAAAATATCACTAAAATGAAAATAAAAAACATTTAAAAAAGATACAGTTACTCTTTTAAACATTTTTTGTCAATCCCATTTTGTAGACAACAAAAATAATGAATTTTCACAGATAACTGGATGGTAAAAACAAAATTCACATATTTCTGTATTGTATAGTATCTATTCTAAAATTGACAAAAACATATTTGTATTGTCATTGTTTCAAAGAGAATGAACAATGCCCATATTTACCTAATGTACGTATTGCTTGGCAACAGTATAAATAAATAATTAAAAAAAAAACTAAATAAATTGACATTATGTTCACAAAGTACAAAAATAATAATAAATAAAATCGTTACGATTCCAGAAACTTTATACCCACGTTGGAAAAAAATTCTCTATTGTTATCAGCAGTTTTTATCACTGAATTATAGTAATATTGACGGATTTAATATGTCTAACCAGCTTTAAATATAATCTTTGCTCTCGGTAATTTTCTAGTCAATTTAGTTTCGGATTTGTTAGTGATAGTTTAGCATCAAAATGCAGGTGTGAAATTATTTCTTAAAAAAATATTAGTTGTAGAATTATTTCATAAAGTTCTTTTGAAATTGTGGGTGTTTATAATGTGTGATAAAGTGATTTTCCAGATAAATTTTAAAATTTTTATCAAAATATTGTTATTACCGAAATAATATAAATATTTCCAATTTTCTTTCGTGAATTTGTGTTTTCAATATACAAAAAACATTTCAAAACAATAACTTTGCATGGAAAAATGTATTAATAAATTTGAAAAAAAAAAAATAAATAAGAAACTTGTGCTTCTACCAAAACTTTTATGAACATAAAAACCAATAGTTCTGAAAAATTATTTTATTTATTTCCAAATAAGCTTTAGTAAAAACTTTATTATTATTATTTTTTTAATTCGCTTGAGCTTTTATCAAAATTTAAAACAATTGTATTAGTTAACATAATGACTTAGTTCTACTGTAACATAATATAAATATTTTAATATGCTTGAAGAAAAAAAATGTAACTGATATATATATATATATATATATATATATATATATATATATATATATATATTAAAAAATCCTTTTGCTTTTATGATAGCTATTATAGTAGGTTCCAAAATAATTTAGTATGTTTACTATATACTTATAATAAAAGTTATTTTGTTGTTATAGAACTTTAAAATTTTTACTTTGATACATTTTTAATAATACAGTATTTGATCATGAATTCAGAACCAAAATAAAAAAACTTTAGGATTAAGTTCTGTATTTTCATAATGTAAAATTCGAAGATACTGTAATAATTGCAAGACCCTTCAACATTAACAGTAGATTGATAAGTGAAGCAATAGAAATTTACAAAAAAAAGATAAAATCAATCATTGTGAAAGCACAGATTTAAATAAAATTTGGCTTCATTTAATTAATAATTTACAAAAATATATTAATTTATAGGAATAATTTATAAATATTTTAATCTAGTTACTTCGTCACCTAGTAACTTGATTCTATGTTTTGTTTCTTTGTTATTTATACCGTTTGTATTATTTTTCCTGATGAAGATATACGTAGAGTATACCGAAACGTCGATATTTAAAAACAATTTATACAAAATTAAATCTTAAAGCTTTTTTATTTTAATATAATGAGTTCTGAAAGATTTTTTACTATGTTATATCAGAACCAATAGATTTTTGAAAATTGATATTTCTTAATTGATAATCGGCCTGATTCTCTAACGAAGTTGCTAAGTTTTAGCAACGTTGCTAACAACATTAGCCAATAATATTAGCTGACACTAAATAAAAAATTAAAATGAGAACTGTTATATATGTTTCTATTGGTTATAGTTGTTAGCAACGTTGCTAAAACTTAGCAACATCGTTAGAGTATTAGGCCGAATATAAAAAAATTGTAGCAATTTATATTGCATTAAAAACAAGATTAGAAGTATATGGATAAACCCATATATAGACTACTTTGACATTTCTCGGAAAGTTGGCAACACTGTATTTTAATAATATTATAATTTATGTGGGCATTAGGAGATATTTTTCTGAAAATTTGATCAAAATCGAATAAATAATGTAGCCACAATGAATTTTTAAAAAATTTTGTGATTTTTTTCTCGATAAGTTGGCAACACTGTATTTTGTTAAAATTGCATAATTTATTTAGGCACTAAAAAAAACTTTTATGAAAATTTGATTAAAATCGGTTAAATAAAATGGTCATAATAAATTTTTAAAAATTTTACTAATTTTTTTCTCGGAAAGTTGGCAACACTGTATTTTGTTAAAATTACATAAATTATATGAATACTAGGAGAATCTTTTGTGAAAATTTGAGTAAAATCGGTTGAATAACATGGCCATAATAAAAATTTTAAAACTTTAGTAATTTTTTTCTCGGAAAGTTGGCAACACTGAATATTAATAAAATTATGTAATTAATAGGAGCATTAGGAAAATCTTTTCTGAAAATTTGATCAAAATCGGATAAATAATTTAGCCACAATGAATTTTTAAAAACTTTAGTAATTTTTTTCTCGGAAAGTTGGCATCACTGGAAAAAACCAAAACCACATGACCATCTTGGGCACTAGGCAAATTTATCCTGAAAATTTCATTATAATCGGTTGAACCGTCTAGGAGGAGTTGCGATCACAAAATTTTGTCTGACGACCGAGCGAGCTGACGACGCACATCCATACACCCACATAAACTAAGTTCAGATTCGTCATCTACAGGCTATATGAAGGATTTCTATACAAGTTTTTTTTTTTTTTGAAAATGTTACAGACACCGTACCAAACACTATACTACTTTTTCCTTGCAGTCAAAGTAGTAAAAAATACAACAAAATCATGCTTATACTCATAAAGTAGATTCTACGCGGTCAATATTATTTTTAGTATTTTTTTTATAAGTAATACTGAGAGTACTGCCAATAGATATCAAAATATTCAAATATTCTTAATTCTTTTTTTTACATAATCAATCTCGTAATTACAATCAATATTGCATAAACTTTTTTCATATAGCTTCATTTATTTTTGCTACTTGGACAAATTCGTTTTAACGAAACACTTCCCATTCATGCCAATCCACTACTCATCGGATGTTTACACACATGTGCATTTTCAAATTATTGTTTTTTGTCTTTTTAAGGTTGAAAACGGAATGAAGGGCGAAGTAAACGTAGCGTACATTCCCGATTCGGGAGACGTAGAAAAATCTGGATCCGGACCTGTATTGATCAACAATGAAAAAACTGCAATTGTAAGTATTTTCTATTTTATTTTCTAGTTTTGTGGCTGATTCTCTACACAAAATTTGATCATCAAAATCAAAATTTGGATTGGAATTTTAAAGGTTTCTTGTTCGCGTTCACTTCAGAATTTAAATAAAATATTATTTCTGATATTACGGTCTTTAATTACTAAACTGAGTTGTATCTGAGCGATTAGGAATCCACTACAAATTGTTGGCTCTGTATTTAGCTTGAGGTCAACGACCTAAAATTATTGCAAATAAAAATTGTTAATAAAACTATATGATTTAAGGCCCAAATTCTACCTAGGAATTATGGGAACTATTTAATAATTTTTTATGGATTACAATTAAATTAAAATTTATCACGTTTATAAATGATTTTGAAGGAATAAATAAATGGAGTGGTATGATTGATAGTGTTTTGTGTGAGCGAAAGTTTCCATGTAGTAAGAATAGAAGAGCATGTATAAGAGATATCTTGAATGTAGATGAAGCTAAGAGTGACTTGTTTGGATATGAAAGTTTGGAGGAAACTAATTTCGGGATAATGGAATTAGAGTTTGTGTCACACACTTTTGTGTACATGGCGTGATTATGTACGTATGTATGTATTTATCGAATAAATTGATTATAAAAAATATTACCATATAATTTATTTTATAATTTATTATTATTAAGAATTACTATGAATAGTATTGTTAAAATCATTATAATTTTTTTTAAATTTATACATATGTAATTTTAATATGTAAACTCTAAATTTACAATTATAACATAATGAATAGTAGCAATGTCACTTAATTTTCATGGTTATATTTATTTACATATAATTATGTGACACATTTTAATGCTCACATATAAATCTTTTTTTATAATTAATGTTTTTAAATCATAATAGTAAATAATAATAGTGAGAAGAAAAATTGTGACCATGTACTTATGTGTTAATAATAATTTTGTGTAATAACAAAATTAATTACAGTTATTATGTTAATAAGATTATTAAATTTTTAGTATTTGTATTTTATATCAAAATTACCATATTAACAAATTTAATATAATTTAAGATTAACTAAGCTTGAATTTTAATGATTTTATTACATTTTGTTCATAATATAAATTAAAAAAGTTATTTCAAATGTTTCTAATTTTGTTTTTAGAACCAGGGACCATTGAGCAAAAAATAACCAAATTGATTATTTTGCAATTATCTAGTGTCCCATAGAATCTTTTTGAATGTAATAGTACATCTGTGATTGCCATATAAATGTACTATTTGGACCACACAGTATATAAACATAATTAAATAAATATTTATTTGTAAAATAAATAATTTAAATGCAAATGTTTGTGATATATAATGCATATGAAATAATTTAATTATTTATAAATTCATGTGTATTATTTTAATAATTGTTACTAAATTTACATAATTATTTTTTTTCCAAAAATTGTTATAATTTCAATTAAATTATATATAGTTTAAACTTTCAACACAACTAGCAGTAAAATTATAAAAAATATATTTGTTATTTTATACAATTATAAAAAAGATGTTTTGTGTATTAAAATAATATAATACTAAAAATTCTTTAAAATATTTTTGTTTTAGTTAAATTTAAAATTATCTTTACTTATTTTGTTAAGCATGTTTCCTTTTTGATATCAACAGGATGTTCCATCTCCTACCCCGTCCACTGAAGAAAAATCACGAGCACAATGGGGCAACAAATGGGAATTCCTAATGTCCTGTATCGCAATGTCGGTGGGTCTCGGCAATATCTGGCGGTTTCCTTTCACCGCATACGAAAATGGTGGAGGTGCGTTTCTCATACCCTACATCATTACACTGGTAATCATTGGTCGACCGCTTTATTACATGGAAATGGTGCTGGGGCAATTTACCAGCAAAAGCAACGTGCATGTGTTTCATTCTTTAGCACCGGGATGGACTGGTAAGTTAAAGATTTTTAATTAGGTTTTTAGTATTTATTGACAATGAAAAAGCAAGTAAAAAACCATATGTGTTTTCATATTTATGTTTATTTTCTTTGCATGTTTAGCGTAAAAATTAAACATTAATTTTTATTTATTTATCTGCATAATTATTTATATTTTTTTTTTAAAACAAGATCTTTCTACAATAACTATTTATTGATAATAAAGTTGTGATATATAAATTATTAATTATGTGTATTTGTTAAAAGCAGGCCTGAAAACTGAAATTAATTTACATATACATACTCGTTTAAAAATTAATGATTTTTGGTTAAATTGGTGTCTAAAATTACGGTTAACTGCAAAAACTGATTAAAATGGTTTTGCAATAGGATTATTAAAAAAACAAAACAAAAATATGACATGTAATTGCCGCGAAATATAAACATGTTGTCCTCCCATGAGAATTTTCATAATATTAAAATGAGGTTAAAATTTTCAAATTTTCAATCGCTTATTACAAAAAAAAACAAGATTAGAAGTATATGGGTAAACCCATATATAGACTACTTTGACATTTCTCGGAAAGTTGGCAACACTGTATTTTAATAATATTATAATTTATGTGGGCAATAGGAGATACTTTTCTGAATAAATAATGTAGCCACAATGAATTTTTTAAAAATTTTGTGATTTTTTTTTCTCGATAAGTTGGCAACACTGTATTTTGTTAAAATTGCATAATATATTTAGGCTCTAGGAAAAACTTTTATAAATATTTGATTAAAATCGGTTAAATAAAATGGTCAAAATAAATTTTTTTAAATTTTACTAATTTTTTTCTCGGAAAGTTGGCAACACTGTATTTTGTTAAAATTACATAAATTATATGAATACTAGGAGAATCTTTTGTAAAAATTTGAGTAAAATCGGTTGAAAAACATGGCCAGAATAAAAATTTTAAAACTTTAGTAATTTTTTTCTCGGAAAGTTGGCAACACTGAATATTAATAAAATTATGTAATTAATGGGAGCATTAGGGAAATCTTTTCTGAAAATTTGATCAAAATCGGATAAATAACGTAGCCAATATGAATTTTTAAAAACTTTAGTAATTTTTTTCTCGGAAAGTTGGCATCACTGGAAAAAAACAAAACCACATGACCATCTTGGGTACTAGATAAATTTATCCTGAAAATTTCATTAAAATCGGTTGAACCGTCTAGGAGGAGTTGCGGCCACAAAATTTTGACTTACGACCGAGCGAGCGAGCGAGCGAGCGAGCTGACGACGCACACACATACACCCACATAAACTAAGTTCAGATTCGTCATCTACAGGCTATATGAAGGATTTCTATACAATTTTTTTTTTTTTTTGAAAATGTTACAGACACCGTACCAAACGCTTAACTACTTTTCCTTGCAGTCAAAGTAGTAAAAATATTAAAAACTGGCATATTTTTTATGTATTATAAATATGTGTATTTATTCATACGAGTGGGAAATGGATATTTTGTGCAAATTTTACACTATACTTTTTCTACAACTGTACAATACGAAAGTTCAGCAACAATGCTGATTCATCAAATATTTCAAATGCAATGTTCTTTCTAGGATTTTATGAAAAAGTTTGCAATTTTGTTTTTATCTATTACCAATATTAAATGTAAAATTATTACAATTATTAAATATTATTTTATTAATTTTTTAATAATTTTTGTGTGTCAAGCGAAAGTCGATCGTATGTTGACTAGTTTTATATAGCAGTTTCATTATGTTGTTAGTAATTAGTGATAGTACGACATCCTAGTAATGAAACTGCACGCTACGCATTGTAATAGCAATTTGTTACGTCACTTAAATCAACAAAATTATAATGAAAAATCTGTACTACAATATGTACATTATAGTACAGTTTTTTGGGTAGTATTGCATAATATATCATATATACTAATCAATGACAAATTCATAAAAAACAAATTTCAGTACAGTCCTATATAGTCGTAAAAAAATATAATACAAAACTTTTATACATACATACACAATCACGCCATGTACCCAAAAGGGTGTGGCACAAACTCTTTTCATCATCCCGAAATCAGTCGCCTCCAAACATTCTTATCAAAACAAGCAACTTTCGCTTCATCCACATTCATGATTCCTCCTCTCATACATGCTCTTTTATTCCTACTACTTGGAAATTTTCGCTCACGCAAAACACTCTCAATCATACCACTCCAACTACGTATACCATCAAACTTCTTTTATAAGTACTATATATGGGTAGTTTCATAAATATTATCAAATTATTTGAATATGTTTACATTTGTGAAAAATACATATTTAATGAAAAATTAAGAAATTTTTTTTGCTTAAATATTAAAATTCTGGAAGCCATATACTCGTATATTGATATAATATTAAACGTTTAAAATTTAATTTTTACTAATAATTTTAATATAAATTTCAAAAGTTTAATTAAAAATGTATTAAAAGTCAATTTAAAAACAAATTTGCCAAAAATTTGCTTTTAATATTTTACTTTAATAAAACATTCTAGCAAAATATAAATTTCAATAAAGATGGGAAGTAAAAAAAAATACTATAAGTAAATTAGTGAAAAATTAAAAATTCTGCAATACTTATTTTCACGGAATAAAGGAACTATTTGAAAAGCGGGATTTAAACTTAGAAATATGTTGTTTTATTTCAGTTTCAGAACGTGAATGAAACAAAACTAATAAAATATCTTTTGTTATATTTATTTAGTAATAGTATGTATACTTTAGAATAATTAGTCGTCTATATAAATATAAATGTTTGACTCGTTTTATTACATCTCTACGGATTAAAACATTAATGTAAGTTGCAAACTGTTACATATTTTACTCTTTTCATAT
The DNA here is from genome assembly GCA_963966155.1 of Clivina fossor. NCBI lineage: Eukaryota > Metazoa > Arthropoda > Insecta > Coleoptera > Carabidae > Clivina > Clivina fossor. The sequence goes on along the minus strand of OZ014553.1, from coordinate 3,298,167 downwards.
AGAAATAAATGAAGTAATATTTAATAATAACGTATTTTTATTTTTCATTTTAATAGTAAAAATTGATAAAAATTGAAGAACTTAATAATTTTTTTACATATTATATAATATTATATATAAAATAATATATCTTTCAAACAAATTTTTCTAAAATCATAAATATCATATATATATATATATATATATATATATATATATATATATATATATATATAAATAATAAAAAATTGATATAAAACTTTAAAATTTATGGAACAGAAAAATGAGTATGAGAATTAAAAACAAAATTGTTTTGACATAAATATGCCACTTATTTACAAAATTATATATAATAAAAATATGAAAAGTTATTTAGCTGTATCAAAAAATATTACAAAAAAGTTGTTAGTTATAACTTGCTTAACAAGTTCTTCAATTTATTTTGTTAAATACTAAAACTTTAGCAAACTCTAGTATACTATATCAAAAATTTCTATTTAGATTTTATTTGATTTTCATTTATGTTTCTAATTTTTCTATTCAATTTTGAACTAGATTTATTATACGCATGCGCTATTGTAGTTATCAATCAATTTGCAGTTATTTGTTTTGTAGTTTGTTATTTTGAAATGCTTCAGAAAAAAATATTCTAGTATAAAAATTGAATAAAATTTGAATAAAAATATTAATAAATTTTACAAGAAGAACGAAGCCAATTTACTAAAAAATACTCTACATTGCATTGATTTTATTTCCATTTATTTTTATTCGACAACATAAAAATACTTTGAAACCGATACGAAAATCCTCTCATCTTGAAAATATACTTTCGTTCTTGTACAACAACTGTCTGAGTTTTCGCGAAAGATTTGTTAAAAGAAATCGGAGAGAAATCTAGCAGGATTAACTGTAGTTTCCTGAAAAGGTACGCACTCTGAAAATATTGTATCTACCATCTTCTGCACTACGAGATGGAAAAAAGGTTAAATGTTTTCAGACCATTTATGATGATGCGGTGAACTTTTCTTCCCTCGGACTTTACCGGAAACGATTATTTGCTGTTTGTTTTACGGAAATGTCTGCTGGAAGTTTTTGAAGACTTGGAAAAACATCATGTTAGCTTAGAAATGGGTTTAGAAGAATTTTCGTGTTTAAGTTTTTCTATTTTTTGTTGTAAACTGTTTTTTTGTTTTTGACAATAAGATTTATTACTTTTGAATAATTTATTTTGAGTTAGTGTATAGAGCAGTGGCCCTCAAATTTTATTGAGTATTATCTCATAATATATTTGCATAAAATCTAATACTTCTTATGAGAATATTAAAAACATTTGTAAATTTCTAAAATTTGTTTCATAATTTTTAAAATGTTTATTTTTATAAAAATTACGTTTTGAACGTTCTTATTAAGTTAGTTGCCGGCTGGCATAGCCAATAATTTAATACTTGTGTCTGACACTCCTCGTGCGAATTTCGCTTGAGGCATGAATATTTATGATGTTTCTGTATCGTCTAAAATACACTTTGAATGTATAACAAATATTGCTTGTGACTAAGAGTCTTATTAGTTGAGGTTAGGCTTGCGAAAAATGATCGATAAGATCGATCTAATCAAAAGATCGATCAATCGATCCAAACAATCAAAATATCTGATTTTTCGCGAAAGATTTGTTAAAAGAAACCGGAGAGAAATCTAGCAGGATTAACTGTAGTTTCCTGAAAAGGTACGCACTCTGAAAATATTGTATCTACCATCTTCTACACTAGGTGAAGAAAAGGTTAAATGTTTTCAGATTAGTTTGATAGATATAATGGTCTGATCGATCTAATCATTCGATCAACTGATTGATCTGATTTAATTTGTAGATTGATCTGATTTTTTGATCCATTAAATAGTTTGATCAAATATTTAATTTTTATATATGCGTTCTATCCCAATCGTGTAATTGTTTAGTTTGTAAATTGGGCAAAATTTTGCACAGTTCGTGAATTGGTTTACACGTGAAAAATGTGGTATAATTACACAATTTATTCACTTCACATAAGTTAGCCGCTACGCCGCTAGGGCTAGCGAAAACTGATTAAGTTCTGGGCTGTGCGTTTGTTTTTGCACCTTCTTTCATCGATTTGTTTAATTAAGATCAATTTTAATTGATTTTGACTGATCAAGATCGATCTTTAAGATTAATTCTGATTGATCATGATCGATTAATCGATCACATCAATAAAAAAAAATCAATAATTGATCGCAAATTTCTATGATCACACAGCCAATTTGTGTTAAAAAAAGTTACATAAAAAAGTTATAAAACAAATTTTCAGCTAACAACATGATTAAGATTTCAATTAACCAATTAATTTGTTATTTCGAAATTAGTTGAAAATATAATTGGGTACTTAACTATTAATTAATTTTAGAGAAGCTTGCGTTGGCACTTGTTGGAACATATTGTAATATATTAAATAAAAACACTTGGTTATGTCCAATAATTTTGGACATAACCAAGTGTTTTTATTTAATATATTACTTAACTATTGATTAAATTAACAACTTTTAATTACATAAAATATAATTTTTAATATGTTTTTTGGGCATATAACAGAGAACAGTAGCTATTTACAAAACTGCTTAATTAGAAAAGTTACAAAATAAAGTTTAATCCTCTAAAATAAAACATATATTGCCCTCTTTAGACTACTTTCTGATGCTTTTACTACTATAAAAATTAGCATGTTAATTACATTGTTATAAATTTCTAAAAATTTACATTTAGTTTACGTTTACAATAAATTAATCGGAACATATTAAATTAATTGAAACAAGATTAAAAGCTAATATAAATTTTTTTGGTATTAGCTAAATTTTAAAAAAATATATTGTTTTCTTCAAAAAGTTGGCAAATTACAAAAAAAATATGTAAAATTTGAGGATACTAAAAGAATCTTTTATAAAAATTTTATTTTATTTTCATAGTCTTAGTCTAGTTTTTTTTTTTTAGAAAATTGGCGACACTGTGACAAAAGAAAATCGTATGACTATTTTGGACGCTAAGTAAATTTATTTTGAAAATTTTATTAAAATCGATAAAATAATGTAGGAGATTATAAAATTTTGTTGACCTATACACACATTTACTTTTACAAACTAAGTTCGGATTTGTCATTTAAAGGCTGTACGAGTATAACAGATTTGATAATGTTTCTTTTTAGTTTATAATGTAAATCTATATTTTGAGACATATACTTAAGTTTACTTCAAAAGTGATATAAGAAATGGATCGTATTATACTTAATAATAACATTATTCTCGTAGAACATTTAATAAAATTTATGTAAAGTTATATAAAGTTGAAGTTTATGGAAAGTGCATAAACAAAGTTATTATTAGCTAAGAATATCTTTTCCCCGTGCGCTCAATTTTAAGAATTAATTACGAACAACTTGAAAACTTATTGTGGTAAACTTTCGCAACTTTTATGTCTTTATACCAGTTTGACACAAAACTTAAACAAGGTTGATTTAAAAATATTCAAACTTACAAGTTACATTGTCAAATATTATTTCATTTACATGTTATGAGTTTTTTGTTTTAAAGTACCTAGTTTTGATAAGATGAATATATCTTAAATTAATAAATTGAAAGTGTAAATAAAGAAATAGTCAGTGATATAGTTTATGATTCTCAACTAATTAGTAAAAAATTAAATTTAATTATTAAAAAAAAAAAACTGTAAATTTAGTGTTTTAAAGTTCAATTCAATTCTTTTAACTATGTGTCATGAGATTGTTGCTTATAATATTTTAATGCAAGTTAAGTTAGATAATAAAATATGCCAAATTTAAGAAACTTTATCTTAATCCTAAATTCTTGAAATTTTATTAGTATAGTTCATTAAAATAAACTGGTTTAGATCGGAAATGTAATAATTATCTTTTCTTATCAAATTTAAAATCAGTAAGTTTGATTGTTATTTTTGTTTGTAAATATAAACATAAACAAACAATGTTATTAACATAATTTTTTACTAAAATTGATTATAAAGTATATAAATTTATTTCATAATTTATGATTGATTTAAATGCGTATCTAAATGAGTAATTAATTTAATTTTTTATCTATTTATTATTGATTAGTCAAAAAAGTAATTTAATATCTATTTGATGTTTTATATAAATTTTATTCGTTTTATATCTTTCTAGAAAAGATTTATTATACATATATACAATTAAGCTATGTACCGATAAAGGTGTGGTATAAACGGTTTTCATTGAAGAAAAAATTAGTTTTCGCCAAATTTTTATTATTTATATTATTTTATTATATTATTTTCTTTGTTATAATATGTAGCTTATAGCTAAAATAAAGAGTTATTATTATTATTTACATTTATGATACCTGTAATATAAACTCTCCTTTAATTATTATTACTTGGAAACATTTGCGCAAAACTGTCAATAAAAAATTTCCATTTAACATAGTAAAAAATCTTTCAAAACTTATTATATAAAATAAAATGGCTTTAGATTTAAGTTCTGTATTAATATTTATTAATAATCAACGTTTCGACGAACTCAACGTCCATCTACATCAGGAGGTGGACGTGGAGTTCATCGAAACATCAATTATTAATAAATATTAATACAGAACTTAAACCTAAAGCCGTTTTATTTTAAATTTCATTTATTTATGTTGAGTAATACGAGTATATGCATGACTTACGCTATTGGATAATAGCTAACTGCTCACTTTTTTTTGACCAGTCAAAATTGTATAATTTTATTGTTCAGTAATTTTTGACACAAAGAATACAAAAACAAAATAAATAATTACCCATTCATTTATGAGCAATTAGTTACTCTTGCTTTTCGTATTTTTTGCTCTTTTATTAGTGTAAAATTTAGATATTTAAAAATACAAAGAAAAAGAGTAATATATTACATTAATAATGGTATAAATTCAATTTTACTCAGAATGTTTTACTCTTTTACCCTAAAAATTTGAACACTGTAATATCAACTTGTCGAATAGTCTCATAAGAACATAATCTACTTTAGTCTATAAGGTCAACGACTCTTTATTTGCAAAGTTTAAAAATACTGCAAAATTGTAATTTTGCGTTTTTAAACAATAAGAATATATTTAATAGGTTAGTTTGATAATAAAAACATGTACACAAAACAATAAAAAAATCTTATCATATTGTAAAAATAATTCCAAGTTATAAATTTTATAATTTAAAACTTATTGACAATGTCTGTATTGACAATTTTTTTAATCAAAAATTAAATATTTCTGTTAAATGATAACTACATAACATTTATATAGCTTATTTACTATCAGATATGTAAAGAAAAAAATTTGCAGGAATTTCAGTATCTTTTAACATGAAGGAAAGAAAAAAAATATTTATCTATTTCAGTACTTGCATGTTATAGTTTTTAATCCAAATGACGTTATTTTTACGACATCGTAAAAATGTTTCTTTGCTTTACGACTATTTTAAATGAAATGCTACGTATATTATATGTAAGCTCCGTCAACCTTTGCCTCCATTTATCTATGTTTTTTTTTCTTTCTCTTTTCTTTTTTCTGAATTACGTTCCTCTCACGTTCTTGAGATTAAAAATTTTTATGTGAAATTTGAAGGGCCGACGAATATTTTTATGGCTTTTCAGATAATTTTCTATTATTTGCTTTATTTTCATTTTAGTTATAATCTGATGAAATTTGTAATAGGTAATTTTAGTTTTTACTTACAAAACAATTTTATTCTAGCAAAATATTATGAAATATATTTTGTTCATAATAATAAACTATTTCTTTTTATAGTGATATCTCGGCTAACAAATTTAATTCATTTCAGACAATATTTAATATAAATAAACGCTTATTTAAATAGCACTAATGTATATTTATCCAAATTTTATTGATATTTTTTAAGTATAACTGTTTCAATTTTGAAACATTCAGTTTACTTACATATATTTAAAAAAATGCTTATGAAAATAAAATTTCTGTATAAGGGCCTAAAATATTATTTTAAAATTTTTTTTCAAATAGTCTTTTTCAAAATATTTACAAATAAATTAACTTTACCTATAAAATACTCCTATTTTTTATTTTTGTTTACTTTGACTTACACCAGAAGTGATTTTTATTAAATTAAAAAAAAAAATTAAAAATTAAATATTTAAATATGTTTCATCAAGAATTCACAGCTACCTCTGTTAATTTTATTAGTAGACAAGTACCAAAAAGTTTTGTAATGGTAATTTTCGATAAATAATAAAAAAAATTTTCATATAATGCAGACTTTTTGGCGGGTACTGTATATGTGTGTGATATTGAAGTTATACGTTTGCATGGACGTTTGATGAGTAGGATGAATTGAGATGTGTAAACACAATTACTAGACAACATCAGTCACGCTATAATTTTGTAGAATACTAACCCAGAATGAATCTGCATGGCCGAGTATTTTATGACGTAAAAATTACATGTTTCTAACATGTGAATCATATATTAATATTTCATATAAATTTTACCTTCAAAATAATTACACATTATATTCATTTTCTTTAATTATGAATATACTCATAAAAAGTAGATAACTTATAATAGAACAAAACTAATATTAAATAAAGAAATTAATAGCTTAGTACAATAGTTATAAGTAAGAAAATAGTACAAGGCTTCTTTCTATCTTTTTTATAGTTAAAAGTAAATATAGTATTAGAATTCATAATTATGATTATCGTGATAATGAAATTTAGTGATAATATGATTGTTAAGCTAATCTAAAAGTAAACAGAATTTGTATTAAAATTATGAGTATAAGTAAACATGGTAAAAAGTGAATTTTTGTTAAGCACATTTTTGTTTTAAGAATGTGCGAATAAAAATTTAATTATGTTTTATGATTATTAAGTTTTATAATTAAAATTTTTACTTTACAATGTTTGTGTTTATTAGATTAATTTTAAAATATGATAATGGTTTATAATTTGTTAAACAATAGATCACTGACTACAAAATCAAATCGACCAGACGTTTTTGTTCAAATTTGTAAAAAAAACTATATTTTTAATTATTTATAAATTTTATAATCTACTTATTTATTTTACTTACTTTCTCGAAGTTTAAGACGAGAAAAATTATCTCGTATATTGTCGATTTTCCATATTATTGTCTTATAACATTAATTACAAGTATAATATAAAATTCAAATATATATATATATATATATATATATATATATATGTCGGATCTCAACTTTTTTGTTGTTTTTGTTGCAGGAATTGGCTACGGTCAGCTGTTATCAGTGATCGCGGTAGCAACATACTACTGTTCCCTGATGGCACTAACATTGCATTATTTCTTTAACTCGTTCGATGCTGTGCTGCCGTGGGCTGTTTGCGAATCCGAGTGGAAAAACTGCGTCAATTCTAGTGGGGCGACGGAAGCACCCAATAATTTCAGCTTGAGTTCATCGCAAATGTATTTCACGTAAGTCGATTCTCTCATTTTTATTAGCACTAAAATCGTATTTACATGTTTCTTGAATTCTATCGCTATTTATTTCATTAAAAATTTCTTAATTTACTATAGGTAAATAATTGCAATGGTTACTAGTACAACTAATACTGATTTTGAATTAAATAAGTGAACTAAATCATTCAAAAACCGAGCTTGTACAAGAGAATGTGTTTCATTTTATATAAGAGATAAATGTAAAATTGAACACATTGGCTGGTACTGCAAGCTCAGTTTTCAGATGTTCACTTGTTTAGACCTGGTCTTATGACAAATGCAATGTCTTAAAATCGATATTAGTGTAGGTCATAGTAGTATCAAGCATTGTAATTATTCAAGCTCGCCTTAGACGATCATAATTTATTAACAGAGATTTATTAATTAACAAATTAATGTCTAATGCTGAGGCCACGTAAGAAGCTGCACAGAAACCCAATGTACGCTATTTCTGCTACGTAGCTACGTCGTCGTGTTTGATTTTTATATTTTTAAGAGTACATGGCGTACGTAGCATGTATCTTATATTTATGTAACTAAATACTTCAAATTAAATAATTGGAAATTATCAAAAAAAAATTTTAAATAAATTTTTAAGTTTGGGTTATTATTAATATATTGAAAAACTTAGAATATTAGAAAAAATGTTATTGAAATTTTTTAAACTATTTTTCAATTTTTATTTAAAAAATATTTTATAATAAACTTTCATTATTATTATTATTATTATTTTAATATTTATCGTTTTTTTTTAAGTATCGTTTTATTTTATTTCATACTAAACTCAGTTTCTTATAAATAACATTTTTTAAATACTGTTTGTTTAGAATTCACACTAATTATGTTTAAAATATAGCAAAAGTAATTCAATTAGCCGATGATTTATGAAATTTGTTACACAATTTCTTATTTAATCATTGAACATAAGTAATATTTACAATAAATTCATATATAATTTGCTAGCTATAAATCTATGAATGTTAAGTGAAAAGTTTGGTAACAGATTATTGTATGACATTTCAATATATATCAAGAAACAAACTTGGATATGATGATGTAATATCGTATATCAAAACTTTTGTAATTAATTCTAAAATATATTATTCTACAAATAAACAAAGATTTATCTTTAGAAGTTACTTAAAAAATTAATAATAATTTACTTACCAGACGTATTTTTATTTTTATAATTATAATTGCAAAGTAATTTTACAAAAAATCCATTAAACAGTAAATGTAAAAATAATCCTAGTTTTTATTATTAATGTATTAGAAAAACAACGATCAAATATTGTCAATAAAGGATCAATTTAAAAACTATTTAATATATAATAAATAATAATTCAGTGAATTATTTGAGTATATGACTATTTGCAGTTCATATTTAATATTAAATTTTTAAAAATTCGTCGTTAAACGGAAATCCGTAATCTCTCAATCTCCGGTTGATAGGGTGAGGGAGTGAGAACATTTTATTTGAATTAAACCTGAAGATATATTACCTAACCCAACTTAATCTGGAAATAGATAAATAATATTGTATCAAAAAAATAATAACAATTTTATTTAATATAATAATTGCACAGATTTTCAGCATCGTACAAAATTCTTGCAGTAAAATATTACTTTCTAAATTTTTAAAAAGCACAATTTTTACCAAAGCAATATACCAATCTCATGCAACTTTTAAACATTTTTATACACGTCACACTCTAAAGCTATTTCTCTTTGTTGCATAAAATAAATGTACAATCATTCAAATCAATTCAAATCGATTCCTGCACATAGAAAAACGCAAATAAAAAAAGATTATTTATGTCAATCAAACGTCACTTTTTATAGTTTTAACAATTTTCATTTGCATAACGCGAGATTAATATGAGTACGAGTACAGATAGACAAACTGAGTCCATTGTTCGTGTACCAGACAAATAGTTTATGTTCCAAAATGTCGCTCTTCCATTTGAAAAGATTTAAAGTGGGAAAGTCAGTGAACTGACTGAATACATGATAAGAATTATCGATTGTGTTTTCTTTTGATCAAGTTTGTATCTTCACGTGGAAAATTCAATTAAGTAGTTCGTCTTTAGAAGTTCAATGAATTTGGTTTAATGTTTCAGTTAATTAGATGATACAAAAGTAACCTAAAACTGAAAATTGTTTCAGAAATGAGCTAATATTGTAATTAGTAATAAATATTTTAATTATGGCTTATTGAAATTGTGTCTTACTTCGTCTCTTTTTGGAAAAATATACTTATGCGTCGCTCGAAAGATACAATTTTTTCTATATTGTTTCAAAATTTGCAATAATTTTGTAATTTATCTGTGTAAATTCATTGTTTTCTTGCATTTAGCTTCAAATTTAAACTCATAAAAAGCCTTTTTTAATGTTATCGGAAAACAGAAATGTTGACGCTCAAAAATTATAAAATATTACATTAATTTTTGTAGTTAATATCTTCCTGAATTACTACAGCAATAAAAATAAAGTTTGACATAGTAATAAATCTATCAGAACTCATTATATTAAAATTTTAAAAAAAACTTTAGGATTAAGTTCTGTATAATTTTTTTTAATTAAAAATCGACGTTCCGATATACTCAACATATATTATCATCAGAAATAAAAAATTGACTTTCTTTAATTAATAATTTATTATAAATTTTATAATCTAGTTACTTGTATTTTGTTACCTAGTCTTGTTGCTATATTTTATTTGTTTATTATTTAAGTCATTTAAATATTTTTTCCTGATTATATCGAAAAATTGATTTTTAATTAAAAATTATACAGAACTTAATCCTAAAGTTTTTTATTTTAATAAAGTTTGACAATATCACTTATATCCTATAAATTTTGTTTTGACTTTTCTGTCTATTTCTATTATTTTGTACAGTATGAGTAATTTAGTTTCAAATTTAAAAAAAGAGTTTATTCTTCTAAGGCTGTGTTAATAGTTAAATTTCCGTAAATATTTACTACTTTATTCAACTATTTCCGTAATATACGTTTTGTTGAAAAAATTACGGTAAACCTTTTGATTTTCATTAAATTTACGTCTTAATAATGGTCATAATATTGTTAGTGCCTATAGGAAAAGTCAATTATTTACCACATAATGTTGGTATTATTTTTATGGGTTAATCTGAGATTGTCGTAAAAATGCAGTAACCAGACTTTCCAACTCGGATTAAGCGTAGCTTTACCGTATTTAGTTTGAAAAACTTAGGCAGTTTATCTTTTTTTATGATGAAAGATAAGAAAATTTGCATTTATATCGGTTAGGAAAATGTGTTGAAACGACAAACTACGATGTTGTCATGCTGTAATTAAAAACTAATTATGTATTTATTCATTTTTAAAGATCTGTATTTATGGTTTTTAAATTGTTACACTTCTATTAAATTGATAAAAATTAAAGCAAATATACACTGTAAAAAATTGTGTAAATTTACAATAATAATCATAGTAATTTTAACTATATTTTAATTGTATGTAATTTGTATAAATTATTGTAACTTAACCAAAAAATTCGTAAAACGACTACGATTATTAATGTTTTACATTGATTTTTTACAGTATATGATATAGAAAATAACACATTTTTATCGAATTATATATAATTTTATTGACAATTAAGATGCGTTATCTTCGACATCTAACCTGTGAAAGAATACATACTTTATCCATTTGCATATGTTTCTTTAATGAACAAAAAAAAAATTGCATTAATAATTAAATTTTGACTTATTTATATGTTTTAAAAATAAGTATTATAAAACTTTCCTTTAGTAATTTTTTTTAAACAAAATTAATGTTGAATTTATAGAATTTTCGGTATGTAGTTGTCGATGTATTTTTTGTAACATCATTATATTTTAATTTATTAGTAATTTTTAGAATAAGTAACAAAAATATAATATATATATATATATATATATATATATATATAAATTAAAATAAAAACGGTGTCAATAATTAATTTAATATTTAAATATATAAAATAAATATTTATAAAATGTTTTGTTTAATGCAAAATTTTAATAAATAAAACAAACATGAAAATATTTTTCTTTTGTTAAAATAACATAATATCCTAAATATTATTATATTATAATATATTTTCAGTTTTATATTTTAATAGTATATAAATATTTGTATAAATTTGAATTTCATTAATATTATTTGTTATTTATAATAAATATATTTTATTTAAAATCAACAAAATGTTTTTGTTATGTAAACTATAAAATTTTATCAACTCATCGGAATCTTCATACCATCATATCAGCATTAATAGAAATCATTTCTAGATATATATATATATATATATATATATATATATATATATATTCTGCATTCATATGATTATAAAAACTTTCACACCTTTCGTATGAAATAAAAACGTTTTTTTTGTTTAAAATAAAATAAAAGTAAACTGAAAATTATCTTTAACGTTTTTAAATCCCACCACTAAAGCGTTCCCTAATTTAATAAAATTCAAACCAACAATCCTTTAATCCTAGTGAAAAACCGGCAATTATTTATTTTGCTGTTTTTTTTTGTTCGTAGCGAAACTGTTCTAAATGAAGTCAAAGACATTGATAACGGTCTGGGGGCGCCCGGTTGGAAATTGACATTGTGTCTGTTTGCATCGTGGCTGTGCGTATTCCTTGTCGCGGTAAAAGGCGTAAAAAGCTCGGGGAAAGTGTCATATTTTCTCGCAATCTTCCCCTATGTTGTACTCTTCGCTATTCTTATACGTGCTGTCACCCTGCCTGGATCAGCTAAGGGGATCATGTTCTTTATTGAACCCAAGTGGGAGGAATTGCTTAATCCGAAAGTAAGTATTTAGAGTTAATTTCTGTTGTTTTCTTTTTTTTGTTGAATAATTTTGTTATGTCTTTTGTTTTAAACTAGTGTAAAACAAATGTAAATCTCTAATATGGAATTGAACTTAAATTATAAGTTATAATAAAATAATCGAAGAACTTTAATTTTTGATATGAAATTGTCAACAGTTCAGATAAACCACAAATATAGATACGTAATGTCCATTCTTAATACATAGATTGTTTTGTTATGCAGACCAAAGAAGGCTGAATATAGTGTTTGTTTATATTTTTGTAACTGGACATTTCTATATTTCTAAAATGGACTTGTAAGCTAGCACAAAGATATTAAAGTAACTGTGAACACAAACATATTTATAAACAAAACTTGTCTCTCTTATTAATGTAACAAAACATTATTTATCTATATTATGATTGATCTAATAGTAATAATTACATAGCAGAGTAGAGAAGATATTTTTTATAGCTGTATTATTTCATGAAATGCGTAGAATTGAGCAAAATAAGAATGCAAGGCTCTCAAACATAGTTTATATATTATTTTTTTTAACCACTAGCACTATATATATATAGGTATATATATATATATATATATATATATATATATATATATATATATATATATTATTCACATATTTAGTTTTAAATATTCGTGGAAAATAAATAGCCTTTTAATGGGTCATTTTAATTATAAATGAATAATTTTAATTCACATTTTTTATAAGAAAATTGGCTTTTTTTGCATTGTGCATTGTTTATACTTTTATTAATAACATGACGTAATTAATAATACTGAGTAATAAATAGGTTTATACTTGAGATACATGAAAAAATTTAATGATCCTTCAACATTCATTCAAGTTGCGGTTTCAGCAATAGCAGTAAGTGGGAATGAAGTAGTAACTAAACTACTAATGCTAAAACTGAATCCTGAATGTCTGAATGTAACTTAATGATCATTAAATTTTGTCGTGGGTTTCAGGAATTAGGGTATTATGTATTAGTAGAAGATAAAAAATGTATTATTGTCTTAATAGTAAAGAAAATTAATTTCTGTAATTAAAAACAAAATAAATAATGACACGTTTTAAAGCTAATAATAAAAAATATATATGTATGTATTGATGTATGTTTGTGCCCCCCCATTTGAATAAAATCTATCAATAAAAAATTGAAACATAAAGTAATCGCATTTACGAGACACATTTTTATCTGTCTGTGCGGTATCATATTTGAACGCTAAAGGTAATTTGATTTCTTTCAAAGAGGCTATAAGACTTTTGATGCTTCTAATGCACTCGGTTTTATATAAAGAACTTCTTATAGATTGATTTTTCTTACGTTATTCTATATCAGTAACTAACTTCATTTTATCAATTTCATCAAATAAAACATCAATTTTATTTTTTTCTAGGTATGGTACTCAGCAGTTGCTCAATGTTTCTTTTCACTAAATATTGGATTTGGATCGATTATTATGTATGCTTCGTATAATGATTTTAATCATTCTATTAACAGGTAATTATTGATTATTGATTTTAATATTATTGCTGTAATTTACAAACAAAAATTCAGATAATTGTAAACTTTTAAATGAAATATTATATTAAAAAGATGCTTTGTTTTAATTAAAAAAAAAATAGAAAATTTATTTTATTTTTTAATTGAGATAGAATAATTTAATTAAAATGAGAATTAACCTTTTTAATCTTATATATATTTTTTAAAACAAGTAATTAAAAAAAACTAGGGAAAAATAATGTTAATTTCTTAATGTCGAAAATTAATTTATTTTAATAGAAAAAAAAAATGAAATAAAATAGAAATATGAAAAATAAATAAAATATTACGCAAAGTAAAAAAACCTTTCAAACTAATTATAATACAAGGACAAAATAGCTTTAGATTTAGTTTAGTTATTTAAATTATAATACGACATTTCCTAAAGAAGGTTTACGTGAAACAAAATGTCGTATTATAATGAAAATAAACAAACCTAAAACCTAAAACTTTTTACATTCAAAATATAATATAAGAACAATACATGGATTACTGCAGCGAATTTAATTTTTCCTTTGAAATTAACAATTTTTCAATTTTGTATTTTAATAGGGTTGAGTAGAATTCAATGAAATTTTGCTTAAATTTAGTAAACACAAAATTTTATTAATTCCAGCTCAGCTGTATTAAATTATAAAATCGGAAAATTTGGTAGTCGTTTTTCTTTTTTCAAATTTACAAATAATCCGATTTTGTATTTAAATATGACTGGACAGAATTCAATGATATTATATCTGTTGTTAATATGTACCGTGGATAAAATTTTATCAAACAAGAATCAATATAATTTTATATAATATATTGTGCAAAATTTCATCAAAATAATTTATGAGACAAAAGGAAAAACTAGAGATAAGCATATTACGTAAAACATCCGGTATAAAAATTTCCAAACCTAGTTAAAATTTCAAATATGTGACAATATGAAAACAAAAACAATATTTTAGCTAAAATATGTATAAAATGAAAATTGTCAGTAACTGAAAACATGAAACACTGTATAATAAATATAATAAATAGCCCATTCACCATATATCACCAGAGTCCATATTAATCGCATACTATGCAATAAATTTCGCAAAATTATGATATGGTGCGTCGGATCGCGTAATATTGTTCATTAAATTCAATTATCTCTTCCATTGACTTATAGTGATTGATTATCGTGATGAATTACAAATCGAAATTGATTTTTTCTATGCTTACGTTTAACTGGTTTGGCTAATTAATTAACGACTGATTAAACGATTTGCATACGCGGTTGACCGTAAATCTTTCCAACTAATCTGGAATCATTTGTCAATTTCTCGAGACCGTGCCAAATTTATTTGCGATCTTGCTGGTTTTCCGACCAAAAATACTTTATCTTCAAAAAAGAAAAAAAAAGAAAGAGCTATCGTATATAAATGTATATTATATGGAAATTAGCCGATGTATAATTTATATATCTGAAAATAGTTTTTATAGTGTATGTCTTAATTTCATCTGCCAATATTGTGTTCTTTGAAACTATTCGAGACACAACTTTGGATAACAAGAACTGTTTGTGCAAATTTACATGGTTATCATAAACTTGGCATTACTTATTAAAAAAAAGCCATAGTTTAGTAGAAAAACGTAAATGAAGAAATTTTGTTATTAACTTTCTGGTTAAAGTGTTGAACAGTAATTTGCAAGGTTTTTGTCCAAATACATATACGTTTAAATTATCAGTATTATTATAGCTGTAAAAAAAAATTGTTATTGTGTGAAGATTAAAATATTGGTTTAGATTAAATTAATAATCTGAATATAAGAAAACTAATATCATTGGAACCTGGGATCGAACCAGAGTCACTCCACTTACCGGGTGGCTACTCTAACCAATGACCAATGAGCTACGTAAGATATATGATCAAGCGACAGAATTCTAATCATTTTCAGTATATGTATTTATAATTTCAAAAATTGTGAAATTTTGCAAATATTTTTTCACCATTCATGTGCATTGTACTTCGCAATCTTGAAACAATATTTTTAAATTTCAGATTATTAATTTAATCTATGCTAATATTTGAATCCTCTCAGATATGTTTATTATTTCCTTTAAAGTGAAATGCTTTAGTTCAAGTTCTGTATTAAAATTAATTTATAATTGACGTTTCGACCAAAGTCAACGCTCGTCTAGAAACAAGTTACTAGGTAACAAATAAGTGATTAGATTTTTAATTAATAGAAACCAAATTTTATTTATGTTAATGCCTTATTTGTTACCTAGTAACTTGTTTATATGATCTGTTATTTATTGTAATGTCATTTGAATGAGTTTATCCCGATGAAGACGAGCGTTGCGTTTCGTCGAAACGTCGATTATAAATTAATTTTAATACAAAACTTGAACCTAAGATTTCTTTACTATGTTCAAAAGACTTTCACTTATTTTACAAATAAAAAATCAATTTGTTACAGAGACGCAATGATTGTATCCGTAATGGATACGTTCACGAGTTTGTTGGCCGGTTTTACCATATTCGCAATTTTGGGCAATCTGGCGCATGAACTGGGAGTGGATATACCGGATGTGGTGAAAACCGGCGGTACGGGTCTTGCCTTCATTTCCTATCCGGATGCCATAGCGAAGTTTGACACAGTACCACAGGTAAGGGAGATATACATACACACTACAAACTAAAAGCACGCATGCGCTTAACTAAGTATTTATACTGTAAACAGTGTAGGTATATATATACCGGGGGTAAAGTAGAAAAGTTCGGCAACAGCAAATTGCATTCTTGTAACTTCGTTTTAGCCGTTTTATCTTACCTCTTAGTAGGCTTGGCGCTACAAATTGGTCTACAACAAGTTTTGATGGTGTTTTTAAATGATATTACAAGATAATAGAATGGGGATGTTAACAGATTAATTGTTTTATATAAACTAAGTTAGTTTCTTATAAGATAAATTATAGCAGAAATTAAGAAGCATTATATATTTAGTCATTATCATCAGTTCCTGGATTCCATATGGCTACATGTTCGAGAAGCTAAACATATAGGCCCGTATTATCAGTCAGAACTAATTTAATATAAAAAAATTTCGTGTATATAAATTTTTAAATAATATTTAAATAGAAAACATGTAAATCTGAATAAACTAATTTGATAATTAAAGAAAAAAATAATATATAATTTAAAAATAATCTCTTAACCACTAAAAAATTATAATCAAATATTTATATTATTTGACCACAATTATATTTTGTACTTAAAAGGAAGAGTAACAAGTGAAAATATGCGTTAATTTTTTTTACCGAGCATAGAAAGTTTTTTCCGCAAAAATATTCGTCAATGCAATTAAATAGATATTTTCAATTTCCACATTTTTATTTCCTTGCCTAGAATTTAATTTAAACGCAAAATATTATTTATATCATTCTAAAAAAAAAATGAGTCACGATATGTTTCATGTAACGATTTCGATAATAAACAATAATTACATACATTCCATCATTATTTTTTTGTATCATTGCCCGTAATTGCAAAATAATCATGACATATTTACTTAGATACACTGTAAAAAATGAATGTAAATTTATATAAATAATCATAGTAATTTTACTATATTTTTTTAATGTAATTTTATTATTTTTTGATAAAGTTACAATAATTTATAAAAATTACAATATAAAATATGGTAAAATTACTATGATTATCAATATAAATTTACATTATTTTTTTACAGTGTAGCTTAATAATTTATATATACAAAGTGTTTCTCAATTTAGTCATTTGGTTTGTTTAAGGTTATTTTCATAAAATTTATAAGCTAGAAGATGATAACATTTTGTAAAAAGAAAGAGTTGGTATTGACGAAAAAGAGATATTTAAATAGAGACCATTCAAAGTACATTCCCTGCAAAAAATGTATTTTATTTCGTTTTAAAATTGATCAAAGTTACTGCTTTAATATTAAGCAGTCGATTTTTTCATACATAATACACTGTTATTTCCATCTGGGGACACTTGTGTTTATTTTATCGATATGGTTTTATTTTTACAATGGGCCTCTTGACAAGTTACACTGTATTACTATTTGGAAACAACATTTTTACTTGCTAGTGAACATTATTGAAAACAAGAATTCGATAATTTTTCGAAATAATAAAACAAATAAAACTTAAAAAAATAATTAACACTAAATTTTAAATTAATATTATATTTTTCCTGTTGTACAATGTTATATTAATTTGTATTAATGTTATACAGTATTTGAAAATAAATAAAAATATGAGAACATACGTGTTGGGCATTGTGAATAATTATTTCACAAAAAATTAAAAATTTTAATGCATTATGTGGAATCTGTAAAAATAGGAATGTATGAAAAATAAAGAAAATAGTGATTATATAATAAATATAGCATACTAGACAGAATATAATATTATGTATGATGCAAAAATGCATAATGAATATTATATTTTCACAGCTTTGATGATTTTGTGTAATATGTAAATTTAGAATGTTTAAATTTTTTTTTAAAGAATCACTTTTTTATGAAAATTATAATACGTTTCATAAATGTTGTGCTATGTGTGGAAATTTTGAGAATCATGAATGATATCTCAGTTCATTATTTCTACTTATTTAAATTTTATTGTATTTGATTCAAAAAGTTCATAAATAACTAAATATGTGTAATAAAAATCATTTGTAAGTGAAAATAAGTCTCAGACAAAAATCTTAAGAGTTAGATCCTAGAAGAACTTTTTGCTAACTGAATTTATTCAAGAATATTGTAATTTATTATTTGAATAAAAAAAGTGTTTTTGAAATAAAACGACTTTAGCTTGTAGTGTAGTGTATTAATATTTATTAATAATCGACGTTTTAACGAACTCGACGTACGTCTTCATCAGGAATAAAAAGATACAAATGACATTTACAGTAAATAAACAGAACATAGACACAAGTTAATAGGTAACAAAATAAGTAACTAAATCACAAAATTTTTAACTAAAGAAAGTCAAATTTTATTTTAATATAATAAGTACTGAAAGATTCTTTACTATGTTAGTTTTTTTTTGAAAATTTAGGTAAAATAAAATTTAAAATGTCAACTATACGTTCAAATTATTTTACAATTTCTAAACAGCCTGGGCGGTATACATTGCATTTCTTGCAGTTCTTCACACATTTTCGATAAGCAAATTCAAATTCAAGGAAAAAATAATTAATGCAATTGTCAATTTCAACTTGACGTAATAGTTTTAATATGAAATCTGCACAAACATAGCCTAAAAAAATTGACTACAAGAAAAAATAAATAATTTAAAATTATTTTTTTTTACTTATATCTATGGATCTTTTATTTAAGCAACTAAAACTTCTGTATAATGTTTCAGTAATGAAGAAATTTCATTTTATTTTATTTATAGTTGATTTCACCTTGTAATATACACTGTAAAAAATGTAATATATATTTATGTAATTTTACTATTAACAGTAAAATAGCAGCATGTTGTAATTCGTACTACGATAATTGACGTAACATTAATTTTTTTTCTGTAAAAATACATTTATAGAATATCTAAATTTACATTAGTTTTTATAGTGTATGATTTAAATTAAATTTTTGTTTCTACATATTCCGAAATAATAATATATTAATTACGAAAAAAATTGCAATATTTGTATATTAAAATTAAAATTATGTCAAAAATATCTAGATCTCCAATATTTATTATAATTATTATTGATATATATATATATATATATATATATATATATATATATATATATATATTCAAAATGATAATTATTTTCGGTGATTTGTAATATAATATTTACTTGCTTTAGGCGAAAATCAATTTATTTATATTATATGTTTAGCGTGGGATGAACTAAATACAGTTTACCATGTTAATATTGTGTTAACCTTTTGAGAAACAACATTTTTTTATGAAACTAAAAATAAAATTTTATTTATAACTCAAAAATGGAAAGTAAGAAAAATTTTAGTACATAAACCAATGCATTTTTTTCTTCAAGCGTATCAATATTAATATTGCCTATGTAGAGAGAGTTCATTATGGCACTAGTACATTATTGACATTATTGTACAGCAGTTAGTTGCTATATACACCACTGATGACAGCACTAAACATAACAACAACATCAAGTGTGTATTTAATCTGACGTCTTCTGCGACCATATTAAAACTATTACGACAAGTTGAAATTGACAATTGCATTAATTATTTTTCCTTGAATTTGAATTTGCTTATCAAAAATATGCGAAGGAGTGCAAGAAATGCAATGTATACCGCTCAGGCTGGTTAGAAATTGTATATTCGATTAAAGAAATATTAATTCTCTCAAATCACGTAACAAATATAAATATTATACCATTCTACAACTGTTAGTAACTGGTTAAGTTTGCTTGACATGTATTTTTATTTATTTTTAGTTTAGTTTCATTTAGAATGCTTGAAGAAAAACAGATGAGATGGCCGTTTTGAACGTGAAATTGAAAGGAGAGTAAATGCTGGTTGTAAGGTTTTGGGTGCTTTGGAAACTTTTACTAGGAATGTAAATGTTTCCAAAGAAACCCGTTTGAGTATATGCAATGCAGTTTTGGTGCCTACGTTGATGTATAGTAGTAAATGTTGGATTTGGTTGCAAAAGCATAAACGGAAAATGACTGCTGTGGAAATGAAATTTTTACGTGAGGTATGTGATGTAAATAGAAGAGATCAAGTACGAAATACGATTAGTGTATAATGAGTGTGAAATTGAAAAAAATGTTGTAGCAAAAGTTGGTGTTAGTCAGTTAAGATGGTTCGGACATGTTGAGCGAATGCGTCTAATGAACGTTTGCTGTTAAAAAGATTTATTTGAATGATTTTGATGGTATACGTTTGCGTGGACGTCGGATGAGTAGTTGGAGTGGTATGATTGAGAGGGTGGCTTGCATGAGCAAAAATTTCCAAGTAGTAGGAATAAAAGAGCATGTATGAGAGGAATTATGAATGTGGATGAAGCAAAAGTTGCTTGTTTGGATAGAAATGTTTGGAGGCGACTGATTTCGGGATGATTAAAAAAGTTTGTGCCACACCCTTTTGGGTACATGGCGTGATTGTGTATGTATGTATGTATGTATGAAGAAAAAAAATCGTACACGTCACTCGGAACAAAAAACTTTTTTTATGTTTCGTCCAGATTGCTGTGACTCGGCCACAAATATCTGAACTCATCATAATAATTATCGCTTTTTACTTCTCGTAACATAATATACTATTATTTCAAATTTTCTGCAATTAAAATTATTTAATAACCTATGGATGTTTTGTGAAACTAATTATAATTATCGTTATAATATTTGATATAATACATATATTATGTAATTTTGCTGACGTTATATTTCATATGGATGATATGATACGGAAAAACTTAAACTAATTAAACGTTATACAAATAATCTAGTTGTGTCGAAATTTTACTCATGAAATAAGTATCTGGTATTTCGTATTATAAAATTTAATTCTCGTAAAATACGTAACTTGTCATTGTAACAGAAATACGTACATCATAATAATAATAAGTCAGAAATTCAAAAGACATTTTCAACATTGTACATTTTGTTTCGCTTAAGGCTGTATTCTCTGTACTCTGTACATGTTACATTTTCCTGTATATGATGTGATGGGTCAAAAGTTACGTAGCCACATACTGACGCACACGTAATCAAGAGTTGAGCAAAACTTTGAAATCAGTTTAATATCTGAAAAATATTTTATTTTTTTATCAATTCCGAAATATCTCACGACAAGCTTGCATTACCTGTACTGTAACAAATTGATGTAAATTTATATATACAATGAATGTATTTTTCCAGAAAAAATGTAATATTAAATCAATTACCATAGTAAAAATTACAAAATGCTGGCTATTTTATTCTTAAATTTATATTACATTTTCTATAGAGTGTTTTAAAAACTATATAATATTATGTCATGCAATTTGATATACAGAGGTATTTCGAAATGCTCAGTTGACGTAAAATATTAGTAATAAAATGCCACTTTCTGTTTAACCGGATGTCGACCCTAACTTTCTTATTTTAAATAGAATACCCCATTTTTTTTTATTTTATTATTGAATTTAATTCAACTGGTTTTTATATATTTCAACTTTTTTGATTTTTTGTTTGGAAATAGCAACATCTTTCATGATCGGTATCTCAAGAACGCAATCAAATATTTACAATTTATAAGCGGGGTTTTATTAAGGAATCTTTGGGTTATCTTTCAAAAAAAAAAAATCAATTAAAACTATTTAAAAATATGCCTATAATATTGCTGTAAACTTAAAATTTAAAAAAAAACATTAAAATCTCATTTTTTCCAAATAGAAACCCCCATTTTTTACTGCTTTAATGAATTTTACGTAAAAAAATAGTGTTAGTCTATGTAACGTATTTTATATTGAAAGTTGATAGATTTTTAGTAAAATAAAAAAATATGTAATTTGGATACGTTGCTATTACTTTATTAATGTAAATATAGTTTTATAATAGTAGTTTTAGTGGTTCTGAATCCATTATAAGCTTGCTTAAATGTGAACTAACGACTAACATGATTATATGATCAGCTTGTCAAGTATTATAATGTCGATGGAATTACGGAAACTGATTATTATAATCCATTTAAAGATACATTTTAACACAATTAAATTATTTTATGCATCGCGCATAGAAAGTGTATTTTCAGATATATAATTACTAAAATATAAATGCTAATATTCTGCATTATTTTATAAGGTCTTTTGTCATTTATTTTTCAACATATGCACATTTTACAATTTATTAAAAAAAAAGAAGATTCTATAGTACTATAGAGATTATAGAATAATACAGAATACCAGCATAAACCGTTTTCTCACTTTTGTCCAACTCTCCGTATATAAAGCTTGCATCCGTCTGTCCCTGGACGCCTGAACATGACACGCGTATCCATTTCCTGTCTCCGTCTGTCAAAACAGAACTGGGATACCCTTAAGTTGTCTCCAGTGACAATGGTTAAGGATAGGTTTGGTTAGGTTAGGTTTAGAACAGGAAGTAAAACTAAACAATTTTGCGGTCCGAATGTGCAAGATACAGAGAAAGATACTTTCCCCGTTCTGTTTCTGTATGTGTGTGGCGCCAAAGATGTTTGCTTTCGTGGTGAGATTCGCTTAAAAAAACACTGAAGTTAAAACATAGAGAGGTTTAAGTGCTAATTAGGAACTTGCCGTCTAGTGCTATTAAGAATGATGACATAAAATTGATATATTTGTTAAGAAAATATGAGGTGAACAATAAAAAGTATTTCATATAAAAAAAATTATCTATAGAAATATGTTTATTTTAAAAATGTGATTATTTTATTAAATATTAATTTTTATCAAGTAATTCAAGTGGTGTACATTTTCATAATGGACAAATAATTTCAGAGAAAACAATTTAAAATGTAAATAAATGTCTTGAAGTAAAAAGAAAATTAAGAAACATAATTTAAGGGTGGTAATAAATACTTGTCTCTTTTCGGAAACATAAAAATTGTTAAATAAGATATATTCTATTTTCAGTTATTGCGTTGTATTTATCATAAATGTCAAAATATATTCGGTATATTATTCAAATGTGCTTTTATTATAGTTGCTCTAAATGTAAGGAACATTAATATTTGCTTTTAGATATTTTCGTTACAATCTGTATATTTTAAACATTAAATTGTATTACTAGGGCATTTAGTTTAATAGTAATAATAATAATTGCAATTTGGTTTCTGTATTTTTAATATTTTCTATAAATTCATTTAGAGAATAAAATGCATTTTTTTTTTATTAAAAAGGCTTTAATAATCCTAGGAAATATTTATTCTTGTCAAGATTTCTTATTGTTAGTTGTAGCATGTTGAAAAATGTTGCTTCTGCATTCATTGGTAGATTTTTAATAACATTTAATTTATAAAGTGTTAATATCTAATGTCGTCATTTTGTCTCGTTTTATTGTCATGACTATTACTATTTTTTCTTAGTGAACTTATGTTGTCTTTGACAATTTGTAACAAACACGGTAATATTAGAATTTTCAAATTAATATAATGCTTAGTAAAAAAATATTTCAGAACTCATTATATTAAAATAAAACTGCTTTAAGTTTAAGTTCTGTATTAATATTTATTTATAATCGACGTTTTGACAAACTCAACGTTCGTCTTCATCAAGATAAATGATGACGACGGACGTTGAATACGTCGATTATAAATAAATATTAATAAAGAACTTAACCTTAAGCAGTTTCATTTTAATATAATACTGTCTACACGATTGCCGATAATGACTACCTGTAATTATTTTGATTGAATTTTTTTTGTATTTTAAAAATTCTGTCACGATTCGTTGAATTTCCCCAAAAAGTATTGACGAATAATATAAAGCACACACAGCATCAATTAATGCTACAGATACTAATTTACGTAGCATAAAATGAGTAAAAAAAAAGTTAAATGAAATTGATTAATTATATATTTTTTCTTATAAATATTATAAATTTAGTCAGGTAAATAAATATGAAAAAAAAATGTGTCTCAGAACTTTGCTAATATTAGAAATATATTTTTAACTTTTCACTTATATACTTATATACTTATAAAAGCAATAAAAGATAAAAACTTACCAGAGCGGATGTTTCAAACTTGAATCAACGATTAATCTATAACAAAAAAGTTAGAAATCAAAAAGTTGTATTTTCATTTTGTTTATGAAAAAAATATTATATAAAAACCAACAAAAAATTAAATTTTTTATAAAAACATTTGCTTTATTAATAAAACAAATTTTATAATGTGACAATTGCAATAAATTTGTGAATTAGTAGAAGTGCAAGAAATGCAATGTATATCGCTCAGGGTGGTTGGAAATTGTATATTTGACCAAAGAAAGAATAATTTTTACAAATCACGTAACAAATATAAATAATATATACATATACATACCATTCTACAACTGTTAGTAACTGATTAAGGTTACTTGCAATTTATTTTTAGTTTTGTTTTGTTTAGACCGTTTTAAGAAAAAAAAAACCTATATATGTAACTCGGACTAGAAAGATTTTTTGTGTTTCGCCCAGATTGCTTGGCCTCGCTCACAAATATATGGACACAACACAATAATTATCGCTTTCTACCCATCGTAACATAATATACTATTCTCCATATTTCGAAACTTTAATCTGAAGTACTTTTGTAATTTAAATTAATTTAAAATTTCCAAATTTTGCTAAATAATTTTCTTGTAGCATTTAATCTTAAATTAGATAGAATAAAACCAAAGCGGGATATTAAACAAGAGTAAAGGAAATAAAATGTGTTTGTTTCAGTTATTCGCTGTGCTGTTCTTCTTCATGTTATTCGTCCTTGGAATAGGCAGTTTGGTAGCGTTGCAAAGTGTGATCGCTACCTTGATTAAGGATGGATTTCCATCATTAAAGAACTGGCAGATTGCCGCCGGCACGTGTATTCTTGGATTTATTATTGGTCTTGTTTATGTCACACCGGTAAGTTTATCATTATTTATTTAAATAAAATTATAGTTTACTTTTTATTTAATCTAATAGAATTGAATTGTGAATGATCTAATTAGACTAAAAAGATATATGATGTGCACTAATTAAATTTATAATAAATACAGTAAAACCTCAAATTATTAATAAAGGGCGATATGATTTATTTTAAAGAAAATTTGGAACTGCACAAATTTGAATTTTAAAATCATATTAATAACTTAATAAAATCGTATAACATAAAAATTATGATATATAAAATTGTGCTCAATTGTGATAAAACTAAGCGAACAACAATTGGTTAAAGCTATTAATTTTATTAATATTTAAAGCAAATTTAATCAGAAAATTGATTTTAAAATTAGAATTACACATTTGGATTTTAAAGCTGCACAAAATAGAAGCTGCACAATGAAATAAGTGCGATTGAGCGACATTTATCTTTATTTTGCTAGAAATTTTCTTAAGTTAAATATCAAAGTGAATATATAGGTATGTTAATTAAGGTGTAAATTTTTAATTATAGGGCGGCCAATTTATTCTGAACCTAGTGGATTATTTCGGTGGAACTTTTAATATTTATGTAATGACGGTTACCGAAGTTATTGCTGTAATGTGGTGGTATGGTTAGTATTCATTCTTTGTTTGTTTTTATTTGCTTCAAATAAAATTACTTTATAAGAGTACGTTAACTAATATATATATATATATATATATATATATATATATATATATATATATATATATAAAATTATGTAATTTTACCTACATGATACCCAGTATTTCTAGGTATAGTTACTCAATTGCTGTAATTTTACATAATTGTTTAAAAATACACAATATCAGAATTATTACAAACATTAGGTAATATGATATTACTAACGAGATAGAAAAGTACATATTTATGTAATATTACAGTTGTTTTTTTTAGTAAAGTCTGTTTTAATAAATTTGATGTCGGGAATTTTACATAAATAAGTAAAATTTGTTTAGTATTATTTGTAGGATGCATTCTAAAATGAATGAATTCTACTTAAAATATTTTATTAGTACTATTACACAAAATATGTACTAAGTCTCATTATTTTGACGAATTATTACAAATATTATTATGCAAGCTCTAATTTTACATAATTTAAGAAGTTATACTAACAATATGAAATTCTACATTAAGTAAATGATGTAATTTGCAGAAAATATAGGTGCAATTTTACATACTTATTAGGTCCTTTTTATTTACTTATGTGATTATTATGAATTATGTAAAAAAATACAAAATTTTGAGGTAGAAATACAGAATATTTATAATAAAATAAAATTACAGATTTTTTTATAGTAACATTTTACTATTTTGCTGAAATTTGGCTATTTGTTTACAGTATATATATATATATATTATTAATAATAATAATAATTTCTTTTTGATCAAAATTACAAGTTTCTATTGTCTAAGAACAAGCGATAAAACTGTTCTACCGATATATCTAATTAAAAATGAATAATTGCTGTTTAGGTGTGGAAAATATATGCCTGGATATGGAATACATGTTAAATATGAAAGTAGGTGCATATTGGAGAATATGTTGGTCAATATTAACACCTGTTCTTCTTCTTATAATCCTTATATATTCTCTCGCAACGATGGAAACACTGACTTATGGAAAAGCCACCTATCCTGACAGTGCAATTGGTAAATATACACTATCATAAATTTGCTTTTGTTTGTTTAGATTTATCGGCAAATCAATAAATGTAAGTTTTGATTTATTAATTTTTAGGATGTGGCTGGGCTATATTAATGATTGGAGTGTGTCAAATACCAATTTGGATGATTTGGTACATGAATAAAAAACGAAAACTTGGATGCTCAGAGGTAAGAATCTTTTTCTATATTTCTATACTTTTTGTAATATATTATAACTTAAAAACTAATACGACAAGAATCTTGAAATTATACACGAACTTTGCTTAAACTTTTTTTTATTGACTACACGATATATTTACAATCTGTTAAGTAAAGAACATTAAATATAATGGATCTAGTGTGGCAAAAATTTATATATGTAATAAATGTAGAATAAATTAAAATAAAACGACTTTAGGACATAATTATTTTTGTATTAATTTTTATTAATAATCAACGTTTCGATACAGTAAATAAGTAGAACATTGAAACAAGTTATTAGGTAATAAAATAAGTAACTAAATTATAAAATTTATAAATTTTTAATTATGCAAAACCAAATTTTATTTAAATCAATGCCTTCACAATGAATGATGTTAAAGAGAAGCAATAAAAAATTTTAAAGAAAAAGATAACATCAATCATTGTTAAGGCACTGATTTAAATAAAATTTGGCTTCTTTTAATTAAAAATTTATAAATTTTGTAATCTAGTTACATATTTTGTTAACTAGTAACTTGTTTCTATGTTCTATTTATTTGCTGTAATGTCATTTGAATAATTTTTCCTGATAATGATGTATGTAAAGTACGTCAAAACGTCGATTATTAATAAAATTAATACAAAATTATATCCTAAAGTTGTTTTATTTTAATATAATGAGTTCTAAAAGATTTTTTTTTTTACTATGTTAGAATAAATTGATTAGAATAATAAATACTAAATACAAAAACCTATTAAAAATTTTATCAGCAATCTAAGAATACTGATTAGAATTTTAGATCTTTTTTCATAATTTGTTATTTGTTAGCTACCAAAAAGAATATTTAGCATTATTGTCTTAATCATATTTTGTGATTTCAAGAAATTATTTTAAATTCATTATACATATTTATAAATTATAATATACTACTATTTATTATTGTTGTTATGGTATCAGATTAAAAAAGACAATATTATAAAATAGCATATGTATGTAGAATATGTGAAGTAATAACTTTAAATATATATTTAATTATCATAATACTCAAAATGTTGAGATTTTATTTTACCCAAAATTTCACAAGTTACTCATTCATTGAATAGGCGTGTTAAGCTATGTATGCATCAATGACTGATTAGTTAACCATAGACATGTGTCTCGCACTTTAAGAGCTCGTCAGTATGGTGCTTTAATCAGTGTCTGAAGACAACTCCAGCAGATGTGTTATTGTTTGGCTAGCTTTTATGCCAAGTAAATTGAAACGATGGTCGTAGTGAGACAATAAATTTTGGGAAAAATAAAATCTCAACATTTGAGTATTATTATATTAATTTCACAAATTAACTATGAACATTTATTTGTTCAATGTTATTTAACTATCAGTTAAATGTTTTCGCTATAATTTTTTTGTAATTTTCCAGTTAAAAATCGAAGCGAAGAACTTGCGTATTTTGCGAAATCTAAAAATTTTACATATAAAAATTCTATTAGAAAAATCTTATACGCCTAAAAAAAATTCGCTTTTTGTCAATATGTTACGTATATAAAAAAAATAATGCTCATGGGACTGATTTTTTCCTAATAAATAAAAGAATCGAACGTAAAAAGTGTCCCGTGAAAAGTTTTCTATGTAAAATATTGGCAGGCAATATTTTTATCCCGCTGACATCAGATTAGGTTCAGGGCGAAACTCCACACGATTCAACCTGTTTCCCTATATCGTTATATGCGAAACAGTTTTTCAATATTTTTGATATCTAGTGGAAATAAATTTTATGTTGGTACCTGCATAAATAAAATGCGACAAATAATATATATTGAAATAAATAAAAACAACGAGAAAAAAATAATATTTGTACATCAATATTGATTTTTTTTGTATTGTTCAAAGAAACAATAAATTTACTTTATTTGTTATTTTAAATTGTTTTCGTGCTTTTATTAAATAAAACGTGAATTTATTTTATTGTGATGAAATATATAAAATATTTATGGAATAGTATTTGCTTTGCACTTTATGTCATGTTGTTTTAAAATTATAATAATAAGCGAAGCTGATTAAAACTATCGCTTCCGAATTTTATAGTATATTCTGAAATTAAACCAAATGAATTGGTTGAATCGGTTAGTCTTTTTCAGCAAAACCAATTGCATTTCGCTTCACGGTTCCTGAAATTTGGTTTAACATTTCAATAATATAGGATTGGTGGTTTGCTTGGTTTTTTAACGCGCAAATATAAATTTAATACTTGAACATATAAGTTTGGTGGGATTACAGCTAATTATACATTTAAAGATTTTAATTTAATATATATAAATAAATAAATATATAATCTTATCAAAATCAACATTAGTTCAAATTCTATAAAAAAATTATTAATATTTTTAAAAGTTATTGAAAAATGTAATAGAAAGTTATATATTAGGTTAGATAGTTTTGTATAATATCGTATAAATTATAGATTTATAAATAAATAAATTTATAATTTAACCATTAAGGTCAACTTGATTCAAAAATAAACCACACTTTAGTTTTACCGGTAAAAACCAGAGCAAATCAACCGGTTCATTTGGTTTAATTTCCGAATACACTATTCGTAAATGATTTTGTCTTTACCAACTATGGAACTGTTTATAAAGTGTACAAAGCATGCGCAGTATAGTAAATTATTAGCAAATTCTATATTTTACATGCCTTGGACAATGGACAGGTTATTTGTAAAAAATATAAAAAACATTATTTATAAAACTTATTTAGAACTTTTTGAATCAACCAGCATAGTTTCAGCGTAATTGAAAATTTAAAAAATAATTGGTTTTTCTAAAATACCTAAATCGAAAATCAGAACTTTAATATTGAATGGTATGTTTTATTGTCAAATTTTCTATATACTGAAAATAATGTAATAAATCTAGTTTGTTGCATAATGAGTTTTAGAATAATCAGACAGAATTACTATAAAAAATTCTAAATATATTAATAAAAAATTTTCCCATTTGTTACCAACTTTAAAATGATTTTTTTTTGTTAACTTTTCAAACTTCTAATGACAAAATTATTTATTGTTGACAATAAAATAATAAAATGAGTATTTATTAAAGTGTTTATTATAAAATCGTCCGTTATTGGCAGACAATAATAGACAATAATATTTGTAACATTACTCTTTAAGCTTTAAGTTTTTAATAGTTGAATAGAATTGAAATGCTAGATATATTGACAAGTAGAAGGATCATTAAACAATATCAATATAAAATAGTATAAAAAATTAACTCTTTCAGCCGTTACTTTGTGAAATTTCATATTGAAGTAAATTAAAGTTAAAAAGTGTTTTATTAATTTACTAAAATAGTATAATTTTTGTTTTTTAAAACTCAATGTATTAAAATAAAACCGTTTTAGGTTAAAGTTCTGTTTAATTATTTATATATTAAAACGACGTTTCGACGAAACTCAACATTCGTCATCAGAATAAAAATACTAATAATATTTCAGTAAATCAATGACATTTACTGAAATGTCATTAATATTTTGTATTTTGTATCCTGATGAAGACGAGTGTTGAGTTTCGTCGAAACGTCGTTTTAATATATAAATAAAGAAACAGAACTTTAAGCTAAGATAGTTATATTTTAATATCAATATATCTATAACGTGCCTATTTGTTTGTTGTGTATTTTATGTTTAATATACTCATAACATAACATGGTGTTAAAGTCATTTTATTTTAATATAATTAGTTCTAAAAATTTAATAATAATTAATAGAATATGTAATTATATTAATAATTAACAATACTTGAAAGTTAATAAAAAAATTATTTTCTTTCAGATGATGGACAAAACATTTACCAGTTACCGATGGGGTCCAAAAGATCCTCAAAAGAAAAAAGAATGGGAGGAATTCAAGAAGCAAGCTTGGGAAAACAGAAGAAATCGCGGTGAATCGAAGTTCCGATATCACTTAAATATTCTTTTAGGTCGATAGGAATTTTGAAAATTTTACACAAATGGCCATAAACAGCTTAAATATACGTAACTGTAGAAAGTGTTATTTATTTATTAATTTTGTATTATTATTATTAACTTTAATATAGTTTAAAAATGAATTTTAACAATTGTTATCTTGTTTTTAAATATTTAACATAATATTTATATTGTTAAATTTTAAGAATATCATTAGTTAAACAAGTGAAGTTTATTTTCAATAATAATTAAATCTTTTGATTACTTATATTGTATTATTATAATATTTCGTTTAAATAAAAAATCAATTAACAAAAAATTATCAATAAAAACAAGTTTATTTTAGTATTTTAATAATATTTGCTAAACTAAATTAAATTACCATTTTATTTTATACCTAATGTATAATAAATTTAACTATATTAGTACTTAAATAATTTGACAGCTATTTAAGTGTAAATATTGTTTAATCTCGTAGCTAGTCCATATTATATAATGAATAAATATCATTTACCATTAAATCATGCAGAATGCAAAATGCTCAAACATACTAATTTCCATGATTAAATTATATATGAATTTTACTACATAATTACATGTCTCTATGTACCATATTTATGATAATGAAATATTTTGTATATATAATAATCAATTAAAATTCAATTTTATGAATTGTTATTGTATGAAGAGACGTGTGAAATAAATTTTTGTGTTGTATTATTTTTATGAATTGTGTTTTATTTTTTCATTCGATATATTCGACGAATATTTATTTAAACAAGTATATGGATAAACCCATATATAGACCACTGACATTATCACATAAATTTAAGAAATAGGAAAGAAGATTTTTTGCAGCCAAATCCAACTTTCAGTATACCATACATCAACGAAGGCACCAAAATTGTATATACTAGAACAAGCTTCTTTGGAAACATTTATATTTCTAACAAAAGTGTCCAAAGCACCCAAAACCTTACAATCAGCATTAACTCTTCTTTCAGAAATATAAAATTAATAAAATATGACAATTTGAATGAAATACTATTTTTCATTTATAATAATAACTTGACTAACCCTTAAAATTGTGATATAAAATGAAAAGAAATAACATTTCAGAAAATTAAATTATATCAATTGTGAAAACTAATTTCTGTTTAAATGCACAACCTTATGGGTGTATGGCGTGATTGTATATATGTATCAATTACTTAAAGCAAAATTAAGCTGTTGTGCTTTTAATGAAAAATTACATTGTACATTACGCTATTAGTGTTCATTCATTAGAGTTCATTATTACACATTTTTTATCGTTTCATAACACTCACATTCCAAAACAAAAATAAATTTAAAAAATATATGTATTTTGATTACTATATAAAAAACTTTCCATATAAATACAGTTAGCAAAAAATTCAAAATTTATTTCATATGTATATGAAAAGTAAACTAGAAACCAAATACATATTTGAGTTTTAGTTTTTTGTATATTTAGTCCGATTCCATACATTTAATGCGAGAATGTTACATTTATGTTGAGTAAAGTAAACATTGCAAATTTTAATTTAAGTTTCCACCAAAACAAACTGGATATACACAAAACTGGAAATCTCCTCTTTTTATTAATGCATGCATGTTCAAAAAGCTTTCAACTTGTTCGTATCCAAAGACGAAATATTAATAGACAGAACATACTCTACGTATGATACTACAAACTACAAAAAACAAAAAGAAACTATATTACGCATTAGATGATATTCTGAAAATAGGTAAAATTTGGAAATTTTTTTCCAGATAGAATAAAAAGAATTAGAACTTTATTTGGTCTACAATTTAGAAAAGTTTTAACCAAATTGGTTGCAGTGGTGAACTGTAATTCGCTCATTTGTGTTTAAAAAAATTGGTCCATTGTCTAGATTCCCGGTCAGCACTCAACAGCAAACTAAAAAATCTGGGATGTAGAGTAGAATTATATTGAAATTCATAAAATTACCAAAATGGTAGCATTTTCGAAAAAAGGTGTCATTTTTCATATAAAAAAATCAACTTCAAAAGCACATAAAATATCAAAAAAAGTAGATATCAAAAATATCCTACTCTGCATCCTAGAGAATTCAATTCTCTCTATTTTAGAGAAAATATCAAGTCAATTGAATTAATAATTTCCAAGATATCTTCTGGATAAGTTATAAAAACATGTTTTTGAGGAAAATGCATTTAAAGATTGACATACCCTATCGGTTGGGCCTGACACGACTTCGAAATCACGACGTAAAAATCGCTGTAACTCTGCAACAAGTTCTAATTTTGGAACATCAATTTAATCAAATATTCTACACACTATAAGCTTTCAAAAAATGTAAAAAAAATAGATTTTTTTGAAAATTTCAGGGTGGTGCCCTCCTTAAAATTTGAATTTTTTGGTTTTTATATTGTTTTTAATAGTCTTTTATAGGAAAGTAAACATAATAAAAAAAAATTAAAACTTATAATATAAAAATAGGATCGTTTTAGATTGTAATTGTGTATTAATTTTTATTAATAATTGACGTTTCGATGTAGTCAACATACATCTTCATCCGAAAAAATGATACAAATGACATATACAATAAATAAACAGAACGTAGAAACAAGTTACTAGGTAACAAAATAAGCAAATAAGCTTTCTATTCCTCGTAGCATAATATACTACTAGCAATATAAGTGCCATCCATCTATTAAATAATAATAGAAAAAGCGTCAAATATATATCTATCTTCCTGGCCTGTAGTATCAAACAAATGCCTCCTATGTTTTGTCTTGTTATAATTTGTCAATGAACATACCATTTCGTTTTTCTCTCATACCCCAAACTTTGGGTATCATCTAACTTGAACTAAACAAAGCCAAATAGCAAACGGTTATTCTGTTATTCTGATTGCCCGTTGAAATATGAATAAAAATCCTTCATATTTTATTTCGTCATGTTTGCATAATTGTCTGGAGCGGTAAGTGAAGTTCTATTGTTGGTACGACTGCGAATGTTTTCGAGTCGAGACAAGCGAAGATGTATGAATAAACAAAAAGAAAAAAAAAAACAAAAAAGAAATGTTTTTATGTGCATTATTATAATTAAAAGCCTTGTTGTATGAACATGATGCAAATAAATGACTTTTCACAAACAAATGTTACGTTAGTAGGCTCGAAAACAAAAACTTATTTTTCAGTTAGTTTTTGTTGAGTTTTACCAATTAAGAGAGTGAAAAATTAGTGTATTGTAAAATTCGTGAAAAATTATATTCATAGACGCCTGCAGGACGTTTTTCATGTTGAGTGCAAAAAACATTTTTTTGCGAAAGATGTCGGATAATCGGGGAGGTCTAGAGGCTGGAAATTAAATTTCATTAAAAATGTTTAATATTTGTAAAACAATTTGTAAAAATAAACTTGTCTTGTTGATTACGTAAATTTTTCCGATAAATTCTTTATGATAAAATAATTTATTTAACCAGGTATATCAGTATAGATGTGTACGAAAGAAAATTTCGTATTTTACGATTGAAAATGCGATTTTAACGTACTTCTATATAACGTGAATTCGGTTTTTTCCGGGGTCAGAAATAAATTCAGGATGCGTGTCGAATTTGAATGTGCGTTAATATAAAACGTTTGTGACATTTACGTCTGGTAAGCACGCACTCACGCACTTACACACACACTCTTACGGCCCAACGAACCTAACAAGATTATACGAGAAAAGGTTCGCATTTGAAATATATTCAATTATTTTCATATGTTTAGAATTTCCTACTATTAAAAGAGATTTATTGTTTGTTTTGCTTTCAGTTTCTATATTAAATGTACAGATTCAAAATAGTAATTATTATTACATTTATAATTATTTATTTCTATTTGGTCTAATGAACGTTTGGTTAAAAAGATGATGAAAGAGCATGTATGAGAGGAATTATGAATGTGGATAAAGCGAAAGTTGCTTGTTTGGATAGGAGTGTTTGGAGGCGACTGATGAAAAGAGTTTGTGCCACACCCTTTTGGATACATGGCGTGATTGTGAATGTATGTATGTAGATATTATTTTTGGTATTACAAAAAAAAAGTTATAAGTATAATTAAAATATTTACATAAATATACAATCACGTCATCTAGTCAAAAAAATATAGCATAAATTTTTTCCACGATCCTGAATTTTGCTTTCACCAAACATTTCTATTCAGACAAGTAATTTTAGCTTCATCCATATTTATGATACCTCTCATACATGCTCTTCTATTACTACTTTGCTCACATAAACCACTTTTAATTATACCACATCATCTATTCATCAGATGTTCACGCAAATGTATACCTTCAAAATTATTTACACATATATACATCCTTTTAACCAAACGTTCATTAGACATTTGTTCTAGATGACCGAACCATTTTAACTGACTAATACCAACTTTTGCAACAATTTTTTTTATTATATACTTTTCTGTAGCAGAACTTGTTTAGATGCCTGTTGTAAAAAGGTTTATCAAATTATACGTAAGACTATATGGAAATAACACAAACACAAATAATCATGCAATTTTAATATGGTTATACAATTATTTGAAGTATAAATTTTAACTGCACAAAACGATTAGTTAGGTTCAAATATATTATAAAGACAAGAAATTATTATAAAATACCATTTTTTTTAATAAGTATTAATGATTAAAAAAATTGATTTATTACACACCATCATTCTATTATATTAAACCAAAAATATTAATTATTTTTAAATACGTATGTATGTACGTTGATGTATGGTAGTGAATGTTGGGTTCGGTTGCAAAAGCATAAACGGAAAATGACTGCTCTGGAAATGAGATTTTTACGTGGGGTATGTGGTGTAAATAGGAGAGATCGGGTACGAAATAGTGTATGATGAGTGTGAAATTGAAAAAAATCTTGTAGCAAAAGTTACTGTGCTAGAGTCAGTTAAGATGGTTCGGACATGTTGAACGAATGTCTAATAAACGTTTGGTTAAAAAGATTTATTTGAATGTTTTTGTTGGTTTACGTTTGCGTGGACGTCCGATGAGTAGTTGGAGTGGTATGATTGAGAGAGTGGCTTGCGTGAGCGAAAGTTTCCAAGTAGAAGGAATAAAAGAGCATGTATGAAAGAAATTATGAATGTGGATGAAGCGAAAGTTGCTTGTTTGGATAGGAATGTTTGGAGGCGACTGATTTCGGGATGATAAAAAGAGTTTGTGCCTCACCCTTTTGGGTACATGGCGTGATTGTGTATGTGTATGTATGTTTAATTATTTTTGTGTAAATTTTTGTATTGTTTATTTAAATTATTTTGCAAATAAAATACAATCTAGTACAGTATATAAGTCGATATATTGGTGAACAAAGATAAAATGTGTAACATAATTATGTTTTCATATATAAATATACCGCGTGTCCAAAAAAATCTGGACTCGGTCAAATATCTCGAGAACCAAACGTCGCACAAAAAACTTGGTCACGGCATGATACTTGTTGATAAAAAAATCTACTTAACCATTACATGGTAAAAACACCCTAACCCTCTTAAGGGGGTGAAACGTGTTTATTGTGGGTTCACCGAATTGCTCGAAACTAGAGAAACAACACAACACTCACGATTTTCCGTAAAAACTCACACTCTGTACGTCCCTAGCGCTACAAAGTATATTTTATGCTTTCCTATAAATAAACATAATTTTAAAATTCATTCAAATATTAATTAACATTTTAAATAAAAAAATTCAATGTTAATGTTTGTTAAAAAAAAACTAATTTGTTATGTTATATAATTATCATAAATATTTTATTTTAATAATCTACACATATAATTAAAACAAAATACTCGTATTGCGAGATTTGCATAAAATCCAGATTATAATTATGTTGAAAAATCACATAACACGTAGTAAATTTGTAATGATAATAATAATAATAACAACAAAACATAATTTCCGTGCAGTACATTGTACATTA
Organism: Clivina fossor; assembly: GCA_963966155.1. NCBI lineage: Eukaryota > Metazoa > Arthropoda > Insecta > Coleoptera > Carabidae > Clivina > Clivina fossor. Next base: position 3,260,816 of record OZ014553.1, on the reverse strand, counting down.
AGAGTTATAATATGGATTAATTAAATGGGAAAAACAAAATGTTCATATTATGATGCATAAATGCATAGATATGATGGCATATGAACAGAGAAAGTAATGTAAATATTATGCGGAAGCAACACAACAACAATGTTATTCGAAATGCTTTTTACCATCTAGCTACCGGAAACTAAATTACATAGCTTTTATCTTTCCTGTTTAATAACAGGTAGCAGATGCTCTTGTTAAATTTATATATTATACTAGAAGAACTTCTTATAGTTTATTCGATGAAAAACGTGACATTAACTTATTGTTTAAAACTTTTAAATTCGATTTTTGTGCTATTTTAAATTAAAACTAAAGTTTAATTTTAAGTTTTTTAATAACAATTACAATAATTGATTATAATTTATTTCATTGCTAGTATCTGCGATATTTTGGCATTATTCCTTCGAAAAATTATTATAAAAAAGTAAAATTATATGTTTAAATATCAACGAAAAATAATTACTAAAAGTATCAATCGGAATTTAATATTTTCAGAAACAACTGTTGTAAATACGTGTAAATATATATATATATATATATATATATATATATATATATATATATATATATAAATTAAATAAAACATTGAGGAGATAAACCAATCAGAAAGCGTGATATGGCAAAACCTATAACGGAAAGGGTGAGCCATCCAGGTCAGCCAGAATCGACAAATAACATAATAAAGACACCAAGAACTGAGGATTTTTTATAGTAAAATTTTACTACTTTTTTACATTTTTACATTTTGTTTTACATTGTAGATACTATTAATTTTTTACCGTTATAAGCATAACATCGATCACTATATCAATTCTTTTCTTTTAGTCAAAGTGGTAAAAAAATCTGAAATTCTAACTTAAAATATGATTCAACGGACAAATGCATTTGCCGATGACAAGTCCATTTTTTTCGCCCAGCCAAGCAAATTGCTGCTACACCGAGCACGAAATCGTCGATCGTGTAATATATATAGTTTCAGCCACCACAAGCGCTAACACAACCCCCTACCCCCAAACGGAACAATAGCAAATGGCCGAACAATCTGGCAATCTCCTGATGCTTTATACATTCACACACACACACATTGACACACTCACTCACCCACACACAAACAATTGCAAACAAAATCGGGGCGCGAGTTTTACGCGTTCGACGAGAACGAAAAAAATATTTTTTTGTGTGTGTGTGTGTTTGCTCCCGAATCGGCCCTATCCGTCCCCACAGAGAGAAATTCAATGGTCGTAAAACAAAAGACGGGAATAGTGGTTGCTGGGTGTTGTTATTCGTAATGGTTCTGTGGTTTCGATGGGTTGTTGACTAGGTTGATTGGTTGGTCGGCCTGAAGATGCTACGAACATTTTTTTTTTCGATTTATTCAAGTATTTTTTTTTTTTTGGTCTTGGAGCAGAAGAAGTTAATGGGCTTAGGAAGTATTGGGTAAAAACAGAGCAGCGTTCATCAATTTGATATAATGTTGTTAGATGATAGTGTTATCATCTAGGTTTTGTTTTTCTAGATCATAATCTAAAGTTAATTATATTGCTACCGAAAAATAATTTATTGGAAATTAACTTGCTAATAGATATCTTATTAAATATTTTCTTTTATTGTAGAAATAATTATACTTATCAAAATTAGATAAAAATCAGAATTAATCATTATTAAGAATTAATTCTTGTAATGATAAAAAAAAATTCTGATATTTTACTATGAAAAAGTTGATTGAGAAAAGTTGAAAAATCTACAATAAATAATTGCAAACTATTAAAAAAATACGTAAATAATTAATTAATATATACGATTTTGGTGAAATTGTACAAAATTTAATTTATTATTTTAAAAACAGAAAACTGAAATATTATAAAATTAATTTTTATACCTTCTTTATTTTTAATTGCAGTTGATAAAGTTGATACATTTTTTACAATACACTAATAAAATGTATGGAAAAAATTGTTTAATAAAAATTTTGATTACAATTTATCTATACAATTGAAAATAAACGATTTTAAAAAAAAATCTACAATATTTGAATTTTTGTGTATAAGTAATTTATAAAGTAAAATGTTTAAGAAAAAATTCGTTCAATTTCAGTAAAGCTGTACCTTTTAAAATTTTCTAAATCCGCACAGAACTTTACAGAACTTTAACCCAAACCAGATTTATTTTAATATAATGAGTTCTGAAATATTTTTTACTATGTTAACTCAAGAGATATATTTATGTATATTACATATAAATTTAATTTTTCTTTCTTGAATTAATAAAACAATATTATAAAGTTTGAGTAATAAAAACGATTATATTTAATGTAACATAAATCGAATATCTTATGTAATCCGTTAAATGTAGTAAAAGTATAACTGTCAATTAATTATAGAATTTTTAATTACATATTTAATGCAAATAAATTTTTAAACAAACATTAATTATCAGATTCAGTACAAATTATAATCCAATTCTTTCTCAAATAAATCGAACATTATTTTAAGCATCGCAAAAACAATACAAAAGAATGAAATAACCACACGTAACCGTATCAGTCTCATTTGCAACACTAGAATACAAAGTAATTGAAGCCACGAACAGGAAGGAATGAGAAAAAACAATTCGCCAATTCTCAAATACAGCGAAAAACGAAAATCATTGAATACATCCACGATTTCCTCTCTGTCTGTCTCAATGTGCCGTGTAGTACACATATACTCCACTGAATCTAACAAATACCATGCAATAAAACAAAAAAACACACGCAACAAGTATACGATCCGAAGTTGCGTTTCGGCTACGTTCGGCCACAATCGGAAAGCTCGCTTCTCTAGTGCGTTTTTGGTGGTTGCAATTCAAACGCGAGCTGAGCTTTCTCATACAACAGGATATTTCGTATTTCAACAGTTCTAAATTAAAGTACTTAAAAATTAGAAGATTTTTTTAACCCATTTATGTGCATTATTTTTAAAGAAAAATTCGGTAATAACAATTTTTTATTGAAAAAATTAATATTTGAATATATTTATGTGTAATGTTTTAATTTAAGTTTAAATAACTTAACTTTCATTAACTATAATGAAACCAGAATTAACTTGGATTTGCATAAATTTGTCGGAATCGTAGAACTGAGTAAACATGAATTTGCGAATGAAAGAGTTCAAAGTTTTGTTTGTGGTTATAAATATATATGATATAATTTAGATTTAAGTGGTTTTTTTTATCGGATATCCAAAATTTAATTTGTTTAAAAAATAATGGTTTAAAAATATAACACTCGGTATGAAATTCTAGAAATTTTATATTTGTTTGGCTGTCATAAAAATTCTTAAAAATATAGAACAATGATATATAAATATTAAAATATTTTAGGTTATTTATATGATATATGCTATGTTTTTTGAAAATTGATCTGTTTTTGAAGTTGTAAGTGGGAGTGTGAATTAGGACGGTAAAGTAAAATATTAAAACAAAAATAAATATCTTAAATATCTTAGAGAATACAATTTAAATGTTAAAATAATTAACAGATAATTTCAATATAAACTATGCTAAAATGCTTGACACTTATGGCATTAATATGATATAGATTTTTTTTTATATGTCACTAAAATATTATTAAATTTCAGTTATACAAAAATATGATATTTCTATACATTCCAGTGTAAAAAAAGGTGTTTCTTAATATAATAACATTGATATATATATATATATATATATATATATATATATATATATATATATATATATATATATATATATCATTTGTTATTTATTTCATCAACGCAAAAATAAATAATTTTATATTATAAAATTTTTATTTATATATCAAATAATCAAAATAAATTGCAAAATTATAATAATTAAATCAATTATATTAAATTATTATAATCAAAATTTAAGAAAGCAAAAATCTTTTAAAACTAATATTAAAATAAACTGGTTTTACGTTGTAGTCCTTTATTAATATTTATTAATAAACCACGTTTCGACGTATTCAACGTACATCTTCATCAGAAAAAAATTAAGATCTATGTTTAGCACGTCGAAACGTCGATTATTAATAAATATTAATACAGAACCACAACTTAAAGCTGATTTATTTTAAAATTTAACAAGTATATATATAAAAATGCTATTTTTTCTTCATATTTTGTAATCATTCATATTTAAGTTAGGCCGTTTAAATGTGAAACATCCTGTATAGACGCTGGCAAAGAGCAACGTATGTTGTGCGCTAGCGTACGTTAGTACCGGCGTCGGCGTCGCGGCGACGATCTGTCGTACCGGGACAAATTCACTAAAAATTTATTCCGGTGCGCTTGGCGGGGCTTAATTTCATTGGTGCCGCAGGTTTGTCGGCCCGGTGCACCGAACAGGCAAACAGAATGGATTCTGTAAGTTTTACAGGAAAGAGTGGCTGGATTTTTTTCAGAAATATTTTGAACTATTTTAGAATAGATTTTATTGTTAATGGTTGTTAATGGTTAATATTTTAATAAATTTTATGTTATTATTATCTGATGTAACAAATTTTGTATTCTTAAGTCTTAATAATTGTATTTACTTATTTTGTTAGGTTAAAGAAATACTTAAAAGAAATTAGAAACACAATGTTTCTTGATATTGTAAAATTATTATAATTTTATGTAATATATTTATTCGTCTGAAATCATTAATACTACTTTATGTTGATGATTAGAGGATTGGTAGGGAATGGTTGAACTGTAATAAAAAAATTCGGTAATTTTGCAAAAAACATAAGGCAACTGATTTACATAAATATAAAATATGTATATTTTATGTAAAAAATTACTTACGTTTTAAATTTAAAATTACAAAATTATATTATTTTTACATAAAATGTATGTAAACGATCGGTTTTGCTGAACTAATATGTAATTTTTTTATTATGGTTTTTATATAAAATGGCAATTTTTGTTTTACAGTGTAGAACAAGCAAAATATGTTAAATATTATGTATCAATGATGTCATGCTCTAAAAATTAATCTCCTAACAATTAATATATAACAAAATATAAACTTTTTTTTATCATATTAATATGTATTTTAATTTTTTATAGTAAAGTTTTATAATTAAAAAAACAAGATTAAAAGTATATGGGTAAACCCATATATAGACCACTTTGACATTTCTCGGAAAGTTGGCAACACTGTATTTTAATAACATTATAATTTATGTGGACACTAGGAGAAACTTTTCTGAAAATTTAATCAAAATCAAATAAATAATGTAGCCACAATAAATTTTTTAAAAAATTTATGATTTTTTTCTCGATAAGTTGGCAACACTGTATTTTATAAAAATTGCATAATTTATTTAGGCACTAGGAAAATTTTTTATGAAAATTTGATTTTGACTTTAGGTTGTAATTCTGTATTAATATTTAATAATAATCGACTTTTGACAAAGTCAACGTACGTCTTCATCAGGAAAAAAGATGTAAAATTTTAAGATTTAATATTTAAGAAAAAAAAATTGTTTGTACTTTTTTAAAAAACAATACTACCCCATTAAACACTGTACTAACTTTTAAATTTTTAAATCTCTAAACTTATAAAATTCCAACCTAAATAAATAAACGGTAGTAATTATTTTAATAGTGGTTAATTTCATACAATTACATCTGAACCTGAAATAAAACCCTATTATTCTTCTCGCGTATCGATATCAGATCGTAGCAGTAATCGAAAGGTTATTATAGAATCCTGCAATCCTGCTATATAATGTTCCTGTTCTTCGGTCAACCGTTTTAATTGTCCTCATTAAATTGACGACAAGAACAGGTTCAGTTACGATGCCGTGTTATACGATGCCATAAAAAACACCCTTATAATTTCCATTATACATATACGCTGCTTTATTTTTTCTATTTAATTGCTGTTAGAACCGTTATTAAATTCGTCCTAATTACTAAATTTCCTGTTGTTTTTTTTTACCTTCATATTTTATTATTTTTATATAAAAATTTATTAATTTCGGGATTTTTAATTAATGTGGTTTGTTTTCGATATTAAAATTTAGAAATGATAAATTTGTTTTTAATTTTCTGCAAAATTTGTGTATACTGTATTTTAATTATTAAAAAAATATATTTACTATCTTTAAAAATAAATATTAAATCTTTACGGGCAGCAGCCTTATAAATTTATATATACAGAGCGAGTGTAATATCTGGAACTATCGCAATAAATCTTTTATTAAACGTTTTTGAAAAAAATCCTCGAACACGTCAATTTTTATCTTAAATGAGACATATTTTACTGTAATCGTCACTTAAAGATTGTCTTTTGTTTTTGAGTTATGAAGTAAGCGATAATTTTTTTAAATGGAAACATATATTTTTTATTGTTGATTTTGGTAGTACTTTTTATTCCGTTTCCAACCATATAAAATTTTAAATATGTTACATTTGAAAAAAATTGAGAAAAATAATCTTAAAGTTTAAATATTAAAAACTAATTAAATTGGCAAAATGAATCTAGATATTAGTGTATAAAACAAAAAACATTTGCTACAACTGTCAGAATTATGCAATTTATAAATTTTACAATAAAATAAGTGCTTTTTCCAAATTTAAAAAACTATTTTATTAATAAAAATTGTATAATTGATCGAAAAACAGAGAAAAAGCAAAATAATAACACTTATTTTATTTTGACATTTATAAATTGTATAATTCTGACAGTTGTAGCTAATGTATTTAGTTTTATACACTAATAACTAGATTCATTTTGCCAATTTAATTAGTTTTTAATATTTAAACTTTAAGATTATTTTTCTTAATTTTTTTCAAATATAACATATTTAAAATTTTATATGGTTGGAAACGGAATAAAAAGTACTACCAAAATCAATAATAAAAAATATAGGTTTCCATTTAAAAAAAATTATCGCTTACTTCATAACTCAAAAACAAAAGACAATTTCTAAGTGACGATTACAGTAAAATATGTCTCATTTAAGATAAAAATTGACGTGTTCGAGGATTTTTTTCAAAAACGTTTAATAAAAGATTTATTGCGATAGTTCCAGATATTACACTCGCTCTGTATATATATATATCAAATTTTTTTTATTGTGTAATCTATTGTGGAATCCAATATATATCGATACAACAGTGGGAATAACATATTACAAAAGTAGTGTCGTAAAAATATTAACTCTGTGAGAGCTTTATATATATATATATATATATATATATATATATATATATATATAAATAACTTTAATGGAAGAATTGAAATAGTATAGTTAAAATTTGAGACAACTATATATATATCGTAAACATATCTTAATTACAAAACAAGTGGTGTAACAAAAAGGTTAAAAATATTAGATATACTCAAGACTCAGTTTATTTTAACATAGTAAAAAAATCTCTCAGAATTCATTATATTAAAATAAAACGGCCTTAGGTTATAGTTCTGTATTAATATTGATTAATAATTGACGTTTTGACGGACACAACGTCTTTATTGGGAAAAAAGATACAAATAATATTTACAGTAAATAAATAGAAAATATAAACAAATTACTACGTAACAAAATAAGTAACTAGATCATAAAATTTATAAATTTTTAATTAAACAAGTCACATTTTATTTAAATCAGTTCCTTCACACTGATTGATGTTACCTGTTTCTTTATAAATTTCTATTGCTTCTCTATCTGCTGTAAATGTCATTTGTATCAGTTTTTCTGATGAAAACAGACGCTGAGTTCGTCGAAACATCGATTATTAATAAATATTAATACAGATCTACACACTAAAGCCGTTTTATTTCAATTTATTTTTTATACTACACTTATTAAAATTAGAAAAGAATTGATATTTAACTAGATAAAATCAATTATACAATAATTGTAAAAAATTGAAAGTTAGTATTTGTAACTTAATAATAGTAAATTAGAAAAAAAGCAGTACGTCACTAAAATCAACAAGGAAAGTTGCTTAAATACAATTTTATTCAAAATTACCGAAAATTAAAAATAAAATAGTTATATAAAAAAATTAATTGCACAAAATTTTAGTTTTTGCTCATATTTGGTGATCTATAGCACTTTCTTTAAACTAATAATGTATTATTAAAATTTTCAAGTAAGTAATAGAAAATGTGCCTTTAACCAAAATCATCTCTTATAGTTTTCGAGATTCCCATGCATAGCAGCTTAAATTGAACACTCAATATATTAAGCCAGCAAATAAATGAAAATTAATTTAGATATTTGTCTCAACACATTACTTTTAAATCAAGTCTAGTATTTTAGTTATATTACAATACCAAACTTTAATTTTGATAACTTTTCATTTAATTTCTAGAATATTCATTCATAATATTTTTAATTAGAATAAGAAAAAAAATCTCTAATTTGATTTTTCTTTTAACAAGTAACTTCAAATAAAGTTTAAAAGCTTTTGAATAGTTACAAAAAAATTTAAAAGTTTTAAACGTGACTATCTTTTAAACAAAATTTTCAGGAGTCAAACATTTATATAACAATTTATTTTTAATTCTTCTATGGCTTATTCTAAAGATTAAACAATATCTACAATTTTTCCTAAAACTTTTTACAAGAATATTTTTATAATGAGATGATAATCATTTTTTTTATTATTTACTGCGCTGATATGCAAACGTAATATTTAACAGTGAATATATGAAAAAAGTTTTAATATTTGTACTTCCATTTGGGTTTTATTTCAAAATATGTGAAATATATAGTTCTATGTTTAATTTATAAGATATCATGTGTGAACCGAAATATTTTGTGACAGCAAAGAAATATAATATTATAGAAATAAACAATTGGTGTGTTGTTTTGTATACAGAAAATTTCGCTGTGTCATACCAGATCAATATGGTGACAAATTTGATACAAAGAAACATTTTCCGACATTTGCCGGAAACATAAAACACAAATGTGTAAAGCCTCATTCATTGCAAAGCTGGGTAAATTCACTTATAATAGAAATTAATCCACACAGTGTTTTCTTTTTGCATATTTTGAAACTTTTAGTAAATTAAAGCTCATCTACATGAAAATTATTTTAAAATTTTATACTTTTCTTTTTAATTTTTATGAAACCTGTTTTTGCTGGCTGGTATGTGAAGTTTCCGTTTAATATTGTGTTTCACTAAATAAATAAATAAAATTGTTTTCAATTTAATATTTTTGATTTACAACTGGCTTCATTTGAATGCCAACCATTTACAATTAATAATATCACAGAAGTAAGGACAATCCTCTATAGTGTTTCCTCTTTAATAGATTACATTGTATATATTATAATAATTTAATAAAATTTCAAATCCAATAGTTTGGTTCTCTTGAGTTCTGGAATTATTCTCGTCATGTAGTAAGTTGATTGCTAACTCGTTAGAATGATAGTTTCAGCTTTTCTTTATAATAATAACATTGAACAAAAAAAAGTTCATAAGTGGATCTGTAAAATTAATATAATAATATTCAAATGTTGAGATTTTTCCCAAAAATTTCACAAGTTACTCGATCATTGAAATCGGCTTGTTAAGCTATGCATCAATAACCGGCCAGTTAACAATAAACACGTGTTTCACTCTTTAGAAGCTCGTTAATATCCATGTCCGAACACAATGGCTGGTATTACAAGCTCTGTATTTGAGTATACTAAGAACTTTCTTTTTGAGTGGATTTTTATACTAAAAATTCGTATTACAAGCTTTGTTTTTGGGTGTTTTAAGGGGTCGTTTTTCATAATATACACTTTAAGTACACTGTAAAAAATGTATGTAATTTTATATATTCTATAAATGTAATTACTTCATAAAAAATTTAATATTACGTAAACTATTATAGTAAAATTACAAAATCTTGTTATTTTTACTGTTAAAAGCTATGTAAAAATCACATAAATTTAAGTAACATTTTTACAATGTAAAGTTCGTTTTTAAATCGACAAACAAGCAAGTTTTATCGGCAACAACAAATAATTTTTGCTATTAACAGTTGACAAAAAAGCATGGTTTTATTGAGAGCAACAATAATTATGCAAGTAGAATTTAAAATTATTATGGTCGGCTTAAAATCAACTTTATATAAAGTGTTCGTTATGAAATCCGTCGTTAATTTAATAAATGTTAGATAAATAAAGTTTTTTTTTGCCCAAGTAATATAATAATATAATGTAATATTATTTGCTTTGTTAAATTTTAAAAATATTATAATTTAAAAATTTACTTGATATAATTAACGTAAAATTGTTGTTTAACATTTTTCATAAACATACACGAATACTTTTGACATTAAAATTTTACAAACATTATTAAATCTAAATAAACAATGTGAAACCTATACATTTTAAACATCGAAATCAAACTGAAACACATCCTTGTAACAACCAACGCTATTTCTAAAGGTCAAAGTGTATAAAGCTTTCGTTTTAAAGACAAACATTTTCATAAAATGTATAATAATATAGAATCAAAATATCAAATATTCTTTCTACTTATATATTTACAAAAAGGAAAATATATGGAAAATAAGTATAAGAATCAAATGCTCTAAAGTGTTTTTTATATTACGTAAAATAATCAACATTTTATAACAAAAAAAATATTGAATACAAAATACATAATAAAATATCTTAGATATTCAGTGTGTGTGTGTGTGTGTGTGTGGCATAACTATGTATTTTATAAAAAAAAAAAGTATTATTCTCTGAAGTTTATGAAAAATGTAATTTTATTTTTCTATGTTTCTTTTTTGCAAAGATTTTACGTATGCGTTGATACTCATATTTTACATTAAAATGTTTATATATGATTTTAATTTGACTATTTGTAATTTATTTTTATTATTATTTGAGTAATTTATTGTCGAAAAATGGCCGGTTTAATCAACAGATTGAAAGTAGAGTAAATGGATGCTTTGACAAGAAAATTATAAAGAAAAGAATAACATCAATCAGTGTAAAAGCACTGATTTAAATAAAATTTGACTTTCTTTAATTAATAATTTATAAATTTTATAATGTAGTTACTTATTTTGTTACCTAATAACTTGTTTCTATGTTTTATTTACTGTAGTAAATGTTATTAGTATCATTTTTCCTGATGATGATGATGTATGTGGAATACGTTAAAACGTGAATTATTAATAATAATTACTGCAGAACTATAACCTAAAGTTGTTTTATTTTATTTTTTGAAATAAAAAGTGGACAGAGTGTTAACTATGCCGAAATCTATAACGTAGGACTGTATCAACTCTCCTGTGCCGAATACGTTCAGTTTCCGCAATTCCTAGGTGGAACATATGGGCTATATGCTTGAGAAGCTGAACATACAGATTCTCAACAATTTGTTCTTGCATTGTCAATGGTGCGGGTTGTTATCCCACAGTCAAGCAGCTTATACTGGGTTCCAAACCACTCACTGAATACTTTAAGGACGTAGAATTAATGAGATAATACAGCAAAATAGTTATAGTTTTCCAATCGCTTATTACCACTTTTACTGCAAGAAAAAAGTGGTATAGCGTTTGGTACAGTGTCTGTAACATTTTCAAAAAAAAAAAAAAAAATTGTATAGAAATCCTTCATATAGCCTCTAGATGCCGAGTCTGAACTTAGTTTATGTGGGTGTATGGATGTGCGTCGTCAGCTCGCTCGGTCGTAAGTCAAAATTTTGTTACCGCAACTCCTCCTAGATGGTTCAACCGATTTTAATGAAATTTTCAGGATAAATTTGTCTAGTACTCAAGATGGTCATGTGGTTTTATTTTTGTACAGTGTTGCCAACTTTCCGAGAAAAAAATTACTAAAATTTTTAAAAATTCTTTATGATCATTTTATTTAATCGATTTTAATCAAATTTTCATAAAAGTTTCTTCTAGTGCCTAAATAAATTATGCAATTTTAACGAAATACAGTGTTGCAAACTTATCGAGAAAAAAAACAAAATTTTTTAAAAATTTATTGTGGCTACATTATTTATTCAATTTTGGTCAAATTTTCAGAAAAGTTTCTCCTAGTGCCCCCATAAATTATAATATTATTAAAATACAGTGTTGCCAACTTTCCGAGAAATGTCAAAGTGGTCTATATATGAGTTTACCCATATACTTCTAATCTTGTTAAAATTGTGTTATTAGTCCAATAGGTGAACTATGTAACACACTGTACTGAAAACACAGTTTCTATTACTGCTTTAGTTACCATAAAATCAACATTATAGAACAATAAAAAAAAGTTACACTAAACATCCAGTATTTTTTTAATTGAGCAACATAGATAAACTCATCAAACATCACTCCCGCGAGTTTATCTATCTCAGCATCAAATCGGTCGTTTCGACAAACGAATCGTAGCCTAAATAGTGCATGTGTGGCAGCAGCCAGACACCAACGCATCCCCTATCGCAGCTGATCGTATGTAGAGAACATAGTTAGGTGGCAGTTAACAGTTAGCAGAAACCGGCTAACTCGTTGGTTGCAGGTCATGCGCAGGCATAACGCGCGCGTCCGTTGTCAGGGCTACAGAGAACTCGACGCTCCAGCATCGGTCGGGTCACTTCAGACAGTTCAGTGTTCGCCCGGTATCTCAACATCACGCATTCGCACACACACACATACACACACTCAAACACACACCTATACATCCAGCCTCCCCCACACATCTACGTGTATAACATGTTGCTTCGGCCTGCGAGCGTCTTAAATTATTAATAAACTCGTTCCAAAAACTTTAATCAATACGTAGAGTTTTTTCTTTTTTTTTTTTTTTAAATAAAAATCCTTTCGTTTAAAATTAAGAGTTTGACTAGAAGAAGAGAGAAAGAAAAAATGTAGTGTGCAGTTAGAGTGGAGTTTTGGGAAATTCGTTTGGGTGCTGCGGCTGCTACCAGTTGATTCAGTTCCTGCTTCTGCTTGTTGGCTGGCTGCCTGTCGGTGACCGGCTGACCCTTTCCCGGCGCCGGGCGTCTGTCTGTACGACGACGCCAGAGACTAACTGCCTGGCTCTACGACGCCTGTTAATTGTGAGTAAGAGAGTTTTAATACATTAGGCAGTCCCTGATATTAACTTACACAAAGATATACTTACCGAGACGATATATAGATTGAATTCCTCTACGTAGCAAGTTTGTACTTAGAAATTTAATTTAATTGATTTTAGAAAAGTTCGATGCAAAATTTAATTGTTAAAAATATATGATATTTTACAAACAGTGATAAATGTTAGATATTCAGTTTTACTTACTTTCAACTTAGTAAATTAATTTTATATAATATTTTCGAAATAAATGTTTTAAAATATATTATAATTAGTAAAAAGTGCCAAATATATTTGTACTTTCTATTTATTTTTGAATTTAATAAACAGAGTTTTATTACTTGTTTTAAAAACACTTTAATATACTTTTTAAGTTTTGTTAGTAATTTACCAATACAATTAATTAATTTTAATAATGTTATGCGCAGAACATAAATAAAAAAAAAATTGTCGAAATTTTTATTGATTAATGAAAAAATGACAAATATTAAATAATGTGTAAATTAAAAGAAAACAAGTTTTATTATAATAAATATATATTATATATTATATAAATATATATACATACATATATATATATATATATATATATATATATATATATATATATATATAATTTTTAAAATAATTAAAAATTACTTTTTCAAAAATTAACTTGCATCACAATTTATTAGACGGCAAAGTATAATAAATTCAATAAATTTTTGAATATAATAAAGTTTCAAAAATTTTAAAATAAGATTTTAATAAATTGTAATGTTTATAATTACGTTTAGTTGCAAAAATATTACAAATTAAATTAAAGTACCTTCTAGATTTAAATTATTTAATTATTATTTTTTATCTGCGATAAAGATTTTTGTTTTATTTAAAAACTCTCATTTAACGCTAATACTATATCTATTAATGTTGAAATTGAATGAAAACCGGAAAGGATATTCCGGATATATTTCTATCATTGCACATAATGGACATGATACAGTACAATTATATGATAATATCCGGATATTGTCATATATTGTCACTTCGATATATGATTTCCATTTCCATTGTTTTCTCGCATAATTAGTTCAAATTGTCTAAATTCAAATCTAGTTCAATAATATTGTCGCTTTCGAATTTTTAATGTTTTCGTATTTATCAGTTTATCCAAAATAAAAAAAAAGAATTAAATATATGCTTACATAAGAACAATACAAGTTTATAAATATGTATGTTGTTAATATTTCCTTGGTATAAACAGAACAATATTTTAAAATAAAACTGTTTTAGGTTCAAGATTTGTATTAAAATTTATTTATAATCAACGTTTCGACAAAACTAAACGTTCATATTTATCAGGAAAAACAGAAACAAAATTTTATATCAGTTTTCCCTGATGAAAACGAATATTGAGTTTCATCAAAACGTTGATTATAAATAAATTTCAATACAGAGCTTGAATTTAAAGCAGTTTTATTTTATATAATTTCTGAATGATTTTTTACTATGTTAAAACCATATTTTGTTATTTTTATTTATTATTTTCATTATTTTATTAAATTTTGTTATAAAACAAATTAAAAATAAAAGAAAATTACAAATTATACAACTACTGAACAATGTAGGATGATGATATTATATTACTAGTAAAATAATGATGATATTATACTACAGTAAAAACTACTTTATCCGGAATTGTATTAAGCAACACGTTCAATAAATTAGCATATTCTAAAATGATTCAATTTCAATGTAAAGAACGTATAAAGCAAACCAATATTCGTCAATGATTTGAAAATTCAAGCGAATAGAAAAATAATTTAGGTTTAGTTTATTTTTTTTCCAAATATGTTAATTTTTAACAAAAATTATCGATTTTTATAACATAAAAATAAACACGGTATTCATTATCATTAATGTTTACTTAGAAATGAACACTTTAAGAGAAAATAGTATGTATCACTAAGATTAGAACGTTCTTTAAATATCTGGTAACATAATATACAATAAGATAAAATGGCTTTAGGTTTAAGTTCTGTATTAATTTTTTATTAATAATTGACGTTTCGACGAAGTCAACGTCCGTTTTCATCAAGAAAACTGATACAAATAACATTCTAGGTAACAAATAAGTAACTAGAATATAATTTTTTTTAATAAATTTTTAATTAATGGAAGCCAAATTTTATTTAAATCATTGCCTACACAGTGATTTATGTTATCTTTTTCTTTATAAATTTCGATTGCTTCTTGTTATAAAGAAAAGATAACATAAATCACAGTAAAGGCGCTGATTTAAATAAAATTTGTCTTCCATTAATTAAAAATTTTATGATCTAGTTACTAATTTGTTACCTTAGTAACTTGTTTCTATGTTCTGTTAATTACTGTAAATGAAATTTGTATCAGTTTTCCTGATGAAGACGGACCTTGAGTTCGTCAAAACTTCGATTATTAAAAAATACAGAACTTATAAAACTAAAGCCGTTTCATTTTATATAATAAGTTCTAAAAGATGTTTTACATTCATACATACACAATCACGCCATGTACCCAAAAGGATGTGGCACAAACTCTTTTTATCATCCCGAAATCAGTCGCCTCCAAACATTCCTATCCAAACAAGCAACTTTCGCTTCATCTACATTCATAATTCCTCTCATACATGCTTTTTTATTCCTTCTACTTGGAAACTTTCGCTCACGCAAGCCACTCTCTCACTCATACCACTCCAACTACTCATCGGACGTCAACGCAAACGTATACCATTAAAATCATTCAAATAAATCTTTTTAACCAAACGTTCATTAGACATTCCCTCAACATGTCCGAACCATCTTAACTGACTAACACCAACTTTTGCTACAACATTTTTTTCAATTTCACACTCATCATACACTAATCGTATTTCGTACCCGATCTCTCCTATTTACACCACATACCCCACGTAAAAATCTCATTTCCACAGCAGTCATTTTCCGTTTATGCTTTTACAACCAAACCCAACATTCACTACACATCAACGTAGGCACCAAATTTATGTTATAATATACTTATATACAATATATACAATATACATATATACAATATATATATTATATAAAAAAATTTTTAATTAACAAAAAAACATTGCAAATTGAAGGAATAATAGTGCCAATGACGACAATTGCCGGTATATTTATTTAGTTTATTTTTCAATTTATATTTACGCCATGTTAATTAGAGTAGCGGTTAATTGAATTTGTGATTTGCGGTGGTAAACAGTAAAACACACCGCGTGACGTCACGGGACTACAATTTTAGCAAATTTCAAAATCGACGGGGCTAGCTAAATGTGTTGTGCACCGTAATATACTCTCTGTACAAGGCCCACTATACGTATACATTTGAAAAATGGAACGGTTTCATGCTAGTGCCCCGTTTTGTGAGTGGTGTTGTGTGTGTGGTTTCACTGGTTTTCAAAACCTTTGCAAACAAATGAAAATAGCTTTTTAGTATGTAAACTGGTTTATAAAATACATGTGCCTTTCGAATTGCTTTTTGTTAGTTACATAACTGGTACGCAAAATTAGGAATGGTATTTAATAAAATTGCTTTTTATAGTAAAGTATATTACACTAAACTGCTGATAATTCTATATTGCAATACGTTGTTTTTTAATGTATTCAATTTATTGATGCAAATTTAAAAAATAATTAGTACATACTGGGTGTTTTATTTTATCTGCATAAGATAATATATATATATATATATATATATATATATATATATATATATACCCAAAAGGGTGTGGCACAAACTCTTTCCATTATCTCGAAATCAGCCTCCTCCAAACATTCTAATCTAAGCAAGCAACTTTAGTTTCATTCATATTCATAATTCCTCACATACATGCTATTCTATTCCTACTACTTGGAAACTTCCGCTCACGTAAAACACTCTCAATCATACTACTCCAATTACTCATAAAATAAATAAATAAAATAAAAGATAAATTTACTCAGAAGAAAATTAATTGTTTTAAGTTTTAATAAAAACCGAATATTTTGTATTACACATATATTCAAATAATATAAAAATAAAACTCTGCTATAGGTTATAGTTCTGTATTAATATTTATTTAAAATCGATGTTTCGACTAAACTCAATGACCGTTTTCATCAGAAAAAATGATACAAATGACATTACTGTAATAATTGCTAGACCAATCAATATTAGCAGCAGATTGATAAGAGAAGCAATAGAAATTTATAAAGAAAAGGATAACATTAATCACTGTGAAGGCACTGAGTTAAATAAAATTTTATTATCTAGTTATTTATTTGTTACCTAGTAACTTGTTTCCATGTTCTGTTACTGTAATATCATTTATATCATTTATCCTGATGAAAACGGACGTTGAGTGTCATCGAAACGTCAATTTTAAATAAATATTATTACAGTTCTAGAACATAAAGCAGTTTTATTTTAATATGAGTTCTGATAACATATATTTTTGAAATAAAATTTTATTATTTATATAAATCCAATGAACATAAATCTTTTTTAATAAAAGAAAAACATTAATATACTTTTTTATTACAATAAAAACCAGCGTCTCGGTACAAGATATATTTACATAAAAACAAAGTTAATTTTTCCGTAATGAAATTAGGTTGAAAATGAAGATTTATCGCTGCAACTTAATACGTGTTAATATCGAAAAAAATATATATTCCCCGCTTAGCCAGTTTTTATATAAAACTCATCTAATCTCGCGTAAAAAAAAAACTCGTTACCGTTACGAAGTGCGGTTAGTGGTTATAATGAAATTCGGTCAAGCCTAGTAGAGACTACTTTATTATATCCGTCTTACATTGTAATTTCCTAGATTATTGTTCTTGTATGCTTCTTAAGCTCATATAACTCGGTTACTGAATTCAGTTTCAGTTCTTAGGTTTAGTTCCGTTACCGGTTTGGTTACCGGTTAGGAGTATGTTTACAGAAATAATAATTTATTACTACAGTTAGTATTGAATAGAAATTAATATGTAACAAATGTTTTAATAATGATAAAATAATTATTTATATTATAACAGCCGCACTGGATGTTTCGTATTATTTCATTTTCAAAAACTATTTTGTTTTATAAAATTTATTAGTTTTATAATAACTAGTTTAAAAGCGTAATAAATCACTTTTTAATTATGTATTAGTTATATCGTTACTTTCTACAGAACTAGTCTATTTTTATTTTTTGTCATACTGAAATATTTAAGAAAAAAGTTTCATAATGATGTATTAATTTATTATAGAACTAGTTTCAGTTTCTATCTCTATTTAATTCTGACTTATGTCAGTTTATGTGAAAATATTCTCAAAATAAGCAGAAATAATCTTAGAACTAATATAATGAAGATAGGCAAATTCTGCATTAAAGTTAGGCTAATGATAATCTTGTGTTGTAAATCAAGAACAAAAATGATGTAATAAAATTAGACATTCGATCAACATGTCCGAACCATCTTAACTGACTAATACCAACTTATGCTACAACATTTTGTTCAATTTCACACTCATCATACATTAATCTATTTCGTACCCAATCTCTCCTATTTACACCACATACCCCACGTAAAAATCTCATTTCCACAGCACTCATTTTCCGTTTATGCTTTTGCAACTTCTTCTTCTTTTGCTTCTTTGGAAACATTTACATTCCTAGCAAAAGTTCCCAAAGCACCCAAAGCACTTTACAACCAGCATTTATTCTCCTTTCAATTTCACGATCAAAACGGCCATCTCTAGACAGCAAACTACCCAAATACATAAATTTATCTACCTGCTCTAAACGTGCACCATCAATATATTACATTACATTCAGTCATCAAGTCGCCCTTCTCAAAAACTAAAACTTTGCACTTTGATATATTCGTTATACATGCATTTTTAATTTAATACAAATACATACCATTTTTATGTATTTGTTTCTGAATTTTCTAAAAAGAACATGTAAGTTATAATAAATTATTTAATTTTATTGTAATTGTTCTTAATGTACTGGTGTTGAGTTAATTAATAAATATCAGGTCCTAAAATAGGTGAAAAGCTTGACACAGAATCTTTAATGAGAGTTTTATTCAAACACCTAACCTTTTGACTACAAATTTAATCCTTTATAATATATATATATATATATATATATATATATATATATATAGTTTATATTAAACAATTCGAACTGAATAATTGAAAATGATTGAAAAGCAAATTATGTTATGTCAACGCTATGAATTTAAAAGCAGCGTCACGATGGGAAAAATAATTTTCATTTTTATGAGATGCTTGTACGAGCTGTAGCAAACGACGGCGACGCATACTTTTCTACACACATACACACACACACACACATATATATATATATATATATATATATACATACATAAAGACGCTGTACGATATTATAATACAGCCGAGAAATTTTAAATTCCTTACGTTCTTTTAGTCTATTATAGCCGTATTTCGACTTGCCATGTTTTAGATCTTTAATAACTTTATTACTTTCATGTACGTACGGCAAGAAACGTAATTACACAATGTTTTAAACAACTCATTTTTTAATTATTTTAATTTGTATAGTTTTAATTTTTTTTTTTAACTTTTCATAAACTTATTTTAGAGTAATTTTTAATATAATAATAAACATGACGTGCAATAAATATATTATTCTACAATAATGTTTTCTATTCCTGTTGAACTAACTGATTAATTAGAACTCTTTAGAATCTTCGTGAAATAAATAATTCTATGCGACGATGCTGTGCTGTTGATAGGATATCATGTATTTATCAAATTAGAATTATTATAAATTGTCATTCATGTTAGACCAAAAATTAATTTTTTAAATTAAAACGCAGAAAAACTATATTATTTTACTCGAATATTATGACTATAACTCATTCAGATGATTTACGTCACTCGCCTGCGGCTTATGTCGCAAATCTTATTTTTGTGAGATATAATTATTATTAATTGTTTTTATTTTAACATGTTTCCTGGAAAATTAGTGCACAAAATGTATAAAAAAAAATAATTCAACATTATACTTTTTCTACAACTATACAATAGAAAATATATTTTATTTGATTAAATTTATAAATATAAATAATATATCAAATAAAAGTCAGACATATGTTATGGAATATAAATATGATACAAAGAATATAATATTCGAAACATATTACAGAAGAAAAAAAAGTTAAAGTAACAATTTAGTAAATTTTATCGTGCGGAAAATAATAAAATTAAGCCAATAATTTAAACGTTTAAAGTAGATTTGAGAATAAACACAAATCTCGTTTAATTCTCAGCGAACGTCCCAAACTTCATAAAAACCATTTAAATTTCATTCCACAACAAATTCTTTCACCGAGCAATTATAAAATCTAAATATTAACTTTGTAAGTTTTGTAACTGTTGTCCAAAAAATTTATATATTTACTATCTAATGAATTTATCAAATAAAATTAAATAATAATATTATTATTTAATTAATTGGTTCAAATAAATGGATCAAATAAATTAGAACGGGCAAAATTTTTCAGAGTAATTAACGAATTACAATGTAATTTACGTTAAGACCACGAGAAGAAGGAATTTTGAAATGGCTGCGAAATCAACTATCTAGACGCATATCATTAATAACTGTCAAAAGATCAAATTTCTTCTTATTCAGCGGAGATAAAGTATCGAGAAAAAGGTCAAGATGAAGAAATTGCTGATTTATAATCGTTAAATATTACAAACTTTTCATAGAACTCTGATTTTATATTGCAAATGTATATTTGAAATAATTTTTTTTTAAGTGAAACTAATTTTTTGTGCAAATTACTTTCAAATTGATTTTGTTCCTTTACTTATTAAATAATTTATCAGTATGTATGTATGTTTTTTGATGAGCATTCATTACTCACATCAGTAAGTTTTTCAATTATTACTCAACATCTTTTGATCAATTAAATTTGTTCAGGTTCATTACTCAACAGTTTGTGATTAATTAAATTTGAATTATCTGAGAAGTTATCGCTGTTGTTATTTTGGCATATTTAGAAAAGTAATGAAAAGTATGTAAAAAAAGTGATGATTATTATTCTTCTGGATAATGTATAAACTTTTGATGTATAAATTTATGAATAAAAATGATAAAAAATATAACAATAGTGTAATTATTATGTCGTCTAATTGTAAGTACATTGGCCTGTATTTGCACCTTTTATGTTTATGAAAAAGTGCTTTTATTTTTCACTTTAAAATAAATTTTTGCTTCTACCTCGTATCAAATATGAATGGTATTCAAATTCAAATAAATTAATTGAAATTGCTTAATAAGTAATTTTATAAGTAAATTTATAAAAAAATATACATTTTAATTTTCGAATTTAATAACAAAATTATAACAATTTTTTTTATTAGTTAATTAATAGTTTGAAAACTTTTTAGTTACGTTGGTAATAAGTAAATATTACATGTGTAATAAAATTTATGTATGTATATTGTAAAATTTAAATGTAGAGCAAGTCATTTCCATATTTGCTGGTGATATAAATTAGAATATACAGAGTAAATGACATGGTAGATGTTAATTTTCAATTAAGCAATATATAATTGAAACTGTGTACGTAAATATTAGCTTTGCTCAGTAATAGTTCTACAATAGTTTTATTCAAGAAATTGATTCACTAAGTAAAACACGTTTAACAAAACTTTATCAAAAATAATAGTAAAAATTCTTTATTAACTCTATTTTAAACATTTTAAATTCATTTTTAAATAACTGTTTATTAACGTTTACAATATACGAAAAACTATATCTATTTCTGTCAAACGTATGTTTTATTGGTATCTCCTATCACAATGTTTCTTACGTAACAATTTTACATAACTAATAAATATATATTACATTTTTTACAGTGTAGGTCTTTGGGAAAATTAATTTACAATATAAAAACCTAATTTAAAATTTGTTTTTGATACAATGAATATCAATGCTATCGTACAAGTTTATTACTATGGAAGCGTTGCCAAATTTATCAAAATATAATGAAACTATTTTATTAAACTAGTAATTCTAAACTATTTAAGACGTATTGGTTCCTTTTTTACAAACTTGATGTTCCGTGTTTTAGATATTTTAATATCGAGCAGTGTTTTTAAAAATATTTTACATGTTAAGCGCCATAATGTGAATGCGAAATCTTTGGCCCGTATTCTCACCTCATATGAAAAAGTGCTTTTTCAAAAAAGTGATTTTGACGTTCACTTAAAATCATTTCTTAAGCATTTTAAAATAGTTTATTTAAATTTTATAATAACAAATATAATAAAAATGATCAAATATAGAAAAATTATTTATATTTGATGAAAAACATACGCAAAAACTTATTTTGAAATTAATGATAAAAGCACTTTTTCACGAAAAAGTGAGGTGAGAATACGGGCCATTGTCTTTGACTCAAAAAATTTATTTGGATATTTATTGTTTATTTTATAAGTAAAACTACAACTACAAATTTTAATTTTTATTATGGCAGAAGCATTATGTTTGTACCTCACGGCTTCATGTAATACAATCATGACCCTACGTGGAATTCTCATGTCGCTGAACGTCTTCAAAATATGCAATTTTTTTTAGATTTATTAATATAATTATAAAAAAAAATACTCACATTTCTATTATATCTGCTTTACTTTGATAAACCTTGTTTTCCTAAAACCTTGTTTCCTAAAAATAAAAAAAATATATATTAACGTAGTAAAATATTTTTCAGAACTGATTGTATTAAAACAAAAACTGTTTTAGGATTTGACGACCGATCAGTTTCGTCGAAACGTAGTTTTTATACATACATACACAATCACGCCATGTAACCAAAAGGGTGTGGCATAAACTCTTTTCATCATACCGAAATCAGTCGCCTCCAAACATTCCTATCTAAACAAGCAACTTTCGCTTCATCCACATTCAAAATTCCTCTCATACATGCTCTTTTATTCCTACTACTTGGAAACTTTCGCTCACGCAAACACTCTCAATAAAAAAAAATAATAAATATTAAATTAATTAAACAGAATCTAATCTTAGCAAAGTTTTTATTTTAATATATCTATATTAACTTTATAGATGTGTAAAATAATGTCATTAATAAAAATAAAATCGAAAGTATAAATATTGTCTGTGTTATTAGCTCAATTTTAAAATTGGTTTTAACTAATACAGGTTTTAAAACAATGCAATTGCTATAAGAGCAAGACTAAACAAATGAACTAAAGCCCTCAAAAACCGAGCTCGTAATACCAGCCACTGTATTTTAGTCAATAAATATAAAAAAATATTAGGAAATTCAACTGCTCTAAGTTTATCTTCCCTTCTGAATTACATTCCATCGTTTCTATCTCATATTTCTACCGGAAACGATGCGTCATGTCAAAAATTCCTCGGATGACTTCCAACGATTGAAACTTATAGTTCATTTGAAAAAGTTACCATTTTAGTCGCTTAGCTAAGACAAGAAGAAATAAATATATATACTCGTATATACAAATTTCTTAGTACACACAACAAACTTTACCAAATAAATCACATCTAACATTTTGACGATGCTTTTTTTCTCACTCTACGCTTGTAATTACATTAGAAACTTGGCCATATACACACACACACACACCTATATAACAACACAATGTGCAAACTTTTATAATTAGAGCAAATAAAGTTATAATAAGGGATGCTAGTTTTAAATTACGATATTTTAATATAATTTATTGCGTCGTTTAATAGGGGAACGCTAATGTATGTGTTTATTTTGTTTTATTTTAAATGGTCAAATAATATTTTACAAAAAAAAAACTACTGTTTATTTGCAACTTGTATTCTGCTAATTAAAGAACTATAAATCAATTTACTTTGAATTTTATTTTTTATTTAAATATATACTAAATACAAATTAATTCAGTTTATTTTATAAGCAACTCCACCAAAATATACATATGGTGGAGGTGCCGCTAAATTAAAAAAATTTTAAAAAAACATTTTTTAGTTTAATACACAAATGATATTTTAAAATAAATATATAGATCTATTTGATTTCACATTTGTAAAACCTGTAATAAAATCTGTAAGTGCTGTAAATGCTTACAGCTGAAATATCATTTCGGATTGCATATGTAGTGTGAAAATTATATGTATATACCTACAGATTTATAAATATTTAAGGTGACAGCTGAGCAAACTGTAGCTTTACAGATAAAAATAAAAAAAGGATTTATAAGACATAATAAAAAAATATTTAGTATTTATTGGTATTTCATTAAATGAACAAAACAATATGTAGCTTTTTCATGGATTTTAAATTATGTTTATATCAATAAGATAAATAGTATAGGTATCATATGAGATTAATTATAAGAAATTTGATAAGATACTAAAATTTAATTGTTATATTTTGTGGCTTTTAGAGACTTCTTTAACACATTGGCACATTAAATTGTGCTATTTTACCAAACTAGTAACTTTAGACATAGTATTTTTCAATGTAAGTGTTTGGTATGAAATAATTTAAAACATACGTTTTATTTTGTACAGACTCCCATTATCTAAAATAATTTTAAAAATCATATTATTTATAAAGTTGAAAGTTTCAGCTGTAGGCACTTGGTGAAACATTTTTAATAAAAATAAACAATAAAACACTTGGTGTAAGTTTCACTATATTTATTTGACTTAATCGATTTCGGCTTTCTAGGCCCTCATCAGAAGTTTATACAGAATGAAATATTAAGATTATTTGTAGTTCTTATATACTAAAATTACAGACATATTACAATATTATAACGGTACAAGGATACAGACATTTAACAATAATATAACAGTACAAGAAATATTAAAATCGGGTAAAACCTTTTATAATAAACCTTTTCATATTATTTACTTCTATGTATACCGGGCTCCCTGAGAATCTAAAATATAAGACTATTTTTTTTAATGATTTTTAACTAGTATTTTTATATTTACTTTAAGAATTACAGAAACTGTAAAATTTTTATTAAATTCTTATCCAATATTTAAGCTAACACAAGGAAAAGTAACCTCAATTCAATTGCATACAAATATTCCAGCCACGTTCGATTCCTTAACCTCACTTAGAAAACCAAAACACCAAAATACGATGCGTTATTGTTTCCATACACCATTACACAGTTTGCTACATCCCTCTAACAATGCTTCCCCAGTTCGTCCGGTCTGGCTAATGGCGTGTGAATAAATTTTGCAATACAAACGCATTAACATCGCAACGCTAATGTATATTCGACTAAACCTTCCCTCGTTCTATGCCAATGGGGATATGCACTATAAGCAGACGTCTCTGAATAAGTCATAAGTTTCTAAAACTCCGTGATTACCTCATCGTCTTGTATGGGAGAGGCGGGCAGGCAATGCCCACCACTATTGACAGTATAAAGAATTGCTCCGTGGGGAATTTTTGAAAAATCTATACGATACGATAATTTCGTCCAATGCTACTTTTCTTTTAACTTATTCAAACGAAAAATCGCAAATATTTTATCATTGTATTTAGTTTCCCGTTTTCAATATATATAGAAGTAATTTATTTTTAATACTAGACTGAAAATGTATATTATAACGCGCGTAACTGCCCACACATTTATTTAAAATGTTTATATAATATACTAATTTAGTTTCTGCACCATCAGCTGTTTCTAGCTATTGTCTATACGGTATGCGATCTAAAATGGTATGGGAAATCGTCAACAAATATATATATACCGTGTGCATGTAAAATCAGACATGTGCGATTTCCTGCTTCCCAAATTATTTTACAAAAAAAAAACCTTATGATAAATGTTTTAGGGCATACTTTTCTGCATGTAAATCAATTACTAAAATTTTTTTTGGAAGCTTCCTAACGTCAAGAATTAGGTCTAAAGTTGTTAAGAAATTGACTGGAAAATGGCAATAGCCGTGAAATAGCATATAGCATTTAGCATTTGTTTTATTTTTGTTCCAATTTCACGGCGGCTAATGCTATTTTCAGTCAATTTCTTGACAATTTTGGGGCTAATTCCTGACGTTGGGATGGTTTCAAAAATTTTTTTAGATTGATTTACATGTAAAAAAGTATTTCCTAAAATATTTATCCCCAAGTTTTTTTTGTAAAATAATTTGGGAAGCAGGAAATTGCACATGTCTGATTTTACATGCTAAATCCCTATGTACGACGGTCCAAGTCAACACACGATATATATATATATATATATATATATATATATATATATATATAATTATATATATATATATATAAACAAGGATAATGTTTTCGAAATGATATAAAATAAAAATGTACACTTTGAAAATGGATGAAAATTTAATATATATATATATATATATATATATATATATATATATATATATATATATATATATAATACATTAATCTGGTTAGTTGATAGATATATCATTTAAATACAGTTAATATATATATACAGATATTAATGTCGTGCTATAATAATATAATATAACAATAATATATTTTTCATTTCCATATAAACCATATAGTATAGGAAAAGTCAAATAAAAATACATAAAAAATAAAGTACATAAGACTTTACATTACAGTTGAAGATTAGAACTTATCGCTGAGATAATCATGAAACATTTCTTTAAATAAAATTTGACATTAATTTCAGATTTTCAGATTTTTTTTTATATATATATATATATATATATATATATATATATATATAAAACACACTTTGCCAATATGTTATAAAACTAAAAAGTATAATATAAACAGAAGTCATAATAAGTCATGTAATATCAAATGACGTTTTCAGAAATCTGATTGCGGGATAGTGGAAAGAGTTTGTGCCACACCTTTCTTGAGTATATGGCGTTATTGTGTATGTATATATGTATCTGTTTAAAGAAAGAACTCATCTGCATCTAATTTTTTTTTCTTGCTAATAATTATATTCGTTTACGTAAGAGAAAAAAAAATAGGTAACCTAAATAAGAATTTTGCAGAGTTTTCAATGTCTTAATGATGATAAATTTGAGAACCTTTCGTATATATCTTAATCTGTCTTATAATGGTTTCGTTCAAATTAAGACTTGAGAATGAAGAAAATTAATTTTATTTTTTTGATAAGAGCAACGGTATATCAAAATATGTAATTAAAATTAGGAGTAATTTACAAAAGTATTTTTAAATCAAATTCAATTTATTTTTTAAAAATTAATTCATTCACCAAGTACTGAAGATGCTATCTACGATGTATGGCAAAAAGTCTGCGATAAGAATAGATCGACCAAAGCATACCAGCCCAGAAAATTTAATAAATTCAATTAATTTTTATTTGATAAGTTACCAATGAAGTATACTTATACTATGTTAGTTTTTGATAAAAATGTAACATATTCTAGAAATATACAAATTCAAGATCAGTAATACAAGAAACAAAATTATTGGAAACATATTAATATCATATTAGCAGCAACATATATATAATATATATATATATATAAACTAGAATATTATGCAATAAACGCAGCTGGTTCGTAACAAGCAATAGCCAAAAAAGAAGAGAAACATTCAACGTACATTCACATAAACATATTTTATACATTTCCGGATTTCTTATCATAACGCCATTACACAACCAGAACGAATATTGCACTAATAAAACGACCAAAACATCTTCCATTTTCTTTCATAAAATCTCACCATCCCACTAAGAACTAATATTCATTTTTATAGTATTCACTAAATCCTTCGATTTTTTTATTCAAATAAGTAAAAATTTCTCAAGAAATATTTTTTCTTCAAATCTATTAAAATATTGATATTACATTACTATATTGCATACGTAAAAGGACGTCATTATGTTACTAATACAGTGACGTATGTATATTATTACACTTCAGTTAGTTACATGACTACAACATCAAAGGTCCATATTAAAAATTATTTCGTCAAGTTAATTGACAATTGCATTTTTTATTATCACTAGAATTTGAATATGATTATTGAAAATATGTGAAAGAGTGCAGATTAGGTTAGGTTAGTTTAGTGAACTCTTTACTTTATATTGAATTCAAGTATTTAATATTTAACATTAATTATAAATTAAATAGAAAATAGAAAATAGATATAAAAGAAAGATGGCGTGTTCAAATCCCTTCAGGTGGTATAGATTTTTTATTAAATTTTCTATTTAATTTATAATTAATATTAAATACTTTAATTATTAATATTCCGTCTGGGACCCATTAAATAAAAATTTACTTGCATTAATTTACATTTAATGTTTTATCAAATTCTTATTTTTTTTAATTGATCTATATCAAAATATATGTAATTTTTCCTTTCTTAATTGTGATAAATGAAACAAACCAAAAAAATAAAATTACGTATTTCATGATAATATAATTCAAATATATTCATAACAAAAAAAAAAAACAATTTATACATATCTTTCAGCCTTTCAAGCCTTTTGAACAAATTCTTCTATATATATCTCAGCTCTAACCATAATATATTAAATGCTAATTTACCATACACAAATACAAAAAACTAACCCAGAAAAAATACATGATATCTAAGAAAAATCTAGAAAAAAATTACTTGATTTTTTGTCGGTCTTCGACTGAAAGTCGTAGTGGAAATTTCCAAGCGAAACAAAATTGAAATGTGAGCAGGCAAGCGAACAGTATATGGGTAGCCGAATAGCCTAGCTAAGTTTTTCTATTTTTTTTCCCTCTACGAAACTACCAGCCTCAACACACTAAAAACTCCTACGCAATTGTCTGGACTGACTATAGTTCAACCTAAGAATGGTACGGCTATCAATTTCTCCCGTCTCCCCAACGACTACTCCAATGGACTCGATAAGTTGATTACTCCGTACAAGACGAACGCGGAAGATATTGCGAACAGATATCTATGTAAGAAGATTATTGTTCGAAATCGAGAAAAATCGTGATCTTTGATTCTTTTTCCTGCTCAGTTTAGAAATTTATGATTGGTTTGCTTTTATTTATTTATTTTTTGTTCGGTTTGCGTTGAGAAAATCGACGAATGATGAATGGTTAAAATATTATTTACATTTTTTTATCATGTTGATTAGAAGAAAAAGTTAGCGTCCAGTAAAATGTTTGAAACATTGTAAAGAATTAATAAAAATCTTTTACACAGTTCTCAGATGTATAAATATCAGATGTATGAATAAATATTTTTAACTGTATTATTTTTAATGATAAGTTCTGTTTTATAAATTGTTGTCGACTTTCAAAAATATAAATATAAATTAATTTTTTTTTAATTATTTGCTCGATTTTAACCAAATTATAAGAACAGATTTTTTGCACAATGTTTTGAAAAATATATATTTGAAATAATATATTAGATATTGTTGTTTTTGTTTGCCTTTTTACAGTTCATTTTTCTTTTTTATTGTACGACGCGTTTCGATCTTGCGATCATTATCAAGTTTACAATATATTAGATGATAACTAATTATCATATTTTAAACCAATTTATAAAAACAATTGTCAATTTTTAAAGAGAATAATATATTGAATTTACAGAATTTTTTAGACTGGTATGCCGTGCTTGATCTATTCTCAAAAATTGAATTTTGACCTGATGAAAACGAGCGTTTAGTTTCGTCGAAACGTTTTTATGTAAATTATCTAAATAATTAACAAAATTTTATCCTAAAACAGTTCTTACAAATATTTGAAAGTCTGAAGGTTATTAGATTAATATATATTGTAAATTGTATGTATGTATACTTTTGAACGTCGTACATAATCGGCAATAATTTTAAATAGTTCAGTAATATTTCAATTTTAATATATTAACTTTATAAATGCATTAAAATTCGATCTTCTATAAATTATATTGTAAATTGTAAGTAAATTGTAGGTAAAAAGCGAGTTCTGAAGTAAAATATCTGTACCATTAAACAACTTATTCAATTAAATACAAGTTTGAAACTTTCTCGGTGAATATTCTAATGTATTCATAAACAATAAACATTAAGCAAACAAAAAACTGATACTATACGTTTTTGTTTACATTCATTAACATTTAACATTCATGCAAACTATTTTATATTCCCTAGAACTTAAATTCTATTTACATGAAACACTACTTTAGCAAAAAAAAAACTATAAAGAAAAGTTTTTCTTTAATGAAAATCGTATCAAGTTATATTGAAACGAAATGTATAGAATAAGTTTACGACTATATTTGTTCTGACACTTAATGCTCATTTCATTCTTACGTTTCTGATGCGCGTCTGTCATCAGAATTGAAAATACTGAGACTTTAAACAGAGAATCGTCATTTCTGTTATCTGCAAGTTGCATTGATGTCGCAAAATATTCAGCTGTCAAAATAGATTTGACAAATGTTTGCAAATATTTTCTCGCTGTATTTAATTTTTTGTTTACAATGTTTTTCAAGGAATAATATAAAATATAACTATATCGTTCAAAAAATAATTTGTTTGAATTTATTGGCATTTTTTGTTAACAATACGCTGCTCTGGTAAGATAAAATTTAAATAAATAATGCAGACTTGATTATTACGTCACTGATAAACTCTCGCCATTTTATTTATGTGAATTCAGCGCCATATCTTGATAGTAAAAAAAAAATGACACTATTTTGGTTAACAGTTTACTGATTGCCTTGATAATTATAATTAGATTCAGTATTGCAGTGCAAGCTTAACAGTTCGATCAACTGTTTGTTTTAAAAACATCAATAGTTTAGATTACTGTTTGGAACTCGTCGCTGCTCTACGCAAACGCACGACTTGCAGTTTCGAAAAAGTGTCTAAATAAAAGATCACAAACAAGTGTTACGGTAATTGAGGTCAAGGCTCGTCTAGTGCTGTCGCACTAGTGATGATGATGATGATTAAAAAATGCTATTATATGTAGAATCATTTCATATTAATTGGACCTGATATTTTATTAAAATGCTAGTTTTGCTTCAATTTTGTATTTAAAAATATTTCAGTTTACGTTTAAGGTGTTATTTCTTTTTTAACTTAGTAAATTAGTAATAATTTTTTAATTGCTCGTTTTTTTTTAAATTAAAGTCAAAAACATGTTTACAAATAAATATTTTACTTTTTAAAGTCAAATTATTTTTCCTTAAACAAATTAAATGTTCTATATATTTTTACATAGTTAAATTATACGTTAAATTCGAAATTCAATAATGCAGAATAAATAATAAGTTATGGGGTTATCTTATGAGCAAAATATACATTCCACGATTTGCCAATATTGAAAATTTAACAGAATGGATAAAAATGAAATTATAGCGATTCATGATAAAATAATAAAGAAAATAATATGAAACCTTTGTAGATAGTGTGCAAGACATGTCGAACTACATCTTACTTTAATATTACATTTGTATTAAAAAAAAACTTACGATCTGTTTGATTTAAAAACTCGTCATGTTACTGTTGCCTTTTTTTTATATTAACTGAATTTTTTAATATTTATATACAGTATAATATACAGGCTGGTAATTGTAACATTCTCGTTCTGTGATCTGGATCGCTCGCACTTGTCACTTAAGAAATATAAATAATAACACGAACACGTCTGTACTGTAAACTCGTTTATTCATGACTAATCAAAGATGACCTGTGACTAACTCCCGTATACGGGAATCAATATATATATATATATATATATATATATATATATATATATATATATATATATATATATATATATATATATTAAATAAAAATAAATTAACAATAAGTAAATTACATCATTTATAAAATATTGTATATTCTATTAAATTTTCGTACAATACAATGATAGCAACACTCAAATACAAGATTTTGACATGAAAAATAGTTTTTTAATTTCCTGTTCCAGTAATCATATTAGATAAAATAATTTCAAATAGTAATTTAGATCATAAAATTCTGCATCTAATCTAATAAACTAAATTAATATTAGATAATTTTTTGATATTTTCATATGTAATTTCTTCTGTTGCCATTATTGTAACATGATGACCTCTTTCTATATACACTTGAAGAAAAAATATTGAATGTAAATTGAAAAAGTTTATACTTGAAATATATGTTTGTTTTTATGGGTTATATACATATTTAAATATTTCTAAAAGCTTTTTCGCGTAAAAAATGCGAGGTAAGAAAAAATACATCAAAATATATTCGACATTTTTACGTTTGCTTGGAAAAGACAAAAAAATTACAAATTTTTACGGTACTTTTACAATTCTGATTTATTTTTATTCAGAAAATATTATTCAAGAAACTTTTTTATTCACTTGAACTTTCACCTTTTTTCTAAATTTTACTTTATATATTACAATGTTGAAAGTGCGACAAATTTACGTTCTAGAAAAGTTATTTTATTATAATATTTAATTAATTACGAAGATTTAATTTGCAGTTTATTATAATATTTTTAATGAGGTTTTTATCTTCGTGACAATATCGGAAAAACTGCGCATAATATTCTGGGTGAAAAATCAGGCAAAGTCTATTAGAAAATTTACTAAATATTGTAATAACCATTATCTTGAATGAACCATCATATTAAGAAAATGGTTGAAATTTTGTTGAATAATTAACACGGATATGCTCAGCTAATCTTAAGCTTTATATCGGCTTCTTTTATTATTTTTTTTAATAACCCTAAAATAATAATATAAATTTTAATTTACTGATGAAAAATTAAATTCAAATTATCTTAATTATATGTTCTTCTATTGTACTCAATATTTATTTAAACAAATAAAATTAATATTAACATTTATACTATAAAAACTACGTAATGAGTACTGATTTTTAGACTTTCACGGACGTTATCCATTATATTTATAGAATTTCTTGGCTGGTATGCCATGATCGTCGTAGACGTTTCGCTATATATCGTAGATGGCATCCTCAGTGCTTGGCTACTTAATGACAGTTTCTTCTCCGCAATGTAGGACATAAGTTTCCGCTTCAGTTTTCATTATAAATTGTACACCAACCAGAATCGACCAATGACGTGGCAAAACTTATAACGGAAGATTGCGGTGCAGAAACTGTCATTTAATTACCAAGCACTGAAAATTCCATCTACAATGTATGGCAAAAATTCTATAAATTTAATATATAATTTGTTAATTTTATTATTATGTACTTATCAAAAATATAGTACGCTAAGACAAAAAAAAATTAAAGTGCACTTTTTCTTGTTATTGTATGAGACAAAGTAATGAAAAACTTGCCGTCTAAATAGGAGAATGATTTAAAAGTAATAGCGCTTAAATATATTTTGTATAATTGATTTTATAAAAGTTTGATATTAATTTTTCATTTGTTTATAACTTTCAACTTTCTTTTAAATGAAAAAATTTAGTATAGATATGAAACTAACAAACAAAAGAATTAATTACTAATACAGACATCTATAAATGTCAAAAGAATATAGTAGTAAAATAATTGACGTAAGTAATAACCATCGTCTCGCAATATATTGTTTACATCTTTTTTCATGTTATATATTTATCTTTTAACAGTTAGTAAGAATGTCTCATTATGTGTGTTAAAAATACAGAAAAGTATATACTAAGTAATCAGTTAATTATTAACCGAAATTTAAATTCAAAGGCACTACTTTTTACTAAACTCTTTTAATATAAATAATATGTATATAAATGTATATGTAGTTTTGTTTTACAGTAATTTAAATACACTTTAAACTAGTTCAGAGTATTCTTTTAAAAACAGTTAATTAACAGCATAAAAGTTAATAATTATAAACAAAATATTATGTAACAAAGTTTGTTAGTGAAAACCAGAATAATGCGAGATAATTTAATTAGAACAAGTAAAACTTATGTATTATGTTAGAAAATTCAAAATTATTTTCGAGGCTTTTATATGTTTAAAACTTTATAAGCTAAGTCAAACATTATAATATTTTAATTATTATGTAAATATAAACAATATATTGAATTTATCAATTTGTAATTTAAATGGTGAAGAAAAGTTTTTCTTTAAAATAATAAAACTTATATACATCCACAATTCATTATTAGCATAAGAAAAACGCGCATTGCTTTGTAAAAAATAATAAATTAAAAATATATACCAAAGTTCGATTAAAGAAAAAGAAAACATATTAAATAAAAAATACATATAACATTTGTAGAATTTTTATAAAATAATAACATATTTTTTATTTAGGATTTATATAGTTTTGTATTATATTAATTTTGCCATAATATATATTTATTTATATTTTATTTTTATTATATATTTTGTTGAATTTAATAATATATGGCTATTTGCTGTTAATTATTTTCTGAATTATTTATTTAATAAATATAGCTTTAATATAACTTTAATATAGCAGGATTTCTACAGAAGGACTTATATAAAAATCTATTATCAGAACGTAAAAAAAATAAAATAATAATTATTCAGACTGCATCAACTCGTATTACTAACTCGCATTAGAAAAAATATAATTTACTAACAAAAAGCGAAACTATACTTGCTCTATCTTTTTGTTGTTTTGCTACCACGTACAATAATTTCTGTTGGAAACCACTTATTTGTATTTGTGTAGTCTTGATATAGTTTTAAACTCATTTTTATAAATCCGATTTTTTAAATCCAAATTTTACATGAATTTACATTTTTTTTTAAGTTTAATTTGTATACTTATACTCAATTTATTATATATATATATATATATATATATATATATATATATATATATATATATATATATATATATATATATATATATATATATATATATATAATGTTTATGTAATATTCTACCATTAATAAAAGTACACCCATAGTTTTTTAAAAATCTTTACGAGTACATTTTATAAATTCACATAAGTATCTTTCTTTTTTTTAAATCTGACTCATTATTTATTTGACACAAAATTTGAGCATTTTCTGAAAATAGAAATAAGAGTAAGATTTACTGTTTCAGAAGTAAAACAACCTGGTAAATTTAATTAAATTAAATACAAAGAATGTGCCAAGACATCTGCATAAAATTTTTAACTCGACGTGCAAATATAACGTATAGGTTGCACACTATCCGGGCTTTTATACGAAATACATGCGAGTTGAAGTCGTAAAACGGAAAATATATAGAAAGCACTCTGAAATCTGAAGCTAAAATTTTGTTTCATTTTTTTCGTATTTTTTTTTTAAGATATAAGAAGTACAATATCTTCAGAAATATACATATGTTTTACATTTAGAAACGCGTTTTGATTTTATGTATTTTTTGTATAACATTTATATAAAATATATTTAAAATAGATACTTATTATATGCAGTATTTTTTGTTTAATGTAAATTTAAACATATTGCAGATGGCGTATACCATCTCGGTTCTAAAATTGGTTTTAACTAATATCGTAACAACGTAACTTTTTTCGGAACTAGAGAACAAAAAAAAATATTTATCATCAAAAATGGATTTATTTTTTCAAAATATTCTTTATGAAGATCAATACACTTTTGAGTTTGAACCAAATTTCGCTCCGATTGAGGTACCTCGAAAACATGCATTTTGAGCGCATTAACCACTTCTTCAGGTGTCGAAAAACGTAGATCTTGCAATTTATTTTTGATGTGCGGAAATAAAAAGAAGTCATTCAATGCCAAATCAGGATTATACGGGGAATGACAGCAAATCAACGTTTTGAGTGCTCAAAGAGTCACTTGTTTGAGCCGATGTGTGAGATATGGAATTGTCGTGGTGGAGAATGATCCGTCTTCGGCGGTTGGTTTTTTTATTTCTCCAAAAAGTCTGGCAAATAAATGGTTATGTACCATTTGGAATTGACAGTTCTAAGTTGCACCAACAGTATGGTTATATGGTATAAGAATGTGGCACAAAATTTTTCCATTATGCAGAAATTAGTTTTCTTCAAACATTTCTATCTCGACAAGTAATTTTTGCTTCATTCACATTTATGATACCTCACATACATGCTTTTTTATTTGTACTATTTAAAAACATCCATATACATTAAACTATCCAAATATACAAATTCAACTACCTGCTTTAAACGTGCATTATCAATAGATACATTACACTCAGTCAACAAATTACCCATTTCAAAAACTAATACTTTGCATTTATCAAGACAAAACACAAGATGTATATCCTTATCTACAATATGAATTCTATCAATTATCCTTTTCAGTTGCTCTCCTCCCTTATTGTTCTTGTGTTATGTCAAGATTCTAACTATGTGTATTCCAAATATCAAGGTCTTCAGTTAATTAATTTTTCAGTTATAAGCTATCAAACAGAGAATTACCACTTTCAGATTATAGATTATATTTTAGTGAAACATTTCTCGCTTTTCAAATAAAAAAAATCCAATTTATTGCACAATTTCACCCCACATTAATCAACCACTGAACCGTGTAAGCTTTTAAAAACACTTTCCAAAAAAGCAATGTGTGCATTTTTAATGTCTAACAACTCAGAACGTTGTTGTCCTGCATACAAAACACAAAATGATGTAACCGTATGAAACCGACTAACATCTAGACGTTGTACTCATAATGTTTGAAGCACGCGTGACAAAAAAATATGAAATACGCGGTGAAACGTAGCGCACAATGTGCTGCGGTGAGTGGCCCCGGAAAGAGGTACCGGAACAGTCCGGGAAAGGTAACAGAGCGGAGAAACGAGAGAGAAAGAAAGAGACGGAATAAATTGTGCGAGTGTGGTGTTCAAACGTGCGGTTTGACGACACCTTTTTGTCAAGTCGTGAGTTAAGTGCAGTGCTAAATTTTTGAAATTTCAATTAAGTTCTTTTCGCATTTTCTTTTTTTGATATGTTGAGTATTAATTTTCATATTTTAAATAAGAAACTTAATTTGAAAGTTTGTTTGAAGTATACTTTTAGTAAATTTATAGAGTGGTTTTACTTGTAAATGTCAAGATGATATTTCACAACCATTTTCTTGATTGACACACAATCGATTTTACAACCAAAATGATTTTAATCTTGTCATTAACTGTTAACAAGCTGTTAGTATTGTCAATACGTTATTGTCGGATTTCGTATTGCCAAATATTTTTTTTCAGTTTTGTGTGCTTTAAATTATTTTTGCAATATTTTATAAGTAAATAAATTATTTTAATTAATTGCCCATTTGCTGAAAAGCACTACAATATAAGTCGAAAATTTAAAGAATATTATAATATTTCTAATTGACTCATAATCGAATACTAGGTTATTCAATCAAAATTCCTAAAGGTCATAAAAAATAATTCGTAAACAATTTCATCTTAGGAGTATTATTTAACAAAATATAAACTTGAAAAAGCTTTAACAAAAAATTATACTCACGGAAAAATCTTTCCTCATTCAGCCAAAAAGCATTCCCATTCTGGTCGAATATACAATTTCTGACGATCCTGGACGGTATACATTGCATTTTTTGCACT
Organism: Clivina fossor; assembly: GCA_963966155.1. Taxonomy (NCBI): domain Eukaryota; kingdom Metazoa; phylum Arthropoda; class Insecta; order Coleoptera; family Carabidae; genus Clivina; species Clivina fossor. Next base: position 3,223,202 of record OZ014553.1, on the reverse strand, counting down.
TCTTCACACATTTTCAATAATCAAATTTAAATTCAAGCGAAAATAAACAATTGTCAATTAACTTAACTTCAGTTAATAATTTTTAATATAGCCGTTCCAGATGTTAAATACACCTGACCGTGTTTCTATGGTCGAATATGCAGTTTCTGACCACCCTAGACGATGCATATTGCATTTCTTGCACTTCTTCAAATATTTTCATTATTCAAGCAAAAATAAACAATACAATTGTCAATTTACTTAACTCAACTTGACGTAATAGCATTAAAAATATGGCTATTATTGTCAAGGCTATTTATAATTTAAAATGTTAATAATTAATAGTTTATATTATTTGATGTACAATAAAAACATAAATTAATATTGAAATTATGACTGCTTTTAACTTAAAAGCGCTATAAATACAGGCCATCGTCTTTATTTATTGTAAAAAAATATGTCGAAAAGAATATTAATACCAAATAACTCTTTAAAAAAGATAAATACTATAAAATCAGATTTACAAAGCCAAGCACAATTTCATTCTATTATACTATGCAAAATATAAATGATGTCTCGCAAAATCTGAATAAAATAAAGAAAGTTAATAATAAAACATCTTTTTTTAATTTTTCATTGCTAATTTCAATCTTGTCACAGTAATAATAAGAAACGCAAAACTTTCTTGTGTATTTTCCCAAATATAATACGACCAAAAAAAAAATAAAACTGTCGCAATATGAAGTAAACATTTCTGACGTTTTGACAGTTATAAGCTTTTGGAAAACATCGACTTCCGTTTCCTATTCTTGTTTCTTCAACTTTATTTCCTCACATTTTTTTTGTTTTAATTTGCACACAAGTCAAAAACAACATATTTTGTTTTTGATACTTGATATACGCTTTTCTAGATATCCTAACTTTAAAGGTATAGAATCTATCCGATGTAAACAGTTAGTATACAGACTATCCCATTTAAACTGCTGTGTTCTCAAAGACCACAACTATATTTAAATTAGATAACATTTTTCTCAATATCCGAATATTATACTATGTTTTGTTTAAAAAAAGACTTGTTGTTGAGTATAATTTAATTTTCTTTTACTAATTTTTCTTATTTTTAAATATAAGTTAAATTATCTTTATCATATTTTTCACAAATTATTTTTAAACAAATGTATCAATATTTAATTTTATTTTGAAAGTTATACTTTATGTTATTAAATAAAAAAAAATTATTTTAATGATAATTTAAAAATTCTGCTGTGGCTACTACAAAACCTAACGTTATCGTATTAAATAAATTTATATAAAAGAAAAATTTGTATAATAACAACTACTGCAGTAAATGGTAACTAAAAACAAAATTGTCATGATATAAATATGCCACTTATTTACAGAGTTTTATATATATATATATATATATATATATATATATATATATATATATATATTATAAAATTATAAAAAATTATTTAGCAGTAACGAAAAATCAAATAACAGTTGTTAGTTATAATTCGTTTAGCAACTAGTGTTAAATAAATTTTTTTAACATATATATATATATATATATATATATCTGTAGCAAAATAACATCAGTAAATTACCACTTTCGGATGACAGATCTTTATCAAAAGTTGAACAAATTAAGATATCCACCTGAGAAGCTTAAATATAAAATTTTATAATAATCCGTATAACTAAATTTGCCCTACACAGATCGACAGATGAACATCACGGAAAAATCAGTTGATTCGTGTTACTAATCGTATAAGCCCAATTCGTGTTTATCTATAAAAATCTTGATATGTCAAATTTGGTATGATTATAATACCTCCTTTATCATATGTGATATAATGGTCGGTAAAAATATATAATTGGCATTAAATGTTGCTTTTACTTATCTTTCATATTCCTGTAAAGCAGCTCAAATGAGACACTCAGTATACATTAAGGTGTAAAATTTTGCTTTGTAAACAGTCAATATATAACTTTGTGTACCAACAACACTGGTGTAATTAATTGACGTTATTGAAGTTTCGAGAAACTAAATTATGCGAAAATTTGTTTTTCCTGTAAAGTTTACGAACCCGATGCATTATTTCAGATAAATAGAAACTTTGCAGAGTTTGATTTTAGAAATGTTTGTCTGAAAAATCTGTTTGCAAAATTTATGCTTTTGATATTATCGACAATTTTTGTACAATCTTTCATCTCGCGCGCAAATATTGAGTTTCGGTTAAGCAAAATATATGCGCATATATTTTCAACGAACATAGAATTTTCTAGTTATACTAGCTTGTCGATTTATATATTTTCATGTTCGTATGCAACATTTTGTTGTAATATTATGATGCTATTTATTTATCGTAAATGGGAGTAAAAAAATAAAAAAAAAATTATTGTCTCCATATATAATATACAGTAAAAAATATTATTTCTAATATTATATATAATATTAGAACAATATTATGGTCCAAAAGTAACATTACCGATTTAGTGAGTCAATATACAGTGTGTAAAGTGATGAGGTTTTCTATAGGGAAAAAATTTTAATATGAGTTTTATGAGAAAAACTTATTTTTTATAAAAAATTTTGCTTCTATCAAAACCCCTTATAGTCAAAGAAAAATCCAGTAATCACTTAAGATAATAACAAAAACTTGATATTATATCGAGTTGTTGATTTTAAATATGACTAAGTCCGAATGTTACATGAGTATCGTGTTACCCATGGATTACTTGTTAATAATAATAATAATAATTATGTTTTGGCAAATTAATAATAATAATAATTAAAAAGTAAGTCTCTTGTATGACAAATATTTTTAACATTTTTCACACGATACTGATGTAACATTCGGACTTAGTCATATTTAAAATCAACAACTCGACATAATATCAAGTTTTTGATCTTATCTTAAGTGATTACTGGATTTTTCTTTGACTATAAGGGGTTTTGATAGAAGCAAATTTTTTTATAAAGAATAAGTTTTTCTCCTAAAACTCATATTAAAATTTTTTCCCTATAGGAAACCTTATCACTTTACACACTGTATATATATATATATATATATATATATATATATATATATATATATATATTGTGACAATTTAGATGAATTTAAAATTTATGTTGTTGATTAAATTTTATCAAAGTGTTCAAATTTTGAAGTATGTTTCATTCATCTGATTTTTATCCTACCTGTCACCCATAAAGGGCACGGCGTCAGTTGTTTGGAGGAGAGCGGGGTCGTAGGTGGGGTTGGTAGGAACTTTATTTTGTGATGTTGGTAAATTAGGTGGGCGCCAGTCAAAGCGGAATGTGGACGCAAAATTGAGAAGCTTTGACAAATCTCAAAGAGGAACTTATCGGGATAGGTACTGTTTTCGTCTTTTCGAGAATTTGTTTCGGAAATGAAATATCTTAATTAAATAAAAATATACCTGATGTTGGTGGAAAACTTAATTTGGTTATATTGATGATTTTATTCGCTACAGAGTTCCGTGTTCTTTTTCAATACAAAGAAATTTATGTCATTCGTAATAGTGTATCTAGACAGATTGTTTGACGTCTGCTGCTTAGCGGGTGGTCTAGCTATAGTAGATCTTCTTCTGAGCTTTCGTAGACGCTGAGGGGACGACAGTACGCATTACGCAGTAGCGGTTTGGTAGTTGATGAAGACTGCCAGAAAATGGTCGCTCTCGAGATCTGATTATGCCCAGTTGGCGTTCGTACGTTCAGCATAAATCGTTCAGTCACTGCTTCGTGCTCGATTTGTATAATGGTATATCTCATTCAGCAGCTGATCCAAAATTCGGCTTCCAAGATAGACTGATGCTGCTAATACGACTGAATCCCACTCAGACGTCTTTGAAAGGCACAGACTGGTCCCTAAACATAAGAGGGCAGAGCAGAATAATCCGTACTAACAAATGTAATATAATCAAACAAATCGAACTTGATACAAAAGTTGATACACTTGAAATAACAGAGGTATTAAATACAAACATACAATCATCAATATAACAGCATGGTACAAAAATTAGAGATCGTTACACGACTCAAATAAAGGACTTAAGTGAACCTAACGTATTCTATCAGGAATGTGATAGCGCAATGCAATGAAAATTCAACAGTATGCAACTAAATATACTACACACGATTCCAAACAAAATAAGTTAACTTTACCTAGTTACATGTCCTGATTCATCATAAATTAACATTTCGATATAAAATTATTACAACAAAATAACATATTGGCTTTACAAAAAAAACAATTGGCTTTGCTTTGCTGATGGCATGTGCGGCGAAAGTCTTTCGTTGCTATGGTCGCGACTACAAGTCGAAACTACGCGAGCAATGTCTCCGAAAGAAAGCTGTGGTACGTTCCAAACTCAAAACTAATAAAACAGGCTCCGTGCCTCAAACATAATAGAACGTTTTCCACAATATCACAAAAAATAATCTTTACGAAGACGGCCGACTATCAAAATGGACTTTAATCCTAGCCGAATTACGCACGCAGAATAATGACGCTATGCTTCAATCAACTCACGCACACAGGTTCACCAAATCATCAACAGCAGCCCACTGACATCACAATTACAACATGCAAGCTACAATGATAGGATTGCACTTGGAATATTTGACAACACAACACATAAACTACAATACATGATCGGGACAGTCGCGAAATTGTTTTCAAAAACAATTGACTATAAATCAAAATCTTAGAAAATTTTCTCACAAAAACGAATTTAACATCTAAACCGATGATAAATTACAGCGTTAGAAAATTTCTTCTTCTAAAATAATTTGAACTACAAATTATTTTCTCATCAAAATCTATCAAATGAATTTAAAATGATTGTTCATTAATCCAATGACTAATGACACAATAAACTAGATAGATTTGAACAACATGACTGAATAGAACGTAAGTCATTGATCAAGGTCACGTGAATTTAAAAATGAATCAAAAGAAAAACAATTTGATCTAGATTTAGATTCTAAATTTCACAATTATCGCTTACCTACGTTTATTCAGCTATGCCAAGTTCCAATCATCACCAACCATGTGGACGTTATCACAACGCAAATACTAGCGTTCAAATAAAATATGCTCTCCAACCGATAAAATAAAATATTCCCACCGGAATCATAAATTTTCTAACGTTATAATTACTAAAACTTGAATATTCTAAATATTCACACAATAAAATTTCACGTTCGCATTGAAAACAATTTCAGTACCGGTAACATGAACAGAAATGTCGGTTCAGGAGAGTACGCTCTCCACAAGAGAGTTAGTCGCTGCGACCTTGTCGAAGAAGAGCTCTATCAAGCCAGGCGCATATATTTATGGAATCTCCCCACTCAACAGGCGTGACGCGGAAATGACGAATTCTAACAAATTTTATTTCGCTTATTTCGATGTTACTAATAATATTGTTCGTTGATATAATAATTAAATATTCTAAAACAATTACTGAATTTAGAAAACACAATTTAATTCGCTGGCGTAAAATATTCAGCGATATGTCAGTAACGCCATCTCTTGTGGTTCACAGGAATCTCAATGACAGTTGTCAAAATATTTATAAGTTCTAAATTAATGATATTGAAATCATAAATCTGTTCAATTCAACTATTAAAGACACCGAAATAATATAAAAATAATAAGGATATAATAATTGCGATATTTATCAGTTCCATATTGAGGTTAGGCCGATGTAATCGTTCATAAGCGGAATTATTTTAATTTTCAAACCAGTGACAATGTCAAATTGTCACACAGCCCCCCTTGCAAAAGAATTTTTTATCTCATAAAAAATTATACTCATACTTTAACATGAACCGTAACATTCAATACATAATTTACTAATAAAAATGAATAACAATAAAAATTTTTTTTAGATTACTAACTAACTGCTTTATAACAAATTTACTCCGAATTTACAGAATCGTCAGATGTTATGCTTTCGTTTTCATCCTCAGAACTTTCAGGGGCTGGTTTTAGGTCTTTAACGTGCCAAATACCCTGATCTTCATTCAGGAGGTTAGCAAGGCGATAAGTAATTGGGGATAATTTGTTCACGACGCGACATTCTATAAAGCGTGGCGCTAATTTCGAAGCAAAATGCCGAATACCCGACGACAGAACATAGTTTCGTTTCCATACAGTATCTCCAACAGAAAATTCTAAGTGGCGACGATTTGCATTGTAATATTTCGCGTTCCGATTGTACGCGGCATGAATACGATCTTGCACTGTATTGAATACGGTTGCCAAGGATTCCAATCTATTGGCATACGCAATACGACTATCAGTACACACATTCTTGGGAGCGTTACCATAAAATTTTCCGGATGTGGGTACATGTCGACCGAAAGTTAGAAACGACGGCGAGAAGCCAGTGACTTGATGCACTGATGTACGAATAGCTTGAGCGACAGACGTGAGATTTTTGTCCCACTCGCGATGGTTATCATCCAAATATGACCGAATAGCTTGTTTCACAACGCGGTTCGAGCGTTCTACAAAATTTACCTGCGGATGAAATTTCGCATTGTACCATAACTTGGGAATTTCATACTTTTTAATCAAATTTTCGAAATTTTTACTCGTAAATTGTGTGCCATTATCACACATAACAATCTGTGGAATTCCAAATAATAAAAATACTTCCGATTCGAGAATCTCACAAATTTTCGGAGCGTTAGCTTGTCGTAGCGGAAACAATAACAGAAATTTTGAAAACCAGTCCGATACGGCGAGAATATATTGATATCGATTCGGATGTGAGGTGGCAGGTAATGGACCCATCAAATCGATGGATATTGCTTGCCATGGCGATGAAATATTTTTTTCTTTGCCCATACGTCCGATAGGCGGACGTTGTTCAACTTTCTGAGCTAAACACGTTTTACACCGTTGTACAAAATGAGCGACAGATGAGTGTAAATGCGGCCAATAATATCGTTCAGCGATACGCGCAGCTGTTTTAAAAATACCGAGATGTGCGGCGGTTGGCACATTATGACATTGCTCAATAATCGCTTTACGCTCGCAACGGGGAACTACAATTTTCCACGGTGACAGATTAGCCGGTAATTCATAGGAATGATTTCGTAATTTGAAAATTATATTATTTTCAACACGCCAATCAGGAAAAGAAATAGGTTGTTCGATAATACGTTGCCGTAACGAGATATACCATTTGTCCGTGGTATCAGCATAACTTTCAATAACGGCGACTTCTAAGGGCGCACGAGATAACGCGTCTGGTAGTTCATTTGTCTTACCAGGACGATGAATAAGCTCGAAATCAAATTGTTGTAACTTTACTGCCCAACGAGCAAGTTTACCTGTTGGTTCTGACATTCGCATTAACCATAATAACGAATAATGGTCCGTAATGACTGTAAAATGTAAACCTTCCACGTAAGGTCGGAATTTATCTATAGCGAAAACTACAGCGAGACATTCGCGTTCCGTAACAGAATAATTACGTTCCGCTTTATTAAGCGTGCGACTAATATAAGAAATAGCATGTTCAGAGCCGTCTGCGTCTTCCTGCGTTAATACAGCGCCGAGACCAAAGTTAGATGCATCGGTATACATCCGAAATTTGCGGATAGGAACAGAATAATCCGGACTAACGAGTACTGGTGACGATACGAGTGCTTCTTTAAGCTTACAGAACGCGGTTTCGGCCGAGCTGTTCCATACAACAGCCATTTTCTTTTTCTTACCCTTCGTAAGATCAGAAATAGGAGCAGAAAGGGATGCGAAACTCGGAACGAAACGTCTGTACCACGAGGCTAAGCCGAGAAATCGCTTAATTTCGGTTACATTCGTCGGACGCGGAAACTGTTCAATCGCGGATACTTTTTCCGGATTTGTACGTAAGCCAAATTTATCAATTACAAAACCTAAGTAGTTCAGCGAGGGTCTACAAAATTTACATTTTTCAAAATTTACAGTGAAACCAGCTTTTTGAAAGCGATGTGAAACTTCTTTTAACGTAATTAAATGTTCTTCGAACGAATTTGTCGCAATAATACAATCGTCCAAATAAACGAAAACTTTCGGTTCAAGCTCGGGACCAATGATTCTGTCCATCAGACGTTGTAATGTCTGACCAGCGTTACATAACCCAAACGGCATGCGTTGAAATTCAAATAAACCACGACCGGGTACTGAAAAAGCAGTCTTTTCACAAGATGAAGCGGAAAGTGGAATTTGCCAAAAAGCACTTTTTAAATCGAGCGAAGTTAAATATTTCGCACCGCGAAGTTGATTAAGAATGTAGTCTACACGCGGTAGAGGATAAGCGTCTTTTTTCGTAACAGAATTTACCTTTCGACCATCGAAACAAAAACGATATTTTCCGTCAGATTTCTTAACCATCAGAACGGGTGAACTCCACGCGGATGATGAGGGACGGATTACACCGAGTTCTAACATTTCATCTAACTCTTTATTCAAATGTCCACGCACGATTTCAGACAGGGGATATTGTCGTTGCTTAATCGGAAGCGCATCACCGGTATCGATAATATGTTCGACTAAATGAGTTTTTCCGAGTCCTACTTTACCTAACTTTTCAAAATCCGCGATTAAACTATCGAGTGATTTTCTTTGAACATCCGATAATTCATCCGAACTAGCAATGCCAATACAAGACGCAACTTCAGGCGCAGCTGTCCACGAATTCGTTGCAAAATTAACAGAAATTCCAAATGATTTACAAAAATTTACTCCGAGAATCATCGTATGACGGATTGACGGGACAATAACGAAAGTGATCGTTCGCGTTTGCGACTGAGCAGTAATCGGTAAATGAACGGTGCCAAGTGAAGCTTGGGCTTTGCCGTCTGCTGTAACAATAGTAGCATGTTCTACTGGTAACAAGCTGATTTTTAAATCACGTAATAAGGAGAGGCCACGATATCCAATAATAGAAACATTCGCGCCAGAATCTAACAATGCCGTAATAGACTTATTATACGCAGTAACAGTAATAAAAGGGCGATCATCGGAACCGGGATTTATTAATACAGGTGCGATTTCAGGGGTTTGTACAAAACGATGGATCGTATTTAACCAAGCGGTCCATTCTTTTCTATCAGCACTTAATCTGCCGAATTTTCGGGAGCTGACGAAACCGAAACGGCGTGTACGTTTTTTGTCTGCCTTTCACAGCAGCGTTTGCATTTGCCAGCAGTTTGATTTTTCATTCCGCATTTATAGCAGAAGATTTTACGTGGTTTAGTACAAGAATTAAAAGAATGCCCGTTTTCGTCGCAGTTCCAACATTTCATTTTAAACGAAGTGTTGTGCGGAGTAATTTCAGCAACATGAACGCGCGGCGGACGTCGATAAGCCATATCAGGTTCTAATAGCGAATGGTTAGGGGACGGAGGATTTTTAAATGATGCTACGTTAAATTCCGTATCTTCAATACGTTTACACGTTCGAATTAGATCGCTAATAGTATCAAATGACTGTAGTGAGCAGAGACGTTGAAACCGTGGCTGTAGATTTTTTATTATTAATGAAACACGCGAAGATTCGTCTGGTCGAAGTGACAAGCGAGAAAATAAATTCTCCATAATAGCAATGTAAATTTCTACACGTTCCGTTGGACCTTGTGTCCTTTGACGTATTTCATCCATTAAAGCTAGTTCGAAATTTGACGGCAGGAAGGTTTCCTTTAGTCGGCCAACTAATTCAGACCAAGTTTTGACACTTGGGCGCACCATACGGAGCCAGATCAAAGCATCTTTCGTGAATAACGAAGAAGCTTGTCTAAATAAAGTTTCATCCGATACACCGTAAGCATACGCAGCTTCGCTAATTCGCTCAATAAATTGATTAACACCCGATAAACCGTCGAATACAATATTCCAACGACTAACTTGCGTTCTTGAATCAAAATGGTTACTCGGACTCGGAATAAAATTTTGCGTTGACGTAGTAGGATACGAATTATTTAGTGATGGTACACGAGCGTCAGGAACAGGATTATCGCGTTGATTACGTGCAGTTAAATTATCATTCTCGCGATTTATAGTTGACGAATCGAATTGTATACGATTTAACAGAGTCGAAAATCCAGGATCTAGATAGGAAGGAGTGATCGAAGTATTTCGCAAGACAGAGGTTTCGTTCGATGAGCCAGCTGGTGGTGCGTCAGCTTCTGAGTTTAAATTAATCAGATTCACAGACGGATTGCCACGAATTGACTCACGAATTTGCGTGTGCATATTTTTTGTGACCGAAAGCAACTTGATGAGTTCTTGTTGATGGTTTAATGATAATAAGCAAATGCGATCTTGCAAGTAAAAAATTCTTGAATTCAACAGTTCATCATGTAGCTTACGTTCAGCGGGATTAAGAAATGGCAAAATTTTTAGCATACCCAATACTTCATGCAACTTTAACTGACATACTCTGGATTCGTTCACAGGAACAGGACTGCATTCAGGCCTTATCATTGACTGAACTCGTTCTTTCTCTAACTGTAGAAGTCCTTCTAGTACGATTCGCTTGCTGTTTAGTGATCCGGATTCGGAGACATTGCGTATTGATAACTCATGTTCAATTTCGTCCTCATACAGGTGCTCGATTCGATACGGAAGGTTCGCCATGTTACAAAGTATAATTAGTAAGCAAAATAACACAATATAATTCAAAATAATAAATAACACAAGATAATTCAAAATATTCAATAAATAAATTAATAGCCAACAAATAATATTAAAATAGCCAATAGTAACAATAATATAATTCAAAACAATAAATTAAATAACTGATAGCAAACAAATAATATCAAAATAGCCAATATGAACGATAATAACTATAAATATTTTCGAACTCAAATTCTCGGAAAATTGAAAGGAAGGAATGGATTTATTCGAAGACAAAAATTTTTTTTTTTTTTTTTTGTGCAAAGCAAATCACAATATGAACAAAGGCCCCACGTTGGGCGCCACTTATTATGTGTGACAATTTAGATGAATTTAAAATTTATGTTGTTGATTAAATTTTATCAAAGTGTTCAAATTTTGAAGTATGTTTCATTCATCTGATTTTTATCCTACCTGTCACCCATAAAGGGCACGGCGTCAGTTGTTTGGAGGAGAGCGGGGTCGTAGGTGGGGTTGGTAGGAACTTTATTTTGTGATGTTGGTAAATTAGGTGGGCGCCAGTCAAAGCGGAATGTGGACGCAAAATTGAGAAGCTTTGACAAATCTCAAAGAGGAACTTATCGGGATAGGTACTGTTTTCGTCTTTTCGAGAATTTGTTTCGGAAATGAAATATCTTAATTAAATAAAAATATACCTGATGTTGGTGGAAAACTTAATTTGGTTATATTGATGATTTTATTCGCTACAGAGTTCCGTGTTCTTTTTCAATACAAAGAAATTTATGTCATTCGTAATAGTGTATCTAGACAGATTGTTTGACGTCTGCTGCTTAGCGGGTGGTCTAGCTATAGTAGATCTTCTTCTGAGCTTTCGTAGACGCTGAGGGGACGACAGTACGCATTACGCAGTAGCGGTTTGGTAGTTGATGAAGACTGCCAGAAAATGGTCGCTCTCGAGATCTGATTATGCCCAGTTGGCGTTCGTACGTTCAGCATAAATCGTTCAGTCACTGCTTCGTGCTCGATTTGTATAATGGTATATCTCATTCAGCAGCTGATCCAAAATTCGGCTTCCAAGATAGACTGATGCTGCTAATACGACTGAATCCCACTCAGACGTCTTTGAAAGGCACAGACTGGTCCCTAAACATAAGAGGGCAGAGCAGAATAATCCGTACTAACAAATGTAATATAATCAAACAAATCGAACTTGATACAAAAGTTGATACACTTGAAATAACAGAGGTATTAAATACAAACATACAATCATCAATATAACAGCATGGTACAAAAATTAGAGATCGTTACACGACTCAAATAAAGGACTTAAGTGAACCTAACGTATTCTATCAGGAATGTGATAGCGCAATGCAATGAAAATTCAACAGTATGCAACTAAATATACTACACACGATTCCAAACAAAATAAGTTAACTTTACCTAGTTACATGTCCTGATTCATCATAAATTAACATTTCGATATAAAATTATTACAACAAAATAACATATTGGCTTTACAAAAAAAACAATTGGCTTTGCTTTGCTGATGGCATGTGCGGCGAAAGTCTTTCGTTGCTATGGTCGCGACTACAAGTCGAAACTACGCGAGCAATGTCTCCGAAAGAAAGCTGTGGTACGTTCCAAACTCAAAACTAATAAAACAGGCTCCGTGCCTCAAACATAATAGAACGTTTTCCACAATATCACAAAAAATAATCTTTACGAAGACGGCCGACTATCAAAATGGACTTTAATCCTAGCCGAATTACGCACGCAGAATAATGACGCTATGCTTCAATCAACTCACGCACACAGGTTCACCAAATCATCAACAGCAGCCCACTGACATCACAATTACAACATGCAAGCTACAATGATAGGATTGCACTTGGAATATTTGACAACACAACACATAAACTACAATACATGATCGGGACAGTCGCGAAATTGTTTTCAAAAACAATTGACTATAAATCAAAATCTTAGAAAATTTTCTCACAAAAACGAATTTAACATCTAAACCGATGATAAATTACAGCGTTAGAAAATTTCTTCTTCTAAAATAATTTGAACTACAAATTATTTTCTCATCAAAATCTATCAAATGAATTTAAAATGATTGTTCATTAATCCAATGACTAATGACACAATAAACTAGATAGATTTGAACAACATGACTGAATAGAACGTAAGTCATTGATCAAGGTCACGTGAATTTAAAAATGAATCAAAAGAAAAACAATTTGATCTAGATTTAGATTCTAAATTTCACAATTATCGCTTACCTACGTTTATTCAGCTATGCCAAGTTCCAATCATCACCAACCATGTGGACGTTATCACAACGCAAATACTAGCGTTCAAATAAAATATGCTCTCCAACCGATAAAATAAAATATTCCCACCGGAATCATAAATTTTCTAACGTTATAATTACTAAAACTTGAATATTCTAAATATTCACACAATAAAATTTCACGTTCGCATTGAAAACAATTTCAGTACCGGTAACATGAACAGAAATGTCGGTTCAGGAGAGTACGCTCTCCACAAGAGAGTTAGTCGCTGCGACCTTGTCGAAGAAGAGCTCTATCAAGCCAGGCGCATATATTTATGGAATCTCCCCACTCAACAGGCGTGACGCGGAAATGACGAATTCTAACAAATTTTATTTCGCTTATTTCGATGTTACTAATAATATTGTTCGTTGATATAATAATTAAATATTCTAAAACAATTACTGAATTTAGAAAACACAATTTAATTCGCTGGCGTAAAATATTCAGCGATATGTCAGTAACGCCATCTCTTGTGGTTCACAGGAATCTCAATGACAGTTGTCAAAATATTTATAAGTTCTAAATTAATGATATTGAAATCATAAATCTGTTCAATTCAACTATTAAAGACACCGAAATAATATAAAAATAATAAGGATATAATAATTGCGATATTTATCAGTTCCATATTGAGGTTAGGCCGATGTAATCGTTCATAAGCGGAATTATTTTAATTTTCAAACCAGTGACAATGTCAAATTGTCACAATATATATATATATATATAATGTGTAAACATATGTGCTTATAATAGTATATTATATTACGAGGAGTAGAAAGCAATGATTATGATGAGTAAAATTAATACCAAAATTAACATTTTATTTAAAAATCTGATGTAACTTTAGAGTCTGAGTTCGACATGCTATCACTAGCCCTTAGGCTACCTGTATTTATTTATATATAATTAATTAATTAAGCTTTATAAACATTAATTTGTCTCGTATATTAATTAACGCAAATTTTCGATTTTCGATTTGATAAATTAATATAAACAAACAAGATTATTGATAAAAAGTTAAATTGCACATGAAAGGTAAATTCAGAGTTTTGCGACTGACCATTGAATTTAATATGCATTTTATGTGTTAGGGGTTGTGGCTAGCAAAATTCTCCCGTTTCATAATTTTGCAAACTTGTGCGTGACTTGCATTTACAAAACATTACCTTCGATATAAAATATCATATTGTACGCTGTGTAGCAAACTGGAAAATTTTACACCCAACTTATTACGGACTTTTTACATTTTGCTATAGACATTTAAATATTACAACTTCCGACTCAAAGATTCTTTTAAACAGGAAATGTAGATTTACAGAACATTTAATTTCATTATAATACAGTGAGTTTTACATAATTGCTTTGTGTATAGAATAAGTTTGTTAATGTTATATTTCTGTGAATAAATTCTGCAATAAATTTTCAAATATTATAGATATATTAAAATTTAATTCCTAGTTTCAAAATTAAAAAATAATTTTCAATAATATACACTTAAATAAGTATTTAAATAATGCCTGTCGACTGGGTATTAATACAAATTATACTCGTATAAATAAATATTCGGGCAGAATAGTTTATCATCTTAAAAAAAAAACATCAGTAGTTTAAAATAAAACGGCTTTAGGTTATAGTTCTGTATTAATATTTATTAATAATCGACGTTTCGACGAACTCAACGTACGTAAATAAACAGAACATAGCAACTTGTTTCTATGTTCTGTTTATTTACTCTCAATGTCATTTGTATTATTTTTTTTGGTAAAGTGAAATCTTTTGTCTTTTTTTTATGAAATTAAATATTGCATATGTTAAAAAAGGTCAAAAGATTTTATAATACTATAAATTTATAGAATAAAACAAAATAACAACATAAATGTATAAAAATTGTGTAAAAAAACCAAATAATATAAAAAATAAAAAAATTAGAAAGGCAGGGCTATTTTATTAAAATTTTATATTGCTGAAGCTTGCAAAATATGAGTTTAAATTTTACAGAAAACGTTAAAGTTAAAAATTCCGCAATTTTACTAAAGAGCTTTGTTGAGTTTAATACTCAAGTATTAGTTTGAAAAAATAATTAATAATACATAACGTTTCGGATGCTCGTTTTGTGTTCGTCTTCAGTTTTTCTCGTAAAACTTTCTTATTTGCAAATTATTTATTAACAAACGCTTTTAACAATAAACTTATAATTTGGCTAGCGTAACTTTGTTAATAAAATAAAAATTCTGTAAAATAAAACGGCTTTAGGGTATAGTTAGGTTATAGTTATAATCAATAATTTATGTTTAGATAAACTAAACGTCCGTCTTCATCAGGAAAAATGATATAAATGATATTTACAGTAAATAACAGAACATAGAAACAAGTTACTAGGTAACAAAGTTCAATAAACATTCGCTTAAGCTGGCCTAACCGTCTTAACTGACTATGTGTAGGTGTTATATTGATTTAACAAAAACATTATTGTTATTTTAAATTTGAACAAAAACGTGTAAATAGTTTGCAATTTTATTTCTATTGTGGTTAAATAAAAAAACATAGTTTTCATAAAGATATAAATAATAGAATCATTATGTTAACAAATCTTTTAAATAAAGCTATCTCACTTGTATATTTTACTTTTGTATGCACAAAAATATTTAAAAAATTTATCCTTTTCTTAAAAGTAAAAAGACACTTAATCTTTAACAATACAATCATCTTATTTTTACTCTTTCATCTCATTAATCGCTTTCAATTGTCAAAACAGCAAAAAAATCACGAAAAATTATGATAATTCAGCCTAACAAATGCAACGCAGCTACCGGTATAGTTTAGTGAAAAATGAGGATAATTTATTTTAAAGCTTTTGTCACCCTATGAGCGCATTCCGAAACTGTTTGGCCCCTGGAACGATGCGTCGGATGATAAATAGGCAAGTTCAAGTCAAACAATACGCGATTATACTGCCAGACGGATTGCGGTGCCCTCACTCGCTTTATTCACCAACCATTCGACTATTGTTGGCCTGTCTATTGTTGAAAGCGTTTCAGGCGTCAATCGCTCATTATTATTCCAAACGTTCTGAAATTTTATTGTCTTCATTTGTGGGTAATTAGGCATTTAAACGATTTTTAGTCGTTTTGTATTAGATTATTCGCTGTCTTGTGACAGATCGTTTTTAGAAAGAATCTATATTCGCATAGTTAGTATGTTCTGGATCAGATCATTGATCAATTTCTAAAATCGGAACTTTTCTTTCTTTTCTTATCTTATGGTTTTTTAATTACAATATGAAAATAGGTAACATATAGTTCCAAAATATTCAATTAATAAAAAACTTGGTAATTTTATTATATTTTTATTTTAATTAGATGATAAAACAAATTATTTATTTATATAATTAGTGTGATATTGATTTCTAGCGCAGGAGTCAAATATGAGTTTTCTAAAACTTAAATTTTTAAAATTTTCTTAGCTTATCTTCCATTTATATTTAGTTTTAAATAATCTTTAATTTTAAAAATGTTTCATAGACAATTATAAAACTTTATATAATTTCCATTACTTTATTTAGATAATAAATAGTTAAATAATTTTTCAATTTAAATACTCTTCCATGTAGAAGTGTTTCCTAACTACCGTTATTTTTTTTTTCTTTAATTGAATCTCATCATAAAGTACTAAAGTAATTTGTAAATCTTATATAATTTTACATCTGCTCTTTGATGTTGAAGTAAATACCGCGCGAAATAAGGTACAGTAACAATTTGATAACGTTAATTATTTACACATAAACTTTTTACGGCGTTAAAGTTAATTAACAAAATATTGCAAGGTAATTTCTGTCAAGAATGTAATTAAAAACCTATGTATAAATAATTTGATTCTAGAAAACAATTCCTGTCATTTAATAAGTTGACGTTTTAAAATTTACAAATTTGCTTACCTACTTTATTTGTCAAATTATTTAATAATAAATTTAAGAGACTTTGTTACATAGATGGTGTTTTGTTTTAGTACGACACCATTAACACATTTTAAGAAGTTCTGCATCAATCGATAAAATTTAATTAAATATATATTAGTTATTATATTATATACATTATCAGTATTAAATTTACAATAAAACTAAAATCCTAGTTAGTGATCTAAGCTATCTCGATCACTGAGTACGTTGAGTATTTGCGTATTCTTAAATTACTAATGAATATTTTATTATAATACTCAATTACTCAAAAATTGCTACTGTTAATGGAAATTTAATTTCCGATATATGTATTTAGCTCAATTTGAATTAAATTTTATGATTTAGGATATTTATTCCAATTCATTATATTTATATCTTTTTATAAAAATGGAAAAAATTTCTAAAATCTATATTCCGCAATTATTCCTCAATTTTAGTATAAATGAACAGTAACTATTAAATTACCTATAAGAGAAATTTCGGGTTTCAGTTATCACATTATAAAATTGCTAAAATATTTAGGGAATTAGAACTAAAAATTTGTTTAAATTTAAAAATATTTCTATTTTCTAAATTGAGATAACATATTTTATTATTCTTAATAAATATTTTATTCAATAAAATCTTATTATAACCTAAAATATATACTCAGCAGTGCGTTTCTTATAATAAGTCAATATAATCAAACGTATGAGTAACAAATGTAGTGTAAATTTTTTAAATGTAATTTCACTATAAAAAACCAAGGGTAACAAAAATGCCTTGTTATATTGTGTAATTTTACATAAAATGTAATTCTATAGAAGTTGTAATATTACCGAATATTATCTGTCACATTACTTAAATTATTCTGTAAAAATAATATTAGTAATATGAAAAGATCTATAATATTATCTGTTGCAGCAAAAATTTATATAAACTTTTATGAAAATATACAAAAAGTATATATAAATCTGCTATTTTTTTATGTACTATTTTAATTCCATAATAGTTTTATGAAATTTACAAAATAAATGTGGTAAATTTGCATTACAGAGAAAATTATATAATTTTTACTATAAAAAAATATGTAAATTCACGGTCGTTTTTTACAGTGTGACTAATAATTATAAACGTGAGATACTAGCTTAATGTATTCTAACAATATGGGTACTGTCACAATAAAATGGATAGGAAAAAAAACAACATTGAAAACATCAAGTTTCAATTCGTCAAACTTGGCATTCGGCACAAGTCGCCGGCCGATGTTCGCGTGCTACCGCGAAATAAACAACAAAGAACAACACGAACGAACAACAGGCGCACTGAGCGGCCACATCCTAGAGGTAATAGTGGCACGAAATCGTACACTAGCCACACGAGAAAAACTTTTTTTCTTTTATTTTTCTTTACCGTTGTTTTCAATTTCGTTTTCGTGTTTGTGAGATGAAATATTGGCAGATATACATATATGCGCGTTACACTTGAAAAGGATTACTTAAAATTTTTTGTCTCCCACCATTGCTGCAGAATACAGAGAAACCGTATCCGGAAAGTTCACCGCCCACAATTCACCGCGGAAAGTTCACCGCGGGAAGTTCACCGCCCACAATTCACCGCACACACAATTCACCGCAAAAAGTTCACCGTTATTATATTATATTAGGTTTAGGTTAGGTTAGGTTAATTTAGTTTTATTTAATTTAATATACCTAGGTACCTTTCAAAAAATTATTAATATTTCTAATTAAATAATTTTATTTTTATGCTCTACTAATATTTGCAAGAAATTGTTTCGATTAATTGTAATTAATTATTATATCATACTGCAGAACTTTTATTTAATTTAATAAATATCTTCAAAAAATTATTTTATTACAGTACAGAACTTTTACTTTCAAAAAATGACGTATAATCTTCCCCGCGGTGAATTGTGGGCGGTGAATGTTCCTAGAACCCAGAGAAACAAGAAATATTTTTTTTAGCTCGATTTGCTTTCGAATCGAATTTATTAACAGAATATTTCGTTTTATTTTATGCTTCCAGCCAGCTGGCCTGCAAATGAATTTGATTTATAAAAACGATAATTTAAATTGGTTGAGATTTATGTAAATTATTGAATAAAAAATGAATAAAATCAATTTGTAACTCGCTCTTATAAATGTATATACGCAATGTACATTTATGACTATTTTTTTAGAAATATTTTATTCTATTTAAAAAAAAAGGTTTCATATTATTTATCACATTTTAACTAACTATTATTTACTTATCAAATGAAAAACAATAGGTTTTTTAAAATTGTATTTAAAAAATATTCAATTTTATTTTAAATATTTCATTTGGTGTTAGTCAGTTAAGATGGTTCGGACGTGTTGAGCGAATGTCTAATAAACGTTTGGTTAAAAAGATTTATTTGAATGATTTTGATGGTATACGTTTGCGTGGACGTCCGATAAGTAGTTGGAGTGGTGTATGATTGAGAGAGTGGCTTGCGTGAGCGAAAGTTTCCAAGTAGTAGAAATAAAAGAGCATGTATGAGAGGAATTGTGAATGTGGATGAAGCAAAAGTTGCTTGTTTGAATAGGAATGTTTAGAGGCGATTTATTTCGGGATGATATAAAGAGTTTGTGCCACACCCTTTTGGGTACATGGCGTGATTGTGTATGTATGTATGTATTTTACGACTGCAATGAAATGTGTTGTTTATGAACTTATTATTGGTTAATAAATGTAGTACATTGTATACACCTTTTCATTTCCCATTAGTATACAATACTAATATTTATGTAGAAAATGTTTATTTATATGACTTTGTATAATGATTTTTCAACTTCAATAAATATATTTGTATTTTTGTATTTTATTTTGTCACATTATTTTACTAGTAACATAATGACCTCATTCTATATAGGCAACGTAATATTAATATTTTAATACGCTTGAAGACAAAAGTTTATTACATAATTTTCTGTATACTTCATTATTTTAAAATAAATTACCCAAATTTATCAAATTTTAAATTTAAATCATCAATTTGTATCTGGATCTCTTTTACAAATACCTTATAAATCCAAAACCCAAAATAAAAATTGCTTAAAGAAGCTTTTGACAAAAACCTAAAAATACAAATAAAAAAATCCTCGCTTGTTATCTTATGCGCAACGTGGCAGTGTCAGACAAATGGTTGTTTCCTAATCTGGAATATTTACGTGGCTAGGCGGTTCGATTCTTCGTACCGGTACCGCAACTGCTCTGATGCTACCGGTAAAATTGTGCAAACATTCACCTGTTATCGGTTTTTCTTCGTTTACCCGGTTACCGGTTTTACGAATACGGTACCGATCGGGATTTTTAGCATCGATCCTGTTGACATTATCAACTGAGAAACACGTTAAGCTGAAGAGCTTTACTCATTATTTGTTTCACCCGGAAAATACATTCTGAATTTTTTAAACCAGTGCTCGGAAAATTTTTGTCTTGTTTATAATGACAATATGTAAATATTTAACAATTAATTTTATTTTTAAATAAATTTATATGAAATTTATACAAAATTTAATTGCAAAAATAAATAATTTGGTAATTTGTTATAAATTTGTAAATCTCGAAATTTGATAAAATTTAATTGTTTTTTTAAAATTTAATATATTAAAAAATATAGTTATCATTTATTTTAACTACAGTCTTGTTTTTACCATCTACTCTGATCATCACATTTAAATTTACAAATCTTTTGCCTAAATGAGACATTTCTATATTATTCATATTTATGCTAATATTTTTCACACTAATTCTGTTAACTTAACGAGTCTAACCTCAAATTTAACAGTTAAAGCACTTCCGATGGCCATTTAAATTTGAAGGAATTTAATCTAAAAATTTCATATTTAAAGTAGTGATCAAAAGTGAAATTTACTTAATTAAATGATTTAAGGTAAATTTAATATCCAGAATAGTGTCATTAATAGTATGTTGAAACAAATTTTATAATTTATAAGGTTATTGATAGAATTACAATTACAAACTATTAGAAAATTATTTTATCATCTTCTAACCATTTTCATTTTACACCATCTGTATTTAAATTACAGAAATTTTTTTTTTCTACCGCAATAATAAAATGTAACTTATGAATTTATAATTATTTAGTAAATGTAGTACACATTCATTGATAAACTGACCTACAATATGTGTATTGCACAAGTGCTACAATATTTATATTGTTCAGATATTCCATTATATATTTTGTAGTTCTCTTTATCTATGAAAAATAAAAATTTGTTATGGTAATGTGCAGTTTTTGGCCAATCAGTACATTGCATTTGAAACAAATAGATAAGCTGTCACCATAACAACTTATAGTTTGAGGGTTAGTTAACGCTGTTGTAATTTTTATATTATAATTATTTTGATAATCATATCAAACCAAAAAAAAAAATATTTCATAGTCGTAGAAAAAATATGATATAAAATTCGCATGGAATATCTATTTGCCACTGACATTTTTTAATATCACAATAAGTTTAAATGATCAAATAAAATTAATAAATACAATATTTAATTTTGAATAATCCTGCTAATTCATTAAAATTACATAAAAATTTAATGTTGACATATTAAATTTTATATTCAAAATTTATTGATTATTATAATTTCGTAGTATGCAATCACATAAATGTATTTATGAATATTTATTACAATATTAATTTAGAAACTTCTAAATATTGCATGCTATTCTATATTTTATTAGAGATTTAATATAATTTACTAATTTTAATTTTAATTTGTTTAACAAACGTACAATTTTTTTTCAAATAATAGTTTCCAGGCTTTTATGGCTATTGTCTATGAAAGCCTTTTTTGTGTGTTTGGACTTTTATACCAAACGTTTTGCTATAAGTAACTGGTAATTCGTTTGGTATAAATAATCGAGCACAGCGTACCAGCCCAGCAAAATATATTACTTCAATTTCCTATCTATTTACTGTAAGCTGTTTAGATCATCATAAAAAATCTTTGAAAACATTAATTTCAAATTTTTAAATATAATTTTTGGTTTAACAATAAATAACATTTAAATGTATGTATGTAGATCTATTTTAAAATAAAATAGTAATAGTAGCTATATACGATTCAAATTTCCAAGCAGATGACGTACGCTGAGCAAATGATATATCTAGATCTTGTTTCAGAATTATTCTATTATTACTCAAGTATCACATAAGCTAACCTTTCACGAATCTTGCGTGTCAGAAAATTTAAAAAATATTTAAAAAAAAAATATTAACAATAATTATAGAAAAATAAAAAACTTTAAGTTAAAGTTTTGTAATATTAATTAAAATTCGATGTTTTGATACGCTATACATGAATCATTATACTTACATACATACATAATCACGCCATATACCCAAAAGAGTGTGGCGCAAACTTTTTCCATTATCCCGAAATCAGACTCCTACAAACATTCCTATCCAAACAAGTAACTTTAGCTTCATCCACATTCATAATTCCTTTCATACATACTCTTCTATTCATTATTAAGAAAATAAATACAAATAACTGGATTATTATAAATTATTAATCAAAAGATGCTAGATTTGATATATTCATTACCTTTACAAAAATACAAGGATTTCCACGTCTTTAATCATGAAAAGTTTCATATTAATAAAATATTTTTTTCTGAAATATTAAATCTATTTTTGTATTTACACAAGTATTCTCCAGAACAATTCAACTTCAACAGCCCTTCTAACCTAGAATATGTGGGCAGCACTTGCTTTCATCAAATTTTGAAAATTTGTCGAAATGCTCAGCAAAAACAAGCAATAAACCAAATCATTTCTACGGCATTTTTCCGTCGATAAAAATAAACTATAAAAAAACAAGAATCTCATCCTTTGCCTGTCCCCTTCTCAAAGCGTCTAGTTTATAGAGCCATATTCACGCAGTTTATTTGTCGAAGCATTTCGTCTCGCATTCTTTCTCGAATAATTTTTTTTTGTGTTCGTGTCGGTTGGCTTTCAGCCAAGTCTTACGAGCAACGCATTTGCTATTACTCGAACGAAATCAGCGAGCGTTTGGCTACGTTTTCTACGTTATGTCTGTGTTACTACTGTACGCTTGGCTGTGTGTCTGTGTTACGTAAGTCGTGACCGGAGTTGGGTATGTGGGTATGTCACTTCACTTGGCTCCGGCGGAATGCCCCCCCGGAATGGGTTTCAATGACCTGATGTCTGTAAACAAGCGATTTTCAGTTTCAGAATAATGTCATATACATTTTTATTTTATCGGCTGTTATGTATATGTATGTATATATAGGTTTAAAGTTGAGTTTCGTATTTTTTAATACATACAAAAAGGTGTGGCATAAACTTTTTTCCTCATCCCGAAATCAGTCGCCTCCAAACATTCCTATCCAAACAAGCAACTTTCGCTTCATCCACATTCATAATTCCACTCTCATACACGCTCTTTTATTCCTACTACTTGGAAATTTATATTTATATATATATATATATATATATTTCTCTATCATTTCAATCTAAATTGTATAAATCTATAATATTATAAATATAAAATAGTGCTCATCTGTCTGTCTGATAGCTTATTACTCAAAAATTAATAAACTAAATATCAAAATGTAGCATACGCAATTTTAAAACTATGTTTTAACATATAAGGTCTGTTTCAACCAACCCTTAAATTAGTGTGCGATCAGTTGGTAATTGTACGAAGCTTGCGCAATGTGGAATTGGCCTGTAATTTACCATACTGCACTTTTGACTCACTCCTACATATTCTTACACTGAACTTCTTATATAGTTAAGAATTGGTAGCTTAATAGTATGAAAATGATATTGTAAGAGCTTTGTAAAGTTGCTATGGTAATAATTTTGGCAATGTTTTTATAAAGTTTCAACTATATCACAGTAGTTTTTCAATATTCATTATAACAAAAACTATTTTCTAGATAAATATTTTAAAAAGATTTTTTTTTAATAATGTGAACGTATTTTACTATCATGAAATTTAATTTAAAAAAAAAATGTGCAATGACAGTATTTTTCAAATACATTTCACTTAACATTCTATAAGTCTTTCAATCTAAAAAATTATTTCTCCCTTCTCTCATATTTGTCAATCAGCCCTGACAGTTGTTTGAGAAACATAGTTTACGCATCAAAATTCTAAGACAGCATCGCCTTAGCTCAGGTAGAACCCAGGTATAGTCGTCGTGAGAGTTGTAACACGATCCGTCGCTTACCGTAAACCCCAGATGCGTACGTGCCCGGCTTATAGGCGGCTAGAAACCCGGGCACCTCCGCCAAAATGTCGCCCAGGCCGTCTCCGCATCTATTCGACGTGCTGGGGGGCACTAGACAGGATGGATTTGAGTGTGCAAGCCGGGTCTTTTCGTGGTTTCGCCACTTTGTTGAAGTTTTGGCTTTATTTTACACCAGAAGATTTGTTTGGTTATGTATTACGTTTCTATTTTGGTAAATTTTCTTAAAGTAATGGTAAAAATATTTATAAAAAATATTGTATACTTTGTTTTAAATAATAAATTGGAATCTTTTGCTTAAATATTAATATTGTAATTTGGCAATTTCTTTTATGCAGCCAAACCCAACATTTACTACCACACATCAACGTAGGCACCAAAACGGTATTCTATATGATCGAACAGACTTCTTTAGAAATATTTACGTTTCTAGCAAAAGTACCCAAAGCACCTGAAACCCTACAACCTGCATTAATATTATTCATATTTGTTTAGTCTTACGTATATGTATACAAGTTGTATTGTAATTGAATTTTTAATTAAATTTGTATAATCCCTTCCATAATATCATATAAAATGAAAACATTTTCATTTTATTTTTACATAATTGTGTATGCAAAAATTAGTAAAACTCAATAGAAAAGTTACCTCTCGCCAAGCTACCGGCAATTTCATTAGCAGGAAAATGTTTTCGAAAACAAAATTTATATAATTCGTTTAAAATTTTAATAACCCGATTCGTCGGCATCTGCTTAATCGCTTTTCCATTTCAATTTTCCGTCGGCGTCCGTTGACGTTCAATTGTTACAATAACAACAACATCAGCCACCGTCCCGTCGTTCGCCACATCGCCTATACAAATATACACACACATATTGCATATATATATATATATATATATATATATATATATATATATATATATATATATTTCGGCGCGGGTTGCCATGGCAACGGCCAGGTGTCCCCCGTGGCACGCCAGTTTATAATACCCATCCATTAGTTACTGTTGTTGTTCGGTAGTCCGCATTACCTGACGTGGAGCTGTACTGTCTCGGTTCAGCCCGCGAACTACGAACCAGGCCGGGTGTTACACTTTCCTTCATTAGCCGCGCGCGGTATATTTTGCAGCAAATGCTTCACGAGGCTCTAGTTGGCTTCTGGTTTACGCTGTGTTTTCTCTACCTGTTCGCTTATTTGTTTGTTTGTTACATTTGTATTGTAGCAATTTGTGTTTTTGGTCTTATTGTCTAATATCATTGTTTTATTGTTTTGACTTTCCCTTGTCAATTAGAGAATTTTGAACGGTAGCAAAGACAAAATAATAATGTTTATTTTCAGTAAAATTATATGAGAAAAAATCTGATATGGCCACCACAGAACCAACAGTCATCGTATTAAATAAATATATGAAATATAAATTTTTTATAACAACAACCACTAGAGTCATGGTAACTAAAAACAAAACTGTCGTGACTGAAATATGCCACCTATTTACAGAATTACATATCATAAAAATAAAAAAAAATATTTAGCTGTAAATGTTCCAAATACAAGTTGTTAATTAGAATGTGTTTAGCAAATTTTGTTAAATAAATTTTTTCGAAGTATATTTCTGTTGCGAAATATTCGTAAAATATGTGAAAGTGACATCAGTAAATTACCACTTCCGGCTAGCAGATCTTTACCAAAAGTTGATCCAATTGAAATAAATATTCAACTGCAAAGCTTAAATATGAAATTTTATAACAATTTTTTCAGTCGAATTTGCTCTACACGCTAAAAACATTTGATTCGTGTTACTATAAATCCAATTCTTTCTTATCTGTAAAAATCTCAATAAGTCAAATTTGGTATGATTACAATACCTCCCTTACCATATGTGACATAACGGTGCGTAATAAATCGTCAAAAAATGTAACAACATTTTTGTAATAGTACACATTGTTATGAAAAGGATAATATAATAAATAAATGCATTTTGTGAAATATACGATTATAAAAGTTTCAAATTCATAAAATTATTTTCAGTATTTATGAAGTGTAATCTAAAAAGGTTTTTGTTCTTATTGTGTCTAGAACACTACACTGAAACAATCATTTTTGTTTTTATTTAGTCGACACAGTATGGCGGAATAAAACAGAATATATAATGAACTAAAGTTTTTACATAGATTTGCAAAAAGTGATTTATAAAATGCACTGAAAATATAATTTTGTTGTTAGATTGTTTTGCAAGCTGCGAACATTTTTTACTATAATTTGTTTAAAATGATTAAGGATGCACAAAGAAGTTGTAACAGTATATGTTTTTATTTACTAAAATGCACAATATAGATAAAAAAAAAAAGCAAAAAGACTAATAAAATATAAATAAAATATCAAAATATGCTATTTTTGCTATGGCAATTGACTAAAAAATACAGAATAGTATTATAAATTATCATACGTAGAGAATATAGTCAGTCGATTTCTTTGTTTGTTCCATACGCCATTTTTGATCAATTTAAGTTATTGTTTATTTTGGCAATATTTGTTTGTTTCTATCGATTTTTAATAATTGTAAATGTTATAATAAAATATAAATTTTAATTGGTTCCATATCTTTACTATAAATATTCACTTCAAAAACTTTAAACATCCTTTACTCCAAAGTAAAGTTTTGTGACATGGAACAAACAAGAAATCAACTGACGATATGTTAAATGATAAGTTACAGTGTGTGAACTTTTCTAAAAGCAAAAAAAAATCTATATTTTTATGGAATTAAATTGATAATAGAATAATGATGGTATTTTGTATTATTCTATAAGCTCCATAGTACTATAAAATCTTTTGTATTTTTTATTAAATTAAAAATTTTGTATGTTAAAAAACAAAAGAATCTATAGAAAAGTAACTTTTAGCTTGTAGGCACGTCATCAATTTTTGTTACTAAACGAGTAATGTCACTCACTGGTATGTTAACATAAGCTTTCGAATCGGTATGAAATTGTTTATCATTTTTCATACTTAACCTAATCTCAAATACAATAGAACTAACGCCCATTGTAAAAAAAATGTATTATTTGATTTTGAAAATTACTGTTGTCAATAGAGGCAAAATAAATATATTGCATTTAATAAAAAAACATTAATAATATGATTGAATAATTAATAATAAGATATTTGAATGTAGTTCAGCAAATTTAGTTAATTGCCTATAGAAAAAAAAGAATTTATTTTTGTTCTTCAGAAATTATCATATTACAAATTTTTCCTCCTAGATTATGACATGTCTACAAGATAAGACTGATTCTCCTCTATAGCACTATATGGCTAATAAAATAATATAGAATACCCGCATTAAGAGTATTTGAACAATGCCCAACACTTTAACTACATACTAAAATACTGTAAAAAATAATATAAAAATTGTATATCACATTATTATCCTAGCAATATTTTCAATAGACTGCACTTTAAAACTTCATATAATATTCATGCGTATCCACATCAAATTTTTTTCACTCACTTTCATGATAACACACTCTCAATAGGTTCTATAACATTATCGCGCGTTATTGTTCTCTGTGAGGAAAAAATCTGATCCATAATTCAACTAAAATTTACAAGTTTTTTCTTCCTTTCACCGATCAACAGACTGAACGCATCATCATTGGAGTTTTTAAAATTTCCGAACTTTTTTTCTAAGCCCGGAAATAACAAAGACATCAATCACAACCGGCCAAAAAGCAAAGGGCGATCTAAGGTTTAAGGTTAGACGTAAGGGACCCCATCGAGTGGTAGTATAAGGAACCAATAGGTGATTCACACTTTTTTCGGATGATTTGGTGAATATCATCTTTGGTTGTCATTTATATCGTGTTTGTGTGGAAGCTAGTCGGAGTGATAAATTTTTACTTGTTTGCAGAAATGCGTCTTATTTATTTGGTTTACGCTGCAGATTTTGAATAGTACGACTAATGGATATTTCGCGTTCGGATTTTTTTTTTTTTGCTCGCCTTGTTCATTTAGAGAAGAACGATTCGAGAATTGATGGTGATTTATTTTTTTCTTACGTTTGATAAATTTTTCACTAGCTCTATAGAAAGTTTATTTATTTCTTTGATTTTTGTTTATTTTTATTTTTTACAAAAGTCAAAATTATCTGAAATATAAATATAGTTTTCATTTCAAATAGTATTTTTATTGATATTTAATACAAAATATATTACGTCAGGTTGTTTACCATATTTTAAAAAAAATATATGGTGTTTAAAGTTTGGAAAAATAACAATTTTTTTTATATAAAGTATTAAGATACAATATTCCAAACTTAGCAAATTTGCTGATTCCACTCGTGGATATCTATGAGTCTATTATTAAATTGCAATGTAATCTACTGGGACAAAATTTAAACAAAAAGAATTTAAGAAATTCCTGAAACCACTATGTTGTAACTATGTACGATTTTGAAACTTAGGTTTTTCTTTCATTAGCAGCAAATTAAATAAAATGCGGCTTGTCTTTACTAAGTTTCTATGTCCGGGATTCTCGAGTAACAAAAGTGACAACTTCTATGAAATTAAACAATTTTTTCTAGATCCAAACATTAAAATTAATGATTCATTGATAAATTATTAGATATGATTCGGAAATTAAATATTAAGGTACTAATACATCGTAAAATAAGCATAGAATAGTACTAGGTTTACCAATTAAGAAAAGTATTATAATTTCCTTACTACTGAAAAGTAAAATAATTTCAACTTTGTGGACAAACATAAGGAAAATTTTAAAATTATTATAATATAAAATTTTTGTGGCATTTTAGCAACAGCACTGATTCAACAGATATCTCAAGTGCAGTATTTTATTGGCTACAAACTATACGTTATAGAAACTTGCTTTTGCACAGACAAAAAAATATATATTATATCCTACATATTACAGTTACATTTTCTTTAGAGACAGGGTGTATAATATTATACATTTTACTCTGGCAGCTACAATCCAATGACATTCTCATAAGTAAAAAAATATATTTTTGCTATGGATGACATTGGCAGTAGCAAAATATTTATTATTCTTCAATTATTATCAATAAATTGATTGAAACTCGAAAAGTTTTTGATTTATTAAGATATACACAGCCAAAAAAATCATATACTTCATAGTAATTTTATTTGTTTATAAAACTAATAATATAAACTGAAATTCACAGCAAATATCTATAGTTCACAATTCATAATATACATAGCTCTATCGCAAAGCTAAACAAAAGTCTTAAGTAACTTTATTCTTCGTTCTGTCATCGTTGGTAGAAAATGCAGACTTATGAGAGCGGATGAAAGCAACAGAACAGAAATCTGCTGAAAGTCGTAGTAAATATGTTTTTTCTTCTTCTTCTTTCCTGTCTGCCTTTCGCTTGTATACCGTATTTGTGTTGCAATGCATCACATTTAGTTATGACATATATGTATCCACCATCCGTTGAATAATGGTCAAGCCAACACAGATATCGCATCTTTTGATATTGTGCCAAAGATTTATCTTGTAACATATTTTAGTATTTCTTCTTTATGATAGACTATGAGTAATAATAATAGCTGATCTATCAATTGTAAATATAGAAGAATATTGATAGATTCAAATATTGTAATAAAATAGCTCAGTTAAAGTATTAAAGAGTTGTAATTTCATAACTAACTGTTGTAAATTATAAAATATTATTCATGGTACACAAAATAGTACTTTTTAATAAAATAAAAAACTATCAGAACTCATTTTTTTTAAATAAAAGTGGCTTTTGCTTTGTATTTTTACTTTCCTGAAGAAGGTTCGTGCATAATAAACCGAAACGTTGCATTTTTGATAAATATATAATAGAATTTAAATCTAAAGCCTTTTTCAAGTAATTTTCTATTTTATTATACGAGTAGATTAGTTGTAGAACAAGTATAGTGTTCTAGTCGCTATAACTTAGATAATCTAAAGAAAATTATTGTATTAATAAAATACATACATACATACACAATCACGCCATGTACCCAAAAGGGTGTGGCACAAACTCTTTTCATCATCCCGAAATCAGTCGCCTCCAAACATTCCTATCCAAACAAGCAACTTTCGCTTCATCCACATTCATAAATCCTCTTCCATCCT
The DNA here is from genome assembly GCA_963966155.1 of Clivina fossor. Lineage (NCBI taxonomy): Eukaryota > Metazoa > Arthropoda > Insecta > Coleoptera > Carabidae > Clivina > Clivina fossor. Next base: position 3,192,852 of record OZ014553.1, on the reverse strand, counting down.
CATCCATTTATCATAAAAAAATATAATTTATATTTATGGAAAACATATTTTTTATTTAAATTTTATATTTTAAATGTGTACATGAAACACCAGAAATGCATAACAATTTTTTCTAACAATATTTTTGATATTTTAAATAAATAGATCAACAAGTAAGTTTTGGAAAAGTAAATAAAATGTTTTTTTGCATATTTTGAAAATTGTTATGGTCGAATACAAAATATCAATAAAATAATTTGATAAACAAAAAGAAAATTTACAATTTAGAATACCTCGCAAAACACTCAATACAATTTTATATTCCAATGAGAAGTAATAAAAAAAATTTGAAATTTTATGTGAAGGTGTGCAAAAAAACATCTAAATTTAGATTTGAAAGTCGTAATGTAGATCTTTCTGCAATTTTATCGTAAGATATCGACGACAAAAAGCTTTTACAATGCGAGTCATGTAGATTTCCAGATTTCAATCCTAATAAAATAAGATTATCGAAATCCCAATACTAAATATTCTGTTACGTCTCTTTATTTAGTTTTCAAAATCTCAACAATTCAATCGTGTATATCTTTTAAAAAAGGATCATATATTCTAGGAAGATTGTCAATTTTTTTGTTACGAAGATTGTCAATTTTTTTGCTACCTAGCTGAAAGCTTCTCTGCATTTATATTATTCTTTACTTTTTTCTGAAGGAAGACTTTCAAAGTTTTGATATCCATACATGTTTTTACATTTTATGAAACTTTTTTAAATGTGTTTAGTGTGTATAATTTTACGTTTACAGTACTTGAATATGATCTACAAAAAATTGATGTAATGTATCATCTTGTCACAAAATTTTAAATGTAAATGCTGTAGTGACTTATCGTTACGATAAAGTAAAAACCTTTCAAATAAAAACAAAAATCTGTTTGGTTTAAATTCTGTATATTTTTATTAAAATACATTTTTGTTTACTATAAATATACCTTTATCAGGAAAATAAATAAGAATAAAAAATAAACAAACGTAACTTAAAAAAAGTAACTAAATAACAAAAAATTATTATAAGTTATTCAAAAAAACTAATTTTATTTAATTCAAAATAAAGCAGCTTTAGTTGTAGTTCTGTATTAATATTTGTTAATAATCGACGTTTCGACAAACTCAACGCACGTCTTCAACAAGAAAAATGATACAAATGACATTATATTTAATTCAGTTTCTGCACACTGATTGATCTTAATTGCTTTCTTAATTAATTTGCTACTAATATTAATAGCTCTTTGCAATTATTGTCGTATTTTTAAATTTTACATTATAAAGAAATTCTAATGCATGTTATGAGATAACGGAGTTATCAGGACTTAAACCAATAAACCCTTTTTCTTTTCTTTTTTCTTATCGTTTTAATTATACTAAAGAAATACATAAAAAATAGTTCTCCTTAAATAACATCAATAAAAATTATACGTTATTGAAGTAGATATACTGTCAAATAATTATGAAAAAATTAAATATAGTTTTCGTTGAAAGTTGGCAACATTAGAAAAAATAAACTTGTATAACAATCTTTGAAACCGAGAAAATTTAACCTATTTGAACGGGAAAGTGAACGTCATACAAATTAATAATTAATTTGTATACTAAAAGTTAAAAATATTTCAGAACTTATTATATTAAAATAAAAAGGCTTAAGGATTAAGTTTGATATAAATTTTAATTAAAAATCGACGTTTAGACGTACTCTATGTACATCATCATAAAAAATATTATACAAATGACATAAACAATAAGTTACCTAGTAACTTGTTTCTATGTTCTGTTTATTTATTGCAAATGTCATTTGCATAATTTTTTCTTGATGATAATGTATTTGTATATATATAGTACATTGAAACGGCAATTTTTAATTAAAATTTATACAGAACTTTATCTTAAAAAGTTTTCATTGTTCAATTCTTTATCTAGAGGTATAAAATTTTTAGTTATTTTTGACAATGTTATAAAGTCGATATCGAACGTTATATTATATCACTTTTTAGTCAAACTAATAAAAATAAAAAATAATTTTTGCCTCTACTTTCTTGTATTAAATATCAACACAATTTAGAATTTGAAACAAAATATGTAAATGATAATTTTTCAAATAGTATACATATTTCATCTTTAAACTCGAAAAAATGAAATTATTAACCTTTTAACAGCAGTTATTGTTAACATACGATTTGTTGAAACTACAGATTTCGTTAAACGAAATCATATATGCCAATTTTTTTATTCTTAAAGTGATAAGAAATGCAAAAAAGATACCCACAGTTAAAGGATTAAAGACAATAATTCATTACAAAATTAAAAACAAAACATATCAATTAAATTATGTATTATTTTTACAAATATTTATTTAAAACGTGTTTCAATATATTTACAAAGCAATTAAATTTTATAAAATTTATTATGGTTGATATTAATCTCTCGTCGAAAATATGCTTTTGCAATTAATATTTTCCGTTCCGTTCATTATCAAGCCAAACAATTCCAAAACACCATTAAACAAATGACAACAGACAATTTAATAATCTTTCCAACAAATTAACAAGCCAGATTATTAATTAAAAAGCATAATTATAAATTCATATAACATCTTCCGCGCGTCTGTTACTACTGCCTTAGTTTATGTCCCTTATCAAACGTAATATTACAATGCTCGACATACGAATTCCTATATTTGCCGTGCATAATACACATATAGGTGTATATATAGAAACTGGAAAATTATCTTTATTAGCGGTAATTGAATAGGAACACGGACGGTAAAATCGTTAATAATCCGACATTATAGCCTGGTACTTGATCGGAAACGTGTGTGCGTGCTTGTATGGATTTCCAAATGGTTTCAATATGGGAGCGGATCAATGTTTGCATATGTATATGTTAGAAACATTGGAATACCTGGGTATAGAAAATAAATTTGAGTATTTTAGTTGCACCTATTTTTCAGCTGTTTTTACCACTTTGACTGCAAGGAAAAAGTGGTAGAGCGTTTGGTACGGTGTCTGTAACATTAAAAAAAAAATTGTATAGAAATCCCTCATATAGCCGCTAGATGACGAATTTGAACTTAGTTTATGTGGGTGTATGAATGTGCGTCGTCAGCTCGCTTGCTCCCTCGGTCGTAAGTCAAAATTTTGTGGCCGCAACTCCTCCTAGACGGTTCAACCGATTTTAATGAAATTTTCAGGACAAATTTGTCTATGTACCCAAGATGGTCATGTGGTTTTATTTTTTCCAGTGATGCCAACTTTCCGGAAAAAAAATTACTAAAGTTTTTAAAAATTCATATTGGCTACGTTATTTATCCGATTTTGATCAAATTTTCAGAAAAAACTTCCCTAATTAATTATATAATTATATTAATATCCAGTGTTGCCAATTTTCCGAGAAAATAATTACTAAAGTTTAAAAAAATGTATTATGGCCATGTTATTTAACCGATTTTACTCAAATTTTCACAAAAGATTCTCCTAGTATTCATATAATTTATGTAATTTTAACAAAATACAGTGTTGCCAACTTTCCGAGAAAAAATTACTAAAATTTTTAAAAATTCATTATGACGATTTTATTTAACCGATTTTATTCAAATTTTTATAAAAGTTTCTCTTAGTGACTAAATAAATTATGCAATTTTAACAAAATACAGTGTTGCCAACTTATCGAGAAAAAAAATTGCATAATTTTTTAAAAATTCATTGTGGCTTCATTATTTATTCGATTTGATCAAATTTTCAGAAAAGTTTCTCCTAGTGCCCACATAAATTATAATATTATTAAAATACAGTGTTGCCAACTTTCCGAGAAATGTCAAAGTGGTCTATACATGGGTTTACCCATATACTTCTAATCTTGTTGAAATACATGGCAGTCGTTGTGCCAGTGACAAAAATAAATATGTAAATTAACAGTAGTTAACAATTGTTAATATTAATAATTTATGTAATATGTAGTTTATTGTATCCAAAAAAGTCCGTTTGAATTTATACAATATTGTTTTGGTGCCTATGTTTATATACTATATGAATATTATATAAATACTATATATATATATATATATATATATATATTATAAATAATATATAAATATTTGCTGAACCTTGGTATATAATTACTATTTTGTGTACTATATTGTTTTTATAACCAAATTTTGTAAAAATATTGCCAAAAAACCTGTAAATCTGCCAAAATAAAAACAATAAATTTTTAATACAATTCCATGCATCTATAAATAAAATTTTTGTTTTAATCGAAACCTTTTAAATATTTATGGAAATTAACTTTGATATTCATGCGATTCGATTTAATGAAAACTTGATTTGAAGCAGTTTTCGATATCAAATTGTTAAATCGATTCATTTCGTGGTTAATTTAAAACAGTTATAATTAAATCTAGTGAATATGTTATTCTAAAATATCATTACATGGTATAGGAAGAATGTATGTATAAGCTAGAGTACATATATGTATATAATATCGGGGAACTGTATAACATCAGTTTAGAGGCGCAGTGCGTAGTTATATAACTATGTTATCAAATTCAAATCTATCGATGGTGTAACCGATTTGTTGTCACTCTGATTATAATTCACTCACCGAACATGGAACATAATGTAAATAAACACAAATTTGATTATCGATAAACTAGATTGCAAAAAAACCATTTACAGAATTTTTTCGATTAAAAACGAAAACAGATCTACCTTATTATACTGCACGAACAAATAAATTGATTTTGAAAGTGATCTTTTTATTTAAATACTATAATATTAATATCGTTAGTATTATACAATTTTTAATAAGTTTTAGGTAGATTAAATAGTTTACTCATTTCATTAAATTAATAAAATGTAAATTTTATATTTCATATTTAAGTCAATAATGCGTTTTCTATTTATAAGTAATTTGGCGGAGGTGCCAATATGTTAATATACCACAATTAAAAAAACAATATTGTTATTTTATAGTATATAAATGGACAGTAAATTTATTTAGCTTTTGATGAAAGTCATAACTTAAATTTTATTAAAAACAAATAAAACATATAAATTGTAATTTTTTTTTTTTGAAAGACGAAATGGTTAACCATTTTTTTTAATAATTTAACTTTGTGTTTTTAATGTTAAAAAAATCGTACATGCTAAAAATAATTTATTATGGAATAGGAATGTTTGGAGGCGACTGATTTCGGGATGATAAAAAGAGTTTGTGCCACACCCATATGAGTACATGGCGTGATTGTGTGTGTATGTAAAATTATCTAAAACCAAAACAATTGACAATTGTTTTTATTTTTGTATACTACATAACTTAATATTTGTAAAAAAATCTTTGAATAAACTTTTTCTATATCAGTAATATAAATGTGAATTTATTTTAAATTGTAAACAGTAAAATAAATTAGTTACCAACCCGTATAAGATAAACAAGTTTTATTAACTTTAATAGACAACACCTTTTTTCATATTAAAATATTTTGTTACCTAGTAACTTATTTCTATGTTCTGTTTATTTACTGTAAATGTCATTTGTATCTTTTTTTCTTGATGAAAATGTACATTAAGTTCGTCGAAACGTCGATTAATAATAAATATTAATACAGAACTATAACCTAAAGCCACAGGTAGCCGTAGGCCAGTGGCAGCGTTTTGGACTCGGATCCAAAGGTCCCTGGTTCGTGCCGCGCTCATACCAGAAATTAATTTAAATATTATTTCTTGTATTAAAACCTTGTACCATTGAACTGATATCGGCTGAATCTGAGTGATTAAGAAACCAACTATAAGCTATAGATTCCTTGCTTTGGTTGTTAGTTAACGACTGACATCATTGACAATGCTGATAAAAATTGTTAAGAAACTATATGATTAGCTTCTCGAGCATAAAATAGTCCCATAGTCCGCTTGGGAATTATAACCTAAAACCGTTTTATTTTTTAAAAATTCCATTAAGTTTCATTCATACTATGCATGCTATATATTTTTTATTTTTTAATCGAATAAACTATAACGTAAATTAGAGCAATACTTTTAAGTAAATTATTGTTTACGAAAACTCAGCATAATAAAAACAACGACGACAATGATTGCTAATCTAGAAAATTTAGTGTCAAATATCCCTTTGCGTAGTATATAGCTAAAACGTTTCGTGTTATTTAGATCTTGCTTTTAACAGTTTCCATTTAGCTGCAGTGCATAAAGAGCAATAATGTTGTGGGTATTAACTCTTTGATAGCAAATTAATCGCTTCAACCCGTGAACCACGTTCGTTATACCGGCCGGATTTGCATATATTTACACTATTTTTATATATTTTCTCATGGGCTTTGATAAACAATGCACATCATTATTATAACACCTTGTTTAATACGCAATAATAATTAACAAACTAGATACTAAATAAATAGAAAACGTTAAATACAATAAAAGTATTAAATTATCTATAATTATTTAAGAAAAAATTATGTTCAAAATCATATTTGTAGAATTATTAATATTTATTACCATTTATAAAATCTACTCTAACGCAATATAGTGACTAAATTGACAAAACATCGGATTGTCACCTTAACGAACACGAGTTCAATCCCTACAAATTGTATTTATTTTTTAAATAAAATTATTTTTTTATTTATTTTATTTTTATTTCATTTCCTTTATAATAATAATACTAATACATTTTCAACAAATACATTATACAAATAATTACAAATAATTATTGTTAGTTTATTTTTTATATTCATAATAATAAAATTGAAATAATAATACGAGTAATAATAAAAATAAAATAATTGTTTGTAATAAATTTAATGTATTTATTATGAATGTAAAAAGATAATAAGTAAAATTTAAAAAAAATGTAGTTAGCCAGAATCGAACCAGGGTCGTTGGAATGGGAAACTCTTATTAACTAATAATAAATATTAATAATACTAAAAAATATATAAAAAAAACTTTTTAAAAACCATGCTTATATTTAAATGCACTAAAAAAAGGAAAATATTTTTTTTTAACAGCGTGGAGCGCCAGGAAACCTATATTTCGCAATGATGATTAAGCGCTCCACGCTTTAAAAAAAATATTTTCTTCTTTTTTGTGCATTTAACTATAAGCGTGGTTTTTAAAAAGTTTTTTTTATATATTTTATTTTCTGCTTTTTAGTCTTGTCGTCTTGTCATATCTTGTAATCGGTCTTTTTTTTGTAAATGTTAAAATATTGTTTTGTCTCTTGGAATAAAACTACATGCAAAATTTCAGTGAGATCAGATGATAGGAAGTGGTATAAAAATTGGTTACAAGACATGTGACAAGACAAGACAACAATAGTGTGAGCTAATATAAGCGTAGTAAAAATATGACTTTAAACATGACTTTTTTAAATAATCACAAATAATTGAATGCTTTTATTGGATTGAAAGCTTTTTATTTATCAGTAGGTAGTTTATATTAGTAGTGTCAGTTTATGCAAATTTAAGTCGAAAAACTTTTTCAGTTAATATTGATATTTTATCATGTAATGTACAACATGAAAACGACTATCCAATATATATATATAACTAGAATACTAGAGGTAATCATAGCTGAAAAAATCGCCTTATAGGATTATGGGCTCCAACTCACTGTACAAATCTTATGGAAAAATCAATTCAATTGAATGAAGCAGGTATTAGAGTTCAACATGGGTTACGTAAAAAGTTCGATAAAAAAAAGATACGTATCACTTATTAACTTTTACGTAGAATAACAAATAAAATTAAAAAAAAAAATAAAAGTCCTCATTCAAATGTATATTGTAATTGCTAGACTAACATAAAATTAAAAAAAAAAAAACTCTATTGAAATGTATATTATAATTAAACAATACTCTATAGTCTATACAAATGTAATTAATTTAGCGAAATAATTTCTTAAGCATTTCTTTAATGCTGGACTATAATTACAAAATTAAATCTAGAAATAAATGCCGGTAAATCCATCTAAACAAATGAAAATCTCCATTCGAACAGATTTATTTCAAATCCCATTTAATCCGGTAACGAAAACGTACACAATGAAAAATGGACAAATATCCATTCGATTTACATTACAATACATCTCAACTAGCTGGAAGTGATAAATAATAATCTTCTCTTCGATAAAATTGTACGTTTTCTTTTAACCCAATCGCTTTTCCATCAATAAGAAATGAATAAAAATGTGCGTCATTATCGCTGGCTATCTGTTTTCGCAAGGGGATACATACATCGCCCAGTAGTAGGTTTTTTTTTACCCCTTGAGGTCTGAGTTAGTCGTAGAGGAAAGGCAAATCTGGTGTCAAGACGAGTGGGATCGCAAATGTTAGATTAACAAACGTGTGGTGAATACGCGAAAAACTTATCACTTCGGCCAATCAGATATTGGGGAAGGGTGATTTATGAGAAATTTACGCAATTGGTTTGGCCAATTAGAATAGAAAGAGAAAAAATACTTGTCTTACGTCGAATTTGTTATATTCATTAGATTTTTGTTTTGTTTCTTTGCATTAAAATAGTTTATAGATGTGTAATTTACACAATAAATATAAATAATTAATAAATGTAATAATTATGTGTTCATCATATAAAATTATGAGATACTTACATAAAGCGTTTATCAACTAACAATATGAAAGTTGTTTACTCGCCAATCAGTCAAATGTTTTGAAAACATTTAATAATCTAATTGCGTAGTTAACTAATGATTATGTTAGCAACGTTATATGCAACTAGTCTTATGCGTATTATCTCTATAATAATAGAAAGAAACAATGTAACAAGTATATATTAGGCAGAAGAAAAAACAATTATTTTTTTAAGAGTTTATAAAAAATAAATGTAAAAAATAAAATTCGACATTTTCATTTTATGAAAAACACATAAGTTAAATTTAAAATAATAATAATAAAGGGACAAATAAAAATCATCTTGCACATTTAATAAACTAGCTAAAAACTCTTGATTTTTATATTTACTGTTTTTCATGTTATTTGTCTGATTTGTTTTGTCTTAAATTTAACTTTCATAAATAACATTTTATTTTTATTTTTAGTGAAAGTCGAGTACTAAGTCTACTCACAATACTTACTCTACTCTACTGGTTTAGTACCAGTATAAACAGATTTATTGTAGTAGAGTAGAGTAGTAGTAGATTAGTCGGTTGTACAACGTGTGTCAATATTTTTAAATTTATGAACGGAAGTTGTTGAGATTGTCAAGTAATTGCCATCGTTAAATAATATTTTATTTTAATTTGTATGAAAATAAAATGGACGAAAACTGAATGAAATTTAACCTAAACTCTTCTCTACCAAACTACTAGCTTTGCGTAAACAGTAACTCCACCAAAAGTAGAGTAATTTGAAGAAAAAAGTATGCTAGTATACTCTACTACTAATTCTACTAATAAATATAATACCAAAATAACGGGGTTATAATAATAACCCCGTTATTTTGTTTATACATTGTTTATGATAATATTTTATATCAAATGTATTAAAATGTACAGTAAAAATAAATTATAAACACATTAGAAGAGTAAAATACAAATACGAAATTACTTGCTAAAGAAAATAATTCCAAATAGCCTGTCGCTATTTTAGATTCCCAGAAGGGAAAATATTTTTTGTTTGCAAAGTGGTACAAATTTATCTTCGCCTAAACTACATAGTTAATGTAAAAAAATCTGCATTTAAATTGCGTTTTTTTCTAACCAAATAGGCTTTAATTTTTTTCTACTACAAAACGTCAACGTTCAATGAATTTAAGCTTTCGATTTATCAGTCTTAATGGAACATCTTGCATTTATTTTTCATTAAAACTAAGAAAAAATATTTATTACATAAAATCTGTCACACTTATAATACAAAAATTTTCAAAATATTTTCATTTTTAACTTATCTACAAATAGCTTATTAGAAAACAAAAAAATTTATAACAAACAATCATCAACACATAAACATCAATATTTTTATTAATTAAAATTTTATACTTAAAAAAAACTGATAACAATTTTATTTTTTCAGATATTGTACAGAAAACCTAGAAAACTAGAAAAACAGTAATAGAGTATGATGTTTCCATTGTCATTTTGTCTCTTTTGCTAGGAATGACACTTTTCCATCTATTTTTATATTTTCCTTGATGAAAAATGATGTGTCATCTTCATCTGGACACATTCTCTTACAAAATAATTTTTTGTTCTATTGCGACGTTCTACAAAAAGTGTTTTAATACATTTTTGCGTAAAATACATGCACTTAACATAAGTGTATGAAAATAGTTGATATTCGTTTTGCAATACATAAATATCAGAGATGAATATTTGTTTTTTAATTCTTTTTTTTTTATATATGTTCTATATTCTATTAATTTATGTATATATATATATATATATATATATATATATATATATATATATTATACTTTTTCTACAATAATAAAATAGAATATTGTACTATTTGGTCCAACATGCATAACATTTCGAAATAATCATCAAATAAAAATTGTATTAACAGTACTGACCTATCAAATATGTTTTAATTGACTATAAACAATGCTTTGCCATGCTGATAACTTTCTTGTTTTAAATGAAATATTATAATTAGCCATAAATTACGCGTTGTCATAGCAACTTTTTATTTTGCCCGGATAGAACTACACACTACAGTATACATATTGCAATTTAGTTTTTCAGTGGGCGTATACAATATTTTATTTACATTTTACTATTCTGCGCCGTACCCAGCAATTTTAGCGCTTGAGGCAAATTATGAAGGTGGAGCCCCTAACGGATAATTCCCCCCCCCCAAGATTTTTATAATAATTTAGAATAAAATTTAATTTTAAATGAAAGTCATACAATTGTTATTACCCTATAATATATAAAATTATTTTATTATCTACAAAGTGTTCTGTTGAAAAATAATATATAACCAAACATTTTTGTTTTTTTGGAGGGTGTTATAGTTTAATTACATTTCATTTATTAATTTTGATTAGATCATTAAAATATTATAATTACTTTGAAAAATGGTAAATAAACTTAAATATATTTGATTTTCAAAACCTAACCTTCTTGTTTTGTGTTCTGTATCACATCTGAATCACTCGCATTTGTCACTTAGATATATAAATAATATCACATATACGTCTGCACTATAAGCTTGTTTATTCATGACTAACTCTCTCCACCCCGTATACTGAATCAACATAAATTAAATACAAATATAATATTATTAATTAATCATAAATAAATTATGTTGTACATCATTTATAAAGTACTGCATAATCTATTAAATCTTGAATTTAAATAAATTTGCAATACTATTACAAACAAAAAATAATGTATGTTAAGTCGGATGTCACTTTCCACATTTAATATTGTTTTAATAAATTAATCATTTAAATATTTTGTTATAAATACTTTAATTTTGGCATCCTGAGGCAATTACAACACCTATTGGTACAACCCAATTACTTTTACTGTTACGTAATTTACCATTCAAGATTTTAAAACAAAACATTAATTATTTATTTCAAACAAACAAATTTTATAGTACTTACTTTGTATAATTCTAAAAAAAAAATTCAGCATAAATAATAAATTAACTAATATTTATATAAATAATAATTATTCCGTTGATAAAAGCAAATAAATAATATTTGCCCCGAAACAATAAATAATTTATTTTTACATTATTTATTAAAATAAATAAAAATATTAATTTTATCTTAAATTTTATTATTTATATGAATTTTAAATAAATCTGTTAATTGAAAAATAAATATTGAAATTAATCAATTTTGACCTGCCCATATTATGTACATACATTAATTATAAATTATTAAAATTTTTGACAATATGAAAATGGTAATTTATGGTATTTTTAAAATTAATATTTTATTATAATTTATATTGATATATTTTAATTTATATTTATCTATATTTATGTATACGTGCGTAAAATTAAAATATGCGAAAAAATATAAATTAAATTTGATATTTTATATATGTAGTAATAAAAATATTTACATAAATATAGGAAATAAACAAAATAAAATGTTTGTTTGATTTTATCGCATATTAAATTGAGCATTACTTTTATATATAATAATATCTGTGTACATAATTCAGTTTCCGTAATTTATAAACGGTACATGGGGCTATATGCCCGAGAAACAAATTAATTATTTTTAAGAATATTTACTTGATTGTTAATGGTACGAGTTATTAATCCACACCTAAGTAAAAATCTACAGCTTATAGTGGATTGCAAACTACTTAGTCACAGCCGATATCAGTTCAGGGGTACAAATTTCTTTAATACTAGAGATATTTTTGCACTTGAATTCTGGTATGAGAACGGTTCGAATTAAAAACATTTAGATTCCAGCCTACGGCTGCTTGTTATAATATTTACATATATACAACACAATCACACCATCTATCCAAAGAGTGTGGCACAAACTCTAATAAAATTATTATTTTCACCTTGTATAGTTAATCAAAAAAATTATAAAATTAATTTCCAAACATAAATAATAAAAATAACCGGCATGATTTTTTTTCTGAATTTTTTCCAGCAGTTGTATTATTGAAAATACGATAATTAGCTGGTTTTAGCTGGGAATAAAACTTGATTAGCGTTAATTGAGAATTATATGTAGGCATCGTATCGTTGAAAATGTCTAAACCTAACATCGCCAGCGGTGGTGAAGGGGTTGAGTATGGTTTTGCCTGACTATTCAGTCATTAAACTTAACAAGGGTACCATGATAAATAGCTTATCCACGCTGTAGCCGCTTGGCGAAAACTTTACTTAAAATACATACTCCAGCCACTGCTGGCATCCGTACGAGACAGCATGACATCATAATATGTACGTATTATGTTCCCGCTATCGAACAAGATTTATCGAAATTTTATTAAAAATCAAAAGATTATTTATGGAGCGAAACAATATTGTGTCGTATATTTTTTTTTGCTTGTCATATTTAGATTATAATGCATGTGTATAGAAAATATTTGTTCAGATTACATTGTATACATAAATATTATCCATGTAATTTTATACTATTAAATATTACTAAGAAAAGAAGATATATAAAAAATTGACGAAAAATAAAAGTAAAAATTTATTTTGAAATAAATAATAAAAACATTTTATTACACTTTAAAAAAATTATAATAAAAGCTAATAATTTTTGAAAATATATTATAAAACTCCAAAAATAGTTACTTATGTAACAAGTATGTAAAAATATTTGAATAATTGTCATAAAACCAGTTTGCTCACAAGCTGCATACAAATTTTTTTCAACGGCCCCAAATTCCACAAATAAAAAAAGTTTTTATAAAAAAAAAATGTTTTTTGTACCTCACTTCGGTCGATACAAAATTTTCAAATGAATGTCATGAAACCCAGTTTACTTACCAGTTACATACAAAATAGCAGTATTAGTCTCCTTGACACTAAAAAACTTTAATTTATTAGTAAAAATTTAATATCAAAATGATATTAAATTAATGTTTTTTTTTTCTTCTTAATTTTGTAAAAAATATAAAATACTGTATCGCCCTATAATAAAAACAACAAACAAAACTAAACAATTTTAACGTAGAATTAGTTCATGAGACAGTGCAATTGGATTAGATGAGTCATGTGATTGACAGATTCAATTAAAATCAAATAAGGCAATTTATCATCAAACCTGTTATTTAGCGTTTGCCATCATGTGTCTACTTCTAAGTTAAATTTCATTAATAACGGTCAGTGGTGCTGTATCTGAGCGGATTTTTCCTACAAATAAGTTAAGACGATTAACACCCAGAATACAGAGAAAATGTTAGTGCATTTTACACATTTTCCTTCCTTAAAAGTACAGTATCAATTTTTTTATTAACTCATAATATCTTACTCTCCAACATAGTAACAAATCTTTCAGAACTCATAATAAAAAAACTTTTGCATTAAGTTTTACATTTAAAAATTGACGTTTTGATATACTCTACGTATATCATCATCAGAAAACTTAATCAGAAAGTTTTTTATTTTAGCTTCCTCTTTTCTTATTTTTATTTTATGTATTAATTAAGATTTAAAGAGTACTGCTTGCAAACATATTAAACAAATACTACATACATACATACATACACAATCATGCCATGTACCCAAAAGGGTGTGGCACAAACTCTTTTCATCATTCCGAAATCAGTCGCCTCCAAACATTCCTATTCAAACAAGCAACTTTTTATTTATTATTATATTACTAATCGTATAAATCATTTGCTGATAAACTATAATTTTAGTACCGAGCTAATTTATTATTTAAGTAAAAAATCTTTCAGAACTCATTATATTCAAATAAGAAGATAAATTTTTTAAAGTACCTTTTTTTTTTAATATATTTCATTTAACACGATGACGATCGGTTCTGTAGTGGGCACAACAGATTTTTTTAAATATAACAAATGCATTTCTTTTTTAAAGAATGTTTTTAAATATTTTCCATTAGTGTATACTATAAATGCACAGTAGAACTAGTAGATTTTTATAAGTTAATTTTAGTAGTAACAATAATAACACAGAAAATAACCTCTTTTGTAAAAAAAATTTACTCTAGGTGTGTGGAGCACATCAATTCGGAATACGCAATAGCATAGCGTGCAAGGAAACCATTTTCTATCTTTCCACACAAAGCTGAGAAATTTATATCTTCCTGTAATTTATTACTTCGAGTGTTAAAATAATAATTTATTATAGACAACAATATAATTCATTGATTTTCTTTGTTATAATCGAATTTCATTTAAATTTAGAATTTTTTGTTTTTATAAATTGTTTTCTTTAACTGCCCTGCACTTTATATTAAAAAACAAACTGTCGCATAAATTTCAAACATATTCAGACAAATTGAATTCTTAATTAGAATTTATGCAAACTAAATTTGCTTTCGGAATTAGTTACCAGCGCCAAAAAAAAATATAAAAGAAAAGGAAAAAAAAATTAGAAAAATAAAAATACAGAAAAATATGGTGTGCGTTGGCTTATGCTAATCAGAGTTTTGTACATGTGATTGTGTCTCACAATATGCAAATATCAAAATTCTGTTTCCACTAATTAAATATTCTCTTTTATCTTCTGGACGAAAATATAACTTTTCCAGTATCTTCCACGCTTATTTACTAATCCATTACTAGCGCGAACACGGTAAATATTTTAAATCGCTTACAGCTAATATAGACACTGAAAAATTTTGCTGACTCTAGTTTATACGCGGTGACATATTGACACTGTTTAAATGATAGATGAGACAAAACGACTTTATTGATTTATGATTAAAAATAATCTGTATCGTGGCTGGATACATTGGTTGTTTTGAAAATGTAAGATTTTAAAACTATTTAAAAGAAAATATTTTTTGTAAATTGAAATAAAAGGTGATGTTTAAAATGATTGATTAACTAGAAATGTGTTAAAACTTTTTTTATTAATAAAATAATCTATGATTAATGACATTGTTTACATTTTACATACATACATTCATATAAAATCACGCCATGTTTTCAAAAGGATGTGGCATAAACTATTTCCAGTATCCGAAAATTAGTTTTGTTCAAACATTCCTATTCCATTTCTATCCACAAACAGCAAAATAAAAATATGACGTTTTATATTTAAATTCGAAAATAAATTGAAAAAATTCGCCAATTTATGTATAGGAAAAAATATAATAGTAATGTCATTTTCAACAGATAAGCTAATTGAATATTATCAATTTAAACAGTATTGACAACATAAATAGAAAATGGTGACCTCAACAATTTTACCCCTCTCCCAAATTAGGTACACTGCATTATGACCTAACCTGTTTTGCATTAAGCCACCTTGATTACAAGTTAATTTCGCATTGTGCCATGCCTCGGATAGTTGTAAATTTATTCCAAATTGTTTGATGTATAATTATACATCTCATCTCTTTATCAACTTATCACCATTGTAAGAAATACAATTTTATAATTTTTTTTTAATAATTATTAAAGTAAATAAATAGTTGTCGTTATTAAAAATATTGTATATAATATCACTAATTAAAAAGTTATCAGTATACATTCTTATTTCACTTTATGTTTGAAACACATTCGTACATCTTCGGGACTTATCGGTTAAAACAACATTCCCTAACTAATTATTAAAACATTTTTCTGAAATACTATGTTTTAACAAAAATTACAATAAAATAAAAGTGATCTTTGACTACTGGATACTTTGAGTATTTGTGTCACCTTAGATCAGTGATTAAGGAATTTAGCTTTATCTTTTGCTACTGATGATGAAAGCTTAGCTTTCAAAACACATAAAAATTAATAAAATAAAATAATTTTCCTTAAATCACAAACAGTAATTTATAAAAGCTATATATTAAAAAGTCCGTTATTTTAATTTTTTTGATCTCATCCCCTAAAAAGTTTCAAAATGTTAAAAAAATAAAGTGTTTACAATTATAGCTTAAGGGGGTTTTCTTCGCCATCATTTTTATATGACTAAAAATTATTATTTCGAACTCAAACTTGTCTAAAATGTAACACACACATTGACAAATAAAAGCATATAAGCATTATATCACTTATCTTTTGATTTCATTAAAAAAAATAATGTTGAAAATGAGGTAGAAATCGGACCTTTAGACTAGAAAACCTTCATAAGCAAACATAAGCAAATTAAAAAAGGAAATCCGTCTTGCGGCACGGTTTAACGTTAAAATAAATTGCTGTAATTTTGAAGACCCTATTTTTTTACCATTTTGAAACTTTTTAGGGGGTGAGATCAAAAAAATTTAAAATAACGGACACCCTAATATATAGCTTTTATAAATTATTGTTTGTGATTTAACGAAAATTATTTTATTTTATTAACATTTCGTCACAGTAAGATTATATTCTTATTTTATTATAAATTACAATGACTGTTTAAATAAATTATAATTTATATAAAATCATATTCAATTCAACTGTCAATATTCAACTACAGACAACAATTTCGATGAAATTTATTTTCATTTAACGTGCACCTAATAAATAAACAATTTTCAGTGAATTCAAACAGGAAACAAAAAGAGTAATTTTTCCATGTTAAAATATGCATAGTACGTTAGTCGAGAAATGTTTAATCAAGAATAATCCTTGACAAGGGTTAAATGCAAAGGGCAGCAGCGACCATCGACCATCGACCATTTTCAGCTGGATAAAATCCAATTAACGTTACGTTTAACTCGAATATCAGCTCTTTTAGGCTTAACGTATCACAATTACTGATTAACCGACGTCTGACTAATCAAATATCACTCAATCGCATTTAAACGCATTATATACAAAATAACTGAAAAACGAATAATCAAATATATTTTGTTTATATAGAATTACGTAACAATAGATAATTAATTTAATTGAATTTCATTTTGTTTTTATTGATTCAAAAAATAATAGTTATTTATGTATTTAAAGTCGACGTGAATATTTTGTTGCACGATCAGAAGTTGATGCGTGAGGCGTAGCCGAGAGTAATATAAACAGAAACAGAAAGTGTTTCTTCCAGTGATGCATACAAAAAATTTAACTCCTGAACCAAAATTATTATTAAAATAAAACGGCTTTAAGTTATAGTTTTGTATTAATATTTATTAAATATCAACGTTTTGACGAACTCAATGTACGTCTTTATCAGGAAAAAAGATACAAATGAAATCTACAGTAAATAATCAGAACATAAAAACAAGTTACTAGATAACAAAATAAATAACTTGTTCTGTATATTTAATATAAATGTCATTTGTATCTTTTTTTCATGATGAAGACGTACGTTGGGTTCAACAAAACTTCGATTATTAGTAAGTATTAATACAGAACTATAACCTAAAGCTGTTTTAGTTTGATATAATATGTTCCAAAAAAAAAAATTTACCATGTTAAAATTATTATTAATTATTTGAATATTTTTAATAAATAAATATTTTATTAGTCTAAATTAGAAAGAATTATACATTGCAATTAACAAAACAAATTTCAAACTATCAAGCGCAAGCAAAGTTTGTCCGAAACATTCTATTATTTAATTATTTTTTTAAAATAACTTTTAAGTCTAGTTAAAAAATTTCAAATTTTCTTATATTTTACACATTGCAAAATATCTTTTTTATGATTTATTTATTAAAAAACTTTTACAAAATATTTTTCTTAAACTGCATTAAAGTAAAACTTCTTTAGTAATAATAGTGCAAGTTTTTTAAAACGGTACGAGAAGTAAAAAATTGAAAAAAGTAATAAATGTTTCTACTTTATTTGTTTGTATATATATCAAGCGATTGCACAATAAGTACAATCCAGATTTAAAGCTTTTTTAAAGTGCTGCAAATAATGTTCAATATTTAATAAAATTCATAAAAACTTCAAACGCATATTGATTTTTTAATTACTACATCTTTACTTTTTTTAAAAAAAATAATGAATTATTAACAAATAATCAATTTTTAACAAAAATAATACATTTCAAATTGTTCTAAAAAAACCATAAACAATATTTGAACCACAAATTTGAAAATTACAATGGTAGCTACGGAAACTCTAAATTATTGTTGCAAACAAGAACCTTATGTAACCGCAAGCCAGGCAAGGCGTTCCAGGCAGGACGAGTCAAAAAACAAACGTAACTGGCAACAGATAGTCGTAGTAGTAGTGCTCAGGTGCTAAAATTCGCGACGCGCGGCTTTGGAGATCAATAAACAAACGGCTACACTTTGGCTGTGTTACTCTACTACCTGGTGCATGTCGCGTCCTAGTCTATTTACCCCCGTACCCACCACGAATTACTACCTACCTTCAACTGATTTAGATTTGTTCACATTGTTTACACATACACTCTTTTTCTCTCATACCGTGCACAACCAAAATCTAATTAAATAACTGCATCGTGTCAACACTGACACTTAATGCGTTTAACTGAACTTTTCCAACAAAAACTATGAAAAGTTTGTTGTTTTGCAATTTGTCACGAATTTAACACTGATAAATATTTTGATATCATTCTCTAAAACATTTCCTTTTTTGTAAAATTAAAAATTACCGATCATAGATTCACGGGTCTATTTAAAAGAAAATCAAAATGTTTAAAGTGTCTCCAAAGATCATAAACTGACATAAATTCAAATGTTTTTAAATATTATGTTTTTATTATTTACTTAACATAATTAAATTAAATTAATTAAATTTTACTTATGTTTTCATGAAAAAAAATTTGTTTTCCTTAATAAAAGTAAATTAAAAAATAAATAAATTAGTTCTAAATAGAACATTAAATAAATACTGGTTAAACAAAAATGGATATAGTTCATTTTTGCCAGTATAACAAAAAAAAGTGTTTATTATAAATATTTTCTACAAACAAAACCAATCTTTTACGTTATTTTCGTATAATATCATTCTGAAAAAACTTCTATAAAAAAAAAAACGCCATTTTTCCTATATGAAGCATGATAAATGTATTTAAAATGTCAATAACAGATTCTATAAACGTGCTATCCAGAAATATTATTTTTATTTATTATTTTATAAAAATTTATATATTCTTCATGTGTTCACAGTTATTTTACACAAAAAAATAAAACAATTGACAATACATTACCCGAACTCGGTTTTTGAATGCTCTATTTTCAGAACAATTGTAATGAAATTTTTGAACACTTGCCAACGCTGTAGAAGATAAAAAAACCGAAAATTTTTATACATCTTGCCAAGTCGCAAAAATGAACAGATAAATTAATTTTACTTGTGTATGTAATGATTTTGATTCTGTAATTTATAATTCATTTTCGCTGTTATAAGAAGTTAACGTACTAAAAATTTTCTACTGAAATCTTCCATTGAATTTGGTTGATATTAATTAAATATATTGTATGATGATGAAATCTTTTGTCAATGCAGGTATTATTAGTTGCATATTATAATTTTTAGACTTACATTATTATAATATTTCATATATGAGCTGTTTTCTTTGAAAGTGGTGTAAGTCAATTTTATATTATATGGAAATATTTAAGGGTTTGTATTTAAATGGTAACTACGTAAATTAATATTGACAAAATGATGAAAATTTTAAAGGATTTTTTTGGGAACTGTTTATAGATTCAAAGCTAACAGCAGATTACATTCATTGTTATCATTAACTAACTTCTTGTCAAAAATTGACTTATACCACTTTCAAAGAAAACGACTCATATGTATAATAATAATTTATTCGTTCTAAGAAAAGTTGCAAAAAAAAATAATTGACAAAGTAACTAATTTTGTATAGAATTGTACAGTGATATTACAATACGTAATTTACATATTAGAAAAAAAATATTACGTAAAAACATTTTTATATGATTGAACACAAATATTATTTTGAAATATTTTTATAGTGATTACAATAAAAGTTATATCCCAAAATGACTAAAAAAGCGATTTTCCTATTTAAGCTAAATTGTAATTTTCAGCTTTCAAAAGGCACTGATTAATATCATCTGACAGGTCTGGAAAGTGTGTGCATTTTTATTTTATTTATTTGGAGTAATTTTAGCGGGTGGGAGCAACAAATTTCCGACTTTGCCAAAATAAAGACCACCCTAATATATATTATGAAAAATATAACAATAAATGTGAAATATTTTAAAACAAAATTTGTCAATTTTGAATATACGAATATTCTGTTTCCAAATATAAATGTTGGTAAACTAAGTTAAATATTTTTTACCAAAATAGGTAACTTTTGCAATAATGTCAACATAAATATTTATTTGGAGTCCAAATATAAACAAAAACAGAAAGAGTTTCTTCCCGTGATGCATACAACATTTTTTTTCTGACACCTTAACCAAAATTATTATTAAAATAAAATGGCAAATAATGTAAACATAAGTATTAAGTCATACTGAATTGACAAACATAAATTTTTAGTTACAATTTATAATATTAATGAAGTAGAAAAGTAATAAAATTTTGATTTATTTTTGAAAGATCAGAACTTGTAAAATTATATTGTAAAATATTTCATTTTTATTACCTTATTTTATTTATTAACTTTACAAAAAAAAATAATAAAAGTAAACATTTCATTTATGTATATTTTACAAAAAAATAATAATATGAAAACAACATTTTTAAAAATATAAGAAATTTTAGTACGTATTTTTTTTTATCAATCGTCGTGAAATATGCACACTACAAATATACATATAATATAAATATAAGTAAAATTTACAATTTACTAGACTAAAATATTTAAAAACGTTAAATACTTTTTAAGTAATTTTCTATAAAAATTTTACGAGAAGATAACGCAATCTATCGTTAATATACATTTAAAATTAAATTAAGTTTAAGGTAAAAGAGTAAACATTGCAGAAAATTGAAAAGAAAGGAAAAAAAGTGTTTACATTACGATATTATACTTTAAAATCACAATATAATGTGAAACTTTATGAATCTTTAAATATTATATTAATAACTGAAAAAGTACACATTGCCTTTTTCCAAACAATGCAAAATTAATAAGTACTTTCCGTATACTTTATTCTTTTATTGCGATTGTCGAATAAAAAAAAAATAACAATTTCAAAATCCATTTCAAAACAGTTGAATATTTTTCTTTGTTCAGTTGTATAAGGCGTGCAGTGTATAAAACACGATTCAAAATAATAATGCAAAAAAATTGTATGCATGTAAGAAAATAATTCAAAGCTTCAAATAAATTCAGTTTTGAAATTTTTTTTTAGTAGTAGTAGAGATGATGAAAAATAAAAACTTTGAATAAAATATCTTAGTTAATTGTAAACCTAAACTTAATTATAAATTAAATTTCGATTCATCCTTAAATAATTATTAATTTCTTTTGAAAAAAGTATTTTGTTTTTTTTTTTTAGTAAAACTGAACTAAAATGATTTTTTCATGAATAAAATTTCTTCTGAATTTTGTTTTGTGTGTAGAGCAGATATTCTTATAAAACTTTACTTGCTTTCAAAACATTAAAATTTTACTTCTATTTTAATAAAGAATCGTCATAAATATGAAATTATGTAACTGAATTATGTATTATTATGAAAATAGAAAAGAGAAAAAATGAAAAGAATGAATAGATGATGAAAAGAGTTTGTGCCACACCCATTTGGGTACATGGCGTAATTGTGTATGTATGTATAAAAATTATCTAGTACATATATACACAATCACGCCATGTACCCAGAAGAGTGTGGCACAAACTCTTTCCATTATCCCGAAATCAGTATCTAGTAATATGTAAAAATGATATGTCTCATAGAATGGTACTAATTTACCATGAGTATGAAAATTTCATGCAAGTGGGAAATGGATATTCTGTGCTAGTTTTACATTATACTTTTTCTACACTATACAATAACAAATTCTAGCAACAAGCTGACTCATCAGTTATTTCCAAAGCAACATTTTTTTTACGACTCATATCTATTATTCAAACAAAAATTTGCAATTTTTATTTTATTTATTAACAATATCAAATGTAAAATTATTAAATATAATTTTTTCTACAATGTAAACAGGGTGATTTATGACGTCGGGGAAAAACTACACCGGATGATTCCTATAAGTAACCTAAATAAAAACTTCAAATAAACATATGTCCGAAAATGATTTTTAACGGAACTGTATCCGTTGAAAGTTTATTGCATGTAACATCAATCGCGTTAGTCTTATTTATTATAACAGGAAAAAAAAAACAAGTCATAAACTTGTGAATAATTGTAAAATTACTGATTGATTTTCTAACATTTTGTTTAAACACTAGTAAACCAATTTACTAGTTTATAAATTTTTGTACATACATGAATACATACATAATTTTTGTACATACATGAATACATACATATAATAAACAATTTACAATAATTAAAAATCGAAGACAATTTTTGTCGGGACTCAGTAAGTCATAACTAGTAAATTGGTTTACTAGTGTTTAAACAAAATGTTAGAAAATCAATCAGTAATTTTACAATTATTTAGAAGTTTATGACTTGTTTTTTTCCCTACAGTTCCGTTAGAAAGCATTTTCGGACATATTTTTATTTGTAGTTTTTTATTTAGATTACTCATAGGAATCATCCGGTGTAGTTTTTTCCCGACGTCATAAATCACCCTGTATAATTCATTAGCATCGTCTAAAATAAAATATTTTTATTAGTCAAAATTATTTAAATAATGTTTGTATGTTAAGCGAAAATCGACCTTATGTTGACTGGTTTTATATAGCAATTTCATTATGTTGTTAGTAATTAGTGACAGTACGCCAGTCTAGTAGCGAAACTGCACACTACGCCTTGTTATAGCAATTTGTTCTGTCACATAAATCAACAAAACTATAATGAAAAAATCTGTACTACAATATGTATATTGTAGTAAAAATTTTTGGGCAGTATTATATAATTTACTACATATTCTAACCAATGACAGATTCTACAGTAACAAATTTTAGTATAGTCGTAGAAAATTATTTTTTTTTGATATTTTAAAGTCATAAAGTCAAATTACTAAATCCATATTTATTTATTATAATATTATCGAAAATGTCGTGTTTTCAAATAATTACATAATAATATAAATATGAAAAAAGCATTATAAAATAGTTATAATAATCTAAAACAAGAAAATAATAAGAGAACAAGAAATGAACAGTGATAAATAATGATCATCATTAATCTTGGTTATTTTGTGTATTAGAAATAAATGGGGCTGGCATACAGACAGTTAAATATTTCTCTCTCTTTCCCCTTGAGATTTTGCAGTTTCTGCCACCTCTTCCCATGTCGCACTGTTGACATTCTTGGGACTAATGACTTTGATGCAAAATACTCAGTCATTTATTATATCATTAATAGTTACAAATTAAAAATATCTCACACAATTCATTCATTCTAATAATGTATGTTACGTACGATTGCAAAAAATACATAATTTTTAATTAATCAAGATTAGAAGCTTATGGTCAAACCCATATATAGAACACTTTAGCATCATATCAAAAATACTAAAAAAATAAAAATAAAATATTTTTTTTACTCATAACTTTGTTTTAGTACAGTTATATAATATATGTGGGCCCTAGAAAAATCTATTTTGAAAATTTAGTTAATCACTAATAAATAATGTAGACATAATAAATTTTTAAAATCTTTAGTAATTTTGTTCTAGAACAGTTGGCAACACTGAACTTTAGTAAAATTATATAATTTATGTGGGCACCAAACAAAAAAACTTCTGTAACGTTTTGGATAATTGCAGATGAATAATATAGCCATAATAATTTCTTTTAAAGATTAGTACGTAAAATTGACAACACTGTATTTTAGTAAAATTGTATAACTTATATGTACCAGGAGTATTTTTTGTAAAAATTTGGTTAACCACGGTTAAATATAATAGCCATTATAAAAATTTTGAAAAATTTTAGTAATTATTTTCTCGTTAAGTTGACTATTATACATTGTATTTTGGTAAAATTATATAATTTATTTGGGCACTAGAGAATTTATTTAAAATTTTTAATTAAAATTGGATTAATAATGTAGCCACAACAAAATTTTAAAAATTTAATAAGTTGTTCTTGAAAAGTTGGCAACACTATACTTAGTAAAATTATATAATTTATGTGAGCACTAGAAAAATAATTTTTAAAAATTAGATATAAATCTGATAAATAATATAGTCATAAAATACTTTAGTAATTTTTTTTCGAAAATTTAGCACCACTTGAAAAAATGATCCAAATGCCTAACTTGGGCACTAATTAAAATTTAGTGTAAATCGGATAAATGGTCCAGAAGGAGATGCGATCACAAAATTTAAGCGAGCGACCTCATAAACTAAGTTCGGATTCGTCATCTAGATTTATATTTAAAGATTTTTAAATAAATTTTTGAAATTTTTGAAAATATTACAGGCACAGTATCAAACACGTCACTTTGACTTTAGCTAAAAATAAAACTAAAATATAAAAAATAAAAATAAAAAATATAAACATCTTGGGCGTAAAACACCAATTTCTACTCATAGGGACATAATATACTATTTCAGTTTAATAATATTTTTATCAAATATTTTATATATCTGATATAAAAACAATACCTTCACTATAATATGTAACTCAATATACGAAATATTCAAATTAAATTCATAAAAGATATTTTATTTCTCAATATCACAGAAATAATATCCAATAAGTATAAATGATAATAAAAAAAATAATTTAAAGTAAAATTTCATAGAGAATGTATTAAGTTATAAATATAAAAAGAAGAGCAGGAAATCTAGTGCAGTGTGCCAATAGAACCAGTACGATACACCAATAAAAATAAAGTGAAACGTAGAATTTTATTTTCGTATTGGGTACTCTGTTTTCTGGCCACTTGGATACCAATTGCTCAATACTACTATCGGAAAATGACGGAGATATTGTAAAAATCTCTAGAGAAATACAACGTCTTATTGAAAGTATTGTTACTACAAACTTTTTTATTCTAAACTTTTCTACTAAATATAAGACTTTATATAAATTCAGCGATTAAGTTTATATATTTCGAGTTTTTATACCAAATAGTGAAAAAATGGCCGATTACACCGAATACCGAATAATTATTCGAATTCGGTTTCATTTCTAATGTAAATTAGTGTTATGACAAATAATACTTTAACCAAATAGCCGAATAATAAATATTCTGTCAAATTTCAATCAAATGTTCGCCCGAATATCAGATAGTGAAATTATGACTAAATATACCAAATTATTCGACTTGTGTATCTATAATTTATATATATTTCTAAATTTATTTTGTTTTCATTTATTCCTTTTCTCAGTGAAATTACATAAAACAAACTAAAAAGATTTTTGGATTTAGTTCTGTATTAATTTTCATTTAACATGAACGTTTCGATGAACTCTACGTACGTTATCATCAAGAAAAATAATACAAAAAGCTTTTTTATTTTAATATAATGTGTTCAGAAAGATTTTTTTTACTATGTTACTCAAAACAATTTATAGAAATTTGTGTTATAGTGATTAAGGTGCCAAACATTTCTCTCAATTATAAAATTAATTTCGAATTACAACAAATAACCATTTTACAGTTTTAATTTTGAGAATCCACCAAATGTGTGCTTATGTGGTGGAGGTGCTTTTTAAAAAACTAATCTTGCAAATTTTAAATAAAATAACTTTTAAAAATTCCCAAAATTACAAAATTAATTAAAAAAAGTAAAGTTAAATAAGTATTTCGGAAGCTAAGCTTCTATCATCAGTAGCAAATTAATAAAATAAGTATTTATATAAAATAAGCATTAACGTGAAATAAGTATTAATCATTAAAATCTTAGTCACTAATCTGACGTTACATGCATGCATGCATGCTCAACGTATTCATTGATCAAAATGTATTTTAACCACTAAATATATTAAGTATTTATTAGCATTATCTTTAATTAATTTTGTAGTTTTGGAAATCCTTAAAATTTTTAAAATTTAAATTTTTGCTACAGTATATCATATTGCGATTTAAAATAGAATTTTGTTTTAATAATATATTTAAAATATTTATATAAAGTATATAAATGATTGTCAATTGTTTTATATTTCTTTTTAGAAAACGCAAGGATTTGACTATTGTTTTGATATTTTATATTTAAGGGCGGTAGCTGAGCATATTTAAGCATTATATATTATAGAATACGATACTATTCACTAAGGTTTGAATCCGTCGATCGGCGCTTTTGTTCATCGTAAAATTTAAAAGAAAATGTAACAAGTTCAGGCATTAATTAGACACACTAGTTTTATCAACCGTGAGTCTTTAAAAAAATCAATAACTTAGATTACTGGTCGAAACTCACCGCTGTTCAACACGAACACACGACTTGCAATTTTGAATATCTAAATAAACGATCACATAATAAGTACTTCGGTACTTGAGGCCAAGACCCTACTAGGACTGTCGTACTACAATATAAATAAATTTCATATTTACTAAATTTGCATACAAAAAAAAGCGGCATAATTTTTTAATAATGTTCATGTTTCAATTAATTTTTTCGTAAATATACCGAAAATAATAAATTTATGAACAACTTATAATATAATACACATAATGCCACTTTATTTACTATAATAGTTTTTCAGTATATCAGATTAAATCCTTGACGTAAATCAATTTGTTTTATAAAAATATTACAATACTTAGATATGTAACAAGTACAAAAAGTATTTACAGTAACCAGACAAGTTCTAGGCTTTCTGGTATACAATATAAAAAGATTATTTTCGTTTTTTCACGACTAAATAATTCTAGAACCAAACACATCTTGTCTATTTCAAATACACCTGCCACGGCAGACGAAAATCTTAAATAATCCAAGCAATTGCGCAAAAAACCGTACTTGTACGGGCACCCAGCCAAAAAAAAATAAAATTGTTTCTTTAAACCAAGAGGCGTATTCAATAAACCTTTGGCACCAGTTAAAATATCCTTTCTATACCCTTTTTAAAAAAACATAGCAGCATTCGTCCGATTCTGTTGCGGTACGAACGACATAGTTGAAATTTTGTTCACGGCTGGGAAAATGGTCGAATTAGTAATTGAGCCGAACTCCGCAAATATTTGCACACAGATCAAACGATCAAATAGATATAGTGAGGCTGATCATATAGTTCAGGAGATAAGATTAAGTTTGTGCGTCCCATATCAAATTTGATGCAATCTGGAACATGTACAGTGCATTAAGTTTCGATATTAGATAGTTGAACCATAAATGGATTCTAATTGGGGAGGTTATCTGATAAGTAGTGGGTATTTTGGTTTATTGTTTAACAATAAGATGTCATTCAATTATATATAATCTTTCTGTATACTTTATAATCAAAATAAATTTTAAATAAATATGCATAACTACAAAATAGTATATTACAATAGTAGTAAACCTTTCAGAACTCATTATATTAAAATAAAAAAACTTTAGGTAGAAAGTTCTATTATATTTTAATTATTATTATTTAAGGTTGGTAAATTGAATATAACAGAATTAAAAAAAAACATTTTTTGAAACTCTGTCACTTAACAATTATATAGCTTGTAATAGTTTTCAAACAATCAATTTAGAAATGGAATGTTTAGTATATTTTTGCAAATATTAGTCAAAATTTTTGTTAAATCACAATAAATATTATAGTTGCATGTTGTTGCTAAGAATGTAATTTTATACAATCAAATAAATAACTTCATAGTGTATAAAGTTTAGGCGAACAGTCTTAGGTAAGCCATACCATACACGTTCAGTTTATTCTACAGTATTAACTGCGCAAGCAGAAATTGTGCAATTATTTTGTAGCTTGTGTGGGAAAACGGAAATGACGTTCCGTCCTAAATTTCGGCCTAAGAATGTACTGAGTGAAATCTGTAGTCGATAGATTTTTTTAACTGTGCACTGTGCAGTCAATACTGCACACTGCACAGTAAAAACTGAGTTCAAACTGAGCTTATATGCCTTTAGTTTTGTCGCATATTAATAACATTTTATATGTAACTGTAACGTCTAGGACAATAATAAACAATGTAAAAAAAATTACTATTTCAATATGCAAATAATAAATATTTTAGTCTTACACAAAACAATGTTACGTAAATAAAAATACATATTTATAAAATATTTATTTTATGAAATTAAAATTATATAATTTACTGTAGTAAAAAAAAAAACTTAACAGTAATGGTCAAAACACAAATTTTTAATTAAAATTTTAATAAATAAAAAACTATTTGAATATGCTTAACAAATAATTTTAAATAAAAAGTAAACGTACTTTTAACAAAAATCAGTTTTAAAAGTGCGGTGACCAAAGATTTTTCAAAAATTAAATTAATTCAAAGCATAGAATAACTTTTTTCACAAAAATAAATAAAACATTGTAATAAATCAGTACGTATTTATTTTTCTTTTTCTTCAGAAACTATGTATTATATTAAAAAATATATTTATATTTAAAATAAAATAAATAATTATATTAACGCAATAAAAAATAGATAAAATTGAAAAGATTTGAAAGCAACTGTTCATAAATATTTTCATGATTTAAGAGCTGTAAATTATTGGTAGAGTTTCAGGTGTTTTTCATCTTTCAGAAACGACCGTAACTCAGCGTTTCGTTTACTTTCCAGTACTAGACAGAGGTAACGGATATTGCTGGTTATTTATACTCCCTTCAAATATACATATATCATTTATTTTTACGAGCCGTTACATGGTTTACAGATGTATTTAAAACTGTTGTTTTACGAAGTTATCAAACGGTTCAGTTCCCATACATAAATCAAAAAGCAGACGCGCTAGAAAAATTGATGTACCGGTCAGTGTTTTACGGCCTATTAACTGCAAATACATACACACACAATAAAATTCAAACAGAAAATCTGTTGAGATCGACATAATATTTCCAGAAATAACAATTTAAAAGCAAAAAACCGTCTAATTGAGAGTAAAACGTCGACATATTTTTTGAATTTATTATTTTGCTCACATCATTCGTTTGATTTGTTTAATTAGCTATCATTGTTACTCCAAAAATTAAAACTTTTTAACGAACACATTTAAAATTATCAGGTTTAATTATTACTATTTATATTTTTAGATATTATTGCAAAATATAATTAAACAAAATTAGAATATTATATCTAAAATTAATTTTGACTATTTTTTCCGGAAGATTGGCGACACTGCATTATAACAAAATTATTGAATTTTTTCAAACTGCAGGAATTCTGTCTATAAAATTAATTAAAATTAAATGTAGCTAAAAATATTTTTATTTCTCAAACAGTTGACACAAAATTATGTATTTATGTAATTGGATAACTTGTATACAAGTTGAAACACTTGCATACAAACACTGAAAAACTTGCATACAAACTGAAAAACTTGTATGCAAATTGGGAGACTTGCATACAAGTTCACAAACTTGTATACAAGTTCAAAAAAAAACTTACTTACAAATTTAATAACTTGCATATAAGTTAGAAAACTTGCATTCAAGTTGGAAAACTTGTATACAAATAAAAAACAATTGCATAAAAATTGGAAGACTTGCATACAAGATGAAAACCTTATATACAAGTTTAAAAAACTTGTTTACAATTTGGAAAACTTGCATACAAGTTAGAAAATTTGTTGCAAGAAAATTTCAAAATTTGGCAATAAACAGAGTTTCTAAGTTACATAAAACTGTATAAATAATCTTATATGTTTTTATATCAATAGAATATATTCTTATAATGTTTAATCAATGACTAGTCTATTATTAAACATTTTTTTATGTTATGTAATAAATTAAATATATATATATAGGACATTTGGGTTTCGGTTAAAATCATTTGATAGAGTTAAATTTAATATTTGATTAAGAAGACAAATTTTTTATATTTTCTATACTGGTTAAATTAACCAGTTGGTTTTATTTACATGTTCTATCGAATTTAACCATAAATATAATACTTGTTTAATTTGAAAACTCAGTAAGTTAACTTAATACAAAATACCGGTCCTAAATGAACCAGCTAATTCATATAACAGTTTATATAATAATTAAATTTCAGTTAAACCATAACACTACTACTAATAACATTAATCCACTATATTAGTGTACTAATTCTATTATAGAATATAACATTACAATCATTAAACTAATTATAGAAATGAGAATATTTAAAAGTAAACTTATTAAATTTTTAAACTAAATCTCACACAAAAACCAAATAGAAAAATATTGAGTAAAATGAGTGAAACAGAATAAAAGTTAGTCCTTCATACACTTATATATATATATATATATTGTTACAAATAGGAAGTGGATTCGGTAGCGGAAACATGCATTTTGTATTTTCAATTTCCATATAGAAGTGGTTGTTTGTGCTTATACAATTTTCATTATTAACTGCTTATCGTTTATGCTTCGAGAAAGATTGAGAAAGATTTTAATATTACAAAGAAGAACATTTTCGTAATCAATATTGTTAATGTTTGAGTTTACATATGTTATTTATTAAAAACGTAAATTAATTTTCTTTTTAATAAATCATTGTAAGTTTGTAATAGAATTTTTTTAAAAATGTATTTTTATTTAGATGATAATTATTAATTAAATTGTTAAATAATTAAAACGTTAATTATTGATTGAACAAAAATTATGTAATTGCAAAATTTAAAAATTAATAACAAATCCGGTAACAAATATATGTTAAAAATTATATAATTTGTCATTATTTATTCGTTAAAATATACATATATATATATATATATATATATATATATATATATATATGTATATATATATATATATATATTCGACATTTTTTTTAAAACTAATTAAACTATAATATTAAGATATTTTTTAGTTTATATAATGCTGAATAAAAAACTTAATGGGCTGAAGATTTGAATATATAATCCATAAAATATCTTAATGGAACTGAATTTATCAACAGATTTCCATATAAAACATTCAGTGAATAAACATCTAAAAATAATAGTATTATAATAACCAAGAAGAAAATCTATTTTTTTTTTCAGTTTCAGTAAAAAAAATGTTACATTTCGGTATTAACTCTGAACAAATTATGAATGAATCTATATTATTTTGTAGTTTTCTTATAAATATAATTTTTCATTCAATTAAAAAAAAAACGAAACATTTAACACTACAAACTTGTACAGAATTCTATTAGATACATTACTATTAGATATATAAATAATAGTAACATACGTTTTATAAATATTATATATTAAAATATTTTCAAAAAAATAATTCAATATTTTAGCATTTCATTATATTTGGGTATAATAAACTCTATTAAGATAGTGAAAAATTTCAAAACTTATTATATCAAAACAAAATAAAAACTTTAGATTGAAATTCTGATTTATTACCTATATATTAAAATTTGTCGTCTCGAATAATTTCAATTTTAATAAACTTTGTTGTTTACCAAAATAGTATTCATAGCATTTCCCGTAATTTACTTGCAGCGAAACATCAAACACGTAAGACATAATCTGACATAATGAATTTGTGTTACAGAACTAAGTGAATGGATGCAAGCGAATAGTTTTGCGGACGAGTAAGTGAAAAGCACAGCAGGCGAATAGGCACACACAGAGAGAGAGAGAGAGAGAGAGAGAGAGAGAAAGAGAGAAGACTGCAAATTCGATTTGCAGGGAGGTCATGCAATCTGTGCGTGCAGGAGCCAAAATCGAAAGCAAAACCAACTGGAACGAGAACAATACGATTGACTGCTGACATTAGCTATGGGCTGGCTCTTCACCCTTACTATTATGCTACCAATACTCCTATTTACAGGTATATGATACTTATCTAAGTTTACAGCAATCAATTTACAATCTATTATCACTCGATTAATAACGTAAAGCACCAGTACAAAATCTAACACATATGATAATGTAAAAGACTTTTGAAACAACTCGTATTGAAATTTTTAAGAATATAAATTCATATTATATTTAACTTTTTTTTTCAGAAGAGTTATACAAGAGTTATATATATATATATATATATATATATATATATATATATATATATATATATATATATGTATATGTATGTTACCGTAAAAGCTCGGAAAACAGTAAATCCTAGAATTTACGCGCTATACTTAGGATTTACCAATTTCATGTGGTAAAACTACAAAAAAATGTGTCATCAATATAATTTCGGACTTCTGCCACGCCACTAACTAACTAATTAACTAACTAACTAAAGAGATTAATTATATACCAAGTTAGAAAAAATATTTTTATAGCAGAACTATATTTCACGAGATACGAAAATTATTATGTACTTTAGATACTCTTGCTAGAATGTAAATGTTTACAGAAAAGCCTGTTTAAGTATGTTTAAATTTGGTTGCAAAAACGTAAATAGAAAATGACTGCTGCGGAAATGAGATTTTTACTTTGCATTATATAGTGTAAATTAAAAAATTACAAACTACTTAAAATTTCGCAATTTTACAAAACTTACATTTCAGTATATATATAAAAAAAAACTGTCACATGTTATACAATGAAACCAAATATTTGGCAATTTATAATTTTAATAACATAACAATTTTTTATTCATTTCAAAAATAAAAACAAAAGAAATAATCATCACACATGTTTCTCGTTTGTCAATGTTTGTCAAAACTTCAAAGTCAAAACAAAATATTAAAATAAAAATCTAAAACTACACTTTGTTCATTATGTTGCATAACAAATAATATAATACATATTCTATGGTACTAGAAGCTTAGTATTTAAATGTTTTGATTCAATTGTTTGATCCTGCTTTTATGACAGTTAGTTTGTAGTACCAGCCAATAATTTTAACAATTCATTATCAGCTCAAAAAAAAAGTAGAATAGGTAAAAATTAATTTAAAATTATATTTCAATGCAATAATTAAAACAAATATCGTATGAAAACAGAAAAACAAAAACAAGGTATATTTTTTCTAAATTCTTCCGAGCGTAATATAAAAATGAATTAATTAATATGAATCAGCATTGTGATTGTTCTTTTTCCTGCTACTTCGTGTCTGCCATTAAGTTGAGTTGAAAAGACATTTAAAATTCATCTAGTAATTGAAAAATCAATGAAGCAAATACAGAGTAATTGTATGATGAATGGTAGAGATGCTTTATTATTACTTTCTTTTCTCGTTCAATTTTCCATCCACCTACTTCGTACCTTTATAAAATGATATTTTTTATTCGAATTTTAGATTTTATCCGTTGCGTCTAGGCGCTTTTAATTAAAATCAACACGTCTGCTAATTTTACCTAATTAATATTTTTTTACAATACTACAATAATGAGAAGTTTACTTATCTTTTTAAAAAATTAAGATAGATTTAATTATTGATTCTATTTTAGACAAAGGCAACAATGTTGCTAGGCGGAATACGTTCCATATTTTAATATAATTGGTACTATCAATTCGGTTGTACTATCAATTCAGTTTAATTAGTTCTGGTCTTATGAAAGTTGTATTGTCTTAAAACTGGTAATAGTTAAAACTAATTTTAAAACCAGGCTTGTATTACAAGCTATAATATACCAAAACTATAAACCAGAAAAAAATATAAATATTACGAACGCTTTTTCTACTAATACTGTTATTACAAAAAGTAAATTAAACTATATATATATATATATATATATATATATATATATATGTATATATATTTACTGGCTTACAGAGTCAAACAATGCCTAGTTATAATTCACTAATTACTCACAATGGAATAAAATAGTAGTAGCACAGATAACAAGCTTACTTACTTTTTCAATTACCGATAATCCGGTAACTTGTTTAATTCAAATCGGTTTACCTGTAATTTATCAGTATTTTTAGCTTTCAAACAAAAATTCACTTAAAAACTAAAAATAAAAATAATAAATATTGATAGTAAATGTTATATTCAAAGTGAAATATTATAATGTAAAAAATATAAATGAACATGTATATTAAACAGAAATTATAAAATAACATATTAACATATTAATGTTTAAAAAAATCTTCTCTAGCCCCACCACAGAACGGACCGTCATCGTAATAAATAAATTTATGGAATAAAAAAGTTACTAACAACTACTGTAATCATGGTAACTATATCATAAAAATATGAAAAATTATTAAAAAAATACTTAGTAGTGTCGAAAAATGTTTCAAATAAAAATTGTTAGGTATAACTTGTTTAGCAACTTCTGTTAATTATTTTTTTTTTCAAAATATATCTCTATTGCAAAATATATTCGTAAAACACATAAAAGTGACATCAGTAAATTACCACTTCCGGCTGGCAAATATTTACCAAAAGTTGATCAAATTGAGATATTCACCTTCGAAGCTCAAATATATAGCAATCCATTCAGCCAAATCTGCTTTACACATGTCCGCAGACCGATAAGCTAAAAATAGTTGATTCGTATTACTATAAGCCTAAGTCGTGCTTATTTGTAAAAACTCTATATGTCAAATTTGGTATGATTACAATACCACCCTTATCATAAATGAAATGACGGTCGGTGAATATATAATGATATACTCTACCGAAAATTTATAAATAACATAATATATTTGGAATAAATTCGTTAAAAAACAAAATTTATTAAAAACACTAAAGCTAAATAAGTTTTTATCATCAGTAGCAAAATCTTTATCAATAAACTTTAAATATTGGGTAGGTAGAACACTGATTAGGATTTTAGATATTCTTTTATTTATTTAGGTATTCTGAAATATTTTCGTTAAAAATAATGATTCGTTAAAATAAAAATTCTTGGATTCTGTAAGAAATTAAATTAAAATTTTCTATTATTTATTTATTATTTATTATATTTATTACTACTATTTATTATTTTAAAATCGTTACTGAACTGAAACTTAACCACAAAAATTTTAGTGTTCATATTTTTAAAATTGCAAGAACTCCAATAAATAATTTGAAACTAAATTATATCAACTTAAATAACAATTAAAGTTTTTTAATAAATTCTGTTTATCAGACTTGAATTATTACTCGTATATTTATGTCTCTTCTTCATCAAGTATGTAGGTTGGAATAAATTATTTCCACTTGAGTTAAGAAGACTTTATTATCTCCTTAAAAAAGTTTTAAAAAATATATTTTATATTAAGTAAATCATAAAAGTTTTTTGGCTCAACTAGAAATAATTTATCTTAACTTATATATTTATCAGTCTTTCTAACTTCAAAAGTATGTAATAGTCTATTAAATGAAGCTAGTAAAACTATTTGTTTAAATAAACTAAAAAATTGGAAGTATAATAACAATTTTGATCGACTACGGCATACCAGCATAGAAAATTCTATAAATTAAATGGATTCCGGCCGTAAATGTCTGAAGATTACCATTTACACAGTGTTATTATAATGGCGTTACGTTATTGTTTTAAAAATTTTACTTGAATCGTTATTACGTTATCAAGTATTATTACGTTACTTTTTCCATTCTTGGTTCTAATTTAAAATAACTTATTTATATACTATACATGCATACAATTGTACACAAAATATTAAACCACTTACACTCAAACTTTTTTCAGTAATTATATGCCTTTCTATAAATTCAGCTGATACATTCATTGCTTTAATGGAGATCTATTCTATGATATCACAAAAATTAGAAAATCAATTTATATTAAATATTACATACTTGGAAAAATACTTTGGCCTTGGCCCGTATTCTCACCTCACTTTAAAAATGATTTTTGACATTTACTTAAAATTATTTATTAACCAATTTTAATTAGTTTATTTGATTTCTATAATATTAGATATACAAAAATAGAACTACTATTCATATTTGATAAGAAGTGGAAGTAAAAATGTATTTTAAAGTGAAAAAATAAAAGTACTTCTTTATAAACAAATGAGATGGAAATACGGGCCTTTATTTGTAATATGTCTAATTTTTAATTTCTCTCCATTTACTGATGTCATACAATGGATTTCCGATGAAGCGATAGATTCATTAGCCGAATTTAGAGAACCAACAAAAACCATAAGCAAACTTGTAATATATATATTTCTAAGCTGTGACTAATGGATAATAGTAGATCAACTGATGTTAGCTTGTGGTGTGAGTGTAGTGACGGGCGCCGTCCCATCACCACAGGGTAGCGTGCACGGACAGCCGCAGGTGGGATCACCGAGTACTCCAGGTCCGGGCGTTGGCGGTGTACGACGGAACCGAGCCGGTTGGCGAGAGTGGCGTCGAGCCGATCCAACGCTCATCAACAGTCTGTGGAAGAGTAAGATGGGACACGGTATACGAAAACAGCTCGGTATGTAGATTAAATTGGTATTAAAATAGTTTATCGATGAATTTCATTAAATCGAACAAATTTTCTAAAATAAACCTGCATTTGTATCTATATTTTTGTTATAGCTATATTAAAAATATTAGTAATTTTTTTTTTCAAGTGTATCAAAATATTGATATTACGTTACTATATTGCCAATTATGTTACTAGTACAATAATGTGAACATTATTGACTAAACGGTTAAGTACACAATGTAAAAAATTTATATAATTTTAAATCTTTTTTGAATGTAATTTTTCATATAAAATACTCCTATAATATTACGTTAATTATCACAGTAAAATTACAAAATACTATGTAAAATTACATAAATTTAAGTTACATTTTTTACAGTGTATTTAATCTGACATTATCGGCAGTCATATTACCTAGTGTACCTAGTGACAGTAGCAGTGTTTATTTTTGCTTAAATTTAAATTTAATTAATTCCCACAAATCATGTAACAAATATAAAGTTGTACAGTTATTAGTAAGGTTAAGGTTAGTTGGTGTGTATTTTTTTTTTAGTTTAGTTTCGTTTGGAACCTTTGAAGAAAAATAGCATATATCACTCGAAGCAGAATGCTCTTTTTATATTATTGCATAACAATAATTAAAGATACAACTTTTTCATGAGTTAAAAGCAATCTACTTTTGATAAATAAAACACAATTGAAATACTATCCAAGGTTTCGAAATATATTATATCATCATCAGGAAGAATTCGCAGAGACAGTAAAAACTAAATTCGTTAAATGAGTAAAATATTTTAAAAGGTAATCACCAATATACGTAATAATTATAACATAACAACCGAGAAGTCTATACAGTTCCAGAAATAATAAAATTCGTTTTTGATTGAATTTATATATATATATATATATATATATATATATATATATATATATATATATATATATATATATATATATATATATATATAGTGTCAAAACATGTTCATATATAAGTAAGTATATGGCAAATCACAAATCTTAAATTTAAATTCGTATGCGGTCTTATTTACATGAGTATATGCCTAAAACAAATACGATTATAAGCATCAAATAAGTCGAAGACAAACTTGAACACTGTAATTTAAATATTTGTTTATCATATATGTACATATGTAGTTTTAACTTATTACCATATCTTGTATAAAGAATCGAAATAATTAATACATTTATTTTGTTATTACTAACCCATAAACATACAATGTAGAGTAGAATTAAATTATTAATAAAATATGTTAAATATTAAAATCAAATGTATTCGTACATGTAAAATTTGCTAAGAAAGCGTATAATATGTTTTTCTAGCAAATATTTTAACATAATTTTAATTATTATTAATTTATTATTTTGCATGGTCGTGTTGTTATTTGTACTTACAACCATTGTTTACAAATCGCGTAAATTGAATTTTATAACATTTCGACAAGTTTCCATAGCAACCAACAGAATCACAGTGTGTAATGCATATGTGTTCCAGGACTTACGCTATCCGTAGTTTAAAAACTATATAATATTGTGTTATAAAATTTGGTATATAGGAGTATTCCGATATGCATAGTTGAAGTAAATTATTGGCAAAAAATGGCACTTCTGGTTTAACCGTAAATCGACCCTAACTTCCTTATTTTAAATGAAATATCCCATTTTTTCATTTAATTATTGAATTTAAAAGTAAATTTTACATATGATACATTAAAAACATTTTACTTTAGTTAAACTGTTTCTGACATATTTTTTTGTTTGAAATTGGCAACATCTTTCAGGGCCCGTATCTCAATGCAATCAAATATTTGCAATTTGTACATTTTCATAAGAAATAAATTAAATTTTTTTAATTATGTGTTTAGAATATTGCCGTAAACTTGAAGTTTTAAAAACATTAAAATTTCATTTTTTTTTTAATAAAACCCGACATCTATTACTATTTTAATTAAAAAGAAGTTAAAAAAAGAAGAATATTTAGACAAAGTTTCATCGAAATTGGAGGTGAAGTAGTTCATCGACAACTTGACCAAAAATAGAGTTAGTTTATGTAACATATTCTATGTTGAAAGTTGATAGATTTTTAGTAAAATAGAAAAATATGTAATTTGGATTACTTATTAAAATTGTTAATGATAAAAAGAGATGATCGATATTTAGTAGTAGGTACATATAATAACAAGTTTTTTTTTTATAAGAATAAAATGTAAACTACGTAAGAGAACATTCGTATTACAATATTTTATTGTAACGTACTTCCTAGATTATTAGCAGAATATACTAATGTTTGACTAAAAGGACTGCTATACTATATATCTATCAATATCTACAAATAATAAAAAAAAAAATACCTAAAAATATTTATTTTTTTTCAAATAAAAATAAATATATATTTTTTTAAATTACTAAATTAAATAAAAATAAAGTTATTTATTATTTTAAAAGTTTTAATTATACACCACAATACTAGCCTGTAACAAAAGAATTCATTAAAAAAATTAAAATACAGGTAACTTTAAAAATTTAATAAAATAACAAAGATAATTTAATATTATAATATTATAATCTAAAGAGAAGAGAAATTTCGCCTCAACGATACAAAGCAGACATGCTTCCTAGATGCGGTATAGCTAACATATAATTAAATTATGAATACCTGCTTGCATTCAGAAATGTTACACAAACTTGGAGCTAACCGGTATGGTTACCTAGCATTAACTACTATTGAACTTTCCGCGTTTAAACTTAACACCGAGGTCCACGTCATATTCAATGCTTTCCACACATAAATAACTATTTATTTTCGGGTACAACGAGGACTTGATACGCTCCAGTTTATGTTTATACCACAATGGTATTAGTTTGCAACGGGATAAATTTTCATTCATGAATTGTTATGACAAAATGTCGTGTAGAATTATATTACGTTTTAAATGAAAAGTTTTATTATAAACAATATACAGTAGATTCTGTATAGAAGCACACCAACATGGAAGAAAAAGTCTACCGAGTAAGCGTCTGCCGAGAGAAATAAAAATATTGTTATTGTCGATTGTTAGCTAATCAATAAATCAATCAACCAGTTTCCGTAATTAAATATTGATTAAATTAGAATTTTTTTTTTTGCAACCAACTCTTTTATTTTATAATTATAAATTTATATTATTTATAAATTTATAAAAAATAAAAAAGAAACATCTAACTGTTAATAATCTTCAGGCTTTCACGACCAGTATCCATTGAATTTACAGAATTTTGCGCTAGTATACCGTAGTCGATCTATCCTCGTCGCAGAAGCGTTTCTGCTTCGCATTCTGGTATATATATACCTGTACCTCCACTTTCCTCTACAGGTACTGTTACGCCATTGGCAAATTCTGGTTGCCCTGAATGGCTCATCCGTGCCAATCCTTCAGTTTCCGTTTTAGGTTTTGTCACACCATTGGTCCTTGATGACGTGGATCATTTGTTTTGCAGTAATGATTTCCACGCTGTACTAATGCTTGTCTTCATCTCTGTTGAAATTTCTGAGATGTTGAAGATTTCCTATGCTTCTCTGCGGGTATATTAGCTAGTCGAAAAGACTAGCTTATAAAATCGTCAATACGGCTGGCTGGCTGACGGCTGGCCGGCCGTGTCCAAAAAATAAGATAAATATGAGTGTTAATTATAAGTATAAAGGAGAGCTCGTAGAAAGCTGAAACTTGGCAATTAGATAGTTCATACCAAATAAAAAATTAAGTTCAATTTTCAGACCGCAGTGTTGCCAACTTTCCGAGAAAAAAATTACTAAAATTTTTAATACGAGTGTTAATTATAAGTATGAAGGAAAGCTCGTAGAAAGCTGAAACTTGGCAATTGGATAGTTCATATCAAATAAAAAATTAAGTTCAATTTTCAGACCGCAGTGTTGCCAACTTTCCGAGAAAAAAATTACTAAAATTTTTAATACGAGTGTTAATTATAAGTATGAAGGAAAGCTCGTAGAAAGCTAAAACTTGGCAATTAGATAGTTCATACAAAATAAAAAATTAAGTTCAATTTTCAGACCGCAGTGTTGCCAACTTTCCGAGAAAAAATTACTAAAATTTTTAATACGAGTGTTAATTATAAGTATGAAGGAAAGCTCGTAGAAAGCTGAAACTTGGCAATTAGATAGTTCATACCAAATAAAAAATTAAGTTCAATTTTCAGACCGCAGTGTTGCCAACTTTCCGAGAAAAAAATTACTAAAATTTTTAAAAATTTATTACGGCCATGTTGTTTAACCGATTTTGTTCAAATTTTCACAAAAGATTTTTCTGGTATCCATATAAATTAGATAATTTCAACAAAGTACAGTGCTGCCAACTTTCTGAGAAAAAAATTACTAAAATTTTTAAAAATTTATTATGACCACGTTATTTAACCAATTTTAATCAAATTTTCACTAAAGATTCTCCTGGTGCCCGCATAAATTAAGCAATTTTAACAAAATACAGTGTTGCCAACATATTAAGAAAAAAATTACTAAAATATTAAAAATTTATTGTGGCTACATTATTTATCCGATTTTAATCAAATTTTCAGAAAAGTTTCTCCTAGTGCCCACATAAATTATAATTTTATTAAACTACGATGTTGCCAACTTTCCGAAAAAAAAATAATAATTTTCTACTAATTTGTTATGCCCGCATTATGTATCCGATTTTAATGAAATTTTTACAGAAGATACCCTTAGCGCCTATAATATTATATATTAGCAAAATACAATGTTGCCAACTTTCGATAAAAAAAATTTTTATCCCTCTATCTTATCAGTTATGTGATAATGTCAAAGTGGTCTATATATGGGTTTACCCATATACTTCTAATCTTGTATTTTGGTTAGTCGAAAAATTAGCTTATAAAATCAAACCACATTCGACTAGCTCCATTCTCGCTTTGCGAGAATATTATTTATTTATAATTCTACATTTTTTAACTTACGTAAATATAAAACAATACTAGTTTCTAAATGTCATACATCTCTTCCAGAATTAACCTAAATTATAAGAATAACTAAGTGTTTTAGTTTTTAGTTTTGATAATTTCTTAGCAATACAGAAGAAATACATAAGATGACAAATAAAAGTGTTTAATTTGCTACAATTTTATTTTATTAGCAGAAAATTAACTATGATAACAGTTCAGAGGCATTACTTTGTAATCAATACTCTCATCCTATAAGAAATAATTACATAAATGCTGTATTAAAAAAAAATTGTATTAACAATCAATTTTTAACTTTGAGAGTGTATTTTTATTGGATTTTTGGACTACTAGTTTCGATTAAATGCTGAACTATCGGTAATAATCCAAAAACTATACTTGCAGTTCAGACATAAAAAAACATAAAAATGGACAACAAAAGAATTTTTATAGCATTATAGTGAACTTGAGAACGAGCTATCGAAACTAGTCGTCCAAAATCTAATAAAAATATAATAATCCAAACTTCTAATTAAAAATTGATTTTTATTACAAACTTTCTTTTCACCTAAGTGTGTTTAAATATGGATATATATTTTTCAAAAAAAAATTAATTTATTTAATTTTTTTTAATGTAGATGAGCATTTATATAATTTTCTCAGAAAGAAATTAAAATGAACATTAGTATTATCTTGCACAGGAAATTTCGTACCAAATGCTTATGTATTTGTGTCGGAAATGAATTCGCATAATTAATTCAGTAAATGTAAACGATAAAATTGTCTTTTTGTCGGTTTTATCTGTAAGAATTGTTTCTTAAAAATATTAAAGCATTTTTAATTAATAACAAATAAATGTAGATAATAACTCAATTTTATTAATAGAATGATTTTTTTTTTTATATGTTTATAATTTTTTTTGTATTATTAGTGATGTAAAAAAAAAATATGTAGGTTTTTATCTACTAATTTTTAAGTCAAATTTATGTAAACCGATCTTCAATTTTTCAAGCTGTTTCTGAGTAATTTGTAAAAAAAAATAGAAACAATAATATTTCTTGTAACATCAATAATCTGTACTACAATATCATAAAAATCCTGCTATGGCCACCAATCGTCATCGTATAAATTTATGAAATTGAAAAATTTGTAGACAACTACTGTAGTCATGGTAACTGAAAACAAAACTGTCTTGATTTAAATATACCACCTATTTACAGAATTATGTATATAAAAATTATTTAGTCCTATCGAAAAGTATTCAAATAAAAATTGTTCGCTATAACTTGTTTAGCAACTTTTGTTAAACAATTTATTGCGAAATATAACTCTGTTGCGAAATATTCGTGAAACACATAAAAATGACATCAGTAAATTATCACTTTCGCTTTGCAGGTCTATACTCAAAGTTAATAAAATTGAGATATTCAACTCAAAAGCTTAAATATGAAATTCCATAACA
This sequence comes from Clivina fossor, assembly GCA_963966155.1. Classification (NCBI taxonomy): domain Eukaryota; kingdom Metazoa; phylum Arthropoda; class Insecta; order Coleoptera; family Carabidae; genus Clivina; species Clivina fossor. The sequence goes on along the minus strand of OZ014553.1, from coordinate 3,149,414 downwards.
ATCCACTCAGCCGAATTTGCTCTACAACATATTTAATAACCGACAGACAGACATCACGTTAAAAACCATGTTAAATTTGGTAAAAGAAACATATAATTAATTTTTTGAAAATAACATATGTACAACACAAAATAAAAATAAGAAAATTAGCAATATTTGCAAATTACTCAAAAAAAGCTGGAATAATTAAAGATCGGTTTACAACATTCAGCTTTTATGAAGAAATCATTCTAAGCAAATTCAACAATAAATTATTACTTTCTAAGTCAACATAATTAAAATTAAAATTTGACGTGGGATATATTAGTACACAATCATTAACAAAAATTTAGATTGTCAAAAAAATTTAAGGAAACTAATTATAAGTTAAATGTTTTGAACTTCTTGATAGAAAGTTACATTCATATAATTAAAAACAAAAATACCTTGTCAATATGTATAGCAAGCAATACAACTAACGTGTAAATTATGCTTCGTATCAATATTATTAATAAAATTAATAAACGTTTCAAGCATATCCGCAATATCTCCATATTTCAACAAATATATCAAAAAATATTTTTAATTAAAATATTTAATACATAAAAAAATGTATCAAACAAAGAGAATGTTGAATATTAATGTAAATATATATTTAAAATAATATTCTCGCAAAGCGAGAATGGAGCTAGTCGAATGTGGTTTGATTTTATAAGCTAGTTTTTCGATTAGCCAAAATACAAGATTAGAAGTATATGGGTAAACCCATATATAGACCACTTTGACATTATCACATAAATGATAAGATAGAGGGATAAAAATTTTTTTTATCGAAAGTTGGCAACATTGTATTTTGCTAATATATAATATTATAGGCGCTAAGGGTATCTTCTGTAAAAATTTCATTAAAATCGGATAAATAATGCGGGCATAACAAATTTTTAGAAAATTATTTTTTTTTTCCGGAAAGTTGGCAACATCGTAGTTTAATAAAATTATAATTTATGTGGGCACTAGAAAAAACTTTTCTGAAAATTTGATTAAAATCGGTTAAATAATGTAGCCACAATAAATTTTTAATATTTTAGTAATTTTTTTCTTAATATGTTGGCAACACTGTATTTTGTTAAAATTGCATAATTTATGCGGGCACCAGAAGAATCTTTAGTGAAAATTTGATTAAAATTGGTTAAATAACGTGGTCATAATAAATTTTTAAAAATTTTAGTAATTTTTTTCTCAGAAAGTTGGCAGCACTGTACTTTGTTGAAATTATCTAATTTATATGGATACCAGAAGAATCTTTAGTGAAAATTTGATTAAAATTGGTTAAATAACGTGGTCATAATAAATTTTTAAAAATTTTAGTAATTTTTTTCTCAGAAAGTTGGCAGCACTGTACTTTGTTGAAATTATCTAATTTATATGGATACCAGAAGAATCTTTAGTGAAAATTTGATTAAAATTGGTTAAATAACGTGGTCATAATAAATTTTTAAAAATTTTAGTAATTTTTTTCTCAGAAAGTTGGCAGCACTGTACTTTGTTTAAATTATATAATTTATATGGATACTAGAAGAATCTTTTGTGAAAATTTGAACAAAATCGGTTAAACAACATGGCCGTAATAAATTTTTAAAAATTTTAGTAATTTTTTTCTCAGAAAGGTGGCAGCTCTGTACTTTGTTGAAATTATCTAATTTATATGGATACCAGAAGAATCTTTAGTGAAAATTTGATTAAAATTGGTTAAATAACGTGGTCATAATAAATTTTTAAAAATTTTAGTAATTTTTTTCTCAGAAAGTTGGCAGCACTGTACTTTGTTTAAATTATATAATTTATATGGATACTAGAAGAATCTTTTGTGAAAATTTGAACAAAATCGGTTAAACAACATGGCCGTAATAAATTTTTAAAAATTTTAGTAATTTTTTTCTCAGAAAGTTGGCAGCAGTGTACTTTGTTGAAATTATCTAATTTATATGGATACCAGAAAAATCTTTTGTGAAAATTTGAACAAAATCGGTTAAACAACATGGCCGTAATAAATTTTTAAAAATTTTAGTAATTTTTTTCTCAGAAAGTTGGCAGCACTGTACTTTGTTGAAATTATCTAATTTATATGGATACCAGAAGAATCTTTTGTGTAAATTTGAACAAAATCGGTTAAACAACATGGCCGTAATAAATTTTTAAAAATTTTAGTAATTTTTTTCTCGGAAAGTTGGCAACACTGCGGTCTGAAAATTAAACTTAATTTTTTATTTGGTATGAACTATCTAATTGCCAAGTTTCAGCTTTCTACGAGCTTTCCTTTATACTTATAATTAACACTCGTATTAAAAACTTTAGTAATTTTTTTCTCGGAAAGTTGGCAACACTGCGGTCTGAAAATTGAACTTAATTTTTTATTTGGTATGAACTATCTAATTGCCAAGTTTCAGCTTTCTACGAGCTCTCCTTTATACTTATAATTAACACTCGTATTAAAAATTTTAGTAATTTTTTTCTCGGAAAGTTGGCAACACTGCGGTCTGAAAATTGAACTTAATTTTTTATTTGGTATGAACTATCTAATTGCCAAGTTTCAGCTTTCTACGAGCTTTCCTTCATACTTATAATTAACACTGGTATTTATCGTATTTTTTGGACACGGCCGGCAAGCCAGCCAGCCAGCCGGCAAGCCAGCCAGCTAGCCGTATTGACGATTTTATAAGCTAGTCTTTTCGACTAGCTAAAATGTATACAGAAAACAAATATATATAACAATAACGTTGCGACACAATTTGAATAAAATTTTGATAAACAACATGTCAATTTGCAATCCACTATAAATTGTACGCAAATGCAAATTGCTTGTGAATTTTGTACACCTAATCTATTTCTCGGTTTGTCATTGCACAAATGGATGACATTTTCGTTCCAAACATTCATTATTTTTCACATGCGTCTGTCCAAATTTTTGCATAAACAAAATAATCATTTACGAATTTCAGTCCAGATGATTTTAATTTTTTTTTATTATTATTAAAGTAGATATTTTTAAAGAACATGAAATTAATATTAAAAGTTTACAAATGTTTATATATATATATATATATATATATATATATATATATATATATATATATATATATATAATATATTAATGTAAATTGTTTTAATATTTTTATGTATTTTGTGTTTTTATTTTATTTTTATAACTATTGTTTCCTGTCCAATTAGTGGTTTCTTTTACCTCTCGGGCAGTAAAATTTAAATAAATAAAACTTACTAGTTCAAAACTTACAAATTTTGTAATTAAAACAGCTAATTTTTGATTTAATTTTGTTTACAATATTAATTTAAAAATAATAATAAAAATAAAAATTTTACTAAACGTATCCATACATTATAGGAGTAACACATATGAGATTTTTTCTCGATCAAGTTGTAATTTAATTTTGTTTGTCCCTGATCGATGACTCAGTGCACAATATTTCGAAAAAGTAAATATGAAAAGAGGGAGCAGGACACATTAAGCGCGCTCGTAAATAATTTCCAATGCAATCAATGCAAATCTCGAGCGATCTCACTTTTCAATTTGATTATAAATGATCGTAATATACAACTGTCTACAACACTACTATATATACTTTGCTTTTATTTTTATTCTCATCGATTTTACGTAAAGTGCAATGAAAAATTATTACCTACGTATTATATTTGGAACAACGATTCTTACGTGAAATATATAGTATATGCAAATGTGTTTTTAAAATATATTGATAATTTAATTTTCTAACTTTCTGATAATAATTTTAGAGGACCCAATAATATCGTTACCTAGTCAGCATGTCCATGATTATTAAATCTACTAATAAGAACGAAAACTACCAGCGTTAAATGTAATTTTGACAGATTTTAGTATATTTAGTTATACGTTAAACATATCACGGAAATTAATGTTGTGGATCAGAAAATAAAAATGATATAAGTACGTGCAATAACTTTTCTCTTTTATTAAATGTGTTCATAAATTTCTATTAAAATAACTACATTGTGTCTAGTTTTAAAGCAAAAATTATAATAGCTGTTAAGTTTAGTAATAGTCGGTCATTTAAAACCAAAATCAAAAAAAAATATATTAAAAATGTTTGTAGCCTTTTCGACAAAGTTCAAATATAGTTTTTTTCCATGTAGTGTTCTTCCTAAACACTTTACGTCGTATAGTTTTATCTAGACTTTCTAGGCCCTTTTGTTTAATTCAGTTAATTTTCCTTTGTTCTATCATTCATTTTATGTAATCACACCATAATTTTTTACCTATTTTTCTATTGAAATTTATGTTTGTAATTTGATGTTGGCTCACCCAAAGCTAAAGGCAAAAAAATATCAATCAAAAATTACTTTGTTCTTTTAATAGAAGATAAAAGCGATGGACCCTCTTTTCATTTGTTGAAAAATAAACAATTGTCAAATATCTAAAACGCCCAGCATCAAAATTTGATACAAATATAGATAATTTAATCTCAATATTATTACATAAATACATATAGAGTGTAATTTTTAAAAGAACCAATCATTTTCTTAGACTAACTACTAACTTTAGAAAAGAAATAAAATGATAAGTTTGTACTGTAAGAAGGTAGACATAATTCTATATGTGGTAAGATAAAATTATGAGACGAGTGACGCACGGGGAATGTAAATTTTTTTTTTTAATGGAAAGGAGTATTTGTTATTATGTAGATGGATAGATAAATATTCTCTTTTTAATGATATATCAGTTCCTATTATCTACATTGAAAATAAAATAAAAAAATGTTAACGTTTTTAATTTAAAAAAAAAAAATGAGCTATGAAATAAAATAAGCATACATACATATATACACAATCACACTATGTATCCAAAAGGATGTGTCATAAACTATTTCCACTTTCCCGAAATTAAAAATTAAATTTTTGAAACTAAAATTTTTTGAAAATTTTTCAAAGCATATTTTAAGTGAAAAAAGGATTAAAATTTTGTTTAAAACATTTTATAACTTCTAGCCCAGTGACCGTAAAAATTTGAAAAAATAGGAAAAAGCCGCTTATTTTGGAGGTATTTTTGAGAATTTTTTCATGCCTGTTCCGTTATTTAAACCGACTTAAAAAAAAATTCTCAAAGTTTTATGAAAAACTTTTTTTTTCGGTTGAATTTGGCTCCAAAAAATTATGAAAAAAATGTAGGCTTATAGAAAAAATCATTCTGTTATGTTGAATAATTATTTCCACTCCAATAATTTAATGGATGTCGCAAAAAAAATTAAAATAAAAAAAACGATTTTTGACTTGCGAGGAGTAGGGTCGAAGATGGGGCACTAAAATACCTATCAAAAATAATATTTTTATGTTAGAATCATAGTTAAAACTATGATAGTCATATGTCATTTGGTTTTAGGGCACTTTTTACCATCTTATCCGGTTCTACACTTTCCATCCAACATTTCTTTTCAGAAAGGCAACTTTCGTTCCACGTTACAATATTATTAAACTACTATAATTGAATTAAACAAATTTTGATTAATTTTTGTGTGTGTGTGTGCAGGTAATGCCGAAGTGTACATAATTCTCGCCCTTTTAATCGGACTGGTAACCGTGGTGATCGGTTGCTGGTTATCGGACAACTGCTGGTCACCGGAACCGGAGCATGCGCATGTGGTGACTGTAGCCTGACCAAGTCTAACAACCGAAACCGCAATTGCACCTATCACCATTCTAGCGGTTCCGACCAGTCCATCATTGCCCAGTACACCGCCTTCTTCCGGCTGCTGTTCGATCAGCCAATCGCCCAGCGAGAACAGCGAATGCTGGGGCCAAATACATCCATCGGACGGCGATTCCATGAACTTATAAAATATATCATCAGTGTAGTAACTGTGACTATGTGATGATGCATCATAAAACAAAACGATAAATTTCTCGAAAAGTTTCCTTAATTGTAAATGTACAAATATTGGACTATGATAAATTCGGCTTTCAACATCAGTAGCAAATTAGAAGATAAAATATCTAAGTCCGGTTGTATAAATGCTTCGTAACAGTTGACAATCTAGTTGCCTAGTTAACACATTGATTAAGTTAACAATGTTTTACGCAAGCGAGCCTAATGCCTGGGACATATGACAAAATTTGATGATCAGTAAGTAGCTACCACTGCATCTCCACTCTACTGCTACTGCTAAAGCCGCAGTATGAATGTGTAGGTTACTGATTATTAAATTTTGCCGTGTGTCCCAGGTATTAGACTTGTAATTGGATATCATAGCATAATTAGAATCTTAATCAAATCGAAATCGAAGATAATGCAAATACGACTAGTTTCGAATGATGATATATTACAAATCCAAGCAAGAACATTTTGCTCCAGAAACTTTCGGCTGAACAAAGTGCATTTTTTTGCATTTATAATTTATAGCCACTCGTCGAAAATACATTATTTAGTTTATTTTATTTTTCAACGTGATTTTGATTACAGTCAAAATATCGATTTTACTATATTTTTTCAAATTCCTAGTGAGTGACAAATGCAAATTTTCCATATCTTTTAACAAAAACTCTTGCTGCATTCAAGGTCTAAATACAAATTTATAAAAAAACTTAAAAAGACTTTTGAAAAATATAACTTTTGTTCAATCCATAATAAAAAAATGTTTTCCGTATGAATTCAGTTAAAACAATAATATTGTATATTTACAATTAAGCAACTCTTTCAAATATTATAATGAACTTCTATACCTAATAAATGTGTGTTTTACAGAAAAGAACAATATACTGTACTTGTTGGTGTTTGTGAACAAATTTAACTGTGTGTTTGTCTTGTATTTAAAGTTAAAAAAAAAAGAATGACGAACTGCATAGAAACATTTATGATATGTCAATTATTAATATTATACGGTTATAATAAAAAAAAAACAAATAATATAAATAATACTCGTATACAGAGTGACTGATTATACTATGAGTAATGAGAATTCATTCCATAACTATATTTTTTAGGAAATATTACAGCGAAACGTCATCACTCAATCATTCCGCATTCATTTGACTTTAATTGATCCATTGTAGAAACTTATTCAACCATTTTGGGACAATATAATTATTTTTTTCTTCAAAATTACAGCATAGAAGATGGATTATTTCAAAATTAAATTTAGATGTTTATAAATATAATAATGGATAATATTATTAAATATTAATTTCGAAAAATGTATGAAGTGAAAAACAATTTTAAATAAAAAAAAATACAATTAGAAATAATATTTATTTGTGCAATTATTTGTTTAATTTAAAAATTCTCGCATAATTATCTTGAGATGGTTGATATTTAATTATTTAAAGCAAAATTTAACCCTTTTTGGTCATATTGTTTTTCAAATCTATCTTATTATTCAAAAAGAATATAAATATTAAATATTTAGTCGTTTCTATCAAATAAACCAATATATTATTTTATTTATTTATTAAAACAATAAATACTTTACAGTGTTATTAAATTTATTCATTTCTATAACGATGATTTTTGCAAAAAATATAATTTCTAATGTTAGTAAAATAACTAGCCATTATTGGTTGCTAAACAAAATAAAATCAATCAAAGAAATTTTTAGGTAGTCTTGAAATACAAAAATGAGATGTAACGTGTGAAGTTTTATTTCTAATGTGATATTTTCTTTGATTAAAAGAAAATTTGCTAATAAAATAAATACCTTATTTCTACTAATCTTCAAACTTTCACGGCCCATATTCATTGAATTTATAGAATATTCTGGATTGGTATGTTGTGATCGATCTATCCTAGTCGTAGAAGATAGATCGAGCACGGCATACCAACTCATAAAATTTTATAAATACCGTATTTCTGTTTAAAATTATAAACAATTTTAAAATTTCTTTTAGAATGCTGAAAATAAAATTCAAATTCTTATAATAATATTTGTTTAGAATCAACATATAATTTTGACTAAAAATATGTTACGTAGATTTTATCTATATTAAGTAAATGTAAAATAGAAGAAAATCAAGCATCACAGCAAAATAAGTGCAAAGAATATTAATTCTCAACTGATATGGTGGCGGTAATAAATGTAATATTGAAACCATTGTATCAATTAGGGATTAAGAATATAATATCAATGTTTCTCCAAGTGGCCAAAAAGGGTTACAAAATTTGCAAATATTATCCCATGAATCTCTTCACTCAAGAAATAGAGCAACTTGAAACTAATAACTGAAAATTGTCTACCTACTATAATACAATAGTAATATCTAAGTAAACTGTAAACAATAAGTGTAACTATACATTATTTAATAATTATGTATTTAGAAGGAAAAAATCAATTTAGATGGTTTTTAACTTAGACTGTAAGACATGTCGCCTATTGCGTAATAATGATGACCCCTTATTTATTAGATGTTCTTGTTGAAAAACAACAGAGAGCAGAAATCATATCATGCTTGCCTTCATCCTTTGCTGTGCCTGTTTTAAAAAATTCGGTTTTCTTACTAAAAAAAAAAAATACTATCAAACATTCTTAAACATTTATAAAAGAATCTATTTTAAAATAATAATCTATTTCACATTTAACAATTATTTATTATTTCGTTGTGTCTTTATTCAAAAATGCGCAAAGTTGCTCAAGTGGTCTAAGCTTAATTAGGGTACAATACATTTTAATATATTAAATGTTAAATGCAGAATGATAATTATTAATTAAGGAGTTAAACATTTTATATTAAAATGTTAAATTTGTGACGCTTATTATCGTCCGTTTCAGAAACATAATTGAACAAAAATTATAAATAAATTATTATTGTTTTTTTTTTGTATAACTCGTTAAATTTATTTAATTTAAATTATAATATTTTTCCGCTTCTACTGTTACAAAGAAAAACGCAAAATTTAACTCAAAATCATGTATTGTACCGGTTACATAAAAACGTATTTAACATTATTATGGCATAATAAAAAAAATCTTTCAGAAGTTATTATATTAAAATATTATAGAACTTTTACCTAAAGCCTTTATTTTATTATTATGACATATTCTAAATCGATTTGTTTCAACAAACTAAAAAACTAGTTTGTAAATAACCAAAGCTTGGTTAGATTAAAAAATTGGAAGCTAATTCTATACTGTGCATGCTTCGGACAGTTATGAATAAATCTTGCATTGATTTGACATTTTATATCATTGATATCTAATTTTTTTTTTAATTATTTGTCATTGATATTCATTACATTTATATATTTATCACAGTAAAAAATCTTTCAGAACCCATTATATTAAAATAAAACGACTTTAGGATATAGTTCTGTATTAATTTTTATTAATAACTAACGTTTCGACGTACTCCACGTACATCATCATCATAATAATGATGATATACTTGGAAGCGTCGATTATTAATAAAAACTAATACAGAACTATATCCTAAACTGTTATATGTATTGTCGCATACTGTACTACACAGCCGTTATTTAATTGAAATTATTAAAATATAATTTAAATAAATATTAATAAATTAGTGATTTATTAGCACTATAAAAACTTTGACAAATAAAACTTAATACAATTTATAAGCCATTAAAGATTTGAAGTAAAACATTGCGATGGCTTTGATAATAACAAAAATTTAAAGAGCAGCTACTATGTCCACACAAATATCAGCTTTCATTTCCCTAAGTTTGTCATAAGGTATAATAAATCACCAATACAATAAAAATAATTAGTAGAAAAAATACAAACAACTAACTTCTTTTACGAATTGTTAATGTGAAATAGGTAAAAAATAATAATAAATAAGTGGTCCAAAAAAGAACTATGTAAACAAAAAAAATGTGTTTACACATGAATAACGTAAAATAAAGACTGATAAAAATAATGTTTCTTGTAAAACAAAAACAATAATAATAAATTATTTCACCTTCATTTTAACAAAATAAAATAAAGAATTAAATATATAATATATTGACACACTGCTAAATAAATTATTCAGTAACTTTAAACATGTTAATTTTAAAATTTAAATGTTTATAAAAATCATTAATTAAAATTTAAGAGTTTATTGTTCGTCGCTAATGCAATTTTAATCATTATAAAATGTTATTTGTTAATGTATTAATAAATTTATTATTATATTATTTGCAACAATTATATTGCAAATTAAAATAAAAATACTAATAAAAATTAAACTATAAATTATTAAATTCATAGTTTGTTGAATAAAATTTACAATATTTGTTAATTGAGAAGTTTTTCTCTTACTAGTAAATAATAAAAAACACTTGAATTTGATTCGGAATTTCACTCATGTGACATTTGAGCCATTTTCATTATTTAATAACACTAATTATGTAATGCTATTAATAAAACTATAAACTATTTTTTTCATAAAAAATGTCAATTAAAATTATTAATTTATTTTCAAAAATGAGAATTTCAAATCTTGCAAATTTTTTGTGGATATTTAATAAGCAATACAGTTTGAGTATAAAATCTTTTCTTAATCTTGGCATATAATTACTATTAAGTATTACTCTATTTTAATTCTAATTTTTTATTTTAAGCACTTAAAAATCTCACTTATTTTTTAGACTTTTTAGTAACAAATTAGAAATTAAAAATATTGTAAAATTTTTTCAACAAACATATTAATTAATTAAAAAAATAATAAAGGCTCTAAGTCTGAGAAAAAATCCAATACAAATCCCTTTCTTCCTTGTGAAATTATGTAAATTCGCTTTTAATTAACAAATATGATCAAATTAATTTTTAACTGGTGCTAGTTAGTAAACATTGCTATGCAGTAAATAAAACAAATATTTTATAACAACCTTTTCTATATACTTATATACATACTAACATTTGTATTTCTTTTGCACAACACATCTAGTATTTTTTAATAACCAAACTATATATTGCGATCGTAAAATAATTGAAAATTATTAAAAATAAAATTATAATCTGTCCGTATTACATACTGTCGTCGGAAGATCGGAACTATATAAGTGCAAAGTGGGTCAAAATTAAGATTTGATTTTAATAAACTAACAAGTAAATTAAAATAAAAGTTTATAAAAATTAATACCTTGTAATCTTCAGGATTTCACGGCTGGTATCCATTAAATCTATAAAATTTTCTGGGTTGTATGCCGTGGTACGATTTATTCTCATCGCAGACGTTCGCCATACGTAAATAGAATCCTCAGTGTTTGATGACTGAATGACAATTTCTGTCCCTTAATTTGGCATATATATTGTCATTCCGACACCAAGCATTGAGAATGCCATCTACAATATATGGAAAAACGCCTGCGACGAGGAAAGATCGACCATGGCATACTATTTCTGAAAATTCTATAAATTCAATTGATGATTCATATTTAAAAATTAAATATTGATTATATCCTATGGTTAAAATAAAATAAAATTAATTTTCTTTACAGTGTATATGCTTAACAACTTTTTTTAAACATATTTGTTATTTAACGTATTTGTTATTTTTCTGTCAAACAAATAAAAAAACAGATAATGTGTTAATATAAATATTTTTATTTCCCAATATATTTTTAACAACAAAAAACAAACATTTATTTGTATTTATCATATATTTTGTTGAATTTAAGAAATTTTAAATTTATTGCTTTTTCTGTAAACTCAGCAATAAAAGCGAAATAAAAATAGTTTTCTTTGCAATCCAGCAAATCTAGCATATGCTGAGAGAGCAAACAGTTCAACAAAAAATATTTTTGGTTTGCTAAATATGCTAGCTTCAATTTAAATAAAAAAATAATGACTTAATCTGGTGTCTCCTCGGTAGTTTAGTGGTTGGAGCAGTCACCCGGTAAGTGAGGTGATCCTGGTTCGATTCCAGGTCGAGGTGATATGACTTTTTTCATTTTTAGATTATCAGTTTAATCTACGCTAATATTTAAATCCTCATATAAAACAAATATTGTTAATAAAATTAGTATTGGTTTTAAAATAATTCCTCTAAATTTTTTCTTCCTGAAGAAGGGTAAAGTGTAATAAATCGAAACGTCGAATTTTGATTAAATTCACATAGAACTTGAACTTAAAGTTTTTTAATTTTTCTTTCTTGGTTAATATATGATGAGACGTTTATAGTTTGGTTATTTTAATATACTATAACTAGGTTTAAAAATCCTCAATACTCTACCAGCTTTCTTAAATGTTTTATGTGAAACTATATATAGATAAAATGAGTAATACCGAAGAAAAAAATGTAATTTGTAGGATATAGTAATATATAAGCGATCTAATTATAAAATTTTTATACCCATTGATGTAAAAATTATTATACAATGTGAATGCTCAACCTTTAAAATGAACGAACGAAATTTTGTAAACTAATAAATAAAATAAATAAATATACATATATATGCTAAATTAGTCAAAATGTATTATATTTAGTTGTTAAATATACAGGAAAAATATTAATAATTATATCATGTGTTAAAATGTGTACGGAATCAATTAATTTCTGTAAATTTCTTGAATTATTCTAATGAAGTATAAATTAAATTTAATTAGATCTTTAATTTCAAAAAAATAATCAATTTTTTTAATAAATATTGTATTCCCATTTGTTGTTTGCTTCTGAGATATAACATAAAATAATCTTTTTTCATAATCGGGTACCAAAGAAATTAATATAATAGAATTTAACATTTTTTCAAATATACAATTTATTAACCTTACTATATATATATATATATATATATATATATATATATATATATATATACAGGTGTTTACATAATCGCATTGAATTTATTCAAAATTTTCTTCATAAAAACATCAGTGGCCAAATTTCAAGGCATCTTCGAAAAATTCACACAGCCGTAAATGATGTTATTCTCCGAACGAATATCATTTCGTAGATGCCATGGAATATGGCCATATGTCTACCTATTTAATATTAATGTAAAAAAATATAATTTACTTGTAAAATAGCTCCAAAAATTGAAGATCTAATTACATTATTCAACTTGTTTCAAAAATTGGGGAAAAAATATAATACAAGTTTTTCATACAACTGAAATAGTAAAAAAAAGTTAACTGATATGTTCCTATCAATTGTGAAACTGGTTTGCAACTGTACAGAGCATGATGGTTAGTTGCAAATTTATAGTTCTAGTATTTATGTATCAGATAGAAAATATAAACAATTTTGGTATTATTATTTAAAGAAATATAAATAAAATACTGTTCAATATGAAATTAAAATAAAATGACAGAAATGACTTTGAAATTTATAAAATATTATAACGTAACCATACTTTTTAAAATATTGATCTTGCATAAATTAATATCAAAATATATTTATAATATTTTTCCTGCAAAAATATATAAATATTAGTAAAAATTAGCAATTTAAATTTTGATATAATTATATACGCACCATCATTATAAACTTGAAGATATGATATAAATTCCACATTACTTATCTACATTGTTTAAAGCGTTTTAAATTGTATATTACGTAACAGTGTAGATTATAGGGGGCCATACTAGCTATAACTAATTACTAAATTTAAAAAAAAAAACTATAATTTTCTTTTTGCTTCATTTTCTAATGCGCAATTTTGTTTTAGAAAATATTGTCTGCATGTCTGAATTTTCACCTTCATTTACATGAAAAAAGCACTTTTAATAGTAATTTCATATTTTGTTCTTGCTTTAATAATTTGCTAAATATAAATGTAATGTTACTAAATTAAAAGTAATTAATAAACAATTTAAGATAAAAGTCAAAAGTACTTTTCATAAATAAACAAAAATATTCAGATATTCCAAAGAACTTAATTTGTAACTGCAAAATCTAAATTTATAGCATGCAGGTTAAAGTTGGTTATGTTTGCAGTCAATAAAACACATGAAATGCACTTTATAACTTAATAACGTTTATTAACACTACTTTAGATGCTACACAAATAAGATATTATTAAATTTAAATAAACAAATACAGATAATGTGATTTTAAGGTGTTATGAATAACAAAGAACTCGTGTTGGTTACAAAGCGTTCTTTCTCATGTATCGTCAACGACTCTCTCTCTCGACTCCCTTCCTCACCGCTAGCATGCTTGCATTTTTAGCGTACTGGGGTTCTCAAACTTTGCTACAAATTTTATTTTTGCTTCATCAATATTGACAAATATTATTTATAATATGAAATCTATAAAAACATTAAATTAAATTCGTAATTAGCGTATAAAAGTTACATGTGGTCACATGAGATTTTTATTTCTTCTAAACAATATAAACACAATGTAAGGCCTAATAAAATAAATCTATAACCAATTTAGGTAATTTGTTGTACTTTAAGGAAATTGGATGATTCGTAAAATATTTGTAAAAAATATTTGGAAAATAAATGTATTAAATTATAAAATTTTATTTTTTCTCCTCTTTCATTTGCATGTTTCTAATCATTAGAGTCATTAAATGCAATATAGATTATTACTGGTATTACAAGTTTCAACTAATATCGGTATTAAAACGCGCGTGTTGAGAAAGCGCATTGGCTTTTTTTTGTGTACATTGCCTAAGCGCATCAAAATATGTTGAATAAGCGCATCAATATATTGAATAATATAACCATAATTAAACTAAACTAACCTAACCCAACCTACCCTAAACCAACCTAATATTTTGATGCTCTTATTTAATGTTTTTAATTACGCTTATTCAATGCTGATTTTTTGCGCTTATCAAATATTTTTGGATCGCAAAACGCGCTTTCTCCTCTCTCCGATTAAAACAATGCATCTGTTATATAATTTTATAGTATTTATTTTGATTCTTTGTAAACTACAGTAGATACATCATAGTTGAAACAAAATAATTTTATAAACTTATTAAATAATTGAAAATGATAATAATGATAAAATAGAGCGATAATCGTGTTGAATTGATAGAAATTCGGGAGGAATCATTACAAAAGTCCTCTACGCAGTCATAACATTTTAAATAACGGCGATCTTGATGGGAATCTGTTGTAAAGCTAGCACTAGCACACGTATTACATTCCTTTTTTATAAAAATTTTCTTTGGAAACTGAAGAACTGAAATAGGTTTATAAACTGTTATTAAAAATGCTGTGTATAAATACTAAGAATATAGATTTTACATATTTTTCGTTTAAGTCAAATAATTAATTATTTGTTTTACAATTGAATTGAATCAATATTTGCAGACTCATACAGATAAGAGTGACACAAACTTTTTCTATTCAAGCAGTAATTAGTTACCGCCAAATATTCCGCATTTGAGACAAGCAACATTTGAGTCATCCACATTTTGACACTGCTCGTAGATGTTCTATCATTCTTAACACTTGGAAATATTCGCTCACGTCAACAATCATTTACTCATCGGACGTCTATGTTTATTTACATCTATTTACATTTTTATTCTAAAGCTTTCTAACTGTACATTCAATTATCTACAATTTAGTAAAATTTACAGAAAAAAGAGAAATACAATTTTTGTTTTCTTGTTTAAGAAATACAATTTTGTCGTTGCATCTACGAGTATATGTCTGTATTTCACAGACGAAAAGTTTCTGGCTTATTGAAAATTTGTCTACATAATGAAAATTATTTTTTAAATGTTTAATTGCTTATATGCACTATATTCTTAAAAAAATTATTTTGATATATCAATTAGTATAAACGATATAAGTAGTTAAAGTAAAAATTGTAGAATTTTAGCCATTATGCCTAACAATTGATAGTAGAAACACTTACCATAGTATTTAACTTTAACACAGCGCTGCTGGCAAAATCTATTAATACCGTATGATGATAATTCATTGTAACAAGGATCACATGTATAGCATGCTGTAAAAATTGCAAACGCTGAAATTAAAAAAATTCATTTCATTAGGATAATACTCCATTCTTGGTAATTACGAGTATACACAAGAGTTGACTACTAACTCGAAAAAAAATTAAGTTAAGTTAATCTGTCTGTATTAATAGCATAAGATTGCTAGAATAAAATTTACTTACATTTAATTTCCAATACCATCATACGAGTACATAAAATATAATATATTAATATATATTTTCTGAACATTTTGAAAAACTACAATTGTCATTTTAGTTATTTGAATACAATGCATTTGTTTTCTTATACAACTAGGATACATGCATTTATTTCAATTTTCATATATTTTATACTTAGTTTCATAATAAAAATATTTGTGTACTAATTTGTATACAGTGTGAACCATAAATCCATTTAATAGTTATTTAAGTTAAATGATTCTGCAATTGATTTATGTGTAGTACGTGGTAACCCATACACAAACATTAATGTAATAATTTTATGTTTTAATAAATTTTCTACCATCTTATCATCACTGTAACAAATAAACAATAAAATTTGGAGTAATATGTGATTTATGATATATCCCCAAAACTTTTGTTCAATGTTATTATTATTATAAATGCTTAGTGCATTATTGTTTAGATGGCGCGGCGCGGCGTTTCGTTGGTGGTATTTATTACTTCATCTTTTATCTTTAATCAGGTACATCTTTTTAATTTACTTGGCATAAAAACAAGCCAGTTTTTTACACTTGCATCGTTTTCGGATATTGATCTAACGATAAGATGTATATGTATGTATCCTAGTGGTCTATGAAAACAAACATATTTTAGTTTTTACCAATCCGTACCAATCTATTAGACAGCTAACGCAGCTACAATAACGTGTAATTTTTCAAAATGTTTATAGTGTATTGTATTTTATAAACTAATTTGATACTGAACTCCCAAGGTTATAAGATGCACGAAAAAAAAATGTTAATTAATAAACTATTATTATTATTATTTCGTTTATTTTCTTTATTATTATTATTATTATTATATTCGTACCATCATTATAAACTTGAAAATATGATATAAATTCCGGATTAATTATCTACATTATTGTTTAAAGCTTTTTAAATTGTATATTACGTAACAGTGTAGACTAAAAACGGCCATACTAGATATAACTTATTATTAATTTTAAAAAAAAAAATATAATTATAATTTTTCATTTATATGAAAAAGCATTTTTAATAGTTATTTCACATTTCACAATTTAATATAAACGTAAAAAGTACATTTCATAAATAAACAAAAATATTCGTTAAGTTACAGCAAATTAGGTAATTATAGTACTTTAAGGAAGTTAGATAATTCGAAAAATATTTGTAAAATATATTTGGAAAATAAATGTATTAAATTATAAAATTTTATTATTTCTTCTTTTTTATTTGCATGCTAATCATTAGAGTCATTAAATGCAATACAGATTCTTTACTGGTATTACAAGTTCCAACTAATATCGGTATTAAAACGGGCGTGTTGAGAAAGCCCATATGGCCTTTTTTTGTGAACATTGCATAGCCCATCAAAATATGTTGAATATAACTATAAATAAACTAAACTAAACTAAACTAACCCATCCCACCCTAAGCCAACCTAATATTTTGATGCGCTTATTCAATGTTTTTAATTACGCTTATTCAATGCTGATTTTCTTCGCTTGTCCAATGTTTTTAGTACACAAAACGCGCTTTCTCCACTCTCCGATTAAAACAATGCATCTGTTATAGAATTTTATAGTATTTATTTTAATTCTTTGTAAACTACAGTAGATACATCATAGTTGAAACAAAATAATTTTATAAACTTATTAAATAATTGAAAATGATAATAATGATAAAGTAGAGCGAAAATCGTGTTGAATTGATAGAAATTCGGGAGGAATCATTACAATAGTCATTTACGCAGTCCCAACAATTCACATATCGGCGATCTTGATGGTCATCTGGTGTAAAGCTTTTATCAAGTTTGATAGTATCACAGACACTAGCACTATTACATTCCTTTTTTACATAAAATTTCTTTGGAAACTGAACGGCTGAAATAGGTTTATAAACTATTATTAAAAATACTGTGTATAAATAAAATACTAAGAATATAGAATTTACATATTTTTCGTTTAAGTTAAATAATTAATTATTTGTTTCACAATTGAATTGAATCAATATTTGCAGACTCATACAGATAAGAGTGACACAAACTCTTTCTATTCAAGCAGAAATTAGTTACCGCCAAACATTCCGCGTTTTAAACAAGCAACATTCGAGTCATCCATATTTTGACACTTCTCGTATATTTTCTATCATTTTTAACACTTGGAAATATTCGGTCAAGTCAATAATCATGCCTATCCCATTTACTCATCGGACGTCTATATTTATTTTTATATATTTACATTCTATTTACATTTTCATTATAAATTATAACTGTATATTCAATTAAAAAAAAAAGAAACATTTTCTAAAATTTTTGTTTTCTTGTTTTTAAGCTACAACTTTATCGTTGCATCTACAAGTATATGTCTGTATTTCATAGACGAAAAGTTTCTGGCTTAATGAAAATTTGTCCTACATAATGAAAATTATTTTTCAAATTAATTTATAATAAAAAAATTTTAAATACTTAATTACTTATATGTAGATTCTATAAATAATCAATGCAGTATTTTTTAAAAAACATATTTCGATATACGTATGCGTGGACGTCCGATGAGTAGTTGGAGTGGTACGATTGAGAGTGGTTTGCGTGAGCGGAAGTTTCCAAGTAGTAGAAATAAAAGATCATGTATGAGAGGACTTATAAATGTGGATGAAGCGAAAGTTGCTTGTTTAGATAGGAATGTTTGAAGGCGACTGATTTCGGGATAATGAAAAAAGTTTGTGCCACACCCTTTTGGGTACATGGCGTGATTGTGTATGTATGTATGTATGTATATATCAATTAGCATAAAAAATATAAGTGGTTAAAGTGAAAGAATATCTGGGTCTATATTTTGTTATTTTAATTACTACAAGATTTCAAATTTTACAAGAATTCAGTTTTAAGCGATTTTATATAGTATACTGAAAATTTCAAATTTTTCCGCGAAAAGGAATTCAATGAATCATGATCTTTACTTTTTCTTCTATTACGGCAATTATTTAAATATCATGATAAAATAATAAATAATAATAAATGAATAGTTTAATAGATAAAGCATGTAATATAAATTTGCAAATAAATTTAAATTACATATCTATATTCATTTGTCAAAACACTCTACACAAAACAATATTATTAATTATTTCTCTAATCACATTTTTGCACTAGACGATAATATATACAAATGACAGCGATAGAAATTCAAGGTCACGAATTCCACTGTTTGAAAAGCAGTAGAATTCGAAATCTGTATCTATAGGAGAGTGAAGGCGGGCTGAATTCATGTAAAATTTAAAGTTTTGTAAAAATTGAGGCCCTGTAGCTAAAAACTAAAACCTTAATAGCTATTAACCAGCTTCTGTTAGCTATTAACTAGCATATCCTACTAGAATTTTAGAATTTTAGCCATTATGTCTAACAATTGATAGTAGAAACACTTACTAATGTATTTTATCTTAACACAGCGCATCAGGCAAAACCTAGAAACACCGTATGATGCTATATCATTGTAACAAGGATCACATGTATAGCATGCTGTGTAAAGTGCCCACGCTGAAATTAGAAAAATTCACTTCATTAGGATAATACACCATTCTTGGTAATTACGATTATAAACAAGAATTGACTACTAACTCGAAAAAAAAATTCAAGCTAAGTTAATCTGTCTGTATTAAAAGTATAATATTCCTAGAATAGAATTTACTTACATTTAGTTTCCAATATCATCGTACATAAAATATAACATATTAATATATATTTTCTGAGCATTTTGAAAAACTGCAATTGCCATTTATTTTAGCTGTCTAAATACAATTTAAAAAACTGAATGCGTTTGTTTTCTTAGATAACTAGGATACATGCATTTCAATTTTCATATACTTTATACTTGGCTTTTCATAATACAAATATTTGTGTACTAATTTTTATACAATGTGAACCATAAATCTATTTATTAGTTATTTAAGTTAAATGATTCTGCAATTGATTTATGTGTAGTACGTGGTAACCCATACATAAACACTAAATGAAATCATTTTACTTTTTAATAAATTTGCTACCATTTTATTTCACTGTAACAAATAAACAATAAAATTTGGAATAATGTGCGATTTATTATAAACATTGTAATTATGTAATAACATTGAACAAAAGTTCATAAGTGTATCCTGAAATTAAAATAAATAATATTCTAATGTTAAGATTTTTACCCAGAACTATTCTTTATTATTATTATTATTATTATTATTATTATTACAAATGCTTAGTGCATTATTGTTTTATCTTTAATTAGCTACATCTTTTTAATTTACTTGGCATGAAAACAAGCCAGTAAGATGTATATACGTATATATCCTAGTGGTCTATGAAAACAAACATTTTTAATTTTTTACCAATTCTATTAGACAGCTAACGCAGCTACAATAACGTGTAATTTTTTGAAATGTTCATAGTATATTGTATTTTATTTATTACAATGATACTGAACTCCCAAGGTTATAAAATGCAAGTGAATTATCGTATTTTTTTAACGCAAAATTTATATAATTTTAGCGTATCAGTTTTATTTCCATTGCTATAATTGTGATCCATGTAATAATAAAATTAATTCATGGGAAATTACATCTTGCATATTTCGCTGTATTAAAATCGAATATATTCGTAAGTGTTTTTCACTATCAATTATTGTGGTATTCTTATAATTATTATATATATATATTATATATATATATAAAAATAAACGTAAAATTTGAAACAAAATTAATATTTTCTATATTCTATATTGAATAAGCGCATCATGATTATATTGAATAATATAACTATAACTAAATTAAATTAAACTAAACTAACCTAACCCTACCTACCCTAAACCAACCTAATATTTTGATGCTGTTATTTAATGTTTTTAATTACACTTATTCAATGCTGATTTTCTGGGCTTATCCAATGTTTGGGACCGGGACGTTTTGCCGCCGCCGTTTTGCCCCCGCTGTTTTGCCGCCGGACATTTTGCCGCGACCGTTTCGCCGCCGGACATTTTGCCGCAGGGCGTTTTGCCGCTGGACTTTTTGTCGCTGGGTAGATTAGGATAGATTAGGTTAGGTTAAGTTAAGTCAGGATAGGGTAGGTTAGGTTTAGGTTGGTTTAGGTTTAGTTAGTTTAAGTTTACTTGCGGAAAAATAACTGGCGGCAAAATGTCCCGCGGCAAAACGTCCGTGGCAAAATGTCCAGCGGCAAAATGTCAGTGGCAAAATGTCCGGCTGCAAAACGGCGGCGGCAAATGGTCGCGGACCCCCAATTTTTTTGGTACGCAAAACACACTTTCTCCACTCTCCGATTAAAACAATGCATCTGTTATATAATTTTATAGTATTTATTTTGATTCTGTTTTAAACTACAGCATGTACATCATAGTTGAAACAAAATAATTTTATAAACTTATAAAATAATTGAAAATGATAATAATGATAAAGTAGAGCGAAAATCGTGTTGAATTGATAGAAATTCGGGAGGAATCATTACAATAGTCCGTTACGCAGTCCCAACATTGTAAATTTCGGCGATCTAGATTTTCTACTGGTGTATTGCTTTGAGCATAATTATTGATTTTTTCACACGTACCAGCATTAGCACATTCCTTTTTTATATAATATTTCTTTGGAAACTGAACGACTGAAATAGGTTTACAAACTGTTATTAAAAATGCTGTGTATAAATACTAAGAATATAGAATTTACATATTTTTCGTTTAAGTCAAATAATTAATTATTTGTTTTACAATTGAATTGAATCAATATTTGCAGACTCATACAGATAAGAGTGAGAAACTCTTTCTATTCAAGCAGAAATTAGTTACCGCCAAACATTCCGCGTTTTAGACAAGCAACATTAGAGTCATCTACATTTTGACACTTCTCGTATCATTCTTAACACTTGGAAATATTCGCTCAAGTCACAATAATCATGCCTATCCCATTTACTCATCTGACGTCTATATTTATTTTTGTATATCTACATTCTATTTACATTTTCATTATAAATTCTAACTGTACATTCAATTAAAAAAAAAAATTTTCTAAAATTTTAGTTTTCTTGTTTTTAAGCTACAACTTTGTCGTTGCATCTACAAGTATATGTCTGTATTTCATAGATGAAAAGTTTCTGGCTTAATGAAAATCTGTCTACATAATAAAAATTATTTTTTAAATTAATTTATAATAAGAATTTTTTAAATGTTTAATTGCTTATATGTACTAAAATAATCAAAGCATTATTTTCTTTAAAAATATATTTCGATATATCAATTAGTATAAAAGATGGAATAGGTTAAAGTGAAAGAATATCTGGTCTATATTTTATAATTTTAATTACTACAAGATTTCAAATTTTACAAGAATTCAGTTTTAAGCGATTTACACAGAAAATTTCAAATTTTTCCGCGAAAAAAATTCAATGAATCACGATCTTTAATTTTTCTTCTATTACGGCAATTTTTTAAATATCACAATAAAATAATAAATACTGTAAATATGAATAGTTTAATAAATAAAGCAAGTAATATAAATTTGGAAATAAATTTATATTACATATCTATATTCATTTGTCAAAACACTCCACACAAAAAAATATTATTAAATATTTCTCTAATCACATTTTTGCAATAGACGATAATATATACAAATGACAGCGATAGAAATTCAAGGTCACAAATCTCACTGTCTCAAAAGCAATAGAATTCAAAATCTGTATCTCTTCTAGAAGATTGGAGGCGGGCTGAATTCTTGTAGAATTCGAAGTTTTGTAAAAATTAAGGCCCTGTAGCTAAAAAATAAAACTTTAATAGCTATTAACCAGCTTCTGTTAGCTATTAACTAGCACATTCTACTAAAATTTTAGAATTTTAGCTATTATGTCTAACAATTGATAGTAGAAACACTTACTAATGTATTTTATCTTAACACAGCGCATCATGCAAAATCTAGAAACACCGTATGATGCTATATCATTTGAACAAGGATCACATGTATAGCATGCTGAGGAAAGTACCCCCGCTAAAATTAGAAAAATTCATTTCATTCGGATAATACACCATTCTTGATAATTACGAGTATAAACAAGAATTGACTACTAACTCGAAAAAAAATTCAAGCTAATTTAATCTGTCTGTATTAATAGTATAAGATTCCTAGAATAGAATTTACTTACATTTAATTTCCAATATCATCATACATAAAATATAACATATTAATATATATTTTTTGAACATTTTGAAAAACTACAATTGTCATTTATTTTAGCTGTCTAAATACAATTTAAAAAACTGAATGCGTTTGTTTTCTTAGACAACTAGGATACATGCATTTCAATTTTCATATACTTTATACTTGGCTTTTCATAATACAAATATTTGTGTACTAATTTTTATACAATGTGAACCATAAATCCATTTATTAGTTATATAAGTTAAATGATTCTGCAATTGATTTATGTGTAGTAAGTGGTAACTCATACATAAACACTAATGTAATAATTTTATTTTTTAATAAATTTTCTACCATTTTATTTTACTGTAACAAATAAACATATAATATAATATTTGTAATTTAAATTCGATTGTTAGATATACTGAGCTTGCACTATCTGTATTCTAAAAACTATATAATATTATGTCACAAAATTTGGTATTTTCTGATATGCTCAGTTGAAGTAAATTATTGGCAATAAGATGCTACTGCCGGTTCATCTGGAAGTCGACCCTAACTTCCTTATTTTAAATGAAATACCCCATTTTTTCAGTTTATCATTGAATTTAGGAGTAAATTTTACATATGATACATTAAAAATATTTTTACTTTTATTGTTTTTAATGCATTTCAACTTTTTAAATTTTTTTTGTTTGAAATCGGCAAAAATCTTTCATAGTCCGTCTCTTAAGAATTAAATTAATTAAAGAAGTTTTAAGCTACTTTTTCATAAAAAATATAATTAAGACTATTTAAAAATGTGCCTAGAATATTGCTGTAAACTTGAAATTTAAAAAACATTAAAATTATTTTTGATAGAAACTCCCATTTTGTACTACTTTAATGAATTTTACGGTAGAAAATAGTGTTTGTTTAAGTAACATGTCCATTTTTGAAAGTTGATAAATCTTTAGTAAAATAAAAAAATATGTAATTTGGTACTAAAATCTATGCTTTTCATTTTTATATAAGTTATGGAAAAATTTTACTGGTGTAAAATTAGTTTAATATTTTAAATGCTGAAGTTGCCATTAATCAACTACTTAAATCATTATGTATTGACCTTACCGGGATTCAAACTTAGTATGTCCTACTATCGAATCCCGGCAAGGTCACTATATTTTTCTTAATTAAAAAAAAAACTAGTAATTTAATTAGTTCATTAATGGCGATTTCAGCATTTAAATATTAAACTAATCTACGTTAACACGCCTATGTATAATAAATACTGTAAAATTACTTAAAAATTGTATAAATTGATTTTTTAAACTATCATACAAATATTTAATAATTAAATTTAATTTAATAATTTAATTTAAGCTTAAATATAAAGATATTTCCAAATAACAGCACCAGGCGAGTTCTCTTAGGTTGGCGCAAAATTATCAAGCCTTTTTTAAGCAATGTTTATTATGAAAAAATATTTTTATTAAAAAAAGTAAAGAAAACATCAATTTTTATTAACAAATAAAAACTACAAAAATGTTTGATAATTATGCACAAACCTAATATAATTTACAACTGATCGTGAGTTGTTTTAATATAAGTTGAATTTTATAGTATTTAATTTGTTTTTATTGGTAATATACAAAGTGTGTATTTAATACGTTATTTTTCAGTTACTCCTTGATTATTAGAAGTAGAGAAAAATATTTTAAACTAAAATTTCTTTAAACCTCATTTCATTAAACAGATTTTAAACTTTACAATAAGAAAAATATAGTTATTACATACATGAATATAGTTTCTAAAGTTGTCATATTCAAAAAAAAGTTATTCTATTAAATTTAAATATATATCTTGTTACAAATTCATTCATTAAATTAGAAAGAAATTCAATTTTATTCTTAAAATTACACTCATATTATTATAATTACATAAATTTATAATATAATAATTGTTAAAATGTTTTTTTTTTATTTTAGTCATGCGAAAGTGATAAAGATTATTTCACATAATGAACTTATTTATTATAAAATACACAATTTTTGTAAATACGCATGTATAGTATCTCTACGCATGTAACTTCAACAGAGACATCTACTGTATTTTCTAAACAAAAATTGCAATATTTTTAAATTCAAAAGTAAATTATTTAAAAACACAAAAATTAAAAAATATATCAAATACATGTAATTTAGTTTTAAAAAAATTTTTAATTTTAATTATTGTACTTACAATGTACATAAACTATTACGCTAAAGTGAAGTCTGTAAGCTAGTGGTGTATTAGTTTTTCTTTTCACCGCTAGATACCGTTAGCAATTTAATTTCCACATTTTCAGTAAAATATAAATAAAAATCTTACCTTTTCATAGTTTGTTGGATACTGCTACTCTGTAACAAAAAAAATTACTTTTAAAAAAATAAAACATGTATTCATAAAAAAAATTGTTTGAAACTAATCAAGTCATTTATAATTTTACGATTTGTTAATATTATAAATTTTCACTTGTGTTTTTAATATCAAAAATTGAGCACCTCTACTAAAATACACAAATATTATATACCAAATATTTAGATTACATTTACATCACACAATAATAACTGTGAATAATTTAATACATCTCCAAAATAAATAAAAATTCATTTTATATGTATTAAATATAATTTTAATATTATATATATATATATATATATATATATATATTTTATAAAAACTTCGTTTTTATAAAACAATTAAACAGAATATAATCTAAAACAGTTTTTAGCTAGTCGAAAAGACTAGCTTATAAAATCGTCAATACGGCTGGCTGGCTGGCTGGCTGGCCGGCCGTGTCCAAAAAATACGATAAATACCAGTGTTAATTATAAGTATGAAGGAAAGCTCGTAGAAAGCTGAAACTTGGCAATTTGATAGTTCATACCAAATAAAAAATTAAGTTCAATTTTCAGACCGCAGTGTTGCCAACTTTCCGAGAAAAAAATTACTAAAATTTTTAATACGAGTGTTAATTATAAGTATAAAGGAGAGCTCGTAGAAAGCTGAAACTTGGCAATTAGATAGTTCATACCAAATAAAAAATTAAGTTCAATTTTCAGACCGCAGTGTTGCCAACTTTCCGAGAAAAAAATTACTAAAATTTTTAAAAATTTATTACGACCATGTTGTTTAACCGATTTTGTTCAAATTTTCACAAAAGATTCTTCTGGTATTCATATAAATTAGATAATTTCAACAAAGTACAGTGGTGCCAACTTTCTGAGAAAAAAATTACTAAAATTTTTAAAAATTTATTATGACCACGTTATTTAACCAATTTTAATTAAATTTTCACTAAAGATTCTCCTAGTGCCCGCATAAATTATGCAATTTTAACAAAATACAGTGTTGCCAACTTATTGAGAAAAAAATTACTAAAATATTAAAAATTTATTGTGTCTACATTATTTATCCGATTTTAATCAAATTTTCAGAAAAGTTTCTTCTAGTGCCCACATAAATTATAATTTTATTAAAATACGATGTTGCCAACTTTCCGAAAAAAAAATTAATAATTTTCTAAAAATTTGTTATGCCCGCATTATGGCATTATTTATCCGATTTTAATGAAATTTTTACAGAAGATACCCTTAGCGCCTATAATATTATATATTAGCAAAATACAATGTTGCCAACTTTCGGTGAAAATTTTTTTTATTCTGATTTCTTATCATTTATGTGATAATATCAAAGTGTTCTATATATGGGTTTACCCATATACACTTCTAATCTTGTATTTTAGCTAGTCGAAAAACTAGCTTATAAAATCAAACCACATTCGACTAGCTCCATTCTCGCTTTGCGAGAATATTATTTTTTAATACAATGAGTTCTGAAAAATATTTTACTATGTTAATTATTTATTAATCTATTTTTATTTCCTAATAAAAATTTATTTCAAATTTAAATTTTTGTAAAATTTACAGTTCATCTACGAATTTAAATTATTGTAAATCTCGTAAATAATATCTTTAATTTTATTAAAAAAAAATTACGGCAATAAAATCAAGAAAAATGTTATTATAGTTTTTAATTGTTTTTACCACTTTGACTGCAAGGAAAAAGTGGTATAGCGTTTGGTACGGTGTCTGTAACATTTTCAAAAAAAAAATTGTTTATAGAAATCCTTCATATAGCCTCTAGATGACACATCTGAACTTAGTTTATGTGGGTGTAGAGATGTGCGTCGTCAGCGTCATATTGGCTACATTATTTATCCAATTTTGATCAAATTTGCAGAAAAGATTTCTCTAATGCTCCCATTAATTATATAATTTTATTAATATCCAGCGTTGCAAACTTTCCGAGAAAAAAATTACTAAAATTTTTAAAAATATATTATGGCCCTGTTATTTAACCAATTTTACTCAAATATTCACAAAAGATTCTCCTAGTAATCATATAATTTATGTAATTTTAACAAAATACAATGTTGTCAACTTTCCGAAAAAAATTTACTAATATTTTTAAAAATTTATTATGATCACTATATTTAACTGATTTTAATCAAATTTTTATAAAAGATTCTCCTGGTGCTTAAATAAATTATGCAATTTTAACAAAGTAAAATGTTGCCAACTTATCGCGAAAAAAATCACAATTTTTTTAAAAATTCATTGTGGCTACATTATTTATTCGATTTTGATGAAATTTTCAGAAAAGTTTTTCCTAGTGCCCACATAAATTATAATATTATTAAAATACAGTGTTGCCAACTTTCCGAGAAATGTCAAAGTGGTCTATATATTGGTTTACCCATATACTTCTAATCTTGTTATTATTATTTTTATAACACACATACATTAGTTCAAAAACAAATAAAAAGAAGTAAGCTAGTGTACTATGTTTACATATTATAGTGCACCTATCTTGTGCTGAGTGTATGTAAGTCATGTACCTAATCCTGCAAGTTACGTTTACTATCTAATCAGCCAGTAATGTAAGCAAGAGTATTGCATTACACAGGCAACATGAAGGCAATCGCAA
The DNA here is from genome assembly GCA_963966155.1 of Clivina fossor. Taxonomy (NCBI): domain Eukaryota; kingdom Metazoa; phylum Arthropoda; class Insecta; order Coleoptera; family Carabidae; genus Clivina; species Clivina fossor. The sequence goes on along the minus strand of OZ014553.1, from coordinate 3,121,149 downwards.
ATTAATAATTAGCTCAGACTGTGTTTGTTTAGCTGAAAGCGTTAAAGAGAAGTTAAACACAGCCCTACCACTACTAGAATCCGAAATTCCCTAATGGAATTGCGACGAAAATTAAGAACAACGGTGTTAGATTTTGTAGATTTTGTAAAATGACACTGTGTTGATAATTTTTGTAGAAAAATTTGAGAGAATTTTAGATTTTATTGTCACATGCTGATAATCATGGTTCTGAAGTTAAAATATTTTTGATTAAATTATTTTTTTTACTCATCATATATAAATATATAAATTTAAAATAAATTTCATAAACTATAAATTAATTTATATTAGTTTAACATTCATACATACATACATACATACATACATACATACACAATCACGCCATGTACCCAAAAGGGTGTGGCACAAACTCTTTTCATCTCATTCCTATCCAAACAAGCAACTTTCGCTTCATCCACATTCATAATTCCACTCTCATACATGCTCTTTTATTCCTACTACTTGGAAACTTTCGCTCACACAAGCCACTCTCTCAATCATACCACTCCAACTACTCATCGGACGTCCACCTGCAAACGTATACCATCAAAATCAATCAAATAAATCTTTTTAACCAAACGTTCATTAGACATTCGCTCAACATGTCCGAACCATCTTAACTGACTCTTAACACGGGGCAACTTTTGCTACAACATTTTTTTTAAATTTCACACTCATCATACACTAATCTATTTCGTACCCGATCTCTCCTATTTACACCACATATATAAATAATAAATTTAAAATAAATTTCCGAAACCACACATAAATTTTTGCTTGCTGATTTCATCCACTAAATCCGTTCTTACTAATCTAAAAATTAATTTTATTATGTTCCTGCATAATGTTCATTGTATTTATCAACAAAATTTCATTACTGATTTCAAGCTCTTATTTGTATGAGCAAGAGAAAATATTAATCAGTACATATAATCGCATGTACATAAACATAATTTTCAAATACGCAAAATCGCCTATCCTAGTAGGAGACAAAATTCTGCAAATTACACAAACATCTAATTAACTTTCATAACAGATATAACACACACATACATTCGTATTTATGCCATATAAAATATGTAGATAGCGTAGAGACAAACTGTAAGCACGACGTACAATGAACTTCATTAAATGTTTCGAATGAATTTCAATAATTGTTGTTGCGTGAACCAACCAGGAATTCTGTTAACCAACTTCAACTTTGTCACAATAAAATTCTCGACACACAAACATACAGTTATTTGTAATGGAATTTTATAAACGACAAATATTTCGCGCTAGGGTAATACAGTTTTGATGTTACTGTAAAATATTTGTCAAGTATAAATTCATTCTTTATCAAATTAAACAGTATTTTTTTTAAAAGGATATTTTAAAATATAATCTTTATGCGTAAATATACAGTTTGTAATATTTATGGTAAGTTAGTAAAATTAAAATTTACATTTGTTTTTAATATAAATTTATCTACAAAATGATACAGTTTTTTTATTATAAAAAATATATTATTAGGAACAAATGTAGGTCCTCGTTTACAAAATTTTTAAAACAGATCATACTGTTTAAACTAATCTTTAGTTTGTTGAAACTGTTTTCAAGTAATTTGCAAAAACAAAAATTTGATTAATTTAATATTTAATCGTAGAAAATAATACTTTAACACATTTTCTAGTATTAGATTATTCATGCACTAAAAGTTATTAATTTAGATATTCATATGTTTTATTAGTATACTAATAATCATTGTAAATGCGATCCTTTTTATAATATCAATAAAATTTGTTATAGAGGTATAATTTGTTATGAGGTATATATACTAATATAATATGATAAACTAAACAAAGTCAAAGTTTAATATTTTGTTTATATTATAGCAGTTTTGTTGTTTCCGTTATTTTGTTTATAGATTGTTTATGATAATTTTGTATAATATATTTGTTAATTCACGATTACAACTATGTATGTATTTAACAAATTTTAAAATTTTCCGTTTATTAATTTTTATGTTATAATCTATCAGACAGACAGACATAAACACAACTATATATTTATAATACAGATTTGCGTTTGTTTTGTAAATGGGGTCGTTGCGCTCATTTTTTTTATTTTTTTAATGAAAAATATATATTTAGACAATTACATATATATATATATATATATATATATATATAGATATTAATGTTAAATTATTTATATTTAATTAGAAAAAAATTATTGAAGTCGAAGGTCAAATTCAAATTTTGAAATTTGTGACGTCATCCATTCTATAGTACCATCTTGTGGCTAAATCAAAAACTAGTCGATTCTATTAGCAATGTCAAAAACATATACGTAGGCTAACGCCTCCGATACCAATAATAATAATATATATAATAATAAAAAATATGTAATTATAATAATAATAATAAAATGTATAATAATAATAAAATATATAATAATAATAATAAAATATATATAATGTATTATTAATATCAAGTGCACTTTTAACAAAAGCAACACTCTACCAGTAGCTGTCATTTGACATTTCTAATAAGTTGTGTGCGATAGAAAGAGATAAATACAGATATCTGACAATAGGTTATCCTTGTCTAATCTGAAAAAGGTTGACGTCATAAGCGTTGGGGAGATTCTGTGGCGCGTAAAAAACGCTATTTTTCCTAATTTTTTTTTTAAATACTGTAATCGTTTTTGAATTAAAAAAATGTGTTTTGGCCTTGTTTTTATATAATCTTTTAATATTTATTATTGAAAATAGTAAATTTGATTGAGCGCAACGACCCCATTGTCCATACTATATTGCTTCTTCCTTTTTTAGTAAAAATAATATTCTTTTTAACAAGTACTGTAAACTGTACAAAAAAAAACATTTCAACATTAGCATCTATACATATATCATGCTAATAAAAATATATTCTATAAATGAACAAAATGTTGAAAAATGTACGCAAATTATAATATAAAAACTATTAATATAGAACAACACACAACCCCTGTATAAGAGAACATATTCCTTTTAATGCATATAAACTTTTTCGATTACTAAATTAAAAAAAAAAGTTAACTAACTCTCTCGGACATAAAACTGACAATAAAAGCAAAACAAAACAAACAGCAACCCCTAAGACAATGACTAATACGAGTTTGCAACCCGGATTTCGGTTTTATCATCCATAGTCCGAAAATAACTTGAAGGAAGAAGCCCTTTTGCGTTAACTTCATGCCTTTCTATTTTGCTATTTCGACCGAATAACAGTTAAGCTTCAGTTAGACAATTTCGTTCGTTTCGTATTAACTCGTTTTACGCTCGTAGATCCGCCATTGTTACACTTTTTCTTTCTTACCCTGTCTCGTCCAATAACCCTAGTCAAGTCCTATACGGGTACTTGCACATCTCGTCTATTGCTTTCTGAGTAAGATGGATCATTTGTTTTTTCCCTCACTTAATTGTTTAAAAGAAACAAATGAACTACCCGTTTTTCGTACGCTGCTACTATAGCCCTTTTCATTCGTTTTTTACTATCAACTTTAGGTAAATTAATATGGAAGTTCAAATAGCCGTTTTATAAATCTTTGTATATATATATTAAACTTATAGTTTTTACTTCAATTAAATTTAATTTGTGTAAGATACGAAAAACTTTATACAAACTAAATAATGAAAAGACAGTTCGCAGTGTGAACGTATATACGTATACTAATTTTTCACTATTTAACAAATTATATAGTAAAAACTCTTTCAAAACTCATTATGTTAAAGAAAAGCTTTAAGTTCTGTAACATTTTTAATTAAAAATCGACGTTTCGATATATTCTACATATATCATCATTAGAAAAAAAAATACAAATATCATAAATAATAAACAAACAAAACATAGAAACTAGTTATTAGAAACAATATACAAATAACTAGATTATAAAAAATATATAAAAAAAACTTTTTAAAAACCACGCTTATATTGAAATGCAGTAAAAAGAAGAAAATAATTTTTTTCCTGGTTATCCAAAAATTTTAGAAAGAAATAAAAGCGTGGAGCGCCAGGAAACTATTTATTTCGCAATAATGATTAAGCGCTCCACGCTTTTATTTCTTTCTAAAAATTTTGGATAACCAGGAAAAAATTTATTTTCCTCTTTTTAGTGCATTTAAATATAAGCGTGGTTTTTAAAAAGTTTTTTTTATATATATTTTATTTTCTGCTTTTTAGTCTTGTCGTCTTGTCGTATCTTGTCAAGTTTTTTTTTTTTTGTTAAAATGTGTTGTCTTTTGGAATAAAACTACATGCAAAATTTTAGTGAGATCAGATGGTCTAAAAATTAGTTACAAGATTTGACTGTGACAACGGAGTGAGCTAATACAAGTGTAGTAATATATAAATTATTAACTAAAGAAAGCCAAATTTTATTTAAATCAGTGCTTTAAATTTTTTAAACTTTTACAAATATGTCTTTAACTTTTTCATAATAATTAAAATACTGAAATTGAAGTAATGTTCGTTCTTGACGTAAATTTTGTTTATATTCATCAAGAGTTGTTTCACATCATCACTGGTACGACAGTTCTAGCGAGCCTTGATTTCAAGTACTGTGATCTTTTATTTAGACACTTTTCAAAACTGCAAGTCTAGTATTATATTTGGTAATATCTGACGCTTACACACGCTCCGCTACCTTGCCAACATCAAAAGTTAATTGGCGGAAACTAATTTCTGCATAATGGAAAAAGTTTGTGCCAAATTCTTATAAGTACATGATGTAATTGCGTATGTATATAATTTTTATTTTAAAATAATAAAATACGTTGTAATTAGCTAACTTCTAAGTTTCATTTACAAAAAAAAAATCAATATCAATCAATTCAGTGTACTGGTATATATACCAGATTGCGAAGCAGAAACTGTCATTTAGTCACCAAGCACTGAGGATGCCATATATAATGTATGGCAAAACGTCTGCAAAGATTCTCATAAAATTTTATAAATATAGTTAAATTTTAATGAAAATACTTTAACCCTACAGCTTTCTAAACTATTAGACATAGTTATTTCAATTATCTTTTTCAAATATTTGTAGCTCAACTCTTTTAATAAGATCCAAAACAGACTACTCACTTCGTGCGCGCTAATTTAATACAGTTAAACATTGTACATTGTTAATATAACCGATTCTGTTTTATTGCAATTATTGGAAAATTTTGTATTAAAACTCTGCAATACAAGCACCTCCACCATATATTCAACATACAAATTAAATATCGATCTGTAAAACAAACTCGAAAACTTCCAATACAAAAACAAAGCTTTAGAAATCGTGTACTGTTATGAAAAGTTAATAATGTTAAAAGTTAAATTATTAGATTATGCAAACATACCTGTATATATTAGTTTAACATGAAAAAAAAATATATATATAGGAACAAAATTTCATATTGTGAATTCAAATATTAGCGTAGATTAAACAAATAATCTGAAAATTTAAAAAAAAATCATATCATCTCGACCTGTAATCAAACCAGGGTCACTTAATCAGGTGTCTCCTTGGTAATTCAGTTATTAGAGCAGCCATCCGGTAAATTTTTTCATTTTTCTGATTATTTGTTTAATCTCTGTTAATATAATTTTTTTTTTTATAAAGTTTAATATTCTTGGCGTCATATTTTCTATAACGATTATAATAATCTAATAACAGCAAATATATTGTGTTCCTCTCGCCTTGTTCTTTGTTACTCTTTTTAATATTTCAAAATAAACTGTTCTAAAATTGACATCAAAGCAAATAAGGGTAAAATATTATATAAACAATTCATATTGCCTTTGATATACAAAGAGTACTTTGTAAACATTTCCTTGATAATTGATGCTTTATATATCAAATATGTATAAGCAAGGGTATTCGCAAAAAAATTTTCAAGAAATATAACAACTTGAAATCAAATAATAAATTACATCAATAATTTTTATTTAATTTGTTACTTTTTCTAGATTTTTTTTGTAAGCATATAATGGAATGTAATATTGGATCAATAAAATAATCATATGTATATAAAAATTAAATTTGTAGAATTGCATTATTTACTCGATTCCAGAAGATGGCAAGTGTTTCATTTGCTTCATTCTGCGTATACCCATATGTACAGGCTGACGCAAAAGTACTTTCACGATTTTTAATTTCAATAATTCTTTCTGAAATTAATATTTATTGAATTTCTCTTTTCTAGATTAAAATAAATATTTGGGAATTCCGATATGGAGCGATATTTCAATTATTATTATTTTAATCTAAAAAAGAGAAACTCAATAAATATTAATTCCAGAAAGAATTATTGAAATTAAAAATTGTGAAGCTACTTTTGCGTCATTCTGTATAAGTATATAAAATGTATATTTAAAAAAACCTAAAGGTATATCACAATTGCATTTTAAAAATAAAAATGCTAGACTAAAAATAGTACATGAAAAAAGTTTGTACCATACCCTTTTAATAATGGCATAAATACATTTGTAGAAAAAAATCGTTCGTTACAATATGGAATTAAAGAGAAAGAAAGTATTACAATTTAAAATAAAAATATTAAATTGAAATACAAAATAAAATATTATTAATATTAGTTTTTTTCTAGTAATAACATTGGGAGTAGCATGTACCGAATTAGTCGCACTACTAAGAGTCGATTAGCGCCGTTAATTCCCTTTTAGTCGGGCGATTAACTTGATACATGCTGCTACCTAGTTTGTTCAGAACAATTTTATATATTTTTTTAAAAATATTTACGATATTAAAAATCTTTAAAATTCTAAGAATATTAATAAAATCAACTTTTTAAACTTCTACAAGCAAAAACAATAGTTTATAAAAAACTGTATAAAACAAATATATAATACATCACCTGAAAAAAGTCATTCTTTTTCAATCAATAATGTTAAAACAAACAAAAAATAAAGAACTTTTTAGAATTTTCCGTTGACAGCTTTAGTGTCTTCTTTTGAACTTAGAGCTTTTAAACTTTTGATGGCATTTTAATAGCACTTTGGAAAGTTGTTGAAGTACTTGAAATTCATTATAATTTAGTATTTAGGTGAAGAAGTAAAGAAAGTATGCAAGATACTGAATTTTTTTTCTGGGTATATATTACACAACTGAAACTTCTACAACCAGGTACTCAACTATAAATAATACTCTTAGTTAATTGCAATTTTATGCAAATTACAAAACTATTTTACTATACATTCATAATAAATTTATTTGTTATTCTATGAGATACATTAAATCTGTTATAATTTTAATAGTGTAGTTTTTTTTAATCAGTTTCTAGCACATTGTTTACATAATTTTTATAGTCTTTAATAATAGTTATTTAATACTATAAAAAATGTATTTCTGTATGAGATGCATACGCATTTTTAAATTACGCTAAAATGTTTTATTTGTTAAAAATTAAAATATAATTATAATGTAACTTTATAATATACTTAATAAAATAAAAAGGCTTTGAAATGAAGTTCTGTTTTATTTTATATTTAAATTTTCCCTTATCATAGAAACGTTTTTTGTTCTTAGTAATTTTAAAAGCCACAAGATTTACTGTTTTGTACTGTTTTGAATATAAGAATAAATTTTTTTTCAGTACTAGGTACAAAAAAAGATACTTTTCTTTAAGCGTATTAAATTATTGATATTAGGCTGGTTGTAAGGTTTTGGGTGCTTTGGGAACTTTTGCTAAAAGTGTAAATGTTTCCAAAGAAGCCCGTTTGAGTATATACAACGCAGTTTTGGTGCCTACTTTGATGTATGGTAGTGAATGTTTGGTTTGGTTTCAAAAGCATAAACGGAAAATGACTGATGTGGAAATGAGATTTTTACGTGGGGTATGTAGTGTAAATAGGAGAGATCGGGTACAAAATACGATTAGTGTATGATGAGTGTGAAATTCGAAAAAAATGTTGTAGCAAAAGTTGCCCCGAGTCAGTTAAGATGGTTCGGACATGTTGAGCAAATGCGTCTAATGAACGTATGCTGTTAAAAGGATTTATTTGAATGATTTTGATAGTATACGTTTGCCAGTGGACGTCCGATGAGTAGTTGGAGTGGTATGATTGAGAGTGTTTTGCGTGAGCGAAAGTTTCCAAGTAGTAGGAATAAAAGAGCATGTATGAGAGGAAGAATTATGAATGTGGATGAAGCGAAAGTTGCTTGTTTGGATAGAAATGTTTGGAGGCGACTGATTTCGGGATGATAAAAAAAGTTTGTGCCACACCCTTTTGGGTACAAGGCGTGATTGTGTGATTTTCTAGAAAAAATATTTATTTTAAATTCAATGATACTAAATTTTATAACCATATATAAGTAAATTTCTAAATAAAATTTATTTTAATTTTTTTCTGTAGTAATAAAAAATCATCTCAGATAATCATAATAAACCTATATCATAAAAATAAATAAAGACATCATCTTAATAAACTAGTCGCAATTTGAGCAATAATTTGAAAATCAAATCTCTTGACATGATATAATTCTAACCGTAACCAATGGATCGATGCAGGTCAACGTTTGCAACAATACGCGCACCGACCAACCACTCAGCTCCGACTGTGTGCTCTCTGGCATTCCCGGGCTGTTTTTAACTCGGTCAGTGAAAAACATGTCACCTTTCTAACCGCGGTTAACCTCTCAAAATACCACCAACTTAACCTCTCTATATTTTTCAAACGTCCCTTCCTCACAAATACAACTTTATTTCGTATTGTCAGTCTGCAAAGTTTTCGATAGAAATAAAGTAATTCTGAAACAATAAAACTGTCCTGTTAAATAAAAAACTCAAATAATTATTTTTCTTGAATAATCTTTGAGCTTAAATCGCTGACTTGACTTTTAATGTTTTTTTCATTTTAATGCTTAATTCATGTTAATGATTATTACTATTAATTTTCTACTAATGATGAAAAATTAGCTTCCATATTACGTATTTAGCTAATCTTTTAATTAATTTTGAGGTTATTGTATTATTCTAATTTTTTTTTGTTTATTATTTTTCACTAAGTGAAATAATAATGTATTACATAACAAACATATAATAATAATTATTGCTCAAAATGTTGAAGTGAAAATATATTTACATATTAGTGTTTGATAATACTTTTCATTATATGTATATATACAGTGTGTCTACTTAAGTTGAAACCATATGGAAAACTTTTTTATTATTGGTTTTGTGAAAAAATTTATTCTTGATAAAAAGTTGTGCATGGTCCAAAACTTAAAATGCAATCATCAGATATCAATTTTTTTAAGCCGTATACGTATACGTATACGTTTGTCAAAAAATATAAATTTTACTCAAAAGTAAAGTACCTTTATTTTTTACAATGCAGAAGAATGTTATAAAGTAAAGTTATTTTACATATTAATCATAAGCTGTAAAAATATATGTATACATGAATAATTTTCTTTATCATTACTTTTTTTTTTAATACTTTGTGAACTTTGGCAAACAAAGAAAAACTGTATGAATTGACATTTATCCGCTATAAATTTGCAGCATCTGAAAACGAAAAAAAAGTTTAATAGTAAATAAAATTCCTGTGCATTTGTGTTTTATGATAATATTACGCCTGAAAAAATACGAGAAAATATAAAAGAAAAATTGTTGTAATCTAAAGCCTTCTTTCAAATTTTTTTAGAAGTAATCAAAGTCAAATATTGTTAAATAAAATTAGTATTTTATATTTAAATATATCATGAAATTTCAGAAATATGAACAGTAAAGTAATTTGAAAAATTGTCATTTTTCTTAAATAATTAGAAACCAGAAAGACTTTTCTTTCCAGTTATGCTCATTTTTTGGTACAAATAAAGCAAAAGATAAATGAAAAATTTGCATATTTAACGAAATTTGCCAGAAAATTTTTTTGAATATTCTGCGTAAAAGATATAACTGTGGCATTTCAACCTGACGAAGTATGGATTTTGAACTTTTTCAGCGATCAGCTAATGGCTTCAACACGATGATCCATCAAATTGAAAACATGTCATCTGACCTAAAAACGAACATCTTACATTTAAGCTTCATTCATACTAGCAATGCTTTTTTAAATTTTCTATACTTTGAACTATCTACAAAAAAAGCTTATAGTTAAAATATTTTTTTAAATACAAAAAAATAGTAAATAGATATGATTTTCTTAAAATATAGACTACAAAAATTACAATAATAAATACATAGTAAACAATGAATAATGTCATTCATGTAATTTGTGACATAAATAAAATAATTATTATCATACATATATACATACATACACAATCACGCCATGTACCCAAAAGGGAGTGGCACAAACTCTTTTCATCATTCCGAAATCAGTCGCCTCCAAACATTCCTATCCAAACAAGCAACTTTCGCTTCATCCACATTCATAATTCCTCTCATACATGCTTTTTTATTCCTACTACTTGGAAACTTTCGCTCACGCAAGCCACCCTCTCAATCATACCACTCCAACTACTCATCGGACGTCCACCTGCAAACGTATACCATCAAAATCATTCAAATAAATCTTTTTAACCAAACGTTCATTAGACATTCGCTCAACGTGTCCGAACCATCTTAGCTGACTAACACCAACTCTTGCTACAACATTTTTTTCAATTTCACACTCATCATACACTAATCTATAATTATTATCAATTAATTAAAAATTACTTACAATATCCCATAAAAAAATTAAAATTGATACTTTAACTTAAGAATAAGTAAGTAAGTAAAAAGATTTTTCAGTTATATCACGGCAATGACAGAAGCAATTACTCTAAATGTGAATGAAGCTTTATCGTAACTACCAACAATAGCGTCTTCATCTGAAACTTTTCCACTTGGTGGATAGTTCACCGACGAAAACCAGGCACAGATTAATGGCGGTCACGCTAACTACAAGTTTTTCGTTTTGGGATTTTGGCGCCAATATATATTTTATTTTGTAGTTTTTTTAACGACACTGACGAAAAACAAGTTTAGTTTTTCCTAGCGAAAAAGATATTATTTTTTTTCTTCAAGCGTATCATAATATTAATATCACGTTACCATATTGCCTACGTAGAAAGAGATTATTATATTACTAGTATAATAATGACATTATACCAAACAAGTGTATTTAATCTGACAGGTTCGGCAACCATATTGACAAACTATTACGTCAAAGTAAGTTAATTGACAATTGCATTGTTTATTTTCGCTTGAATTTTTAATTTGATTATTAAAAATGTCTGAAGAAGTGCAAGAAATGCAATGTATACCGCCTGGAGTGGTCAGAAATTGTATATTAGACTAAAAAAAAATTATTCTCACATATCACGTAACAACTAGAAATAATATATATAATTCTACAACTGTTAGTAACTAGTTAAGATTATTTAACATATATTTTTATTCATTTTTAGTTTAGTTTCTCGCTTAGAACGCTCGAAGAAAAAAACGTATATGTCACTCAGAATATAAAGCTCTTTTTGAATTTCGCCCACATTGATTAGCTTCGACCGCAAATGTCTGGCCTCAACACAATAATCATCGCTTTCTACTTTTTGTAACAGAATGTAGTACTTTAATAACGTAAAAGTTAAGAACGACTTTTGTCAATTTATTCTAAAGATGAATTTATATGATTTGTCAAACTGACACGTATTAAGTGATTTCATATTCTAGAAGGCAGCGGAATTCAATAATAAAATAATTTGAATATAAATTTGATGAATTTGAAATTTTCATATGTATAAAATATTGGTAACTTAATCAATGTTTAACTACGCAATTAAATAGTCAATAAAAGACCTTGTTGATTAATCAATTTATTTGTTTATTTAAAAATAACTGTCTAACAAGAGATTTCCTAATATATAAAACTGAATACAATAAAGAAAAATAAATAATATATACTAGTTACATAATGAACAATATAATATATAGATAATATAAAGAAAAAAGATAAATACTTACAATAATGAACCATATTTATAATTAAATAAAACGGCTTTAGGATTTAGTTCTGTATTAATTTTAATAAAATAATTATTATTGTACAATAACCTAATTTGTAGCGAACGTAAGCTAAATTATAAAACGGATTATAAAAACTAACATTTTTATAGATAAAAAACTCATATTATAAATGTGTGAAAGAAATGTTAAATTGTGATCAAATATGATACCAAGATCAGATACAGAGTTGCATTGAACAAGAGAAACATTAGACATGTGACATGAGTAATGCAAAGGCATAACTTTTATAATTAATAGTTGAACCTGTTGTTAGTTTTATACTATTAAAAAACTAACTTAATATTGTAGCGTATAAAATTACAGGAATTAGGTCAATAAAAACGCTCTAGACCGTTAGCATGCGACTAGTTTCAGTATATATTAAGCATACCGAAACTAGTCGCATGCTAACGATCTAGAGCGTTTTTATTGACCTAATTCTTGTAATCTTATACGCTACAATTAATTCGAGAGGTCGTTCAACTTTCATAAACTTAATATTGTATTTAAACATATCAAGCTATAGCTACGAATATTTTCCAATTTTGAGTAATGTTATAAAAATGTGACGTAATGCTTGCTGGGTTACTAGAAACACTTTAGTCTAGTAGTAATCAATGCAATAACTACCTCAGCGTCGTGCTGTGCAGTAAATTAATAATCAGTACAGGAAATGAAACAAAAGCTTCTTATATATGCAGCTGCAGATGCAGGCACCTACATATTAAATTCTAATCTACAATGCAAAGTCTATTAAATTTATTAGAAGTTGAGTTTCCATGTATGTATGTTACATATATATATATATATAGGTCCGGTTGCACGAAGCCATTGTTAACTTAATCAGTGAGTTAACTAAACAAATAAATATTTATGAAATTTATTTTATTTTATATTATTTTTTTCAAAACATTTATATACATACACAATCACGTCATGTACCCAAAAGGGTGTGGCACAAACTCTTTTCATCATTCCGAAATCAGTCGCCTCCAAACATTCCTATCCAAACAAGCAACTTTCGCTTCAACCACATTCATAATTCCTCTCATACATGCTCTTTTATTCCTACTACTTGAAAACTTTCGCTCACGCAAAACACTCTCAATCATACACCACTCCAACTACTCATCGGACGTCCACCTACAAACGTATACCATCAAAATCATTTAAATAAATCTTTTTAACCAAACGTTCATTAGACGCATTCGCTCAACATGTCCGAACCATCTTAACAGACTAACACCAACTTTTGATACAACATTTTTTTCAATTTCACACTCATCATACACTAATCTATTTCGTACCCGATCTCTCCTATTTACACCACATACCCCACGTAAAAATCTCATTTCCAAAGCAGTCATTTTCCGTTTATGCTTTTGCATTTACATTCTTAACCTACCCCATCCATTTTTTAAAACATATCATTATTAAATTACTCCCTTTTGTGGAAAATTTTGTTTAATATAACCGACTTGGTATCTTTTACGATTCTTGACACCTTTGGCAAATCAGTTATTTTGAACATCCTGTAAATCGTGCACCCTTTAAAATTATATAATAAATCGAAGAGTAATTTGGCTGATAGCCACACACACACACACACACACACACATACACACTAACATACTTTGAAAACTAAACATACAGTTTATTAGGTTAAGTCACTGACGTCATTTAACCTCAGTCTGCCAAATATTGGTGACGCCAATGATATTGATCTCATATTATACTCAAAACAATCATAAAATTATAAAACTTAGAGAAACACTAATACCAAATTTTATTTACATTATTACCAGCGGAACAAAATAATATTCAAAACAAAAAGATTAACCATCCACAAAATTTAATAAATAATACTGCGCATAATGTATGCCAGACCATTAATATACAGTATATGTTCCAAATTAAAAATATGATGCCCCAGATGATGAATTCTGTAAATTTGTTAAACGAGCCTCACAAATTAATTTACAAAACTGAAACACAAATAAATTGTTGCTTTTCACCAATACTAAAATCGATAAAAAGACAAGTTTAGAAGTATATGGGTAAACCCATATATAGACCACTTTGATATTTCTCGAATAGTTGGTAACACAATATTTTTATTAAAATTATAATTTAAGTATAATGTAGCCACAATAAATTTTTAAAAATTTTGTGATTTTTTTTTCGATAAGTTTGCAACACTGTATTTTTTAAAATTGCATAATTTATTTAGGCACCAGGAGAATCTTTTATAAAAATTTGATTGAAATCGATTAAATGAAGTGGTCATAATAAATTTCTAAAAATTTTAGTAATTTTTTTTTCGGAAAGCTGGCAACACTATTTTGTTAAAATTACATAAACTATATGAATTACTAGGAGTATCTTTTGTAAAAATTTGTTAAATAACATGGCCATAATAAATTTTTTAAAACTTTAGTAATTTTTTTCTCGGAAAGTTAGCAACATTGGATATTAATAAAATTATATAATTAATAGAAGCATTAGGGAAATCTTTTCCGAAAATTTGATCACAATCGGATAAATAATGTAGCCAATATGAATTTTTTAAAATTTTAGTAATTTTTTTCTCGGAAAGTTGGCATTATTGGAAAAAACCAAAACCACATGACCATCTTGGGCACTAGACAAATTTATCCTGAAAATTTCATTAAAATCGGTTGAACCGTCTAGGAGGAGTTGCGGCCACAAAATTTTGACTTACGACCGAGCGAGCGAGCTGACGACGCACATCCATACATCCACATAAATTAAGTTCGGATTCGTCATCTAGAAGCTATATGAAGGATTTCTATGCATTTTTTTTTTTTTTTTTGAAAATGGTACAGACACCGTACCCAACGCTATACCACTTTTCCTTGCAGTCAAAGTTGTAAAAATAAACTGCATTTAGAAATTTAGAGATAGATATTTAAGTTAACTATTCGTTCGTAACTTATTATCCGTATGAATTAAAACAGATTATTGGTTATTAAACATTATTTTTAACTGACCTTTGTATAATATAACAGCAATAGTATAATTAAAAATACAATTTTGCATTTCATATTTTAAATAATAATCTAGTTTAAATGCAAAATTCATGCAAGCATACGTCCACAAAATTACTCCGTTTTATTACTTGGAACATTTGAAGTATGAGTATGTGTTAGATGGTACGAGAATTCAAACTGTAAAAGCATAAGAAATTACTCGAGTTTAGAGTAAGTTTCTCATTATATTCCCGAACTTACGGCATCACAAATGTATCATGTAAATAGTACGCAAAACTAATTTCAAACTTTAGAATTCAGAGATATATTTTTAAATTTGTAAATTCTACATTTACGATGTTTTTTTTATTAGTGTATTATTATAATAGCTATAATACGAAAAAAAATTAGGACACAAGTCGTAGGTGAGTAATATAAATAATTTCATTATGTTATAGCCATAACATGCAAATAGAATGTTATACTTTGTATATGACTATAACAATAAATTGTGGTTTAACATAAATAATATTTCAAAATAATTATAATATGACAATTTTAGTACAAAATTTAACTACAGAAACGATTATTTAGGTTGAAATATATTATAATAATTATTTAAATAATAAAAAAAAATAATATACTACGTTCTAAAAACGGACTAAAAAGTATAAAATAATTTTTCCTAGCCCCAAAAAGATTTATTTGTGATTGTGAATTTTTAATAGCTATGGCAATACTTGTACGATATAAAACGAAAACCGTGGGGCGCAAAGACAGCTACTCCCTACATACCAATTTATATTTCACTTTTTAAATAATCACCTTGTTAATTTATTTTTTATAATTTTAACCATTTTTATTTATTAATATATATTTACAAAACAGAAAAACAAAATAATGAAATTTATTGTTTTGAAACTGTTTCACCTACAAAAATATATTATCAATTCTTGCTCGATGAAGCACAGAAAATTCATATTTTCCGGTAACGTCGAAAATATTTAATTAAAAATAATGATCCCGTGTTATAATTAAACTGCTCTGTTAAAATTTAATTTCGAAGATAATACATCTTTTTATTGCCTCAGAAGATATATACTAAAAGTTATGTCGCCTTAAAAACTGAAAGTTTCAATAAAAAATTCGTTTTTGAAAATTTTGTCAAAAAAATCGAAAAATTCACAAGGTCTTAAGACTTGGCAGGTATTTTCCGCAAAAAATAAAAATTCACTAAATAAACATTTTTTGATTGAATTATATAGATTTTAATACATTAAATACAATTTTAATAATCGAAAACATTTTAAGATTAAATTAATAAAAAATTATTATCGGTTTATGAATAATTTTTTTAATACTTGTTAATGCAATAATACATAAAAAAAATAAGCTTTATAAATTTTTGTGTTTATTGATTTTTAAATTTAAGCATACATATTGATTCATTGAAAATGACAGTAAAATAATATTTCACTCAATAAAGTTTTTAATTACTTTTTAAACATAGTTTGTGCAAATAATACCAAAATAATGGGTTCCTAAATTATTGAATTCTTATGACATTTATTAGATTCTGCTTACAAACTACTAAAGAAAATATGCGTTAAAATGATAATACTAAAACTTAGATAAAATTTTTTAATTAAAAATATGTAATTTTTAAAATAAAGACAACACTATTTTTACACTCTATAAATTAGTCTATTGGCACTATTAATTAAAAAAAAAAACAACTTATTAAGTTAAATAAAATCGTGTAAAAATGGTTTTTTCATATATAAATATCTAAATAATTCAAATCAATTAATTTATTGCATTAATTTTAAAATATAATTGACTTTTTCACTATTCAGTATAATTTTTAACTTATAATCAAACAATAATACTTTGCGGAAGTATAACCGATAATAAAATTCTTGTTTGTAAATGAGACAATAAAAATATGCTTGTAAAATTTTCACTCGTATAATTTTTAATTTATATTTTATATTATTTTAAAATATGTATATCAGAAAAATAATAACGCGAATAAACAAAATAAAATAATATAGAAAACGAGACAGACACGACGTGATATGTATATCTGTAGTTTGCTTTCCATTAAAATTTCGAATTTTGCAACAATATTATTTTATAACGTAGATTTATGTTCATATTATGTTAAGCCCACTCAGTTCTCTTTTTATGTACACGCTGTTATTTGGTTGGCGTTTGCGGGGTAGTTGGGAGACGAAAAAGAGGGGTGCTGTTAGCGTGTTATCCTGCAATGTTAATGAGAAATCCGTATGCATAAATCATCAATACGAACAAAAACGGTTTTTGGTAATTTTACAGCTGTGAGCCACTCGTTATTATTAATACATTTTAAGTACAAACAGATGAATATTTTGTTAATTATTTTGTTATAAATTTATTAAAATTATATCATATATAAGAAAAAAATACATACACAATCAAAATTGTTAAATTATATTATTAACAAAATTATAATTAACACCAAATTATTGATATATATACACACACTACACAATCACGCCATGTACCCAAAAGGGTGTGGCACAAACTCTTTCCATTAAAAATATCATCAAATTTGAATAAATTAGTCATTATTATTCGTTGATGTATGGTAGTGAATGTTGGGTTTGATTGCAAAAGCACAAACGGAAAATGACTGCTGTGGAAATGAGATTTTTACGTGGGGTATGTGGTGTAAATAAGAGAGATTGGGTACGAAATAGATTAGTGTATGATGAGTGTGAAATTGAAAAAAATGTTGTAGCAAAAGTTGCCCCGTGTTAGAGTCAGTTAAGATGGTTCGAACATGTTGAGCGAATGTCTAATGAACGTTTGGTTAAAAAAATTTATTTGAATGATTTTGATGGTATTCGTTTGCAAGTGGACGTCCGATGAGTAGTTGAAGTGGTATGATTGAGAGTGTTTTGCGTGAGCGAAAGTTTCCAAGTAGTAGGAATAAAAGAGCATGTATGAGTGAGGAATTATGAATGTGGATAAAGTGAAAGTTGCTTGTTTGGATAGGAATGTGTGGAGGCGACTGATTTCGGGATGATGAAAAGAGTTTGTGCCACATCCTTTTGGGTACATGGCGTGATTATGTATATATGTATGTATTATTTTTTCTGTAATATAAAGTAATAAGCAATATAAAAACTTATTTACCAAAAGAATTTCGTCAAAAAAATTCCTTTCAAAAATTAAATTACCCGTTTTTGTTTAGCAAATTAATTCTTCTCCTTTTTCACTTCTTCTTCATAAACCAAAATAAAATTTAATATACCGGCAAAAAACATACTTAATTTCACCCAAAATATTTCATTAAACGAAAGAAAAAAATCCGTTTACAAATACTATTAAAGTAGCCATATTAACAAGCTTGCCCATATCATTAAGCGCTTATTTTTATAGCTAATAAAGCTAGTCAAAGCTCAGCTAACAACGCAATATAAACTACGTGGACAAGGTGACAATTTTTGCTCGTTGAATTTTTACAATGAGAAAGCTCGAAAAAGCGTCCTGTCATAAAAACTTCCAAACTGAAAGCTCTGAAAGTAGAGAAGACGATGAGAAGTTAAAGGTCATTTTGAAGTGAGCTTTGAGAGTATTAAATCAGTCATAATGTCGGCTCATTTACGCTATTTGTTGCCGAAGAAACGAGAAAGAATTTTATTAAAAAATATATGCTTTAATTTTTTGAACTGCTAAAATTTTATAATAAAATATTTAAAATTTATACATAGGTATATTTTTTATGTAACATTTTTATTATTTATTTAAATTTATAATATATTATACATGAGCATAACAACATTTTAGATAATATTTTTGAACGTATGTCCGTTAAAATATTTGATATTATCTTTTAATTAAAAATATTTTTATGATATACAAAAAAATATGAAAATAATAATTTATTTAGTAAACATTAAAAATATTTGTAGAATAAAAATAAAAAATGGTTATTTCACAAATTATATTATTTTTTGGAAAATTATAAAAACAAAAAGTCATGTAAAAATATTTACATAAAAATAAAATTGTCAAAATAGCAATAATAATTATTATCTTGTAATTATAAACAGTAGCAACCTTAAATATTGCTTAAAAACCTCTTTGAAATCATTACCTAAAGCAGCATAGAGACAAGACAAGTACATGTTGAGCTTCAGATATTAAGATGCTTGTATAAAACATTATAAATAATGTATATGGAACAAGTTGTAAATATAAAAAAAATCCTTTTTAATGTAAATATATCAATGTATCTCGATAGAAATGTAAACATCATGTTTCATCTATTTCATGCGCAGAGTCGATAACGAAGCCATGAGAAAAATTCACATCTTTTCAATGATATATACATATGTATTTATACGGTTTCAAAACACACAATAACACTGTAAAATAGACATATACATATACTAAAAGCTTTCAAACTGTACGTGCAACACTATACAAATATCATAAAAATCAACAAATATAACCTAACACAGACAGTATAATAAAATAACTTTTGTAATTCTAATACATACATGAAAACATACTTGCACTATATCACAAAAGTGACACAACTAAAAACTTAATTTAATCAAAAAACAGAAAAAAAATTCTTTGTTGAAAACGTATACAAAATATACAATACTGCATTCTGAATTTTTAACTCGATTGAAAATTATTTTTTTGATATACAGAAATGGTTGATAAATTAAATCATTGATTCAGTAAAAACGCCTGAGTCATACAGCCATTACAACAGATAAACATATGTTTTAAAATTGTCTCTCATACATGAACAATGATTATATTGAAATCAAGTATTTTTTAAACTATGTATTGCAAAAACCAAAAAAATAATTAAAAACCAAATAATTATTAAATTAAAAAATTGTAATAATTAAAAAAATTGTCATAACAGTCGTTACAACGCCTACGTGCTGGCAAGTTTAAAATAAAAACTGTCTAATTAAATGTAATTATCATGAAAATAAATTAAAAATTGAATTAAGCTCATATATCAAAAGTGTTACATCCATACTCGTAATTTTAACCTCACTCGATCACTTTTAGTATCATCACATACGATATACAAAAATATCATTTCCACAACAAACATTCTTCATTTTTAATAAATTAAATTAAAACCAAAAATATTGTTTAAATCTTTTTACAATTACATAATTAAACTTATTTATCATATATTTCAGTTTTACGAACAAATTTTCAGTTGATCAAGTTAACGACTAACTTTAATTAGATTGCAAACTAATTGTATCTCTTCTTTTAAACATTAAAAGTGCATTTAAGATATAAAGTTTTCTCAGTTATGAATAAAATTATAAAATCTTAATTCAAAACAAATACTTATTCTTTATTTTCTAAATACTCATTCTATCTTTTCGTTTAGCAGTTCAGATCACTTTAACATCGTATATAATATTAACATACAAATTTTAAATTTATACAAGAAGAAACAGCCGTAAACATATTCTGTATTTGTTATGATACGATATATGTATGCTAGATATTTTACTTGTATATTAACTTTATATATTTCTTTGAAGATTTAATAAGAGTCTGAGATTGTTGCAACATAGAATACAAATATATATATATATATATATATATATATATATATATATATATATAATACAGATATATAAAATATATTTTAAATTTACATATAAATATAAATCAAAGTGTATCTTATAAGTATTCCACAGTGGAACAGTTATTCCTAGTAAGCAAATTCTCAATTTCATGTTTCAACTTTACTTAATTTGATACCATTCTAAATATTTAAGTAATTTATTTAAAACTAAGGACCTTTTCTGGAAAATCACTACAAATAAAGCAATTTTTATAAAAAAAAATCTCTACAAAATAAATTTAATAAAAAAGTTGTAAATTCAAACACTAGAAACCGCAAAACTCAAAATCAACTAGACCCAATAAACACAATAACAGTCATTTGAAACATAAAAACAATTAAACAACGCGCATTTTTCGTAAAAAAGCAAAAACATTTGTCGACAAATAGCAAAAAACATTTTTACATCCTGTACACGATGGCAAATCCCTTCACATTTTTAACAGGCACATTTTAAAACTAAAGTTTAAACTCTACAAAAATAAATTTAATAAAAAAGTCGAAAATTCAAACTCTAGAAACCGCACAACTCGAAAATGACCTAGATCCAAAAAAACGCAAAAACCATCATTCGAAACAAAGAAACAATTAAACAACGCGGAAACTTTTTCGTAAAGAACCAAAAACATTTGTCGACAAATAAGGAAAAAGCATCCTTTACAATTTCCACAAAGCAAGAAAACCATTTTCGCGTATTTTTTGTTGTTCCTCAAGTCACAGTATCAAGCCAAGAACTATCTAAGGTGTAATCTTTGTACCTTCTACGATTCTAAGTGCGTGTACGTGGTGGCATAGCAAAGCACCGACGAGAACACACTCTGATAAAATAACGACATTGCGCGTCTGAGTGAGAGAGTGTAAGCGCCGCGCGTTGCTCCGGGCCATCCCCGGAGTTTACCGGAGTCGGAACTAGTCAGTTTGCAAGCGACGCTGCTCGGTTCCGGACACTGTACAACGCACTGACATCTAGGCAACAGTACGCCAAACTACGTTACGCTTTGTGTACTATAATATCGAATAAAAAATCGAATGCAACCACTAGTGTAATTTAATTTTTTTCGCTTATGGATGCGCAACAATTTTAACTAATTGGTAAGTTAATTAATATGACTACTTCTTTACTTTTTTTATTATAAATGTGCATAATTAAATTAGTTTTTTATAAATGACTTGGGTGTTTTATTTCAATCTCGGAGTAAGTAATTAATAAAGAAGTTGAATGCTAAAAGTTTTGTTGAAACATATGCCGTAATTACAACTGGCTAATTATTCTTAGAGATAATTACTGCAACTAGTTAAGTGTAATTTAAAAGTTGAAAAATTTATTTAGTTCTTTGTTTATTACATGAGTATGTTGGATCTATTCATCAGCTTATTTTTATTAATACGTAACAAAACAAATACAATTTTTACATTTTAGACAAGTCTCTTATATTTGGGATAAAAATTATGAATCTGTACAGTATTTATATTGTCAATTTTTAATCAAATATTAATTTCAAATATGCTATTTGTATATTCAATTACATTTTATTATGATCTATGTTATAATATACTTATTTATTATATTTTACTACTTTTAAATACTTTTAAAATATTACTAACGTTAAAACTACTAGACAAAGGCTTACAAAAGTACAAATGCAAAAATTAATAAAACTAATTACACAAAAAGAAAAATATTGAAATATTATCATATTTTTATTATTGTTTTTGCAAATTGCCTACTTTAAAATTGTGTTAAAATAAAACGGCTTTAGGTTGTAGTTCTGCATAAATATTTATTAATAATCAATGTTTAAACGTAATCAACGTGCATGTTAAGATTAAGCAGTTAAGGGTTTTAAAGATTTGTGAGTTAATAACCATAAGAAAGAGTTGTAATTAATCAAATATTGTAAATTATTTATTTTTATACTAAAATTATGAGTTACAGACTAAATAACATATATTATAAACGTATTACTCAAATGAGGTGGAAATAATAATTTTATGCAAATATTTTCATAGCTAGTATAAATTTTAATTGTTAAATACAGTGAGATTTAGCAAATGTGATTAATTTATTCCTATTTGAATTCAAAGTTTAAAAAATCGACTTTAAACAATATAAATTGTAATATTTTTTTCTCGTACTAAAATCATTTATAAATAAAATACATACCTAATTCTTTTTCTTTGTGTCCGACATACAATTTTGTGTCTTTTTCTACAAATATATTTTTCATTTGTACAACTTTTTATTCGAATTTTTCAAAAGGTGAATTCAAAACCATCACCAATGACAATGTAAATCTCCAGTGAAATAAACTTTTTCTTCGTTATCTGAAATGTGATTGATGTCGTATAACTTTGCTTTTATTCATTTTATATTTTCTTATCTATACTTCATTTATAATACATTTTTATTATAAAAATATAAAGAAAAAGTTAATAAATTTCAAACGTATAATAATAGTCATGTCAAAATATACATATATTACATTAAACAGACATGTCATTTTTGTTCAGAATAATTGAAAAAGTTAACTGTATTGATAATAAAATTTAACAATATTTAGATTATAAAACTATCACATTTATATTTATAGATTTTTGTTAATAAAAATAGTTTGATCATTTACATGTTTTCACTTTAGTATATAACACGTTGTATAAACGCAAATAAACAAGTATTCAAACTAACAAAAATTATTGCAACATATAAATCATTTGTAGTATTTAAATGTAGCCATTTATGAATTATCTACCTATTACAAAATAATTTATTGCGATGCAGATATCTTTATTAAATGTTAACTAGAATTATGCGTATTTGAAATAAATTTATGTATGTAGTCGTATATGTGACAAACAACGTAAAATTTTATTTATATACGAACCATTTATAATTTAACTTTCAATATGAAATTTATTAATGTAAAACATTTTCTGGAACTTATTTCTAATTACTAAATTTACTATATTTTCTTTATAAGCGAAATTATATAAAATTACATACTTTTTCTAAATTTCTAAATTTTAGAAACAATATGATTTTGTATACTGAGTGTAGATTTGAAATGACATGCATAGAGATTTTAAGAATCATATAAGATACGATTTTAATTAATTAGGCAATAAATTATAATAATGCATAACTAAAGTAAATTAATAAGACACTTTTTAACTTTGATAATTTCACTCTTTATTAAGAATCGTGACTGCAGTTTCGCCAAACATTGGCATTGTCAAACTGTGTCAAACTGTGTCAAAATGTTTGGCGAAACTGCAGTCACGATTCTTAATAAAGAGTGATATTATCAAAGTTAAAAAGTGTCTTATTAATTTACTTCAATATGAAATTTCACAAAGTAACGGCCGAAAGAATTATTTTTTTAATGCATTACTAGTTTAAAAAATAATCCATAGATTATTAGCTATGAGCAAAAACTTAAATATTATCTAATTTAAAAATTTTCTTAACTCGTTATTTTGAGTTATATAGGTATATAATTTAAAATAAAACTTTCTTAAACAAGTTTTTATGTAGAATCCAGAGGCATATGATAAATCATTTTCTTATAAACTCTGTCATGGATTTTTATCTAGTTAAATAACTTTTTCCTTCAAGTGTATTAAAATATTGACACTACGTTACTATATTGTCTATGTAGATAAAAATGATTATATTACTAGTACAATAATAATGTACATTATTATACAGCAGTTAGTTACCATTCATATATACCAATACACCAATGGTGGCAGCAACAAACATGACTACAATGTTAAGTGTATTTAATTTGAGATCTTCGGGAGGTCATATTAAAAATTATTACATCAAGTTAAGTTAATTGACAATTGCATTGTTTATTTTCGCTTGAATCTAAGGTTGATTATTGAAAAAGTGTGAAGAAGTGCAAGAAATGCAATGTGCACCGCCAAATTTGTCAGAAACTACATATTCAACCAAAAAAATACGGTTAAGTATATTGAATCTAACTCCGACGGTCATATTAAAAATTACTATGTCAAGTTAAGTTAATTGACAAGTTTATCAGATATTGCATATTCGACCAAAAAAACATTAATTCTTAAAAATTACGTGACAAATATAAATAATATAATGTATATGTATATATACTATGTATATATACTGTTAGTAATGTTAAGGTTACTTAGTATGTATTTTTATTTATTTTTAGTTTAGTTTTGTTTGGAACGCTTGAAGAAAAACTTGCATATGTCACTTGGAGCAGAATGTTCTTTTTATGTAGTCTCGGCTACAAGTATCCGGGCTTAACACAATAAAGAGTGCTTTCTGCTT
This sequence comes from Clivina fossor, assembly GCA_963966155.1. Classification (NCBI taxonomy): domain Eukaryota; kingdom Metazoa; phylum Arthropoda; class Insecta; order Coleoptera; family Carabidae; genus Clivina; species Clivina fossor. The sequence goes on along the minus strand of OZ014553.1, from coordinate 3,096,124 downwards.
CTCATAACATAATAAACAATTTTTTAAAATTAAACCTTCATCTACATTCAGAAAATATATATATATATATATATATATATATATATATATATATATACATATATACAATTATCTAAAAAAACATTCTATTTCGGTCATATTACAAAAATAAAATATTATTCTCTCCGTACTCCATCAACGTAAACAGTGCATTAGGTAAGAGCAATCTGTTAATAAATTGCTTCTGCACGTTTTGCACTTCCGGGTAGATGCAATCTTCATAACATCATCAGCATCATCATAAACGACAAGAGGGCACCGCGCGCGCCCATCTCAACAACTTCTAGTCAGGGAACCGAGACTTTTCCACACGGCCGCGTTCAAATTTCGTTCGCAGATCAAAACTGTGTTAAATTGCTGAGCGGGGTACACTAGCGCTACACGGCTGCAGAAAGCAGGAAGTTGCGGACTAACGCTCAGCTCATATAGTTTGTTCTGCTTCGTTGGATTTTGACACTGATGACTTGTTGAGTGTTCGGTTTATGGGATAGAGTTTGCAGGAACGTGATATCAATTTTCGGCTGATGCTTCAATTGCTTGAAGTTTACGATAACTTGGTTTTAGTATTTTTTTTTTCGTTGATTAAACGAAATATTTTCAATAAAATATGAAAGATAGAATTTGCAAAAATGTAAATTTAGTTTCAGATTATTGCCTCAATTTTTTTGAATGGTGATAATTTACGGTAATTTTGTTTTATTTTTTCTCTCGTAAAATAGATTTTTAACAAATTATACAGTATGTCCCCAGATTGAGTTCACTATAGGTGTAATCGGCAAAAATTTTAAGAATTTTATTTTTATGTTTTGGAATTCCGCCCTGCTTTGTCTGAAAACAATTTTAAGCATATTTTTAGTTTTTTAAAAATCAAGGCGGCCATGAAAAATGTTAAAAACTATTTTATATTCAGGTAAAGTGCCGTTTTGGTCAATAATACGGCATAATGTTCTTGAGAAAAGTTGTTCAGAATATGAAATTATGACTGTGCAAAATTTTAAAAAGATCATTTAAAAAAAAAATGTGTTTGGACATAACGCCGACTGGACAAAACGCCGACTGAGGACACTACGCCGACCGTTCATTCGCATTTGCGCAAGCTAAATAAACAAAAGGTTGACGCTTGCACAAGCCAAAACGTTGGGGTTGAGTAAAATCTGTCAATTCATCAATCTTATGCAAAATATCTATCAATAAACGGTCGGCGTAGTGTCCTCAGTCGGCGTTTTGTCCAGTCGGCGTTATGTCTAAACACATTTTTTTTAAAACTAATCTTTTTAAAATTTTGCACAGAGCTATAATTTTATATTCTGAACAACTTTTCTCAAGAACATTATGCCGTATTATAGACCAAAAAGGCACTTTACCTGAATATAAAAAAGTTTTTTACATTTTTCATGAACACCTTGATTTGTAAAAAACTAAAAAATAAGCTTAAAATTGTTTTCAGACAAAGCAGGGCGGAATCCCAAAACATGAAAATGAAATTCTAAAATTTTTGCCGATTACACCTATAGTGAACTCAATCCGGGGACACCACACTGTATGTAAAAATAAATATTTTTTTCGAAATATCTCTGTTGCGAAATATTTGTAAAAAAACATAAGTGATATCAATAAACTACCACTTTGAGTAGATAGATCTGAACCAAAAGTTAATAAAATTAAAATATTCACTTCCGAATCTTTAACATAAAATTTCTGTAACATCCGACCGACATCATGCTAAAAACTTATTATAGATAAAAGCAGGTTAAAACAAGCTAGATACTAATATTAAATTTGTAATCTAATACGGTAATTTATAAAACTTCAAAAGCTTTTTAAATTTAACCTTTCAAAGAGAGAGGTCAATGTTTGTATATCGATGTGTTATAATCTTACTTTCGTAATTGAAGCCCTGAGGGTAGATATATCCCTGTAATTGAAGATGAAATATCTGAAATATCGATAGCAACTTATACTCATATATGAAATCTTAAGCTTTAAAAATAAAAGCAATATAAATTGGTTTTCAGAGATATACGAGTAGCGTCATCCAATTACTGAAGATCGGATAATATTTTTATTTTTAGATCAATTCTAGTGAAAATTTAAATTTTGTATTCAATCTGTTTGATGAATTTTAAAAAATAAATAAATATCGCATTATAATTTTTCTTATAAAGCCAGTTTTTATGTAAATAAAAATAAATTTTAAAATTTGTTTATTTTTACAAAAATTTCCATCAATAATATTTATATATAATATCTATTAAAAATAAATTTTACACTGATTTTTAAACAAGATTCTGCTAAATGTTGCACATTTGGTGGCAGGGTGGTTCGGTTAAAACCAGAATGGTTAAAACAACTGGTTTAAACCGGTTGTAACCAGCCTGGTTTTAATCCACTTTTGACCAGTAGTTTTTATTGAAAGACTATTTAAATTTAAATAATATAATATTATTCATATTTGCATCTGTCAATAAGGTAATGTAAATAAATCAGAGTTCTTAAAAAAAACCACATTTTTCTACGACTATGCCAATAGGAAATTACGTTTGTTGTTCTGACATCAATAATATTTCAAAATAATTGTAATTTGACAACTATATAGTATTTTATCAACAACGCCAACTTCTGCTTATAATTAAAAAAATTCTAATTGGTCAAAAACCGTGCGAAAAGTTGTGATTGGTCAAAACCTGTAATTTATAATTTTATAGTTCACGGTCTCGAGTTATGAAGAGTATAATTTAGCAGAATACACATTTTATTATGAAAGTATTTTTAACAAAAATTAAAAAATTAATTTTTTAATAGAAACTATTGTACTATCAATCGTAAAGATTTAATAAAGTTAAAAAATCTTTTAAAACTTATTACATTAAAATAAAAAAGCTTTAGGATGAAAATATTCGTAGAGTAAATCGAAATGTTGATATTTAAATAAAGTATATACAGAACTTAATCCTAATTTTTTTTTTTTTTAATTTTAATATAAAAATTTAATAAATATTACTTATTTCGTTAATATAATAATAAATAATATAAACATTTAATTTATTTCAAAATACAAATATATTTTTATCACATAAAATATAAATATATAGATAAACAAAATCTATATTTAAAATCAATATTTCGTATTATTTGAAACAAAGAGTGTTCTTAATTTTAAACATGATATTCTTATGTATACAGAATAATTTATAAATTCTTTAACACGTAAAACGTTTTTGAGCCAATACAGAGTACAACAGAATTTTGTATGCAGAAAGATTACTTTTATACATCATTTTCTGTCTTGAACTTTTTAAAAATATCCAAAGGAAAACGTGTACATGAAAGAATCTTGAAACATGTACTTTAAGAGTTTTTAGAGCAAGTTTTTTTTAACATTGCAAAATAGCCGTTTTCTTTCAATTTAATACAAATAATTTTATAAAAAAATGATAAATTTACATACATAAGAATAAACAATTATAAATAAACAACAATTTTTATCTACGTAAATTATCTCGACAATAACTTATTTATTCTCTCTCTCTTTCTCACTCCAATGGCACTACAGCCCAAATCAGATTTTGATCTCAAGTATCACAATACTTGTTTAGTGATCGTTCATTTAGACACTTTTCGAAACTGCAAATCGTGCATTCACGACGACTTCCAAACAGTATTTTAAACTACTGATTTTTTTTTAAGACAAACAGTTCATCAATCTGTTTTGTCCGATTCTGTTTAATTAATGTCTGATCTTGTTACATTTTTTTTATTTACGACGAACAGAAACGCCGGCCAGCGAATTCGAATCAGCCACCTCGCTGACAACATATTTATTAGATAGTGTTTATTTAGTAGATAATTTTTCAAAATGTGCTAACAATCTCTGATTGTATTTCTCTAATTTCATAAATAACAAAATTATATAAATGTTTTTTGATCAATAACTCACAACTAATACATTATTTTTTGAAATATTGAAATAAAATTTTGCATTAATTAATTAAAAACGTAAAATAACCATTAAAAGTTTTATATAAAAATACTAATGACACACATTAAAATATTTTTTTTTTATTATATTAAACATTAAAAGCGTACATAGCATAGATTTTTAAAATCCACATGCATTAAAATGTTTGCAGTGGTCGAAAAAGTAACGGTTCAGTGGTGCGAACAACAAATTCTATTAGTTTAAAATGATTCAATTACAGTTGTTCTTTCTAGTTATATTTACTCTTCAAAGTTGGTAGTGCTGATCTTTCTTGTATTGTGGTATCGCAAAAGTAAATAAAAATAGCAGTATTTTTTTGTAGTTTTCTCACGTATTGCATAAGAAGTTATGATTTTTTTAGATTGTCACGAAATGCGTTTCTCTACATTTTTTTGTCTATGAAATATTTATTCTATAGTCCCATGATGAATAAGCTTTATTATTTTCTAGATAAATTTATATTTACTTTACAGAGTCTTTTGTGTCTGAGAAACGATAATGTATCTCTAAATAAATAAATATTATATAGATAGATAGATAGATATACTGAAAATTTAGTTGATTCAACCATACTAAACCGTATATTTTTACCATTTAATAAAAATGTTTAATCAAATCGAACAATTTAATGCAATTTTCTATAACTTTTGTTAATACATTTTCGGCACAATGTAAATAATAATAAATGTTACGAGCAAAAAAAAAAATAGAAAAAAATCTTTCAGTATCCATTATATTAAAATAAAACGGCTCTAGGATTTAGTTCTGTATTAATTTTATTAATAGTCAACGTTTCGACCTACTACTACTTACCCCATTATCAGAAAAAATGATAATGTTGTTTTATTTAAGCCTTTTAATTTTTTTTTAATCAAATATTTGATTGAAAGTTTTTATATAAATTTTTAATGCAATCTTCAATGATGTTTTCTATGGTTTTAGAATTTTAATAATACATAAAGAAAGAATTAGTAAAGCTGACAAAAACATTTTGACTTTTTCGTAACTTTCTCTGAAGAATTGAAAGTTGAAAATACTTTTTTAATAATTCAGAGAACAGAAAAGGAAATGTATGCATTTTTAATATTACCATTATCTTAAAGGATATATATATATATATATATATATATATATATATATAATACCTACTTCGAAAATGCTCTATCTTATATTCAAATTTTTGTATTCTTCTTCAACATGCAGTGAGACATTAAATTTCAAGTAAATTTCAGATTAATGCTGGACTTTTAAACAAACCTGTAGCATTACAAAATGTTTTGTTCTTTTTAGTTAATGGAATTTTGCATTTGGCAGAAAAAAGATACAGGTCTGTACAGAAGTTCAGCAAAAATATTTTAAGATTGTATAGATAATTGAAAATATCAAAACTATTGGTCAGACAAATAATAACTTCTTTAATAAACTAAAATTTAAAATTTATTTCTCAGTAAGACTTATTTCAAACTTTTCTGTAACTGTATATCTGCTTCAATTTCACATGAACTCATTACCAGTCGCAGACATCTCTTTTAAGTTTCACAAACGTAAATATTCCAACATTACAAAAGCGATCCAGTTAGATTAGTAAAACCACTATTGTCTATGAGAAATCTGATCCGAGGATTGTAGAATCTGTCAGTCATAAAAGTGAATTCTAAAATAGACTATATCACCATGTCATATGTAATAATGTGTTGCCAATGATAAATGGTCATCCATAATCTTGTATCTATAATATTATAAATATCACAATAGGATCCCAGAATCGGAGTTAGAGCAGTGAGTTAGTCACATCAAATGATGTAGCCTCGTAGCTTCATCATTGTTTGTTTGCTTTCCATTAGCTAAATGTCAGTTTGATTGTGAATCGGGTATTGCTTTCAGCATTGACGACAGACTAGAAGGTATGCTGCTCTATTGTGCAATATGCTTTGATGTCTATAAGCTTCATATTGAAGTCATTTCCACTTTAAAAACTAATCAATGGAAGTTATATTTTTAAAAAGAAAAATCGTTTTATTTTATTTTTCTGAGATATTTTAAGAAAATCGCTGACGGTAATGTGACATACACTTTTGATTAATGTGAAAATATTAAAATAATGTTCTAGAAATTTTCGATAATCTTATCTTGTATAATCGCATTTCTTATAACAATAATTGGTTTCATAAACAACGAATAAATTTAGTAGGAAAACTCACAAAATTGTTTTTATGAATATGTTGAATTTTTTGAACAAATGCAGTTTATCTACAACAACATAAAAATGCTACATACGATTATTAATCTTTGTTATTAATAGTTAAAATTTATTGTAGATTCAGTTTTATTATTTTAATTAATTTATTTACGAAAATTATCAACAAATAACGAACCTTAAAAATACAATTCTCATTCACTATTTCCAAGTTAGAGCAAAGTGCGGCCATGTTGCAGTTATGGCCAACAAATGAATAATGTTGAATAACCAGGAAAAGTCTTGACAATTTTTAAATTATTTTCTAATTTTAATAAAAAAATTATTATTATATTTTCTACGTTTAAGAATATAAAATTATTAATAAATATTAATTCAGAAATTAAACCTACAGACGTTTTATTTTATATAATGAGTTCTGAAAGAGATAAATAAATTAGAATATAATCTTACTGTCGCGAAAAGTTGATAAAATATAATAATTTCTTTTGTGGATTAAGAGCAATTATTTTATTTATTAAAAAGAAAATAATTTATTAAAGAGATAACTGGTAACACACAATTAATAATAAAATAATAAATCTGATTTGATTTCAACAGCATCACTGACATTGTTAACGCTGGTTACTTTACGCATTACATATAACATCTTTTGGTAAACGTCAATTTTTAGCATTATCTATAGTGTGTAAAGTATAAACTTCAGAGGCGGTGGTAGATAAATATATTTATTCTTATATTATCAGTACTATGAACGCTTATTAAATTTACTAGATGAACAAATTAATCATGATAGTAAATTTTACTTTAAAAGAATATTAAGTTCATAACTTACAAATTTTATTTCAGTATCATGTACAGGATATCATACATTTTTAACAAATTTTTTTTTGTCATACCTGTATAGATTTTGCCTCTATTACAAATTTTATTCATTTCCAAGTGCTTTTAATAATTTAATAATGTTATTGAATATATTGTAATATTGAATATATTCTTAGTCGGTAAATTTCTCAATAGTTATTTATTTGAATTGTTTCTTTGTGAAACAATAGACTTAATTTATTTGTTTATTAAATTTTTTCGTAAAGTACCTATTTTATAATTTACTTTGCTGTTTATGTAACCAGACCTATTATTTAAATTAATCATAACTTAAAACAAATGAGTAAACTTTATTACATTTAATAAAATTTATATTTCTGACAACAATAATAAAATTTAAATAATAAATAATAATATATATAAAACAAATTGAGAATTACTGAAGTGTCATTGCTTAATAAATCGAATTGTACATAGTACATTTCTCCATCATTTTACTCTTTTTTGTCTAGACAGCGAACCTTTTTATAAGTACTACTATATGAAATACAAACATTTTTAAAACTACTGGTTTAAAATCATAGTGTTAACTATTTATAAATATGTTTCCCTTAACATAGTAAAAAATCTTTCAGAACTCATTATATTAAAATAAATTGACTTTTAAGATATAGTATCTGTATTCATTTTCATTAGTAATCGACGTTTCCGATTATTAATAAAAATTATTGCAGAATTATATCCTAAAGCCGTTTTATTTTATGCTTTCCTTATTTACATAAATTATCTATAGTTATTTATTTAAAAATATTTAAAATAATTGTTCAAAGAAATAAATTCCAGCATTTTTTTTATATACTCATTTTATTTTGCTTGTTCCAACAAACATTTACGCGCAAAAAAATTAAAAAACTATAAAACTCAAAACTATAGTAATACTGTTTCACCGCAATGATACCATATTTACAAAAAAAATCACATTCACAAGCACGTTCCATGTTTGAACAAAACTTTGAACCGTTCAATGCAAAAGTGTTTTTTAACCGTATTCAGCAACGGTTTCGGTTAATACATGTAATTACTATTCTAACAAGGGACGCGCTTATATCGTATACATATATCATAACAAATTTTATTTCTACAGTATTTGACTCGTTAAATATTGCTATAGTGTGCGACAAAACAGAACATGACAAAGAATTAATTTAACATTAATTAATAGCGATGCGATAGTACATTTCATTTTTGCTTTGATCTATGTTTCAATTTGTAAACTAAATTAAATTTGCTTGCACGAAAATAGAAAAAAAAAAGATTTGTTGCTCATTAATGCTACGCCGAGTATTATAATTTTTGATACACATAATTAAATTTTACTGTAAAATGGACAATGTAAATTTAGAGTTTTAATTTAACGTCGAAAATAATTAAGAAAAATATTTTTGTTATCATATAGTTGACATTATAACTTTAATAAAATGTAATTATTATATTTATTTTTTTAAATACTGTGTTTATATAATAAAGCTTGTGCATTTAGTGTAAGAATTTATCTAAAAAAACATTTCATTACTGGCTTTAAACATTATTTATCTTGTTTTTGTTCCCAGAAATAATATTCTTCACCTGAGACAATGATATTTTTTTTATTTTCTGGATAATAGTAAAAATGGTTAAATAATAAGAATGAATATACTAATAGTTAAAAATAATATATAAGCCACGGTTAAGAAGAATATTATATACATAATTTGGTTGTAAAATACATTTGAGTAGTATAATTTTAGTTATAAAAACACTTTTTTAAACTCAGAGTTATGAAGATAAATTAATAAAACTTAAAATTACTAAAAATGCATAATCTTATGCTCGATTGACTATACATATAATATATAATATATATATATATATATATATATATATATATATATATATATATATACATAATTAAATTTACTAAATAGAACAAGTACCGATCTCAAAACGAATTTTAATTTGAAATCACGTTAAATATAAATTTCAGCTAATTTCAATAGTAAAATAGTAAATTTCCAGTATGATAAAAGCATCTCTAATACAATAAGAACTTGATAATAATAAGATTGTTCATCAGCCAGTCTTTGGTATGGCACAAAAGCCGAAGAAAATAGTGTCAGAAGCATTGCGAACCGGCATAGCACGGCGTCGTTCTGAATACAGAGACTTCAGTTACTACACCGCTTCCAGCCGTCTGTCGTTGTCGCCTAAAGACATTCCTGCGGCGCTAGCAGGAATTCGCGTTCGGCTATTCGAGACACGTTCCCGCTATGATTCATTGCCCCTCGTAAAGCAGCAAGGGGTTGTCCACTAATTTCCAATATTTTTTAAAAAAAGGCTTTTCCCCCTAACATTAATTCCTGCTAATAATGTAAAATTCATTTCTCTGAAATCGTGAAACGACTAAGAGAATGGATTTGATTCTAGTAAAAAAATAACAGGCTGAAAATGATAATGGATAGTGATTTATTCTTGTTTTAAATTTTTTTTTCAAACAAATAAATAGTTGAATAAATTAATTGTTGTATTTAAAAAGTATCCTACAGAAACATTTTCAATTATTTTTACAAAGAATTCATTATTAATTCAATTTTTATATAAACAAAATATTATTATTCACAATTAGTCACAATTTAGTTTTGACTCTAGGTTTGTCTTCGCTTTAGTTAAGTTCGCTTTTATATAAGTAAAAATAAAATTAGGCTTACAGTACCCGAGACCACTAGTTCACTTTATTTGTTAGATATTGTTAGCTCTAGTTTTTATATTCGCTTTAGTTTATATTTGTAATTTATGTTTTCTTTTTTTGTGTTTTTCTTGTATATTCGTAAAATTTGTGTTTGTATGTCGTTAACTAATTATTTAATTAAAGCATAAATAATGAGACAATAATATAGGAATTAGCTGGACACTACCTTTTGCGCACACTTTCTAAAGTTTAATAAATGTACACAAATAAATAAATAAACGCAAATTACAAAAAAAAAAGCGAGTGAAATGTATTATGCGACAATATATGGTGCTACCGCCTATTAAATAATGTCGAATTCTTTCATAAATTTAATATCAAACAAACTAAGAAAAAATACAAGTTAATATATAAATATTTTATGGATTAGCGTAGTGTTAAGCAACTAAATTCATTTTCTGATAATGTTAACGAGAATTATCAGAGAAGTGTAAATAAATGTTAAACAAAAATTGACGTTATTTATATTTATTTTAATAAAAAGTTGTAGAAAAACTATAGTATTCTTCTCGCATGTTATAGATATAACTCACTCGAACAAATTACATCGCTTGCCTGCGGCTCACAAAGTAAACTGCGTACTCGTAAATTATTGCTAAACATAACATGCTCATTAAATAATATACTATATTATCTTAATAACTAATTATTGTATCATTAAAAAAATTTACAAAATCTATTATTATCTTATTATTTATAAAAAAATAACTCACCCATTAGAGAAATTTTAATGGTCAGAATATCTAAATAAAGCAACATGTGTTAATTAAATTCGTGTAGCTTCATTAAACATATCAAATATCATATTAAAATTTCTATAGTTGTTGAAAATCCATATTTATATGATAGTATATAACATATATAGTAAAGTAGAAATGCACGCGTGTTGCAAAAGTTGTCAGTACACGTCATGTCTTCATATTACAATTTTTTACTTTTGCGTTGCGGTTTAATAATACGAAAATGGGGCATAGCTCTCTGTCAATGCTCAAGTTTTATTTACATCGAAATAAATTGCTGCAGATATTAAATTGTAAAAATACGATCTTTTCCTACTTTTTATAATTGATTGGACAAATTATTGTTTACTTAATCAATTAGGCAACTAGACTAGGCAACTAAAGTGTCAACTATTTTCAAATCGCCTCATTGATTGGTCAGTTGACATGTCAACGAAATACGAATAGTGAAGATTTTCAGTTACAATTATTTTATTTAAATAATAAATTTTCGTAAAAAAATTCAACAAAAACTAATAATTCATTAAACAAAGAAAATGTAAAATAATTGTACACTAATTGCCTATAAAAATTGAAAATATTTTCTCTAAAAATATAATTATAAATGTGGCAACGCTGTTACGAATTGATAACTGTCATTTTAGTTTTGACATTTCAGTAATATTTACTGCATTAAACCATTTTTTTTAATATCTTTATTTTATGGCACAAGAGTAAAAGATTTGTTTTCATTTCGTATGAAAAAGTATCTGACTACCGTATTGAGTAGGTTATGGCTACACAATAGGTTTGTTCGATTGACTCTCTTTTGTTTTACTGCAAAACGCCGCCGTAAATGATGCAGCGGTTTGCACTTTACATAATATGTGACTGTAAAGTGAATAAAATAACAAACATTGACGCATTAACAAACAGTAAACGCAAATGTGTGAATCGAACAGGATTAATATAAACAGTATTCGCTAAAATGCATAATTATTGTCACATGCATGTGTCATACGAGTAGTTAACTTACAAAGTTTTTAATAATGCTCTGTGCAACCAAGCCGCATTTTACTAATTTCCATAAATAACAATTAACTATCGTATAGACATTTTAACACTAGAGTAACTTATATACATACACCATCACGCCATGTACCCATAAGGATATATCACAAGCTCTTTTCATTTATGTAGAAATTACTGTCCGCCAAACATTCCCATCCAAACAAGAAACTTATGTCTCTCATGAATGCTCTTTTATTCTTACCACTTGGAAATATTCTCTATCGCAAAGCACTTTCAATCATATTTCCCTATCCATTCATCGAATATACATACATTCTTTTAACTATAAACGTTCATTAGATATTCGCATAAGATGACCAACTCATCTTAAAAGACTAATATCAACGTTTACAAACATATTTTTACCAATTTTATATTTTTCATGCACTAATCTATTTCGCATCCAATACCTTTTAATAATAAAATTATATAATATATAACTGAAAAATATGAAATGCGTTGTTTTTTACATTTACATAATACATACGCACATTAAATTTTACAATACGAAAAAACATATTATCATATTGAAATATATAAAATCATAAACATGTTTATCAAAAAAAAAAAAAAATAATAAAAAGCTTTGTTTTAAAACCATTTGAATATCAAACAAAAAGATATATTTGTTTTTTCCATCAATTGTAAATAATATATGCCTGTTTATATGTATAAAAAATATTTTTCAAATAAAAATTGAAGAAGATGAATCGTATTTCCATTTTTGACAGAAAGAGTTTGAAATATAAAATTTCAATACAACTAGTTAGTTCGGCATATCTGAGCACATTTGGTCTGACAGATGAGAATTCTTTGTATGCATACTCGTATTCGCATTTGGCTTACCTGCTTGACACAAATCTATTTTCCCATTAAAAAAAAATGGTTTCTAACTCTATTTGTATTCATAGGAATATATATATATATATATATATATATATATATATATATATATATATATATATATATATATATATGTCTGTGAACACGTGTGGAGGAGTAAATTTGGCTGAACGGATTTTTATAAGATTTCATATTTAAGCTTCGGAGATCTCAGTTTAGTCAAACATATTTATTCGTTGGCCTATTGTATTATTTCTATAGACTCAAGCCACTGGCCTACAATAATATAACATATTTTATACTAACATATTTGATGTATGTCAGAGAAGAAAAAAATTATGTGTAGTTAATATGAAATCTAAAAATCAATAAAACATCTAAGTTAATTTAAAATAAAGCCGGAAACTTGTTACGAGTTATTTTCCTCGCCACAAACTCAATAAAACAACTTCGAGAACTTAATAAATAAACTTTCATCTTCAATTCGCATCAGACAGACGAGTAGTCCAAGTCAGGAAACATAACTTTAACAACTTTATGAGAGATTTTTATCGTATATTTAAGAATCATGTAAACAGTTTAAAAAATGATTATATATACTGAATGTCCTATTTAAGTTCTATGCCATAAGGATAAAATATCCACTATTAACATTACATTAAAGTAAAGAAAAAGATTGTGCCACACCCTTTTGGATACATAGCGTGAATTTTTATATACCGGGTGTACATAGCCGATTATGCTAAAATAATAATGTTGACTGAAAAAAATGTTTGATTTATAATTTGCACAAACTAACATTGCTAATATTTGACTATTGATAAATAACAGAAAGCTTCCAATGCAATAAAACATTCAATTATTTGTAATTATTTAAAAAAATAATCATGTTTAAGTCATATTTTTAGCAGTATTAATATTTATTACAATTTAAAAAAAATCCACGTTAATGTAACATCGTAGATCAATTAATAAGACAACGGCCTTCCATTTCGAGAACTCGGGTTCTATTCTCCTCAACTGCATTTTTTTTTTTAATTATTTTTTCATTTTTAATATTTATAGTACTTATGCTACATACAGTCTCATCAAATACGTTAATTCATTACAATTATATTATTTTTATTATTATTCGTATTATTTTTAGCAGTATGAATGTAGAAGATAAACTAACAATAATTATTTGTGATTAATTTAATGTATTTGTTGCAAAAAAATGTAAATGGTAAGGATTGAACCCAGGTTTTTAAGATGACAATCCGCTGTTTCATTAATTCGGTCACGATGTTCCGTTAGCGCAGGTTCTATAAACAGTAATAAATATTAATAATGCTAAAAATATGATTTTTAAGCATAATTTTTTTTAGTAATTACAGATAATTTAATGCTGTTTAATGAATGCTTCCTAATTGTTAATTTTTAAATATTGACAGTATCAGTTTGTGCAAATTTAAATTGAAAAACTTTTTCAAGCAATTTTGTCATTTTAACAAACACTAAATATAAACAAAAATTAAATTTTATGTAATTTAAATATCTTTAAAAATTTATAGATTATTATTAATGAGAAAGTGTTCTTATTTTTTGTTTTGAAATAAATTTTTACTTCAACCTCTTATCAAATATGAACAGTATTTCTATTTTTGTCATATTTTTTTATATCTAATATTATAAAATTAATATAAACTAATTAAAATTGCTTAATAACTAAGTTCAAGTACATAAACGTCAAAAGTACTTTTGATAAAAATCATTATCACCTGAATATTTTCTTTCTCTGTACAATATTAAACTATGCAAAATTAAATTTTTAATTTGGGTAATAACAGGTTTTTTATCTGCAAATAACCCAATTCGTATCTTTAATAGTTGTCAAGATTGTCATACGTATTAGCTAAGACATAAACAAGTTACCGTGTTGTTATTTTTCTTTTCTTTTCTGTTAAAATATAGAAAAATCGGTAGGGAAAATTCGTTAAGGGCAAAACGTTGCTTCGTACCGGATCGAAATTCAATTACACAGCCCTTCTGGGATATTCACTCTCGAAGAGCTGCCTCAGTTGTTGTACTCGTACGTATGACTGTTTTCACGTCATTTGCTTTTAGAGTTGACTGGGTCACCATCACCTGGTATAGTATATGCAGTACGATTTTACGAACGTGCATTGACTACGAGTGTTTTTTTTTTCTATACCGAGTGAGTGAGAGAGCACTCTGAATGAAAATGGTTTAATAAATTTGATCGGGTATGAAAGCCGAAGCTATAAGAGACTCACTGAATTTGATTCAAAGAAAAATGAACGGTTTTTCTCTTCACTTCAGCAGACCGATTTAGCTATGTCGTTTTGGGGAAACGAAAATGGGAATTTACGGCAAAATATGAGAATTTTCAATAAAAAAAAAAAATTGATTTGTTCCAGATTTAGGATTTGGCTTGTAATAAATTAGGGTTTTCAGGCAAGTAAAAGCTATATTTAAAAGGAAAAAAATAGAAACGAAATATTACTATAATTATGTCTTGTCTTATCAGCCCATAATGTTAATTTTACTGGTAACTAAAACAGTAATAGAATATCTATCTTTCCAGTACACTATATTACAGGAATGGGTAATCTTTTTGTATTATAAGCGTGCCAGAAATAAATTTCAGTCAGTCATTTAACGTCAATAATTAGTATTATCTGTTACACTAGTTCTATATGGTTAGAAAAAACTCATTACACGTAGAGTAACAAATATTAATAATGCTAAAATATGATTTTTAAACATGATTTTTTTTAGTAATTACAAATAATTTCAGACACATTTACAAACATATTTCAGTCTTTAAGACCCAGATAAAAATTATTCGTGGGCTGAAGTTGGATTTGCAAATCCGGGTTGCCAATCGCTGCACTAAAACATAATAATTATGTATTCTAGAATGGAAACATACTTTGGGAATTTCCGCCCGCAATGCATACACATTTTTTCGAAAACTTTAACAACAAAAAATATTAATAATTTATCTATTGATAAAAATAAATCATTCATGTGTTAAAATTAATACAACAATTTTTAAATTTTCAGTCATAAGCTCACTTCATCAGTAATATTTGCCCGTATTCTCACCTCACTTTTAGAAGTGATTTTTGTACTTCCGACATTTTTACTTAAAATTACTTATTAAGCAATTTTAATTAGTTTATTTAAATTTTATAATATTAGACACAAAAATATATATCAAAAATAGAAATACAATTTAGAGCAAACAATAAAAACACTTTTTCATAAACAAAAGAGGTGGGAATACCGGCCATTGTATTTTAAAATTATTATTGTTGCCTTTCCGTATGTGAGAAAAAGTAACAAATTACAGAAAAATGTGCTTTTAAATAAGGTAGTAATAAAATAACTATTAAATTCGAAAAAATCTCTATAGACCTTATAGACTATTTTTATTTTTATAAACTAAACGTGATACAAATCTTACTAATTTTTCAATAATATACTATTATTCTATGACATAAAATTTATTTCAAAAATATTTTTAAACAAAGAGGGAAAAAAATGAAATAAGTATATTTCGCAGAATACCAGATATTATATTGTTACATAATTAAAACTTCAACAAAATAATTCAACTCAATAAAATTACAGAAAAAATGAGCAAGCAATTAAAATTCAAAATTGTAATACGTATGAGTATTAAAACATATAAGCAGAAAACTGAGCGTAATTCTCCTTTCGTAAACACCTGCAAACAACATTATTTTCACAGGACGATTACATATCATACAGCACATAATATACATGGTCGAAACTTTTAATCCACTGCATGTGCGTGTTACCTAAGTAAATTCTTAACAAATACCGGATTAATCCATTAAAATTTATCCCACGTAATATATAATTTCTTCAAGTACACGTTATTTTCAGGTAAAAAATTATATCATCATATAATCAATTTATTTATATCTATAAAGTCTTAGGTTACTAGTATTAATTTAATTTTATAGTTCTGAAATATATTATTATCGACCGTTAAAAATAGTAAAAGAGGTATTGTATATACACACATATATGTATGTGCACAAACTTTTTCCATTATCCGAAATTAGTTTTCTCCAATCATTCCTATCGAGACAGACAGCTTAATTTTATCCATATTCATGATACCTCTAATACATATTCTTTTATTCTTATCACATTCGTTCACACAAAACACTCTCAGTCATATCACTTTATCTACTCATCTAACGTTCACGCAAACGTATACCTTCAAAATCATTTACATAATATTCTTTTAACCAAACAAATTTTTTTTTAAATAAGCATAAATTAGAATTTTTGTAATATGAATCAACTAAGCATGATGTAAATCTATCTGTCTGTTTGTCGATCTGTCTGTGAATGGTCAAATGCAGAGCAAATTCGATTGAGCAGATTTTTAAGAAATATTTTTAGTGTTACTGATTTCTCTTTTATGTTTTTACGAATATTAGATAACCGAAATATTTTAGAAAAAAAAATGTAATATAAGTTGCTTTATAAGTTATGACTAACAACTTTATTTGTAAAAGTTTTTGATACTACTTAATATATTTTATATTTTTGCAATATTTCTTGTAGTTTGGCATATGCATTGAGGCGTTTCCATGGTTACGATAAATTATAAATTGTCAACGTAATGCCCGTTTTACACGACGCAACTTTCTGTGGGATTTTCTTGCGCAACAAAATTGTACAAGAAAGTTGCGCAATAAAATTGCTAAAATATATGTATGTTTTACACGATGCAAGAAAATTGCACTGCGATTTTGGTTATTCCATTCCAAGATGCCAACTAATTAAAAAAAATAACTAAACGTCAAAGTATATCATAACTGTGTAACCTTCAAAATAAACATACGAAATATATAAAATAAATAAATAATTTTTATTGTAATTTAGTTTTTTAATGTATGACACACCTCATAGGAAAATCAAATATAAATAAAAAAATACTGGTATTGGGCTTTTCTTAATAAAAGTTGGTAAAACTGAAAGTTACTAAAAAGTAACTAGAAATTGCAAGGCTATGCAATTAAATTACAGCGTGTTCTAATCCGTGCAACTTGTCGCCGCGACAAAATTGCGTGTGCAATTTCTGTATTACACGAGCAATTTTCTTGTGCAATTTTGTTTCACAAGAAAATCCCACAAAAAGGTGCGTCGTGTAAAACGGGCATTATAGGACATGTTCTTCTCTTTTTTTAAAATATAGTAATTTCACGGTCAGAAAGTATTTCATTCAAGTACTTTGTAATGATGGTCAGTTCTGTGCTGGCCATAGTATTTTTTTAAATTTAAGCGCCTCCACTTTATATGTTATTTGGTGGAGGTGCTAAAAATTACACAAATAGCAAAAAAAAATTAAATTTGCGATTTTAATCAATTTATCATAAATTTTAAAAAATTGAAAACAATTTTCTTAATAATGCTTATTCCCCAAAGAGTAGTCACTGAAATCTATAAAAAAAAAAATTGGTCGTAAATAAACACAGATATAATAAAAATAAAAGATAATATATATTTTTGCTATATTTTTAATATCTTTGACAATCATCTTTTATAGTGAGTTATTTTAATGACTTTACCAACTGTGATTTTACAATGACTTTAATAGACTTTTAATCAATTTTTACATCAAATTGTAAAGTGGTTTCCTACTCGTTTTATAACTACATATTGATTTTTAAAAAATAGGTAAATAAAAAACTACCAAATAAATTGTTATTTATCATTAATTCTACAACAGTTGAAAAATTAATAAAATAATAATACACAATTTTTTTAAAACAAATTCTATATTATGTTACGGAAAGTAGAAAGTGATGATTATTGTGTTGAGCCCAGATATTTGTGGCCGAGTCGATACCGAGGTCAAGTAATCTGGGCGAAACACAAAGCTTTCCATTCCGAGTGACATATACAATTTTTTCTTCGAGCGTTCTAAACGAAACTAAATTAAAAATAAATAGAAATGCTAACCAAGTAGACTTAACCTTACTAACAGGCATAGAATAATATGTATATGTATATATTATTTATATTTGTTAGGTGATTTGTGAGAATTAATCTTTCTTATGGTCGAATATATAATTTCTGACCAGCGTTGGCGGCAAACAATGCATTTCTTTACACATTGTCAATAATCAAATTCAAATTCAAGTAAAAATAAACAATGCAATTGTCAATCAAATTAATTTAATTTAATTAATTTAATATTAATTATTAATTTATTATTAATTTAATATTTACTAGCGTAAGCTATTTAATAAACAATTATTATTATGAATATAGCCATCGAAGATGTCCAATTAAATACGCTTGATCTTGTTTCTTTGATCGAATTTGCAATTTCTGATAAATCTGACGATGCACATTGCGTTTCCCACACTTTTTTACATATTTTCAATAATTAAATTTAAATTTAAGCGACAATAAACAATGCAACTCAATTAACTTATCTTGACATAATAATTTATCAATATGGCCACCGAAGACATCAGATTAAATATATTTGACGCTGTAATTATATTTGGTGCAGTTGCCAGTGATGTATAGAGTTACTACTGTATAATAATGTCATTATTGTACTAATAACATGGGCAACAAAGTGATGTAATATTAATATTATAATACGCTTAAAAAAATACATATTATTCCACTGCATATTGAAGTTCTTTTACATGCAAAAATTAAACAATAAATCAGAGCAAATAATTTTCATCAATTTTAAACAAACTTTTGTACCTAACCATAAAATCCGGCATTTTCAACTAATTCATATAATTAAACTTTCTATGCGACGACGACTCCAAACTTTTCATACACCATGCATATATGCAAAGTCAATTTTCCTCTCCAAAATTACATAAAATTTCGCTAACCCTTTACAAGCCACAAGCGCAACATAAAAGCCATGTAACTATCAACCCTTCTAACTAGGAAATTATGCATGCGTATTCCTCATTTAGTCTTGAATTCCTCTTCCTATCCTTGCTGTTCAACCATTCTTTACAACGCTATTTCTCACGCTATTGCGCTTTTTGTCTCGCCTACCTGAGCGGCACATTTAAAATTTGATTACACCACTTTACCCGGCCGATATTTTGTGGGATACATCGTTATGCTGTAATATGGAGTATGTAAAAGTTGGTAACACTTTTGAAAAGCGGTAAAAACTGAAGAAATAAATCAGAATAATGGTTCAAAATTGAGATTTTTAAGTGCTTCTTTTCCTGCTGTGTTGAATGACGAAAACTATACTAAAGATAAATGAGAATATTAGATTAAATATATTTTGTTTTTGTATTTTACTTGCTCTTCAAATTAGTTTTTTTTCTTCTTCAAATTAAGGAGAGGTTCTCCTCCTCTGAATGATTAAAAAGTACGCAAAATTTGGAAATTTTTTATTCGCAAATGAAAAAACATAGAAGGAAACGGTTTGGGGATTCGAAAAAATGTTATTTTGGTTTTTATTTTCAAAAATTTTCGTTTTATAAAAAACAAAATGGCGCCCGTGATTCACTGTTTTCGTGTCAGCGCGGAATTGGTAAACTGCGTGTATTGCAGCGTCTTTGGATTTATCTGTAACAAAAAATGAACAACAATGCCAAAAAGTAAACTAAATTTACTGGAGTATAGACCTATAAAATTTAAAAATTGTTTGTTTTAACTATTTTTTGTAAGGCCCTAAAGTGGAAAAAAGGCCTAAAAAAAATTTTAAGTTATTTCCCCGTTCTTAGGTCTATACTCCAGTAAATTTAGTTTACTTTTTGGCATTGTTGTTCATTTTTTGTTACAGATAAATCCAGAGACGCTGCAATTCACGCAGTTTATCGATTCAGCGCTGACATGGCCGACGAAAACAGTGAATCACGGGCGCCATTTTGTTTTTTATAAAACGACCATTTTTGAAAATAAAAACCAAAATAACCTTTTTTAGAATCCCCAAACCGTTTCCTTCTATGTTTTTTTATTTGCGAATAAAAAATTTCCAAACTTTGCGTACTTTTTAGTCATTTAGATGAGAACCTCCCCTTAAGGCATTTCAGCTACTATGGCTATTAATGCCTGTTAGTGTGCTTCTGTGGTATTTATATTTAGTGTTTCATTCCAATTTCTGTCAGAAAGTTTATGATATTTGTTGTGTTTTGTGTTTTTGTATCAAGTGCCTCCCTCAAGTTGCTTGGTATATTGTGATAATGTTTTTGTGTAGTGTATTTTCTACATTCTGTGATTATGTGTTTTATTGATAAAGTTGTGTTACATTTATCACATGTTGGAGCGTTCATTTTCTGAAAAAGTTGGTTGTGCATTAAGTTGGTATGTCCTATTCTTAATCTTGTAAGTACAACTTGGTCCTTTCTGCTTATTGTTCTTTGTTTGTGTGTTTATTTTTTTCTTGTATTACTTTGTATTACACTTATGAAGTCGTCAGTGGTGGTGAGGTGGGTCATCTCTTCTAGCTTGATAGCTTCTTTGGCGGCTGTATCAACTTCTTTATTACCTTCAATGCCTATATGACTAGATATCCATGTCACAAATCAGTCTAATAACACTAGTAATTATATGTTATGTAATATAATAAAATAGGAATTATTGTATGTGTAATTTTTTTTAAAATTTTTATATACTGAGTTTTTATTTTAGCTGCTATACATAAAAATTCTTAAAAATCATAATGTTGGTTAAATTAAATAAAAATACCTTTATTACTCAACTTTATGATGGTCATAAAAAAATTATTTTCAATATGTGATTGTTTAATGGGAGGCTTACAATTTCATGTTTAGTCAAACAGATTTGTTTTTATATATTTGTATAAGTAAATTAACAGAAAAAAAATAGGAAAATATTTCTAATTTCTATTAAAAATAAAGTTTAAATTAGAAACAAATTAAAACTGTTCATTTGTAAATCTTGTGAAGAGATGTGAATAAAATCCCACAAATTCAATTTTAATTAGCATTTGCACTTAAATAGAATTATCAAAGCCTAATATATCCCAAAACTTGTGAGAAGTTCAAAACTTGTAAGTTGTCGGCAGAGTGAATGTACAGGTACGGACTATGAAATATCGCAGCAATTCAGAAATTCGACGTATAACTACAATGTGGGGCGCTATAGCTGAATAGCTGATAAAATCATCATCATCAAAGTTTCATATCTAATGAAATCGTTGCAATGTTTGCGATCAACGTGCAACGCAAAAGTTGGCCCGAATGAATCGTAGGTATACAGTATTGCATTTATAGCATTCCATACCACAATTGGCACACTGTATTCACTTGTTTACAGCTGTGAAACAAACACTGGTTCGCGTTGCTAGGTAATACTACGTATATAGGGTTTTGTTACTCGTTTGTTTTCTGTATAGAACTATTGTTTTTATCAGCAGTGTAAAATCGAGGGTTATACAGTTGGAAATTTAATGTTTGTTGTTGTAATACACAGAACAAAAAAAAAATTGCGAACGCTTGATTCTTAACTAAATGTGCTTGACCTAAATTGAAGTGCAGTAGTATTTTTCTGTTTTTATAAATGTAATGCAAAATTTACGTTTATATTGTATCTTGTTATTTTTTCTAAGTTTTTTAATATAAACAGTCCAAAAAAAAAAAAAATAAGTTGTTTTATAACGATCTTCTGTATTTATTCACATTATAAACGAAAACATTTTGTATAATTTTAATATTAATTCAAGTTTTAGCTAATTTTTATAAATTAGCATAACATTTTTAATTTAATCAATAATTAATCAATTGATAACTAAATCATATTGTTAAATTGGCTTGTGTTTAACAACCGGTCATAAATTTGAAATAAATTTTTAAAATTACAAATTACAAAATTATAAAATTGCATTGATAAAATAAAATTAAAAAGAATTAATATTAAAAAACTAAACTAAATATTAAATAAATAAACGTAAAGCAAATTTGAGAATTCAGATTTTTCAATTATTCAAATAAAATGATTAATCAGAAATGAAACGAAGTGAAAGCAAAAAAAAAAAGCATTTGTTTAACTTTTTTAATAAAGTACGTAAAAGTTGACAGAAAAGATAAAATACATTTCATGAAGCGTGATTGAATGCATATTTCTTAATTAAATTAAAATAAATTAAATCACATTTGCGAGAAATTGTTTTCATTACTAGAATACTTTTTTTCTGAAGAATAAGTATTTTAATTTCTGTAAATGATGCAAAATTTCTCATCTTGTTAGTAATAATAAATAAATATCGTACGTACATTTATAATTATTTTATATGTAATATAGTTTTTATATAAGACTGAAAATGCAATTGTTTGTACAATACTTTTACCGACCGACATATTTAAATTTTTTTAAATATAACAAATGCCTTTTCCATATTTGTATATCATAAATCCATAGTGGACCTAGTAAAATTTCCAATTATCAGGGCGTGAAATAGGAAAACTGTGGAAAAATATAACTCTTGAAACTATATCCACCACCAACATCAGATTGTGGAAAGAAAATAAAAAATCTGCATTATGCTACGATCCTAAACAGCGATCGCACGATAAAAAAACATTTAGCCGGCATACGCTCGGTCGCATAGTCACATAGATGAAGCTTTTTTACAACACCGTTATAGCACTTTACAAACTACATTTACTCACCAATTAAAATTGCTATCAAATTTCTCTCTTTTTATTAGTAAAATCAATACAAAATTGTAAACATAACTATACATTTCTCTTTGTAAAATAAAACTAAAAAAATTACAAACTAAAAAAAAATATATCTGCTCTACTGGTACAAACAGAAAATGTTGAATAAAAATAACATTATTTTAGCTCTATCTACAAAAGAAAAATCTAGTGTCGCAAACAATTTATGATAAAAAGCAAACAAGAAAACGGAAATTCGACGTTTTTATGTTTTATTCTTACATAAAACATTTGTATTTTTATCACAGTTTCTAAAAAGAGGGTTATTTATATTTGTAGTAAAATAAAACCATTATTTTATGTTATAGTAAAGTTGATCAGATTTCTCAGTTCAAAATTCAAAACATACAACAAAGATCAGGAGCCGATTTTTTTGTATAATTGTAATAAATTAAATACAAAGTAAGACCCCGCTTAACGCGGGGTATACGTTCCATCAAAGTAGAGCGTTATACGAAACAGCGTTAAACGAGGTCATCTCATCATGTAAATAATGGGATTAGGAGAAAATATAGGTAAAAAATTAAAAAATTGTTCAGATATTTTGTCCCTTAGTTCGTTAAATATATTTTTTATAACAATACAATATCAAAGACTTATTTCTTACAAATATAGAAACATAACAAATAGATATATAAAAATATGTAAATAAAACTCTAAGTCACCATTTATGTTTGAGATTATTCAGATTCTTCTGCATTTGCAATTTTGTGCCTTTTTATCAAGAAGGTATCTAATGTCATTTGTTTTTTTCTTTTGTGCTCTGTAAGAAGTTGTCAATAAGTGAACAAGGCATCCATGACACCCCGTCTTGCCTTAAAACTCTTACCAAAATCAGTGTCATTTTCAATAAATTAGTCCATAATTTCCGTTATAGTAGCTAAATTCAGCTGAATACACTATTCCAAAAAACAAAAAAACTGCGTTAAACCGAAACAGCGTTAAGCGGGGTCTTACTGTATTTATAAAAAATATATTCTACATCCCAGTATATTCACAAATATTCATTTTAGTTTCAAATATTTCAATTTTATTAAGTAAAATTAACTTCTAAATTATAACCTACTATATTTATATTACTGTCATTAAATTGTATAATAAACAAATGTCTAATGAACGTTTGGTTAAAAAAATATATATGAATGATTTTGAAAGTATATGTTTACGTAGACGTCCGATGAGTAGTTGGAGTGATATGATTCAGAAAAAAGATATGAGCGAAAGTTTCCACGTAGTAGGAATAGAAGAACATGTATGAGAGGAATTATGAATGTGGATAAAGCTAAAGTTGCTTGTTTGGATAGGAATATTTAGAGAAGACTGATTTAGGGATAATGAAAAGATTTTGTTCAACACTCTTTTGGGTATATGGCGTGATTGTGTATGTATGTGTGTATGTACAATGCATTGGTAATTATATTTAAAATGTTAACAAATAAATTACCAAATTATTTGATCAAAAATATAAAATATGTTAGTGAAATTCACAGAAATAATACTCGTCAAGAGACTAATTTGTATATTTCACGAACAAACAAAACAAAAACATGTTTATCTATTTATAATAAAGGTCTGGATGCATTCAACAATTTACCGAATGCTATTAAATGTTTTGTTTCAGTTAGGAAATTTACATTAAGTAATTTTTTGTAAACATATTACATAACTATACCACTTTTTATATATACTTATATATTTAATTATACAATGTCCGTATTATTTTTATTAGTATGTATTAGCTTATGCTGTTTAAAATAAATATTAGGAATACCTATTTTTATTATTAAATTATCAATTCTCTTTAAAAGATTGGTCAGCTGACAAGTTAACAAAATGGTAACACATAAGTGTTTAAAAAATGCTTTATGAAATTGATTTCTAACCTAATATATAACAACAAAAAGCGAATACAGAACACAGACATAATGATAGAATTATTCAACAAATATAGAAAAGAGAATATTTCAACATATTCCTGTCATCTTGCAGATAGAGAAAATGCTTAAATCTAATAAAATAAATGAGAGTTTGACAAGAAAAAAATTGACGGTGATGTTGATTAGGGTATTATGAAGCGATATGACATTTGTTCGAATGTTGGTAACAATGAGAAAGGTCAACAGGGCTTTAGTGTTAAATTAAATGACGCGTTTTAGATGGCCTTTTTGTTTTTGGTTAGGTCGTAGATATTTTTTTCTGTGTTTTATTTAATCATTATCTTTATCTTTTATTTTACGTGGGTTGTACCTTTTTCTTCTAGTGCTTCAAATTATTAAATAAACTTTATGAAATTATATTTCATATAAAGTTCGTTTAGATTTATTAAACAACAAGAAAATATAATGTAAAGCATTTAAAACTTTTCAAATATGCGACTTACTTCTACATTTTCAATAAAATTTACATTTTCCAACACTTCAATATCAATTTGTAACATTTAATCGAACGTATTCTAATAAATACGTGCCAATTTCACAGCAAATAACAAACTAAATTACAGTGAGAGATAAAATAAAACAAAAAAAAATCTAAAACCAATCAGATCGATAAAAAATTTAAGCTCGCTTCATTAACAAACCACCCGGTCGGATGGAATAACCGAAAAACCGAACTTAAGTCATTAAAACGATACGATCAAAGTGCCCCGGATTTTACACTTGTTTTACTTTCTCTCTGCTATGTTACGGACAAGGGCTAATACATCAAAATCAGTATTATGTCCTCGCGCTATTATCCAATACGCATGCGTTGCAATTTATACAGGCTGGTCCATTAAAAATGTTATTTGCAAATATCTCAAAAACAAAACATTTTGGGCAGAAATGACTTGGACGAAAAATAATCGTACGAAATAGGGTCATAAAACACACGCAAACACGCGCACGAACATGCACACACACGCGCAATCATAATTTAATTTCTCAAAAAATTAAAAATATTATTTCTTGCTATTACAGCGCTATTGAAAAAATGACTTAGAAGAATTCCAAATATCGTTTTACAAGGAATCTAACATTGGAATCAAAAACAGGGGTTTCCATTTTAAAAAATTAAATTAATCTTGTTTTACCGACAACAACGCCACCTATAAGAAAATTAATACCAAAATCTTATGGCCTTATTCCGTACGATTATTTTACGTCCGAATCATTTCTGCCTAAAATGTTTTGTTTTCCAGATAACATTTTAAATGGATCATCCGGTATACTGATATTTTATGAGTTTACGCTAACAAAAAATAGTGTGTGTGTGTTTTAGGATAGTGTAAAGTTTACATTAAAGCTTCAGACTAGAAGTAATATTTCAATGATGACACTTTTATGTATTTTACAAAAAGCATTATGTGTGTCTGTGTGTCAGTCTGTATGTACAGAGAAATTTTTTGAAAAAATTATTTAACAAAAGTTGCTACACAAGTTATCATTAATTTCTGTTGTGACCAGTTTTTGATACAACTTATAAATTTTTCATATTTTTGCGACATTTCTTCTATTTTGACATATATTATGTACGTTTCCATGACTACGTAAATTACAAATACTTATCACAATTTCTCTGTTATTTTTTTAATACTTTATAGTGAGGGTCAGTTTTTTAGTGGCCACATCAAATTAATTAAAATTAATTAAAAAATGAATATAAATTTGATAAAATTTTAACAGTACTTTCACTAAACGGAATAAATTTTTTCCAGAATCATAAACATTTTTCAACAGTCCAAAATATTCATTTTCTTTCCCTCAGTCAGTTAAGATGGTTCGGACATGTTGAGCGAATGTCTAATAAACGTTTGGTTAAAAAAATTTATTTGAATGAATTTGATGGTATACGTTTGTGCGGACATCCGATGAGTAGTTGGAGTGGTATGATTGAGAGAGTGACTTGCGTGAGCAAAAGTTTCCAAGTAGTAGAAATAAAAGAGCATGTATGAAAGAAATTATGAATGTGGATGAAGCGAAAGTTGCTTGTTTGGATAGAAATGTTTGGAAGCGACTGATTTCGAGATGATGAAAAGAGTTTGTGCCACACCCTTTTGGGTACATGGCGTGATTGCGTATGTATGTATATTTTAAAACGTAACTTTTTATGATTATATGAATAAGTAATAGATTCATTTTAAAATTTAGCTCAGATATCAGTTCAAAATAATAAAAACTAATTATTTATTCTAAATAGTATAGTAAATATTTAAATTTTTATTACTATTCTTATACAATTGTTATTACTATATTTTACACACAATAAAAAAAAACTTCTAACGTTTCTGAACTACCCTATGAATCCTATAATGCATTCACCTACATTAGCCTGACGTCATTGCCATCCATTTAGTTTCACAGCACAGTTGTATTAACAGCGGTGACTCGTTAATAGAGGAGCAGGCCGCTCACTGAGCTTTGATTGAAATTCACAGTGACGTAGCTTTGCCGTACGTGCGGTTTACTTCGGAAATAACATGATTTTATTATTGGCGATTCGATTACATTGTTTAATAATACTGATAGTTTCAAACTCAACCGACTGGGTAATCAAGTATCAGAGAGAAAAAGAGAGAGAGAGATAAAGAGACACACATATACACAAAGAGAAAGGATTGCAATGATTTAAAGTTATTGCCATTTCAAATTGATTTACGTTAAGGCGATTTGTGTCGATAAACGGTTTATTCGGTTAATATGAACTAGAGTTCGAAATATCTAGATTTGACCCAATTTTGCGTCGAATATTTAGTCAACTAAACATAAAAAGTTTATTAATTTATAGTACCTATAATTATCTATCTTTCTTTCCTATATAACTAAAACATAAAACAAATATGAAGAGTTCTCCAACATCAAATTTTTTTATAATAAATCATGGTACAATGAAATGCTAGTTATTTAATGTTCAATAATTAATGCACTTATTTTATATTATATATTTTATACATACATACACAACCACGCCATGTACCCAAAAGGATGTGGCACAAACTCTTTTCATCATCCCAAAATCAGTCGCCTCCAAACATTCCTATCCAAACAAGCAACTTTCGCTTCATCCACATTCATAATTCCTTTCATACATGCTCTTTTATTTTTACTACTTAAAAACTTTCGCTCACGCAAGCCACCCTCTCAATCATACACCACTCCAACTACTCATCGGACGTCCACCTGCAAAACGTATACCATCAAAATCATTCAAATAAATCTTTTTAACCAAACGTTCATTAGACGCATTCGCTCAACATGTCCGAACCATCTTAACTGACTCTAACACGGGGCAACTTTTGCTACAACATTTTTTTTCAATTTCACACTCATCATACACTAATCTATTTCGTACCCGATCTCTCCTATTTACACCACATATAGTTTATAGTAGAATTATAACAATATTATGATATATTGTATATTTAGTGGACTGTAAGTGATAATGGTTGATTTCTATATGTAAATGTGTTTTCTGACAATAACCGTTTCGTCCATTTCAAAAACTGTTTACCGAGTGAGTTAGCTACAAAAAAATAAGCACTTTGGCAACTCAACGGTCTAATAAAGATGCGCACATACATAACATATATTATTATTCTATTTTATTATATTGCCATCGGCAACAAATAACATAGTAAAAACTCATTATATGTATAAAAAAAGCTTCAGGATTAAGTTCTGTATATATTTCATTTAAACATTGACGTTAGGATATACTGCACGTATATCTTCTTTAGGAAAATATAATACAAATAACATATACATATAATAAATAAGCAAAACATAGAAACAAATTATTAGGTGACAAAGTAACTAGATTGAAAAAAAATTATCAAATTTTTAGAGTATAACACTGACAATGGTGCGAGCCGAAACTTAAGTCTGTTGACGAAATAAATTTTAGTGAAATTTTACGAATATGAGTATTATTACAAACCTTTTATCTATCAAAGAATTTCACAAAGTTAAACTGTCGACCATTAATTATATTAATTATTAATTATAACAAAAATTTAATTCCTATTTTATGTTTTGTAAAATATCAACTTTCATATAAAAAAAAATCAAATAAAACTGATAGACATCAATGTCATCAATTCATCATAATTAAACAAAATTAAATTAAAAATAATAAATTATAAATAGTGTAAATTTATTAATTTTTATTGGCTGGCAACTAGTTTTGGTTACACAAAATTAATGCTAAGAATAAAGAATAAATAAATTATAATTTTCAGTTTAATATTTTTCTTTGTAATGTAATCTTGAGATACTAATTATTATTATTATCCTCATTAACTAATATAAAATAAATCTCAAGATAATTTTGATTGAGTCTTTTAAAACAATAATTTTTGTTAATTTTAAAAAAAAATATTAATAAATTTCTTTCATCGCAAGACATCCTGCCAAACTCAACGTTTATACTCGAAGAAAAATTACAGTTGAACACGTCAGTCATTCTCCAAGATACTTGTTGTGTTACAAGCAAGCAAGATGATGATCTAATTTAGTAGGATGTACGTAACAATGTAAAATCCCAATGGAATATAGGCAGCACAACCAGCAGGGCACAGACAGTGTCTACATGTGGAAACTGTCAATAGTGATTGTCACTGTAGTTTGTTCTACATGTAACATGGTGGGAGAGAAACCTATCTCTGGCATGTTGCTACCATGTATATACCCATATGGAATTGTTCCAGCCGAGTGGTCTGTGGGACCTACTCTGACCTACGACGCTTTCGGGGCTTTGTTTTAACTAAAGTGGATTTGTTTTGTTAGGCACTCTGGTTAGATTTTGTGGTTTTTATTCAAAGTTGAAAAAGTTAAAATTTGATTTTTTTATTCATTGTAGTTTACATACAAGTAGAGTAGTTTAAATAAATAAAATAAAAATGTAAAATTTTTCTAAATAAAAATTACAGTTAGGTCAAAATTAAAACTATTGTTAAGTTAGATAATGATGACTTTTCTATTGGAATAGTGAATTATCAAAAGATAGCGTTAATTTTATATAAACATTTATCAGTAATTTTTTATTATATTATAGTTTATTTTTTATATAGCATATAGAAATATTTAAACATAGCGATTTAATACGCAAATATTTAAAATTTTAAAAACCCGTATTTTAACATTACGAAAAACAAAACTAATATGTTATGTTAAGAAGAATAGAAAACAATCTTAATTGTGTTGAGCCCAGATACATGCAATCTGAGCAAAATACAAAAAGAGCGTTCTACTCTGATATATCAATATTTCTTCTTTAAGCGTTCCAAACAAATTTAAACTAAAAATAAATACAAGTAACCTCACTATCAGTTATAGAACAGTAAGTACCTCGAATATAACATTTGTTACGTGATTTTTAAAAATTAATGTTTTTTTTCTTTGGTCCAATATGTAATTTCTGACAAATGTGACTGTGCACATTGTATTTCTTGAACTGTTTTACACATTTTCAAATCAAATTCAAATTCAAGCAAAAATAAACAATGCAACTGCCAATTATAACCAAACAAATTTTCAATATAGCCACAGGTGCTCTGTCATAGATATACACTGGCTATTATATATATATATATATATATATATATATATATATATATACCGGGTGTTCGATCGTTAAGTTCGTATGGGCGTTTAACATACAATTTCGATAATTTACAATATACTTCTTTCTCGAGTGAAATTCGGAAAAATACTTAGAGTACTTTTCGATAGGGCATAAAAAGTTCTACATGTTAAACGCCCATGCGAACTTAACAAACGAACATCCGGTATATATATATATATATATATATATATATATATATTCTTCTATGATTTCTGCTCTTACTTGTTGAAACTTTAAATTGTTCATTATGGTAAGTAAATAATAACTACTCGGTTTTTTGTTTCAAAAAAATTTGTATAGCGAAACTAGTCACCGAAATAAAATATTTTTTGAAACAAAAAACCAAGTAGTTGTTATTTACTTATCATAATGAATAATATATATATATATATATATATATATATATATATATATATATATATATATATAGTAGCATAATGACCTATTTTTATATAAATAATATAGTAATATAAATATACACATCAGATGGAAACTAAACATGTAATTAAAAGAATACCTACTCAAGTACTGAAAATTTACATACTATAATTATATAGACTCTACGTAATTAAAGACTATATATTGGAAACAATTTCACTAATATAGTCTGGTCTTTCTGATACATAAACGTGCAAACTTAGAAATTCCAATTTGAAACAAAGCATTTTGCAAATCCGCAAATACATAACACGGTAAATACAGCGACCATACTTCACTTACATGCAATCTAAATTAGTAAACACAGTTTATTGGAAAACTATTTCACTCAAGTGTAAATCGTAGCTCATACATGGAGATAACTACCTTACAAATTCCAAAATTAAATTTCCAGAGGTAGACATTTCAAATTAATTTATAGTCAGAATTGACAAGCATATACGTTAATTAAGAAACACGTGCAGCGTTGTTAACGTAATCATTGTGCGTCACGACGTTGAGCGTCACCGTAATAACCGTCATTAACCGCCTACGATTACCATTAGACTAACGGTTATGATTTCGGATACGTTGGATTTACGGTAAAAACGAAAGAAAATATCTTTAGATATTAGCCGTCGTTTGGTTGTGATGAAGAATTTTAAATTCAAATGAGTGAGAATCTTGGAAGAATACGAAGAAGAATTGGACAATTTTCGACCGAACGATGAAATGTATTAATTATACGCAGAACAAGTGAGAAAAAGAGAACTTTGGAATTTCGAATTTTGTTAAAATTGGGAAAGAAAAGATGTATTAAAGTGAGATGTTTGTTTTCGAATACCAAACTGAGAAGTAATGTTACGTGATTTGATTGAAGATTTACGGCTTAGTGATTTTGTTGTTATTAAGAGTAAATTGTTCGTTAAAATGTCGTAAATTGTTTGTATAGGTACAGTTAGCAGTGTCTTAAAATTAGAATTACGAAAGCCCATTAATATATTCTAGAAAATGTATATACAAATACACAAAATTAACAGATAATTTATATTTACAATTTAATTTACTAAGCAAAGTTTATACTTAGTTTCACCAGCAATAAATAATTTATTTAATAGTTATTCAATTCAATTATTTTAGAAAAATTATATTGTATAATGATAAGAAATTATTAAAAATTAAAATAACAAGATTAGAAATATATGGGTAAACCCATATATAGGCCACTTTGACATTTCTCGGAAAGTTTACAACACTGTATTGTAATAATATTATAATTATATTATAATTTATCCTGAAAATTTCATTAAAATCGGTTGAACCGTCTAGGAGGAGTTGCGGCCAGAAAATTTTGACTTACGACCGATCGAGCTGACGACGCACATCCATACATCCACATAAACTAAATTTAGATTCGTCATCTAGAGGCTATATGAAAGATTTCTATACACAATTATTTTTTTGCTAATGTTACAGACACCGTACCAAACGCTATACCACTTTTTCCTTGCAGTCAAAGTGGTAAAAATTACAAATACAAAAAATTACAATTTAATTTACTAAGCAAAGTTCATACTTAGTTTCACCTGCAATAAATAATTTATTTAATAGTTATTTAGTTCAATTATTTTAGAAAAATTATATTGTATAATGATGGAAAATTATTAAAAATTAAAATATAAACTATATTCTGACACAATTTCAAAAAAAGAAGTTAGTTTTTAATAATATATTATTTGGTGGAGGTGCCCACAAATGTAATTCATTACAAACATTATTCTTTAAATATTAAATTTTAACTTTATATTAAATTAAAATACATTTTATCATATACAACCTATAGTACACAAATAAATCTTGTACAAGCATTACATTAAATACACTCATGTATGAATTTAAGCCAGATAATGTAACTCGAAAACGGTCAGTTTAATTTCATATACCTAAACGCATATCCATATATAAATCCGCAACTAATTATCACAACTAATTGAATTTTAATTACTGCATCATTATATGAACTCTGATTAATAATAATGTATTTCATAAGTGTACAGTATTAAAAATATTGATCTGTAATTTATGCAATATGGATTCTCTGTTATGGTTACCAAAAAAATAAAATATAAAAAAGACAACTGTTGCAAAAATGGTAGTATCGCAGATGGCTTTGCACGACATATGCTATCATGGGAACACAAAACTTAAAGATAGAATATTGGTTCTTATGTTTTCCAATAAACGACACCTGGTACCGAACGAAGAAGGATAATAAAACCAAAAGAGATAGACGTATAAAAGAATAATAATCTCAATCGGTCAATTTGATAGAATGTAAACTGCTTTATCGATGTGACATAATCAAGTAAACTATATTTTGAACACAAAGATAAATGTTTTATTATAGAAATATTGTTTTCTTTTCATTTGTAAAAAAATAATAATAATATTTATTTTCCCAAATTCGTCTGTGTTTTTATTGAACCGTTTCGATATTATTTTTTGTTTTGTAATTTTTTGGTTTTTTCGTTTTGGTTTATTAGTTGTAACCTTCTATTATTAAAATATGACAACAATGTCGAAACTGTTAATAGTTAATAAATAATTAGTAATTGACGGAATTCAATCTTTATATATTTTTATTAACTACTAATCCAACGTTTCGGTAATTACTAATGCCTTCTTCAGAGCTAGAAGAATATTTTAGATGATTTTACATGTAACGCAAATATACATTGTTTTAAATAATTATTTTAATAATAAATGTCACATAAGTAAATAAAAAACAATCTATAAAAACAATTACTAATTATTTAATAAATATATGTTTTGTAAATCAAGTTAAATATAAGTTCAGAACAAATTAAAAACTTTAATATTTTAAAAATATAATATAACTTGGGTCAAATTAAACCAAAACTGCCCTTTACACTTCTTTAAATTTAAGTTGATAATAGTATCACAGAGCTCTACTAAACCATGTTGTTAGTTTTACAAAATATAACAATTTATTGAATTTTGTTTAAGTTGCATACTAGAACATCCAGCCAAAAGTACCATAATGTAAATATAAAGTACCAATATCTACAAGTATCATAAACATTGTTCATAAGGAAACTTTACCTAACCATATGCAAATCAATAATTTAACTAAAAGCATTGTAGGAGTTTGTGGTATTCCTCTGAGTACAATGGTAACTAGACAAATGTAGAAAGGATATTTGAACACACAGACAATATTAGTTGGCAGAAATAAAACTTGGCCGCCGCTGCAATCACCGCGTTTTCTACCTTACAGTTACATTATTCTCTAAAGATTTTCGATTTTTTTCTTCTATTTTGTTTTCGAAGCAAAAACTTTTGCTAACAATGTAATAAACCATTGTGTGTGTGAGTTTGTGTGGCTGGAAAATATTGAGGTTATCCGTCTTTTCAACTTTCTATAACTTTTTACTCTTTTTTTTGTTGGTTTTGTTTTACATGAAAACTAATATAAAACATTATTTAATTGAGTTTGTTCAAGTTTGATAGAATAAATACATATTGAATAATGTGTGGGATGCATATTTCATATTTACATAATGAAATTTATGCTTGTTTATTATTATACTAAATATGTTTATATATCATGATCATATTTATTAAATTTATTGAAAGATGTGAAGATGACTTTTAATAATTAATGCAGAAATAAATTTTTCATTTTAAATGTAAATAAAAATATCGCTTTAGATATATCAAATAATGTTAAAAATTTCAAATATACATAGAATAAATATGAATATTTTTGCATATATTAGATACAGAAGCGTAACTGCAATTTTCGAAAACTGTTAATAATGTATAAAACATAACGAATCTAATGTTTATATCAAAAACACCAGTATGACCATAGTTTTTTTCGTTTTACATAAAATTAAAACAACATTTTATAATAGTTTACATTGTATTAATTATAAATAAATATAAGTTTAATAATGTCGCACAACGAGCGTATACTATTTGTATTTTAAAACTAATATTATGCCACAAAATTTGTTGTCTAAGGATAATCTGATATGCTCATTTAAAGTAAAATATTTTCAATAAAGTTGACTCTGACTTCCTTACTTTCAATGAAATATTTTATTTTTTTATTTTACCATTGAATTTAGAACAAAATTTTACATATGATATATCAAAATATTTTATTTCAGTTCAATCGTTTTTAACATATTTCAAATTTTTATTTTTTTAACAAACATATTACGATGGTTGAAACACAGGCAGATAAAATTTGCAATAGGAATTATAGATCAATTCCTTACGTGAGTTATAACCTCAAACTAGACTAGTAACATTGCATTCATCGCAATAAAGCAATGTAATCCGAAGATCCTAGAGAAAGATATAGCAAACAGCGGCCAAGTCACGTGATATATCTTTTATAATTCTGTCTTTATTTAACTCACGTAAAATATTTGCTATCGCACATAACTATTAGAAAAAGATACCAATACAGCGGATAAATCAAGTGACATAAATTCTAATTCTGTCTTTATTTAATCCATGTAAAATATTTGTTATCGTAAACACGTTTTTCACACCAAAAAATTTACACGTTATCAGTCTAGTTATGTTAAGTCTGAGGTTACAACCGGAACATACGAGAACACTACATCTTTTTCTACGACTACACAATAGAAGAACAAAATTTTTTTTGATGTAACGAGAATGATGTAAAATAATTATAATTTGATAATTACACGACAATTTGTCAACAGCACAATACCTTATCAACAGCATCAATTTACAGATAATCTAGTTAAAGAGCTATGATTGGTCAAAAAGTGTGAGTAATGATTTCCTAACTTACGATTTTGAGTTATAGAGAGTTTAACTTAACAAAATATATATTATAAATGTATTATTCAACAGAAGTTCAAAAATAAGTCACTAAAATATCTGTTGCATATTTTTGCGTTGGCTAAAACAATTTACAAGTAAAACGAAAAAGTTTCTTTTTTTAGAAACAAAGAAAAAGTATATAACACAAATCTGGGTCTGAATATAAAAAAGTAAAGTTTTTAGGAGATTATATTGGTGGCATTCAGTGGCGTAGGCAGAGTTTTTATAATGTACAACTTTTCCTACAAAATAACAATGTTTGTTCGAAAGTTATTAATTATGCATAAGAAAGTCACGTACTGCTATTATATACATTGTTATATATAAAAGTCGATATAAAATTGGAAAAGAAACTGATATACAAAATGTAATGGTTTGTATGGTTCACAAATCAAGATTTATTGGTATTCAACTTCAAATCTCTAACACAATTTTGGTTAAAGTGCAGGTAAATAAATATAACTACTATGTACCAAATTTATTTAAATTTTTTACAAATAAAATTTAGATTTTACATAAACAAATAATTGCAAATATGCAAAAAAATAATTATCAATCTAAATATATTATTTAAATTATAGTTTTCCACTTCTGTTAAATAATATAGGTATTTATTATACATGCGTTTCTTAATGAAAACATGTTATTTATTATTAACGCCAATTCAATACTTAAAAGTATGTACACTGTAAAAAATCGGTGTAAATTTACAATGATAATCATGGTAATTTTACAATGAATTTCACTGTAATTTTCATTTTTTTTGTAAATTTACTAAAATCTGTAAATATTACAGAAATTTTATAATATTATTTGAATTTCACAATTTTTATGTTATTTTACATTTGAATACTTATTTTATGTAATTATACAAATATTTTTATATAAAAATGTAAAAAATTATAAATGTAATAAGTAATGACATTAGTAAATGTAATAATTATATTAATAAATGTAATATATATATATATATATATATATAATTGATTTAATATATTTATTATTCAGGTATGCAGTCATCAAATTTACGGAAAGGAAATTAAATTAAATTATACACATTTCCTTGTTTTTAGTAGTTGTTGGTATTAATTTTATTGCTTCGATATTTCGAACCAGATTTGGTTCTTCCTCAGGAAGTCGCACTACATTAGAAATTACAAAATTGTTAACAATTATTAGATTTACATACATAACTATATGTTTCAATATTATCAAACTTACATGGTTAATACAAATTCGTAAAATTTATTTGTAACAAATGAATGATAATGGTAATAATATTTGTGTTATTTCTAAATCTATATTTTAACTTTAAAATTATTTTGAAAAGAAAACGATTCATGAGAACATATGACCTTCATTTGTTACAAATAAATTTTACGAATTTGTATTAACCATGTAAGTTTGATAATATTGAAACATATAGTTATGTATGTAAATCTAATAATTGTTAACAATTTTGTAATTTCTAATGTAGTGCGACTTCCTGAGGAAGAACCAAATCTGGTTCGAAATATCGAAGCAATAAAATTAATACCAACAACTACTAAAAACAAGGAAATGTGTATAATTTAATTTAATTTCCTTTCCGTAAATTTGATGACTGCATACCTGAATAATAAATATATTAAATCAATTATTATCTTACACAGTCGAAAATTAACGAAAAAATCATTATATATTAACATTATGGGTTTTTATGAAAACATCAAACGTAACTACAGTGAAGAAATTTGTTACCTATTAAAACTTTGGTCTAACGATAACATAAAACTAGCGTCAATGAAAAATAGAATAACCTTTCTCATGAAATGCAAACAACAAAACATTTTCCCAAAACACATCACACAAGGAATACAAGGAATTATGAACATCCTAAACACCAAGGATTCAAGAAATAACAAAAATATAATAGATTTTAATGAAAGATTAAAGTACAATATTCTAAAGATGGAAATTAACACAACTAACGAAGAAATAAGATATTTAAACAAGAACATTAAAAACACTATTGCTAGTATAATGCTAACTAACTTACCTAGAGAATTAATTCATAATTACCAGAACACACTACAAATAGCATACAATAACAAATTTAATAAAACTAAACAAGAAAACATTAATAAATTTCAATCGCTAAAATCTAATATGTCTGAAAACAAAAATAAAAAATTCGCTACTCAAAAAAAAATGGATAAAGAACATTTCAGGAATAGATGTACCTCAAGAAATCACTAATTTTCTAGCTTTAGGACCAGAATTCGGTGTAAAAACATTAAAAACAGATGTAAAAATCCCGAATTTGCTAGCAGAAGTAGAGATAGCTATTACCAAAACCAAAACAGATAATAATATAACAAGAGCTCAAGCAACAAATATCATCACTAATTATATACAATCAAATGATGAACAGATAGATTTAGACAACAAACTATACAAGAAAACAAAAACTTTTTTAAAACTGAATCCTGAAATAATAATAACCAGATCAGATAAAGGAAACGTTTCTGTTATAATGAAAAAAGAAGAGTACAATAAGATGGCACAAGAATTAGTACAAGATAAAAAATACTACAAACAAATTAACACAGATAAAACAAACAGCATACAACAAAATAGCAATAAAATCATAAAAGAACTCAAAGAAAAAAAGTATATCAGTGAAGAAAAAAGCAAACAACTAACAAAATATAATTCTACGGAACCACGATTTTATGCGTTACCAAAAATTCATAAACCAGGCTTGACAGGCAGACCGATCATAAGTTCGACGAATGCACCTAGTGAACCGTTATGCATTTTAATTTCCGAAATTCTAACGAATACTTGTGAAGAATTGGATATTTACAACATCAAAGATAGTTTTCAGTTTGCAGAGAAAATTCAGAATTATCAGTTGCCGGAAAATCATATCATCATAAGTCTCGACGTAGTCAGTTTATATACGAACATACCCTTAGAATTAACTAAGGATATAATTTCACAAAGATGGACAGTAATTGAAAAACACACGAATATAGACAAAACCAGTTTTATTAATATTATTTCATTCATATATAATAACAACACTTTCACTTACAATGGAAGTCATTTTCTACAAGTTTTCGGAGTAGGAATGGGTAACAAACTATCTCCTATACTTAGTAGATTAGTTATGGATTATTTGTTAGAAAAATGCATAGAAAAACTACCATTCCAAACAGGATTTTTATATAAATATGTCGACGATCTAATACTATCAATTCCAAATAATAAAACAGATGAAACGCTACAAATTTTTAATAGTTTTAACATACACTTGCAATTTACAATAGAATTAGAAACAGAGAATGCTGTACCATTTTTAGATACTAAGGTTATAAGAAACACTGACAACAAGATTATGTTAGATTGGTATACTAAACCCTCATCTTCAGGCAGATACATTCATTTTCAATCTGATCAACCTCTAAAAATAAAGTTCAACACTTGGATCGCAATGAAGAACAGAATAACTAAGATTTGTCACCCCACGCTTCTTTCGAAGAATTTAAAAAAATTAAAAGACTTATGCATCAACAACGGCTATCCTGCCAAACTGGCCAATAAACTTATTTTCCATTCTACAGACAATAGTAACCATAACACGTCGTCTCAGAACCATAGCAGTACGAATAAACAAGAAGAAAAAAGATACGTTAGTTTTTCCAACATTACAAACCTGACACCGAAACTTATAAAAATATTCAAAAAAACCGAACCGAACTTATGTTTTGCTAAAAAAAGCTTCAAAAAAATTAATAAATTATTCTCAAGATTAAAAGACAAACCGGATAGGAAACAAATGATCAACACAATATACAAGTTAAACTGCAGTTGTGGAAAAAGTTACATCGGACAATCATCTCAAAAACTTATTAACAGAATTTATCAACACAGAAGTGACGAATCTAAAATTAATAAAACTTGTGCTTTGGCAGTACATGTTCGAAACACAAAACATAAAGTAGATTACGATAATCCTGAAATTCTAGCAATTGAAAACAACTATTATAAAAGACTTTTTCTCGAAATGTGTTTTATCATGAATAACGGTATGCATACATTAAATGAAAAAACAGATACGAAAAATCTAACGAATATATATGCTTTTTTACTTAAAAAACAATAGTACGAAATAAATTTTGTATTACCGCCAATAATGACGACGCAAATAATAATGAAAAAATAGTAAGAAGAACAATACAATTGCATGATTTTTAACAACTTACGTAGTATATTTTTATATTCTTGTATATTTTTGATCAGCGCAGTAAGTGATAGAAATTAACCTTGAAACAGAATATTTTTGACAATAACAGGTGTTAAACAAGTTTTTTGCTGTATTTTATATTTTTTTAAACTACTTATAATTTTTAATAACTGACTAAATTGTTTTTTATAAATTTGACATATCTGTTTAGATAATGGTAATAATATTTGTGTTATTTCTAAATCTATATTTTAACTTTAAAATTATTTTGAAAAGAAAACGATTCATGAGAACATATGACCTTCATTTGTTACAAATAAATTTTACGAATTTGTATTAACCATGTAAGTTTGATAATATTGAAACATATAGTTATGTATGTAAATCTAATAATTGTTAACAATTTTGTAATTTCTAATGTAGTGCGACTTCCTGAGGAAGAACCAAATCTGGTTCGAAATATCGAAGCAATAAAATTAATACCAACAACTACTAAAAACAAGGAAATGTGTATAATTTAATTTAATTTCCTTTCCGTAAATTTGATGACTGCATACCTGAATAATAAATATATTAAATCAATTATTATCTTACACAGTCGAAAATTAACGAAAAAATCATTATATATATATATATATATATATATATATATATATATATATATATATATATATATATATATATCGCTTTATGCTCCTCGCAAAATAATATATTATTTTGTCAATATCATTTCAATCAACAATCGTTATACCTTCTAAGTGAATTGCAAATCAAAAACATCTTTAACGAAAATATCAATACCAAAAAAGCACTCTTATCAATCAGATATAAATTCATTCAGCAATCACATTTAAATGAAAATATACTTTCCTTTCGAAACGACAAATACAAGAAAATTTACGAGGAAAGGTTCGCAAGGTAAAGATATTCCAAAATCAGTGAGAGGCGAATTTGTTTTGGCGAGTTTTACCGCGCTATCCCGCTTCCCGATACGTCAAGAGCTTTAAGCTGAGCTTTTATTACAGGTAATTTATAGGATTGGCCCACGTTCCCCCACACAGAGAACACTATCCTGTTTCGATCTCTAGATTTTAAGCTATCTTTGTTCGCATCGTACGGTTTCGTTGTCGTCATTTTAACTATTCGTTTTGTTTGACTTTTAATGTATTTCACCCTGGTCGGTGCATTAGCATCTGCTACAGATACGATACTATGCTAATAAGATTTCAGGCGCTTTTTCTTCTACTGAAGATAGATGTAGACAGTTTTACTGGTCGTTTCCGTTTTTATTCGGTTGCCTGACTTGTAATATCAAAAGTTTATGTTTTATTAATTGTTTAATTGTGTAGTTCGTATTTAAAAAAAATACTTTCAACTGTTATAAAACAAAAGAATAATATATTAATATTTTAATTTATTTATTTAATAGTTATTTATATAACAAGTTCGTAAAGATTAATTTTATAACATTCAAACAAATATCGTAAAACCCAGTTTACTCACAAGTTGCATATAAAATTTTATCTACGGCTCCAAATTACACAAACAAATAAAAAGGATTTTATATGAATATGTTAAGTTTTCTAAACAAATGTAATTTACAATAACGTAAGACTTACGATTATTAAACATTTTTATTGATAGTCAAATTTACTATATATACCATTTTATTATTTTAAATAATATGTTTAATTTGTTTACAAAAAAATCAACAAATAACAAATTGCAAAAACGCAAAATTACAACTCTTGTTTCACTATTTATAGGTTAGAGCAGACTGCAGCCATGTTGTAATAGTGACGAAAAATGAGTAGCAATGAATAACCATAAACAATGTTGACAATTGTCAAATAATTATCTAACTTTAAAAAAATTTGTCTTAGTAAGTTATCTGCACTTAAAAATACTACATAATTCTTCATTTTACTCTAACACTTCTGTTCTTCAAAGCAATAAATGTTAATACACAATTGATAATAAAATAATTATAAATCTGATCTGAATTTATGTAAAGTGTAAACTTTAGAGGCGGCCGTAGATAAAAAATATCATATATAATATGATAATAAAATATTAGAAATAAATATTTGAAAATTTTCCTTCATTTTATGTAACATTTTAAAAATATGTTAGTTTTACTTTTATGAAAATATATATATATATATATAAAAAAATTGAAAAAACAAATTAAATTGGATTTAAATATAATTAAATTTACATGATAAGGATTATTAATTTTACTGTATACATATACGTAGTATTTCCAAAGATCATAATAAAAAATTACAATAAATCTGAATTTAATTTGCATTTTGTAAATTTCATTTTAATAGTTATACTGTAGCCTTTAGAAATACAATTTATCAGAAATATATTTTGATCCGATTTATTAAAAAAAGATAAATAATAATTCCTAGTATGTAAATTTATTAAAGATTTCATTAAATTGCAATTTTCTGATACTCATAAGCGTATTATATTATTTAATTCTTTTAAGCTATTATATTAAAAATTTTAATAAATTAAATGTAATATTTTTTATATTTAATATCGTATATCCTTTACCATTAATTAAACTATTCCAATAAAAAATTATTCAAATTTAAAAATTATTGATTATTATAACATACATACATACATACATACATACACAATCACGCCATGTACCCAAAAGGGTGTAGCACAAACTATTTTCATCATCCCGAAATCAGTCGCCTCCAAACATTCCTATTCAGTATAAAGAAAGCTTATTGTCTGTAAATACATAGACAGATAAATACAACAACTTAGTTTTTATTATATAAGTTAAGTTGCAGAACTTTTTTATAATAATATAATTTAAATCTAATTTCTAATTTCATATTATTAAAATTCTTGACATTCAATAAAAATTAATCGAGAGATTATGGGTTCGATTCTCGCTAATATTAAATATATCATCCCCTAAAATTTTCTTATTTTATTATCAATTATCAATGTGTTATTAGAGAGTCATGCTTAATAACTTCAGAAATTTTGTCAAAGATAATATTAATTAAGTTATAACTTAATCACTCTCATTAGAAAAACTTAATCCATTGTATTTTAAAATTAAAAATTAAGTTTTTTGTCAGGATTTTATAAAAAAATATTCTCTCGCTAAAAAAGATCGATAACTGAACCTTCTAATAAATATTTTATTACTCATCCTGCAGCTACAACCAAACCAAGAAAATAAAGAATAAAAAAATCTTCAGTAAAGTAAGTGAACCTTCGTTTATCACATAGAACCTTTTTTACAATTGGTTTCATTTCTTCAGCAGCAGCATGAATTGTTAGCATCACAAACAGCTTTGACAAAATGGTGTTGCTGGTTTGTTTGACTAACACGAACCAGTCAATTGTTCTATAGCCATTACTCTGCTGGGATGAAAGACACCCTACCCCTGAATAAAATGCAAGCTACGATTCTGAAATTTCCACTCATTCAGCATGAGATTAATAAGGAACAAACCATCGATGGCACTTTTGTTTGACTTGTACTAAAGAAAAAGGAGTAGAGGAGGAAATAAGGCAACGCTGTTGTATATCCTTTCAGCATAAGATAGATTAGGAAATGTTGGCTTTCGCTCAGAATCAACCGGAATGAATGAAATTTGTAGTGGTTGGTAATTTAATTTAGGTGAAAAGATATTTTATCGTTAATTGAATTTCGTTGGAACTAAATGAAATAAGGATGTGCTAGTTGACTTAAAACGTTTGTGTTAAAGTGTATTGTTCAAATTGTTGCTAATTTACATAATTTAGAGGTATTTATTACACTATCTTCACTTGAATGTTACTATACAAAATTTACATTTATAGAAATATTCTGCATTTAAAATTAATGCAATTAATATGTAAAAGTCTATTTGCGGGATATGAAAGAATTTTTTTAAGAAATAAAATTCTTAAAATTGCACCTACCAAGAAAAATGTTGTAATTAGATGATTAAGGCTGCTATGATTAAGGATGATTTAAATCAAGTGATTTAAATCAAATGATTTTTTAAAAAAAATCGATGATTTATATCAACCAAAAAAAAATTTCACAAATCATTCGCTCTGATTTAATCAAGTGGTTTAATAGACACATTTTTTATATGTATTAAAACAAATAAATGGCTGAGGAGTAAGGTTTTAATAAAGTAAATGTTATTGTGAAGAAACAAATATTTTATTCTTTACACAGTGAAATAAAGAAGTATAATCTGATTTAGATAAAATATAATAACGCAATCTAACAAAATACAATATCATTCTCATTTAACAATCAGTACAGATCGCGAACGTCCCACCGCGAAATTCAAAACTGTTAATTACGGCGATACAGGGTATTGTGTTAAGATTGTTTTTTGAATTTTTAGTTCTACTTGTAATACAAGTAAGAATCAATTAATTATTTAATGAACAGTGCACATAAAATTGAAAAAATAAAAAAAAACTGATTTAAATCAAAAAAATTCTATTTAAATAAAAAAAAATCCGATTAATTATTTAATGAACAGTGCACATAAAATTGAAAAAATCATGATTCAGTCGTATTAATAAGCTTTAATAAAAAATATTTAACATAATATCACGTAAACTTAAACTTATCATTTAGTTTGTAATGAAATAATGTA
The DNA here is from genome assembly GCA_963966155.1 of Clivina fossor. Taxonomy (NCBI): domain Eukaryota; kingdom Metazoa; phylum Arthropoda; class Insecta; order Coleoptera; family Carabidae; genus Clivina; species Clivina fossor. Next base: position 3,051,159 of record OZ014553.1, on the reverse strand, counting down.
TAACAATGTACAATACTTAGTAAAGGATAATAAAGGATAACTAGATATTCGTATCTAGGAAGCTTACTTCCTTGCGAGAATACATAAAGACAGTAACTAGACAATAATATCTACTTAATATTATTTAGAATAGATATATATTACAACCATCTGTAAATTGTCTTCTAAAATTAGAATATTCTATTCTATTCAAATCTTAGAATGCTTTACATGTTAAATTTGAAATAAATATTCCTTGCCTGTAAAGTTGATGATCGAAAAATTTATTTCTATAATTTCTATAATATATAATTTAAACTACATATTTGAATGTTGAGTTTGGCTGCAATAGCATAAAAGAAAAATGACTGCTGTGGAAATGAGAAATCGGGTACGAAATTGAAAAAAATATTGTAGCAAAAGTTGGTGTTAGGTCAGTTAAGATGGTTCGGTTATCTTGAGCGATTGTCTAATGAACGTTTAGTTAAAAAGATTTATATAAATAATTTTCAAGGTATACGTTTGCGTGTACGTCCGATGAGTAGTTGGCATAGTATGAGTGAAAGTGTTTTGCGTGAGCGGAAATTTTCCAAGTAGTAAGAATAGAAGAGCATGTATGAGAAAAATTATGAATGTGAATAAAGTTAAAGTTGTTTGTTTGGATAGGAATGTTTGGAGGAGACTGATTTCGAGATAATGAAAAAAGTTTGTGCCACAACCTTTTGGATACATGGCGTGTTTGTGTATGTATGTAAGCAAACTACATATTTTTTAAAAAACAGTTCTTAAAAATTTGGTGGAGAAATGAAGTTTCCTGTAACTAACAAAACAATGTTTTTCATTGAAAATTTTTAAATGCATCATCTATTTTGAAAACTGTCAACCACTTTTTTTTTTCTTTTTTTAGTAGTTTTATAAAAACAAAAAAAAAGAAGAAGAAAATGGCATAAAAACATCGTACGATCTGTTTACAACTTTGTGGCAATTAGGCAAAATTTATCGTCCTACGAGTGGGGTGGTGTGTCCTTGAAAAACCCTTATCTAACTTAGCAGGGCATCATCCATTTATTTATTTCAATGACAATGCGAACACAACAAATTTGTTTTGAATAGATTCGAGACCAAGAAACAAATTTTATAATAAATTGTTTCTTACAGTTTTGAAATGAAAAATATTTCTTTTATACAAGTTTCATTAAAAAATTAACTATATATATCAAACACAATTGAATATATTATTATAAATAATAAATGTAGAATGTCAGTTGCAAATTTACTGACTGAATATAGATATAAATAATTCACTATATAAACGTAAATAAATGTTATTTACATTTACATTTTAATAGAAAATCAATTTAATTAACAAAATAAACTAGGCAATTCAAACAAACAGAACTCACCAATATTTTCCAATGGTCGGCCATTTTATAAACAACTATCTCACAATCAGTCACAAAGTACGCGTTATCAAATGCCCGCAAAACAGTTCACAATTTAACAATAAACCACTAATTTGTACATTCATCATTACAACATAATCAGAATCACTGTTAATCAATACATATTTCACATAGAGTTATTGTTCAAAAATAACATGTAACTAACTACATAGAGATTATTGCAATGTTTATATACATATGTATATGAAGTTGCATCATTAAGTTTTTACTTTGTTTTCAAGTTTATAATAAAAATATCTGAATAATAATTCTAAAACTAAATAGTGTCTTTTTCTATATCATATCTGTGGATAATAAATAATTTTTAACACGAATTTAAATAAAACATATATTATAACTGAATGACAAGACGAGACATTCTTCCACAATACGTATAATACTGAAGGTCGAAACGTGTTTGTTATTTTTAAAGTTCTACCAAATTATTTATTAATATTACTATGTTTATATGCACTTACTGTGTTTATATTAGCTAATCAAACTTTTTATTTATTTTAATATATTTGTTTTGTTTTTTTTAATTGTAAATATATTATTTAAAATATAAATATTATATTTGTCAATATATGTGTTATATTAAAAACAATCAAGAATATGATGAATAAATTAAGGTGGTTAGATATAAATGTTTTATTTAAGGGAAATAATTTTAATTTATTAATAAATGAAATAATATTGGTATTTAAAAGTGAACAATAATTAAGTATTACCTAACTATTTAAAAAATAAATAAAGACTACATAACGACATTAGAATATATAGAATATAATAGAAAATATATATATATATATATATATATATATATATATATATATATATTTCATGTATTTGTTTTTTTTACCACTTTGACTGCAAGGAAAAGCGTTTGGTACAGTGTCTGTAACATTTTGATAAAAAAAATGTATAGAAATCCTTCATATAGTCTCAAGATGTTGCCAACTTTCCGACCTGCGACGCATAAAGTAACCAATGTTGTAATCGTATCACTGATGTTGTTAATTGAAATCAAATCATATTTATTACTACTTTGACTGCAAGGAAAAAGTGGTATAGCGTTTGGTACGGTGTCTGTAATATTTTCAAAAAAAAAAAAATGTATAGAAATCCTTCATATAGCCTCTAGATGACGAATCTGAACTTAGTTTATGTGGGTGTATGGATGTGCATCGTCAGCTCGCTCGCTAGCTTGCTCACTAGGTCGTAAGTCAAAATTTTGTGGCCGCAACTCCTCCTAGACGGTTCAACCGATTTTAATAAAATTTTCAGGATAAATTTTTCTAGTATCCAAGATGGTCATGTGGTTTTATTTTTTCCAGTGATGCTAACTTTCCGAGAAAAAAATTACTAAAGTTTTTAAAAATTCATATTGGCTACGTTATTTATCCGATTTTGATCAAATTTTTAGAAAAGATTTCCCTAATGCTCCCATTAACTTGCCAACTTTCCGAGAAAAAAATTACTAAAGTCTTAAAAATTTTATTATGGCAATGTTATTTAACCGATTTTACTCAAATTTTCACAAAAGATTCTCCTAGTATTCATATAATTTATCTAATTTTAACAAAATACAGTGTTGCCAACTTTCCGAAAAATTTTTTTTTTAAAAATTCATTATGACCATTTTATTTAACCGATTTTAATCAAATTTTTATAAAATTTTCTTCTAGTGCCTAAATAAATTATGCAATTTTAACAACATACAGTGTTGTCAACTTATCGAGAAAAATAATCATAAAATTTTTTAAAAATTCATGATGGCTACATTATTTATTCTAATTTGATCAAATTTTCAGAAAAGTTTCTCCTAGTGCACACATAAATTATAATATTATTAAAATACAATGTTGCCAACTTTCCGAGAAATGTCAAATGGGTTTACCCATATACTTCTAATCTTGTTATTATTTTATAATTAATTGTGTGTTAATATAAGTAATATATAAGAAAAGGCGTATTTGTGTAAAAATAATTTTATATTATTCTAAAGTGTAGGTAATTTAATAATTAAAATTAAATTAAAATAATTGTAAGTAAACTGGGTTTTATGATATTCGGTCAGATGTTTTCGGGCCTTGCTACGCTCGGAACGAAATTATTTTGAAATACAGTAAATTATTTTGAAAAAAAGAATGTAAACAAAAATAACTTAAATATCTCGGAAATACAACCAAGTGCAAAGAAACAACTAAAACCTCGTCCAATTCTTGCCATATTTGTGAACAACAAAGAATAGAAAATTTCTATTTGCGCATGCGCCTGAAACGACGTGTGACATAAAAGGACGCGGTTCGTTCGTCCATTAGTTCTAATGAAAACTCACGGAATTCTACATTTCAACTGAAGGAGCTTTAGCCAATAGAATTAAGTTCTATGATAGTTTGCTGTGAATTCAACTGTTTCTCTGTTGCTTGTATATGCATTATTATGATGATATAGTTGTTGTCTGGAAAAAGGCTAGAAATAGAATGAAGAAAAACAAAATTACTTCTGCCATAATGAGTCGTATGTTTGTATGCTTTGTCTAGTTGTAAAAAAGACATTTTCATCTGTCTGTATCTTGGTTCTTGTTACATAAATGTAAACAATTTCATTTATTTCTATGCATTTCTTGTTTTCACCAGAATTTACAAATTATAATTTGTTTTTAGTGTGAATTTATTTTACTAAATTAAATTATTTCTGAACAAGATTAGAAGTATATGGGTAAACCCATATATAGACCACTTTGACATTATCACATAAATGATAAGAAATAGGAATAAAAAATTTTTCCACCAAAAGTTGGCAACATTAAATTTTGCTAATATATAATATTATAGGCGCTAAGGGTATCTTCTGTAAAAATTTAATTAAAATCGGATTAATAATGCGGGCATAACAAATTATTTGAAAATTATTTTTTTTTTTCGGAAAGTTGGCAACATCGTATTTTAATAAAATTATAATTTATGTTTGCACTAGGAGAAACCTTTCTGAAAATTGATCAAAATCGGATAAATAATCTAGTCACAATAAATTTTTAAAAACTTTTAGTAATTTTTTTCTCGGAAAGTTGGCATTACTGGAAGAAACCAAAACCACATGACCATCTAGGGCACTAGACAATTTTATCCTGAAAATTTCATTAAAATCGGTTGAACCGTCTAGGAGAAGTTGCGATCACAATATTTTGTCTTACGACCGAGCGAGCTGACGACGCACATCCATACACCCACATAAACTAAGTTCAGATTCGTCATCTAGAGGCTATATGAAGGATTTCTATACACAATTTTTTTTTTTGAAAATGTTACGGACACCATACCAAACGCTATACCACTTTTCCTTGCAGTCAAAGTGGTGAAAAGCCGATCAAACCAAGTCAAGCAAAATCCAAGCAAGATCTTTTATGTAACACGAAAATCGTTGGATTCAATTTCTATTAAATGAAATTGTTTATTTGACACATGCAGTGATCTGATATTCTATCATCAGAATAAATTGAATAGTAGATGGATGTATGCCTGTGCTATCCCTGTTTAATGTCCTTGAAGTTCGAAAGCTCGACTTGTAAACAAATTGACTACGTCCTATCGCCAAGATTTCGTCGACGGGTACAAATATTTACTTCCTATTTAGTTTCGATCTTTAGTTAATTTATTCAGAAAGTTCCATTAATTTTAGTTTATGAATATTTAATAAGCATTATCAAATTTGAAAAAATAGGGTCATCCAATAAAAATTTAAACTAGTATTTTTAGTATAAATCGAAATTTTACCAATAAATTATATAAAACATATTTATATATGATGTCAAAAATTAGTAAATTAAAGTTAAACAGTAAACTCATTCACATCGCAATTATAATGTGACGACGTTTTATCACTAATGATGAAGTAGTTAAAGATGGCGCTATTAAGAAATAATGAAATATCAAAATATGAAGAATAAATAAATAAATAAATATATTTATACTGCCAATATACAGATTTAAGTAACATCCATTTACATATTGTACAGTTTATTAAAGAATTAGAGTAATTAACAATAAATATTATAGTAGCATCTTTTAATAAATGTACATACATTTCTATATTTTTCATATTCATTAAAAATATATCAAAACTTACATTATTTCTGTGTAGTGTATTAATAACATCCAGTGTTAAATTTAAAGGATTAGTAGAATAGAAATAAACAATTTATTAGATGTTATTTGATTGTTATTTTTCAATAATTTTGGTATAAAACAATGTTTTTCATTTATATTTTAAGAATATATATGTACCTATGTTGTACGTACGAGTATATCTAAATATGTAACTTCAACAATATTTATCAAAGTCAAACTGACATTTCTAAACTTGGTGAAGTTTAATACATTTTAAACTTTCATACTACCATCGCTTTCTATATTATATGAGTTCCTATATTCATATCTAGTTTGTTAGTGGTAACTAACTCTCTGTATTTGCTCACTTTATTTAAAAAATTTAAAAAAATATTCTCTTATTTTAACTCTAGTTTGACATATAAAAACCTCAATTTTACTGGATGTCTACATTGATAATTAAATATTCAGAAACTAAAATTAATGTTTTATGAAATCATTAATGGCCGTTATCCTAATATATAAATTTATATTTATTGACTTGTTTTGCGTAAATCGTAAGAAATTATGAATTTAAAGCAATTAATTCAAAATTATAGAAATCTTACAAAAAATTAGGTTATTTTCATAAAAAACACAGCAGAAATTCGTATATAAAAATTCGCGACATCAAAGTGTTGATAATATGTTTTCTACGACTATATGTACTGAAATTTGTCATTTATGAATCTGTCATCGATTAGTATATTAGTATATGTACTAAAATATACATATTTTTTACTACTTTGACTGCAAAGAAAAGTGGTATAGCGTTTGGTACGGTGTCTGTAACATATTCAAAAAACAAATTTGTATATAGAAATCCTTCATATAGTCCCTAGATGACGAATCTGAACTTAGTTTATGTGGGTATGTGTGTGCGTCGTCAGCTCACTCGCTCGCTCGGTCGTCAGGATAAATTTGTCTAGTACCCAAGATGGTCAAGTAATTTTGGTTTTTTCCAGTGATGCCAACTTTCCGAGAAAAAAATACTAAAGTTTTTAAAAATTCATTGTGGCTACATTATTTATTCGATTTTGATCAGATTTCCAGAAAAGATTTCTCTAATGCTCCCATTAATTACATAATTTTATTAACATCCAGTGTTGCCAACTTTCCGAGAAAAAAATTACTAAAATTTTTAAAAATTCATATTGGCTACATTATTTATCCGATTTTGATCAAATTTTCAGAAAAGATTTCCCTAATGCTCCCATTAATTACCTATATAAATTTATTAATATCCAGTATTGCCAACTTTTCTAGAAAAAAATTACTAACGTTTTAAAAAATTCATTATGACCACAATTTAACCGATTTTAATCAAATTTTCATAAAAAAAATTTCCTAGTGCCGAAATAAATTATGCAATTTTAACAAAATACAATGTTGCCAACTTATCGAGAAAAAAAATCACATTTTTTTTTAAAATTCATTATGGCTACATTATTTATTCGATTTTCATCAAATTTTCAGGATAGTTTCTTCTAGTGCTCACATAAATTATAATTTTATTAAAGATATTGTGATGCCAACTATCCGAGAAATGTCCAAGTGATCTATATATGGGTTTACCCATATACTTCTAATCTTGTTCATTGTAGGTTTGTTGATTTATATGACGTAACAAGTTGCTATGACAACACGTAGTGTACAGTTAAAAAAAATGATATTTAATGATTGTAATAATTTTACATTTAATATTGTTAATAAATACAATAAAAATTGTAATTCTTTTTGTTTGTATAATAAATATAAAGTCGTAGAAAAAAATATTGTATTTGAAATATCTGATGAATCAGTGTTGTTATTAGAATTTCGTATTTTTTATAGTCGTACAAAAAGTATAGTCTATAGTGTAAAACTCGCACAGAATATACTATTGTTTATAATAATTTCTTATAGCGTACATGTAATAATTCAATATCCCAACTATAATGCCACTATGTCAAATTTAAAGATTTTTATTAGTTTTTGAGTTGTGAACTATCAGACAAAGAGATAGATATCAATTCATTTTTATAATATTAATGATAATGACATAACCAACATGATTATTTATAAAAGAATATTTTAATAAACCTGTTAAATTATAACATATTATTTGTGTTGTTTATCATATGTTGTAATTATTTGTAAATTCTATTAACAAAATAAACTTTACTTTGTTAATAGAATTTACAAATAATTTAATTTAAAACCTTTGTAAACAAAATTTGAAGTTGTTAAACAAATATTTTGTATAATAATATCAAATTAAATAGATTTTACTTACTTAAAACAAATGTTTGTTTTAAAACGTTATTTTTATAATAAAACTTTTAATGACAATTTTAAACTGTGGTACAAAATTTTAACAGTTTCAGGTATTATTTTAATTAAGTTTTTATTGAGACAAAACAATGTAAGTTGCATTACTCGTTTTATATTTATGTAAATTTTCATTTAAAGTTTTTTATTAGATTTCAAATTACTGTTAAACAACCAACAAAAAGTTTAGCCTATGCAAAACAAATAATAAAATTGTTTATACCTTTTTTTTTAACTTGTTCAAATAAAATTTCAGTTTTGTTTCATTTTGTTTATTTGATAAATATTTGCTACAAATGATTTGTAAATATCTGAAATAATTTTATTGTTCTAAAATTAATTTATGATGTTTTTTTATTTACATAAATTTTGATAATTAAATTTATAATTTCATATCTGCATATTTATATTTATATCTATATCATATATCATATTATAAAATATAAAGTAAAATTGAAATCATATAAATTAATTTATTCTAAATAATTTATATTTGCATTAAAAACTATATTACGAGTACTATTTATTTATAAATCGAATTTTAAATTTTACATACATTAATACACAATCACGCCATGTACCCAAAAGGGTGAGGCACAAACTCTTTTCACTATTTCGAAATAATAACTAAGATATAATAATTATAATCATTAAATAAAAAAAAATTGTCACAATTATTTGTTGATAATTAACATATGTTTTCATTACACTGTAAAAAATATATCTTAAATTTATGTAATTTTACTAAGATTTTAACAGTAAAAATAACAACATTTTGAAATTTTACTATGATAATTTAAGTAATACTACATTTTTTATTGAAAAATTACATTCACAAAAATGTAAAATTGCAATTTTTTTTTATAGTGTAGTGTTTCATTCCAGTTTGAAGTTACAAACCTTGAAACTGTGTTAAAACTTTACAAAACAATTGTTAAAACAACAAACAGTTGTCTTGCATAAATAAACGATTTTATTAGGCAATCCTTAAACAGGATAACAACGTGTTTTCAATGATACTACATACGGTACATTGTCAGGTTTTCAGTGCTTGACGGTTCAAGGTTCCAGATTTCAGCAAAACAACATTATACCATCGTGTAGGATGTAGGAAATGGCCATCGCGTTTTGGAGAATTGCCCTGTCCGTACGGTATAGTTAAGATAGACGAGAGTGCAGGGAATATTCTCAGGAGAGTACCTAGCAGATGCTATTAGGGGAATTTAGACTAATTAGGTATCAAAGGCCAATAAAATGAAACAGTATTACCCAACATGATGAATTACGATTCTCTGATCTGCTTGATAAATTTATGTGATTGCATCCATTTGGAATATTATCGTAACTAATGCAATGATTTGTATTTATGTTTAGCATAAATGAAACAATCTTACAATGTTTCTAAAAATTATTTTACTTGATGGATAAAATTTTGAAAATTTTTATTAGGTGGAATTCAAATCCTATAATAATATATTTAATTTATAATATACATAAATTTGTCTAGTGCCCAAAATGGTCATGTGGTTTTGATTTTTTCCAGTAATGCCAACTTTCCGAGAAAAAAATTACCAAAGTTTTAAAAAATTCATATTGGCTACATTATTTATCCGATTTTGATCAAATTTTCATAAAAGATATCCCTAATGCTCCCATTAATTATATAATTTTATTAATATCCAGTGTTGCCAACTTTCCGGGAAAAAAATTACTAAAGTTTTTAAAAAAATATTATGGCCATGTTATTTAACCGATTTTACTCAAATTTTCACAAAAGATTCTCCTAGTAATCATATAATTTATGTAATTTTAACAAAATACAGTGTTGCCAACTTTCCGAAAAAAAAATTACAAATTTTTTAAAAAATTTATTGTGGCTACATTATTTATTCGATTTTGATTAAATTTTCAGAAAAGTTTCTCCTAGTGCCCACACAAATTATAATATTATTAAAATACAGTGTTGCCAACTTTTCGAAAAATGTCAAAGTGGTCTATATATGGGTTTACCCATATACTTCTAATCTTGTTAACAAAAATGTTTATACACACGGGCGTAAGTTTGAAATTTTGGACTAAACGTCACTGTACAATAAACTGACTATTTAATATACATACTGTGACAATACCGATATGAATTGAGACACATTACTTTTTGCTTGAACCTCGTATATGTACAACGTTATGAAAAACGAAATTGACAGAATTGATATCTGAGATTGTTTGAATGAATATGCATTTTATGCAAATATGTGATGATTAGAAAACATTCTAACTTGCAAACTGTTACAGTTAGCATACCGCTCTACACTAATTTATATAACGATTCCATTTAAATATTAATAGTTTGCGCAAATTTACTGTTTTCTTTTCAAGATGTTATTTCACAAAAGCAACTAAAAAAATCATCTTCAATAATTTTATGTATTTATGGAAATTCTTATTGTAATAGTAATTTATTTATATTGGTATTTCAAATGACAACTATGAAATGAAAAAATGAGAAAATTAACTACAAAATCAGTATATCAGTAATGTATATATTGACGGTGCACGTTTAAAGCAGGTAGATGAATTTGTGTATTTGGGTAGTTTGCTGTGTAGAGATGGCCGTTTCGATCATGAAATTGAAAGGAGAGTAAATGCTGCTGTTGTAAGGTGCTTTGAGTGCTTTGGGAACTTTTGCTAGGAATGTAAATGTTTCCAAAGAAGCCCGTTTGAGTATATACAATGCGGAAAATGACTGCTGTAGAAATGAGATTTCTATGTGGGGTGTGTGGTGTAACTAGGAGAGATCGGGTACGAAATAGATTAGTGTATGATGAGTGTGAAATTGAAGAAAATGTTGTAGCAAAAGTTAGTGTTAGTCAGTTAAAATGGTTCGAACATGTTGAGCGAATGTCTAATGAACGTTTGGTTCAAAAGATTTATTTGAATGATTTTGATAGTATACGTTTGCAGGTGGACGTCCGATGAGTAGTTGGAGTGGTATGGTTGAGAGTGTTTTAGCAAAAGTTTCCAAGTAGTAGGAATAAAAGAGTATGTATGAGAGGAATTATGAATGTGGATGAAGCAAAAGTTACTTGTTTAGATAGGAATGTTTGGAAGCGACTGATTACGGGATGATGAAAAGAGTTTGTGCCACACCCTTTTAGGTACATAGTGTGATTGTGTATGTATATGTATGTATATATAAAATGATTAATAAAAACTGTAAAACTCAGTAGTATATAGTATAAATATATTTTACGAAATTAATTAGTAGATTATAGAAATCATTAATTAAACATTTAGATTTATACATAGCTAATCTCGTACTTATTAGATCAATCTGATATTCATGTATATGACATACTAATTGCAAGTTAAATTTGTATCGCTCCAAATTTGATATCGTCTATTAATTAACAATTTGTAATTATACAAACATGTTCCGAACATTTATACATTAATAATATAGAGAGTGTTCTACGAAGTGAAATATATGTTTACTTTTAATTTTCCCTTTAATTGATAAATTATTTTCATAACAATACATACTAAATACACGAACCTATAAAATAACAAATAAAATGTAAAAATTATACTTTCTGTGTAACCGAAAATGGAATTAAATAAACAAAATGTATATTTTACATATTATAACTGCATATAATTCTGAATCCAATTTTTTTTTAATAAATTCATATTTGATATAATTGAAGATGGGCCACCACCCTGATATTTTCTGAAAGCTTATAGTGAATAGAATAATGTATTAAAACGATTTTCAGACATTCGAACTTTTGGCGGAGATATAGCGACCTATATACTATACAGAGTTGTATCAGAACAGGTAAAACGTACAGTTCGAGCAGTAAAAAACTAACTTCAATTTATAACTTTAAACACGTTTTTCTAGAAACCATATTTTTCAACTTTGTCCCGCCGAGATCTCGGAAACTATCCATCTGATTTACTTTGTTTTAAGACGTTATTATAGAGAATTAAATTCTCTAAAAATAATATTACTAATATTTCCTATTTTTTAATTTTTTATATACTTTAAATGTTGATTTTATACACTGAAAGAAAAAACACTTATTCAAATAGCCACCAATTTCGTAATTTTTCGAAATTTTAAAATAGTAGATTTTTTTATTTTAATTTTAGAATATTCTAAGGGAAATTTAATCCTGGAAATTTAATAAACCCTGCATAATAAATTTATGCAGGGTTTTTTTTAACAGAATTTGAAAACAATTTTTGACATAAAAATTTAAAACCATATTTCAAATATACCGTAATAACATATATAAATACCAGAAATATTTACATTTCCCCATGAAAAAATTCCTGAACTTTACATTCATCATTTGAATACTGCAATTTAAAGCAAAAAAAAATTGTTACGTATTTCGGAATTTACTAGTAATTTTAAAAAACAAAAATAATAGATAGTTTTTATGTTGCCTATAACGATATATGTTTTCAATTTGTAATTGAAACAGTTTTTTAAAAGTTTTTAATTAAACAATGTTGCAAAATATAGCAAATTTTATACTATTTGTGGCAATAAAATTTGTTTATACTGTTGCAAATATCATTTTAGACTATTGTACCACCGCTATATTATTTCTAAACTTAAATTGAATCACACAGTTAAAAACTAATAATGTAATATAAGAAAAATGTAGCAAAATAATAAGAAAATATCAGAAAATGTACGATATTTTTAGCAAAATATCATCTACTTTTATTGTCAGTTGTACTGTTGCAAATATTTCATACACTTTTGCTTCAATATCTAGCTGTCAAATTTTATTTTATTTTTTGCAATTTTGTGAAAATTTCAGTTGTACAACGTCTCTGTGACTGACTGAAAGATTGAAATTGTAACTGTAGCACTAAGGTACTCTGTGATATCAAATTGACCCATTTCTTACAAATGTTACTTAATATGAGTCTTTATAAAGTTTTCTAATATTTTGCAATTTCTCGTAATAGAATTATGTGTAATAAATATGCGGATGTATAAATATTATATTAATCAACAAGCATGTAATACCAATTATTATTAATAAATATGCAATTTATCCGAATAAGTAATGAATCAATGAATACGAAATTACACATTTCAAAATAATTATAATATGAAAATTGCGATGTATTATATCTGTAGCACTGTTAAATATTTCAAATACAATTTTGTTATAATAATCTTCGGGTTTTCACGGCCGGTATCCATTGAATTTATAAAATTTTCTGGGCTGGTATACCGTGATCGATCTATTCTCATCGAAGACGTTTTGCCATACGTAGATAATATCCCCAGTGTTTTTGTTATTAAGCAAACTTTTGTTGAGTATTGAATCTATAAAATTGTGATTAGTAATGATTTAAAAACTCACTAGTATAAATAATGGATAATATTACTTAACAGGAAATTCAAAAGTAATGAATATATTATATAATATACATAAAAAAATTAATTAATTTGATAAATAAAATATATAATATATGTAATAAAATTTAATTTTATAATATAGAGTCAACCAAAATGCCAGTAAACAGAAAAATTTGTGTTAAAGAAAATATTTTTTTTATGAATACTATAAGTACACTATCCGTAAAATCACAATCTCGTTTTAATCTTTAATATATAATATGATCTTTTCTTATATATAAATAAATTTCAAGTTTAAGCAGTTTATACATAGCTATCTATTGTTTTATTTTATTTTTCTACGGTAACTTGATATTAAACTCATAATTTACTATGGCACTAATAAAAGTTTAATTTCTTGTAGCTGTGCAACTAGATAGAATAGGACCTATGTTTATATGACATTTTTGACTCGAAATAACCACCCTAACCAATTGTTAAAGTTCATATAAATGTAATATGTTTTATTTTAAAAAAAATCCAGTTACTTTATAAAATTAAAAAAATATATAAATAAAATTGTTGCTATAATAAATCAGGTACCAAAGCAATTTTTCTTTCAAGTCAAGAATTCTAGTCAATATTTTATATGTATGTTTGTGTAATGGCAGTATCATTCTTTAGTGATATCAGGAAAAAATCTTTTTGTGATATATCTTTTCTTTAGTAAATACTAGTAGACACAAGGATTATCTTTTCAGATTGCTACAGTAATCTTCCATATTGACCGATTTATTTTCAACTAAAACATATAAAATTCTTTTCCGGAAAACAAATTTCATACAATTTCATTGTACTTAATTTTATGAAATACATTTATAATATTAAACATTTCAAAATTCGAAAATAATAAATATAATATAATAAATTTCCCACATATATTAAAAACATTTAAATTGGAAATTAAAAAAATTTACCATGATAAGGTTGAAGCAAATTAATAATTGTGTTAATATATTGATTAATATCTTTAACTGTGAAGTTACGTATTTATTTGAGTAATTAACTAAATTTTAATAAAAAAAAGATTTCAAATATCAAAGATGTAAAATTTAAATATGTATGTATGTAATTATTACTAGTTTACAAATATGCATGTATTATATTTATCAAGATAATGTAATATTTTTTGTAGTGTAATTACTAGCGTAAGTTATTTTAAACTATTATTATTAGAAAAGATCTGATTTAATCTTTGTGTAAGTTTGGGCATGTGACGTTACAATATAAATTTTAGCAACTTTAATATTTTTTTCTCTATATTTGCTCACTTTATTCAAAAATGCGGGTCCCTCATTCTACTCTAGTTTAACATAAATAAAAAAAAAACTATATTTATTGATTAGGGCATAGACAACTATAATTTTCGAGATTCTAATTACAGTAACACGTTGTCTACTTAACATTCTGTTCGAAAAGTATAGTTTAAGTTTTAACTAGAGTAGAAAGTTTAATAAAATGAGTTAAAAATGAACTTTATTGAAATATAATGTTGTATCAAACTTGTCAAATAAACAAAACAAAAAAAAAACACATAATTTGATATTGCAAAGGTGTTACTTTTAGGAGCTGATCCGTAAAGCGTGAATTGAGCGAATACCTTAAGATTAAAAGTTCAAAAGAAAGTTGTTTTTCTTTTGCTTATCCGTTGTATGTTGACTGTAGAAGGTGTAAACTTTCTTTCTTAAGAAAAACTTCAAGTACGCTTGATTTTCTTTACAGTTTACCTTATTTCTGTCTCTATTTGCTTCTATTGAGATAACGACGATGTTATAAACTAAAATAGAAACGGAAAAATTGATCAAATATACAGACACGAAAGGTCAATATAAGAAATGTATCTATTATGCAAAATAAAAATAAATATTTTTGTTTTCATATATTACTTTTTAAAAAGAAATATTTACAATTGGATTCTAAAGGGAATATTGGTAGTATAATTTTTATATAAATATACAGTGTGTCCCCGGATTGGGTTTACTATAGGTGTAATCGGCAAAAAATTTAAGAATTTCCTTTTCATGTTTTGGGACTTCGCCTTGCTTTGTCTGAAAACAATTTTAAGCATATTTTTTAGTTTTTTAAAAATCAAGGTGGCCATGAAAAATGTAAAAAACTATTTTTCATTCAGGTAAAGTGCCTTTTTAGTCAATAATACGGCATAATGTTCTTGAGAAAAGTTGTTCAGAATATGAAATTATGGCTCTGTGCAAAATTTTAAAAAGATTAGTGAAAAAAAAAATGTGTCGAGACATAACGCCGACTGAACAAAACGCCGACTGAGGACACTACGCCGACCATTCATTCGCATACGTGTAGTATATCGAAACAACAAATTTTAATTAAAAATTATCCAGACTAAAATCTAATTTTTTTTTCATTTTAATAAAATGAGTTCTGCAAAATCCTTTACTATGATAATACAATGCAATGCCTAATATTACAAACTTTGTTTTTAGGTGTTTTAGTACATTTGTTTAGTCCAGCTCTTATGGCAGTTGCATTGTCTTAAAACCGATATTAGTTAAAACCAATTTTAAAACAGAGCTGGTAATACGGACCAATGAGTTTATACGCAATGAGTATGTGAATGATTTTTTATATACTTTTCCAGTAAATACTTTAACATTTCAAATAAAATGAAAAGAACTCAATTATATTCTCAATAAGCAACATTTTCATTTTTTTTTTTTTCAAATATTTAAAAATGAGAAATTAATTTATCAAGATGGATGTGGACATTGATTCTGTATTCCAGCTACATAATTGTCTGTTTCTGACAGGTAAAATTTGATTTGTTTCGGTCATATTCGGCTATATTCGGTCGTTGTTTTGATTGAGTATGACGTCTATATTTGTCAGAAGAACAAAAAAACACATTAATCATCTACCAACGACCGCAAAAATAAAACAAATCCTATCACGTATACGCAAAATACGTCATTTATACAATGTTATATTATATGCGTTGATCAAGCCAAATTACTGCTTTGTTTTCTATTACAATAATTAATTTATATAGGGATGATATAGAAATTATTTGTTGTATTATATATTAATATAATACTATACTAATTGTAATAATTTTAAAGAAAGTTTGACCTAGCATATTATGAAATAACTAGAAGGGCTCTTGCTTTTATATATATATATATATATATATATATATATATATATATATATATACATACATACATACATAACATACACAATCACGCCATGTACCCAAAAGGGTGTGGCACAAACTCTTTTCATCATCCCAAAATCAGTCGCCTCCAAACATTCCTATCCAAACAAGCAACTTTCGCTTTATCCACATTCTTAGTTCCACTCTCATACATGCTCTTTTATTCCTACTACTTGGAAACTTTCGCTCACGCAAGCCACCCTCTCAATCATACCACTCCAACTACTCATCGGACGTCCACGCAAACGTATACCATCAAAATCGTTCAAATAAATCTTTTTAACCAAACGTTCATTAGACATTCACTCAACATGTCCGAACCATCTTAACTTCTTAACACCAACTTTATATATATATATATATATATATATATATATATATATATATATATATATATATATATGTTTATCCGGTTTTGAAATGCAACTTGGAAGAAAGTTATAAAGTTGAAATTTAGAACAGAACTGTGTAATACTACTAGTAGTAATGATGAAAAAAATCCAAATGCGAGGATAAGTCTGCGTGAGCCGCAGGCAAACGGTGTAAACAAAAAAACTTTATTCGCTTATAATTTAACATTCACTGAATAGATTTTGATGGGAGTTTCATTAATAGTTGAGGCGTTTTTAAAAAAAAAAATTAATGAAGAAATGTATTGAAACAATGTAATGAAGAAAATTGATCAAAAACTCTATTTGCTTATAACTTGAAAACTTAATAAATTTGGATGGAAGTTACATTAATAGTTAAGTCGTTTTAGAAAAAGGTTTTACCAAGGAACAATGTAATTTGAGCCGCAAGTGAACGCTGTAAATTATAATATAACTTGTTCACTTATAACTCGCCATTCACGGAACAGATTTTGATGAAAGTTTTATTAATAGTTGAGTCGTTTTTCAAGAAATATTCTCCTATAAAATAGTGCAGCGTAAGTTGCAGACGAACGTTATAAAAGATAAAAATTGACTAAAAACTGCAATTAAGTTAGAATGGGTTTAAAGTAGTAAATCCCGTAACGAACCACGGACATTATACTAGTTAGCATATAAAAATAGCAAATGTCTTGTAAGATAATTTCATTTATGTAAATAAAATTAATTCATTTTTAAAGAATGTTCAGTTTAGTTCCAACATTTTACGATTTAAATAGAACAAAGTAAACTTGAAGATGTATTCATTTCGTTGGTAAGATAAGAATTTCAAATTCAAATAATCTCTGAGAAAGTATTTAAATAAATTTTATCACGTTCTAGAAAATCTTTATAAAACTATGCATGTGGAACAGTAGAATTTTAGTGTAAAAGTTTGTTTCGTTTGTAAAATTTACTTTAATGTTACTAGTATTTTAATCTTATTCGTACTACAAAAGTTAATTAAATACTTGTAGTTAACTAAAACTTTATATAACAAAGTATTCATTAATTTATGACGTTTAAAAGCTATTTTCAGGTAAAAGTACGTGGTATTAATAGAAAGGATCGAGTACCTAATAAATTAATGTATGAGAAAAATAAAAGTTGAAAAAAATATGTTGTTGCAAAAGATGGTGTAAGATAGTTAAGATAATTTGGCCATTTTGAATTAACTTTCCATTACAGGAATGTTTTCAAGTAATAAAAATAAAAGAGCATGTATAAGAGGTAACATAAATTTGGATAAAGTAAAAGTTGAATTCTTGGATAAGAATATTTAGTGAAAATCATTTTCTGTATAAATAAAAAAGTTCGTGCTACATACCTATGATTAAGTGGCGTGTATGTATATGTAAATACATAGGTTACTCTGAAATTAAAAAAAAAATATATATTTTTAACTATATTTTTGTAAATGGAATTGGCTTGTAAGGAACTTTTTTCTTTTTATAAAATTTTTTACAAAAACACGTGGTTTTTTTTTACATATAAAACATTTTAATTTGACGTTTCGGCTTATTGGATAAAGCCGTCTTCAGCTGATAGTAAGAGAATAACAATAGAATTAACCATGAAATATAAACAACAAAATATTAAAATTAATTCATGGTAAATTCTATTGTTATTCTCTTACTATCAGCTGAAGATGGCTTTATCCAATAAGCCGAAACGTCAAATTAAAATGTTTTATATGTAAAAAAAAAACACGTGTTTTTGTAAAAAATTTTATAAAAAGAAAAAAGTTCCTTACAAGCCAATTCCATTTACAAAATTATACTTAGGAACAAATAAAGAATACAGTATTTTTAACTATAGTAATTTTTCAACAATTTAGAAAAATATAAGTATAAATTAATGTTCATACCAAATTTTAATTGATATAAAATTAAAAAGCTTCAGGTTTTATATCTGTTAAATTTTAATTTAATATCAGAAAAAAATATATACAAATGATATTACTAGGTATAACAAAATACAAGTAACTACAAATAGTCAACTACTAACAAAATACAAATTTAAAACACATTACTGTTTTAACTGACCCTCCTGCAAAAACCAATTTTTACTTAATCTGTTAATTTCACTGAACTTTATAATAAAATTTTATCAAATTTCAAATGCGTCCTATTTTATTTACTCACAAAATTTATTCGTTAAACCTGTAGAATGTAAAAGTAGAATCAAATAACAAATGTAAATCTAGAAAAATGGAAAAAACAAATATGTACAGTTATTGTAGATGCAAATTTAGTTTTGCGCAAACTGAAAATGAAATACAGTATTCATATTGCGTTAGAGAACTGTATACTTATTTGCACACAATTAGAATAAAACCCAAATGATATTCACCGCAGAATATGTGGACGGTGAATAAAGTAGGTAAAAATTACAAAAAAAAGTATACATTTCATTAAGTTTCTAAAGTTTGTTTCCAGTGTTTCACCCCGAGTTGAAACAGTATTTATTTAATCTTATTTAATTCATACCTTTTGAGTTAGAATCTTGTTTGCTTATATTGGATAATACAAACACTATAAATTTGGCCTGAGTGAAAATATACTAAATTAGCTTAGTCTACACTAAATATACTAAATATAGAATTCCCAGATGATGCTATTTTCGTCAAATAGATTAACTGCTTTACTGATAATTATACAAAAGATTGTTTTTAATATCCAGTGTTGCCAACTTTCCGAGAAAAAAATTACTAAAGTTTTAGAAAATTCATTATGACCAGTATTTAAACGATTTTAATTTTCATAAAAAATTCTCCTAGTGCCTAAATAAATTATGCAATTTTAACAAAATACAGTGTTGCCAACTTATCGAGAGAAAAAAATCACATTTTTTTTAAATTCATTGTGGCTACATTATTTATTCGATTTTCATCAAATTTTCAGGAAAGTTTCTTTTAGTTCCCACATAAATTATAATTTTATTAAAGATATTGTGTTGCCAACTTTCTGAGAATTGTCAAAGTGTATATATGGGTTTACCCATATACTTCTAATCTTGTTTATAATAATAGTTTAAAAAATCAACAAAGTTTGTATATTCAAATAGTAAAAAAATATCTTCCAGAACTTATTATATTGAAATAAGAAAAGAAAAGAATAACATCAATCACTTCTTTCGTTGTCTTCCATTAATTAAAAATCTATAAATTGTATTAAGTAATTAAATTATAAATAATCTAGTTACTTATTTGTTATCTAGTAACTTGTTTCTATGTTCTGTTACTTACTGTAATGTCATTTATATTTTTTATTTTGATGAAGACGGACATTGAGTTTTGTCGAAAAGTCGACTTTAAATAAATATTAGTACAAAACTTTAATCTAAACAAGTTTTATTTTACAATTACATTATTTATCCAAATTTAATTCAATTTTCATAAAAAAAAATTTTAGTAAAAATTACATATTTTTATTTTTACATTGTTGCTAAATCTCGAAGAAAAAATACTGCTTTACTGTTTATTAAATTTCTTTCAAATATTCCATTTTACTTAAATACTACTAGAATTAGATATTTATATTTTGCAGTGTTGTTACTTTTGATAAACGTTATATTTTTAAAATTTAATTTTCAATGAACTGTAATTTCAATTTTAGATACATATTTTCTTAGTACACCATATAGCTGTATACTTTTTATTTAATATTGAACTAAGTAGATCTTTGTGAAGAAATATACTTTTCATATTATAGTCTACAGATGACATTGCGCAATATTAAGTGCACGTTTTCGTACGACATACGTAACTATTCTCTTCCTCATCTTAACATTCAGCTGATAAATTCATAGATAATATGAAGTAGGTATCAACTTCATTCGGGAAGTATTTTTACTGTTCATTCATAGTACGTGTACAATTGTACAGTACTTCTAAATCGTACTTATTTACTTTGAATGTTTATAAATAAATTTAATAATTATTTATTTTAATTTAATTAATAAATTTAATAATAATATCATCCTTCTCCTAGCTAAATAATTTAAAATATATAACATTTCACTTTGAGGAACAGTATCATATAAACATATAAATATTGCGCAATGCAATAGTATCGTGGTGTAAGCTATACTAATATATTTTAAAAAAAGAAAAAGTCTTATATTATTCCTTGAACACATAACAAAATTCAAGGCTTTTTATAACGCAGTATTTTATATTATAATAAAATATTAGCAAATTATTTGAAATTATTGCTGTACAAACCAAGCAAAAAATAAAAAGTACAAAAATCAAACACAAAATAATAAAAGACAACTTAAAATTTTTACGACCAGTTTTATTATTTAATTTTAAAGTTACTTATATTTTATTTAAAATTCTAACAATATATTTTTATCTCAAATTATACTGAGAATGAAAATAACTTTTGTTATTATATTTTTTGTTTTTAGCAATTGCATGACTTTTATTTCTCTTTTTTTTAACTATAATTAATTGTAATCAAAATACACAATCTTGCAAATGAATTAGTTTATTTAAAATATGTATATAATTTCAAAAAACGTTAATCATTATACCATAAGGTGAAGCCTTAAATACAGCAAACTTTCGGTACCCCAAATCTAAATTTCCTTTATAATAGGCTCACTTTTGCTACCCATTAATTAAAACAAATATTAATTAAACAACAGAATTAATTAAAAGCATACCAAACATTTTAATTCAAATCTCCCCCAAAAACCTTATCCGAACAATCTGAAACTTTGCGACGATTTTTCGAAAGAAAACACAATATAAAATATCCTTGTTTCGCCTGACAGACATTAGGTTGAATTTCGTAGCAAGAATCGTAACCGAAAAACTGACGTGAAATGTCCTGGACATAAGTATAGGAGTGGTGGCTAGGGTGACATTACAATGTTGGTAACACTGCGACGCATCGTCTTTCATGGCCTGCTTGGTGAACATTTTCAGCTCAGCTAGTGGATGACGGAAATGGCAAATGGCAAACGATATTATTTTACGGAAAATGACAAATGTTACATTTTTTGCTCGAATTTATTTATACACATGTTTTGGATACTAATGTTGGGATAATATATTTTTAATGTAATGTTATACTAAAATTTTATTTGTCCCAATGCAATCTTAAAAAGTATGAGAAGTAGAAATTTAATATATATGTATATATTTATATTATTAGTTTCGTGGGATTTTCAGTCAAAAATAAAAACAACTCAATTCAAAGTGCAAGCTTTCGGAAAAAATTTATTTCCTTCATCAGGAAAATATATATATATATATATATATATATATATATATATATATATATATATATATATATATATATACAGGGTGTTTCACAACTTAGAGCAAAAAATTAAAAGGTATATTCTGTACGACGTGCTGATCATGAAACAAAAAGAATTTTTTTAAAATTTGCAAAAAAAATTGCATCGTATTTCAAGCAAACATTTTTTTTGCCACTGGTCGATAGTTATTTTTAATAATTGTTTTCAAATCGTCTACAATGAAAGTAATTGTTTACGTAATATCTAATACTAATAAAATGTGTAATAGTTTAATTAATAATTTAATTTAATTTGATAGGTAGTGGGTAGGTAGTTTTTCGTCAACATTGCTGTTAATTATTATTATCTTTGCTGGTGCACTGTTCTCATTTTACAGTGAATAGCAGTGTAGTGTAGTTTTTGTTAAAATGAATGCATTTAGTAACAGTGAATTAGAGGACATGATGTTAATTTATGGCGAAGCACGGCAAAATTCGTTATTGGCACGACGTCTGTATGCTGAACGTTATCCTTTACGCCGATTACCCACTCCCCGTTCGTTTGTGAGGATAGTCCAGCGTCTTAGAGACACAGGATATGTGCAACCTAATCGTGGGAGAGGTGGTGGCCGCCAGCATCAACACGACAATATGATTAATGATATCTTAGATGCTGTACATGCTGAACCAACTATTAGTACCCGAAGAGCGTCTCAACAATTAGGAGTATCACATAGTTCAGTATGGCGAATTTTAAGAGATCAAAACTACCACCCATTCCATTTTCAACGGGTACAGGGGCTAACAGAACCTGATTATCAGTTTAGAGTACGATTTTGCAACTGGCTTTTACAAAAACACACTGAAAATCCGAATTTCCCCTCGTACATCATATTTTCTGATGAGGCTACTTTTACTAGGGAGGGAGTTCATAACTATGATAACTATCATTATTGGAGTCAAGTAAATCCACACGTTGTTGTACGGGGCAGTTTTCAGCATCGTTTTTCGATAAATGTTTGGGCAGGTATTGTTAATGGAATGTTACTTGGGCCGTACATTCTACCAAATAGGATGACTGGAGCTAATTATTTATTATTTTTACAAAATACTTTGCCAGAACTACTTGAAAATGTGCCTTTAAATGTGCGTCAGCAGACATGGTTTCAGCACGATGGTGCGCCATCACACTATGCTCTAAATGTAAGAGAACATTTAAATCAAGTGTTTGAGGACAGGTGGATTGGTCGCGGTGGACCTGTAGCTTGGCCTGCTAGATCCCCTGACCTAAATCCGCTGGATTTTTATTTCTGGGGTCATTTTAAATCCCTCGTCTACGACAACCAAAATGCGCCGGAAAACGAAGAAGAACTTAGGCAGAGAATAGAAAATTCAGCAGAAATAATACGAGAACAAAATTCGTGTCAAGACTGTACTAGGTCATTAATTCAACGTGCTGCAATGTGTGTAGGGATGAATGGTGCAAATTTTGAACAGTATTTGTAGTTTTGTGCTTCAGATATGTTATTTCCCAAATTATCTTGATATTAAATAATACAATGCATTAATATTATAAATTATTTTGTATTCAAAACAATTATTGTCTCTAAATAAAACTAACATTACATAATGTTTCTTTGATAATTAATTTCATTTAATATTTCTTTCTATGACGTATGCTACTCCAGTGGTTCAAAAAATGTCTACTTCAAGTAAACTACCCTTAACTTTGCGAATTTTAAAAAAATTCTTTTTGTTTCATGATCAGCACGTCGTACAGAATATACCCTTTAATTTTTTGCTCTAAGTTGTGAAACACCCTGTATATATATATATACATATATATACATATATATATTAAAAAAAATTTCCTTTAGTAGTAATTTTTTTTTCATATTTATGAAAAATAATACTTAAAAATAAATAATCTGAAGTTGCATAAGCAGCTAATATAAATTTTAAATTAATCGAAAATTAATTATGTACTTTTTGAATATTAGATAAATCTATAAATAACCATCTACACTTAAATCCAATTTATTTACGAGTTGAATTCGGTCAAGCAGAAAACGATTCGATTTAAAAAAAAAAACATAAAATAAAATAAAAACGAAAATTCCATTTACTTGATAAATTTCCGATATACTTAATTTTTTTTTAACAAAAATAGTTCTTTTAAATAGTTCATATTTTGCGAAAAGCAATATTATATTTAAAAAACTTGTATAATTTTTATTTGAAATTTCTTTGATTTCAAGAATTTATTTTGTCTAAAGTTTACTAAAACAAGATTAGAAGTATATGGGTAAACTCATATATAGACCACTTTGACATTTCTCGGAAAGTTGGCAACACTGTATTTTAATAATATTATAATTTATGTGGGCACTAGAAGATACTTTTTTGAAAATTTGATCAAAATCGAATAAATAATGTAGCCACAATGAATTTTTTTTAAATTTTGTGACCTTTTTTTCGATAAGTTGACAACACTGTATTTTGTTAAAATTGCATAATTTATTTAGGCACTAGGAAAAACTTTTATAAAAATTTGATTAAAATCGGTTAAATAAAATGGTCATAATAAATTTATAAAAATTTTACTAATTTTTTTCTCGGAAAGTTGGCAACACTGGATACTAATAAAATTATGTAATTAATGGGAGCATTAGGGAAATCTTTTCTGAAAATTTAATCAAAATCGGATAAATAACGTAGCCAATATGAATTTTTAAAAACTTTAGTAATTTTTTTCGACCGAGCGAGCGAGCTAACGACGCACATCCATACACCAACATAAACTAAGTTCAGATTCGTCATCTAGAAGCTATATGAAGAATTTCTATACAATTTTTTTTTTTTTTGAAAATGTTACAGACACCGTACCAAACGCTATACCACTTTTTCCTTGAAGTCAAAGTGGTAAAAATAAACTATTAATACTACAATACCTACATGCTGTAAATATTAAAAATTGACTACATTAAGTTAATAAATTGAATGTGTCAAAAGATATTAATATAAATAATCTTTAGGATAAAATGCGTTGTTAGATTTTTTAGCTTCCTTTTCTGTTTAATTTCCCTCGAGACTAAAAAAAGGAAGCGAACACAAAAAACTAACTTATTATATCTTGAGAAAAAGAAATAACAAGGCTTAAATCTACAAATCAAAAAAAAAATTAAACTATACTTTGTTTTTGCCAATCAAAAATATCAATTTATTTTTCTATTAAATTCTTATTTTACTTTTTCTATCATTATATTGATTTTTCTAGCTGTAATCTGACAAAAAACTGTTTTTGATAAAATATTTATATTATAAAAATAATATTAACAGAATAAATTTCTAAAATTATTTTTTTTCCGAAATTGACAATTGGCAACATTAAGAAAATAAAATTATTTAATTATTGTCAGCGCTACAAAAATCCGTTTTGAAAATTGCATTAAAATCTGTTGAACAATGTATTCAAAAAAAATGTTTAAAAGTTAAAAAGCCACATGATTATAGACATCAAGGAACCTACTTCAAAATTTTGATGCAAATTGTCTAGTAAAGGTTGCATTTACAATATTTCGATAACTGAGCTAACGCGAAATTGTACAAAAAAACACATATATACACCCTCACAAACTAAGTTCAGATTCGTTTTAATAATTATATAAAATAGTTCTATATATTTTTATTTTTTTTAAGACAATGTTACAGACACTGTCGCGTTATTACTTTACCTTTTTGTCAAGTTGATAATAAATTGCTATGTGGAATTATTTTATTTTATAAAACTATTTAGATTTTAATTAATTATCTAGTTTTAAATAAAAAATACTAAAAAATTTTTAAACATCTTTATATTATTCTAGATAATATCTCCTGGTTCATATTTTACACTAAAACCTTATTAATGTACGAATCACATAATAGATTTAGGTCCCACTTTTAATCCTCAGTTTAATATAAAAATTAAAAAAACATTACATTAAGTACAACATAATCTATTAGTTTGAAAAATGCAACGTCATCAAAAAAAGCTTGCCATTTATCAAGAAGCAAATTATATTTAAAGTTGATGGTTCTATATGAGTAAAGAAAAAACTATTAAATGAAATATAGAACTCGATAAGTTGTTAAGTTTCTATTCATCTTAAAATAAATACTTTAAAAAGCGATTTTATGTATTAATTTTATACGTTAACAGTATTTTAATGTGTTTAAAAATATAAATGAAAAATTACTGATATAGAAATATTAGCCATTAAAGTTTTTCAATACTTATAAGTTATTTTTGAAGGTTGTATGTTTAGCAATTAGTACTTTAAAACCGATCAAATGTTTGTGCAGTAAAATGCAATAAAATAAAGATATTTTCCAAGTTATCAGAAATTACGTCAGACTTGTTTACCCCTATGATGTTACGTACTAAAATACGTAACTCTGTCAGCGTTATTTGCTCCCGTAAACTTTATCTTACATTATGCCAAGTTAAATTAGGTATAAAGTATGCACAACGTCTCATTAAAACTGCTCTGCATATGGATCTCGGGAAACATGAGAGATACAACTTTGGTTCAATTAGACGGAAAACTTCTCCATTATTAATAAATGCCTCTATTTTAAAATATATTTTGTAAATAAATAAAATAGCATTTGCTTGCAACCACAGTAATAAAATTTTGCATAAAACTTCAATTAAAAAAAAATTGAAAACTATCAAAATTCCTCCATTAAATTTCCATTTTCATATTACAATATTAAATATGAAACCAGGCATGATTTCCCGTTAGATGGAAACCGATAATTGGCTACCAACCATTTCCTATAATTGGACCAAAACAAACCAACTAATTTTCAACTCAATCTTTAACTACACATTGGTAATCCTGAAATAGTTTAACCTAAATTGAGATCTGAATGCAGGTTACCTATATGTGAGATATATAACTATATTGATTCGAAAATTTTCGTCACGTCGACAAGTTGAATACGATGCATGAGGGAATTTTACAAGTTTCATCTCTCAGTGAATATTTTTCGAAATTCCTAAAACTCCTAGAGATTTATATGAATGTTATATGCCACGTACAATTTAATACCGACAATAATTTATTGATTGGAAGAGTTCTTTAAATTTAAATTTATAGCCTGTGTGAAAATTTTTATTACAGAAATCGCAGTTTTTTTTTAGCTATAATTTACAAGTATTAAAACATTAATAATCTCTAGTGAGTGTGAAATTGAAAAAAATGTTATAGCAAAAGTTGGTGTTAGTAAGTTAAGATGGTTCGGACATGTTGAGCGAATGTCTAATAAACGTTTGGTTAAAAAGATTTATTTGAATGATTTTGATGGTATACGTTTGCAGGTGGACGTCCGATGAGAAGTTGGAGTGGTATGATTGAGAGGGTGGCTTGCGTGAGCGAAAGTTTCCAAGTAGTAAGAATAAAAGAGCATGTATGAGAGAAATTATGAATGTGGATAAAGTAAAAGTTGCTTGTTTGGATAGAAATGTTTGGAGGCGACTGATTTTGGGATGATGAAAAAAATTTGTGCCACACCCTTTTGGGTACATGGCGTGATTGTGTATGTATGTATGTATGTAATAATCTAGTTTTACTTATAAAAATAATATAATTTTCAAAATAAAAGAGCATATATGAGAGGTATAATAAATGTAGATAAAGTAAAAGTTACTTATTTCAAAATATCAAAATGAAAAGAATGATTTTCTATTATCTCAAATTTAGTGTCTCCAAACATTCTTATCTAGACAAGTAACTTTTAATATTCTTTCAGAACTTATTATATTAAAATGAAACTGCTTTAGGTTAAAATTCTGTATTAATATTTATTATAATCGACATTTTGACGAACTCAGCGTCCGTCTTCATTAGGAAAATTAATTCAAATGACATTACAGTAAATAACAGAAAATAGAAACAAGTTACTAGGTAACAAATCATCTTGTTACTTATTTGTGACATAATATATTATTTTAACAAATGCAAAAACAAACGTCCAGTTAACTTTTTTGTTCAAATAACGACAAATTTTTGTTTTGTTGATAAATTATCGATTTTTAAAGAAAAATAAACCTTTTTACTTTATGAATAAATTATTTCTTCCTTGTAAAACTGGTCATAAATATTTTAAAGTAATTGTATGAAAAACCTTTTTAATACTGTAATACGCTTTTTAAGCCTAGTACTGAAAATAAACTTAAATTTTCATTAATAATCTAATATTGGGTTTTTTCCCCAAAAATTTCAACGAGTTATCCTATCATTTCATTGGCTATTAGAATATGCAACAATGACTGGCCATTTAACCATTGACACGTGTTTCACTCTTTAGGAGCTCATCATTATGGTGATTTGATCAATGCACTAAGCACTTACAAAAATAATAACATTGAACAATAGTTCATAAATGTATAGTAAAATTAATTAATTAATTTCACTGTGCCCTTATGAACTTATGTTCAATGTTATTAAATTTTCATTTTAAACGCAGCACCCTATATAGTAGAACATTCATTATTTAAACCTTAGTTATTCAGATTTTTGATTATGCGAAATAGCATAATAAACAAATTTTTACAAAACAAAATAATAGTGAATTACGTATTTTTTTGTGTAACACATAAGTTTCATTTATCAAAAGTATGAAATTAATTTGTCTTTAGGCTTAAAACTTTACCATATCTGCATAACATACTGCGTCATCTACCTGTAATGTATGTAAATTCCTGAACACAAATATGCACTTGTGTAACTTCTACGAATCAGTATTATATGAAACTACAAATTTTACTAAATATTATTTATAATAGAAATAGAATTGTTCATAAAAAAAATCGGGACAAAGTCCAATGTTAGTTTTATGAAGTAAGATTTTAGAAGATTTAAAAGAAAAAAATAGACTACCCTGTTTAGATACACGTCGACCTCTTATTGCGTGTAATACATTATAAGTGGGAGTGAGAGAGAAATATTTGAGTTTGTGTTAATTTCAGTGTCAGTCATACTATGCACATTGGACTTTGCCCCGACTTCTTTCCTGAAAAATTATGTACCTTTCTTTTGTAAGAATAAAAGAATATATATAAGGCATCATAAATGTGGATGAAGCAAAAATTGCTTGTCTAAATTGGAATGTTTGGCGGACACTAAATGCAATGATTTTGAGCCACACTTTTGTATCTTTTTTTTTTCGATTATCCAGATCTATCGTAATTCGATTCATCTAAATCCTCATTTAATCCAAATAATCTAAATTCTACTATATTTACATTACATTTACATTTACATACGTCATCATAAATCCTTATATTTGTTACTAAAACTGATTTAGTCCATTCAACAACCTAGTAAAAGCAATATGTCTCTTTGATTTCAAACTTTCAATTTGTAGCTGTGTAATACTTTCTTAAATTGTTTCACAACGATTCGAAAGTTTTTCAAGTGAATCGCGTACATATACCCCCGAGAGCTAGTATTGAAGTCAGCATACAAAGATATACAACAAACTTCCAGTGGCAACCCCCAAGTTTATTTAGCAATCAAGTCAAAATTTCTTCGCTGCAAAAGATAAAACGTACAACAAGACTAAGTAACTACGCTACGACAAATTGCATTCGAAAAATGTTACATAACGCAAAAATAAAATTGAAATGTCGTAATATCGATATATAGAGTATAATTTCATAGAGAAACGTAAGAGTGTTAATTAATATATCAACTTGGTTTAATTATTTCACTTTGTATTTGCCACGATATATTATTTATATTAATACGAAATTTAATTAAATATTAACACATTGTCATTATTAAACTTTTCAATACTTTAGGTAAATATTTTAATATTTTTTTCTCTTCAATGTTATCAAAATTGTGTAAAAGCAAAATTCTGTGATTCTTAACATAGTAAAAAAATCTTTCAGAACTTATTACATTAAAATAAAACTGCTTTAGGTTAAAGTTCTGTATTAATATTTATTGAAATTCGACGTTTCGACGAACTCAACGTCCATCTTCATCAGATAAATGATACAAATAACATTACAATAAATAACCAAACATAGAAACAGGTAGCTAGGTAACAAATAAGTAACTAAATCATAAAATTTATAGATTTTTAATTAATGGAAGCCAAATTTTATTTGACTTAGTACCTTCACAGTGATTAATGTATTTGTGATTGATTTATATAATTCTTGTTGACAACAAAAAAATTCTGTTGTAAAAATTATCTAAACAGTGTCACTAAAAAATAATTTTAAGTTTAATTTAAATATGAATATCAGTAATAAATAATAGTATTAGTATTTCAGAACAGTGATTTGATAACTGAATCTATTTCCTGATGGTGTACGTTTATAACAGGTAAATGAGTGTTTTTGGGTAATTTACTGTTTAAAGATGAGCGCTTTGACCGAGAGATTGAAAGAACAGTAAATGCTGGTTGGATGGTTTTGGGTGCTTTGAGAGCTTTTACTAGAAACGTAACTATTTCGAGAGAAACCCGTTTGAATGTATAAAATGTTGTGTTGGTGCCTAGATTAATGTATAGTAGTGAGTGTTGAGTTTAGCTGCAGAAGTATAAATAAAAATAACTGCTGTGGATATGAGATTCTTGCGTAGGGTATATGGTGAAACTAGAAGGGATTGAGTACGAAATAAAATGGTGTATGAAGAGTGCGAAATTAGTAAAAATGTTATAGTAACCTTCAGACTTTCACAGCCGGTATCCATTGAATTTATAGAATTTTCTTGGCTGGTGTGCAGTGATCGATCTATCCTCGTCGAAGAACGTTTTGCCATACATCGTAGATAGCATCTTCAGTACTTAGTGACTGAATGATAGTTTCTGCTCTGCAATCTGGTATATATAACTATACCCCCACCATCTTCTACAATAAATTCAGTAAAAATGTTGTTGCAAAAGTTGGTATTAGTCAGTTAAAATGGTTTGAAGAATATCTAATAAACATTCAGTTAAAATAATATACAAGTGATATTAAAGATATACATCTGCGTAAAGTTATTAGTTTTGCATAAAAATAAAAAAGCATGTTTAAGAGATAACAACTTTCAAGCGACATTAATTACTAACCTAACTTTAATGAATATAGTTTTGAAAAAGGATTTTTAATATATTTGTTTACATCTACGACGATATTTTATAAGCAAAATAGAGATAGTAAAAATTGAAAATAATATTCAATGACCTGGAAATTATTACAGCCAACTGAAACACTTTTATGACTACTTTCTATAAATAATACTACTTTAGAAAAATGTATATTCCGTTCATATATTTTTATAAACAAAATAGTTTTATTTATAATATTTTTTACTGTTTATGTAATACTTTAGATTGTACAGTGTATATATTTTTTTTAAATATTTTATTTTTATATCCAGCGTTGTTTCATATTTCAAAACATTGAAAAGATTTCATACATATTAAATATAAACAAACATTTGACTCAATTATTTTTATATACAAATAAAATAAATACAAAAATATAATTATTGTTTGTTGTTGAGTACATGAAGTTTAAATCAATTAAAAAATGTTGAGTCAAATCTTTTCTTCATATATTTATTTCAGTCTTAGCTGAAGAGGACCACAGGGTGGTCGAAATGTACATTTTTTTTTAGAAATAAATATATGAAGAAAAGTTTTGTCTCAACATTTTTTAACAAAAATATAAATTTAAATTTGAAACGTAGAAATATTAAATCCAAATCATTTTTATGTGATCCCGTAATATGACATTTTTCACAAGATATCTCGACAGACATATGCTGAATCATCTTTTGTTTTTTTTACATTTCTAAACAAAAATGGAACATGTCAAAATACATTTAGAAAAGGTTTTCCACTGAGAATCAAAGGATTTTTCACTAAAATATCCGCTATTTTTTGTCTGTTCTTCTTGTTATAAACAAAAAAATTCATGTCGTTTATAAACCATATAGATAATATGTTTCAAACATATATAATATTTTATATGTTGAAATAAGGTAAAACATACAAGTTACTTAAGCAATAAAGTATATTAAACATTGAATATAAAAATAAATTTTAATAAAATAAAAATTTTCTAATATTACTTCACAAAAAAAAAAACTTAATTAAAATGATGTTTATTTACACAAAAATCTAATAATCTTTTAAGAGCAGTTTTAAATATTGAATTTTCATAAATTTCTTTCAGAATAAAATATCTTTAATGTTTTAAAAATAAAAACTACACTGTAAAAAAAATGTGATATACATTTATGTAATCTTACGAAACTATTAATAAGTAAAATAGCAGCATTTGGTAATTTTTACTATGATAATTGACGTAATATTAATTTTTTACTGAAAAAATACATTCAATGTATGTAATAAAAAAATAAAATAATTTGGGTTACAGCATTTTAATTTCAATATAATAAGTTCTAAAAGATTCTTTTATTTATTAACTAGTAACTTGTTTCTATGTTCTGTTATTTATTGTAAATATCGTTTGCATCAGTTTTCGTGATGAAGACGGACGGTGAGTTCATCAAAACGTCAATTATAATAAATTTAATCTAAAACAGATTTTATTTTAAAATACGTTATTACGTATGCACAATAGCATCAAAATTGATAAACCAACAACAATTGACAATCAATCGAAAATAATTCAAACATTCGCAACAAAATTATTATATTATTTCGCAAACAGTTCTCGTAGCCAAAAACATCGTTTTTAACATAGTTAAAACGTTTACCATCGAGGCCCCAACGTGACATTTCCAAATTAAATTTAAACACTCGTGACATGGTAGAGGGTGCGGTCATCACATTAACCCTTTGCCAGGCGGATGCACTGACCCATTTTACCGACATTTGGAAAACTTTAAGGTGAACACTTGACAAACAAGTGACATGACGGCGACGACAGCGTTCAAACTCTACACGACACTTAGACATTTAATTGCTTTTAATGTAGACACCCGATGAAGAAAAGTTAATTTTCTCATTCGAATATCTCACATAATAAAAGTGACACTAGTAAAAAATGATTTTTTCAGAAAAACTAAAAACTAATCAAACTAAACGTTTTAATGTAAATAACGGTTTTTAATAATAACAAGATTAGAAGTACATATATGGATAAACCCATATATAGACCACTTTGACATTTCTCGGAAAGTTGGTTACACTGTATTTTAATGATATTATAATTTATGTGGGCACTAGGAGAAATTTTTCTGAAAATTTGATCAAAATCGAATAAATAATGTAGCCACAACAAATTTTAAAAAAATTTTATAATTTTTTCTCGATAAGTTGGCAACACTGTATTTTGTTAAAATTGTATAATTTATTTAGGCACTAGGAGAATCTTTTATGAAAATTTGATTAAAATCGGTTAAATAAAGTGGTCGTAATAAATGTTTTAAAATTTTAGAAATTTTTTTCTCGGAAAGTTGGCAACACTGTATTTTGTTAAAATTACATAAATTATATGAATACTAGGAAAATCTTTTGTGAAAATTTAGGTAAAATCGGTTAAATAACATGGCCATAATAAATTTTTAAAAACTTTAGTAATTTTTTTCGGAAAGTTGGCAACACTGGATATTAATAAAATTATATAATTATTGGAAGCATTAGGAATAACTAAATATATATTTTGCAATCTAAACTTCCACTTTTAATAGCAATAGATGCAAAAACTTAAAATTTTAATTAGGTTACACAAATAGTCAACTTACCTACTCAAAATGCGTTGTAGAAGCAAAAAATTTGAACAAACCTGTAAAGAAAATAAACAATATTAACAATATTGAGGAAAACATATCAAAAAAAATCTACTATATTTTTGTTAATTATAATTTTTTGTAATAATTTTATATTCATGTTTTTTTTTTGTTAACACATAAAATGCTATTTATATGGTACATCAGTATCAAGTTCAGAAAAGAAATTTTCAATACTCGGTTAATTTGAGACCAAAACTAGATATCTACAAATAACTATTGTCATTAGAACATTTCAATTTCTGCACATGATTGAAAATGTGTGGGAGTGCAAATGTTTACAGAACAATAAATAGCACTATGAAGTAATGGTGATGTTAACCAAAATGAACAAATCAACTTCCATTTTGCTGCAAGCGATTTGGTTCCATTTATTAAATTTAAATGTTCTGAAATTGCATCTCAGTGTCAATCCTCAGGCTAGACGCTTCGCCTTGATAAATGTTTCATTACAATGCCAAATGCAGCAACTCGAACTAGACTCTATTCACGTTAAGAATGTATTAGTGATCTATCTGTATATGTATCAGAAAAGAATCTCGTAAATGAACTATTTT
This sequence comes from Clivina fossor, assembly GCA_963966155.1. Classification (NCBI taxonomy): domain Eukaryota; kingdom Metazoa; phylum Arthropoda; class Insecta; order Coleoptera; family Carabidae; genus Clivina; species Clivina fossor. Next base: position 3,016,639 of record OZ014553.1, on the reverse strand, counting down.
TACCACTTTGACTGCAAGGAAAAAGTGGTAGAGCGTTTGGTACGGTGTCTGTAACATTTTCAAAAAAAAAAAATTGTATAGAAATCCTTCATATAGCTTCTAGATGACGAATCCGAAGTTAGTTTATGTGAGTGTATGGATGTGCGTTGTCAGCTCGCTCGCTCGGTCGTAAGTCAAAATTTTGTGGCCGCAACTCCTCCTAGACGGTTTAACCGATTTTAAGGAAATTTTCAGGATAAATTTGTCTAGTACTCAAAATAGTCATGTGGTTTTATTTTTTGCCAGTGATGCCAACTTTCCGAGAAAAAAATTACTAAACTTTTTAAAAATTCATATTGGCTACGTTATTTATCCGATTTTGATCAAATTTTCAGAAAAGATTTTCCTAATGCTTCCATTAATTATATAATTTTATTAATATCCAGTGTTGCCAACTTTCCGAGAAAAAAATTACTAAAATTTAAAAAAATTTATTATGGCCATGTTATTTAACCGATTTTACTCAAATTTTCACAAAAGATTCTCCTAGTATTCATATAATTTATGTAATTTTAACAAAATACAGTGTTGCCAACTTTCCGAGAAAGGTCAAAGTGGTCTATATATGGGTTTACCCATATACTTCTAATCTTGTTAGTAATAGTTGTTTGTCAAAATTTCTTGATAGATTTCAAACATAAAATACGCTGTAATAAAGTTAAAAAAAAAGTCAAATTTAGTAATATTTTATTTTATTAAAATAAATTTAGTGAAAAATTTTGTATATTTTTGCCCAATCTTCAATTACGCTACATTCTTAAAACTGAGTGGCTGTTACCCGGGGCAGAATTGATGATGTCATGCCTTCATAATCTGATATAAAAATAATAGGAATAATATTTTTAGTAAGTTTTGTATGAGCAAAAATTTCCAAGTAGTAGGAATAGAAAAGCATGTATGAGAGGAATTATAAATGTGGATGAAACTAAAGTTGCTTGTTTGGATAGGAATGTTTAGAGAAAGCTGATTTCGGGATAATGGAAATCGTTTTTGCCACACCCTTTTGGGTACATGGCGTGATTGTATATGTATGAATTTAAATAAAAATGCTAATGTTTTCCAGAACAATGAATACCCATTTTATGAATATTGTGAAATTGCTTCTCAGTGCTGGTCGTCGGGAGGTTCTTGATAAATGTTTCATTAGAATGTCAAACTCAGCTACCCAGCTACCCCTCATTAGTCGAATGCTAGTTGCCCAGTCACATATATTTGCATCGATTTGCACTATTTTAGCAACATTAGCACTGCTTGCCTATACCAAGTCGAAAAGCAATGTTCGTTCTATCAGCCTTCGGGGCAATAACGACTCGAACAAAATCTATTCACATCTAAATGTTGGAATTACAAAAAAAAAGTCTGATAAGGAAAATCGATTTATGTGATTTACAGAGTGGTTTAAGTGACAGAATGCTTTTGATTGAGATAAATAAAAGAGATTGTGTAGAATGTATTATGATTCTAGATAAAGCAGATTTATAAATTTTCGATTACATTAATGACTGGCAAAGTGTGTCCACAGAACATAAACTGGCATATATTAATCATTTATTAGAACTGAATTATGCAAAAATGTTATTAAATATTATGGGTTTACAAAATATTTTAGGTATAAATTCCCTTCAAACATAATACAAGAATTTATAAAGAATGGACAAATTATATATTACAAAATAAGCTTTTGAGTGTTTATAGTGTTTCGACTTGAACTTATGACAAAAAAATATTTATAGTAAAATAAAATTACAGGTTTTTTATAGTAAAATTGTATTACTATTTTTCTGTAATTTCACTATTTTTTTAACATTAGAAAGAAATGACAAAGATATGAACCTGAAATCATTAACTTCTAATAAATCTTCACGTATTTCTATAATGTTATAAAAACAAGCACAAATAAAACAACATTTAGCCTGAAAAACTGCATTTATGTTGGAAATGTTTACCATAATTTAATTGAAAATTCTGCAAAAAAAACAAACATCAGAATTTATTGCTACAAACTTGCAAATTTATAGTCACTAATTTTACATTTTTATGCATCACGTTGCACAGCTAATTGTAAAGCATGTGCAATAAAATCAATTTTGTTGACATTTTTACGTAAAATATATTTTTATAATTGGAGCAAAATGTATTTACATTGATTATTAATAACAATTAAAGTTGAATAAATATTGCACAATTTGCAAAAATAATATTTATTACATTTATTTGTTTTATTTTATTATTAATTTAAACATATACAGGCTGTAACAGAACAACTATTCCTAATTTTCAGAAATAATAAAGTGCACTTAGAGAAACATTCTTTATTAATAAACTAGTGTCCGGAAATTTCTCGGTGTCAAGATAAACTAGATATCGTTAAAAACAATCTTAATTATTACAACATCAAAGAGTAGTTAAGTTAAGGAACATTTTATTAGAAATAATAGTGCTTTAAACTTTATAAAAATTGTTTGAAGTTACGACCACCATTTTCGATACACAAGTTGTAACGATATACAATCGACTGCCTAAAAAAAAAATAAAAAAAAATAAAAAATGTTTCTTTATGTGCCCTATATCATTTCTGAAAATTAGGAATAGTTATTCTGTTACACCCTGTATAACTCGATCTATATACTGTAGTAATAATTATACTTTAATTATAAAATTAAATTTAAATAAAAATATTATTGAACATATTACGAGCATTTTATTGGTTTTTGTTAAAGATTTATTTTCTCATACATGAGCCTTAGGAGATAATAAAACGAAATTGAAAGTTGTAATTTCTGCTATAAAATCTTGCTCGTGGAAATTAATTCAAAATTTATTAGAATTAATTACTATTAATTAAATTATAATATCATTTTTATAATCTTCAAGTTAACAAATTGATATTAAAATAAGTAATTATTATTATAATTATAACTTCATTTTCTTAATATCTATCACTTAATAAACTTCATCACATATTATTATCTAATAAGTTATTTATTATCATAAAAATAACAAACAACTAAAATTTGTCAACCAAATAAAAAAATATTATCTTCACTATAATTTCGATATTAAATTATTAGAAAAATAATTTTAAAATATATGAAATAGTAAACATCACAAATCTTAATATAACACAATTAGAAGTATATGGGTAAACCCATATATAGACCACTTTGACATTGTCATATAAATGATAAGAAATTGGAATAAAAAATTTGTTCACCGAAAGTTGGCAACATTGTACTTTGCTAATATATAATATTATAGGTGCTAAGGGTATCTCCTGTAAATTTTTTATTAAAATCGGATAAATAATGCAGGCATAACAAATTTTTAGAAAATTATTAATTTTTTTTTTCGGAATTGGCAACATCGTATTTTAATAAAATTATAATTTATGTGGGCACTAGGAGAAACTTTTCTGAAAATTTGATCAAAATCGTATAAATAATGTAGCCACAATGAATTTTTTTAAATTTTAGTAATTTTTTTCTCGATAAGTTGGCAACACTGTATTTTGTTAAAATTGCATAATTTATGCGGGCACCAGGAAAATCTTTAGTGAAAATTTGACTAAAATTGGTTAAATAACGTGGTCATAGTAAATTTTTAAATTTTAGTAATTTTTTTCTCAGAAAGTTGGCAACACTGTATTTTGTTGAAATTATCTAATTTATATGGATACCTGAAAAATCTTTTGTGAAAGTTTTTCTGGGAAAGTTGGTAAAACTGTATTTTATTAAAATTGCGAAATTTATGTGGGCACTAGGGGAATCTTTCCTGAAAATTTGATAAAAATCGGATAAATAATGTAGCCACAATAAATTTTTAAAAATTTTAGTAATTTTTTTCTCGGAAAGTTGACATCACTGGAAAAACTAAAACCACATAACCATTTTGGGCACTAGACAAATTTATCCTGAAAATTTCATTAAAATCGGTTGAACCATCTAGGAGGAGTTGCGGCCACAAAATTTTGACTTATGACCGAGCGAGCGAGCGAGCTGACGACGTACATCCATACACCCACATAAACTAAGTTAAGATTCGTCATCTAGAGGCTATATGAAGGATTTCTATACAATTTTTTTATTTTTTTTGAAAATGTTACAGACAACTACCAAACGCTATACCACTTTTTCCTTGCAGTCAAAGTGGTAAAAAGGTATTTTTTTATAGAAATAAAATAAATAAAATATTTGTCGAATATACAAAAATTTTAATAGTAATAAAATTCGTTGATGTGGATTTCTGTAGAAATATAGAAATATCTATTTGAATTGAATTTAGGAAGTTATCTAGTTATAAAAGCACAAAAAGAAACGTGTAACGGAAATGTACTAATGCACGGAAGCAATATTACGAATGAGAAATTGCGAGAAAAAGAAAATAAAAAATAATACATTACAAAGAGATAAATAATCCGATATACAATGCGAATGATATTTTCCCAGAAAAAGAAATTGTTATCGTGTTTACTGTTGACAATGTTTCTGTTTATTTCAAATATAAAAATAAGTTTGTTAAATATTTTCAATTGATTTATTGTGACAAATATATTTTAATTTCAAAATATCTTATGAAATAACTAATTTAAAAATTGTTTAGAATTCAAAGGCGCACACAGTAAACTAATTATGCCATTAGTTAAAAAATCAAAAACGGAAAATGACTGCTGTGGAAATGAGATTTTTACGTGGGGTATGTGGTGTAAATAGGAGAGATCGGGTACGAAATAGATTAGTGTATAATGAGTGTGAAATTCGAAAAAAATGTAGCAAAAGTTGCCCCGTGTTAGAGTCAGTTAAGATGGTTCAGACATGTTGAGCGAATGTCTAATAAACGTTTGGTTAAAAAGATTTATTTGAATGATTTTGATGGTATACGTTTGCAGGTGGACGTCCGAGGAGTAGTTGGAGTAGTGTATGATTGAGAAGGTGGCTTGCGTGAGCGAAAGTTTCCAAGTAGCAGGAATAAAACAGCATGTATGAGAGGAATTATGTATGTGGATGAAGCGAAAATTGCTTGTTTGGATAAGAATGTTTGGAGGCGACTGATTTTGAGATGATAAAAAGAGTTTGTGCCACACCCTTTTGGATACATGGCGTGATTGTGTATGTATGTATAATTTATAGTTTTATGTTATTGTAAATTACAATTATTCAAACAGCTTAACATATTCAAATACATTCAAAAAAAATTTACTTGTGTAATTTAGAGCCGTAGATAAAATATTTTATTTAATTGTCAGTAAACTGAGTTTTATGACATTCGTTCGGATGTTCTTGTGTCTTGCGTTACTCGGCTTCACACTGAACTTATATCATAAAACCCATCTTTACACTAGATACATAAAACTATTAACATATAAAAATAAAACTGCTTTAGATTAAAGTTCTGTATTAATATTTATTTATAATCGACGTTTCAAAAAACTTAGCGTTCGTCTTCATCAGGTAAAAATGATACAAATGACATTTATAGTAAATAACAAAACATGGAAACAAGTTATTACAAACAAATAGGTAATCAGATCATAAAATTTATAGAAACCAAATTTTATTTAAGGCACTGAGTTAAATAAAATTTGGCATTAATTAATTAAAAATCTATAAATTGTATGATCTAGTTACTTATTTGTTACCTAGTAATTTGTTTCTATGTTCTATTATTTACTGTAAATGTCATTTGTATCATTTTTACCTGACGATGACGAACGCTGAATTCGTTGAAACGTCGATTATAAATAAATATTAATACAGAACTTTAACCTAAAGCAGTTTGATTTTAATATAATGAGTTCTAAAGGATTTTTTTACTATATTATTATACCGTGTGTTGACTTGGACCGTCGTACATAGGGATTTAGCATTATTTATTATTTCCCAAATTATTTTACAAAAAAAAACTTTGGGATATATTTTTAGGAAACACTTTTTTACATGTAAATCAATCAACAAAATTTTTTTTGGAACCATCCCAACGTCAGGAATTAGCCCTAAAGTTGTCAATAAATTGACTGAAACTGGCATTAGCCGTGAAATTGGAACAAAAATAAAACAAATGCTAAATGCTATATGCTACTGCCATTTTCCAGTCAAGTTCTTAACAACTTTAGACCTAATTCTTGACGTTAGGAAAGTTCCAAAAAAAATTTTAGTAATTGATTTACATGCAAAAAAGTATACCCTAAAACATTTATCTCAAAGTTTTTTTTGTAAAATAATTTGGAAAGCAGGAAATCGCACATGTCTGATTTTACATGCTAAATCCATATGTACGACAGTCCAAGTCAACACACGGTATATTTATAAATAATCATAATTTTTATGTACAAGTAATAAAATATCACTAAAAAAAAATCTTTGGTTAAAAACCGTGTTAAAACACATTAAAAACAGAGGACATCCATTAGCGGAACAAGCAACCATATTAATAATCAGTCGTGTGCAACATCCAACTGAAACTAAATCACAGTCAGGGAACGCAACGGCGACGCTTGACTGAAATTCACTGAAAACTCTCTGTAACCGAAACCAAATAAAAAACGAAACGAAAGGAAAGTTGGAAGACGACCGCATAAAAGAACAGCGAACACGAACACGCATCCCCAAAAAAGAAGTAATGAACTGATAGAAATTTTCAGGCGCCACGTTGACCTACTGTGTAGTCCAGCCAACTTTATATCTTACTAGCAAAGTTTTCCGATTCTTATTCATCTACGAATTATGAATTATAGCCATTAAAAATTTACAAGTTATACAAAAATATCTTAATAATTTTCAATTTTTCGGTATTCGTAATTTTTATGTCTGATTTTAAACTTTACATGTTATTAATTATAATTTATAGACACCGACGAATAAATATTTATTTATATTTCAATGAGAAATTTAAAAAATTCATTTCAAATTAAGATACAATATGATAATTTTTAAAAAAAATTTCAATAAATTACAAAAAAATCATTTTATTTTATTAAATAAACAAAAATATTTTTTATTAAGTATTAGTTATAAACATATCGGTTTCTATGTGCTAATTTTACGAAACAAATCAAATAAAAATCTAGATCGATTTTCAATTACAAGCATATCAAAAATTGAAAATTAGCTAATTTTATGTTTATGCTATAACTTTGTTGTTTATATAAAATAAAATTTTTAGGTTAAAATAAAACGGCTTTAGGACTTAGTTCTGTATTAATTTTTATTAATAATCGACGTATTGATGTAAATAGGAGAGATCGGGTACGAAATAGATTAGTGTATGATGAGTGTAAATTTGAAAATAATAATAATAATAATAATATTTATTTAAGCCAGGAATACAATAAAATGTACATAGACTTAAGTCATAATACAACTCAGTTAAACAGAAATATCCATAACACAATCAGTAAATTCATTAACACTGTAAAATGCATTTGTACACAAAAACTCTCTTAGAACATTCTTAAATTTATTAATATGCAAATTCCTAACATTATTGGGCAATTTGTTAAACAAAAATGCACCAGCATGTGCAGGCAAATTCTTAGCAACATTCAAACGACAAAGCTCCAGTCTAATATTATCTTTTTGCCTTGTATGGTAATTATGAAAACATTTATTTTTTGACAAATGCTCATAATTTTCTTTTACATGTAGTAAGCATTGTAGTATATACAATGATGGCAATGTAAGAATTTTTAACTTAATATAAAGTTGTTTACAAGGTTGCCTGTATGAGCTATTAGTTAAAATACGAATAGATTTTTTTTGTAATTTAAAAATTCTGTTACTCTCAACAGAATCACCCCATAATAAACATCCATAATTTAGATGTGTATGAATATATGAAAAATACAGATTTATTAATGTGTGCGGTGATACAACATCTTTAAGTTTATGTAACATGAAAATGCCTATATTAACTTTATTACTAATATAATTAATATGTTGTTTCCAGTTAATTTCAGCATCCAGTTTGAAACCAAGAAAACTAATGATATTACATTTGTCATACCATAATGCATTTTTATCAACAATTCTATTGACACTAAAAACAATATTCTGTGTTTTGTCATTATTCAATGCCAATGAATTGGAAGTAAACCAATCAAGAGCCACAGCATTAGTACTGTTAATTGTATTTGTTATATTTGATAGATCCGAACTATTGTTTACAAAAGTAGTATCATCAGCATAAAGTACTGTACTGGCGTTAGTTACATTAGACGGAAGGTCATTTATATAAATAAGAAATAGAATTGGTCCTAATACAGATCCTTGAGGAACACCAAAATCTAATTTCCTATAATTTGAATAAACATTATTAACACATGTAGCTTGAAATCTGTTATTGAGAAAATTACCAATCAAATGTAGAGGTAAACCTCTAATACCATAAAACAGGAGTTTATCACATAATATTTTGTGATCAACACAGTCGAATGCTTTAGACAGATCACAGAATGTAGCCGAGACATGATCCCCTTTATTCATTTTAGAAGCAATATCAGATATGAGTGTAACCGCTGCTTTAGTTGTAGATTTTTTTGGTCTAAAACCGAATTGCTCACGTGCAAATAAATTAAATTTATTGAAGTAACTTAACAATCGTTTTTTTATACATGTTTTTATATATACAACACAAAAAAAATGTTGTAGCAAAAGTTGGTGTTAGTCAGTTAAGATGGTGCGGACATGTTGAGCGAATGTCTAATGAACGTTTGGTTAAAAAGATTTATTTGAATGATTTTGATGGTATAAGTTTGCAGGTGGACGTCCGATGAGTAATAAAAGAGCATGTATGACAAGAATTATGAATGTAAATAAAGCAAAAGTTGCTTGTTTGGATAGGAATGTTTGGAGGCAACTGATTTCGAAATGATAAAAAGAGTTTGTGCCACACCCTTTTGGGTACATGGCGTGATTGTGTATGTATGTATGTATGTATTGATGTACTCTGCGTGCATTATCAGGAAAAATAATATAAATTGCATATACCTATAGTAAATAAACATAACATAAAAACAAGTTACTAAGTAACAAAATAAGTACCTAGATTATAAAATTCATAAATTATTAATTATAAGATGACAAATTTTATTTAAATCAGTTAATCAGATGTTATCTTTTTCTTTATAAATTTCTATTGCTTCTCTTATCAATCTACTGTTAATATTGATGGGTCTTACAGTTATTATAGTTAATATATGATAATTATTTTTACGCAAACACATAATTAACTCTACATAATTTGTCATTTAAAAAATTATAGTCAGAGTGGGGAAACGTCACTTATTAGTTTCTGTGTAGGATTATTCTAAGGAAGAAATATATCCCATAGTGTGATACTAAATTTCTAGCAATTTATTTGTGTTTATTTTTATTTTCTCGAGCGTTAATGATGTGCTACATGTAATTTTTACAACCTCATTAGTGATGAGAGAATATTTTTAATTATGCATTTGGTTTTTGTAGTAATAATTAACAAAAAAACAAATATTTAGTAATTTTTTTTGTTGAAACATAATTCCAATATGATACTTTATATTTCATATTTTGATAATTATAATAAAATTACTAATAATTAATATTACATTTTACGCTTCATTATATTTATGTTAATTACATTGAAATTAACAAATAATTTATTGTTGCAGATAATTTTCAACTAATCTCGTCTATTTTTGAACATGGAACAATTATAGGTAAGTTTTTTTTTTTTTAATTTATTTTAAATATTATTGCATATTACTATCATTATAATGAAATGAAACCATTTACAATACAAATATTATAATAGAACATTGTCTAAGTACAGAATCATGTTAAATATATTTGAATTGGAATTACAGCAAATCCGGAGTTTCCATTAAATGTCATAAAAAATTCAAATATCATTATAAATGCAAAATGTTCTATAATTCATTCAGTAATTGTTCAGTGAAATGATAAAATTAGTGCAAGTATTCCTTAGCAAGTTCTTGGTTTCAAAATTATAATTAAAATATCACGTGATTTTCATTTGAAAAAATATAGAATTATTTTTTTTTTAATTTAAATTTATGTAATATTTTGTTGCATCATTTATATCCAAATCATTAAAATCTAGTATAATGTAAATCTAGAAACATTTTTTCTAAAGTTTGAAAAATGTGCAGCATTGATTTTAGCGCATTACAATCTACGGATCCTAGCATGTACTATATATATATACCCGTTTAGCCGGCGAGTAAGAGAGGATAAACGCCGTTATTCGCCTCTTAGTCGCTCGACTAACTTGGTGCATGCTACAACCCTACATGTTTCAGTATAAAAATTTGCAGTTTGGAAACATTTCGTTTTTTGATAAAATTTCAATGAGTTTATTAGATTACAGTATTTTTGTTTTTGTTTAAATCGCCATGAATTTATTTTGATGAACTAATTAAATTATTAGTTAATTTTTAAATGAAAAATGAAAAATGTATTGACCTTGATGAGATTTGAACCCGGAACCTTCTCCTTTCGGGACAACTGCGCTAACCAACTGCGCCACAAGATCACAACAAGATATTTTGCAATCTTGTAGCGCTGTTGGTTAGCGCAGTTGCCGCGAAAGCAGAAGGTCCCGGGTTTAAACCCCGCCAAGATCAATGCAGTTTTCTTCATTCAAAAATTAACTAATGACTTAATTAATTAATCGAAATAAATTAATGGCGATTTAAGCAAAAACAATATACTATAACCTAATATATAATACGGCATGTGTAATTAAGAATATAAAATATTTCAATAAGTTTGTTTAGCGTATCAAATTCAAAATTTAAAGGTCCCTGGTTCTAACTTCCCTGCTTGGTCAATATACTTTAAAATTTCATAAGAAATAAATTCAAGCTCTTGTAAAAAATAAAACTAAATGGTATTTCTGTCGCTTCAATGCCCTTACAGCCCTATTCGCACTTAAGCCTTTACTGATTTTAGTCTTTAATCTTCTCTACCTATAACTATTCTTCAGTCCTGCTAGTTTTGTGTCTTCAGCAACATTATCCTTCCATCTCTTACTGCTCTTCTTTTGTACCATTTGTTGTCTAATTCTTTTTTTAAAGTTTCTCTTATTATTCATTCTTATTACATGGTCTGTCCATTGCATCCTCTGCAACCTTAAATACTCTAATACAGAAAGTACTTAATATTTCTTATATAGCTTATAATTGTATCTACTTCTTCATCTACTTTATTCAATTATTAGTTTCTGAATTTTTCTTAAAAATTTTTTTTTCAAATTAATTAATTATATCTATTGTTTTCTTTGTTATGACTCTATATTTAAATGCTGTAACATAGAATTAGTGCGTATTCGGGCTAAAGCCCAAATCATCGAATAAAATCCCAAATCCAAAAGTATAATTCAAATAAATGATAAGGTTAGTAGTCAATTATTTTGAGAAAATAAATACATTTGAAAAATTTGATGCTAGTTAAATTATGGTAGTTTAGACATAAAAATTAGATTGAATAAAAAAAGTTTATAGCTTTTGAATGTGGGTTTTTATCCATTGAACTATAGTTCCTGAAATGGATTGGTTATGTTATGTTTTATATATTTTTATTTTTTTGGATGTAAATAATGGTAACAGGGCCAAGGTATGCTTAATTTGCTAATATGATACATCTTTGTATTTCAGATTCTTCTGACCCATTCATTGATGGTTATGTTTACTTCAAGATAGATAACAATTCTCTACAACTTCTCTCCTATCATTTTCTATCATTAGATATGATTATGTTTGTTTCTTTCTTAATTATGTGAGTTATGTTCAGTTGTTTCAGTGTTAGTTTTAAGTCCTATACAACAAGATAAAAAGAAAATCAAATATTAAATTTTAACAATTACTTAATTTGAAAAAGTTTTAAATATTATAACCTATTTAACAATTACTTAATTTGAAATATTACAACCTAGATAATTTTAATCAGTCTAAATTTTTTATTGTAATTGCTACTTTCTCAATTTTATATTGTATTTATAAATAATTAAGATAATTTTTTACAGCCATTCATATCTTGCATTTAAAATATTCTTAGTAAAATAGTCAAATCTGTTCTATCTAGCACGTGCAAAAAAAGCGTAGTTTTAAACAGGAGTGCTCAATTAGTCGATTACCAAGACAAACGGAGTCGATCTTTGTATAATTGTCGATATTGACTGAAGTAAAACTTAAGAAACACAATTACAAAGGGAACCATTTTTAACATTACATACAAACTGTAAGTAGCAAAGATGGGCACATATAGTACGTCATGTATTATACATAATTTTTTACGCATAAAAAACTATTTTTACATTGAATTATTTTTTTACTTTTTAAAGTAAAAAATGTATAATATGTAAAAAGAATATTTATGTTTGAATCACATTTATTTCTGGTCAAATTATAAAAAATATCATAAAATCATTGTACAATTATTGTACAATAGGAAAATAAAAATATCCTATATAATATTAATAATTTCTATTTACTTCGCGTCCATATTTCAAATACAAAGCGTAATAAAAAACTAAAATTTTGCATTATTTACGTTTTTTACATATTTTAAAATTTTTACACATTTTTTTCGCACGAAAACGTAGAAAATAATTTTTTACGCATAAATGCCCATCCCTATAAGTTAATCAATCTTCACGGTAGCATTATTTTTAAGGTGATCTTAGCTATCAAATAATTGAGCACTTCTGATTTAACAAATAATATATTCTGTATTTGATAAAATTAAAATTCGATTCATAGCTTTGACACACAAAAGTAAATTTAAAATAAAGAATAAACATAATTTATTTCTGTTTACTGATAATTTTTAACTGAAAAATAACGGTTTGCTTTATTACGTATTATAATATTTATTGATACCACACATATTGAAATGTTCCGTTTTTAATGCTAGATATAGCAGCTATTACTGTATATCACATAAAGGGACAGTATTTTATGTTTTGGTTAAAGGCATGGATAAACCAGGTATCAAATTTAATAAATTTAAGCACTTATTAATGTAACCAGTGCACAAATATAAATATGTCTTTTTAATCACGTATTTAATTTAATCAACTACCAAGTAATTTAACCGAGACTAAAAATACCGGCCCAAAATCTATAAACTCTTATTAAAAATATTTATTTATTTTTCTGAGCATTAAAACAATGTATACAGTGGAAATATCCAGTTATAATCATTTGACTACTTCATTGGTTTAGCATTGCATCAACTTTTGCTATGTATTCTTGAAACTTCCGTATTTTTTCAGATTAATTCAGTTACAAAATTTTCGAATTGCAATGCCTGTTGGAGGCCGCGTTGCTGGGAAAGTTACAGGCTATATTTCCAATGGGTATAATGGTAAGTCCATAATTTAACTTCGGTTGTACATTTTATTAACATCTGCAAAAAAATACTACACCCAACATAAAATATTGACCTACAAAACTTTCTAAAGCATTATTAAACTCGAACCATATTAACCATAGCATATTCGAAATTTTTCTCATAAAAAAAAATCTCAGCCATAAATTTCTATTTGGAAACTTTTTAATTAAGAAACTTCCATATATAGATCAAAAAAATACAAGTCAAACATTTGGTTTTTTAATACACAGTCAGATCGTAATTTCACAGTTCAGTTTTATGTTAAAGTTGTTCAAACGACACACGGATTTTGCATGAAACGTTCAAGTTTGTTAATTAAAGCTAAGCACAGAACGATTTGCAAAATTCTCGAAAACTATGTTCCGCAAGAACTAATAATCGTCGGGGAATTTTAACAAAGAAATTTTCCGATTACGTTAATCTCTCGGTAGAAATTTATTCCGAAATTTATTTAGACTTAAACGTTACTTAATTTCGCAAACAAATTAATTTGGAACTTTGTTTTATTGTTCTTGATTGTAACTTTTAGCGTGTAAATTTAAATGATTTAAAATGTATACAAATAATCGCATTAAATATTCAAAGGCAAGAATATTAAATACTTTCACAATTATGATTGTTTGTAGACATATTTCAAAATCTACTATTTTGATAAAATTTTATAAAGGCTGATTTATAACAATTACAAAAAAATGTAATAGCTTACTGAAAAAGATTTTTAAGTAAAAAATGTAATTTTTTATATTTAAATGCATTAAACGCACACATGAACTAACTTTATAATTAGTTAATTTATAAATATAGCAAAATGTATTTAACTTTGTTGGAATTAAAAATACATTTTTTTTAAATGCATTTTTTCAAATTTATAAACTAACTAATTATAAAATTTATTCACTGCGTGCCTTAAAGCATTTAAATATTAAAAATTAATCTACATTTCCACGCCCTTTAATTCTAAATAAATAAAAAATGTTATAAAAACTTATTAAATCCTTATATAATTAATTAAATCTCTACAAAAGATCAAATTTTTATTAGTGTAATAGAAAAAGCAAAAATTATATCAGTTGAAAAACAAAACATACTATAGTAAAATATTTATAAAACGTGTTCAAAATATAGTAGATCGATATTGTAATTTTCAATTTTTAATATTGTTTTTGTTGTTTTTGTATTGTTTGGAAACTAGATAAAATGTTGATCTTTTTTATTTTTTTACATAAAATGAAGTTAAATCTACTAAGTTTATTTAACATTTTTTTACTAAAAACATTTTCTTAAACAAACTGTTAAATTATAAGATTTTATTTAGGTTAAAGTTCTACAATTATTTTCATTAAAATTCAATGTTTCGATTCATTAAACATAAATTATCATATTTAATAAATCAAATCGTCAAATTTTATTAAAAATAGTATAAAACTTTAAGCTAAAGTCTTTTATAATTTTATATATTGATTTCTGTAAGATTTTTATTATGTTAAACAGTTAAAGTTTTTTACACTTGTTGTAAAACACTCTGTATGTAAATTTAAATTCACTATGTTAATTCTTTATCATATTACTGTATTATTCCAAAGTTATATTATATTCATAGCAATTTTATAGTAAATATTCCACATAGTATGCTTATTTTCATTAAAATCTGGATAAAATGAGTTTTAACTGAATAAAAATAAAAAAGGTTTAGGTTAAAGTTTTGTTTAAATATATTCAACCTAAAGTTTTTTATTTTAATATAATGAGTTCTAAAAAAAATTTTTCTACTATGTTGAATAAAAAAATTATTAAAATGGTTTATGAGAAAATTAAAAGTTAGAATTTGTAGCATAAAAATGGTCAGTAAGAAGTCCTAATCAAAGTGAAATATTTTTTAAAAAAAGTTTTACGCAAAATAATCCATATTTAATAATAAGAAATATATAAAAATAAAATTAGAGAAAAAATAATTTCCCACTCATGTCAATTCTAACTTAACTAAAGATGTCTATCTCTTAGTATAATATAAAATATAACAATTTATATAAAATTTGAAAATATGAATCTGAAAAATATACTTAGTGATCGTATTTTGTCATAATATTTTTCTTAACATTCTCTGTTTCTGATCTTTCTCTCTCTCTCTTTATATATATATATATATATATATATATATATATATATATATATATATATATAAATATAAAATATATATATCACGCTGTAAAGTAAAATTGCATTCGTGTTTCGTTTAAAATAAAACAGAGACCAACGTCAATTTCATATATTGGTACCTACTTGGATAAAATAAAATGTAAACTTTTTCTCGTTTTTTTTGCTATATCTTATACCGATACAATATAAATCGGTAGTAGAATGTTTGGCTATATATCTTATTGTTTTCATGGTCCATCGTCGGTTGCCTAGGTTACTTGGCTTCTGACCAAAACAAAACACAAAATAGTGTAGTCTGACTCGTTGAGGGAAAAATTATTGTTTCTTTTATTATCATCGGAAAAGTTGTTCTTAAAGATTTTTCGTCAATATAGTGGTACCGTTTGGCATTTGGCATTTATTCAAGGTTTATCACATATATTTTATATAAATATATAAACATGGAAATATATGGTAATTCTTCAGAATTTATATTCTGGATATTTTAGAATTTATGCATACTATAAATATAGTCTATTTTATTTTAAAGCAAAGAAAATAAAATTCCTGAAATCAAAAATCAAAATTATTCAAATTAATATTTTTTTTAAATATATTTATAATAAATATGAACAGAATATTTGGAATAAATTTAAATATATATATATATATATATATATATATATATCGAGTGTTCGTTCGTTAAGTTCGTATGGGCGTTTAACATGCAATTTCGATAATTTGCGATATACTACTTTCTCGAGTAAAATTCGAAGAAATACTTAGAATACTTTTCGATAGAGCATAAAAAGTTCTATAATTTGGTTTTAGATTTATTTTGCTAGCATGTGCCGTGTGGACGCTAGATTTTTTTTTGGATTTTTTGGTTTTTATTTTTTTCTCAAAAATTATGATGCGTGGGAAAATAAGCATAATATGGAAAAATGTGGAATAATGAGTACTATAATTTAGTGAATAAACCATTATTATAGGATGCATGGTTTAGTAGAAAAAAATTAAAAACTGAATTCTTGAAAATCTCTCCCTTACGATTTTTTCAAAATAAGACTTTTTTCAAAATTTGCTGCAAAAATCTGAAAAAATTCAGTAAAATAGAGAAAAAAATTAGTTACATAATAGTTAAGTAACTTTTTTCTCAAACTCATGCTGGTTTGGAAGGAAAAATTATTAAAAATTCTAAAAAACATTTTAGAATATTCAATAATTTTTCGTTATAATTACTACATTATTATTTCAAAAGATACAGTTATACATACATAATCACGGCATGTATCCATAAAGTTGTGGCACAAACTCTTTCCATTCAAGAAGAAATTAGCTTCCACCTATTATTCCTATATCTAGACAACAATCGTTTCATCCACATTCATAATACCTTCCATACATGCTTACCACTTGAAAACATTCGCTCACGGAAAACAAATAAACAATTATGTTTCAGACTTAAATAAAACCATAAAATATTGTTATTTTAAATAGCGTGATATATTTTGAATACATTTCTAAATCGATAATTTTTTTCTTAAAATCAAATAACACTACTTTAACTGGTCATATCGCATTGTTTTTCCATTTACTAATATTTTTGAATACTTTGAATACTATATAAATAAATAAAATTAATATCTGTCATTTAACTTAAGAAAATTTTTCTATTGAAAAATATAATACAAAATTTGTTTATATAATAATTTTTACTTCGGACTGTTGTTTCACAGTCTAATTTATCTCTGTTACGTCTAATGCTGACTATTTCTCTGTTTTTTACAATTAGAGGACTATTCTAATGGTAGGTGTAGCTCCCAAGAGACCTATTTTTCTACCATTTTCCTCTTCTCCATTCCAATAACAAACTCATACTATGTAAATAACATAAAAAAATATTAATCGCAAGATAAACCTAAGAATTTCATTTTAAAAAATCACATTTTATTATTATAATGCCCCATTTAACCAGTAGCTGAAAATTTTGTTTAAGGTCCTTGCATAAATCTGAGATGCCGTTTTGATCGTGAAATTGAAAGGAGAGTAAATGCTGGTTGTAAGATTTTGGGTGCTTTGGGAACTTTTGCTAGGAATGTAAATGTTTCCAAAGAAGCCCCCTGTTTGAGTATATACAATGCAGTTTTGGTGATGTATAGGGTAGTGAATGTTGGGTTTGGTTGCAAAAGCATAAACGGAAAATGACTGCTGCGCGAAATGAGATATTTACGTGAGGTATGTGGTGTAACTATAGGAGAGATCGGGTACGAAATACGATTAGTGTATGATGAGTATGAAATTCGAAAAAAATATTGTAGCAAAAGTTGGTGTTAGTCAGTTAAGATGGTTCGAACATGTTTTGTGAATGTCTAATGAACGTTTGGTTAAAAAGATTTATTTGAATGATTTTGATGGTATACGTTTGCGTGGACGTCCGATGAATAGTTGGAGTGGTATGATTGAGAGTGTTTTGAGTGAGCGAAAGTTTTCAAGTAGTAGGAATAAAAGAGCATGTATGAGAGGAATTATGAATGTGGATGAAGCGAAAGTTGCTTGTTTGGATAGGAATGTTTGGAGGCGACTGATTTCGGAATGATAAAGAGTTTGTGCCACACCTTTTTGGGTACATGGCGTGATTGTGTATGTATGTATGCATAAATCTGATTTATGTTTACTATAGTAATAAGAAACCAGAGTAAACCAAATATGAAAGAATAAACTTAAACTTAAAATTAAATTATTAATATTTAAGCAAACTTCTTAAATAAAAAAATTAATCTTTCTGATTTATTAGTAATAACATGTCGTACAAAAACAGATTCGGCCGTTTGTTTTCATTTTATATCGCGCTATAATCAATTTTTGTTGTTTATTTAACCAATTCTGTCGTGCAAATTATGCAACAAAAACATTTTCTGTCGTACATAGTTTATCTTGCAAAAAACCTGTCGTACTGGTAAATTTTTTAATTACACAGTTAAGAAAGCCCTGAAATCTAGTCACCTTGACCCTAACCTTATCCTGGTGGTCAGCTCTAAACTGTACATTCAAAATGTTCTAATTCCATTAAACTACAATCCCCCATATTAAAATATCTCTCCCTTACATACCACTGCCATACAAGACAAATGTGCGAAATTGTATTCGAAAATATTTGGAAAAATAATTCTGTTCGCAGGTCGTTCGTACCAGGGCATCAACGAGGAGATCATATGGGTCAGTATTGGAATGGGCGTTACCATAGCCATCCTCATCACGATTGCCTTGTGCTACATCATGCGGGAAAAGTGCAATCAGCGACGCGAGTATTACATTACCGCTTGAGTTGCTCCCATCTAAACTTTACCATATACAACAAGAAAGATGACCCTTCGCTGCTAGCTAACACATTCTTGTGTTGTCATATTCATTTAGATTAGGAGTGAGAGGTGAGATTAGATAGTGTATGTGTGTGTGTATATATTTACCAAGTATTGTCATGCTTCTGCGAACAGTTTTTCATTATTTTTATAGATTCATTAAGAAATATTTAGTTAGTATGTTTTAATCTGTATTCGTTTATGCCATCGATAAATTATAACTAGACAAAACATAGAAAAACATACAAAAGGATTATCGGATTTTAAAAATCTATATTTTACAAAATAACTGCTGTGGAAATGAGATTTTTACGTGGGGCATGTGGTGTAAATAGGAGAGATCGGGTATGAAATAGATTAGTGTATGATGAGTGTGAAATTGAAAAACTAATGTTGTAGCAAAAGTTGCCCCGTGTTAGAGTCAGTTAAGATAGTTCGGACATGTTGAGCAAATGCGTCTAATGAACGTTTGCTGTTAAAAAGATTTATTTGAATGATTTTGATGGTATACGTTTGCAGGTGGATGTCCGATGAGTAGTTGGAGTGGTATGATTGAGAGAGTGGCTTGCGTGAGCGAAAGTTTCCAAGTAGTAGGAATAAAAAAGATGTATGAGAGGAATTATGAATGTGGATGAAGCGAAAGTTGCTTGTTTGGATAGGAATGTTTGGAAGCGATTGATTTCGGGATGATGAAAAGAGTTTATGCCGCACCCTTTTGGGTACATGGCGAGATTGTGTATGTATGTATGTATATTTTACAAAGTAAAATGTTCAAGTTTAAAACGCGTGCGTACAAATTTCGTATTAAACGACCAGGTGGCAGCACAAATTTAGTTTGCGAAATGGCGACTATGCAGCAGAAAACGTGTCATTTAATGTTCCATCTATATTACGAGTACTTTGTGAAATAAAGCTCTTTAAAACCCTACAATGCTGTGTACTAACCCCGAATTTTTAACAACTTTTTGGAGATAGATAGCATTATATTACTAAAATTATTTTATTGAGACTTATAAAACATATTAATTGACATTCAAAAATACTTGTTCGAGAAAGGCAAATTGTATTAATTTTTTTTAATAATCGACGTTTCGACGTACTCTACGTACAATGTCATTTTTCCTGATAATAATGTACGTAGTACATCGAAACATCAGATTTTTAATAAAAATTAATACAAAACTGTATCCTAAAGCCATTTCATTTTAATATAATAAGTTCTAAAAAATATTTACTATGGTAAAATAAATATTGTATGTAAAGATTTAAATATTAGCATAGATAATAATCTCAAAATAAAAAAAAAACTCATATCACTTCGATCTGGGATCGAACCAGGGTAGATGCTCTAATCACTACCAGGGAGACACCAAATCAAGAAATAAAATTTCAATCGTTTTCAATAAATGAGTTTTTTTTCATTTTCAGATTATTAGTTTAATCTATGCTAATATATGAATCTTCCGTATTTGTTCATTATTCCGACCTACAGTCATTACTTAATTACATTTATAAATATTGTATTTTACTTTCGGGGCGAAAAAAGTAAAGACAATTAAAACAAATTATGTTCCGTCTAGTTATATTTCTTCGATGGTTTATACACTAATTTACAAAATATACTTAAAAATCCCAATTCAAATATGTTTTAGGATGTATTTAAATATAAAATTTCCTTAAAAATCATTAATAATAGATTTCACAATAGAAAAAAAAATGGAAATTACTTTATTTTAAAGTAATAAAATAATTGCCATTTAAAAGCAGTAACAATCACTGCTGTGCCATATTTTCACCTGACTTTTAATAGTAATTTTTATCAAAAATATTATTATTGTTTGTTCTAAATTACTCATTAAAAAAAATTAGCAATGGAGACGTTTCATATTTGTTTTATATGTTTATCTACATAAAATAAAATATAAGTGACACGTATTTTTTTTTTCAAAATTTTTATAATTTGAATTACCGGAAATGCGTCATCAATACCGGTTCAGTTCTAGACCAATTGAATTAGCGAATAATTTAGAACGAGTAACGCAATACGTTTATGTTGAAAACAATGAAAAGAGACAAAAGATATTTTAGCGTGCAGCCAAAAGTGTAATCTATATTTTCAATCAGAATATATTACTACTATGGAACTAAACAGATTCTCAGATCATTTCTACTTCCTTATAGAGACGCCAGTTCAAATTTGCAAATTGAATAAAAATAAACTTATTCACTTTAATTTTGAATGAAATTTCTCCATTTGCTAAAGTTATCAATGTCATTTAAACTGTCTTTTGCGACTTGAAATTTTACTTATCTAAATTAAAATAATTTTTTTTTCCCTTTAAATCAAACTATTTTTAATGTAATATATTTTTGTTTTATTTGTGATAAACTTGTGTCAAATAATGTAATTTAAAAAATAACATAAATATAACTACAATCTAAAACAAATTTCCTTTAAAATATTTAATACGGATTTTATAATATCTGTTTATTAAATAAAAATTAATTAAATTTTTGGCATTTATAATAAATATATTAGAAATATTCAGGGTAACATTAAAAATTTCATTAATTTCAAACTATTTCATATAAAGGTGTATATATAGAATGCTTTACATCTTTCATCATCTTTGAAATATAATGAAATGTAATATTAACACCGCAGAATTTCATAAAATTAATATTAAATTCAACAATCTATGAAATATTTCTTATGAAATTATTAGAATATTTAAAGGTTAATAAAAACTTACAAAACTATTTTTTTCTAAAAAATATAAAGCTTGAATTAATTTATACGTTTTTCATCTAGAATCATGCTAGATTCAGTTTTCGTTCAATAACAGATTTTTAAATCAAAGTATTGTTCGAGTATTCTAGTATATAAATACGCAGCTTCCCAAATTTTTGCTATTTGAGATTGATTTTAAATATATTTTATGCATGCGCAGACAATTCTGTATTAATTTTGTATTTTTTTAATTACGGAATATTTGAAAGAGTTTGGGTACATGGTGTGATTGTATATGTATGTATATTTTTAAGTTAACACACTATCAATACTTCGGTAAAAATTAAGTTACTCGACCATTACATGATGGATTGTTTGAAACAGTACAAAAAATCAAATAAAACTCAAATTAAAAAATGCATAGTTCCAAAAAGTCTAGCATCAATTTAGTATGAAGCTAAACGAAAAAAGTATAATGTAATTCAAGCTTTAGGAAAAGTTATTTATATTGTCGAAATTAATTAATTTAAAACAGACATAACAATTTTAAACCCATGTAAAAAGTTATGAGTATATTTTTCATCGTATGTAAAACTTATTTAGTAAACGCAAATTAATAAAAATAAACGTTCACTGGTTTTCATTAGTGAGAAATGTTTTTCATTTTTTTTTCTTGCTGGAAAATGTTTCTGCAACATAAACAAGTTCTTCTACATAGAATGAATAAACTAATAATTTATATTTGGAACAACAAAGAATTGTATTAATTATCTTTGTGCTGCATTATATTAAAAAAAAAAAACATTTTAAACATTTAGTATTCATACAAAACCTGTTTCAAAGATAATTTTTTTTGTGAAAAAATTTCTACAATTTTTTTGATAAACTTATAATTACAAAACTTTTTAATTACGTTAGAAATATTCGCAATTTTAATTTGATTTTAAAGCAATTAAAAGATTTTTTCTTACGTTAATAAGAAAACGTTAAAAAGTTTTGAAATAAACCCGAAAAAAATTCATAATAAATTTTGTTAAACTAAAAACAATAAAGTGTCAATTATTTTAATAATTAAATAAAATTAAATTTTAAATAAATAATTTAATAAGTAAATGTGGCAAAAACTTGTCATATTTAATTATAAATATTAAAAATATATGTTGTAAAGAAAATTACACCAACTGAATACAGAATGTTTCAGATTTACACAGCCTAACTGTAAACATATATAAAGATCACATTTAAAGAAAGGTTATTTAATCATTTGTATTTTTGGTAAAAAAAAATTATATTACAGGTTTTAGTTTGGAAAATGTTAGCCAACAAACAATCAAATACAAAATGGCTGACATGTACCACTTAAATTTCAAATTCTCTGTCATAATTCTACTATCTGTCACAAAAAAAAAGTAAATGTCTTTGTTGGCAGATAAGAGGTATAAATCGTTAATAGTCTTGCTAGCTAGTGTAACTAGCTTATGAAGATTTCTAAAATAAAACAATTACAGACAAATGCTTAAATAAACGGTTTTTTTTTTCTATTTTTAGTCCTTTATTCAAGTTGTCATTTAAATTTGAAACACGCTGTATATATAAATAAAAATTATTATTATTAGAAAATAAGTTTTTTATATTAAGTTCGATTTATACTTAACTTAATATTGCCAAAAATATTTTTGAAAAATATATTGCATAAATATACAATTTAAATTTTTATATATATTTGAAAATGATGTAATTAATGTACAATATACAGTGGCGTAGCAAAAATACTTTGCATCGGAAGCATTTCAAAATCAACTTTTTTTATTAGTACGAAAAAAAAATACTGTACACGTTTTGGGATATGCCCCCCAGCAATATTCCTTTTGCTACGCCTCTGGTAACATACTATGTAGATAGATTTAAATGAGACTGTTTCCTTCAGTGTAAAAATATATGCTCACTTATACGAACAAAATATAATTATTTTGAGATGTTTTTATTTTTTGGAAAATCTCAAAATAATTTTTGTTCAACACTTTACTGTTTAACACCAGTATAAGCCAAATGTATAGAGATTCGTGCCAAATCTATATGTAGTTCTAATTCAGCTAACTAAGTGATAAAGGAATTATGTAGAATGTGGAATTAGAATTTAAAACAAAACTAGAAAAGAATATTCTTAGTTGGGCCTATTTAAGAATTATTCCTTCTATTTGTGGACCAACGTCAGTAACACTGTTAGTATTGCATTAAAAATAATATTTTATAAAATATACAAACATTGAGAAATTTAATAAATTATAACCATTCGTTATAATTAGGTCAGTTCCAGTTCGAAACCTTGATTATAAATTTTCTTAAGTAAATTGGACTATTAAACTATAAACTAAACTAATCAAAACGAAAACCACAGCGATAAAGTTTTAAATACCTGAACCAAATTAATATGAATTTTATTAACATTTGTAACTATTATACAACCATTGTCCAAAATGCTAAAGTTTTCATTTAACTGTCCATTTTACTTTAAAAAAATTCATTCGAATAAAATATTTATAACATTTTCCAATTTCAGAAATTATGAAACAAAATATTACAAATTGACAAATGTCAGTCTGGTAAATAAACAATGTCTTCATTTAATGCAATACTTTCAGTAAAATATGTGTTTATAAAATGTGTTTAGAGGTATATAAGTAGCATTTAAGTATTTAAATATTAAATTAAAAATATGGTAACAAAATAGTGAACTAAACAATGGAAATATTAAATCAAAATGATATAAAAATTGCGACAAATTTAGTATTATATATGTATAGTATTAGTTTATAAAAGTTTTACTGAAAAAATATTGTATAAATTTTGAAAGATAAATAAAATTGTAAACATTTTAAATTTGCATAAATAAATCATTTTAAAGTACTTAAATGTTGTTATTATTAAAATGTTTTAATGCCCATTTGGACTACCCTACTTATCAGGAAATTAGTACTAACTTATGAAAATAAAAACTCGCAAATGTACGATTTTACTTTTATCAGTTTTAGTTAGTTTTATTGCAATCAGAAATAGAGATTATCAATGTTTTTTAACAAATTTTTATTAAGTTTCCAATTATAATTAAATCATAAAATTAATTCATAAAGTCAACACACGTAAGTATATATGCATATCAATCTATATATGAAGATACTCCATCAAAACATTCATGTTTCGTTTCATTTAAAGCAAAAAAATTGATATTTCTAAATATCAATTTCAATTTTGCTTAAAATATTGCGTTCAGAATGAAGTCAGACAAAAAATATATACTTGAAATAAAAATAAAAGACTGTGTTGTAAAAATAGAAAAGAAAATAACATTTTTCCTGCTTGTCTGCTTCGTTCTTCCAAACTTTTCACCATCAAATGTATATACAGCAAGTGTTTATTCGCTCGACGTTGGCAAAATGAAAAAATAACAAAAACTTTGGCAAAAATTCTGTTTGATTTTTTTACTGATTCTATCTATTTGCGAATGATATATGTGTATTTATTCAAAGACAAATCAAAATTATGTAATCAATAACATTTTAAATATTTATTTAATTTTTAAAGAAAAACAAAACAAATGAATGAAATAAACTTACATTTTTATATTAACACATATATACCGATATTATCTAATTTTTCGTAGAAAAAATCCTTTGTAGAATTTTCTATCATCATTTACTGAGATCTCTGTAAGTCAAAGAGATTTTGTAAATTGTGATAAAATGCTTTTTCCTCTTTGAAGGCAAGAAATTATCTTACGTCATTCAATTCTAAATTTTTACCTTTTTTATTTTAGTTTATTTCATTAGATACATGAACCTTATTATATTTAAGACCAAAATAGAATTGACAAAATTTCAACTAAACTAACACTGTCCATTATTGGTATAAACTTGATTTATATGTATACCACACACAGTAAAAAATATTTTGTAGTGTTAAATAGCCTATTGATTGAAACAGTAAATAATATCAAATTTGTACACAAAATCAACGGATTAAAATCAAGAAAAATAATATTTTACAAAAAAAGGACGCAATTATTTCATTTTTTAGTAATTTTTTATATAATTATTTTGTGTATCGTTAATGAAACATAAATATTATTTGAAAGATATCAAAACCATGTATACTTATTTATTTACTGCACATTGCAAATAATATAAAATTATTATAAGAAAAATTAAATAACTTTCATAAAACTATCAATTCTTTTTATTATATAGAATCGACATTGCGAGAAGCACTGTATGTATAAATTAAAAATTTTAAAATATGAAATATAACTAAATAATCATATAGAATAAAAAATAATTTAAATACAAATTTTTAAATAATTTTTAGTTTAATAATTCTTAAGTTTAGCGATTGACTGTAAAAGAAAATCTTATAAATAAAATTTAAAAAAAACATATTACTTTTAATGTCATTAATAAATTTTGACCTGATGAAGAAAAGCGTTCAGTTTCGTCAAAACTTCGTTTTTATAAAATAATTAAAAAGTAATTTAATCCTTAAACTTTTTATATTTAATACAATGAGTTCTGAAAAATATTTTACTAAATGAGTAATAACTTTTTTTATTTAATACAATGAGTTCTGAAAAATATTTTACTAAGTGAGTAATAAACTTGTTAATGTTCATTTAGCAAAATAGCAAAATATAAAGTTAAAATTGTATTTATATGCATGTGAAGCAATGAATTCTTGCAATATAAGCCGGTTAGCTGTTGAAAATTCCTGCGGGAACCATAATAGTATCTCCAGTGTTTTCTTGCAGGAAGCTAAATGCTAAGAACTCTAGGTGGAAAAACGTATTTCAAGTATCTATGTTTCATCGGCAACAAACTAAGTAAACCTTGATCAGATCTAAAATGAATCCCTTGAGCGTTATTTTACGCTTTAGTGTTTATAACAATCATTTATTGATCTAAATTGAATGAAAAATTAGTTTCTAAAATGCTAGAGAAAACTTTAAGTAAAATTAAAGCAAAGTGTAATGCAATTCCAATAATATGTTTACAAATTAAAAAAAAAATCGAAAACAAATCTTTGTCAATTGATAAATTTTTTCTGAAAAGTCACTTTAATTTTGAATTTAATAGAGATAGTCTATAGATTTTGATGCGCTAAATTCGATGGTTCAATAGGCAGTTTTAAAACAATATGTTTGAACACAAAAATCGTTTTCTAAGATTTTGTTAAAAAACTAAAGAATTCACAAGACCTAGTTGACTGATTTTTCTAGCAAAAAACAAAAATTCACAAAATGCATAATTTTTAACTGTAATTTATAGATTTTGACGTGCTGAATTCGATGGTTCAATCAGCGGTTTAAAAACTATACGTTTTTTTTTAAAGATTTTGTTAAAAAACTGAAAAATTCAAAAGATCGCCTAGTTGTCTGATTTTTACCGCAAGATACAATAACTCACAAAATACATAATTTTTAACTGTAATCTATAGATTTTGATGTGCTGAATTCGATGTTGCAATCGGCGATTTAAAAATTTCAATTTCTACAAATGTATTCTAAATTAAATTAAACAAAAAAATCGTTAATTTGTTCTCTTGTAACACCTATCCAAGAACACACTATATATTAAAAATTTAAATTAAAATAAAATATTAAATAATATTTGTTTCGAACAAAACAAAATTGCATATATTTCCATATAAAAAATATATTCATTGACTTTTATAAGTATTTTACATATGACCGTATTATAATTATATATATATATATATATATATATATATATATATATATATATATAATACATAAATAAAATATATTTGTTCGTATATAGTATGTTTAGTAATTTTTAAACGCATGAATAACCAACGTTTTTACCTTTGAAATACATGTCAAGCGTAACATATATAAAAAAGAGCAAATCACTGTTTCCTAGGAAACGCGCTGCAAAAAGGTTTCATGTTTACATGGCTAAAGCAAGAGACAGACTATTGTATCCTATACTCTTTGACACTCACATAATATAAAATCTATCTTCGATACTATAGCTAATAAATTGCTTCTATTTTTATTTTCTTCAAATAAATGTCTGTTTTAGAAATGAAACTAAATAAATATAAATTGTTTTAACAGCAAACGTTTATTAGACATTTGCTCGAGATGTCCGAATCATCTTAACTGACTAACACCAACTTTTGCAACAACATTATTTTTTCCAATTTCACAATCATCATACGCTGATCTATTTCGTACCCGATTCCTTCTAGATCCACCATATATGCCGGTAAAAATCTCATTTCCACAGCAGTCATTTTTCTTTTATGCTTTCGCAGTCAAACCCAACATTTACTACCATGCATCAACGTAAACACCAAAACAGCATTGTATATAGATATATTCAAACATTTATTTTTAAGATAACTTTCAATATAGTAACTTCAGGTTTTTACGGCCGGTATCCATTGAATTTATAGAATTTTCTGGGCTGATAGGCCGTGGTCAATCTATCCTAGTACTGAGCATCTACGATGTATGGCGAAACGTCTGCTACGATGATAGGTCGACTACGGCGTACCAGCCAAGAAAATTCTATTTAGATTTAGATGCAGAATTTTATGAAAATATTTACAAAATTAAAAAAATATGTTAAAATCCTATAGCCAACTGACCACCCAGTATATAAAATAATAATAAAATTTCTTAAAAATTACATAAAATGCATACAGTCCTGAGATCGTACAATATTACGTATAAAATTTGAGAAAGAGATTTGCCCCCCTTAATGAATATGTAGCAATTATCTGATTAAGGTATTGCATTAAAAAAAAATTTATGGTGAATTTTATTCAACGATAAAATTTAGAATGACAGTAAAATTGTTAAACATAAATTGGAGAAAAATCCTGACAGAAGCTAGATCTCTCGTAAAATTTTATATAAATGTTTGTTTTCATTCTTTTTCTACTAACTTTAAACCTATCTTCAAATAAGATGATGAAATATTCAACTAAACTTTATGATTCGTTCCAGACATGCACAAAATTATTATTATACATAAATTCTGTTTTATTACTGCAATAAGTGAAAAAAAATCACTTACGTCTTATTAATTTTAAAATATTGTTATATATTTTATGATTTCTATATTTTTTGTTATTTTTACGCTGTCAAATTTATTAATTTAAATTTTTGTATTCACATTTTCAAGTAGAATTAATAATTATATTTTATTGTGAGTGTAAAATTTTTCAAAAAAGTATTTTGAAATAAAGTCAATAAAAAAAGTACGGTAAAACTTTACTATACAGTCACCAAATGTATTTACTTCAAACTTTACAGACTGTCACGTACATTTTACGAATATAAATCAGAAAATTTTAGTGCAGCGATGATATTCACAATATTAAAACGAAAACTAAAAAAATAGTTTTAAACATATTGAATGTAGTAGTAGTTGGAGTGGTATGATTGAGAGTGTTTTGCGTGAGCGAAAGTTTCCAAGTAGTAGGAATAAAAGAGCATGTATGAGAGTAGAATTATGAATGTGGATGAAGCGAAAGTTGCTTGTTTGGATAAGAATGTTTAGAGACGACTGATTTCCGGATGATGAAAAGAGTTTGTGCCACACCCTTTTGGTACATGGCGTGATTGTGTATGCATGTATGTAATGTTGAAAAACTACTACCATATTTTTCCATATTTATATAACTACTAGCAGATACTGTTATTTTTTTTTCATTTTTTACGTTAAAAACAACTAGAAATTCTTCTTGTGTCTTAAATTTTTTTAAACATAACCAAATTAACCTCTTTATATATCACCTACAATCAATATGTTAAAAACAAATTTTCAAAATAAGTTTTAAAATTGTAAATATTATTTCCGCACTAAAATTTTGTAATTTATATTCATATAAAATGTGCAAAAGTAGTATGTACAGTTTGATGACTGTAAAGTGAAGTCTAGCCAAAAGTTTCAGTTTCTTGAAACACATTCCATAGAATATGCTGATTTCAAAAATAATACAATTCAGACTGTGTAAAATAGCTCTAATCATTATCATTGTATTTGGTACGACAGACCTAGAAGCACCTTGACACCAAGTATAAAGTACTTGTTCCGTGATCATTCATTTAAGACACTATTCGAAACTGCAAGTCGTGCATTTGCATAGAGCAACAATGAGTTCCGGCCAGTAATCTAAACTACTGATATTTTAAGACAAGCAGTTGATCAAACTAATGTGTCCGATTCTGTTTAATGCCTGACCTTGTGGCATTTTTTATTTCTCGGCTACCGCGCTGAAATAGCGCATAAAATAGCCCTAATATTCTAAAATAAAACCAAAAAAAGATAAAAATAGCTTACCTTATTCAGTATAAGTTGATTCGATATAACAGACAGGAAAAATAATCATGTTGACACTTTAAAACTCAAATCGCAACTAATTTCCAATATTTTTTTAAACACATAAATTGGTCGTAACTGCTAAGACTTCTGCCCGAAACAATGTTTATTATTAATATTAAAATAGTTTAAACGATTAGACATAATTATCCATGCACCAAACAGAATTTAACCCGTGCTCAGACAAGTACCAGCGGTGTCAAGCACATCTCATAAATTGACTAGACTATACAAGTTCCAAAATTAAAAATTAATATAATTGATCACGTTACACAATCCAATTATCATCAAATATTTTTATTATTTTGTCAGTAAAAATTTTGTATACAATGTATACAAAATACTTTCAGTTTTTTTATTTTAAAAATGTTTTATTTTTCCATTATTCATTACATATATCTTTGCAAAAGTTATACATATGTTTGAAATATTTCAAGTTAAATAATAAATATAAATTATTACATATTAAATATTTTATCATTTTAATAAAGTATGAAAAATTGACTATGTTTACAGATATTTGAGTTAATGTTACTATAGTTTTAATTTTAATTTAATTTATTGTGTGAATGTTTTATTAGGTTTTAGTTAAAAGCTGTTACAATTTCAAAAATTAATATTGTCTTTTATATAATAGTTTTATATGACCGCCAAAAATGTCAAATTAAATAAATATACACTTGTGTAGTTATGTTTGGTGCTGCCACCAGTGATGTATATAGTAACTAACT
Organism: Clivina fossor; assembly: GCA_963966155.1. Taxonomy (NCBI): domain Eukaryota; kingdom Metazoa; phylum Arthropoda; class Insecta; order Coleoptera; family Carabidae; genus Clivina; species Clivina fossor. The sequence continues at coordinate 2,985,853 of OZ014553.1, read as the reverse complement.
GCTGCACAATAATGTCATTATTGTACTAGTAACATAATGACCTCTTTCTACATATAGGCAATATAGTAACGTAATATCAAATAAGAAAATTAACATAAATTTAATGTAAAAAGACTAAAATAATAATATAAAATATTTGTACATTTATTTAATTTAAAATATAGCTTTCACAGCAGATAATACCATCAAACCATGTCATAGAAACGAAAGTATTTACTGTAAATACCGTCTAAATAGCAATAAATTATTCAAATGTCATCCGTTGTTCTTTTTTCATTTCCTTTTAGTCAGTAGATATTTTTCGAGAACATAAAACGCAATTATTTTTTATGACATTCTCCATTTTCGTTTTGGTATGTTATTTTTTTCTGTATTCTTTTTTGCCATACATTCCAAAGTTACATTTTTAGAAACAATAAAATATCATTTATGTTATGATATAGAAACATATTTACCAGTAGCATTTCATAAATAAATAAAAATTCTGTATTTTCTGTAAAAAATATATCATTTTATTTTAAAATATTGTTTGAAAATAAAACAAAACAAAAATTTTTACTTTGTCTGTTTATCATTTAAAACGAGAACTCTTATTTTAATTAAATTTTAGCTAATTAAGTTAAAAATTGGTTCTAAAACTTCGTATATATTTTAATTTATTGCTATTTAAAGAGAATAGATACTATTTTTTGTAAGTAACAAACACATAAATATTTGTTTTTTTTTAACTTATATTGGTCATAGTTATTAAGGCTTGCAACCAGCACACTTTTTAATTAAATTTTTCAAAATAGTTTGGACAATATAAAGACAATATATGTTTGTCAAACATTCCAATTTCAGCAGTTGTGTTTGTTAATATTAATATTTTTCATTATTTTTTTAATACTGGCCCAAAATTGTATGTTAAAAAACTATGTTTAAAACTACTCATTAAAAAATCGAAATTTCCGCAATCCCTTGTATAAGTCGTCTTCAAGTTTCAACATCAAATCACTCACAGAATAAGAGCGACAGATAAAACGTGCGAATAAGTAAAATATATAGTACCTATATTATTAATTTTTAATTAAGAAATTTTTTATATTAAATTAATTTTCATATAATAAGAAATATAAATAAATAGTGGCGTTATTTTTTTAAATTTTACAGTCCTAAAACTTTGTTATTAGCAATGAATGTTTTTCTCGAAATAATTAAATTATAACATCCAAGAGTTTTGTACGGTATGAGAGAAATAACAATAATAAATTAATAATAACAAATTTAACAAATAAAAGTTACTAATTTGCAAAACAAATTATAATTACTCAATTTTATTTCATGCAAAAAAGCTCTAAGTTAAAGAATAGAAAAGTTCAAATTAATTTATTCCCAACATCCCAGTGGCTTAGCCAGAAACTTGTCATGCGGGCGGTTACTAATATTAATCAATAAAGATAATACTATAATTTGTATAAAAAATAAAGAGCAATAAAAGTTATTTTTATAAAAATAAAAGTAAAATAACATATTTCATATTTCACATACGTATGTTTTTGGTCGTTCAGGTTTTTAGGGAAGGTTTCAACCTCCCTTAACACCGCACTGGCTGCACCACTGCAACATCCAATTCAGTAATAGGAAACTTAACCTATTTTATAAAATATCTTATAAAAAGTTTAAATTAAAATACATCTTATGCCATAAACACAGAACAAAACAATAGTTGATTAACTCGATAAGTAAAATAAAGTGCAAAGTTGCAAATCCATTTAGTTACTAACTAAAGTAAATCCGGTTATAAACTGAAAGCGATTCATGAATCATAAAGTTGTCGATAACAGAAAATTTGAATACGCCATCGCAAATGCAGAATGTGGTTATAGTAGCAATGTAATTTCATTGTGATCCGGGGATACGGCTTAACCCTAGTTATCATGTTGCGTCTTTCGTCTTCGTCTGAGCTAACCCAACCTAACCTAACCTTACCCCTATCACACCTTGAAATCTCGCCTTTGACTTGTTCCTAAGGTCCCTTTGTTCCATTTAAGCGCCCACCAAATGGTCTGTGGATATCAGTGCGCATTGTAAGAAAATTTGCTCGAGTTTTGTCCACCGCAGATTTTAATCATGTTTTATTGTTGATATTATATTTAGTCATTATAATAAAAAATATAGAATATTTCAATAATTAATAAAAGTATTCAGTAAAATGTTTAAATTATTGCGTTTAATATCAAAAATTACAAATATTTAAAGAGCTCCTTATAAATTTACTAATTAAATATTTGTTACTTGTAAATTTAATAACTAAAACTTAAATAATTTGATTTTATTTTTAATTTTTACGATGCAAAATATCTACAATTTTCAAAGCAAACTCCTGTAGAGAATTGTGTATATTCAGTAAGTGAAATACTAGTAAAACAATCAGGTCTTACGAAAAAAGAATGTATATTAGTAAAACAATTAAGACCGCCTCAGATATTAACATTGAACCCTGAGGGTCCGTGGACAACAGATTAGAAACTGTTGTATTAAACAATTAAGAACTTGTGATTAAAATTATCTCTTTTAAATTACAATTATATAAACATCATATTTCAATTATATAGTTAGCTATTTGTTAGTGATCAAAATAATCCTGTCCTATTTTTGAATTTTAAACAATAATTTGCTTATACAGAATGTTTCAGAGTAAGCGCCTTATTTTTTTTTAGCCACACTATGGGTACTACTTTCAAAATATTTGGCAGTAATATGTTTCAGGACATTCTCTTCACGATGGTGATATCAAATTTTCAATTGGGCGAATCATTTCAAAATGGCGACGTTCAACTTTTTTTTTTAAATGGGATGCCATAATTTTTTTATTATTATTGAGATCTTAAAAACATTCTTTTTACGATAGTATTTCGTTTTTCTTAAAAATTCATTTCTTTCCCTATCAAAAAGCAAACTAACATTTTAATCTAGTAGCGCATGTTATGTTATTTTTGTCCAAATATCAAGTAGCGGTAGACGTAAAAGAAACAATGAAATTTTATTTTGTCATCTACATCAACTTTTTGAAACTCAAAATTAAAAATTTACATCAAATAAAAATTAGGTATTTACAAAAAATGCTCGAAATGTTTTCCTTTTTTTTCAATACATAAATTGAAACATCGTCCAATGGTGGTGTTTGACGTTTGACTACTAGTTTGTCTACCGCTACTTGATATTTGGACAAAAATAACATCGGGTGTAAAACATTCATACGCTACTAGATTAAAATGTTAAATTGCTTTTTGATAGGGAAAGAAATGAATTTTTAAAGAAAACGAAATACTATCGTAAAAAGAATGTTTTTAGGATCTCAATAATGAAAAAAAAATTATGGCATCCCATTTAAAAAAAAAAAGTTGAACGTCGCCATTTTGAAATGATTCGTCCAATTAAAAATCTGATATCACCATCGTGTAGAGAAAGTCCTGAAACATATTACTGCCAAATATTTTGAAAGTAGTACCCATAGTGTGGCTAAAAAAAAATAAGGCGCTTACTCTGAAACAGGCTGTATATTACACAAAAATATGCCTAAAACTCATATATTCCTGAAAAATTTATATTATACTTTTTTTCGTTCAGTAGCAACAAGTTCTTTTAAAAGTATAACTACAAATATCATGTATTCAGTCAAATAAATCCAGCCATCTTTTACTGAATATATGAACCAAGTTTAAACCTCATTTACTGTACAACAGAACGTGGATTTCATTATTGATTTGCATCAACTACGACATCTGAAATTTATATTCTGAGTCACAATCACAATAGAATCCAGTGAGAATATTTGGGAACTATAATTTTCATGATCACATTACGTATAAACTTCACCATCTTTTACTGAATATACAAACTATATTTCAGGAATTTCCTCTGAAAAATATAAAATCTATTCCGAAATGAACACACTAAGTTATACCTATCTACATAAAAAATTATTACCACTATCGAGTAAAGTTATATAAATATATAATGTGTTTCTTTACTCAATGTTACTACTTTTTTTTTAATATCGTATATCAAGCCATTGGTTTAAATAATTACAAAATAGTGTAAACCACTAAAAACTAGACAACACTGCAGATTTAATTAAATTCTGTCCAGTCATATTTAATATTTAATTATAAAATCCTAGTGTATTATAATTCCAAAAAAATGAATCGCTGATTGTCTATATTTCAATTTTGTAGTCAAAAATAACTCAACACAATTTGATATAATTTAGTTCTTAAGTTAGACATTTAAAAAAATAATTGCTGGTTATCTACAATCGATTTTTGTAGTCGAAAAATGACAATAGTTTAATAAAAATTTTGTTTAAATAATATTAACTGCTAACCTAACTTAACTTTAATTTAATATTAAAATTTCATACAATCAAAAAGAAATGTAACAAATTATCTATAACTGAAGAATACTTCAAAAAAATCTTACTTGTTTAAGTTTTCATGTAGTTAACCTTTTTTCTTCTGAGATGTCTAAAAAAAAAAACTTTTACAAAAAAAAAAATGTTTGTAATTTTACGTTTACACACAACTTTACAGTATATTTCACACAATAACTTAAAATACAAACATAGTAATTTATTACAAACACATCAAATCAACGAAGATAATTAACAATTTTTTACTAACCAAATGTCAAACTATTAAAATACTAACAACCTTGTTAACTATGTACCTAATTAATTAATTAAACTTAAATATTTATTATAGATGACACCACCAAATACTAAAAACATTTTTTTAACAATTAATTTGCTTGATTATTAAAACACGAATTATTTTATAGCAACAATACTAAAAAACTATTGCTATAATAAAGACAGATATTCAAAATGGTTCCGTTCAGTATATCGCCAACATTAAACACAATGATGACAAAAATTAAATTTTATTTTTATAATTATATACAATATTTAATTTACAGAATATCTTTTTTTTTGTTTTTTAACTAAATATACATAGAGATATTAATTACATATGGTCCCAAATTACATTTTCATACATAATAAATTATTATGGAAATAACCAACAAATATGTTATGAAATGGACCAACATTTTTTTCTTTCTAAAAGAATTTCAAATATATATAATGACATTTAAAAAAAATACGTATTTGGAAATGAATACAAGAAAAATAGAAATAAAAATACATCAATATAAATATGAATCATTATAAGCATATTACAATGTCTAAGAAAATTCTATCGCAGAAATATTGTTTTGTCTACATATTGCTATATTTTTTTTAAATCACATTTTTAAAGCCACATTTAGGTCAAATATATTTGAAATCTACATAAATCATTTTACACATCTGTCGTTAAAATCATTGAACCGAAATTTAAATATTATGTATGTTCTGCAAGTAGAAAATTAAGTATAAATGTACCAAAAAATGTAATTTTTTTTAACGTATTTATTTCATTATTTTTATAATTATATATATATATATATATATATATATATATATATATATATATATATATATATATATATATATATATATACATAAAATTTTATATTCTACGTAAGTACTATGAAAATTATAATATACCGATTTATATTTTTATTTGTAAGAAAATAGATTGTTGAAGTTTGTGTCTGTAAAATTTATGATTATTTTTCTAGCTGGTTTTCAATTAATTTTAACAATTTAACAAAGAAAAATATTTATATATTATGTTCAAGAATGAATTTGTGCGCGTTTAAAAATTTCATAAAAATATCTTTCAAATCTAAACTACCTATACATTTTTTAACATGAAAATCTGAATACATAAAAAATGTAGTCGTTTTTTTCTGAATTTACTAATATAAAAAAATTTGAATTTTAATGCATTCAAGCAAAATTTTATATTAATACAATAAAACAACTCGTCAAATTAGTATATTAATTTGTAAATACTGTTCAATAATCAATAAAATTTTCAATTATTTTGTATTAAGATGAAATCAAAACTATCACCAAGCAATTTTTAAAATAATATTTCATAAATAAAAGCATTATATCACAAATATTTTTCCTTGCAAATTGTTTTCAGACAATCTGAAGCACCAGTAGCGATAATATTTATTTTATTTATTATTATCTACAAAAATCTACATCACATATACAATTTTTTTTTCTCCTTCAACCTAAACGAAAACCAATTTCCAAAAAAACAAGAAACTAAAAACAGAATTACATATACTATCCAACAAAGCAATGCATGTGTTCGGACGTGTAGCCCATCTCACTCAGTAAGGATCTGGTTAAGTTCGTGAATACAGTCGGGCCACAAACACACGCGTAAATATCCGCCGGAAATAGATGCGTATCGGCGCACTGCTGATCGAGCGCTTTCTTCAAAAGCGTCGAACTTATATGACCACGACCACCCGACCATTGCTCACACGAATCCGATAATACATGTTCCACTACCAATCTATACAAAACAATGAAAGGAAGTATTTAATCAACTAAGAATATATTTTAAAAATGACAGATTATAAACAGAGGTCTCAAAAATCAACAAAAACTCAAATAATAATACCTATTTATATTTCAGTAATCAGGAATGTGCAAAAAGATCTCAAGATATGAGATATATTAAATTTTGTTTACTAATAATAAATACGTAATTGATTTTGAAAACAATAACAAGTATAATATTTATCAATTATTTTTTATATAACGATGATTAAATTTTGTTTATTTTTAATTACCAAAATTATTACTATTTATGTATTTCAAATCAGCAACAATATTATTAAATTGATTTCAGATATTTGTTCTTTAATATAAAAACAAACATTTATTTATTTCCAAAATAATAGAAATGAAAATTGTTATTAACCTACCTTGAATCATTAGCTTGTAAATTTTCTAAATGTTCCCTAAAAAGTATATCTTCTTCTTTGCGGTTAAAAAATAATAATGTTACTTTTTGGCTGAAAAATTAAAAATAATTAAAAAATAGTTTTATAATTTAACAATTAACATTTAACAAATGAGCATAAAAATATTAAAACAAAAAATACATTTATTCAAAAACTGATTACTAGATTTTTTTATCATTTGCTATATTTAAATGCTAAAAAAAAATAAAAAACGTTTTTGAATTTTTTATCAATTATCCCATTTGGTAATATTACATAGTAAAAAATATCTGACACTATTCGGTGTAAATGTATAAAAATTACTTTAAAAAAAATGGCAAATAAATACGTTAAATTGGTGTTACTACCTTTTTTGATTTACACATACAAATAGTGTCACTTTTATACAGAATCATTTACACAAAAAACAGTGTTATTTTTTAAACATCAAATCCAATAGATTTTTACTATGTATGTACTCCATGTAAAAATCTCATTTCTACAATAATCACCTCCCTTAAAATCAATAACATATCAACTGAAAAAAGAGTCTCCAATTAAGAGTCTTACCATTTTCTTTGTCTTCTATCCAATATAAACAATAAGAGACTCAACATTGGAGTAATACCCGTTCCAGCGGCCAATAAAAGAAACGCTTCTTTCGCTTCGACTGCTTGTAGGTCAAACAATCCGGTTGGCTGTGATAATTCTAAATTATCACCCTTAAGACGACTGCATATAAATGGGCTTAACATTCCCTGTGGATAGCCCTTTACCATTAAGCAGACATCGCCAGTATAGGGTTCATAATTTGGCTGTAACTGCTGGAGAAATACTGAAGGTACAGGAGTGTAGTTACGAAATATATCTTGGCCTGAAAGTTACAACCATATTTCATTTTTAATTTTTTTTAAATTGAATTACAAAACATATAAATCGAATTTAAACAATATTATGTAATTTCTATTGTTACAGATTTCTTTTTATAATAAATCTGCTATTACATAACATGCGTTATAAAATCTTGACGATGTAAAATTCGAAGATACTATAATAATTGCAAGATCCAACAATATTAACAGAAGATTGATAAGAGAAGCAATAGAAATTTATAAAGAAAAAGATAACATCAAACAGTATAAATGCGCTGATTTAAATTAAAATTTGGCTTCCTTTCATTAATAATTTATAAATTTTATAAACTAGTTACTTATTTTGTTAAGTAGTAACGTGTTCCATGCAAATTTTATACTTTATTAAATGTATTTTTTCTTTGTTTTAGTCGTAGTGCTAGTGGTTCTGAACTAAACTACAAAAATTATTACTAACTTATAGAACACAACATAAATGCACCATTTTAATTTTAATTTTCTTGCAACCAAAGTTTAAGATTACCAATGCTTTTTTTTAAACAAATTTTCAATTTATTCTTATATGTTAGTATCTAGTTTTGTTCAGAACTACTAACGTAACTAAAACGTTATAACGCTTATAAATAAGTAGTCCAAATAGGGTTATATTCTACTTTGATTCAAAGCATTTTCTCCTCAAATAATTATTTTTGTTTTATGCAACGTAAATTTGATTTCCCATGTTGAACATTTATCTACTAGGGTATCTTTCACTTTCTAATTTACCTCACCATACATTTTATAGTCCTTCTTGAAATATTAACGAAGCTATAAATATTTTATAAGCTCTCAACCCTTATTAACTCACACTCTGCAAATATAAGAAAATTAAAGAAACTTTACCATTCCATTGTCCATAAACAGCAACATGTTTCCCAATTGGTATAGTTTGCTTGCAACCATCGCTTCTTTGCAACGCCAACAACATTGTATTATGATTCACTTTAACCTTATTCATTACAATATATTTGATTCGTATTTCGTCCGTTTGATTGTTCTTTAAAGTTTGCTTCTCGGTTGACTGTTTTAATTCACCGTAATTTTCCCAGATTTTCGATAAGATCTTACGAAAATTAACTTCGACTTTCCCCGTTTCATAGTTGATTGTCACTTTACACGGCCAATGAATGTCATTCGTGAAATGCAGATGATTCGTGTAGATACGATTCTCGTAAATTAAACGGATATATACGTCGTTTTGTTTGGTTGGTGCAGTGATCTGGAAAAGTATTCAGTTTCATTAGAAATTTTACAAGAAAATTGAAATATCTATCAAGATTGTGTTTAATGAAAGAAAGTATTTTAATTTTGAAAATAATATGGTATATTTTCTTGAAGCTTACTGTTTGATTTATAAAGCGAGGTGTCGTGCCAGTTGCGTACGTGCCAGTTGCTCAACTTCTTAAAAATACAATAGTTTATACTTTATTTTATCCAGAAAATAACGTGCCGCTTTATGAAATAGTGCCAGTTGCGTACGTGCCAGTTGTATATAATCATTATTTAGTGCCATTTGCGTACAAATAAAAGTCCAGGTAATGAAGCTAGTTAGGCCGAGTGCCAGATGCGTACAGCGGTTTGGGAAGGGTCGAATTGTGCTTATGGTCAAAATATAATATTTATAATACGCTATAATATCATAGCACATAATTTTTACAAATAATCAATTCAGTATTTAATTTTAAAATTGACCAAGTTTATATTTATTGGTTTAAATTTGATTTGTGTAGATTAATATTTAATAAATTCATATCGTTTACCAACTTCGTTACTTTTTACTAGGTATATTATGATAAATTATGCTTAAATTCGTGATGTTAAATTTGTAATAATAACTACATAAACTACCCTACCCTTTTGTTAATTTTACTTGTTATAATTAGATATATAAGAACAAATTTTGTTAAACTTTCTGTAGTATTACTTTCTGATAATGGCTTAACAGCCGAAATTGGCCAATAAAGGATTTTTTATTGTTATTGTGAAAATTTAACCGAGTGTTTTAATTTACATATTTCTAAAATGATTACAGGAAACAGGATGAAGTCTTTTTGGGAAAAGTGTGAGAAAAAGTTTATGTAATTATTATTACAAATTTAACATCACGAATTTAAGCATAATTTATCATAATATACCTAGTAAAAAGTAACGAAGTTGGTAAACGATATGAATTTATTAAATATTAATCTACACAAATCACATTTAAACCAATAAATATAAACTTGGTCAATTTTAAAATTAAATACTGACTTGATTATTTGTAAAAATTATGTGCGATGATATTATAGCGTACTATAAATATTATATTTTGACCATAAGCACAACTCGACCCTTCCCAAACCGCTGTACGCATCTGGCACTCGGCCTAACTAGCTTCACTACCTGGGTTTGACCCGACCCTTATTTGTACGCAAATGGCACTAAATAATGATTGTACACAACTGGTACGTACGCAACTGGCACTATTTCATAAAGCGGCACGTTATTTTCTGGATAAAATAAAGTACAAACTATTGTATTTTTAAGAAGTTGAAGTTAGTTGTGTTTTTCAACTTACAATAATGAAACATATCTTTGATTGTGATTGTGTATGTATGTTACGTTACGTTTTCAATTCCTGTTTTAAATACATTAAAATAAAATAAGAAAATTCGATAATTGAACTAACCTGTACTTCTGGATTGCAATAAGTTTTCGTATAAAAAATGGTGGTGATATAATCGGTTTTCTGTATCCAATCAAAGCGGGGACATTGATTGGCAGCCGAACCAGTAGCGGATGGTGAGTGTGACGGTGTGACACCGCCATTCGTCACCGTGAGCGATGCTGGTTTCGTCAACGAAAGATTATTCTTTTTATTAGTTTTACTTTGCGTTGGCGATTTCATGTTACCATAGAATAACGCTTCGGTATCAACATCGGGTTCGACAGCCGTTAGACGGCCAACCAGACATTTTTGCAGAATTGATTCGTAGTTCACCCAGGCGTGAATCTGCCTCGAACAAAATTAATTACTTTTACCTTTAATTCATGATTAATTTAGTTAGGAAAAAATCAATAAGTAAATGAATCAAATTTGCTGAATGTACAATTAACAGAATAATTAATAAATGATGTAAACGGTAAAAAAAAAATCACAGAAAGATAAATTTTTATAATATCTATTATTATACGATTCATATGTACAAAATATTTATCATCATTTATTTTCAAAGATAAATTGTCCATTAAATTTTTAAAAATATGTAGTTAAATTGGTTGATACTTATAACTCAAAACTGATAAGTACCTACAGTAATTAGCTATGTAAAAAGTTACCTTACGAAAATTTTACTCAAATTTGTGTACAGAAATGATTGATTTTCCTTGTCGCTTTATTAGAAACTCTGTTATTATTAGTAATATGAAAAAAGTATTGTAGGTTTTTGTGAGTTAACTATTGAAACAAATTGAATAGTGCAAACCGATTTTCAATTATAATTTATAAAATTGTTGTTTTTTCAGACATACATACATACATACACAATCACGCCATGTACCCAACAGAGTGTGGCACAAACTCTTTCCATTATCCCGAAATCAGTCGCCTCCAAACATTCCTATCCAAACAAGCAACTTTCGCTTCATCCACATTCATAATTCCACTCTCATACATGCTCTTTTATTCCTACTACTTGGAAACTATCAGATCGTACTCATCAACTCATCGTCAGTGAATGATTTAATGAATGAAATGATAATGGATGCGCAAGGAAGCGATGTTGATGTCAAAATATAACATAAGTTCATTGAAAATAAATCAATAATGAAACAAAGATTAGTACTAGGTCCTTAATTTGATAAGAGCATTATGATGTTCTGTCTGTCTTTATTGTACGATACTGTTCGCAAATTATACATACAGTCAACTAATTATTAAGCGTATTATTGTTGTCTAGTTTCATAATATAAGAGCCGAAATATTCTATAAATCTTCCGCTATCTTATTATGATACTGTCAGGAATAATTCATGATGTTGTTATTAGATTATCTTGCTGGTTCTCAAACCGGGAAGAAAATACGATTAAATATGGTTATAATTTTATATTATCGAGATAAAATCGTATTCACAACTTTATATTTATTGTATTTCATTTTATATTTATTTGTCTATTACAGGGTGATTAATTTTCCTTATCTTTTCATGAAAAACTATTGTTTTAATTATTGGTAATAACATGTGCTAATGTTTTAAAAATTAATGAAATATTGCAAAATCAATCTTTAATCTTTTTGACTGTTTTCAATTAATTAAGAATTGTTTGATTTTTAATTTATAACTCTGATATAAAAAATAACAAATATTTTAATTTCCACTTAATCGCAATGAACTAATATAATTATAAAATTTAACAAATTTTTTCAATTATATTGTGTTTGACCAATCATAACTGAATCATGAGTTAACCTGGTCAATTGTAATACAGTAATATAATATTAAAGCAATGTTTTCTACGATGACACTAAGAGTTCTAAAAAATTTATTAAATTTTCTAATTACATATTTGTTCACTGCTATTAAGTGAAAATTAAAATATTTGTTAAAATTTTTAAACGCATGACTTATTGTTAGCATGCTAATCACCAAAAGATAATTAGAAAAATGTGTTTATTTCGTCGTGGGCTCGTAGTCTAGTGATTCCTGGTGAGACCAATACATATTTCCAAATTTATAAAATTTTCTAATTATATATTAGTTTACTGCGATTAAGTGGAAATTAAAATATTTGGTAAAACTATAACTCGGATATTTATAAATAAGGAATTGTTGTAGAATAAATAAAAAAATATATATGTCACAATATGCCAACCAATACGGACTTAAGTGCAACTTTGAATAAAAATATTAATCCGAAACAGAACATGTACCACAGGGGACAGAATTTAAAATAAATCTTCATTAATATTGAATTGAACATTCATATAATATTTAAAAATGAAACATACAATAATTATAGTATGAATTAATTACAATTTTGCCGTGTTACAAACAATTTTATGCATACTCCCTAGTGGTCAGCGTGTTATAGATTGCCTACCACTGCTTTAGTGATTCGTGTAATAAATAGGTATAATAAATCACAATAAATAAATAAAAATATTTTCATTTTTCATTCAATAATATGTTCGAAAAATATATATGTATGTCTAAAAGTTTACAATACCATATAAAATTTTATATATTTTTATTTATTAAAATTTCTCATTAATTTTTGAGATACTAGGTTAGCCATGAGCAGTATATACAATATATAAATAACTACTCGCTATTAGCTCCGCAAATATGTACTTATATATTATAATATTCTTTTTCTTCAAGTGTATCAAAATATTAATATTGCCTATGTAGAAAAACGTCATTATGTTACTAGTATAATAATGTACATTTATTATACAGTAATTAGTTAGTATATACATTGGTGGCAGCACCCATCATAACTACACGTTCAGTCTTACATCTCCGGCGAACAAATAGAAATTTATTAATTTAAGTTAAGTTAATTGATAACTGAATTGTTTATTTTTGCTTGAATTTGAATTTTATTCTTCAAAATGTCTAAAAAAGCACAAGAAATGCAATTTACACCACGAGATTTGTTAGAAACTGCATATTCAATTATAGAAACACGGTCTAATGTATTTAATCTGGCATCTCCGGCGACCATATTGAAAATTAGTAAATTGACAGTTGGATTGTTTACTTCTGATTGAATTTGAATTTGATTATTTGAAAACGTGTGAAGTGCAAGAAATGCAATGTACATCGCCAGATTTGTCAGAAATCGCATATTCGACCAAAAAACCATAAATCCTTACAAACCACGTAACAAATATACCAGGTTACTTGGTATAAATTTTTATTTTTTATTTAGTTTTGTTTTTGGAATGCCTGAAAAAAAAATAGCATTATTTTTAACTCAAATTACTTGGCCTCAAATCTGCCTCGACTGCAAGTATCTGGGCTTAACACAATAAAGATAGCTTTCTGCTCCTCGTAATATAATATACTATTTTTCATTTCGTTAAGTGAAATACATAACTTTTTTGAAACATATTACTTTAGTCCTGAACAGCCTAAAATTAATGTGAAAAACATGGACTTTAAACTTATTTTTCTGAATAAATAAACGATTACTCCAATAAATCTACATTTTATTTTAAAAAAATATTATCTTAGAAACCACATGAAAATAAATTTTAATAAAATATTTGACCAAAAACAATGTACCAACTACATAAACATTAGTCGATTTCTTATTTGTTTCATACGCCATTTTTGGTCAAATTGAGTTATTTATTTTTTTGTTAAAATAATTTAGTTAAACAGATTTATTTGAATGATTTTGATGGTATACGTTTGCGTGGACGTCCGAGTAGTAGTTGGAGTGGTATGATTGAGAGTGTTTTGCGTGAGCGAAAATTTCCAAGTAGTAGGAATAAAAGAAAATGTATGAGAGGAATTATGAATGTGGATAAAGCAAAAGTTGCTTGTTTGGGTAGGAATGTTTGGAGGCGACTGATTTCGGTATGATGAAAAGAATTTGTGCTACATCCTTTTGGGTACATGGCGTGATTGTGTATGTATGTATGTATGCTTCTTTTGTCAATACTTATTTGTTTTCTAACTATTTTGACAATCCTCACTATAAACAATTCAGTACGTAAACTTTCAACATCATTTTCTCGAAAGTTTTGTGATATAGAACAAACAAAAAATCGACGGACAATAAATAAATATAAAAGAAATTTATAAAATTCTTTTAAAATATGAACACATCAATATGTTCATAAACAATTATAAATTGAGCAGCAAAAAACATTTGCAGAAACAAACAAAAAGCAAATAATAAAACCAATAAAATAAAAAAAAAAAACAAAAAACGAATTGAACTGATGGCATAAAATATCATGCACACAGTTGTGTTAATTATTAGACGTCAAAAATAACAGCGAAAAAAATCATCATATCGCATTCCGCTGTATTTGATGTTTTTGAAACATAAATATAAAATAATTATAAACTCTATATGAAATTATAAACTTTAGAAACGTTTTATTTTATTCACTCTATCTGATGTAATTATTTTCAGGGGAACGAGAAAATCAATTTTAAAACGTTAATAGTTATTGTATTGTTAAATATATGTAATTCTGAAATTATAATTATATTGTACGCTTATTGCGGTATAAATAGTACGTATATATTTTCTATAATTTATAACAAAATTTCATTTATGTAAATTAATTACATGTAATATCGACGTTTTTGTTTTCTGTCAAAAATCTAATTATGATTTAAATCAAATTTTTAATTAACAATAATTGTAATAAACATAATTATTTAATAATACTTGTATAATAAAAAAATTTTCGTTATTAAATCAAATATTTATTTTATTCTATTCCTGTTAAAAATATAGTAAAAACAGCAATTCCATGATTTAATTTAAAACTGATATATTTTATTGTAAAAATGTCTAATTTAATTATATTGACCTAATTATATATAAATAACATAACATTTTTATTTTTGCAAAACAAACACACATTATTAATCAGAATATTTAATAAACAAATTTATTTCAGTCAAACAAAATTAATATTCGAAAATAAAAACATATATAGGTAATTAATTAAATAATTTCAATATTAATAAAATATAATAGCTAGGCTATTGTATGCGTCACAAATTTAGCTCATAGAAATATAATTTTACATAAACTTTTTATCCAAACATTTACGCACTAAAATTATAAATTTTGCGAAGACAAATAATATGAAAACGTATAACAATATGTACTTTTTCAAATCAAAAACGTACGAAAACAGAATGAACAAAATAAAAATAAATGCTGGAAAAAAGCTCGTTATCAAACGAATTGAAAAATACAGCGATAGACAGAAATAGATAGAAAATTAACGAGAACATCAAAGCGAATAAAAATTACAAAGTACAATATAAAAAAAATAAACTATACGAAATAATTAAGCCGATTAGTTCAAATACGAAAATTTCCAACATCATTAAAATTTCTACCAAAAAAAGAATAAAACGTACTCGTAATTGTTTGATCAAGAAAAACTGCCCGACAAAAACTGAAAATAATAGGAACAAAATTAACAAACAAGAAACAAATTTAATTTGAAAAGGTATTCTTATTATTTTTACACTAAAGAATTGCGAAAAATGTTGCTGAAACTATATAGGAAAATAGAAAGGAAATGAGTTTCCATGCGAGATTTAATTGGAAATACTGTCTGGAGTTGATGCCTCGTTTAGTTATTCTCTAACGTGATATTAGTTTCGAAAGTGCTGCTAAATTTATAAATATAAGAAAAATTGAGTTTATAGCAGTTTCATTCTTTTATGATTTTACATTCTATATCAAGTTTAAAATATGAAATATTATAATACATTAATTTTTTTTTATGAATATTTATAAAATATTCTGCAAACCGGAAAAGCGCCATTTAAAAATGACAAAATTTTTATTTCATTTATGGCTAGTATTTTCAAGTTTTATTTATTCTTAAGATAAGTATAAAATCATATGTAATTGGTTGAACACGTATTCTTAAAATAAATGACAATATTTCATTGGCTAATTTTAAAATTATTGAAAGAATAATTTCTAAAATTTGGAAATACTGTGCCGTAATAAAACAAAATAAAAACTGACGCATAAAGTCAGTAAAATGAAATCCCTTAATGGTATTTTTTTAATTATAAATTAAAAATAATTAATGCGAAAAATTATTAATATTTGTTAGATACAAGTAAATAAGTATAAATATCTTAATTAATATTTTATTCATTATTTGTTGAATAACTAATTTAGATAGTAAATAATGAAAATTTATTTGTTTATTATGTCCGAAAAATAACGTAAATTATGTTAGAAATAAAACCTTCAGATAAATGAAATATTAACTGTATAATAATAATTGACTTAAAAAAATTATGTTCATTTAGTTAAAAAAAGTAATCTGATTTTTTAAAATTATTTTTAATTCAATTTAATAATATTGTATATCTATTCAGTATTATTATATAGATTTCACAATTTCATTTTGCAATTTTACATAACAACTTTTATGACTATAATTTATAGTTAGTTGTACTACGAATAGTTGTCTGTTTACTATATTTACATCAACAACTTTTGAAAATGGAAAGTATTATATGTATTTATGTAAGTATTCGAATTGTAATTTTTCATTTAAAAAAAGATGATTGTAAAAATACTTTTGTTGTAAATTTACATGATTGTCGTTGGTAATAAATTGTCCAATAATAATTATTACAAATTTTTTACAATATGTGTGCAAAATTTGTCATTAGTAAATTAAATTTTTTGCACCATAACTCGAAGACTATATGTACATGTAAATTCTATTCATAAATTTCTAAAACTATAATCAATCAAAAAGGAGCTTTTCAATAAAAAATTCTCCTTTCAAATTATCATCATTCATCCAACATCTTTGCAATTCAACCCAACGCGCACAACTAAACCCAAATGTAGTAAATAACAAGATTAGAAGTATATGGGTAAATCCATATATAGACCACTTTGACATTTCTCAGAAAGTTGACAACACTGTATTTTAATAATATTATAATTTATGTGGGCACTAGGAAAAACTTTTCTGAAAATTTAATCAAAATCGAATATAAATAATGTAGCCAATAAATTTTTAAAAAAATTGAGATTTTTTCCCGATAAGTTGGTAACACTGTATTTTGTTAAAATTGCATAAATTATATGATTACTAGGAGAATCTTTTGTGAAAATATGAGTAAAATCGGTTAAATAACATGGCCATAATATATTTTTAAAAACTTTAGTAATTTTTTTCTCGGAAAATTGGCAACACTGGATATTAATAAAATTATATAATTAATGGGAGCATTAGGGATATCTTTTCTGAAAATTTGATCAAAATCGGATAAATAACGTAGCCAATATGAATTTTTAAAAAGTTTAGTAATTTTTTTCTCGGAAAGTTAACATTACTGGAAAAAACCAAAACCACATGACCCTATCTTAGGCACTAGACAAATTTATCCTGAAAATTTCATTAAAATCGGTTGAACCGTCTAGGAGGAGTTGCAGCCACAATATTTTGACGTACGACCGAGCGAGCTGACGACGCACATCCATACACCCACATAAACTAAGTTCGGATTCGTCATTTAGAGACTATATAAAGAATTTCTATACACAAATTTTTTTTTTGAAAATGTTACAGACACCATACCAA
The DNA here is from genome assembly GCA_963966155.1 of Clivina fossor. Taxonomy (NCBI): domain Eukaryota; kingdom Metazoa; phylum Arthropoda; class Insecta; order Coleoptera; family Carabidae; genus Clivina; species Clivina fossor. The sequence goes on along the minus strand of OZ014553.1, from coordinate 2,967,742 downwards.
ACGCTATACCACTTTTTCTTGCATTCAAATGTAGTAAATAAAAACCAACCTCATTAAATAGCTGTGTAGCATCTTTGCCGGCGCCCTTCATTAATTCATCCGATCCGCCCGGATGGAAGGCTAAATAATCTGTGACATTATAAACCTTGCCGCGTATCGCAATCCAAGCATCGCTTTCCGTACAGTGTTCGGCAAGTTGCTTGGGCGAGATGGACAGCGTCCCGGCGCGAGCACCGACACCGGTGAGATCACGACCACTCTGCCCCAGACGGATCCAATCCATCAACGAGTGGCCCGGTTGGAGGGCGCACTTGTTCCGTGGATTGCCTGTGAAAAAGAACACAACATAGATATAAATTGTGAGATTATTTTACTTAGGAGCCGGTATTTCCAACTGTGGATAAAATACGGAATAGTTAAGCATAGAATAAAAATATATACATTTCATTATTTACTATTTCATATTTAATCCAGAGGTTGAAGTAGCGGTCCTTCAATGTATAATTGACTAAATTTGAACAAAGTTTTTCTGTACTTATGAATTGCATAAAATGAATTTTTTAGATTTCTGATAAGTTTTGACAAATAATAGATATATATATATATATATATATATATATATATATATATATATATATATATATATATATATATAGTTAAAAAAATTTCACTACCGTAATAATATATATGAGTTAAGGATAACGGATATGCGGTATATATTGAATAATAAATCTGTTACATTTTATTCAATTTATTGTAATTTCCAATATTTCGCCTCCAAAATTGTTGGCTTCATCATATATGTTCTCTCAATTTCAATTTTATGCTTAGCTTAAGTCATTTATTCATACGTATAAGTTTTCATCAACTTCTTTTTCTTATTTTGTACTTATTATTCAAATGTTTAACTGCTTAATATTACTTCTATTATTTAGTGTTCTCCCTCAATATATACCGCATGTATATATATATATATATATATATATATATATATATATATATATATATAAACATAAGTCTAATTCTTCTTGATTAAGGAGTTACAACCATGTAAAAATATTTAAACAAAAATTGCGATAGCAATAATAAAACAAAAATTCATAATAATAAGATGCAAATGTAATAGTAAAAAACTGTAAGTTATGATTTCATAACTCACGGCTGTGAGTTATAGACAGTATAATTTAACAGAATAAACAAATATTATAACGTACATATTATAAAAAATAATTTAAAAAATCAACCAATAAAAACAAAAACAAAAATTTATAAATTAGTAATATAAATTCTCACATTTTTTATTTGTTTTATTAGTATTAGTATAATAGTAATAGACTATAAATTGATATTTTATCGTACCTACATTAAACATTAATTTAGAATAATTTGTTATTAAAATGATAATTTGACATGTATTTAATGTAACAACGATTATTTTAATTTTTTAATTTTCTGGTCTAGAAATATATATATATATATATATACCGGGTGTCTACTTTTTTTTTGTTACATAGGGAATAAAATGCTAAAATTTTCATTTGGTGATAAATTTTCCCCTAATTATTATAGAACAAAAGTACAAATACAAAAGTTGTTTAGAATTCAAAAATGCATCAAATGATGCCAAATTTATCAATATAGGATGTTCCGATCAAGAATTAGAAGCAAATTAAAATTTCCATTTTTGCGCTCTTTACATCAAAGTGCCACGGAAATTAAACAAATAATTTCATTTCTTCTGGAGTTTGAGTTTGACAGATCGTATTTATTTTATTGTTACTTTCTGTATTATTATTATTATTATTATTATTATTATTATTATTGAAAATAATGAATAAACTTAATGTAAATGAAAAGCTATTAAGTATAAAAAGTATTAAGTATTTATTATTTATTACAATGAAAGGGTATTTTACTCGGCTGTACACTACGTACTAGCTGTGGTTTTAAATTGTGAATGTCTCCATTATAATTTTAAGTAATTGTTTAATTTATTTATTAACTTCAAGTTATAAAAACAATACATTTGAATTAGATGACTGGCATTATGCCTAATATATTTATTATAATAATTTAAACTTATCCCTGAGGATGCTGTAAGTTGTGCAGTGAAACGTCGGATAAGAGTTTAATAAATAGTAAATAGCTGAACTCCGTAAAACTTTCTTTATTTATTACAATATTCAATATACCTATAAAACAGAAAAATTCATGAATACAAGATATAGGAGAACAAAAACGAAACTAACAATTTAAATTAAATGTTCAAATAAATCGCCATTAACTGCCAAACAATAACCTAATCTGTTATAAAATTCGTGACGTACAGAGCTTAATTGTGTTTGTGTTATATTATTGCACTCTTCAACAATGGCATTTTTCAAATCAACAAGATTTTTGATATGTCGTTTATAAATTTTCTCCTTCAAATATGGCCATAAAAAGAAATCGCACGGTGCTAAATCGGGCGATCTAGCTGGCCAATTAATTGGACCACCTCTACCAATCCATGAATTTGGAAAACATTGATCCAAATATAATTTAATGTTGCAGCTGTAATGTGCCGGACATCCGTCTTGTTGATACCAGACAACATTATCTTGAGTTGCACACTCTTCTAACTGCGGACCAATATGATTTTGCAACATATCCAAATATTTTTCGTTGTTTAAATTATTTTCAATAAAAAATGGCCCAATTATACACCTGCCAAAAATTCCAGCCCATACATTAACTTTTTCTGGATATTGGGTACGTGTTGCTACCATTAAATGAGGATTTGTTTGGCTCCATATTCTAAAGTTTTGTGTATTAGGTTCGCCGTGTAAAGTAAACGTAGACTCGTCAGTAAAACAAATAGATTTCAAGAAGTTTCTGTCTAAATTGGATTTTTCCATAATAATGTTACTAAATTCGCTTCTAGCCATTTTATCCGCTTCAAATATCTCTTGGTGCGTGGAATATTTATAAGAATGATATTTTTCATTTTTTAGTACCTTATGTATTGTTGAAGGATGCAAATTTAATTCAGCACCAAGTTGACGCACACTAACATTTGGGTTTTCCGTTACACACAAAAGTATATTCAATGTATTTTCTTTAATTGCATTTTGATTTAAATTCTCCTCCTGATCTTCTGCGTTGATTTTTCTACAATTTTTACAACGTTTTAACACACTTCCAGTTTCTTCGAATTGTTTAATTATCCTACGAATAGTCATAGCGGAAGGTATGGGACGGTTTTCAAAGAAAGCGCTGAATAAATCTCTTACTCGTCGTATCGAATTTCCAGTAAAATACCATTTTACGCACTGAACTTTTTCATTTACCTTAAGTTTATTCATTATTTTCAATAATAATGATAATAATACAGAACGTAACAATAAAATAAATACGATCTGTCAAACTCAAACTCCAGAAGAAATGAAATTATTTGTTTAATTTCCATGGCACTTTGATGTAAAGAGCGCAAAAATGGAAATTTTAATTTGCTTCTAATTCTTGATCGGAACATCCTATATTGATAAATTTGGCATCATTTGATGCATTTTTGAATTCTAAACAACTTTTGTATTTGTACTTTTGTTCTATAATAATTAGGGGAAAATTTATCACCAAATGAAAATTTTAGCATTGTATTCCCTATGTAACAAAAAAAAAGTAGACACCCGGTATATATATATATATATATATATATATATATATATATATACCGGATGTTCGTTCGTTAAGTTCGTATGGGCGTTTAACATGCAAATTCGATAATTTGCGATATACTTCTTTCTCGAGTTAAATTCGGAAAAATACTTAGAATACTTTTTGATAGACAATAAAAAGTTCTATAAATTGGTTTTAGTTTTAATTTGCTAGCATGTGCCGTTTGGGCGCTAGATTTTTTTTTGATTTTTTGGTTTTTATTTTTTTTTTCTCAAAAACTATGAGATCTAGAAAAATAAGCATGATATGAAAAAATGCGGAATAATGAGTACGATAATTGACCATTATTCTACGATGCATCGTTTAGTAGAAAAAAATTAAAAATTAAATTTTTGAAAATTTGTCAAGGGGATTTTTTCAAAATAAAACTTTTTTCAAAATTTGCTCAAAAACATCTGAAAAAATTCAGTAAAATAAAGAAAAAAATTAGCTACATAATAGTTAAGTAACTTTTTTCTCTACCTCATTCTGGTTTGGCAGTGACGTTGGCATAGAAAAAATAAAAATATTTCACTGACTGAACTTATTATTTATTAATTTAGTATATTTCTACGTATCAGGTAATAAATCTTTCATTAAAATATCGGAAACAAATTACATTATCGTTCACCGAAAAAAAAAACTAAATCCAAAATAATATCGTGTGTTATAAAATATTCAAATAGGTAATATCCGGTTGTTCATCGCACATACTATCTCACATATCTTATAAATAATGCATCATTATAATTTGACTTTATAAACTTTAGAAGCTGGTTGCATCTAGTAGCATATTACATAATATATGCACGCATCATTTATTTACGTTTTCACGCTAGAAATGCATTTTAGATTTTGCGCGCAAAAGCAAAATAATAGATAGCAACCAAAATCACAATGCTGCGCTGCGGGTCTTGTAACAATCGCGCCCGTTATATAAGTATCTTTGTGTGTTAACGAGCGATTGTGTTTTGTTCCTGTTTCCGGTACGTCTGTCTGATTGTATATGTGTGTGTGTATGTGTATGTTTGTTGACAAAATAAACATGGTCGGTTGAAATGTGTTTGCGCTTTACAATGTTTTTGTTTTCTGTGACAATTTTTTGCCGAAAAGACACTGGTGGTTATAATCAAGATTTTTTATTCATTATTATTTTATTATAGCGCTTTGTGAGATTTTGTTTATCCAAATAAAGAACAACTGTTTTTAATGTGTATGTTGCTTGAAATATATCCAGTGTTTGAATAGTTTTTTGTAAATTTGTTAAATAAATAAAGAGTAAATATAATATAAAATAAATTTAACATATATAATTATTAGTATGTTTAGGTTGTAATCACACAAAAAAAAACTAAATTGCAAGACAGGTTAAGTTGCATTACTTACTTAAATTAATTTTTTAATTCATAATTTAAAAAAAAAACTTTCTTTATGCAATCTTTCTTATAATTTTTGAATTTGGTACCCATGGTAGAATATACCAAAACGTCGAATTTTATTTAAAAATTATACAGAACTTAATCCTAAAGATTTTTCATTTTAATATAATTATAATATTTTTCTTGTAAAAATATATTAATAATAGCAAAGAGTTTATAGTATACTATATTCTCCTTGATATTATTATAGATTAGCATTTAAATTTTGCACAAACGCTGAAGCAATTCGAAGATAGTTGACAATCTAGTTGCCTAGTTCACTCATCGGTTAACTAACACATTGGTTAAGTTAACAATGTGCTTTGTACAACCGAGTTTGAGTCTTTTTAAGGAAGCATTTCTTATTTTTTTTTCCTTATAGGCTTATAGTCTGTAGATTATCTTTGTGAAACGATTTGGTCGAACTCAAAGTCCTTCCATAGTTACATATTTCATACTTTCGTAAAACTTTAAACGTGTTTTACTCAAAATTACTTTTTTGAAACTGGGCGGGAGCAGAACGCAAAAACTATTAAACCAATCTTAATGCGGGATGTTTTTAAATTAAATAGGACACAATTTATTGGAACTTGGACCATTTTCAGCCATTTTTATGAAGAATAAATATTTTTTAACGAACGTGAAAGTGTGAAAAATTTGGTCAAAAATTGACCTTTTTTTTTCAGACGACTGCCATTTTGTTGACCTCAAAATTATTGAAGTTCCAGATAATCTCATCTATTTTCATAATTCGTAATTCAAATTTTCTGTGCCAACCCGTCTGAAAATGCAAGGCGCGCACGTAATGCATCCGCTCACGTAACCGAGCCATATTATCAATATACCAGTGTTCTACAAATAACAGTAAATAAGATGCAAAAAAAAACCGGAGAAAAAATCTTCATTCCAATTGCAGAAAAAAATACTAAAAAACACCCTATTTTCGGCCTTCAAAAAAAGAATGCCTCCTAAAGTGTATCAATTAAACTGGATTTTCCAAAATGTAAACCTAAACGAAAAATGTAAATGCATGTGTATTTTTAAAACAAATATTACAAAAATATAACATACAGGGTGTTAGGTAAACATGCGGCAAAAATTCAAGGGGTTATTTCTTTCCCTATTCTAAGAATATTTTGTCCTATGATAATTTTTGAAAAACACATTTATTTCGAAGATACAGGGTGAACAAAATATGCGACAGTAACAACATTTTATTATCAAAAAGTATATGTAAAGTTACTCATTCTACAATAAATGTTCGAAATGACTTCCTCCAGCCCGGATACACGCATTCAATCTTCTCGTCATTGACTGTCGAACTCTTTCAAACACACCAGGGTCGTTTCTAATTGAGTTACAGCCAGAAATTATTCGATTTCGCAAGTAGTCCAATTCAGTGGGTTTTTCAAAAATCATCATAAAACAAAATATTCTTAGAATAGACCCCTCGAATTTTTGCCGCATGTTTATCTAACACCCTGTATAATAAAATATCAGTTTTCATCGTCGCATGCATAGTGTTCCACGATGCACCAAACGATGAATATAAAATGAATGGAAGGAACCTTCATCTGTCATGATTATAAATATATTTATACCTCTCCCCGACAATATGAGAACGTGTCATAAGTGTATATTCAATAATCGATTACGTCATAATCAATCGTGTCAACGTATACCTCAGGGCATTAGGTTTCAACAACAACCGTAGGACACAAGTGGGAGGGGTTTGGGAGAAAGGCCCGTAAAATACAAGAGGATGGATGTCTTTAACACTTGACTGACATCCCAAAGAAGAGCTGCTATAACTAGGCATCAAGCTATTCAAAACGAGAAAATGGATTATAGCTAACATCATCAGGAATATTGTGTTTGCATTTTCGCATTATGCCGTGACAGCTTGTCTATTAATTTTTTTTTAATAAATATCAATACTTCATATAATAGACAATGTAAATATTCTATTATTGATTGAAATTGAACTATTTTCTACAATATAAAAAAATATATAAGAAAATTACAGTAGTAAAATATTACTATAAAAAATCTGTAATTTTATTTTACTATAAATATTCTGTATTTCTACCTCAAAATTTTGTGATTTTTACATAATTTATAATAATCACATAAGGTAAGTAAAAATGACCTAATATGTAAAATTGCTTACTTTCTACAAATTGCATCATATACTTAATGTAGAATTGCATATTGTTGGTATAACTTTTTAAATTATTATTTATTGTTGAGTACATAAAGTTTTAATAAATTAAAAATTTTGAGACAAATCTTTTCTTCATATATTTATTTCTAAATCAGATGTACATTTCGACCACACTGTGGTCATCTTCAGCTAAGACTGACAATTTGTTATTTTTGGTGGTTTTACAATGTTACATAAAAATACTTCAACAGATGTTATTCTAAGAAACATTATTTTAAGAAAGGTTCAGTGTATTGCTAGACTCACAGAAATTTCAATAAACGGTTTTCCAATAGTGAAAAATCAGTGTTTAGTAAATTTGTTTTATTTTTATGCATTTGTATTGCTTCTAATATATTTAATTTTTTCTTATTATTATAAGATGTTAGGCATTTTAAATTCTTTACTTGTATGTTATGGTTTTTGAATATTTTTGTTATTTTATTACACATATGTTTATCATAAGTACTCGTACCAAAATATATGTTGTAAAATTGTAAAACCACCAAAAATAACAAATTGTCAGTCTTAGCTGAAGATGATCACAGTGTGGCCGAAATGTACATATGATTTAAAAATAAATATATGAAGAAAAAATTTGTCTCAAAATTTTTAATAACTTCTTAAATTATGTAATATTACAGCTTGCATATTAATATATGTAACTAAACAAATATTACCTATTTATGGAAAATTCCTGACAAGAAAATTTACAAAACTTTGATTAGTTAAAGATTAAAAGTAATAATACAAAAACTCACTGATGTAAATAATATTATTAATTACAAAGAAACGCAAACATAATATATTATTGAACAGGAGTTGAAAAACATATTTTTTTATTGTGGTTACCTGCTATTATAATAATGCTGATTAAAAAGAATGATTTTTACTACTTACTTCAGTCAAGAAATTCATATTAAATCAAAACATTAATTAATTACTAAACATTTACAATTAAAATAGAAACACTTTAGGTTTTAATTCTGTTAAATTTTTAAATAAAATTCAACGTTTCGTTATACTGCATGTATATCATCATCAGGAAAAATATATACAAATAATATAAATAATAAATAAACAAAACATAGAAATAAGTTACTAGGAAACAAAATACAAAACTAAATTATAAAATTTATATTTATTAATTAAAGAAAACCAGAATTTATTATCTTTTTTTTGTTAATTTCTATTGCTTTTTTACCAATCTACTGTTTTATTATAATATAATGAGTTTTTACTATGTTACTTTTGAATTAACTTTAAAATAAACACACATAAAAAATTTGTATTAAAACTTAAATATATCTTAATATTATTGTTAGTCAAAGTTAGAGAATACGTGAGATAATTTAGTTATCCTTAGATTAAGGTAAACAATAACAAACCGAATTTTAATAATATTATCATAGCCTAACCTACTATAATATTGTTTCGCAAACTTCCAACAAATTTCGTCATACCTTCGCCTAAACTATAGAAAATTTATTCAATACAAAATTATTTTGTATTCTGTTTTGATAAATATACCATTCACATCATTAATTAGACAAATTTAACTTATTAGTTGGTTAACGAATGTTTTGTCTATGATTTTCGAAATCAAAAAATCGAAAATTATAGAAGAAGTTTTACTTACTCCCACCGCTAATAACTTTAAATCTTAAAAAAATATTAAAATTCTGTAAAAGGTGGAAAATAATCGTATCAGATAATTATAGATTGACTAAAACTAAATATCGAAGTGTCTTGCAATATAAGAGTCATAACGTTTTCAAAACATTGCATTGGTAATTACTAAAACTTTTAATTCTAAATATATTTTGTTCTTATTTAAAAATCTTTAAATTTATTTTTTGCAATAAAACAAATAAATAACTTGTTGAAATTGCTAATGTAGAAATAGTTGTAGAAAATTTTCTTTTGATTTTCTTTTTTCGTGTACTGTATATAATAATTATAATTTCATGCTGTATTTATTTACAAACATACACTACATGAAAAGAAGAAAAATTCCATTTTTGATAAATGTTTGATATTTTCATTTTATGAAAATTGTCAAAGCCGCCTTCGATCACATGAAACAATAACACAGTAAACAAATTTTCAGAACTTATTATATTAAAATTAAATAAAGCTTTAGGATTAAGTTCTGTATAATTTTAATTAAAAATTAACGTCTCGACATACTGTACTATTATATCATCAATATATATATAATAAAAAAATTTAACGGGAAGATAGTCCAAGATTAGGTGTTATAAATCAAATTCTAATATAAGATTCTTTGCCAAGCTTTCGGTGTTATTTTACACCTTTTTCAGGACCCGGAAAATTGTTATAGTTTCAACAGAAACATTATGCATATTACAATAAATTTTATAATAACAAAAAAATATTCGAACAATATTAAACAATTAATATTTGATTTACATACATACACAGAATCACTCCATGTATCCAAAACGGTGTAGTACAAACTCTTTTCATAATCCCGAAATCAGTCGCCTCCAAACATTCCTATCCAAACAAGCAACTTTCGCTTCATCATTCACATTCATAATTCCTCTCATACATGCTCTTTTATTACTACTACTTGGAAACTTTCGCTCACGCAAGCCACTCTCTCAATCATACCACTCCAACTACTCATCGGACGTCCACGCAAACGTATACATGATATAAATTAATACTTACATATTTTCATATCAATAAAAAATATAAAAATATACAAGAACTACAATTACTTTTAGCAAAATTAAAAATTATTCAAAACAATATTTTATATTTTTTTCATAAAATATTCTACACAAAACTAAAAATGCATTATTCATTTAAAACTTTAGAATATTTAAAAACAATACATTATTTTTCATATAATTCTCAAGCAAATGTTTTAAGGTAAAATACAAACATGTATGCAAACAAAGGTATGCAAACATAACTCTTTCATAACAAAAACATATTTAACTTTACACTTAACAAAAACAAAAAACTTGATTATAGTTTTTTACAGCAACATACACAACTCATACATAAACTCACTTCATTATTCTCGGCGAAAACAAAAACAAACTCGAACTTATTTTTCAGCAACAACACAAAAACATAACCTCAACTAAAACTTACTCACGTACTCTTCTAACAACCACACACTTATAGCATAATCCAATTTTAACACGACTAAACAAAGATAAATAAGAATAAAATTTCACCCAGCACAATAACACTGGAAATAAAATGGACAACAAAAATCCTGTAAAAATAAGAGATAGGACAAAAAGTAATGCTCTTAGTGTAAGACATGTATAATTTATTGGCGGATGCGTCCAAAGAACGACCAGGCAAAATTGGTGGATCTTCCAGTTGGGTTTTTTTGTATTATTCATGATGGAAACTAGAGCATGGTTTTTCAGTTTTTTTTTATTATTACGAATGTATTTACTTAATCCAAGCAAAATGTTTTCAGGACGAGGTAACGATTTAACATTTGTCATACATAAAAATAACAAATTTGGTATTTAAATCAGTGTTAAGTCGTATGGACGATTAACCCTAGGTAAAAAAGAATAACTGAGAAACATATATTTTTGATATTATAATTTTTACTTGAAAGTTTAGCATATATAAAAACTATATACCGGATGTCTCATAAAGTATGTTAATTATTATTTTTCACCATTTTTATTAAATTTTTTTAACCAATTATATTATATTACCAAACTATAGTATATTATGTTACGAGGAACAGATATTTGCGGCCAAAGCAAAGTCCAAAATAAAAAGAGCATTCTGCTACGAGTAGCGTGTGCCATTTTTTCTTCAAATGTTCCAAACGAAACTGAACTAAAAATATATACCAAGTATATATTTTAACCATAATAGTAGTTGTTTTTATTACGCAATTTGTAAGAATTAATGTTTTTTTGGTCGAATATAAAATTTCTGAAAAATCTGACGTCGGGGACAAACTACACCGGATGATTCCTATGAGTAATCTAAATAAGAAACTTCAAATAAACATATGTCCGAAAATGCTTTCTAACGGAACTGTAGCCGTTAGAAGTTTATTATATGTAACATCAATCGCGTTAGCCTTATTTATTTTATCAGGAAAAAAAAACAAAAACAACAATTAAGGGGTACTAATTTAAAGCAATAATTTAATAATAATAATAATAATAATAATTAATAATTTAATTAATTATGGATGAGTTCACAGTACATGAGTATGCTGACATAATTTTTATTTATGGATTTTGTGAAGGAAACGCATTAGCCAAAAGAGGACACTTGATTAAATACATTTTACATTTTAAAATACAAAATCATATAAATTTAATAAAAAAAAAAACACAATTATATGATAATATAATCACCGTAATTAGGTAACGAAGTTGTTAGTCCTGGTAACGTTGCTAACAAACATTTACTATTAATATTAGTAAACACCAAATAAAAAATAAAAATGACAACCATTACATTTGAATCCATTCGTTATAGTAGTCGTTAAGCACGTTGCTAAAACCGAGTAATTTCGTTACGGAATTGAGGTGATTATCTATACACTTATAGAATTAAATACATAATTTGTTAAAAATGATTAATTATTTTATGGGGGCGAGCTCCACGATTTTATTTTTAATAATATATAATCAAGCATTTTGTGGAACATGAAACAAGAAACATGAAAAGAAAATTGGTTTGGAAAAAGTGGGTGAAAAAATGATTAAAAATTTGACGACAAACAATAATATGCCACACCCTAATATGTACATACTGGGTGTTCGTTCGTCAAGTTCGTATGGGCGTTTAACATGCAATTTCGATAATTTGCGATATACTTCTTTCTCGAGTTAAATTCGGAGAAATACTTAAAATACTTTTTGATAGACGATAAAAAGTTCTATAATTTGGTTTTAATTTTAATTTGCTAGCATGTGCCGTTTGGGCGCTAGAATTTTTTTCTGATTTGTTATTTTTATTTTTTTCTCAAAAACTATGAGGTCTAGGAAAATAAGCACAATATGGAAAAATGCGGAAAAAAGTTATTTAGCTATTATGTATCTAATTTTTCCTCTATTTTACTGAATTTTTTCAGATTTTTTTGAGCAAATTTTAAAAAAAGTCTTATTTTGAAAAAATCCCATCAAATTTTCAAAAATTCAGATTTTAATTTTTTTCTACTAAACGATGCATCGTAGAATAATGGTTTTTTCACTCAATTATCGTACTCATTATTCCGCATTTTTCCATATCATGCTTATTTTCCTAGACCTCATAGTTTTTGAGAAAAAAAAAACCAAAAAAATCAAAAAAAAATTCTAGCGCCCAAACGGCACATGCTAGCAAATTAAAACTAAAACCAAATTATAGAACTTTTTATTGTCTATCAAAAAGTATTCTAAGTATTTCTCCGAATTTAACTCGAGAAAGAAGTATATCGCAAATTATCGAAATTGCATGTTAACGAACGAACACCCGGTATATAGCGTAAAAATGTATATGAAAAATATATAATTTAAAATATTTAATTTAAATTGCTATTTTTATTTAAAAAAATATATGTATTTCTATGCTATGCTAACTCAAAGTGTAATTAAAAAAGTTTAAACGAATCGATACAAAAACTTCTAACTTATAATTTTTTTAGTACAAAAATAAATAAAAAGCAAATTTATTTTCTGTTTGCATTTCTCGATAATATTTATTTAACGTTTACTTATTAAAACGAGAAAACTTATCGCATTTTATTTGAATCGAGTTTTTTTTCTGCTTCTTTTTTTATCGTAAATATGACATTTCAATTTGTTGTATATACGATTGCAGATATAAGAGTATTATTATCTGTATTTCATCTTTTCAGACAGATCGTGAAAATCAGAAATTCTTGTTTTACGCTCCGAAATATTTTTCATGAGCTCTGAGTGACGTTTCTTGAATGCTGACTAGACATTTACCAGCAAAATGTTTGAAATTTTTGACAAATACTCAACCGTTGACTTGTCTGGAATTTTATTTTTCATAGTAAATATATTTTCTTATCAAGATATAAATAATAACATTTTCGATTACAATATCAATCATATAGTTTAATCGGAATGTATTCGTCAAATGTTATTTGACAAATTCGATTATATTATAGAAAAATATATAGTTTTCAAATAGAATAATTTTGTCAGTTTTTTGCCATTTATATCCAAAAATCAATGGGATAATAATATATTGCTCGAAACAGTTATGATTTTTTATTACCACTTTGACTGCAAGGAAAAAGTGATGCCAACTTTCCGAGAAAAAAATTACTAAAGTTTTTAAAAATTCATAGTGGCTACGTTATTTATCCGATTTTGATCAAATTTTCAGAAAAGATTTCCCTAATACTTTTATTAATTATAAAATTTTATTAATATCCAGTGTTGCCAACTTTCCGAAAAAAAAATTACTAAACTTTTTAAAAATTTATTATGGCCATGTTATTTAACCGATTTTACTCAAATTTTCACAAAAGATTCTCTTGTATTCATATAATTTATGTAATTTTAACAAAATACAGTGTTGCCAACTTTCCGAGAAAAAAATTACTAAAATTTAAAAAAATTCATTATGACCACTTTATTTAACCGATTTTAATCAAATTTTCATAGAAGATTCTCCTAGTGCCTAAATAAATTATACAATCTTAACAAATCAAAAAAAAATCACAAAATTTTTAAAAAATTCGTTGTGGCTACATTATTTATTCGATTTTAATCAAATTTTCAGAAAAGTTTATCTTAGTGCTCACATAAATTATAATAATATTAAAATACAGTGTTGCCAACTTTCCGAGAAATGTCAAAGTGGTCTATATATGGGTTTACCCATATACTTCTAATCTTGTTTTTATTTACACCGGATTTCAAAAACAATAGAAGATACTTTATTGATCAAATTAGTGTTATTTTTATTTTCACACTGAAACAAACAATTGTATAAACAAAGTAACTGTAAAATATTAACACATTTAAAAATACTTCATATACATATTTTAAATAAAATAATTTACATTCTTTCCATGTATATAAAATTTATTATGTATTAACTTTATTAGGAATGCTTGCCAAACTGGGCCGTCATTTAAAATGAAAGACTACAATTAAAATTTAATTGCATAATTTATTTACCAGAACACGTTACATATTTAACTATGTAATTACAATTTTACACGTCACATATAGCTCGTTTGGGATATATTGTACCAGTGCCACAAAAAAGTTTTTAAACTGAAAAGTCTTCATCTTTTTTTTATAATCACAATTAATTTATGTTCTTATTAAAAATATTTTACTAAATATTAAAATTTATTTACAATTTAAAAAAAAAATTATATAACCAACTCATTTAAATTAATTTATTTGAAAAGAATTTTGTTTTGAAACTTTGTGTCTGAAAAAGTATTTACTTTGATAAGCGTCTTAGAGTCAAAATTAATTAGATTTAACATAAAGAACTGAAACTTACTATTCGTATAAAAAGTTTAAAAAGATTTTTTTCAATTATATTTGGATTAAATTGAAATCCTATTATAAAATAATTGGAAAAACTAAAATTATTGTAAATAAAATACAAGAATATCTATCACGATTGCTAAGGTAGTTAAAAAATAAATATCAATATTATAAAATGTTCTACATAGAACATAGAATATGTAAATTAATAATTAAATAAAAAATATAAATGGAAAGAGTTTGTGCAACACCCTTTTGATTACATGATATAACTGTGTATGAACGTAAAAGAATTAAGGTTGTAAAACCCGAACAACATCTTTAATACCTGTTTTACAAGATGCAATTTTCTGCTTGATTTTGTTGCACAATAAAATCGTAAAAGAAAATTGCTTGTGTAAAACAGAAACTTACCAACTCTTATTATGAAAGTTACAATATCAGTCACATTTATAATCATTTATTTAAACTAACTGTATTGAAATATATTTTTAATAGATTAAAATAATATTTATTATAATGTGATTTACATACGGATTACATATTAATTACTCCTATAATTTATAATAATTATAATATACTTTCACATTTGCTTAATTTTCTATTAGTTCGTATATCTCCAAATGAAACATAAATATATTTAACATAGTAAAACTCTTTCAACACCTAAGAACGTGGAAATAACTTAAAATTTGACGATGTGATACGATCTCAAACTTTGAGGTAAACTTTTAGGCCTTTTTTTCCACTTCAGGGCCTTACAAAAAATAGTTAAAACAAACAATTTGTAAATTTTATAGGCCTATACTCCAGTAAATTTAGTTTACTTTTTGGCATTGTTGTTCATTTCTTGTTACAGATAAATCCAGAGACGCTGCAATACACGCAGTTTACCGATTCCGCGCTGACACGAAAACAGTGAATCACGGGCGCCATTGTGTTTTTTATAAAACGACAATTTTTGAAAATAAAGACCAAAATAACATTTTTTCGAATCCCCAAACCGTTTCCTTCTATGTTTTTTCATTTGCGAATAAAAAAATTCCAAACTTTGCGTACTTTTTAGTCATTCAGAAGAGAACCTCCCCTTAAAATACTACACGAAACCTTTTTGTTACTGCTGTACTAAAGCCCCAGCATGACAATGCATTTAATTAAATCCAAAACACAATTAAACATAAACATACAATAACAATAATACCACAACAATTCAATATTTAGCCATAGATATCCCTCCTCCAAACAAAAATGATATTCATACCACGTTGATAAGACGTAAAACCGTGAAACTCCGGTCATATATAACACTAGACAATAATCTAAGTGTAGCATATACGAAGCAATAGAGAGGAATAAAGGAATAGGAGATCTCTTTTATCTCGTGCTACGCATATTAACCTATATTGCATCAACGAAATGCAGACGAAAATACTTCGAGAGAACGTAGAATTTAATGTTCGTGAAATATCGATGTTACGTGCGAAACGTCTTAAGTCGTTAAACACACATACACATATAAGATTAAATGATCCCATGTCATATTCATATTTTGTTACTATCTTGTGTTTGCTCTGATATTTTCAAGATGCATTACTTTACTTCATATTTCACATCTTATGCTATTCGAATTTTTTAAATTAATTAACATAATATATTAATACTGACAAAGTTACCTATGACCTAACTGGACAAGGTGTCCAACAAGAAATCAGAAAGTTCTGGATTTAAAATTTTAAAGCCAAATAATATATTTTCTTGAAAATATTGTATAATCTGGACCAGACATATAATTTTATAAAAATAGGAAATTTTTATAACCTCATAAAAATTTTATTCAACAAAAAATTCATATATAACAGACAGAATTGAATTGAAGAGTAAAAATATCTGAAATTCATCAAAATAATAACAAATGACGTCTTCAAATTGAAATTGTTATTAATTGTTTTTTATTAATTTAATTGTAAGATGTAATTTCTTAATAAATTTTTTGATTTAAAAAAAATGTTTTTTTTTTCGAAAAAGTTAATTATTTTTTAATTAACTTCATTAATTAATTGTATATTGTTTAAAAAAAATAATCAAAATTATATTTTAATACTCGTACATACATGTAATTATTTTCTATAATAAAAATTTTATATTGTAAGTAATATAACTATTTAATTAGGTTCATTTATTGTAATCCGAGTTCATATATCAAATTTCATTGTATAAAATTAATTTTATATAACGAAGTATAAGCACAGAGTATATGTATAAGTAATTCAATATGCACATATTTTATTTAAAAAATAAACCTATCTCATTTATTTATGTTCGCTAAAATTTGCCTTACATTTTTTTTTCTACAATTATAATTATTTTACAAATATATAACAAATTTTAAAATAATTATCTTCTTTAGCTAACACTGACATATTTAATTAAAACTTGGATAATTACCAATTTTTTTTTCTTGATTGCGAAAATATTATTGAAAAGACGAAGGTAAAATAAGAAATTGTTGAATGCCTTTTACAATATATGGAAGAATGTCAAATAACCTAAGCAATAACTAAAAATACTGAAAAAACATCGTAGGTTAGGCAGGTATTTTTGCATAATTCATAATAATCATATGAAATAAGTAAAAATGTCTTAATAAGTATGTAAAATTGCTTACTTTCTGCAAATTGCATCACATACTTAATGTAAAATTACAGCTTGTATATTAATATCTGTAATATTTCATCAACAATAATGAGACTTAGTACATATTTTGTATAATAATACTAATAAAATATTTACCTATTTATAGAAAATTTCTGACAGCAAATTTATTGAAGTTCTGTAAATTTACAAAAAGAAACTTAACAAAAAAAAAAACTGTAATATTTCATACATATTATAATGTTTGTTGGGACCCGGTGCTGGCTTGGCGACCACGAAACACTAGTTGTGTCTGTGGGCAAGTGCTCGAGTTCCTAAAAAAGGCGATGCGGCGTGTGTGCGGTGATGTAGCGAGCTAGTGGACTGTATTGCGGCGTAAATATGGAATAAGCGTGCGTAACTTGCTGAATAGAACTAATAAATGATATGCAAGAGGATGGATAAGGATCAGAGACGATCTTCACCTATCCGAGCGATAGATAGGGCTTGTACAAGAAGTGGTAGCTCTAGGAAGAAATGAGGAAAGAGGTTGGCCCACAACTGAGGTATAGGAGTGCGGGACGGTAGGCGAGGTGAATTAAACCAATAACTTGTAGCAAGTCAAGTGTCAGCACAATTACTGCACGATTGGAATGAGTAATGCAAAAGCAACTTACGTTTATATAATGTAGTACAGATCCTTAATAAAATGGCGGTTAGATACCTTACACTTGAGCTTAGGATTGTGTGGTTAGTGTGAGAGCTTTCGAGATGCGTGTACTTAAATTAACGTAAGCTGGCTGCTGCTGCGGTGTGTGTCTGGAGCTATGCGTGAATGTGTATAGATCATCAAATCTTCAACGAGTGTTGAGCGAGAATTAGTGTTAATAAGCTTCCAAAACAATTAATAAAGCACAAATAAAGAAAAGAATCTGCAACTAAATATGAGAATAAATGTTGCAAACAAAAGGAATGCGAGCGTGAATGAGAGATGCGAGTGATGCGACAATAATGTGAGCAGAGTACATAAAATGCGTGATAATAATAGTACAAGCGCATAGAATTGGAATAACTCTATGCGTAACAGATATACAAGCGTTTGTAATTGTAAATAATAACATGTAAATCACAAAGAATAAAATATGTTGTACTTAACTGAATATTTGAGGTTAGTTCCAACACGTGTTTGGTAAAATATGCGGAAATGTGATATCTCGTAATTTACAATCAGTTAATCACAATTAATAGTAGAAATGATATACTTCTGCGTAATATGTGTAGTATAGCGGATAAAAGCGAATCTATTTTAATATAGAAAGTAGCGTTGTGCAAGCTAGCGAGATATTTCATGTGTGTTCGACAGAATCACATTACAAGTCGTTCGTTTAGCGAATAACGTAGCATAACTTGTATGTGTAGTACGAAGCGACACAGAAATATATAATAATACTTGCTGCGAATGATATTTGATGAGATGAAATGTGCGTTTTGTTTAACAGCACAGCGTGGAGATGTTGACTCGTTCACGGCCGGATATGGACTCTCTGAATGCATGCGGATGCAAAGCGAAACTAGTACTCAATGCGGGCGCCATACGAAGCTTGATAAGAATATGAAATGTGTTACGATTTGTACGCGCTAGTGGCCAACAGATGGAACTGCGGTCTTAACATGATAACGAAACTTGAACATTAGCCAGTTGCCAACAGATGGCAATGCCTGGTCTGAACATGCCGGCCGGCCAAAAACGGAGTTTTTTAGGATCACAAGAGTGGTCACAGTTTGACAACGGATCTTGTTAATACTCCAGAAGCGGTGCGGACTTGAGCTACTCTAGCTACGTTATCTTCCTGGGTGAACCTTAATGATTCAAGCTAGCTTCCACTGAAGGAAAAGTAGTAGATCGTTTTGATGATCACGAGTTGATCAGGTTGAAGATTAACGGTAGAGCGTGTCCATTTTAATCTTTGCTGGAGTGTGTTGAGAGATTCGGCATGCCATAGGTTCCAAAATGATTGTAAGACATTTTGTAACAGTTGCCAGCGGCATAGAAAATTGGTATTTGATTTTCGATATACATGATCTGGTAAGTTGCCCATATTAGGATTGATTCCAATAGGATGACAGCGGAAGCATTTGATGCATTGTAAAGAATAACTGCGAATCAGACGGCGAGCAGTTACAATCCAAAATCGGCGATTTAAAATTGCTTGAAGTGTTCTTGGCGATGGGTGAAGATATTTCTGATGATAATAATCGATGACAAGATCGGTTAAGCGATGACGTAATGGTAGCAGTATAGGTTGTTTATGAGAAACACTTAGGCTGGAATTTCGAATTTCATTCTCAAATTTTGCGATGTCATCAGCGAATGCTTCAAGTTGCGTAATTTTCACCCATGTGATTGAAGCGTTATCGAGTTCTGATGCATATAGTGCAGGCGATGATATTACTTCCTTCAATTTTAACCTTTTGTAAAATCTGGTGCAGAGTGCAGTAATACTTAACAGGTGATTTAAGTTGGAATATTGATGTAGAAGTTTATAGTCAGCAGGATTGTCTTCCGACGAAATATGATGCCACATATTTTGCAGAAGATTCTGTTGAATTTCAGAAACTTGGCTGGTTACAAAAGTTTTCCATTTGTATGTTGGTGTCCGAACCCATGACAGAGTGATTGTAGAATCGGACGACGCTAAAATATTAAAGAAAGACAATGTTACAGTGTCTAACAAATATTTTATTAAGCGAGATAATAACAAGTGATTTTGTTCTAAGTAATCAGCAATATATTTGCAATATTCCAATTGTAAGTGACTGTCAGATGGTAGGCGACATTGAAAAATAATAAAACATCTAAGTGCGTTCGCGTATGAATTTCCTAACTTAGGAGGATATTCTTTAAGAAAAAGCGGAATTATATAGCGTCCTGATTCTAATCTTTTGTGTTGAGATGAAAAGATATTATTGGCTAGATGATCTAAACTTGACAATGTAGCGATCGTGGCAGCGTCTCCACGTTCCGAAATTTCCGACAATGTTGGCGAAACCGGGTTCTGAACCGTCAGACATGTGGTAACGGTTGATGCGGTTAGCGAGCAGATTGGTCCAGAAACAATCCAACCCAATGAGGTGTCAATAGCGGTCGGACCATTCGCAGTGGTTTGCTTGTGACCAGTGAGAAGATTGAAGTATAGATCAGCACCAATTAACAATTCAATGGGCGCTGGTGTTACAAAGTCTGTATCAGCTAACTGTAGATGTCGAAATTGACAAAGTAGATCGGAAGAAAGTTGCGCCTTTGGTAAATCTTGGATGATTTGCGAAACAATGACTGCGGAGAGCGTGTATGCTGATGAAGCGTTGTGCGAAGAGCATAGACAAATTGTTGTAGTGCCTCGAACGTTGTTCAGAGCTGTAGAGTTTCCAAAACCTGAAACGACGATGTTTGCAGAATGTATTGGTAATTGTAGACGATTGGAACAATTTTCAGCAATGTATGAAGATTCGCTTCCACTATCTAAAAGTGCACGTACTGATTGCCATGATCCTAGTGAATCTTGAATACGTACAATAGCTGTACCTAACAGAACTGCTGAAAGTGCCGTGCTGTGCGAAAGTGATGAAGTACGAGTTGTACCTGCTATCATAGGCATAGGAGAAGCTGACGGACTGTTGTTGATTGCGTTGTCCGCAACTTGCGGCTGACTTAAAGCGTTTGTTGACTTTTCAACTCGTTCAAAGTGCAGGAGCGTGTGATGTCGTTTATTGCATTTGCGACAGTTGAATTTTGATTTGCAAGTAGACGTAGCATGTATTGCTGATAAGCAGTTACGACAACAGTTGTTGGTGCGTATCATCTCAAATCGCTTGATTGGTTCCATAGATTGAAACTTGAAACATTTGTACAGTGCATGCGTATTGAAACAAGCGATACACTTACTTGTGTTTGCAGTTGATACAAATGATGTGTTAAATGGCGTGCGATTTGTCTTGACTGAAGTGCAAGTTGTCTTGAATGACGTGCGATTTGTCTGATCGGACTTGGATCGTGATGTATCTGCTTGAGTGGATGGTTTGTCAATACATTGCCACTGCTGAGATTGTCTAAATTTATCTAAGAAATCTAAGAAATCAGCGAGATTAGGTAAATTATCTTTAGATAAATTGCGTTCAAAGCTGTTGCGAATTTTTGTGTCGAGTTTGGTGAGCAGAATAAAAGTTAATACTGGACTCCATTCATCGACAGGTTCGTGGTTTGCCCTTAATGCTTCAGTGTGCTCTCTGATTGCAGCAATGAATGTTGTGGCGTGATCATAAGTCATTGGAATTGGCTTTGGCAATTCTATTAGCGTTTGAATATGATAATATGATATTAATCTTCTTTGAGCATAGCGATCAGTTAATAATTTAATAGCGATCGAGTAATTATCATCTGTGAGCGATAAGTTCTTGATTAGAGCGAGCGGTTCTCCTTTTACAATAGATTTTAAATATTGGAATTTTTGAACTGGTCGTAGACTGTCATTGTCATGGACGGAGCTGCAAAATATATCAAAAAACGAGTTCCAATTAGCGATCTCACCAGAAAATTGAGGTAAATCCAATTTCGGAAGTTTTGCGTGCGTGTATGACGGTGACAACGTCTGCGATATGAATGCGGTGTTTGCAACGCTGGTATCCAGAGCCGGTTGCTCGTAGAATGGAGGTTGCGTGAATGCTGCTTGTATGACACGTACAGAATCCATGAAGTCATTATATTCAGCGTAAAGCTGATCCTGTTTGGTAGTGTTGCTTGGATGAATCATGATTTGAGTGTGATGGTCTTCAAACTCACGAATACGTACTGGAAGCAACTCAAACTGGGAGCGTGCTTGTATGACCTTTTGTGGATCTGCAGCCTGTGCGATTAGAGACTGTAGATTGTCTAGAAACAGTTGACAAAACTTGCGGCGTACAGACGGAGCTAGTAACTCAGTCATGATGAGAGTGTAATTGCGGTTTGAATAAAATATAGATGCGTTGGCTTCGTATGAGCGTGCGATGCGAGTTGCGGTTTGAATAAAATATAGATGCGTTGGCTTTGAACTTGAATATATGCGTTTATAGTTTGAATGAGCGAGTAATGCGAGTTCTAGGTGAACGTGAATATGCGTTTGTTGCGTTAGCTGCTGATGAGCGAATGAAGCGTGTTCTTGTTGAACTTGGGATATGCGTTGGCTGCTGATGAGCGAGTGAAGCGAGTTCGTGATGAACTTAGGATATGCGGTTGCTGCTGATGAGCGAATGAAGCGAGTTCTAGAAGATGAGCGAATGTTGCGAGTTCTAGATGAACGTGATAGCGTTTGCTGCAGATGAGCAAGTGATGCGAGTTCTAGATGAACGTGATTTGCGTTTGCTGCTGATGAGCGAATGATGCGTGTTCTAGGTGAACGTGAATATGCGTTTGTTGCGTTAGCTGCTGATGAGCTAGTGAAGCGTGTTCGTGTTGAACGTGAATGCGTTTGCTGCAGATGAGCAAGTGATGCGTGTTCTAGATGAACGTGATTGCGTTTGCTGCTGATGAGCTAATGATACCAGTTCTTGTTGAACGTAGTATATGCGGTTGCTACTGATGAGCGAGTGATACCAGTTCTTGTTGAACGTAGTATTTGCGGTTGCTACTGATGAGCGAGTGATACCAGTTCTTGTTGAACGTAGTATTTGCGGTTGCTACTGATGAGCGAGTGATACCAGTTCTTGTTGAACGTAGTATATGCGGTTGCTGCTGATGAGCTAGTGATACCAGTTCTTGTTGAACGTAGTATATGCGGTTGCTACTGATGAGCGAATGATGCGTGTTCTAGATGAACGTGATAGCGTTTGCTGCTGATGAGCGAATGATGCGACAGCTGATGTTCATTGTATGTGCACAGCGTGGCGACTGCGAAGCGAATTCCGTTTAGAATGCGTAAATATAGCGTTTGATCATGTTCAGAGCGCAAATGATCAATGATGAAGACACGTCAAACGAGTTGTGACTTGCCTAGCGGCTATCGAAGGTTCGAATGATGGTGCATACGTAGCGTAGGTTGTAACCTGCTCATTCGGTGCAAAGGTTCAAATGATGGGGCACACGTCAACAGGTTGTGACCTGCCCATCCAATGATCGTAGGTCCAAATGATGGGGCACACGTCACTAGGGTTGTGACCCGCCCATCCGGCTCGAAGGACCAAATGTTGGGACCCGGTGCTGGCTTGGCGACCACGAAACACTAGTTGTGTCTGTGGGCAAGTGCTCGAGTTCCTAAAAAAGGCGATGCGGCGTGTGTGCGGTGATGTAGCGAGCTAGTGGACTGTATTGCGGCGTAAATATGGAATAAGCGTGCGTAACTTGCTGAATAGAACTAATAAATGATATGCAAGAGGATGGATAAGGATCAGAGACGATCTTCACCTATCCGAGCGATAGATAGGGCTTGTACAAGAAGTGGTAGCTCTAGGAAGAAATGAGGAAAGAGGTTGGCCCACAACTGAGGTATAGGAGTGCGGGACGGTAGGCGAGGTGAATTAAACCAATAACTTGTAGCAAGTCAAGTGTCAGCACAATTACTGCACGATTGGAATGAGTAATGCAAAAGCAACTTACGTTTATATAATGTAGTACAGATCCTTAATAAAATGGCGGTTAGATACCTTACACTTGAGCTTAGGATTGTGTGGTTAGTGTGAGAGCTTTCGAGATGCGTGTACTTAAATTAACGTAAGCTGGCTGCTGCTGCGGTGTGTGTCTGGAGCTATGCGTGAATGTGTATAGATCATCAAATCTTCAACGAGTGTTGAGCGAGAATTAGTGTTAATAAGCTTCCAAAACAATTAATAAAGCACAAATAAAGAAAAGAATCTGCAACTAAATATGAGAATAAATGTTGCAAACAAAAGGAATGCGAGCGTGAATGAGAGATGCGAGTGATGCGACAATAATGTGAGCAGAGTACATAAAATGCGTGATAATAATAGTACAAGCGCATAGAATTGGAATAACTCTATGCGTAACAGATATACAAGCGTTTGTAATTGTAAATAATAACATGTAAATCACAAAGAATAAAATATGTTGTACTTAACTGAATATTTGAGGTTAGTTCCAACACGTGTTTGGTAAAATATGCGGAAATGTGATATCTCGTAATTTACAATCAGTTAATCACAATTAATAGTAGAAATGATATACTTCTGCGTAATATGTGTAGTATAGCGGATAAAAGCGAATCTATTTTAATATAGAAAGTAGCGTTGTGCAAGCTAGCGAGATATTTCATGTGTGTTCGACAGAATCACATTACAAGTCGTTCGTTTAGCGAATAACGTAGCATAACTTGTATGTGTAGTACGAAGCGACACAGAAATATATAATAATACTTGCTGCGAATGATATTTGATGAGATGAAATGTGCGTTTTGTTTAACAGCACAGCGTGGAGATGTTGACTCGTTCACGGCCGGATATGGACTCTCTGAATGCATGCGGATGCAAAGCGAAACTAGTACTCAATGCGGGCGCCATACGAAGCTTGATAAGAATATGAAATGTGTTACGATTTGTACGCGCTAGTGGCCAACAGATGGAACTGCGGTCTTAACATGATAACGAAACTTGAACATTAGCCAGTTGCCAACAGATGGCAATGCCTGGTCTGAACAATGTTATTTAATTCCCTATCAGGTTCGTTATTGTTTTTAACAATAATACGATTCGACTTTTCAGTCATCTTCAGATTTTCTGAGTTTAGTCCGAGTAAACCCGGACCAAACTCAGAAACCCGGACCAAATTCAGTCCGGGTTCACTTGAACCACAAACACGGACCAAACTCGGAAAATCTGAAGATGACTAAAAAGTCGAAACGCGTCATTGATAAAAACAATAACGAACCTGATAGGGAATTTAATAACATTATAATTAATCATAACGCAGATTCAGGACCCAAGAACAAAAGTTTATCTTTTAATATTAATAACAGTTTATCTTTTAATATTTAACGGGATGGAAAAAGTACATATGTATGTATATGTACTTTGTCCATCCCGTTAGTAATATCATATTACGTAATGTTTGTAATAGTTCTGTTATTATATATTTTTAAACAATTATGTAAAATTACAACAGTTGAGTAATTATACCTAGAAATACTAAGCATAATAACGTTTCATGGTTTGCAGGTAAAATTATATAATTTTTTTGTTTAGGTTTAGAGTGTATACAATATCTAAAATATAATTCGCAAGAATTACTTTTTGATTAATCCTTATATTATAGGCACATTCTATTTATATTACAGTAAAAGTATTATTAATATCACAAAAGAAATTTCGGTATCAGCCGTTTATTTTATAAACACAACACCTGGTTAACGAGCAGCGTTAGCAAAAATTTTCAAACAACTCCGGGAGCCCGGTATACCTACGATATATATATATATATATATATATATATATATATATATATATATATATTCCGGAGACAAAGTGGGCCGGGCCGGGATAGAGCAATCGTTTGATTCGGGCTGGTACGCGCGAAAAACTCAACGACGGCATTTTTCATTTGATTAAACGGTCACACGCTTGACGTACTCGTCCGATGTATATATATATATATATATATATATATATATATATATATATACGCTGAAAATACTGATTTCAGGCAAGAGCAGAACCGACTGAAAACTTCACACACACATACACACACACAACCCCCAAATCCTCTGCCAGCCCACCAGTCTCAATCCATTTTCAGTACGGTTCAGTTCAGATGAGTTGGCGTGGCGTTTACATCAGTGCTGTGTGTGTGTGAGTGTGTCTCTCCTAATATAACCGCAAAAATATCACGCCCGCATAAATGCGCTAAATATAGCACGTGATATTTTTATTTATTCGTTCGCTCTGCTTTTTACTCGCTAATAACACTATCCATGTAATAATATATATATATATATATATGTATATGGACGTTTCTATACGCGGCTGTCTCGTAATTATGATTGAGTGATGTAGAAGATCAATCATTTTCTAAATATTAATCAGATATTTTGGTTTCGTATAGAATGTTTTAGTTGATTAAAAGCGATTAAATTTGATTATAATATAGAATTCATAATTTTCTAATTAATATTCATATCAATTAAATTTTTTTTTATTTATTATCAGCTACATTACTATCTTTGTAAAATTTGCATTATTACATATTACGACATATATTTCTGAATAATAAACTCAGCTTATTGATATTAGTTCAGTTCAATTGTCTTATGATAATGCCATTTTCTTTTGTAGTACTTACTAATTAATTTTTTTTTAATATTTTTTTAGAATTGAAAAAATATAATACTGAAAACGTTTATATATTTTAATTTGTCTCAAAAAAGAAAGACGTTTATCAATGTCAAATTTCAATATGATATACTGAGACGAAAATTTAAACAAGAATTTTTAAAATCCCAAAACAATAAAATTAATAATAATTTTATGGTTTTGGGAATTTTTAAAATACTTCTTGTTTGTTTATCATTGTATCCATACTAGTAAATTGTTATTACAGCATTACAATTAAATATCTTAAAAGCACTGGTACAATTACAACAAACAAGAAAATATGAATATATTGTGTAATTTATACATATTTCTATTTAACATTTTAAGCTACTTTGTATATCTCGATATAATAATTGGCACAATGTTGCAAACCTTAAATTGGCTTCATAATCTAATAGAACGATCACTCGCTAAAAAACGAATCTTTACTTAAAACCGAATATATTTTTCCCAAAACATCGCCCTACAATAGAAAGAAATTCGCGTATTGTCAAAGCAAATGCAAAAATACGTTTACTAAGAAAAATCGAAAAAGCGCGCGCAACGCTAAAGCCTTTTCCGATCCTTCTTCGAGAAGAAGTAAAGATTTATATTCTTCTACATCTGTGTTATACCTACTATGTATATATCTATATATACAGGGTGTTTTTTTTTATTGAATTTAGTCATGTGGAAGCGCGGTTTGTATTATATGAAACACGAACCACCTCATCTTACAAGAATTCGCTCTCTCCGTGTGTGTGTGTGTTAGGTAAGTATTGTGATACATCTAGAGGAAAAATGTGTTATAGTTTTATAGGTTTCTTTTGCCTCGGCCAAGAAGCCATCTTGAGTTCGGTTGATTTTTATTTATTTCACACAAAAAAGAAAACGAATGATTTGGAATTTGGCTGTTTCTCTAAATGCTATTCATTAAGTAAATAGAGTTTTTTCCGAAGCATGTTGAAAGACATTATTATTTTCTCAAATTGATAAAAAATAAGAAGAAAATTGCCGATATATACTTTTTTGCAATTAAGGAATAGTCGTTTTTATCACTTTAACTGAAAGAAAAAATGGTACAATAATTGAACGATGAGTGTAATATTATTAAATATAGAAATCCTTTAGAAAGAATCTAAACTTAGTTTGTAAAAATGTATATATGGTATATGTACTCACTTGTCAAGTTGTTCGAATTTTGTGACTGTATCTCCTTTTAGACAAAGTATGATAAACTTAGGGCCTACGAGCCGGAATGACAATATGGTTAATTATTTAATATTATTTATTTAACTGCTACTATTTCAAAAACGATTTTTTTATAATATTTTTAAATATGACTTTTAAAAGAATTTAAGAAAATTTTAAGAAAAATTCTTCTTGAATCTACAAAAATTACATAATTTTATGTTTGTTGTTTAAAAAAAAATACAATTTTCTAAAATTTTATTTTAAGTACACAATTTTTAATCAAAATTTCAAGACAGATTCTTTTAATGTCCACAACAATTAGAAAATTTAATTTTTGCCCAATATTGCCAAATATCCAAAAAATTACTTTTTTTCTTAGTAATATAAGCTAATATCAAAATAGTCCACATATGAATTTATATTGTTATTTTAACATATAAACTCAAAAATCACTATTAAATGGCAATCTTTCTGCAAGACCTTAATAAATAAAAAAAAAATGTATTCAATTTAAAAGTTAATTTAAATATCACAAGCGCAAAGCTATCTACCTAATATTGATTGAAAAAGTAAGTCACGCAGATGGAATTCCACTAATCGAAGTATGTATAATATACAAACATTTATCTTGCAACATATTTCGTTTATCAGAGAAAGATATATAATTAGAAAATTTCCTTCATTATCTTCGTTCTGTCAAGTTAATAGTCGACGCAAAATACAGCAAAGACAACGGTATTATTAAATAACATAACAAAATTATATTCTCCTGTTGTATGAAGCAAAAGAAATTTATTCTTTTTTCTTTTCATTCTATTTTCGATGATATTTAGATGTGGAAACTTAATGAAATTTCAAATACTCTTACGAATGACATTCCTAATAGGATAAAAACTTTTTTTTTATTTCATGTAATATAATATAATATACGTGCAGGATTTTGCGTTTAATTAAAGTACAGAATTTATTTCAAATGTATTTGAAAGTCTACTTTATTTTTTTAATTAAAACATGTAGGCATATATATTTTCATCAAGTACATTCGTTGCTTTACGCGCTTCATTAAAAATGTTGTTAGTAAATTAAATTTGATATTATTTGTTCTTGTTAATATTATGTCGCCAATATATAAAATGTTTGATAATAGTTTATTATTTAATAAGTACGTAAAGACGGTTATTACTCATAAACAAAATCTACAGCGTAAATCGCAGGAGAGTGTCGTAATTTATTCGGAACAGTAATAATTTTATTATAAGCTCATATAAACGCACTGAGTAATAATGTCGTTGATTTAGTTTGCTTTTTGTTGATGACGTACAATAATAATCGGGCTATACTAAATAATAAACTCAAATGTTTATTGGTGATAATTCTGCATATACTACAAAAATATTTCATAAATATAAATAAATATAGCAGTTATAATGCAATATAATTTACTGATTTTTATTTAAAGATTTGCCTAAACAAAATATTGTTTAGTTAAAATTTTAACTACACTGACGAAATTCCATGTAATATAGAGTTTTTTCAGTACAGCGTTTCCATAACAAAAATTATTATCTATAAATTTATTTAATTCGAGAATGTCTTTGTATAAGAATTATTATAGAACAGGGCAATTTTAAGCCATGTGGTTATTGCAACCTAATAGATATTTCTGAAACAAAGTAATTTTTGTATCCGTTAAATTTGGCCTAGTAACAGATTTATGTATCAGGGTTTGCCACTTCAAGATATTTTTTCGCAAAAGTCATAATTTAGTTTTTGAGTAAAGTTTGTATTTTTCCCGTGTTGCATCGTCAGTTCACGTTCGCTCCCGCTTTAGTTAAGTCAGGCTGTCACGCTTAATTTCACGCTTAGAATATCAGAGGACTCTAGTTCGCTTTATTTGTTAAATTTTGTTAGTTTAGTTTAGTTCGTAGATTCGTTTATTTGTTTGTTAGTTTATATTTGTAATTTATATTTCTCTTTTTGTGTTTTTCTTGTATATTTGTGTAATTTGTAATTGCATGTCGCTAACTTATTATTTAATTAAAGCATAAATCACAGACAAAAATATTGAAATTTGCCTGGTTACTACCTTTTACGCACGCTCCCTAAAGTTAATAAATTTACGCAAACCGCTTCGGGTGTTATAGTACCCATCCAATTAATTCTGCAATAAAATTATAATACAGATTGTACTTTTTAATACTCTCTCGCTCTGAATAATCATTTGCTCATTAAATTAAATCTATTGTATAGTTTTATTTTCATTGACAGTGTAAAATCTAATTTTTTTATGTTTTCTAATAGTAAAAAAAATTGTCAAACTGTAACTTTAGTTATATAAACATAGTAGCATTATAAATAATATTTAGGTTTAGACGTTGATATTCTGTGTAATAATTTAGATAGCAATGAAAGTTCAGTTCAGGTATGTATTATACGGTTCGTATCACCTGGGTTCACGTTCACGTTCACGTTCACGTTGAGCCCATGACGTCAGAGTGAGATTACATGCTTATCAAGTAGATTTTCCTCCTCAAACCACTGTCGCATCCACCCTCTATATATATGTAGCTATACAGTTAATATTGCATACCACCCACCCATTTTGCCACCTATTTATATACTGTGCGAGCTGCGAGATGGTTTCAGATATTATGTAGGATTTTCTGCTTCTCACACGAGATTTTTACCTATATATTTATTTATATATTTTACATATTTTATCTAAAGGATTACTGTTATATAATAAAATTACTTTCACCGAAATTACGTTAAGTTTTATTATACGTTATTGCATTATAAAGTATAAAAAAAAAATATTGTTAATCTTTATTTTAAAAACTAATATTATATTGCAAAATTTAGTAGTTGGAGTGGTATGATTGAGAGTGTTTTGCGTGAGCGAAAGTTTCCAAGTACTAGGAATAAAAGATCATGTATGAGTGAGGAATTATGAATGTGGATGAAGCAAAAGTTGCTTGTTTGGATAGGAATGTTTGGAGACGACTGATTTCGGGATGATGAAAAGAGTTTGTGCCACACCCTTTTGGGTACATGGCGTGATTGTGTATGTATGTATGTAAATAATACTATTTTCCTGTAATTTTGCTATATATTTTTTTAGTGTATTTATCATTTCTGCAAATTAAATCGTTCTTGCATTAAAATAATTTCAAAATTGTGTTGTTTTTATTAGTCTAGATATAGATATTTCGAATTTGCATATCTAATTAATTTCGTAACATTTAATTAAAGCAAGTGAAATTAAGCATAGTGCTATTTAAAATATCTATATGGGCTAATATGAGCGGTGGATGTGGCATACCACAAACTTGATTAAAATGTGTCCTTGTGCAAGCAATGGCCGCCGTCGGCAACATTGTAAAATTTGAATATTGAAACAAAACTTCTCTATCACTATGTGCATGCATATTAATTTGACTCAAATGATTTTAACATTTACACAATACTGCAAGCCAACATTCGTTATTTTACAAAACAACAAAAATTTTATATAACAAACAATAAATATTTAAATTTTGAATCAAGCTATCACAAAAATCACAATAGAGAAATTTTATATGCAAATATTATTGTTTATATTTTTTGTTTGTACATGTATTTTTATTTAATTGTTATAAAAATAATGTTTACATTCATATGCATTTTTAAATTTTTAAAATTAATAAAAAAATATTAAATTTGTTTACATATACCATACATAAACAATCACGCCATGTACCCAAAAGGATATGGTACATACTCATTCCATTATCTCCCGAAATCAGTTTCCTCCAAACATCTTTATCCAAACAAGCAATCATAATATATATATATATATATATATATATATATATAAATCATTTTAGTTTTTTTCCAGTGGTATGAATTTTGGACTACGACTACTAGCTGTTTGGTGATTATTTTGAAATATTTTTAAAGTGAATACAATAAAAGTTGTATACCAAAATGTCTAAAAAAGCAATTTTCCCATTTAAGCTAAAAGCTAATTTTGAGCCTTCAACAAGCACGGGTTAATTTGGAGTAAATTTGGCGGCTGAGAGCAACAAATTTCCGACTTTGCGAAAATAAGGTGTTTCTTATTTTGACAAAGTCGGAAATTTATTGCTCCCACCCGCAAAAATAATTACAAATAAATAAAAAAAAATGTCCATACACTTCCCAGACTCAAAATTTGCATTTAGCTTAAATGGGGAAATCGCCTTTTTAGACATTTTGGAATATAACTTTTATTGTATTTACTTTAAAAATATTTCAAAATAATCACCAAGAAGCTAATGAAATATGCTGTTTAGTAGTCCAAAATTCATGCCATTCCGATTAACGGAGTGGTGTGAATTTGAAAAATATGATTTCTGACTCAGAAAAAAGCTATAATGATTAAGGATTATCAATCATTATAGCTATTTTCTGAGTCAAAAATCATATTTTTGAAATTCACACCACCCTGTTAATAATCATCGGAATGGCATGAATTTTGGACTACTAAAAAGCATATTTCATTAGCTTTTTGGTAATTGTTTTGAAATATTTTTGAAGTAAATACAATGAAAGTTATATCCCAAAATGTCTAAAAAAGCGATTTTCCCATTTAAGCTAAATGCAAATTTTGAGCACGGGTTAATATCATCTGACAGGTCTGGGAAGTGTATGGACATTTTTTTTTTATTTATTTGAAATAATTTTGGCGGGTGGGAGCAACAAATTTCCGACTTTGCCAAAATAAGAACCACCCTATATAATATATATATATATATATATATATATATATATATATATATATATATATCAATGTATACTAAACATCAAAATTATTAACTTTTTTTATTTTGTCAGTGCTTTAATTCAAAACTAATTTTAAATTATTGAATCCATAGAGTAAACAATAGAATCCTAATTTAGAAAAAAAAAGGAACATCAAAGCCAAAATCGATGAGCATCATTTCCGAGACAATAAATTTTCGAATTTCCAATATGGCGACAAATCCACCTAGCTGGCGCCACGCCGCCGCGCCGCCGTAACGTACATTCAAATGGAAAATATAACGGGAAATTTTCGAATTTCCATTCGTAAAGTGCGGAAAAAACTTTCCTTCCATCAAGCAAGTGACGCACTGCCATTTCCAGTAGACAAACTTTACATTATTTGCATATAAATGGAGAAAAGCTACACAGAGATGAAAGAGGTGAAAAAAAATCCGTGCCACACACACACACACACACACACACTCGCTATGACTGGACTAATAAATAGAAAAGATGAATACAGATTCAGTTTGTTTGAAAATATTATATGTGACGGATATTTATTATGTATATACGTTGCACATATTGCAAAATGCAACTAATCTAATATATATATATATATATAATTATATATACCGGGTGTTCGTTCGTCAAGTTCGTATGGGCGTTTAACATGCAATTTCGATAATTTGCGATATCCTTTTTTCTCGAGTTAAATTTGGAGAAATACTTAGAATACTTTTCGATAGAGCATAAAAAGTTTTATAATTTGGTTTTAGTTTTAATTTGCTAGCATGTGCCGTTAGGGCGCTAGAATTTTTTTTAGATTTTTTATTTTTATTTTTTTTCTCAAAAACTATGAGGTCTAGGAAAATAGGCATGATATGGAAAAATGCGGAATAATGAGTACGATAATTGAGTAAAATAACCATTATTCTACGATGCATCGTTTAGTAGAAAAAAAAACTGAATTTTTGAAAATTTGACGGTATACCCTTGGGATTTTTTCAAAATAAGACGATTTTCAAAATTTGCTCAAAAAAATCTGAAAAAATTCAGTAAAATAGAGAAAAAAATTAGCTATATAATAGCTAAGTAAATTTTTTCTCTACCTCATTCTCGTTTGGCAGGAAAAATTATTGAAAATTCTAAAATGTTTTTTTAGAATTTTCAATAATTTTGCCTGCAAAATCAGTATGAATTTTATTTTTGCTTAAATCGCCATTAATTTATTTTGATAAACTAATTAAATTAATGGCGATTTAAGCAAAAACAAAATACTAGCAACTAATCTAATTTTTTAACTGTCATATAAGATAATTTAAAAAAAAAATTAGGTTGTAATTTAAATAATGAATTTATAGAATTACAAACAGTGAAAAACAGGGCCGGTTGACCTTTAGAGTAAAAAGTGAAAAGGCTATATCCCTAAGCCCAAAGAATTTTCGGCCTTTTGAGAACGATAGAAATATTTCAACTAAATAATCTCAATAATTCGACAATCCCTGCTGTTTCAAGTCTACACTTATTGTCAGTAGAAAAAACAGTGCGATGACATTCCTTGTATTTGAAATGAAAATAAACTAATTCTAAAAATTGACGTAGTCACTTGTAGTCTAATGGGCAAGGCGAAAGATTGATCGAAAGATTGTGAGTTCGATTCTCGCCAGATGACTGATTTTTTTTCATTTAATATTTCGACTTTAAAAATATTAAATGTAAACTTGTAATATTAATAATATTCAATTGATTCACTAAATCGTATGTATCATCATATACATATATATTTAAATCAGTTCATATATTTCTACATTTCAGTTTCTATACATACACAATTACGCCATGTACAAAAAAAGGGTGTTGCACAAACTATGATGAGTAATTGCAGTGGTATGATTGAGAGTGTTTTGCGTGAACGTAAGTTTCCAAGTAGTAGAAATAGGAGAGCAAGTATGAGAGGAATTATAAATGTGGATGAAGCTAAAGTTGCTTGTTTGAATAGGAATGTTTGGAGAAAACTGATTTCGGAATAATGGAAATAGTTTGTGTCACACCCTTTTGGGTACATTGCGTAATTTTGTATGTATGTACCTGTTCTATACCTAATGCAATTTAAAATGATATTCTTAAGTATGCAATAGATTTATATTTAAAAAATACAAATTACAATAACACAAAGTAAACTTTTATATCGGTCCAAATTTCTCAATAGCCTTAGGTTCATTTTACCCTTAATCCGGCACTGGTGAGACCCATAAATAAAATTATAAATAAATTATAAAATTATTTCCTTTAATAATAACATAATTTATAAGTTTTTAAAATAATATGAAAACAAGTGTTTCCAATTATAAGAAAATCAAATAATAAGCATAAGCATACAGAATCTAATTAATAATAGCTGGTTATATACATAAAATCTTCAAATAAGCATAATGATTATAATAGAAACTTTAAAATTTAATTAGCATATCAAATAAGTTGACAGACAAGATAAAAGACATATCTCGTTATTAATATCAAAACACATTCACCCCTATATTATTCGTCATTGTATAAAATAATTATATTACTGTTTCTATTTCGATATATGTAAATTTCAATTTCTCAAAATATTACAATATAAATCTATTTCATATATTGCATTATTATTATTATATTGCTTCCCGAACGATATGTTGTGATTTTTATCGGCACAGAATAACGGAAAATATTGACTATTGATACTTTTTTTTTTCTGGCGATTTGATAGAAATCTAAAAGTTGTGTTATTGAGTTCTAACAAACTGACGGAACAAATACGTGAAAGAAAAATAAAACGTGCGCTATTATTTTGTCATTTGTCAAAATTATAACAAAAATATGTTATTGAATTATTGATAAATAATATCGTGTACAACGGGATAGAATGGCCAGATTAAAAGCATATTTAGACCACTTTGATATTATCATATAAATACTAAGAAACAGAAATAAAAAATTTATATTTTTTCTCCAAAAGTTGCCTACACAGTTTTAATTTTTGTGGGCATTAAAAATTGTTCTGTCAAATTTTATTAATCATAATCGTGTGGCTAAACAGTGAAACCAAAATAAAATTTAAAAAATTTTAGTAATTTTTCTTTGAAATTTGACAACACTAAGATATAATTTATTACTGTATTATATAATTTATATGGGCTCTAATAGAATCTTTTGAAAAAATTTGATTAACCTCTGATAAATAATGTGGCCATAAAAAAATTCAAAACTTTAGTAATTTTTTCTCGGAAAATTGGCGACACTGTACATGACTAAAATTATATAATTTATCTGGGCAATAAGAAAATTTTTTTGTAACAATTTAATTAAAATCTGATAAATAACATAGCCATAATAAATTTATAAAAAAAAATTTTTAGTAATTTTTTCTCAGAAATAATAAAATCTAAATAATAGAATTGTTTGTAAAAATTCGATAGTATGCCGTGGTCGATCTATTCTCGTCGCAGACGTTTCGCCATACATCGTAAATGGCATCATCAGTATATGGTCACTATCTACGAAATATACCGGCCGTAAAAGCATAAATATTACAAATACAGTAAAATTTGGCAGTTGATTTTCGTTTCAATATGAAAAAATTAAATTTAACATGTTACTATTTTTGAGAACTTTTGCTAGGAATGTAAATGTTTCCAAAGAAGCCCGTTTGAGTATATATAATGCAGTTTTGGTGCCTACGTTGATGTATAGAGTAGTGAATGTTGGGTTTGGTTGCAAAAGCATAAACGGAAAGTGACTGCTGTGGAAATGAGATTTTTACATGGGGTATGTGGTGTAAATAGGAAAGATCGGGTGCGAAATAGATTAGTGTATGATGAGTGTAAAATTGAAAAACTAATGTTGTAGCAAAAGTTGCCCCGTGAGTCAGTTAAGATGGTTCGGAGACATGTTGATCGAATGTCTAATAAACTTTTGGCTAAAAAGATTTATTTGAATGATTTTGATGATATACGTTTGCAGGTGGACGTCCGATGAGTAGTTGGAGTGGTATATGATTGAGAGGGTGGTTTGCGTGAGAAAAAGTTTCCAAGTAGTAGGAATAAAAGAGCATGCGATGAAAGTGGAATTATTAATGTAGATGAAGCGAAAGTTGCTTGTTTGGATAGGAATGTTTGGAAGCGACTGATTTCGGGATGATGAAAAGAGTTTGTGCCACACCCCTGTGGCTAAATGACGTGATTGTGTATGTATGTATGTATGTACTATTTTTAATAAATTTACTACAGATTAAGCTCCATATTCAGAAATAGAAAGAATATAATTTAAAAATGAAAAATAAGAACCTTCACTGTCGGTTGTATTCTGCATCTGCGTTTCCACTTTCTCGTCGGTGTTTTTCGCGTTGTTGTCCGTATTTGTTGTTTTTGGTTTGGTTTGTAGTTTCCGTCCATCAGCGTCATCATTCGGATCATCATCATCATGGCCGACAATTGTTTCCTTAGTGTAAACGGGCGATTCGGGTTCGGTGCGAGCGCGCCGTCGCCAGCAGCACGCGTCGCGAGGCATTGCCGACGCGCACGCATTTGATCGGTTAGTGAAAACGTGACTTTACCATCGTGCACTCTGCTCTTTATTCGATATATATATACTAGTACTATATATGTATACACTATATTCACCGTTACTTTTTAACTGATATCAATAAAATGTTTTACTTATTTAAATATTAAAGAAATTATATAAAAGAAATATTCTCTGTAAAAGAAAAAGTAATCTGATATTTGGATTGGGCAAATATGTATATGGATAAAAGATTAGAAAATGATCTACTGTGGCGAAATTTAAATAATAATAATATAAAAAATCCCAAAACTACACTTAAATTAAAATAAAGCTAAATACGTATTTCGGAAGCTCAGCTTCCATCTTCAGTAGCTAAATAAAATCTACAAAAATCTTATCTGTGATCCAAAGTGCTTAAGTGTTTATGTACTTTGGATCACAAGTAAGATTTTTGTAGATTTTATTTAGCTACTGAAGATGGAAGCTTAGCTTCCGAAATACGTATTTAGCTTTATTTTAATTTAAGTGTAGTTTTGGGATTTTTTATATTATTATTATTTATATGGAAATACTCAAATTGCTTTAAACATACATTCAGTAG
Source organism: Clivina fossor (assembly GCA_963966155.1). Taxonomy (NCBI): domain Eukaryota; kingdom Metazoa; phylum Arthropoda; class Insecta; order Coleoptera; family Carabidae; genus Clivina; species Clivina fossor. Next base: position 2,929,867 of record OZ014553.1, on the reverse strand, counting down.
AATATATACTATAAAATAAACTAGCATATGAATGAGGTAAAATTCATTTTGGGCCAACAGGTAGAACTGTTTCTACTAGATTATCAGAACATAAAAGATCAATATGTCTAAATCACCCACATAAATTTGCTATCGCACAACATGTGATAGAAAATCTTCATGACGTCCAAAATAATTGCAAGACCAACCAATATAAACAGTATATTGATAATAGAAGCAATGATTTAAATAAAATCGGGCTTCCTTCAATTAATAAATTATAAAAATTTGTAATCTAGTTACTCATATTTTGTTACCTAATAACTTATTTCTATGTTTTGTTTGTTTATTATTTACGTTATTTTTGTATATATTTTTTCCTGATAATAATATATGTTTAGTAGGTTGGCCTTATATAAAAAAATTCCAGTAAGGCTAAAATCGATAATTTTACATCGAAAAAACATCAGAAATAATGTTTTTAGCATGTTTTTAAGAAAGTAACAGGTTTCTCTATACAATTGAAATTTTCGGAAAAGAATGCCAAAACAACGCGTTTTCCGAAAATTTCAGTTGTGTAGAAGAACCTGTTGCTTACTTAAAAAATGCTAAAATAATTATTTCTGATGATTTTTGATGTAAAATTTTCGATTTTAGCCTTACTGGAAATTTTTGTATAAAATCATTCCAATGTTTAGTATATCGAAACGTCGAATTTTTAATATAAAATAAACAGAACTGTAATCTGAAGCTTTTTTTATTTGAAAGTGGCTATTTATACATACGGTATGTTTACGCAATTGGCTATTTATACATACAGTATTTTTACGTAATTGGCTATTTAGGGTAGGTTAAGTTAGTAGGTTGGTTTAGGTCTTTTTTTTTAGTATGTATAAATAGCCAATTGCGTATACATACCGTATGTATAAATATCCTCATCCTTTTTATTTTAATATAATAGATTCTGAAAGACTGTTTACTATGTTAATATATCCTTTAAATTTTGAAAATTTTACCATAGTTATTACTAGTTTATATTGTATAGTATATATGTATTATAAATAAATATTAAAAACAGTGAGTAATAATATTTGAATGGTAACTATTTTCATAATTTGCTTCAGGCACCAAGATTCTAGTTCAAATGAAAAATCCAAAATTAAATTTTAGTTAAAAGTTGTAACATTAAAAATTGATAACACGTAAAGTTTATCTAGAATTCTATTCGAGTTCTAGTTAGAATAAAATAAATTTGACTCGAAGTACAACTTATGTTTTATTAAAACTGTTGACTCTAATTTCGACAGAACTTTCGCAACTAACCTAACCTAACCCTTTCTCATTTTCAACTTTCCACTATAAAGATCAAAACTAAAACTAACATTTTCATCCTAGCTAAGTAATAGTTCATTAATAATTAATTACGAAATATTATAATAACGCAAAGTTTAATCATAAATACAGAATGTCGTTCTAAAATTTCACTGTTCCGAAAAGTTTTAGAAATTTCATTGTGTAAAGAAAAACTTTAATATAAATATGTAAACCCGCAAAAATATGTCAAATTATTTACGAATTAATGTTTTATTAAACGCTCAGACCGACACTTTACGAATGTATTATTAAAATTTTAATTTGCAAATAACTCAATAACAGAAATGTTTGTCACAAGTAATATGCGTCATTTTATCAAGTATTATTCCATTTCTAAACTGTTTTCTAAAATATGATCTTACTGTGGCGAAAAGTTAATAAAATAAGATAATTTCTCTTGAACACGAACAATAATTTAAAAAAAGCTATATATACGTATTTTGAATACTAAGCTCCCATCATTAATAGTAAAAGATAAATCTAAAGTCCTAATCAGTGATCTAAAGTTACACTCAACGTACCCAGCGGTCAAAAGTCACTGTTTTGTATTTACAGTGTGCAAATAATATAAATCATTCATCAAATCAGTTTATTGGCATCATTTTAACATATTATTATATTTATTTCATAGGAGAGATCGGGTACGAAATAGATTAGTGTATGATGAGTGTGAAATTGAAAAAAATGTTGTAGCAAAAGTTGACCCGTGTTAAGAGTCAGTTAAGATGGTTCGGTCATGTTGAGCGAATGTCTAATGAACGTTTGGATAAAAAGATTTATTTGAATGATTTTGATGGTATACGTTTGCAGGTGGACGTCCGAGGAGTAGTTGGAGTGATATGATTGAGAGAGTGGCTTGCGTGAGCGAAAGTTTCCAAGTAGTAGGAATAAAAGAGCATGTATGAGTGAGGAATTATGAATGTGGATGAAGCGAAAGTTGCTTGTGCTGGATAGGAATGTTTGGAGGCGACTGATTTCGGGATGATGAAAAGAGTTTGTGCCACACCCTTTTGGGTACATGGCGTGATTGTGTATGTATGTGTGTATGTATTTCATTCTCTTTGCTAAATCTTTTTACCATTAACAAGTTGTGTGTTTCCTGATATTTATTTGTATTTGCAATCGTGTAATTGGTCAGTTCGTGAACTGATTCCTCGCGAAAAATGTAGTGGGATTTACTTCAAGTTAGGTTAGGTCAAAACCTTAGTTGGTTTATTATTTAGTAAAAAATGTTTTTTTTTTTTTAATGTGGTCAACAAATGAAAAAAAAACAGTTTATGGAGCAAAAAAGTAGTAAACAAACAGTAAAATTTCACAATTAGAGCGTAACATATATTATCTTAAAATATATTGCTTGGCAACAATTTGTTAAAAAAATGTTGCTTAAAGTTTTTCGTTTATTCATCAAGTATTCCGAGCATATAAATTTCATCTCGTCCATATACCAATATCTTTCATATAAAGTATTATTTTAAATAATACAAATTAATATTAGAATTTGTTATCCTTTTAATTTAAGCAAAATATTTCTAGTAATTTGTAGAACGCAAATAAACTGACCTAATGAAATATTTTATAATATAATTGAGATTACATTTCATTTTAATTAATAATAACTTTAAAATAAAATACATTTCCTAAAATATAATTATATAAATAAATACGTATATATTTATATAAAAATAAATTTAAAAATTAATTCTTCGTAACAAAAGGTCATATCAAATTTTTTTCTGAATTTTAATTATTTATCACATATCATATAAATTTGCTGACAATAGCAATTAAATTTCTCGCAAAATGACAAAATCATCAATAAACTAATGTGAACCAATATTTATTCAAGCACAATTTCGATTAATTGAAATTGATAACGGTAATACCTTAATTTTATTTAACATAGCAATAATATAAAACAGATAAATTGTAAATTTATTATATAAAATTTTTTGATATATATACTGACGAATAATAAAATTTTAAAAAACTTTGAATTATATTCATTTAGTCAAATTAACTTCGAAAATTTAAAGTCATTTAGAAGTTTTCAACTTTTACCAGCGATTAAAATAAAAGTTGACGATTATACAAACAACATTTGCTAATTACATAATAATGTTAACATAAATTCATATTATTATTCTTTAAAATAAAATAACAAAAATCTTCCTTTATAATTACTGCAATTTACTTGTTATTTATTTTTATACAAATGTATACACAATAAAATATAATGATCACAATATTTTTCGAAGATAATAAAATTTAAAAATAGAATTAATAATTATTTTTATTCACAGATAATCCATAATTTTACAGTGCTAATTTGTGTCTTCAAAATTCTGGAATTTTGTAATGTGTTACCTTAGAAAACATTGTTAATTTTGTGATAAATTTGAAAATGTAACTTTAATAATTTTTATAGAATAATGATGATCATTAAATAACTGTTGAAGTAAAATATACTATCTAGAGTATAAGTAACTAATAAATAACAAATTATACATATGAAAATCACGTAGAGATGTAAAATACAATTTTAAAACATTATTAAACATTTTAACTAAAGTTTAAGCAAATAAAAAATTTTAATTATTGGCATAATTATTGGCGCTTTTAATAAAAAGATTTTTATTCATCAACTTTTCAAACTTCTAATTCTAATTATTATTGTTGCCAATAAATAGATGCTTTTTGTCAGCTTAAAGTAGATTTTAGTTGGAATGTTTATTATGAAAACGCACATTTAATTAGTAAAAGTTAAATTTAACATAAAACAGAATTTATATAGAGCTACAATTTTAATCCATATTTTTTTCAAAGGTCCAGAAAATGAATACCGATATAAAAATAATTGTAACAACCAAACGATATATAGTATTACAAGAAACTTGCAAAAAAAATTATTCTAATTTATCAATGTTTTGCTTTCATTCAATTTAGAATACAAATTTAAAGCTACTATTTACAAATTTTAAATATATTAAAATAAAATTTTACGTAATGTAAACACTTTTTTAAATAAATTATTAATAATATCGTAATATTTATCATTAATTATTGATATTGTTGATAAAGTGTAACTATTAGTTTTTAATCTAATTGTAAGTATGCATGTTTGTATCAAATACATCTACTAACAAATTGAATAAGTGTTTTTATAGTGCAAAAACTGTAGATTTTACCAAAAAAATACCTTGCATTTAATTGAATTCAACGTAAAACTTAATTCAATAAACCGATCAACAAATATTTTAGGTTAAAAATCACAACAACATATCAAAACAAACCGAACAGCTAATTTCCGAACGAAAATACCACCGTTTTAACCTTAAAATATCGCAAAACACGTCAATATCTCTACAAACTGTACTTAGAACATTTTCAAACCGATAACAAAACACTAGTAAACAAAAGCCACACGTCAAAACATCAACAATTTCCCTTCGCGATGACACGACAATCGTGTGCAGTTCCGTTCACGGCAAGCGACCGTGTTAAACTGGTTGCTAGGAGGTCAGGCGCAGAAGTATATTTGTTAGGAATCTATGTGTATGTCGTTTGGAAATTGTTGGAGTAAAGGGGAGAAGGGAGAAGTGCGACTGCGCACAACACTGTCCCAACTTCACTGCAGTGTGTGCGTCCTTGTCGCGCGCGCAGGATGCGGGCATAACGCTGTTTCATAACTGCATGATCCTTGTGTAGTAAGCGCCAGGATAAAATTGTGAATTTTTGTCTTTAAGGTACCAAGCACATAGAGAAGTCTTGTTGCAGTTAAGTAGATAATTTTCGTATACTGGTAAAATATAATTTTGTGCAGAAAAAAAAGTATTAGACATAGTTATTGAAAATTGGGATAAAAGTTTTCCAGAAACTACAATGTAAAAAGAACAAAAATATAATCGACTTTTTAATAAGGTTTTTATAAATCTAGTATGAAATTGCAAAAGCATAAACGGAAAATGACTGCTGTGGAAATGAGATTTTTACGTGGGGTAGCTGGGTGTAACTATAGGAGAGATCGGGTACGAAATACGATTAGTGTATGATGAGTGTGAAATTCGAAAAACTAATGTTGTAGCTAAAGTTGTCCCGTGTTAGAGTCAGTTAAGATGGTTCGAACATGTTGAGCGAATGTCTAATAAACGTTTGATAAAAAAGATTTATTTGAATGATTTTGATGGTATACGTTTGCAGGTGGACGTCCGATGAGTAGTTGGAGTGGTAGATGATTGAGAGGGTGGCTTGCGTGAGCGAAAGTTTCCAAGTAGTAGGAATAAAAGAACATGTATGAGTGAGGAATTATGAATGTGGATGAAGCGAAAGTTGCTTGTTTGGATAGGAATGTTTGAATGCGACTGATTTCGGGATGATGAAACGAGTTTGTGCCACACCCTTTTGGGTACATGGCGTGATTGTGTATGTATGTATGTAAGTTTAATGAAAAAGTACTTGATATAGTACCCACTTAAACAGAATGTTGTAACAAGATTCAAACAAGTTCAAATTTTGAGTTTAAAAATTATATATTGTACAAAAAGCACAAGAAGATACTAATTTCTCAAGAGAATAAAAATTTGTAGCAAAAGATTTAGTAAGTGCTACAATTCATATTAGAGTGGAAAATGGACATAAAATAACTATTATAATAGACACAAAAATAAATACAATTAGTATTATTATTATTAATAGACCAATTATTATTTATTATTTATTTGTGCTTTTGCACTTTTTGGTCTGACAAATAAAATTTCAAAATAATTATAATGTGGAAATCGCACGGTATCCTAGCAAAAACGCTGACTCTTTATTTAACATAAATATAGTCTTTTATAGAATATTCTGGACTAGTATGTCATAGTTGATCTATTATCGTCGCAGACGTCGTAGATGGCATCCTCAATGCTTGGTCAATGCCATCTACGATGTATGGCGAAACACGTGCGACGAGAATAGATCCACCATGGCATACAAGCGCAGAAAATTCTATAAATTCAAGGGATACCGGTCATGAAAGCTTGAAAATTACTATACTCTTTGTTTTTATTTAGACACTTTGTCATGTTGAAAAGCTTATTTGATTCAAATTCAATGTTGTTTAATCGCAAACTATACCTTGCAACAATATATATGTATAGTATAGTACAGTAAACCAATGGGAGTGTACAATATACTACATTTACTGATCAATAACAGATTCATAACAAATTTCATTATAGCTGTAGAACAACATTATTTCAATATTTTTTTATTTAGTTTCCTCAACATTTGTTAACTAAACTGGTTTAATCCAAAATTAGAAAAATCTACATTATTAATTCAATTACCGTTCTTCAACTTCAACTTCAAGAAATTTAGTGATTAAAATTTATTTACATAGAATTAGCATTCAACATACTTAACACACACACACACACACCTTTTATTGCTAAGAATGCATTAATTCTTTCTGCGAAATAAGACACGTTATTCAACTTATTATCCGTTTTCTTGACATTATCTTACAAATAGATATAATTTTAATGTTTGGAATTAGGCATAAAAAAGATATTTTTATTTCATATTGCATTTTCTATACCAACCAAACCAAAATATAAAATCAAAATTTCATTTGATCAATTAATTTATTGCATTAATGTACCAAGAAAGAACTTTTATGAATCCCATGTTAGGTTACATGAAAATGTTATTGGTTCATTAGCAACTAATGGTTCATTGGAGTTGCATAAATTAATAACCTAACTAGACATTCATTGCTAAACGAACCAATAATAGTTTCAAGCAACACAGCATTCACGGCCCCTACAACTTATTGATTGATTTTTCTCAGAAAAAACTTTTCACAAAATACAGACAATATAAAAGAAATTATTTCGGAATTACAGTCATTTCCAGACCGAGAGATTTATATACGAAAAAAGTTTTACCTATAAAAACTATTCGAAATTTTTTTTTTGTGAAAGAAACTTTTGAAAGGCGTAAATCAAATCAAGTATCCTTCGTAGAAAAAAAACATCAAACAATTTTGATAGATGTGTATTTTTATCCGTACGAAACATCAAAAATATTTTTGTTTTCTTTTATAAAGAACAAAATCAATCAATAATAACTTTTATTCAATTTTCTTAAGTTTTCCATGAAATTTGAAACAAAACAAAAATCTAATTCCTCCTATTAATATACGCAATCATATAATCCAACAGTACTTTTTCCAATTTTACACTTATTATACACCAATTTATTACATTAGAATTAATAATAATAATATTTATTTATGTTAACACAAGTGCTTAACACAAGTGCTTACACACATCAACATACAATAGAAATTACAATATTACAAATATAAAAAAAGTGTTTAATTTTTAAAATAATTAGTAAATACTTTTATAGTAAAAGGAGATAAATCAAGTAATATGTCTTTAATTTTATTTTTGAATTGTTTTTTTGTTTAAAAATAAAACACTATTATTATATTCTTTACATAGTTTAATTTTCTTAATACTTATTTACTAGAAATACAAAATCAATCATCTTATTTTTCCTATATTTAACCATTTCCAAATACATTTCTCACAAATTCTTTGTAAATATATTAAATCCTAACAAATTTATTTACTCACCCAGTGATAAACAAAACACATGATTTGATTTGTACAAACAAACCAGACATCGAAAGTAAATATTCCATTAATAATAACAACCTTATATATATATATATATATATATATATATATATATATATAAACTGAAAATTTTACGGGTTTACGGTATAGGTTGAAATTAGTAAAATGCAAACATAAGCATTATATCAATTTATTACTTTGACCAATATTTCGCCAAGAGATTTTTGGCTTCTTCAGGATTAACACTGAATATAAGAAAAATATGCAAGAATTACACATAGTACAGAGTAATAAACTACATTATATGTTCTATAGAAAAATATTTTATAACTTACATGTATGACATGTATGAATTTTCTGTAGAACATATAATGTAGTTTATTACTCTGTATTATGTGTAATTCTTGTATATTTTTCTTATATTCAGTGTTAACCCTGAAGAAGCCAATAATCTCTTGGCGAAATATTGGTCAAAGCAATAAATTAATATAATGCTTATGTTTGCATTTTACTAATTTCAACCTATACCGTAAACCCGTAAAATTTTCAGTTCATATTCATCAAGGTATAGCAATTTCAAAATATTCTATATACCTATATATATATATATATATATATATATATATATATATATATATATATATATATATATATATATATATACTTATATATTTCTCTCGTAGTTGTGCTTCCATAATTCGTCGTGTTTTCTTCGAAAGCTAAGCCAAGCCAAAGCTAACACTCAACACTCCCTCCGGGGAATTGTAAGGTGAGAAACAACACACATACATACACCACATACACATAATGTTCCTCTTCCCTTCACCCAATCCCGTGCAAAATATAACAATCCAGAAAGCTTCGAGGCCTTCTTCCAGGCACACACTTGATGAAGGAACTTTGAAGTCTAACAGTAGCGGAACAGCAAGTGCCTCTATATGGAGTAACAACTTTACGATAGACAATTACACTGTAACAAAGCCTCCCCCAAGCCTCCCCAAAGCCTCCCCCAATTTCATTGATGTGATACAGCCTAATTATCAATTGCTTTCATCTTTATAATAAGTTAGTGTTGCATAATACGCAGCTCTACTTCTGTTTTATGCTGTTCCATACTATATCTATTCTGCTTTACTGTGTTGTAATGCTATAATGTTTACGACAAAAATGAACGCATAGTGTAAAATTAATTGTTATAAAGCATATCGATCATGACTGTTCCATGGATATTATTATCCAATTATAACACAAAAGTTGTTAATGATTTCAGCACCGCTTTGAGAAAAATTAATCCAGTTATAATATAGATGACATAAATACATACATATACAATCACGCTATGTACCCAAAAGAGTGTGGCACTGGGATCTAAAATTGGGGCGTGGCCTATTCAATATGGCGGACCTAAGCGTGCACTTGTCAAAATTCAATCAAAGTGTATTGTTTCTTTTTAATTAAAAAATATTATTAACTTTGCAAATGGGCCGGCTTAAACCCTTGTCAGAACAATTCTACACAAGCTGAGCGTATTTGAAACGCTGGACATATTATACAAAATCATTAGAAAAGTGATGTGATGGCAAGATGACAGTCACATCTCTGTGTTTGAAAACAATGTCAAGTTTAAAAGATGTTCCACATGACAATGTTCAATGACAATTGACAGAAACGCGGTGCGATTAAGTCTGTAGTGTGTTCCTGCAAAGCTGGTTTAGGTAAAAAGTGTAAACACTGCATCGCAACCTTATTATATTGTTATAGGTTAGTTGACACTTTGCACAACAGAACTTTAAATCAAACGCATATTCAAATAGTAACATCTAGAATTTAAATATTTATTACATTTATTTATTTATTATATTATTTATTAGAAAATAGAGTTTTTTTCCGCAAGCTGTCACTTTTGATCGTTGATACAAGTGCACGCAGTGTTTTAGTTTCTCATTTCGCCACCAGATGCCATTCAGAACATTTTAGATCATTTAGATCCCAATTCCGAAATTAGTTTTCTCCAAACATGGTCAAATTTTCAAATAAATGCTCTAGTAATTTTCCTCGTTATAAATTAGGCTATGTTTTTCTCGTAATAACGCCTTTATATAAACCTTACTTGGACAATTACTAAAATGACTGACAAACTTAACCTTTTGCATACAGGTGAAAGAAAGTTCAGACTGCACATCGATAAAGCCATGACGTTTACCTGTTATTACTTTTTGTAGAGATAAAATTATTCTCGAAATTTTATTATCACATCTCAAATTTGATCTCAAATTTAATCTTATAGAAATAACACCATTTTTATTACAAATCAGAAAGATATGCACCTGATAATAAAACACATACACTTAAAATTATCACTTGAAATATTACAGATATTTTTTTTAATTTATTTTTAGTTAACTATCTCTCAGACCACTAATCATCACTGTCTGTAGTTATATACCTATATTGTATTATATTATACATTTATTTAGTATATTTCATTAAATAGAATAAAATAATACTAGTACAATTTTATATTGTCATAATTGATAAATACGTGAGATTACTTTTTGTCTAGTAAACAATGCAAATATATAAAATAGTAAATACATATTTCATGTAAAATTACTATTTCTCTACAAAGTACCACGAACCTTACACGTTTGTATTTCGGCCTTAATACATAAATAACTATTACAGAGAAAACATAATAAATTTTTAATGTATCTACAAGAACAGAGGTCAGTTACATAAAATTACACATTCAATTGTTAACTGTTTTCAAAGCGCTTTATTGATTATTCAGCTAACAAACAAAATGTACAATGTATGTACAAGTTTTATGCAACTGGCCCTAAGAGTATCATAACAGGTAATATTGGAAATATTATATTTATGTATTGTACGTATTTTTTGATAAAATTTATTGTAACAATAAGCATATGTGAACACATTTGACAGTTTCGTGGTTGGCTGTGTTGTATGCAAATGTTTGAAAAAGGGAACTGTTTAGGCGGCAGTGCGAAACAGTTGTTCGAAAAAGTCAGTTGTGTAATGAACTCGTTTACGGTCGATCAAAAACAAAGTAAATACGTTTAAAATAAATACCTTTTCGTTCTTACATAAATTAGTTAAGGGAAGGTTCTCATCTAAATAATTAAAAAGTACGCAAAGTTTGGAAATTTTTTATTCGCAAATGAAAAAACATAGAAGGAAACGGTTTGGGGATTCGAAAAAATGTTATTTTGGTCTTTATTTTCAAAAATTGTCGTTTCATAAAAAACAGAATGGCGCCCGTGATTCACTGTTTTCGTCGGCCATGTCAGGACGTATTGCAGCGTCTCTGGATTTATCTGTAACAAGAAATGAACAACAATGCCAAAAAATAAACTGAATTTACTGGAGTATACACCTAAGAAAGTGGAAATAACTTAAAATTTAACGATGCGGTACGATCTCAAACTTTGAGGTCGACTTTTAGGCCTTTTTTCCAATTCAGGGCCTTACAAAAAATAGTTAAAACAAACAATTTGTAAATTTTATAAGTTTATACTCCAGTAAATTTAGTTTACTTTTTGGAATTGTTGTTCATTTTTTGTTACAGATAAATACAGAGACGCTGCAATACACGCAGTTTACCGATTCCGCACTGACACGAAAACAGTGAATCTCAGGCGCCATTCTGTTTTTTATGAAACGACAATTTTTGAAAATAAAGACCAAAATAACAATTTTTCGAATCCCCAAACCGTTTCCTTCTATGTTTTTTCATTTGCAAATAAAAAAATTCCAATCTTTGCGTACTTTTTAGTCATTCAGAGGAGGAAAACCTCCCCTTAATTCAGTTTATAATAATCTTTTGTATATATTTCTTTTCATTTATTAATCGAAGTATACTGTTTGTTTTCTTGCCAAAAATAAGAACAGTCAATATAAATTAAATTCGTAACATTATATAGATATATGCGGTAACCGAGATAAAAAAAAAATATATCAATAATGTCGTTATCGTTTCACAAGGGAACGTTTCGAGATTATTCGTTCGTGAAATTCGCGTCTGATGCGGTTTAACGTTCACGGCAAATTAACCGAGATGATGATTACAATGATGATGAAAGTTTGGCAACACAGCACAACCCGCGCCACGTCATCATATCTTTTCAAAAACCTTTATATATTAGCTTATGGATAATAAAATGGAGTAGACTAGAATTGAATGTAACAGAATAGAAAATTTCATCAGTCTTTGCCCGTTAAAGTTCTTCTTTAAAGTTTTCTTTGTAATATGAGCGAGCTCATTTGAACTATAAAGAATACATTATTTTAACTTTTTTTTTACTGTATTTTTTTTAGTTCTTCTTTTGTATCTACAGTTGTATCTAACAGTTGTACATATAGAAAAAAGTATATTAATTTCTTTTTCTAAAAAATGTTTCTTTGCAAAATTTCATTATACGAGTAAAAACATAATATAAAAGTTCAAAAATCTATAAAAAAAAAATCTAGAAATAAGTTCTATATCGGTCTATTTATATTATTTAAACAAAAGCAGAAATCTAATAATATTACTATCACTGTAAAAAATTTATGAAATTTTACATGTAGTGTAACTGTAATTTTTCATAAAGAAAGTAATCTTACGTTAATTATCACAGTAAAATTACAAAATGTTGTAATTTGTACTGTTAAAACCTATGTAAAATTACAAAAATTTAAGATATATTTTTTACAGAATATATAAAACAAAGGCCGTAAAGATTTTTACACAAACAAAGACCTCATATATAATCTTTAATATAATTTTATGAAAATCAATCTTATTACTAATTTTGCTAAGTCTGTCATAAAAAATATATGATACTTTAAAATAATAAATAAAATAACTAAAAATCGCATAATTTTCCTTTTTCGTGCATTTTTGAATAAATTTATGAAACTTATTTTTATACATATTTATTTTATTTTACACTTTTTGCCAGGGTACGAAACCGTAAAAATAAACGGGTTAGCCGATATTTTTGTACATATTTTGCGAACATTAATCCTTAACCGATATTTTAAAATCATTAAAAACTTTTAAACGAAAAAAAATTGTACCGGGTTTTTTGAAAACAAAATCGAAATTTATCAATTTTATCCATGTAGACTATTTTAAGATACACTGTTAGAAAAAATACGATTTCCTACCATGAATTTACAGGTAATTTTACATATTTAAGTTTTAAATTAAAAATTATTTAATTTATATTAATGTCAAAAGATAAACTTTTGTTCTTGGGTCCTGAACCTGCGTCATAATTAATTATTTAATTTAATTATGGCATTTAATATTACTGATAAAATAGATCACAAATTAATGAAAATTTAAGAAAAACATATTTTTATTGTTTATTTTTTATATTTTAAGTTTTAAATTCTAATAAAAATTGTAAACAACAATAAATTAAATATAATAGCTATTATTTTATGTAACTTTATATTTTTTCTGACAGTGTAGGTAAACAAAACCCTCAATGCCAAGCAGTAAAGATACCATCTACGATGTATGGCGAAACGTCTGCAACGAAGATAAATCGACCAAGGCATACCAGCCTAGAAAATTCTATAAATTCATATAAATATAAATGCACTAATTTTTAATTGACATTAAAATTGAAAAACTTCTACTTTACAATAATGACAAAAATGGCGAATTTTTGTAACGAAAATTACGAGTGTAATTTCCACGATATTAATTACTGAACGCTAAACAAATGAATCTGAAATTGGCTCATTAAAATTTATATTCTCCATTTTTAAAAGTTTTTCAGCAAGATCAATAATTGGAAATTTAATGTAAATTGGAAAGCCGAGCTTAAAGCACAGTAATCTTCTTAGGTTTAAACTTTAAGGCCAAGCATCACTGAGTCCCAGAAGAATTTATTTTACGAAAAGTAACTACTTCCTTCAACTCCTATAATAAATTCATATTTTCCCCTAATACATATATTTTTAATACAGTAAGTTTTATAAATTCTAAATCTTATAAAACCGCAAAACTCAGTGCAGGATTTACGTATAAGCTAAACAAGCCATAGCTTAGGGCCCCACTTTCTTGGGGCCCCACTTTCTTGAGGGCCCAACTTTCTTGGGGGGCCCAAAACAAAATTGTCCTAGTTAGCAAGTGTCATTACTTATATATACTGCTTACTATTGGTGGTACATTACAATATTTTCACTGGTACATTTTTTACAGAAAAATATCAAATAAAAGTAAAATTTCACCTTTAACATTTTGTTTTAATTTTTATTGTAATGTAAAAGTTTCATTTGCAAATATAGTTCAAAAATATAAATTTAAAGTATTTTATTCTTTGATTATAAACACTCAATTTAGGATGCATTGATTTTTAATGTTAAAATGTTTATATGGTGATACATATTTTTTGTTTTATATTTATGTGGTACAAAATTTAAAAAGTTTGAGAACCCCTGGCTTAGGGCCTTATCAAGTTTAAATCCGGCCCTGCGCAAACTGTTGTTCTCATATCTAAAGTCTTTACTACCATATTTTTATTATATAGTTCAGTCTCTTAACTTTTGATTCATTTTCTTTGGTTTTTCATAATCTGTAGTTTTCCGATAATGATTAATAAAAAGTTACAGTTTTATCACAATATTTTCCGAAATAAATTTTCTAAAAACTGTTAAACAAGATATGCTTTAATAATTTATATTAAACAGTTCGGACAAATTTTTTTTTAATATATGACAAAACATGTATTTAGAATAATAAAGTTGCATGAAATACGAGCCACTATTTTGAAATAATATATTACTCAACAAAAATGTAAAAATAATCTATTATTCATGAAGATAAAATTTAGAGCGCGAGTCTCAGACAAGTATCGTAATTCATTCGAGTGAATAGTAATCTTTACTTTCGAGAAGAATACTATACTTTTTCTTCAAGTATATCATAATATTACTACTCATAATATTATTACTCAAGTATAATTTTCACATTTAAAAATGCATGCTTCCCACTATCATATTGATACTTGTCAAAGCAACAAGACATCAACGCACTTGTTTTATGAATTTCAGCATTCGAAATATAACAAATTCCCCAGTTCTCGTTCCGCTTTACGGACATAATTAATGCACTCAACATAAATATTCGGTCGGTAAACATTTGCAAATTTGAAAGACGAGCACCGGAATAAACAAGTAAACCAGTTTTTAAAAAAGCAACATTTTACATTTGAAACGTTAAAGCCGAGTCACAGTCAGGGAGGAAAAAAAATAAATTCCATGGCAATTCTGAAAAACGAGCCACTTATAAGATACACTGTAAAAAAAATATATAACAAAATTACAGAAAAATAGTAGTTAAATTTTGAAAGTGGCTATTTATACATACGGTATGTACACGCAATTGGATATATATATACATACAGTATTTTTACGCAGTTGGCTATTTAGGGTAGGTTAGGTTAGGTTAGGTTAGTTTAAGTTTTTTTTTTCAGTATGTATAAATAGTTAATTGCGTATACATATCGTATGTATAAATAGCCTCATCCTTAAATTTTACTACAAAAAATCTGTAATTTCATTTTACTGTAAATATTTTGTGTTTTTACCTCAAAATTCAGTAATATTTTACATAATTCATAATAATCATATCAAGTAAGTAAAAATAAATTAATAAGTATGTAAAATTGCTTACTTTCACATACTTAATGTAGAATTATATTTTGCTGGTATAACTTCTTAAATTATGTAAAATTATAGCTTGCATAATAATATCTGTAATAATTCATCAAAATAATGAGACTTAGTAGTACATATTTTATGTAATAATACTAGTAAACTACTTTAAGTGTAATTCATTCATTTCAAAATACATCCTTTATGTAAATTTAGAAATGTGTGTAATTATACAAACAATAATATTACAGAACTAAACAAATTTTAACTATTTGTGAAAAATACCTGACAGCAAATTTACTGAATTTCTGTAAATTTACTAAAAGAGACTTTACTAAAAAAAAAAAATGCAGCATTACATACATATGTAATATTTACATTTACATATGTAATATTCCGTTGATAATATCATATTACTGTAACACGAGCAAGCATATATTTATTAACTTTACAGGAGCGTGCGTACAAGTAGTGATCAACAATTATTAATTTAAGCTTTTATTAAATAATAACACAAAAACCAAATTACAGAAATATACAAAGAAAAACGAATAAAAATATGAATGACAAATATAAACTAAAGCGAATGTAATTACTAAATTATAATTAAGCGAATCTAGCAACTAAAGCGATCTCGAGGCCTCTGGCACTCGAAGCGGACTTAACTTAAGCGAAGGCGGGCGTGAACTGAACTGACTGCAACCGAGAGAAAAACATACTTCTTTCTCAAAAACTAAATTGTTATCTTTTTCGAAAGATACAGCAAAAAATCTAAAATACTTCAACATATTTCTAAGAAATATCTTGAAGTTTGTCAAGTGGTTTGCAGCGAACTCTGATATATATAAATCTGTCACTAGGGCAAAATCTAATAGATACAAAAATTATGTAGCTTCAGAAATATGTATCAAGTTACAACACATGGCTTATACCTGCCCTATTACATTACATACTGTTTGTAATAGTTCTGATATTATGTATTTTTAAACAATTATGTTAAAATTACAGTAGTTGAGTAATTATACCTAAAAATACTGGGCATTATAGTGTCTCATGGTTTGTAGGTAAAATTACATAATTATTTTTAGAGTGTAGCATAGCATAGTGCTAGTGAAAAATAAAAAATGTGAAAAGCGAACGAGGGATGTTATTTACAGAACTAAAAGCAACCCTCTGTGCGCCACACGACTGCCTCTGTACGAAAAAATTTCAAATAACAGACTCCTATTGACTCCCACTGAAGCAAAACACGGCAATATAAAACTGTTTCTCAAATATTAAAAAGCATCATCCACTTACTTCAAATTAGAAAAAAAAAGCTATTTAGGAGAGAGTAAGTCGCTTACTCAATTATTATTATTATTTTCTTTATTTATCAAGTTGAAAAAGATGTAAAAATCAAGGTAACTTAATATCTAGACAAATTACGCCATAATACAGTTTACAGTGTACCTAATCTGCTGTTGTCATTAATTCTGAAGATATATTTTAGCTTTAACAAATTATTTATTGCTTTGGGAACTTTTGCTAGAAATGTAAATGTTTCCAAAGAAGCCCGTTTGAGTATATATAATGCAGTTTTGGTGCCTACGTTGATGTGTGGTAGTGAATGTTGGGTTTGGTTGCAAAAGCATAAACGGAAAATGACTGCTGTGGAAATGAGATTTTTACGTGGGGTATGTGGTGTAAATAGAAGAGATCGGGTACGAAATAGATTAGTGTATGATGAGTGTGAAATTGAAAAAAATGTTGTAGCAAAAGTTATATTTTGACCATAAGCACAACTCGACCCTTCTCAAACCGCTGTACGCATTTGGCACTCGGCCTAACTAGCTTCACTACCTGGGTTTGACCCGGCCCCTTATTAGTACGCAAGTGACACTAAATAATGTTTGTACGCAAGTGGTACGTACGCAAGTGGAACGACTCCGTGGCGAACAGGTGTAGGAAAAAGATGTTCTAATTTCTAATTAAAGAAGCCCCCAAACTTTAGGGCCCCCAAAGACGTTAACCCGGCTCTGTTCGTTAACTTTCTTTATATTACAGGAACAAGAAAAGTTATCTAAAGAATAAAAATAAAATATAAATGTTGACAGTTTTGATAAATACACCAGATTCATCATAAGTTATAAAAATTAAACTGCCAACGAGAGTACAATGTACGTATTCTTGTTGAAAAGTTTCGGCTTGTTAGAAATTTCAGTTATCTTTCGGAAAATTCTAGTCGGTTTACGCGAAACACGGCAAATCGAATAAGAGAAAGTTTTAACGTAGCGGGGATTGGGATGAAGAATAAATTTTGTTTAGTTTCAATAAGTTTAAAAGCTAGAATAACTGGCAACAAGACGGGAAACTGTCTACGAAACTGAACGTTGAGTTAGGAGGTGATAATCTAAACACGGGAACAATATCCTGTTTGAAAATAAACATCAAAAAATTGTATCATCGGAAATGAGAAAAACATTAAAAGTTTCACTAAGCGATAATTTCTTATCTTGCCTGCTATTTTAAATCAAATAATTCAGAAAAACTTTATTATTATCATTAACAATATCATAAAATAAATCATTTCAATCTTTACGTTGCTAACTATTTAGAATATATCAAATGATTAATTATAAAATTTGATCGACTTTATTTTGTTATAACTTTGTTATTTTACAAAAAATGAAGAAATAAATTATTTAATAATTTTTAAACATTTTAGTGAAGATTTCAATGTCATAATTTTTTATGTAAAGTAATTTTTAAGTCCGTTTTTTTTTCAAATATTAATATTTTCAATTAACAAAATTTATTTTAACAATATACTTCACACATAGTAAAAAATCTTTCAGAATTCATTATTTAGATTCTAGTTTCTGTAATAATTACCAGACCAATCAATATTAACAGCAGATTGATAAGAAAAGCAATAGAAATTTATCAAAAAAAAATAACATCAATCAGTGTTAAGGCACTGACTTAAATAAAATTTATAAATTTCATAATCTAGTTACTTATTTTGCTACCTAGTAACTTGTTTCCATGTTCTGTTTATTTACTATATAAATTTTTTCCGGCTAAAAACGCACATTCAATTCGTCGAAACATTGATTTATTAAAAAATTATTACAGAATATAACTTAATGATCATTAAATTTGGTCGCGTATCCCAGGTATTAGGAATATTTTTCTGTAACATAAATTATGATTACTAAAATACATGTAAACTTTTTTTCTAGAAATATACATACACATTTACAATTTTTTTTTTCATTCAAGCAGAATTAATTACCGCCAAAAATTTCTATCCATTTCTATGGAAATTTAATGAGAAACTGTAATAACCATTTCCAAAAGAAACAGAAAAAATCAATTTGAAACTAATAACGAAAGCAATAAAATGTAAGAGAAATA
This sequence comes from Clivina fossor, assembly GCA_963966155.1. NCBI lineage: Eukaryota > Metazoa > Arthropoda > Insecta > Coleoptera > Carabidae > Clivina > Clivina fossor. The sequence continues at coordinate 2,910,815 of OZ014553.1, read as the reverse complement.
AGGTTAGTGTATTTCGGAAATAATATCGTTTCTGGACGGAAATACTTATGTCCGTCGCAAGATAATTAAGAAACTTAGTGTAATTGAGTTGAAAATCCAGTCAAGTCCAAAGTTTCGGACATAGATGGGAAAGTTACTTTTGCCCATCAGTCCTATCAGTTTCCAAAGTACGTTCCAAATAGCCAAAGCAGACACCACCCATAAATTCATTGCCAAGTTTTGCCTTCCAATCTATGCTCTTGTATCTATACTTATATCTACTTCTGATAAATGTTTCGCTTTTTATGCTTAAATATCTTTATGATTTATTTCTTGAAATTCGTCCAGCTTTTTTTCACAATTATACAATTATAATAAGATTAGAAGTATATGGGTAAACCCATATATAGACCACTTTGACATTTCTCGGAAAGTTGGCAACACTGTATTTTAATAATATTATAATTTATGTGGGCACTAGGAGATACTTTTCTGAAAATTTGATCAAAATCGAATAAATAATGTAGCCAAAATGAATTTTTAAAAAATTATGTGATTTTTTTCTCGATAAGTTGGCAAAACTGTATTTTGTTAAAATTACATAATTTATTTAGGCACTAGGAAAAACTTTTATGAAAATTTGATTAAAATCGGTTAAATAACATGGCCGTAATAAAATTTTTAAAACTTTAGTAATTTCTTTCTCGGAAAGTTGGCATTGCTGGAAAAAACCAAAACCACATGACCATCTTGGGCACTATATGAAGGCTATATGAAAGATTTCTATACAATTTTTTTTTTTTGGAAATGTTACAGACACCGTACCAAACGCTATACCACTTTTTCTTGCAGTCAAAGTGGTAATAATGTATGTATATCTTGTAAATATAGTTTGCAGAAGAAAAGCAAGCAAAAACATCAAATAAGACATTATTTACATTTGTAGCTTGTAATTGCATCTCGTATCGCGGAAATGTTAGAATAAAAATTTCATTTTTACATTTGCGGTAAAGTAAATAATCCAGAATAATAATAAAAATTCTTCCTTGCTTGCTTTTCTAGTATCTGTTGGCCCCCCGTTGTCGTTTATATTGTATTATTTCTGTTGTTTCACCCGACATTACATCTAAAACAAATATAAGAAAAAACAATTTCATATCGCTTATTTTTTTGTCTTGACTGTTTGCTCAAACAACACAATGTGTCTTTGCTTTATTTTTCTAACGAATGCTCCTGAAATAACATAATGTTTTCATTTATGAAAGTTATTTTTCTTTAATACGTTTATTTCATTTAAATTATATTTTAGTATTTTCTTATGTAATGTATTGTGTAAGATAATAATAATAAATCTATGTTTCTACTACCGTTAAATAATACTTTTATTATGTACGCATTTCTTTATAAGTAATTCTATTATTTATTATTCATATTATTATTCCACTAATACACATTTATTTTGTCAGAGCTTTGGAGCTGGAGCTAGAGCCGGAACTCGGAACAGTGAAGCACCATGATTTTGTTCGGAGCAAGAACGGAGTAAAAGCTGTAAAAATATTTGGCTGCTCTATTTTTAGCAAAATGTATCAATAAAAAAATATTTGTTTTTCATATTTTTTCAATTTTGCAGTGCATTTTTTAATTAAGTATTTTATTGAAATATAATAATTTTTTATTTTATAAGTTTTATAATTTTCAGCACAAAAAAAAATTCTCCGACTTTTATTATTAAACAAATGTAAATTCCCAAGTAATGTGAATCACAAAATATACATTAAAATAAAGATTTCCAAGTATCAATGTGTGTAAAATTTATTTTTATAATAAGGGTTAATACTTAAAAAAAAAAACTAGGTACTTTTTTTATAAAACTAATAATGAAAGAATTTTGTATGAATAGAAAAAAAAAACTGATTCATCCTGTAAGTACATGAAGTTTGAATATGGTTAAATATTTCATTCCGAATAAATTGATTCCCGGAATAATGGACGATTTACCTCATAAAAGCGTTCCTATCTTTATGTTCCAATACGATAATGCAACAGGGAGCAAATACCAGAAAGTATTAAACTCTTCTTTTATAATCAAAATATCATGTTCTAACGTATAACTTCGGCATCAGATATTCTCGGTAATGCTATTTGTAATTCCAGATTAAATATTAGCGATAACACAAACACATACATGTAAATGCAAATTAATTTCTGCGAAATGTTTGTCAGTTTGGAAACTTTTCAATGCTGTGTTACAAACTCATTGCTAATTTCAATTTCCTCTACCCGATAAATTCATTTCCAAAATGAGGCATATTTTGCACTGCACTTCAAATTTTCAATTCAAAATTAAATTTATTTAAATTACGAGTATAAATAGAATTTAATTCGCTGATAATATAGGTGAGCAATTATAGGTTTTGTGTCTTCATAGATATATTTAAAGATATGTGCTATTGTAACAGTCATGGATATTTAATATTTAAAAATTTCAGAAGTTAGTACGTTGACATATCCATGACTGTCAAGTGCATCGAACTTTGTCAGTTTGTCAGCATTTTTTATGAATCCACTTTAGCCGAAAGCTAAATTAATAATATTAACTAATAATATAGATAGAAATAGAAATAGATTTGTGTATGATGAGTGTGAAATTGAAAAAAATGCTGTAGCAAAAGTTGGTGTTAGTCAGTTAAGATGGTTCGGACATGCTGAGCGTTCGGACATAATGAACGTTTGGTTAAAAAGATTTATTTGAATGATTTTGATGGTATACGTTTGCCAGTAGACGTCTGATGAGTAGTTGGAGTGGTGTATGATTGAGAGGGTGGCTTGTGTGAGTGAAAGTTTCTAAGTAGTAAGAATAAAAGAGCCATGTATGAGAGAAATTCTGAATGTGGATAAAGCGAAAGTTGCTTGTTTGGATATGAATGTTTGGAGGCGACTGATTTCGGGATGATGAAAAGAGTTTGTGCCACAACCTTTTGGGTACATGGCGTGATTGTGTATGTATGTATATATGTATATTAAATTTAACTGAAACTTAAAGTTTTTTTATTTTAATATAATGTTCTAAAAAAATTTTAACTAATTTTAGAAACTTCAACTTAAGATATCCTATATATCATTAGCTTATTAAATATTTATCATTAATACAATAGAATAAACTGATATATATATATATATATATATATATATATATAAACATCTTTATTTATATATATATATATATATATATATATATATATATATATATATATCAGTTTATTCTATTGTATTAATCATAAATATTTAATAAGCTAATGATATATAGGATATCTTAAGTTGAAGTTTCTAAAATTAGTTAAAAAATTTTGATGTACCTATGTCCATTAAAAACTCCATATTTTCCTCTTTCAATACAATTTTTATTTTTTCAATAACTGATTAGTTATTAGTTATGAAAATAATACAAATAAAAAAACTGGTGTATAAAATATTAAAATATTTTGGAAAAGAATTACACTTATATTATCCAAGCAACACGAGGCACTTTACGTAAAACATTATAATAATACATACGTATAATTGAAATTAAATTTCATCTTCTCTGTTCTATATTTCCCGTCCTGTTGATTTTCTCGTGGAACATAACCCTACAGTGTTGTATACCTATATTTAGAAATTCGAAACAATTTAATAATATTTGCATATATTCACGAGGATCGATTATGAATTGAAATAGAAAATAACCGCAAATATTTGGATGGTACACATTGTATTTGTATTGTATTGTCGTCGCGCTTAGAAAATGTAATTATAGAGAATAGCGGTTTCGAGCGTAAGCAAACATTTTCACTAACAATATCTCTGAATACCTGAAAAAGTTTCGCATGTAAACATTTTCAAGTGGGTATTCGTATACAGAATCCACCAAGGGAACAACACCGATACAAATACATCATTTCCGAAAGGAAGTTGAATAAGAACTATTCAGTGTTATCATAGAAACAAGAGAAAGTAAACTTTTATTTTAGCATAAAAGTTTTAGTCTGTAGTTATTTTATTAATTCTATAAAATAAGTTTTAATATATAACAAAAATTACTAGTTAAAATGGATCGCGAAAAAATTTTCAAAGTTAATGTTTCACTGACATAAAATAAAATAATATCCCATATACTACAAACAATAATTCAAATAAGATTAGAAGTATATGGGTAAACCCATAGACCACTTTGACTTTATCACATACGAAATAGGAATAAAAAAAATTTTCACCGAAAGTTGGCACCTTTGTATTTTGCTACTATATAATATTATAGGCGCTAAGGGTATCTTCTGGAAAAATTTCATTAAAATCGGATAAATAATGCGGGCATAACAAATTTTTAGAAAATTATTAATTTTTTTTTCGGAAAGTTGGCAACACCGTATTTTAATAAAATTATAATTTATTTGGGCACTAGGACAAACTTTTCTGAAAATGAAAAAATCAAAACCACATGACCATCTTGGGCACTAGACAAATTTATTCTGAAAATTTCATTAAAATCGGTTGAATCGTCTAGGATTAGTTGCGGCCACAAAATTTTGACTTACGACCGAGCGAGCTGACGACGCACATCCATACACCCACATAAACTAAGTTCAGATTCGTCATCTAGTGGCTATATGAAAAATTTCCATACAATTTTTATTTTTTTTGAAAATGTTACAGACACCGTACCAAACGCTATACCACTTTTTCCTTGCAGTCAAAGTGGTAAAAAGCTAGTAAAATTGAACATTATTACTAAATAACAAAATAAATTGTTCAATTTCTATGAAGATTAATGACTGTATTAGTTTTTCCTATATAATAATTAAATATATTGAATAAAATAAAAAGACAAAACATATTGCCGTACATTTATCGTGTTTAGTCGGGGTTTTAAATTAAGTCATTTTTCTTCATTTCTACAATCAATAAAAACCCGGCTGACATTAGAAATTGCTTAGGGCTGTAAAAGCGAGAAAATCTAATTTGTTTCACGGCAATTCGGCCGATAAATTTCATACGTATTCATTAAACAAATATTTCAAATTTTTCATCGGGAATTCCAGTGCAACAATTGTCAACATTTTAAACTTGTAAAATCCTCAAAATATGTACATGGTATTTATCAAATGTTTCGTAAAAAAAATACTAAATATTTCCAAACGTACTAGGATTGTTCAAAAAGTAATTCCTGTAAAATTTATCAGTTAATCGATTAAATTAAAATTTACATAATTTACATATAAATAATATAGCAATAATAAATTTTAGAAATTTGATAAAAAAAGTTCTCGAAAGATTGACATCACTGGAAAAAATTAAATCACATGACCGTCTTGAGCACTAAATAAATCTATCCTAAAAATTTCATTAAAATAGTTACGATCGCAAAATTATGACTGACGACCGATCGAGCGACGCACATCATTTAGAAGCTATATATAGAATTTATATACAAGGCAGTTTTGGTGCCTACGTTGATGTATGGTAGTGAATGTTGGGTTTAGTTGCAAAAGCATAAACGGAAAATGAGTGCTGTGGAAATGAGATTTTTACGTGGGGTAGCTGGGTGTAACTATAGGAGAGATCGGGTACGAAATAGATTAGTGATTAGTGTATGATGAGTGTGAAATTGAAAAAAATGTTGTACAAAAAGTTGGTGTTAGTCAGTTAAGATGGTTCGGACATGTTGAGCGAATGTCTAATGAACATTTGGTTAAAAAGATTTATTTGAATGATTTTGATGGTATACGTTCGCGTGGACGTCCGATAAGTAGTTGGAGTGGTGTATGATTGAGAGAGTGGCTTGCGTAAGCGAAAGTTTCCAAGTAGTAGGTATAAAAGAGCATGTATGAGAGAAGAATTATGAATGTGAATGAAGGAAAAGTTGCTTGTTTGGATAGGAATGTTTGAAGGCAACTGATTTCGGGATGATGAGAAGAGTTTGTGCCACATCATTTTGGGTACATGGCGTGATTGTGTATGTATAAATGTATGTATGTATGTAATAACTATTTATAAATCAATATGTTGTTACGTTATTATTTTTGATAAATTTGTGTATAATATTTCAAATATTTTGAATTAATTCCAAAGATTCTTATCATTTTATTAGAAAATATAATATCTTCAGCATACACATATCGCAATATTATAATATACAAAATATGTAGGGCAAAGCAAAAAAAAAAAAAAAAGGGAAAAAGCGCATATTAGAAAATTTTGAAAGCAAAAAAGAAAGCTTTCGATCAGGTTTAAAGATACTCGGGTGAAGACTAGCGCCTGACGTTTAATAAAAGAATAAATATTTGGCCAATATCAACAAAAAGCCTGCTGTTGCTTAGCAACCAGAGCTGGGTTAAGTACTTCTAAAAAGTACTTAAGTATTAAGTACCAGTACTTTTATAAAATGTACTTAAAGTATTAAGTACCAGTACTACTTTAAGTACTCTAAGTACTTTATAAAAAGTACTTAGAGTACTTTCTTGCGAACAAAAAAAAAGGTTTAAATTTAGTGACAAAAATTGATATATAGCAACAAAATTCTATTCAAAACAACTTTTACTAATAAAATTTTTTCATTTTTTAACAAATAATGTTAAAATGACAATGTTTTTGCAACAAACCATAAATTTTTCATGTCTGTGGTATGGGATAAATCAACAAAATTTATAATTATTATAAATTGTAAACTTTTATAGATTAATATTGCCATAATATAATACATATACAACAAAGTTATAAAAAAAATACATAGTTTTAAAGTTAAATTTTTCGTTAAGTTTTAAGTAAATTTTAACCTAAATACAATGTAATTTTCTAATTGATTTTTTCCAAATATTTTTTTTTAATTAAGCGGCTTGAAAACATTTAAAATTATATTTTGCTGTTTGCTTTTAAAAAAACTAATTTTTCAAAATTTAAGTCACTCAACATTTGACGATGAGGAATGCCCCTCATCGTCAAAAGTTACTATTCCAGCAAAAGAGAAAAGAAGTTCAGTTCAACTGGACCGGAAAATGGGAGAGGCGTATTAAATTTTATAAATAATTTCAAAATATTTGGATATTCTTGTAAAATATTGATCTGTTCTTTAGTCATACAAAAATTTAAAATAATAATTATTAAAATAATGCAGAATTTATCTGTCAATAAATATAAGTTCCGAAATATTACACAAACTGTAACACGTTTGCAAAACCGTTAATATATTTCAAATATTTGAAATGAATATTCAGAATCAGTATTTTTTAAATAATCTAAGTACTTAAATGTACTTTAAGTATTTGTATGTACTTTAAGTATTTGCACGTACTTCAAGTATTTTTATGTACTTTAAGTACTTTTATGTACTTTAAGTACCACAAATGTACTTAAGTATTAAGTACTTACGAAAAAGCTTTAAGTACAAGTATTGAGTATCACATTTGAAAAGTACTTAAAGTAAAGTACTCTAAGTACTAAATACTTAAAGTACGTACTTAGAGTACTTTTACTTTAAGTACTACCCAGCTCTGTTAGCAACCCATCACGCTGACAAAACAAAGATGAACGAGTTAGTTTGGATATTTTACGCAATTTTTTTCATTTATTTTTCATTAAAAAATTTTGAAAAAAAAAAGAGACTCATTTACATTCCAAACTATTGAATATAAATTGCAGTACGGTAGTAATTTTAAATTCTGCCGTCCACGCAAACGTATACCATCAAAATCAATCAAATAAATCTTTTTAATCTTTCATAATACATTAAATCTTGTTTTGTTTAATTATATTTAGAAAAACAATAATGCACATAATTTTTTAATCTCATTTTTTAATATTACATAAAAATTCACACTGCGTACATTAATAATAACTTTTGACGCGGTAAATAATTTCCATTGAAAATTTAACCAACGTAAAGCATAGATCAAAGGAAAAGCAAAATAAAATATTTAAAATATATTTGCACATATAAATTATTCAGGAAAAATAAAAGCATATATATATATATATATATATATATATATATATATATATATATATATATATATATATATATATATCTCGCATATATTCAAATTCCGTTTGCGAGTGATAAATTTTATTATCCTCTCGCGTTTGCTCATCGCAAGAATAAATAAAATTTCGAAAAACATTTCGTCAACGAAGGAGAAAAACGAACGAATGGCGCAAATAAACAAAAGGAAACGAGAACAAAACAAGGTATAAAACAGGTAAATAAAAATGAAAAGATACTGTCTCACATACACATACACACTTCCAATTCTATTAACGCGGAGACCTGATTGTAACGTGCTGTTAAACAGAAAATGTGTAGTGAGAATTCTAAATTCTACTGTAACAAGATTAGAAGTATATGGGTAAACCCATATATATATAGACCACTTTGACATTTCTCGGAAAGCTGGCAACACAATATCTTTAATAAAATTATAATTTATGTGAGCACTAGAAGAAACTTTCCTGAAAATTTGATCAAAATCGAATAAATAATGAATTTTTTAAAAAAATTTGTGATTTTTTTTTCTCTCGGAAAGTTGGCAACACTGTATTTTGTTAAAATTGCATAAAATTTAAAAAAATTCATTGTGGCTACATTATTTATCCGATTTTAATCAAATTTTCAGAAAAGTTTCTCCTAGTGTTCACATAAATTATAATTTTATTAAAATACAATGTTGCCAACTTTCCGAAAAAAAAATGAATAATTTTCTAAAAATTTGTTATGCCCGATTTGTTATTTATCCGCTTTTAATGAAATTTTTACAGAAAATACCCGTAGCGCCTATAATATTATATATTATCAAAATACAATGTTGCCAACTTTCGGTGAAAATTTTTTTTATTCCTATTTCTTATCATTTATGTGATAATGTCAAAGTGGTCTAGATATGGGTTTACCCATATACTTCTAATCTTGTTTATTAACATGTAAGCCTAAAATTTTGCAACTTCTTTCTATATTAGATCTTTTCAGTACCTGGTTTCCTCTGTAGGTTTATAATAATATTGGTATATTAATCATTTATTTTGAAAAAAAATACACCTTTTAACAAAACTACACAAATTTAATGTTTGTGCAATGAAAAAGAAATTTTAGAATCAGATCTGTTATTAATGTCAAATTTAATATTTGACTGTAAGGAAAAGTGGTATAGCGTTTGGTACGGTGTCTGTAACATTTTCAAATAAAAAATTTGTGTATAGAAATCCTTCATATAGTCCCTAGATGACGAATCTGAACTTAGTTTATGTGGGTGTATGTGTGTGCGTCGGCAGCTCGCTCGCTCGCTCGGTCGTAAGTCAAAATTTTGTGGCCGCAACTCCTCCTAGACGGTTTAATCGATTTTAATGAAATTTTCAGGATAAATTTGTCTAGTACCCAAGATGGTCATGTGGTTTTATTTTTTTTCCAGTGATGCCAACTTTCCGAGAAAAAAATTACTAAAATTTTTAAAAATTCATATTGGCTACATTATCCGATTTTCATCAAATTTCTATCGAGCATGGTATGGTCAAACAATTGAGTGCACCATCCAAATGAAACAAATAAAGCAAAAACAATTGACAAACAAAAGATATGTTGTTGCACACTGTGCGTGTAATATGAGCGTTTGTTTGTATTTGTTAAATGTGTATTGGTGTTGGTGTACAGCAGATATAGATACGAGAGATGTATCGATTTTATGTTTATATATTAAATATTTGATTGGAATACGTGTTAACCCCACTAGGAACGAATTGCTAGCATGATTCAATGCGACAGATTTAAGAAACTTGTCTACTATTTTCCATCGATAGTTCTTTAAAGTTTAATGCACCGATCGTGGGCTGTGTTTCTTTAGATTTTCTTTTTCGATTTCGCACTGAAAATTGTTTTTATCCTGTTTTCTACGCGTTATATTTTGTTTTAGACAATTTTTAACAAAAAGATAAAGGCCCGTATTCTCTCCTCAATTTTAAAAGTGATTTTTGTCAAAAGTACTTTTAATATTTACTTAAAATCACTTATAAAGTAATTTGAATTAGTTTATTTAAATTTTATAATATTAGAGATAAAAAGTATATCAAAAATAGAAATCCTATTCATATTTGATAAGAGGTAGAAGTAAAACTTTATTTCAAAGCAAAAACTAAAAGCACCTTTTCATAAACAAAAGAGGAGCGAATACGGGCCATAGATATATCGCTTGGTAGGTATCCTTTCTATACTTACTCTTACTTGTCCTTACTTTCTTTATTTCAATATCATACTCTACACTCTCGCAGAACTTTGACTTTTCTTTTTAAGTTAATTGATAACTTCATCAATGACTCTGCACTGTTCTCTCAACAACAATTTCTTCTTCCTTCCTTTAAAAAAAGAACAAATACTTTTTATCTACCTATTACTCATTTTAATCTAACAGTCTCCCATTTATCATAAGTGTCACTTACTTAATAAGCTAAAATTAAGTATAGACATTTTTTCATATTTTTATTAATCATTTATATGTATTATATTTTATAGGATTATGTTTGTATTATTTTGCGCCATTTATTGGGCTGTTGCCTGTTTGGTGTAATTAAATAAATAAATAAAATATAAAATATGCATTAACTATTTTTTTGTTTTACTAAATAGTTTCATTTAATTTATCATTTTTATAATTTTTTTTCCTTGTATTTCAATTATTTGCATATTTTTCATATTTTATTATTATTTTTCATATTCAAATAAATTTAATTAATACAATTTTAAAATACTAAATACAGCATTTTATACTGTCTCACTAAAAACATATTTTTTTGCAAATAAAAAAATAAAAACTGCGTATATTAAAATGACAGTCATTAATCCTAACGAACATCACTTTTTTATCGTTTATAATAAATTATGTTGGAAATGTGCAGGACCATCAATACCTAACAATCCAACTAAAGCAAGCTAATCGTAAGATCGCAGAAGATAAAGTATGTCTTGTCAGTTTGGCGAAAAAAAAAAAAAAACTGTCGTATTTATTTTTAGAAAACGTCGATATCATTTGTCGATGGACCTAACGTTAACGTTACCCGTTAAGAAATAACGTATAACGGTAAGCACTAAGCGATCATTACTGTTTGAAGTGATGTGATCCCTTGAGAGGTTAGAATTTCTTACTTTCATCCATCGCGTGACGTCCGAGAAGGAAAAACTTCCAAATGTACTTTACTTACTCTACTATTAGTTGACATAGGATCGAATAGGATCAGATGGAAGAAGATCACACGTTTCTTGTTTAACACTTTTTCAAACAAAACGAAAATAGATTGTTTGGCTAAAAAATACACACGAATTCCTAATAAAATCTTTCAATTTCTTTTATATAATCAGTGGCGTAGCCAGAAACTTGTCATGGGGGGAGGGGTTACTAATATTAATCAATAAAGATAATACTATAATTTGTATAAAAAATAAAAAGCAATAAAAATTATTTTTACCACTTTGACTGCAAGGAAAAAGTGGTATAGCGTTTGGTATGGTGTCTGTAACATTTTCAAAAAAGAAAAAAATTGTAAGTATAGAAATCATTCATATAGCCTCAGATGACGAATCTGAACTTAGTTTATGTGGGATGGATGTGCGTCGTCAGCTCGCTCGGTCATAAGTCAAAATTTTATGGCCGCAACTCCTCCTAGACGGTTCAACCGATTTTAATTAAATTCGCAGGATAAATTTGTCTAGTACCCAAAATTGTCATATGGTTTTATTTTTTTTCCAGTAATGCCAACTTTCCGAGAAAAAAATTACTAAAGTTTTTAAAAATTCATATTGGCTACTTTATTTATCCGATTTTAATCAAATTTTCAGAAAATATTTCCCTAATGCTCCCATTAATTATATAATTTTATTAATATCCAGTGTTGCCAACTTTCCGAGAAAAAATTACTACAATTTTAAAAATTTTATTATGGCCATGTTATTTAATCGATTTTACTCAAATTTTCACAAAAGATTCTCCTAGTATTCATATAATTTATGTAATTTTAACAAAATACAGTGTTGCCAACTTTCCAAGAAAAAAATTACTAATATTTTTAAAAATTCATTATGACCATTTTATTCAACCGATTTTAATCAAATTTTTATAAAAGTTTCTCCTAGTGCCTAAATAAATTATGCAATTTTAACAAAATATAGTGTTGCCAACTTGTCGAGAAAAAAATCACAAAATTTTAAAAAAATTCATTGTGGCTACATTATTTATTCGATTTTGATCAAATTTTCAGAAAATACAATGTTTTAATTGTATATTAAAAAAAATATTTTAATTTTAAAATAATCAATTATTTATTACTATATATATATATATCAACATATGCCAATATAAACGTATTAAGAAATATCCGATTAAGTGTTCATAATACATAAACAATTTTATCTTCTGGAATTTTTTGGTGGAGGTGCCTTAAAAATTAAACCTTTGTAAAAACATAGACCCGCATTCCCACCTCTTCTGTTTATGAAAAAGTGCTTTTATTTTTCACTTTAAAATAAATTTTTGCTTCTACCTTTTATCAAATATAAATAGTATTTCTATTTTTGATATAATCTTTTTATATCTAATATTATAAATTCAAATAAACTAATTAAAATTGCTTAATAAGTAATTTTAAGTAAACATCAAAAGTAATTTTGACAAAAATTACTTTTAAAAGTGAGGTGAAAATACGGTCCATAATATATATAAAATATTTTTTTTTTTTTTTAGAAATATACAAAAACTTTTATAATGTATATTTTACTAATTTATTAGATAAATTCAGCTTACAATTATTATTATTATTGTAAAAAAATTTTATAAGTATTTATAAAATTATCTGTACATACAAATACTATTTTAAGTTAAATAAGTATATATTTTTTAAAATTCAAGCAAAAATCTGCACCACGAACAAAATTCGCTAACAAAGCTCATTTGAAAAGCTCATTTTAAATGTAGTCGAGTCAGCAACTTTGAACCTTGCACAAACACTGCAAAGAAAGTATAAAATTCAAATGTTCAATTCAATCGAAGGGCAAAAACCAGTCCACGAACAATCTTTGTCTTTGGTGTGTCTTTACGAAGAAAGACAGAGAAAGCACGAATGAATCCTAGGTTATCCGGGATATACGTTGCTACTGTGTCTCAGGTACAATCCTGACTCTATCTTTTTGTGTGTGTGTGACAGTTGAATTAAGGCCGTGACCTTCACGTTAATATCGCCAGAGTGCTATGTTCTTCTCGACGGGGACTATACAACTCTAACAAGGAGAGCTTTCCGACCATTTCGATTCAGGCCAGCAGCACAGTAATAGAAAAGACCTAGCCGGGTCTACGCAGGGAATTCATGACGAAATAAAATGGAAAGAAATAAGAAAAAGTTGATTGATGAGAATCTGGATTTTTTTCTAGTGCTAGAGTAACTTTTCAACAATGTTCTTGTTGTATTAGTTTTGTGAGCATCTAGAATGTGCACCAAAATTTAATTTTCAGTTTTGTTATTTCTATGTCATACAAAATAACGTTAAATTTAGTAATAAAAAGCAAATTAAAAGAGAAGAGAGATGAATTTGTGTATTTGAGTAGTTTGCTGTCTAGAGATGGCCGTTTTGATCGTGAAATTGTAAGATTTTGAGTGCTTTGGGAACTTTTGCTAGGAATGTAAATGTTTCCAAAAAAGCCCACCGTTTGAGTATATACAATGCAGTTTTGGTGCCTACGTTGATGTATAGGGTAGTGAATGTTGGAGTTTGGTTGCAAAAGCATACACGGAAAATGACTGCTGTGCAAATGAGATTTTTACGTGGGGTAGCTGGGTGTAACTATAGGAGAGATCGGGTAAGAAATACAATTAGTGTATGATGAGTGTGAAATTGAAAAAAATGTGTAGCAAAAGTTGCCGTGCTAAAGTCAGTTAAGATGGTTCAAACCTGTTGAGCGAATGTCTAATGAACGTTTGGTTAAAAAAATTTATTTGAATGATTTTTATAGTATACGTTTTCGTGGACGTCCGATGAGTGGTTGGAGTGGTATGATTGAGAGCGTTTTGCATGAGCGAAAGTTTCCAAGTAGTAGGAATAAAAGAGCATGTATGAGAGGAATTAGAAATGTGGATAAAGCGAAAGTTGCTTGTTTGGATAGGAATGTTTCGAGGCGACTGATTTCGGGATGATAAAAAGAGTTTGTGCCACACGCTTTTGGGTACATGGCGTGGTTGTGTATGTATGTATGTATGTAAAAGTAAATTATGTTTCATAAAATTGAAAAAATAGAAAATTTTAAAATAATTTTTCAAAAAATTGTATACATCTCATACTGCAAATGCATTTTCAATACCATTTAGGTGTAAAAATAACTATTATAAAATTAAACAACCAATACTAAAAAATTGTCCGTAATACAAAGGAAATGAATAGATATTTTGAATATCGAATACATAGAATATTAATCGATGTATTATTGATTTAACACACATATATCAACAACATTCATTACAATCAGTCATCATTTCCAATTGAATTTGTAAACATCAACCATAGAAATTAGTACGTAGGTGTGTCCTTCATATTGTTTACCCAATGTACATTACTAATTATTATTTTTATGCATTTTCTCATTATACATAGTGCTAAATAGATAATTCACTACCAATAATTTTACAACCATTTTTTTTCATATTTGTATTAAAATTCTTTACATTTTATACTTTGTCTCAATAATATTTTTCTCAAGTGATAATGTTTTTAGATAATTGTGTAATATATATATATATATATATATATATATAAATTATATGTCGTATACAATTATTTTATATACATGTACGTTTCAACGCACTCTACGTACATCATCATCAGAAAAAAATGCAAATGATATACATAGCAAAATACTAAGTAACAAAATAAGTATCTAGATTGTAAAATTTATATATTTTTAATTAAAGAAAGCCAAATTTTATATAAATTAATACCTTCACACTAATAATTGATGTTATCTTTTTCTTTATAAATCGAAGAAACTCGACAATACACGACCGATTGTGAAAAAAGTATGAAAATTGAACAAAACTTGAACGAAAATTGAACTAGAATTTTAGTATAAATCTAGACGAAAAAAGTATAATGTAATTCAAGCTTTACACAAGTACAAAGAAGCAACTCCGAACTGGAGTAGCTAAGCCTATAAAAGTTAACTATGCAATAAAAAAAATAGAAGTGGAAAAAACTCAGCGCACTGCTAATTCTTAATTTGTTCATTTGAACCAATTTCAATAGAAAATAAAACTAGAATGAGTCTACTACGGATTACCGCAGTATATATTCCATGTAAGGCTAATATTTTAATAAATAATTGTGTTTCAAAATTGTTATATTTCTATGTTAACATCTAATTGTTCATTCCGAATTCAGTAAAATATAATAATGCTAGTTAAATATTTGCTTCGAGCAATTTAATGAGAAAAAGTATTATTTGCAGTAAAAATGAAATGTTGTATTTTTTTAATTGTCTAATGGATATGATTTCATTTTTAACTATGCACTCAATGTATACGTAATTAGCTCGCTACAATTAAGGCCTTTTTTCCTAATTAACCGTATCGTCTGCGTTGCTCATTTTTTTTTTTTTTTAATATCTTAATTGCTATTTTTCCCGCAATGAGATTTAATGCGGGTATCTCAATCAAATTTTGTTTTAATCATTTTTATTGTTTTCATACTATTTCATTAATTAATTTTTTTTAAAACGCTATATAAATATTTTATACTATTTTAAAAATGATACTTCGTTTAATATTAAATAAACATTACTTGCAAAAATACGCTAAATGAATTGTTTATTTGTCTTACCATTTTACTATATACAAATGTTATTTTTGAATATCTTCAAAAATACATTTGTTAAAATATACATGTATTTTTTTTCATGACTCACAAAAAGCTTTTGCAATATATATATATATATATATATATATATATATATATATATATATATACAGTGTGTCCCCGGATTGAGTTCACTATAGCTATAGGTGTAATCGGCAAAAAATTTAAGAATTTCATTTTCATGTATTGGGATTTCGCCCTGCTTTGTCTGAAAACAATTTTAAGCATATTTTTAGTTTTTTTAAAATCAAAGCGGCTATGAAAATTGTAAAAAACTATTTTATATTCAGGTAAAGTGCCTTTTTGGTCAATAATACAGCATAATTTTCTTGAGAAAATTTGTTCAGAATATGAAATTATGGCTCTGTGCAAAATTTTAAATTGTTTTCAGACAAAGCAGGGCGAAATCCCAAAACATGAAAATGAAATTCTTAAATTTTTTGCCGATTACACCTATAGTGAACTCAATCCGGGGACACACTGTATATATATTGCAAAAGTACAACAAGTACAGAAAAGCCCTCATTTCTTACGTATATGAAAGTTGAAGCACAAGCATTCAAAAAATTATTGCGATTGGGAAATGAACATTCTGTGCAAGTTTCATACAACACTTTCTTAGATTTTGTTAGAAAAAAACATACTTTAAGAACTACCATCAAATCAATTTGGAATCAGTTCAGAACATACACCCACATAACCTAAATTTAGATTCGTCATCTCTAGAGAATTTGAATATTTGAATATCAATATGAATATAAATATGAAGAATTTCTATATATTTTTTTAATTTTCGAAAATATTACAAACACGATACCAAACACTACACCAGTTTTCCTTGCAGTCAAAGTGGTAAAAATAGATTTTAAATAAATACGAATACATATTCGGTTCGTTTCCAACATTTTCGAAATAAAATTACAGCAAAAAGAATTTAAGAAAGCAAGTCGAAAAAATCCTTACGAATATTTCATGTGACAGATTTTGTCTTCTCGTTGCTTTATCTTGTTAAAGCGAATTTTTTTCCCAAGTCCTATTATGTCTGAATTGTATTGTAAAGTTTGCGAAACACATAATAGAATTATAAACCAACTCTAATAATTTTCCGGTACGGCTAATCACCTTCTAATCAAATTCATTAACGCTCTTTTGTCTTTGCGTTCTTCTTTTCAAAATTAAGCGCAACATCTTTTCGATAAAATATAAAGCCATTTTTCAATGGAAAAGAAATATATTTTCTTTTCTTTATTTTCCAAAAAATAATAGATATTTGTATTCTGGGCGAAACTAAACTAAAAGTAAATAAAAATGCATGCCAAGTAATCTGAACCTTACTAACAGTTGCAGAATAATATGTACCTATATATTTTATATTCGTTACGTGATTTGTGAGGAATTAATGTTTCTCTGGTCGAATATGCAATTTCTAACAAATCTGATGGTGTAGATTACACTTCTTACATTTCTTCATATACTTTTAATTTAAATTTGAACATTCATTCGCATTTGCGCAAGCTAAATAAACAAAAGGTTGACGCTTGCACAAGCCAAAACGTTGGTCAATCTCATGCAAAATATCTATCAGTAACAACGATTAGCTTGCGCAAATGCAAATGAACCGTCGGCATAGTGTCCTCGGTCGGCGTTTTGTCCAGATACATTCTTTTTTTTAAACTGATCTTTTTGAAATTTTGCAGAGCCATTATTTCATATTCTGAACAACTTTTCTCAAGAACATTATGCCGTATTATAGACCAAAAAGGCACTTTACTTGAATATAAAATAGTTTTTTACATTTTTCACGGTCACTTTGATTTTTAGAAAACTACAAAATATGCTTAAAATTGTTTTCAGACAAAGCAGGGCGGAATCCCCAAAACATGAAAATGAAATTCTTAAATTTTTTGCCGATTGCACCTCTAGTGAACTCAATCCGGGGACGCACTGTATATATTTGAAAAAAAATAATTTTACACGTAACTTCAATCACGCTAAACTTCCCCAGTCTAGTCATATTAATCAAAATGCTTCTACCCTTTGTTTGCAACAAAATAAATAAAACACCTCCTATAGTTTCTCATGTAATAAAAGGGACAGAGTAATAAACACTTGTCAATCGCTCTCGCATATACATATATAGTTTCCCCCATTAATTTGCCAAGCCCAATGTTTATTCATGATAAATTTTGAATGGTAAATTTAGTCGGTCGAATCCTCTGTTTCTCTGTTCCCGGTCCATTGATCCGCTACTCGCTCGTGCTGCCGCTATATGCATTTGCTCAGAACTACTGGCAACATTTACCGAACATACTGTATATATTGTATATATTGTACCCGTGATAACTGACACGGGTTATCTGATTATCTGTCTCAGATGACCAGAGCAGCTCCAGCAATGAGCAACTTGGCAACACAGCAACCCACATTAAATTTGTGAATTGCGTGTAGCATACCGCATCAGGATATTCATTATTCGATTATGTATTAACCCCCTCCACCTCCTCCTCCCCCCACCCCCCGGCTATGTGGATTTCATTTAGCTTGAACTAAATTCAGATTTCGATGTTTTGGTAGTTATATTTTATATATGACACATCAATTTATCTTATTCATTTGTCTAATATAAAGTTTATGATAGGAAAATTATTTTAATTAACATAATCAAGAAATTTTTTTTTTTAAATTGGCAATAGAATTACATGTATTTTTCACAATAGCTACTCTATTAAATAAAAACAAGATTAGAAGTATATGGGTAAACCCATATATAGACCACTTTGACAATATTATATAAATGATTAGAAATAGAATAAAAAAAATGTTCACCGAAAGTTGGCAACATTGTGTTTTGCTAATATATAATATTATAGGCGCTAGGGGTATCTTCTGTAAAAATTTGATTAAAATCGGATAAATAATGCGAGCATAACAAATTTTTAGAAAATTATTAATTTTTTTTTCAGAAAGTTGGCAACACCGTATTTTAATAAAATTATAATTTACGTGGGCACTAGGAAAAACTTTTCAGAAAATTTGATCAAAATCGGATAAATAATGTAGCCACAATGAATTTTTAAAAACTTTAGTAATTTTTTTCTCGGAAAGTTGACATCACTGGAAAAAACCAAAACCACTTGACCATCTTGGGCACTAGACAAATTTATCCTGAAAATTTCATTAAAATCGGTTGAACCGTCTAGGAGAAGTTGCGATCACAAAATTTTGACTGACGACCGAGCGAGCGGGCTGACGACGCACATCCATACACCCACATAAACTAAGTTCAGATTCGTCATCTAAAGGCTATATAAAGGATTTCTATACACAAATTTTTTTTTTTTGAAAATGTTACAGACATATCAAACGCTATACCACTTTTTCCTTGCAGTCAAAGTGGTAAAAAATGACACATTATAATATATTTTTGAAAATCCTAAAAAATAATTTCTTCATTGATATAATAACTATTACAAATATTTTCTATTAGAAAAAAGTTTGTGTTGCAACTAGAAAAAATAATATTGAATACTGAAAATAATATAAATAATTCCTTTCTCTATTTATTTTTGTATACAACAGAGTTACAACACAAAATACAAATCAATCAATTTTCAAATAATTTTTTAGAATTTTCTGGGCTAGTATGCCGTAGTAGATCTATCCTCGTCGCAGACGTTTCGCCATACACCGTAGATGGCATCCTCAGAGCTTAGTTATTGAAGCTGATTTAGTCACCAAGTACGATGAATGGCAAAACGTCTACGACGAGGATAAATCGACCACGGCATACTAGCCCAAAAAATTCTATAAATTCAATGAAAAAAATTCATGAAGATATAAAGAAAATGAATCATCCTGTACAAACTAACATTATTATAATTGTAGCAATCTTTTATTATATATAATAATTATTATATAAATAATTTTGAAAATACTATAAGAAATGTTGGAAAGTGTACTTAAATTTCGTATCAAAAACATTTTTAATTTATGTTTTTTTTTCAACATAAACGCAGTGTCGTAAATTAAATTATAATTTCGCATGATTTTAATAATTTAAAATTTCCATTTTAAATTTGTGCCAATATTATTTCACAAGTCAAACGCATTTTTTTGTGGATAAAATTTACATATTACACATTCAAAATTTGCATATTTCAAATTTGCCTAAATGATCATTTAATAAATTGAATTTGCGTTTAAAAATACGCGAGCCCACCAAATAAATTAATCGTCAATTAATAATGTAGAACACCATCACATAAATAAATACAAAATACATAACTATCTTTTAAATTCGATATTTATAAATTATATTCGAGAGAAAAATAAAACAAAATCACAAATTCTATTTCGTTTCTAACGAACTAAACTTTTTTAAATGTAAATAATAATCGATTTTGTAAATATTAAAGTTTTTCAATTATATAATATATAATTGAAAAATTATTGAAAATTCTAAAAAACATTTTAGAATTTACAATAATTTTACCTGCCAAAACAGAATGAGGTAGAGAAAGAAGTTACTTATCTATTATGTAGCTACATTTTTTCTCTATTTTACTGAATTTTTTCAGATTTTTTTGAGCAAATTTTGTGAAATTTTCAAAAATTCAGTTTTTATTGTTTTTCTACTAAACAATGCATCGTAGAATAATGGTTTCTTTACTCAATTATCGTACTCATTATTCCGCATTTTTCCATATCATGCTTATTTTCCTAGACCTCATAGTTTTTGAGAAAAAAATAAAAACCAAAAAATAAAAAAAAAATTCTAGCGCCCAAACGGCACATGCTAGCAAATTATAACTAAAACCAAATTATAGAACTTTTTATTGTCTATCAAAAAATATTTTAAGTATTTCTTCGAATTTTACTCGAGAAAGAAGTATATCGCAAATTATCGAATTTGCTTGTTAAACGCCCATACGAACTTAACGAACGAACACCCGGTATATATATATATATATATATATATATATATATATATATATATAAATTTAAATTTTTCAAATAAATAATTATTACATGCAGTATATGGTTTTTCAGTTGACAAAAACTTGAAAATATAATTTTTCTATATCTGCGTAAGAATATTAAAGTTGTCAAGTGAAATGTCATTTTTTAATTGTAACATGTTGAATACAAACTGACAGCTTGACAAATTACGTTATTTTTTTCTTTGAAATTTATGTCAAATAACTGGTTTTCATTCGTTATAAAAAAACCTCATTCAAAATATGTACAGTTGAATTTAAAAAAAACAGAATGCAAAACATTTGTTAAATGTAATAAATAAATTTTAACAAATCCACAAGTGTATTTAAATTTATATTTCATTTTGTTACTTAGTAACTTGTTTCTATATTCTGTTTATTTACTGTAAATGTCATTTGTATCATTTTTCCTGATAAAGATGTACATTAAGTACGTCGAAACATTGATTATTAATAAATATTAATATGAAACTAGAACCTAATGCAGTTTTATTTTAATGTTTATTCTTATTACATTTATAGTAAAAATATAAGAAAAAATGTTAAACAATGATATTTCAAAAATAAAACGAGTTTAGATTAATTCTGTATTAATGCGTAAAAATATCGCATTAAAATAATATATGGAAATAGATTAGTGTATGATGAGTGTGAAATTGAAAAAAATGTTGTAGCAAAAGTTGTCCCGTGTGAGAGTCAGTTAAGATGGTTCGGAGCCATCTTGAGCGAATGCGTCTAATGAACGTTTGGTTAAAAAGATTTATTTGAATGATTTTGATGGTATACGTTTGCAGGTGGACGTCCGATGAGTAGTTGGAGTGGTATGATTGAGAGGGTAGCTTGTGTGAGCGAAAGTTTCCAAGTAGTAGCAATAAAAGAGCATGTATGAGTGAGGAATTATGAATGTGGATGAAGCGAAAGTTGCTTGTTTGGATAGGAATGTTTGGAGGCGACTGATTTCGGGATGATGAAAAGAGTTGGTGCCACACCCTTTTGGGTACATGGCGTGATTGTGTATGTATGTATGTATGTATGTAAAATAATATATAAATAGTAAGTAGTTCGAAAAAATAAATAATATTTTTTTCGCTAAAATATTGGATTTCATTTTTTGAAAAATGTCAAAATCATATGAAAATGATAAAATACCTCTCATATAGCATTCCCGCGGTAAGATTTATTTATCCAGCGGTTAAAAGGTACGTTTAGCTACAGTTTAATGTGCGCCAACATAATATTCGCTACTTACCACCGAACGAAATGCCTCAGAATAATTTTAAGAAAGTGGCTATTTATACATACGGTATGTATACGCAATTGGCTATTTATACATACAGTATTTTTATGTAATCGGATATTTAAGGTAGGTTAGGTTAGTTGGTTGGTTTAGGTTTTTTTTTTTAGTATGTATAAATAGCCAATTGCGTATACATACCGTATGTATAAATAGTCTCATCCTAATTTTAATTTCAAGCGTTCGCTGTTTGAATATTATTATATTTGTATTTCTAAAACCGTCATATGTTTATAGCACACCCTGTACAATCCCAGCCAATGGGTTTTTAAGTAACTATAATATAAAATTTAAGTAAGCACGATAATACCATTACAAACTAATCAATAAATTTGCTCAAAAAAAAAAAAATTAAAACCAATAAAAATTTTAATACTGTTCTATTGATTGCAATTATATAGTAAAGGGGGTTACAAAGTTGATACAATTAAACTGAGTTTTACTATATGAACTTTTATGCGCTTTATCATGATTTACAATCGCTAATACGTTCCAAATTATGTTTTCAAACTAACATTATTTGAAGTTTCATTCATTCTGCAATTACTGTATAATTCAAATTCTATCTACAGTCAGTCCATTCTACTCATTTCATATACATCAGCTAAATATTCGCAATAATATAGCGAAATAAATTCAGAAATTTTATATTCTAAGTTCCATTTAAAAAATAAAAGTTATATTGCAGATATAACATTTTATATACACTCTAAAAAAACTATATAATTTTACTATAAGACTCTATAATGATCACTATTTCTAGGTATAATTGCTCAACTACTGTAATTTTACATAATTGTTTAAAAATACATAATATCAGAATTATTACAACCATCCTATAATTTAATATTAACAACGGAAAGGAAAACTTACATATATGTATGTAATATTAGAGATTTTTAGTAAAGTCTCTTTTAGTATATTTATAGAACTTCAGTAAATTTATTGTCAGGAATTTTCCACAAATAGGTAAAATTTGTTTAGTTCTGTAATATTATTGTTGGTATAATTACATACATTTCTAAATTTTCATATTCTTTATGTAAATTTAGAATATTCTTTTTGTAATATTATAGTAAAGTCTCTTTTAGTACATTTATAGAACTTCAGTAAATTTGCTGTCATAAATTTTCCACAAACAGGTAAAATTTGTTTAGTTCTGTAAAGTAATATTATTGTTGGTATAATTACATACATTTATAAATTTTCATATTCTTTATGTAAATTTAGAATATTCTTTATGTAATATTACAGATTTTTAGTAAAGTCTCTTTTAGTACATTTATAGAACTTCAGTAAATTTGCTGTCAGAAATTTTCCACAAATAGATAAAATTTATTTAGTTCTGTAATGTTATTGTTGGTATAATTACATACATTTCTAAATTTACATAAAGAATGTATTTTAAAATGAATGAATTACACTTAAAATATTTTAATAGTATTATTACATAAAATATATACTAAGTTTACATAATTTAAGGAAGTTATACTAACAATATGTAATTCTGCATTAAGTATGTGATGCAATTTGCAGAAAGTAAGCAATTTTACTTAGGTTATTTTTACTTATTTTATGTGATTATTATGAATTATGTAAAAATTACAGAATTTTCAAATAGAAATACAGAATATTTATGGTAAAATAAAATTACAAATTTTTATAGTGAAATTTTACTATTATTTTTCTTTAATTTCGCAAAAAAAAAATTACAGTGTATTATAATAATATTCACTGAAAAGCTCTGTATCCTACGGCTTCTGGCCTTTATTTTTCAAAGATTCACAAATATTTTACATACAAAAAATACTAATTCTGTCAACGGTCGGAGTTACCTGATCAAAAAGTTCGGGTTCGATTCCCGATCGGGTGATAATTTTTTTTTCTTATATTTATAACTTGAAATCCTTCTAATTTTTTCTAACATTATATAATATAGCCCAAAATCATCTAAAGTAAATATAGACTACACGATTATAAGAATGTCATTCAAATCGCTGAATATATAATATAACGTTACACTTTAATAATAGATACATACAAAACATGTAAAACGAACACGCCATAGATATATGCGTCACAGTTAATTCTAAAATATAATTAGTTTTCTTACGATGTTTGTCGGATAAATGTTTATAAAGGTTTACCCATTATGCATGTTACATTGTTCATAGCAAGGCAATAAAATCGTATTGTCTTAGTTTTTTACGATGTTTGAAACAGTGCCGCTCAACATTTTTATATTCGCAACACTATTATTTAAAAATTGAAACTACTTTAGGTTATAATTCTGTATTAATATTTATTTATAATCGATGTTTCGACAAACTCCACGTCGGTCTTTATCAGAAAAAATAATACAAATGTCATTTACAGTAAATAACAAAATATAGAACAAGTAGATCACAAAAAAAAAATTTTCTTCTTATTTCTAATTATTTTTAAATTGTAACACACTATATAAAATATCAAGCAACTTTTTAACATATTTTAATTTTAGAAAAAGAAAAGCTAGTTTTCCAAATTGAATTAAAATTCGAAAAAAAAAAACATTTGTACTTTTGTAATATACATATTTGAGTGTCCGAAAATTTTATTTTTTTTCTTTCAGTAAGGATAAAATCGATAATTTTACATCGAAAAAGCATCAGAAATAATATTTTTTGCTTGTTTTTACGAAATTAACAGTAAACGATATATGTATTAACACGCGTTTTTCGAAAATTTCAGTTGTGTAGAGGAACCTGTTACTTTCGTAAAAACAAACAAAAAATATTATTTCTGATGTTGTTTCGATGTAAAAATTATCGATTTTAGCCTTATACTGAAATTTTTTTTATTTTTATGGACACTCTGATATATATATATATATATATATATATATATATATATATATAATATGTTTTATCTAAGATTTATTTGTTTAAATACAAATAAAGCTAATATTATTACAAATATTCATAAATTATAATATAGTATAAATAAAAAATTATTACCTAACACTCTGTACTCAGAAATAATATCAAATTTTTCATCCGTTAAATAACATACATTTGATAACAAAATAACAAAAAGTAAAAGATTAGAAAATGATCTACTGTGGCGAAATTTAAATAAAAATAATATTATACAAAATCCCAAAATCACACTTAAATTAAAATAAAGCTAAATACGTATTAGCTTCCGAAATACGTATTTAGCTGTATTTTAATTTAAGTGTGGTTTTCGGATTTTTTATAATATTATTTTTATATAACAAAAAGTAAATTTGAAATTTTGATGAATATCATAGTTCTTTTTCTGAAATAAATAATTAAAACTAATATATTTTTCATTTAAATACTTGGTGTATATGTTAAATTAGGCGCGCAACCTAAAGGTCCCGGGTTCAAACCCCGGCAGGGCCAATGCATTTTTCTTTAATTTAAAAATTATCTAATGTTTAATTAGATAAATAAAAATAAAATTAATGGTGTTTAATGCAAAAATAAAAAAAATAATTAAATTAAAACTAATATTTTACTTTAAAATCAATATTTATAATACGAAATCAAAATGTAACGAGAATTTCGAAAAAAAAAAGATAGGTTTAAATTTTTGGACAAGTAAATATTTTTCGCAAGATAAAAACTAAAGAAACAGTGAAGTTGATTTTCATCGAGTACGAAAGATAGCTAAATCCGTTTTTCAGTTCTTGTCAAGTTTACCATTACTAGGTTCCGGATTTTATCGGAGTAAAGTTCGAACTTGAACTCCGGGACAAGAACTTTTTCCTCTCTTCATAGCACAGCCGATAACTTCCCTTACTCTACTGCCAGTATCGGTAGACACACACACACACAGACACACACACACAATCAGTGCCGGACTTAAGTCGATTCAACCAATTCACCCAAATCAAATCGCGTAATAATGGACCTCAGAATTTAAAAAAATTATACATTGTTTTTTATTTCATTTTTTATATTCCAATTTTGTTAATATGTTGTTAAAATAAATAAAATATTTATACCAAAAAATAAATTACAAAAAAATCTACAAAAAAAAAATTGACAACTTGAAAAGCATAATATTTCAACTGCACACATATTTTGGCTCCTATTTACACTTCATTTTTGACGTTTATTTAGAATGATTTATTACGCACTTTAAAATAATTTATTGAAATTTTATAAATACAAAATATCTATAACAGAAATATAATGTATATCTGGTGAAAGACAGAAGTAAAAATTTATTTAAAATTATAATTAGCTGAATCTCAAGAGCAACTGAGAAGAGTGTTGTTGATAAAGATATGAATCTTATGTTGAATGTTGATAAGTGCACAGTTTTAGTTTTTCGAGAAGGGTGACTTGACGACTGAATGTAATGTATCTATTAATGGTACACGTTTAGAGCAGGTAGATTCTGTGTATTTAAGTAGTTTATTATCGATCGTGAAATTGGCAGAAGAGTTAATGCTGGTTGTAAAGTTTTGGGTGCTTTGGAAATAAGATTTTTACGTGAAGTATGTGTAAGTAGGAGGAACCGGGTATGAAATAGATAAGTGTATGATGAGTGTAAAATTGAAAAAAAAATGTTGTAGCAAAAATTGGTGCTAGTCAGTTGAGATGGTTCGGAGCGAATGTCTAATGAACGTTTAGTTAAAAAGATTTATATGAATAATTTTTGAAAGTATATAATTGCGTAGATGTCCGATGAGTAGTTGGAATGGTATGATTAAGACTATTTTGCGTGAGCGATAGTTTCCAAGTAGTAAGAATAGAAGAGCATGTATGAGAGGAATTATAAATGTGAATGAAGCTAAAGTTGCTTGTCTGGATAGGAATGTTTGAAGGAAACTGATTTTGAGATAATGGAAAAAGTTTGTGCCACACCCTTTTGGGTACATGGCGTAATTGTGTATGTATATATATAAAAGCAATTTTTTTAAAAGAATGAGGTGAAAATGCAGGTCATAGTTTTCATTACAGAATTGAAAATTTGCACTGCACATTACCCATTACATATTACAATAAGATCTGCTGCATGTGGACCAAAAAATCATTTTTGCTTAATGTTATGTTAATAGTTTTAGCAAATATATTTTTTTACCATAAACATGTTCAGTTTTAATAAGAATTAATTGCCTCACAAATTTACTAAAACCAACCCTGCACACAGCTCGCTACTTTACCGACATCTAGCCCGTGTATCGATTTTTAGAAAATATGTTTCTCGTTACCTGAATATTTTTGCGAAAAAATAAAATTTCAGACGTATAACTTTTAACCAAGACGTAATAATTGGAATTCTTCACCAAACTGATTTAATTTGCCATGAAAATATCATAAATAAAGTTTCATTTAGTTTATGAATTTTCCGATAAATATTCTGAAAAGTATGTTTACAACTTTTTTTTCAAGAAATTTAAAATACTTGTTATTTTTTTTTTAAACCTTCTCATTAAAAAATGTACAATAATATTGTTCATTTTAAAATGCAACCCAATTCTTCCTATTTTATTTTGTCGTAATAAAAAGTTATGTTTAACAAAAGAAGGAAAAAAAAATCTTTTTTTGAAACAAAAGCCTACATTTTTACTATTTAAAACTTGACTATATTTTCAGTATTTATATTTTAAACTTTTATGTATATTTTAAATGTGCGTCGTCAGCTCGCTCGCTCGGTCGCTCGGTCGTCAGACAAAATTTTGTGGCCGCAACTCCTCCTACACGGTTCAACCGATTTTAATGAAATTTTCAGGATAAATTTGTCTTGTGCCCAAGATGGTCATGTGGCTTTGGTTTTTTCCAGAGATGCCAACTTTCCGAGAAAAAAATTACTAAAGTTTTTAAAAATTCATTCTGGCTACATTATTTATCCGATTTTAATCAAATTCTCAGGAAAGATTCCCCTAGTGCCCACATAAATTACGTAATTTTAATATAATACAGTGTTGCCAACTTTCCGAGAGAAAAATTACTAAAGTTTTTAAAAATTCATTGTAGCTACATTATTTATCCGATCTCGATCAAATTTTCAGGAAAGATTCCACTAGTGCTCAGATAAATTTCGTAATTTTAATAAAATACAGTGTTGCCAACTTTCTGAGAAAAAAATTACTAAAATTTTTAAAAATTTATTACGGCTATGTTGTTTAACCGTTTTTGTTCAAATTTCCACAAAAGATTCTTCTGATATCTATATAAATTAGATAATTACAACAAAGTACAGTGTTGCCAACTTTCTGGAAAAAAAATTACTAAAATTTTTAAAAATTTATTATGACCACGTTATTTAACCGATTTTAATCAAATTTTCACTAAAGATTCTCCTGGTACCCGCATAAACTATGCAATTTTAACAAAATACAGTGTTGCCAACTTATCGAGAAAAAAATTACTAAAAATTTTCAGAAAAGTTTCTCCTAGTGCTCACATAAATTATAATTTTATAAAAATACGGTGTTGCCAACTTTCCGAAAAAAAAATTAATAATTTTCTAAATATTTGTTATGCTCGCATTATTTATCCGATTTTAATCAAATTTTTACAGAAGATACCCTTACCGAATATAATATTATATATTATCAAAATACAATGTTGCCAACTTTCGGTGAAAATTATTTTTATTCCTATTTCCAATCATTTATGTGATAATGTCAAAGTGGTCTGCATATGGGTTTACCCATATACTTCTAATCTTGTTATATATTATTTTACATATTAATCTCAAACGAGTAAAAAAAATAAAAAAAATTTAATAGGTTTCCATCAAGTACCTATATAAAATCAAGTTATAAAAAAACCCCGACTTTTTTTGCACATCCCAGTAAATTTCATACTCTTCACTACTCTCTCGTATGCAAATTTTAATTTCAAAAGCTTAAATCTTCAATATTCTGTAACCGAAAAAAATTAAAAATTAAAATAAAAATGAGGGAATAGCGCGAGTGAGTGCCGCTTGAATCGCATCGCGACGTGGAAAAAACAAACACAAATAGAAATTTGTTTTTCGAGCGCGCGAGCGAGCCAAATTTAATTCGCTCGGTTGGTTTTTAGGAAAAAGAATTTTTATTTATTTAAGAAGAGCAAAAAAAAATCAATTTAGTAGTGAAGCGAGCCAGCCGCCATTACCGTATTAATTCAGGCATTGGCGAAATGCTAGAGTATGCACTCGTAGTAAGCTCACAAAATTGACTCGCTTAAGTGACTGGACAAATAAAATTTTCGATACTTTCGATCTTTTTTTAAAATACGCTCTACATTGTGAAATTAAATTATGTTTGCGAAAATAAAACTAACACGTAGCCGTATATCACTAAATTATGTATAATATATACTCCTATAATTTAGTGATATACGGCTATGTGTTAGTTTTATTTTCGCAAACATAATTTAATTTCACAATGTAGAGCGTATTTTAAAAAAAGATTGAAAGTGTCGAAAATTTTATTTGTCTAGACGCATAATTAACAAGATTAAAGTATATGGGTAAACCCATATATAGACCACTTTGACATTTCTCGAAAAGTTGGCAAACACTGTATTTTAATAATATTATAACTTTTGTGGGCACTAGGAGAAACTTTTCTGAAAATTTGATCAAAATCGAATAAATAATGTAGCCACAATGAATTTTTTAAAAATTTTCTGACTTTTTCTCGATAAGTTGGCAACACTGTATTTTGTTAAAATAGCATAATTTATTTAGGCACTTAAAGAAACTTTTATGAAAATTTGATTAAAATCGGTTAAATAAAATGATCATAATGAATTTTTAAAAATTTTAGTAATTTTTTTTCTCGGAAAGTTGGCAACACTGTATTTTGTTAAAATTACATAAATTATATGAATACTAGGAGAATCTTTTGTGAAAATTTGAGTAAAATCGATTAAATAACATGGCCATAATAAAAATTTTAAAACTTTAGTAATTTTTTTCTCGGAAAGTTGGCAACACTGGATATTAATAAAAATATATAATTAATGGGAGCATTAGGAAAATCTTTTCTGAAAATTTGATCAAAATCGGAAAAATAACGTAGTCAATATGAATTTTTAAAAACTTTAGTAATTTTTTTCTCGGAAAGTTGGCATCACTGGTAAAAAATAAAACCACATGACCATCTTGGGTGCTAGACAAATTTATCCTGAAAATTTCATTAAAATCGGTTGAACCGTCTAGGAGGAGTTGCAGCCACAAAATTTTGACTTACGATCGAGCGAGCGAGCTGACGACGCACATCCATACACCCACATAAACTAAGTTCAGATTCGTCATCTAGAGGCTATATAAAGGATTTCTTTCTATACACAAATATTTTTTTTTGAAAATGTTACAGACACCGTACCCAACGCTATACCACTTTTTCCTTGCAGTCAAAGTGGTAAAAAACTAAAATATGTGAAATATGTTTATTTATTTTCAAAAATAAAGTACATAAACATATAAGAAGAAACTTTGATTAAACTTACTCACATTTCCTTAAATAATTGAATTAAAGTAAAAGCTTTTCAATAGTAAATTTGGCATTTAAGTTTCCTAGAATAATTCCCAGAAGCAAGTCAACAAAACGCAAGAGATACTTCATTAACTTTAATCAAATAAAACAGAAACTTAAAGTTTCTACGTATTCACACACACACACACACTCACACACATATACATATCATTCTAAATTATACTACAATAAATTACGTAAACATCAAATAATTTCGCGAAAAACTAAACAAAATTAGTTGTTTAAACTTTAACAATCCCACAAACTTACCTAATGAACTACAAATTTACTTTTCTATAAATATACTAATAAAAATAATAATATGCTGAAATAAAAATTATATGATTACGTAAAATATTGCAGAATATTCACAACGAATTTAATTTTTGTTTACTTACTTTTTCATGCGAAAATACACGCACGATTTTAACATGCACTTTATTCTATCAATTTTTACCAATTTGACTGCAAGGAAAAGTGGTATAGCGTTTGGTACGGTGTCTGTAACATTTTCAAAAAAAAAATTTGTGTATAGAAATCCTTCATATAGCCTCTAGATGCGAATCTGAACTAGTTTATGTGGGTGTATGGATGTGCGTCGTCAGCTCGCTCGCTCGATCGTAAGTCAAAATTTTGTGACCGCAACTCCTCCTAGACGGTTCAACCGATTTTAATGAAATTTTCAGGATAAATTTGTCTAGTACCCAAGATGGTCATGTGGTTTTATTTTTTTCCAGTGATGCCAACTTTCCGAGAAAAAAATTACTAAAGTTTTTAAAATTCATATTGGCTACATTATTTATCCGATTTTGATCAAATTTTCAGAAAAGATTTCCCTGATGCTCCCATTAATTATATAATTTAATTAATATCCAGTGTTGCCAACTTTCCGAGAAAAAAATTACTAAATTTTTATAAAAATTCATTATGACCACTATTTAACCGATTTTAATCAAATTTTCATAAAAAATTAACAAAATACACTGTTGCCAACTTATCGAGAAAAAAAATCACAATTTTTTTTAAAAATTCATTGTGGCTACATTATTTATTCGATTTTGATCAAATTTTCAGGAAAGTTTCTCCTCGTGCCCACATAAATTATAATTTTATTAAAGATATTGTGTTGCCAACTTTCCGAGAAATGTCAAAGTGGTCTATATATATGAGTTTACCCATATACTTCTAATCTTGTTTTAAATAGATTCCAGTAGAATACGGTAAAAATTTTAAATTACCCAATTCTATCAAATTATCCAAATTATCCCAATTCTAAATAAAATAATTTAAACTCTAGTAATCTAATAATTTTAATATAATAAATTCTGCAAGATTTTTCACTATGTTAATAGTTACAATGTTAAAAATTCCAATAAAGCTATAGGCTTTTCATCAGGTTTACGAAATATTCCTTAAGATAAATACGCAATTTATATGAAACGTATGTCCATATTAATAGAAAGAAAATTTAAGCTTGGTATGTACCTACGTTTGTGAATGTAAACAAAGTGAATGCACGGCATGCTTGACTCGATTCGTACTTAATAATGTTTACACGAATGTTTGTGGACGCGATGTAAACGGATTTAAAGTGCTGAAGT
This sequence comes from Clivina fossor, assembly GCA_963966155.1. NCBI lineage: Eukaryota > Metazoa > Arthropoda > Insecta > Coleoptera > Carabidae > Clivina > Clivina fossor. The sequence continues at coordinate 2,878,552 of OZ014553.1, read as the reverse complement.
GCATTGTTTTTATTTGTAAATAAAAGCTAGATTTCAGTATTCGGATGTTAATTGTGTGAGCGTATTATTTAGTTATGTTTATTTTCATAATATTTTGTATTATATATATATATATATATATATATATATATATATATATATATATATATATACAATTATACAGTGTGTTGACTTGGACCGTCGTACATAGGGATTTAGCATGTAATATATACAGGGTGTAACAGAATAACTATTCCTAATTTTAACTGGAGTATCCTGGGCTCAGAATATAAAGATTTAATGCAAATCACTGAGATAAAATGTGTCTCCTTACTGAGCTACAGGGTGTTTTATATAAAAATTTAAAAACGATTTTTGCCCAGTACTTTAAAACTATTTGACGTATCCTTATCATACTTGGCAGGAAATGTAGGTACCGTACACCATACTAAATTATGTTAAATAAAAGTTTCTGGCTACTGCCAGTGGCGTACAACAGGGGCAAGTGAGAGGTTGATCCTTCCTAAATTCTACGCCACTGGCGGAATTGTCATTTTAGCACAATTTTTCGATTTTCCAATACTTGCTGTGTAAAAAACATACTCTTCCTTTGTAACGATAAAGTCACTGTTTTTCGAGATATTTAAAGTTAAACATAAGCTGCACCCTTGGGATTTTATCAAAATTTGCTAAAAAAAATCTGAAAAAATTCAGTAGAATAGAGAAAAAAATTAGCTACATAATATTTAAGTAACTTTTTCTCTAACTCATTCTGGTTTGGCTGGAAAAATTATTGAAAATTAATATTTTTTGCATTTTATTTTTTTTATTTTCAATAATTTTTACAGCCAAATCAGAATGAGCTAGAGAAAAAAGTTACTTAGTTATTATGTAGCTAATTTTTTTCTCTATTTTACTGAATTTTTTCATATTTTTTTGAGCAAATTTTGAAAAAATCCCAAGGGTGCAGCTTATGTTTAACTTTAAATATCTCGAAAAACAGTGACTTTATCGTTACAAAGGAAGAGTATGTTTTTTACACAGCAAATATTGGAAAATCGAAAAATTGTGCTAAAATGACAATTCCGCCAGTGGCGTAGAATTTAGGAAGGATCAACCTCTTACTTGCCCCTGTTGTACGCCACTGGCAGTAGCCAAAAACTTTTATTTAACATAATTTAGTATGGTGTACGGTACCTACATTTCCTGCCAAGTATGATAAGGATACGTCAAATAGTTTTAAAGTACTGGGCAAAAATCGTTTTTAAATTTTTAAATAAAACACCCTGTAGCTCAGTAGGGAGCTACATTTTATCTAAGTAATTTGGGTTAAATCTTCATATTCTGAGCCCAAGATACTCCAGTTAAAATTAGGAATAGTTATTCTGTTACACCCTGTATATACCGGGTGTAGAAATGAAATGTGAACCATAGGGATTTCAATGTTATTTTTTAAATACGGCTGTATCTCTTTCCCTATTGACTTTAGAGCAAATATTTAAATACAAAACTTGTTCAAAATGTGAAAATGCATGGTATAAAGTCATTTTTTTTACATAAATATTAATATTTTACGATATACAGGGTTAACCACTAAAAAATGAGCTATAACATTGGGAAACGGGAATGATATCGAAAAATGCGGAATAATGAGTTCTATAATTCTGTGAAAAAATAATTGTTCTACGATACTTCGTTTAGGAGAAAAAAATTAAAAACTGATTTTTGAAAAATTTCGTAAGGGGGTACCCCTGTGTTTTGTTTAAAAAAAAAAAGATTTTGGATATTTTAACACTGGCTTTCGTTGTCTACTCTTTTATCCTACTCTTTGTACCAGACACTTTTTTTTTTCCTGTTTTTCTTTAATTTTTTATTCACCTTTTTTGATTTTTCGAAAAGTTGATAAGGGGGGACCATTGGCATTTTTTTCGAAAATCAGTTTTTAATTTTTTTCTCCTAAACGAAGTATCGTAGAACAATGATTTTTTCACCGAATTATAGAACTCATTATTCCGCATTTTTTAATACCATTCCCGTTTCCCAATGTTATAGCTCATTTTTTAGTGGTTAACCCTGTATATCGTAAAATATTAATATTTATGTAAAAAAAAATGACTTTATACCATGCATTTTCACATTTTGAACAAGTTTTGTATTTAAATATTTGCTCTAAAGTCAATAGGGAAAGAGATACAGCCGTATTTAAAAAATAATATTGAAATGCCTATGGTTCACATTTCATTTCTACACCCGGTATATATATATATATATATATATATATATATATATATATATTTGGATTCGGGAAAACCTATAATTGTATTTCGTAATTTAACGTAAATATTTACTCGCTGTGTTTACTATTTATTTAAAGTCAAAATTATTTGCGGGTTTAATTAATTTTTTTTTCGCCGGAATTAATGTAAATTAATATCAATTTCAACATAAACATATAAAGTTAATTTCATAGCTAAATGGATAAATAAGCAAACCTTATTCATATTTGAACAATAAAATAAATAATTAGGTTTAACAAATTTTATTACTGCGATTAGAAACAATATACTTAAATAATAATTATTAATTAAATACAACTCTAAGTTAATTTTACAAAATTTATTTATAACTGGACGATCTTTTAAATCTTTCAGTTATTTTCAAGAATTATATTATTAAACACCAAAATTTATAGTATTAATTTATAGCCAACCTGTGTGAAATTGATAAATTTTGTTTAACTTCAATATTTGTTTGAAAAAAAATAACCAAAACCTTTTCCAATTTTTTTTTTTTTTTGTTCAACCTATAATACAAAAATTACTGTGGCCACTACAGAACCAATCATCATAGTATTAAATAAATTTATGGAATAGAAAAATTTATAAACTATTGTAGTCATGGTAACTAAAAACAAAACTGTCTTGACATAAATATATGCCACCTATTTACAGAATTATAATGAAATGTTCCAAATAAAAGTTGTTAATTACAAGATTTTTCTAAATATATCTCTGTTGCGAAATATTCGTAAAACACATAAAAGTGACATCACTAAAAATAAAACGACTTTAAGTTCTACTTCTATATTAATATTTATTAATTACCAACGTTTCGACGAACTCAACATGCATCTTCATTAGGAAAAAATAAATAAATCAGCCTGTATATTATATAATAATGTTTTTTAAGTTATCATACTGATATTGTGCAATTTGTTTAATAATTTATAACAATAATGATAATACCAACAGAGAACTGATAAAACATAAATGACCTTCAATATTTTCGGTCAATGTTAGTTACATATTAGCCAAGTTATCTACATCTATGTATTTATATTTTGATATGAAAATCTTCACTCAGGTTAAATCTGTGACAGTACTTGTTTACGTGTCTCGGCAAAATCAATTTTAGCTGAAATTTCAAGATTGTTTTCAACGTAAAAGTGAGTATTATTGATAAAATATATACAGTTTTTATTAACAAATACGAAAAACTAACATTTAATTCACTTTTCTTCTAACTAATACAATAATTATTATTTTTGCTTCAATACTTTATTTTCATATACTTACGGATATATTAATAAACAAACTATATAAATCAGAAATTCTTAACAGTGTACAATAAATATTTATTTGTGAAATAATAATATAAAAAAACACATTTTAAACATAAATTTAACAATAAATTATACCAAAACTTATTTGAAACAAGTGAAAAATGTCCTGTCGTTTATAGGTGTAATTAATTAACCTAAAAAGCTAGATAAAGTTTGATTTAATTTAATTTGATTTGAACAATTATTGTACATAAACTTTATTTTCGCAATTCTACATAAATCAAATAAGTACCTATTTTTATGTTAAATATTAACTTTAAAAAACATTAATTTATCTTTAAAATTTTAAAATAAAAACCTATAACAGTGGAATAAACATAATCATTTATCGATGTAATATTTTAATAATTATGCATATAACCTAAAATAAAACGGCTTTATGATATAGTTCTGTATTAATTTGTATTAATAATCGACATTTCGATGTACTCTACATGCATCGTCAATTATTAATAAAAATTAATACAGAACTATACAATTCTAAATCAGTTTTATTTTAATATAATGAATTCTGAAAGATTTTTTATAATCATATAACCTAACTTTAAAAAACAGATAAACCCATAGAAAAGAATATCAATTTCATGGTGTTGTTTTTTGACTTTCCTATTTGCAGTTTCTTTATTTTTTATTTAACGACGCGTTTCGATCTTGCGAACATTATCAAGTTTTAGTTGATAAAAATCATATTCGAAAATATTTTTCAAATAAAAATTAAATATTTATGTAAAAGTAGACTAATTTTACCGAATACATTCTTAAATTTGTTTTTGTTTCATTTTTTTTGCAATATTTAACTAACACGGTGCCCTTCCGTGACGAATTCCGTATGAATGAAAGCAGACTACTGGCTCATTCATAAAACAGTTTTTGGTTAAAAGTAAGCGTGTCATGAAGAAATTTGTTTGAATATTAAAAACAGTTTATTTTATACATATATACATTATTATATGTGCATTATTTTGCACTGCCTTAAAGAGGAGGTTTCAATTTTTTTTTGATGAGGCTATTTATACATACGGTATGTATAAGCAATTGGCTATTTATACATACTAAAAAAAAAAAAAAACCTAAACCAACCTACTAACCTAACCTACCTTAAACAGCCAATTATGTAAAAATACTGTATGTATAAACAGCCAATTGCGTATACATACCGTATGTATAAATAACCACTTTCTTTTTTTTTCAAATATTCATCCACTTTCATCCAAAATTAACCAAGTTATGCCCCAAAAACTAGCAAAATGCAGGGTAAATTTCAAAAAATCATAACTTCGTGCCAAAGCATCGTAAGTCCTTAAAATTAAGCGAAATTTACATAGAAATGTTTAAATTTTTACGCCCGCTTGGTAAATTGTGCCGAAATTTTTTTTTGTATGCTATACATGTTGTCAAAGTTTGACAATTTTTTAAATCAAAATATGTTTTTTTCTGCGGGGTGTGGTGGGGTGCGGAATGATTCAAATGGTACATATCTTGCATGACCTTAACAGATGAGACTTTAATTTTTTTCGGACGCAAAATTTTATTCAACTTCGTTCAAAATTGGCCGAATTGTATCTACTTGAAATTCGGTAATTTTTCAGATTTTTTGAGTGGCGCGTTTTTTTTTTACGAGTATATTTTAAAATCTACTTGTAATAAAATTTTAAAATATTAATAGAAATATGCTGGTATTCTGTATTGTTCTATAACCTCTATGCTACTATAGAATCTTTTGTTTTGTTTTTTTAAATTGAAAAATTCATATGTTCTTCAATCCATACAAAATAATTTACAAGATTTTAGAAATTTTATCTAATGTTTACATATTCATAAAATAAAACAAGTAATATTTTTCAATCACACAAAAGTAATAAATAATTTAAAATCATGTATAGTAAATATACCGCATTACTAGCACATAACCAGACTTATTACGAAATTAAAATAATAATAAAGAAAAAAATTAAGAAAGCAAAATAATTTTAATTCGCCAACTCACCGGTGGCAGATCCAGTGGCGACAGCTGCAACTCCTGCTGCCAATTTCCCGACATCCATAAGTACAGGCGGTACAGCAGGTTTCTTTCCTACCGGACTTTTCATCTGCCCGGAATTTTTACTGTCCTCCATTTATATATATCCACACTTAATTTTAATTTTCACTCAAACTGTCTTTTTTAAAATAGTCACTAAATCGCCTGATTGCCCCCCCACATGCACCGACACTGTAAACAAATAAAAAATCATTAGTCACTCACACGCGACGTTCACTTGTCATGCGCGTCTTCTGTCAAACAAAACACGATCAAATAACCTCACTTTTCACGATTTTCTTTACAAATACTGAATGTTAGTATATAAATATCTATTACATGGTCTTTATCCGATGTGTGTAGTAAAGTTGTGTGGCTAAATTGTTTTAATAAATATTATTTAGGTTAGTTATAAGAGAATTTAGATCGAACATGACGTAAATGTTGCTTGCGATTCGATAGTTAAGTTTTAACCAACAAAACAATCGTGTTATCTTTGTTTGGCTTAAATACGTATGCTTCAATAGAGACAGAGAGAGAGATATAAATTCCCTCTCTTTATAACCATATGACTGACGTTCAATATTATGTGTATGGTTTGTTTCATTTTAATTTGAAATGTACATATCGTTCGTTTAGAATTACAAGGGCGTAAGCGACATTTTTGAATTATTTTGCATAACTGTTGTAACAAGTTACTTAGTGTATGAGGAACGTGTAAGTATTATTATTAATTTAATTTTGTCAGTATTTCATTATTAAAAATTAGAAATTACAAAGTCGTATGTTTTTAATTTTATATTTGTTGGGTTAACAAAGTCGTATCGGCTTTTATAATGAGACAACCGTATTTCACTATTACAATTTATATCGGTGTGCGCTAAGAATTTATCCACAGCTAGCTGGATTCACTTGAAAGTTCAGCGATATCCTGGTGCTTGCTTGCTGTGGCTGGATTTATATAGTCCAATCACAAACGTTTAATTCTTTCTAGATGTTCTGTGAGAATGTACTAGTCGCTTTGAGACGGCAGACGCGGCGGTACTGTACTATGTCTTGCAACAATATTAATATTAATTCCCATTGGCGAACAAGTACTGCATTTTAGCAATTAATAGTGTTAATACGTATATACTAACGTTTTTCAATGGCAAATTCAGTGAAATTGGTACCATATTCTGATTCTGAAAGTGATCCTGAGTACGAAGATAATATTCCACTTGCCAATCTTATGAGAATAAGAACGTAAGTATTGTTTAACTCTGTTACCGATATTTCCATTGAATTGTGTCTTACTTCTAGACATGAGAGTAATAGTAATTCAAATCCATCTCAATTATCAGAAACTATTTGTTTTCGTAAAAGAAAAGTCAATACTCAAAATTGGAAATCTGTAGCTAGAAAAAAGGCCCATGATGCCGGTTTGGAATATATTTCTGTCAGAAATAAAATCGTTCCTTCAAAGAAAATTAAAACGTGCAAAAATTGTTTGAAGTGTGTTTTCAAGTGCCAAATATTAATTAGTATTGTTGAACAAAAAACTATTTTTCAAAATTTTTACACTTTGCAAGAACATGAAAAAAAATTGTTTATAATTTCAACCACGGAAAAAGTGCCAGTAAAAAGGCTTCGACAAGAAAATGAGTTGAGCCGCCGAAAATATACATTCCGTTATTTCATGAACGTTGGAAATGCTAGAATACAAGTCTGCAAATTTTTTTATTTAGGAACACTATCCATTAGTGAAAAGAAAGTATACAATACGCATTTAAAAAAAACAAAGTATATCTAACATTCCCTCTAGTTCTTTACAAGGAAAACATCGAAAACGATGTATTTCCGAAGATCAAGTAAAATGCGTAAAAACCCACATTAAGTCATTTCAACCAATCGAGTCACATTATTGCCGATCTACAACTACAAAAATTGTTTTAGATCCTTCTCTGAACATTAAAAAAATGTATAGACTATATGTTGACTTCTGTGAAAAACGTAATCAAGATCCTGTGAAAGAATCATTTTATAGGAACATATTTTGCAATCAGTTTAATTTGTCATTTTATTCACGTCGAAAAGATCGATGTGATTTATGTGAAGAAATTGAAACAAAATTAAACAAGATTAGAAGTATATGGGTAAACCCATATATAGACTACTTTGACATTTTTCGGAAAGTTGGCAACACTGTATTTTAATAATATTATAATTTATGTGGGCACTAGGAGATACTTTTTTGAAAATTTGATCAAAATTGAATAAATAATGTAGCCACAATGAATTTTTAAAAAATTTTGTGATTTTTTTTCTCGATAAGTTGGAAACACTGTATTTTGTTAAAATTGCATAATTTATTTAGGCACTAGAAAAAACTTTTATAAAAATTTGATTAAAATCGGTTAAATGAAATAGTCAAAATAAATTTTTAAAAATTTTACTAATTTTTTTCTCGGAAAGTTGGCAACACTGTATTTTGTTAAAATTACATAAATTATATGAATACTAGGAGAATCTTTTGTGAAAATTTGAGTAAAATCGGTTGAATAACATGGCCATAATAAAATTATTAAGTTCTGAATTACAAAGTCGTATCCGCCACAAATAAAGTAAATAACAAATATCACAGTAACAAAGTCGTATGTGTTTTTTGATTTAGTTATTTTTATCGAATAAGACCAGCAAATGGGTGGATTCTTGGATAAACCTAGTTAATGGTTTTCGGTAAGTACTGTAGCAAAATCTCAATTTCATTAAGTGGATCAATTAAAAAATAATGCCCAGACAATTTTTAAACTTAAAAATCTCGCAATAGTAAACAATGTACATACGACTTTGTAATTCTAAACGAACGATATGTTGAATTAATTACAAGGAGCATAAGTGAAACAGTTATTAATCTAGTTGCCTAGTTTGCTTATTGGTTAAATTTACATGTAATTACTATTAGCAAAAATATAAGTTTAATTACTGTTTGAAAAACAAAACATATTCATAGTTTAAGATTTCTGAAAAGTGCCCAATATGTGCTCCTTTTAATCAGGTATTTTTTTCTAGTAAAGTTACACTGTAATTTTAATTTCGAAAGGTTGCATTTTGTTAATTTCTATGAGAATTAGATATTACACTTATTCATTTACAACGAACTATTCACAAAACAAAAAGAGTTTTTATTATATGTAGTAAAATTTAAAGTAATTAAGTTCTTATATATAAAAACTATTTTAAAATTTCAAACTTTTCATTTATAATATTGTTTCATTAAAAAATGGAATGACATATATTATTATTATTATTATTTCATATAAATTTTAAACAACATATTATAGCAATTTTTTCTGCGATGATACTAAGACTTTACAAATATTTTAATTTCCACTTAATCGTAGTGATGTAATATAATTGAAAAATTTAACAAATTTTGAAAAATATATTGGCCTCGTCAGGATTCGAACCCGAGTTTCTGCCAGGTTTTCCGTCGCGAAAGCAGAAACCCGAGTTCAAATCCTGGCATAATCAATACATTTTTCCAAATTTATCAAATTTTGTAATTATACATTAGTTTATTGCGTTGAAGTAGAAATTAAAATATTTGTAAATTCTTTAAACAAAATATTTGTAAATAAGTTATACAGAAATTTAAAATATAATAGTTCTCAAAAAAAAATATAAAAAACTATAGAGTTTATAAGCGTACAACAAAAACTTATATTAAACAATTTACTCTATTGCATTAAAAAAAAATATTCGACCTATTGCAGTTTTATAACGAATTGAAATAGGACTTAAGTTTATATAATATTCTTTTATATTTAAAATAGCCACACGACAAACTGTCAATGTTTTTACACTAATTTTAAATTAATTTTTATAATAAAATGTTTATTACATATTTTCAAAATTCAATTTGCTTTTAATTTATCGCGTATTAAATAATTATCAAATTTTGTTTATAAGTGAAACTTAGCAACAAAACTCGATATGTCACCTATCATTCACAAACTTCATCAATGTCAAGCATATAAAAGTCATGAATTATTTTCTAAATTACTTGTAATATCTATTTAATATTTTATTAAACAAAAAGAAATTAATTAAAAATGGTCCTATTTGAATCATTTAATTTATATCCATATTTACTAGAATGTATGACAAACATGTAAGTACAAATTGAAAATAATAGAATATTTTATTATATTTTAAATATCTGTAGAGGCAATGAGTGAAAACCGAGTATTATGCTCTTTTCTCTGATTAATAAATTAAGAACTAAGATTAGCGTATGATGAGTGTAAAATTCGAAAAAAATGTTGTAGCAAAAGTTGCCCCGTGTTAGTCAGTTAAAATGGTTGGGACCTAAACTGCGTGAATTGCAGCGTCTCTGGATTTATCTGTAACAAAAAATGAACAACAATGCCAAAAAGTAAACTAAATTTACTGGAGTATAGACCTAAGAACGTGGAAATAACTTAAAATTTGACGATGTGGTACGATCTCAAACTTTGAGGTCCACTTCAGGGCCTTACAAAAAATAGTTAAAACAAACAATTTGTAAATTTTATAGGTCTATACTCCACTAAATTTAGTTTACTTTTTGGCATTGTTGTTCATTTTTCGTTACAGATAAATCCAGAGACGCTGCAATTCACGCAGTTTACCGATTCCGCGCTGACACGAAAACAGGGAATCACAGGCGCCATTTTGTGTTTTATAAAACGACAATTTTTTAAAATAAAGACCAAAATAACATTTTTTCGAATCGCCAAACCGTTTCTTTCTTTGTTTTTTCATTTGCGAATAAAAAATTTCCGAACTTTGCGTACTTTTTAGTCATTCAGAGAAAAAGAACCTCCCCTTAAAAAAAAAATTTAATGAGGTAAAAATCAAGCCTCTAGACCAGAAAATCCCTTTAAAGTTTAGTAAAATGTAAAAAACCAAACACTTATTTTACGGTAAGTAGACCATTTGACCACTTTAATCTTCTATTCGGAGAGTATAATTTGTAATTTCGAACAAATTATAATGAAACAAACTATACTCACAATTTAATATCACATAAATTGGTAAAAAAACCGGCTATATACTACGTTCAACCAAACTTTTAACCAACTCATGGTCAACCAACCAGGACTAACCAGTCTGACGATGTGCTTAGTCTACTCATATGATCCGAATGCTATCTCGTTTGCACGTAACCGTGAATGTTTCCGGCTCAAGGTCGACCTCCTCGTCGTATATACACACAAAATACATTAACCATATACACAAAATAACGCAGCACAACATAAAATAAAACGTAGAAAGATCTGTCACAACACACACACAACACAATTAGTTTCACTCGCACTCACAGTCAGTTTCAGTTCAACCTTAGTTGGCTGTAGACGCATTTATATACAATAGTTATTTTTTCATACGGATGAAAAGTGCATTTTCTACTATTTACATTGTCATTTATTACCTTAGCTTATACTACAATAACTGTGCCGATACTATAACAAAATCTGTGCCTATTCTCGAATAAATAAATGTTTTTGTTTACAAAATATTGTTGTTTTAAGTACCAACATAATAACTGTGATGTAATTAAATATATTAATCTTGTGTGATAATTCTATGAGCTACAGTTCCCCGTATGAAGTACACTGTTAAATCATTTAAATCTTTAGTTCGAAATAGTTTATCTAAAAAACATAAACAAGAAGAGAAAATCATAATAATGGCTGAAATTGAAAAGGAATCGTTGAAGGATAAATATGTACGATCAATTTGTAGATTTCTTCATTCTTTCTTCGAAGTCGTCATGAGATTCCTATTGAGATTAGTTTATGGAGGACCCGGTGAAAAAATGCCGCCGATTAAAAATTTGCTACTTTTGGAGTCGGCCAGTTCGTTAGCGTACAAGATTCGGACGAAAAAGGTGAGTTTTTTTTGTTTTATTTTTTATTGTTATATATAATTAACTTTTTTTTTTGGAATCTACGCTGTTTATCTATGATCTGTGGCGTAACTTCAAATTTAATGTTTTGGTATAATAAAATTACACGATTAGAAACTTAAGGCCGGCTGCATAATAGTGTATTATGTTATGAAGAATAGAAAGTGATGATTATTGTGTTGGGCCCAGATATTTGTGGCTGAGGCCAGTGGCGTATCCAGGGGGGTGTTAGGGAGAGGGGATCCCATCCGTCCCGTTTTGACCGGGACAGTCCCGTTTTTATGGATACTGTCCCAGTGTCCCCACAAAATGCACCGGAAAATAAAAATGTCCCGTTTTACATAAAATACTAATATCGTCCGTGAATAAACCTAATATTTTAGTAAATTCATTTAGATTATATCTTTCTATTATTTTCAGTGCAACAATCAGTTTGAAACTTCATTAATGTAAATGTATTTTCAACGTTTAGTTTATTTAAATGTTTTGTTTATGGATATTACTTTTTTATTAGAATTCAATGTATAATTTAATTTTTTTCTTAAAATTAATATTAAAATACACACCCAAGAAAAAAAATTATTTTTTTAAATAAAATTTGAAGTGCCCCTTTTTTACCTAACCTAACCTAATCCCCCCCCCCTCCCAAAAGAACCTGAACGACCGAAAACATACGTATGTGAAATATGAAATATGTTATTTTACTTTCGTTTTTATAAAAATAATTTTTATTGCTCTTTATTTTTTATACAAATTATAGTATTATCTTTATTGATTAATAATTATATCATTTCTTTAGTATCCCCCCCATGATAAGTTTCTGGCTACGCCACTGGCTGAGGTCAAGCAATCTCGACGAAACATAAAAAAAGCTTTCTATTCCAAGTGACATATACGATTTTTTTCTGCAAGCGTTCTAAACGAAACTAAACTAAAAATAAATAAAAATACATGGCAATTAACCTTACATTACTAACAGTTGTAGAATAGTATCTACCGGGTGTATACTTGGTTTATGCAATATAGGAAAAACAATGTTATTTTTTTAACATCGCAATTCTTGCTTCCCCGTTAGTTATAGAGAAAAAATATAAGAAACAAAAATTGTTTACAATTAAAAACTATATTATTTACGCTTGAAATAATTGCGATATTGCGTCTCAGTAATTAATTATTAATTAAATAAATATTAACAGTTTTCGGCAATATCAGACAGCCATGGACGAAACGCGAATGCATTTTGTTTACAACTGCATTTAAATGACAATACACTGACATTTGTGAACAAAATACATTCGCGTTTTGTCCATGGCTGTCTGATATTGCTGAAAACTGATAATATTTATTTAATTAATAATTAATTACTGAGACGTAATATCACAATTATTTTAAGCGTAAATAATGTAGTTTTTAATTCTAAATAATTTTTGTCTCTTATTATTTTTCTCTAAAACTAACGGGGAGGCAGGAATTACGATGTTAAAAAAATAACATTGTTTTTTCTATATTGCATAAACCAAGTATACACCCGGTATATGTTTAGCGTATTTTTTGTATTTCTTTATTTGGTTGGATCTGGCTTAAAAAGTGATGTTTAATCTATCATTCTTCTCAAAGATGCCCAGATTTCCTAAAAAAAATGCAAAAACATGTCGTGATGACGTCGGTAATGTCATCGCAAAACTTATGTCGACATCTGAATCAGACGCACATGTATTGCCATGGTTACCGATACAAGCTATTTACTACGACATACGTTTTCAAAATTATATTTCACCAACTCTTCTGCGCTTGCGCACAATAGACTTGTGACGTCAGTAATGTCCTTACAAAAATTGTTAATAACAAATAAATGAAACAATTATCAAAAATTTTAATGACAGTTTCTGTTATTATTTTATATATATATTTGAGAAAAAATAATTTTACACGCAACTTCAATCACGCTAAACTTCCCCATTGTATGATCTACTTACTTATTTTATTACCTAGTAACTTGTTTCTATGTTCTGTTTATTTTCTGTATATACCATTTGTGTCTTTTTATCCTGATGTAGACGTACGTTGAGTTCGTCGAAACGTCGATTATTAATAAATATTGATACAGAACTATAATCTAAAGCCGTTTTATTTTAATTTAATGAGTACTGAAAGATTTTTTTTTTTCAAATTTTATCAACACTCATATAAGAATGAATTACTTATTGTTTATATAATGCAAATATAGCAAAATATGATGTCGTTGCTTTTAGTAATTTTTACCACTTTGACTGCAAGGAAAAAGTGGTATAGCGTTCGGTACAGTATCTGTAACATTTTCAAAAAAAAAAAATTTGTGTATAGAAATCCTTCATATAGCCTCTAGATGACGAATCTGAACTTAGTTTATGTGGGTGTATGGATGTGCGTCGTCAGCTCGCTCGCTCGCTCGGTCGTCAGACAAAATTTTGTGGCCGCAACTCCTCCTAGACGGTTCAACCGATTTTAATAAAATTTTCAGGATAAATTTATCTAGTGGCCAAGATGGTCATGTGGTTTTTTTTTATGGGTTTACCCATATACTTCTAATCTTGTTATTGATGATGTTGAGGTACGAAAATGATGAATAGGCGATATTTATTTTATTTTATACAGTCATTTATTTAATAAAATGATAATACATTACTAATTAAGATATTAGAATATTATCCGCCCAAATCAAACTTATCTATTAGTACCTACTTGTTCATTAATGAATAACCTCATCAAGTAAATTTGTCTAAAAACTTAATTACCGTCCGATAAATTAATAGATTCTATTGCATGAATAATTAATGTAATCATGCGATAAATGAGAGTTCATTTCAATTGAATTTAATGGCATCTTAGTTGAATTATTAATTGATAATTATATTTTTAATTACGGAATAAGTAAAAATAATTATTTTTACAAGTCAAATTATAGTAGAGAAACTATTACCATTGAGGAAAGCTTAGAATTTCTAATTTTTTCTTCAAGCATATCATAATATTAATATTACGTTACTATATTGCCTATGTAGTGGATAATGGAGGTACAGGTATATATATATATATATATATATATATATATATATATATTATATACCTATATATATATCAGATTGCGGAACAGAAACTGTCATTCAGTCACCAAACACTGAGGATGCTATTCTGATATCTTGAAGAAAAAAAATTTTTCATTTAAATTAAATAAAATATGTTTGTTAGAAATTTGTTCTTAAATTTTGTTCCTCTATTTCTCGGACACGCTTTATTTACTATCAAAAACCTAAGTATTAAGTATTCATTTACTATAAATTAATGAAATAGTGCCACTTGCGTACAAATAAGGGTCGGGTCAAACCCAGGTAGTAAAGCTAGTTAGGTCGAGTGTCAGATGCGTACAGCGGTTAATCTACACAAATCAAATTTAAACCAATAAATATAAACTTAGTCAATTTTAAAATTAAATACTGACTTGATTATTTGTAAAAATTAAGTGCTATGATATTATAGCGTATTATAAATATTATATTTTGACCATAAGCACAACTCGACCCTTCCCAAACCGCTGTATGCATCTGGCACTCGACCTAACTAACTTCACTACCTGGGTTTGACCCGACCCTTATTTGTACGCAAATGGCACTAAATAATGTTTGAACGCAAATGGCACGTACGCAAGAAGCACGATACCAAATTGATGACGTTAATATAGGAGAATACCACTTCTTCAAATTTTGTACACTAGATTTTACAAATTTTACGTATAATTGTTGAGATTGTAGTCATTCTTGGTTGATTTTACAAATTTTATACGAAATTTTCAGTATTTTTAGGATTTTACCAGAGATTTTACAAGATTTTAACATTGACTTTACGGATTTTACCATGATTTTACTAGGATTTCCCCCTCGTTTAGTGTATAACCTAATCACATGAATATATCAGTACATAAAATCTACATTCATATTGTAGATACGCAATAAAATTAAAATAAAATATAAAATTTTTCAACAATAATATCTCATTAAAATAACTTTCAAAACAAATATTTCGAAATTTCCTAATTGTACAGTATATATTAATGTATTCATATGAAATTATAAGTTCAATACCCATTTCATTTCATACATATTATAATTATTTTACATACATACGCATGTTTAAATTGCAGTAAGTAGGTTTTGTAAAATAATTTACTGTTATTGCAAAACATATAGAATAAATAGTAATTTTGATTACAGTACATTTTTATATTAATTTAGAAATAAAAATCATACAATTTCGATATTGCATATAATATTTATACCAACATTAAGATACGTTATCAAATAAATGTTTCAATACATAATACGTATAAATATATAATAAAACTAGTATAATATTGCTATTGTGTTTCTAAAATATTACTTTTTGCAATAAAAATTATTAAAATTGTATTTTGTTATCTATATGACTTTGAAATTATGTTAACTATGTACTTGTAATATATTATTAGGTTTATATAGGTATAATTTGTTTGGAAATATATATATAAAGAAGTAGGCAGGGTTGGACTATTTGTGATTTTTTTTTTAAATCAAAAACAAATAATTTACTGTTATCAATGTTAGGGCTAAATAATTCAAACCTCTATTTGAATTTAATTCCAAGCTTATAGAGGTTTGAATTATTTATCCCTAACATTGATGACCGACATCCCAATATCTCCTATTTTCTAAATTAAATATAATCTTACGGTCAAAATATATATATATATATATATATATATATATATATATATATATATATATATATATATATATATATATATTATAACATAGTAAAAAATCTTTCAGAACTCATTATATTAAAATAAAACTGCTTTAGGTTAAAGTTCTGTGTTAATGTTTATTTATAATCAACATTTCGACGAACTTAACGTCCGTCTTCATTTTTCCTGACGAAGACGGATACATAAAAATAATTAATAAATTCTTACTTTCGAAATTTAAAAATTAATAAAAAAAATATATTTTTTTCTAATTAGCCAAAAGATATTGTGCAATAATTCAAAAACTTATTGGTGTGCGTAAATGAGTAACATTAATTATCAAGAAACCCATAAATAATGAATACATTATTTGATAGTTGTAGAACAACAATTTATTTCAATAAATATTATGAAAATAATTTTATTGTAAAAGTGGCATTTTTTTATACAAATAAGTAAAAAAAAATATGAATACAGTATCGAACTATGTAGGTATATCTTATCGTAAATTTAATGAAATTGTTTAATGAATCTATAGAAATAATACGCATTTGAAAAATTTTCGGAAAGAAAACATTTCAGATTGAAATTTGCTGAGTACCAGAAATTCCTTGTTGTTAAAATAGAGAACATATTTCTGACTATGATATCATAGTATTATATTATAAAGTTGGCTAATTGTCACATTTGTCAAAACCGGATATTACCGAATAGAACCGAAATGGTACGAGCCGAATTTGGCCTCGCAAGGAAAGTATAGAAAAGAAAGTGATATCATTGTTTTATATACGCTTTTGTTTTAAAATTTGCACTTTCAACAGGTATAGGTAATATTTTGATTTTTATCTTAGAAATATTATATTATAAAATATGCATAATGCTTTCAAATATTAGAAAATTAATAAATTCATTTTCACATTTTATAAATTATTGCACCTATCAATATAGATTATTCATAAAGTCAGTTTATTCACATCTTCAAAAAACAGTAAAATGTTTTCACATTTTATATAAATTATTCATATTGCCATTGCCAGTCACAAAAAATTAGAAATTGGTAAAATCGAAAACTATTTTGTAAGGAAGGTGTTTGTTCTTATTACTTTGCAGTTTCAATTGCAAGTTTTATGTTGTTTAAAAAAAATCTATTTAAAACTCTTTTTTAGTTGCATAAGAAATTTAAAAGTTAGCATGAATTTCTCGCAAACTATATGAGTTGCAAAAAAATTTGACGAATGCTGTGAAATTTCCACAAAAAAGTGCTTGTAGAAAGTGTATGTTAAAAAATTGTGCAAATTCAAACAATAATTTAAAGTAAAAAATTAAATTAGCAAAATTTACATTTTTCGTTGATATCTAATGACCTGTGCACTTTTTTTGGGAAACAAAAGTATCATTAAATTGCTCTCTTGTTGTGGCAAATTTTATCTAATTTAACCGACTTCGTATATATGTTTAAAATACTTTTATTGGAGTAGAAAAGATTTAATTTTCTTTGGTGTAATATTTTTTATATAAATATTTTTTTTTATAAATAACAACATTTCAAAAACAATACTTTCAAAAATTTGATTTTTGTGTATTTATGATTATATCAGTGTTTAGACACCTGAAATTTTGCTATTTACTATTAGTTCAAACCGGAAGCGATAATTTAGATACTTGAAATTTTATTTTATAATATAAAGTGATTTGTTACAGATTTGTTTTTTGCCACATTTTTATTATTAACTAGAAAATAGAAAATTCAGGACATCGCGGATATAAATTATTATTTTTATTACATAGTTATTTATAGAAGCTAAAATATTCTCACATAACATATGAATTGAATTTAGTAACATTTATAAATATGTATGAATATTGTACGCATTTCAAAATTACGTCATAATTGATTAAAAATTTACGTTACATTTTAATTTTATAATAAATTTGATTTGATTTTATTCATTTTAATTAATTTTGTTTTCTACCAAATTTAAAATTCTTGTTTTAAAATCCACAACAACCAAAACAGCTTAATAAACAATTTTTAATATTTTTTTAGACAAACAGTTTTTTAAATAAACTTAGATGTCAAACCTAATATTTTTTCGGAGATTGTAAAAATAACGGGCTAGAATATGATTTCATTTTTTTTTTTTTAATTTTTATCTTTAGATATTTTTTTTAATATTTTACTTGTTATAATGTATTTATAAATTTTTTTCTAATTTTTTGTATTCTTGGTCGAAATTATTTTCAATTATTTTATCGAACTGTATTTGAAATAACAATTTATTTTATTTCAAACAATCTAATATTATCTAATTTAAAAGAGAAATAATCTAAAATTTATTTATCTAATTTGAGCTAAATAAAATAGCTATTTATTTTTGTTTCTTTATACTTATTGAGCACTAACAGTTTATTTAGATTTTATAATATGAAATATAATAAAAAAATAGAAAAACTATATTTGATTAAACTTAAATTTATTATTAAGAAAGAATAAAAAAGTTTATCTTTTAATACAAATATACTTAACATAGTAAAAAATCTTTCAGTGTGAAGGCTTCCTTTAATTAAAAATCTATAAATTTAGGTTCTAGATACTTATTTTGTTACCTGATAACTTGTTTCTATGTTCTGTATAATTTATAATGTCATTTCTATAATTTGTTCTGTACGTTGAGTACATCGATATATACATACATACACAATTACGCCATGTACCCAAAATAGTGTGGCACAAACTCTTTCCATTATCCCGAAATCAGCCTCCTCCAAACATTTCTATCGAAACAAGCAACTTTACATGCTCTTCTATTCCTATTACTTGGAAACTTCCGCTTATGTAAAACACTCCTAAAATTAATAAAATTAATCCAGAACTTATTTTAATACAAAGATATTTGATTAAAGACAGAAGTAAAAGCAGGAAGAGGCCACTTGTACAATCTGGTGTACAAATTAATTAAAAATATTTGTAAAATCCTCTAATATTCTTTAAAATCTTAATAAATCTTAGTAAAATTTGTTCAAATCATGGTAAAATCAATTAACGATTTTTTAAAAAAAATATGTAAAATGTCATTTAAAATCTCTACAATCTTAGAAATTTCGTATAAAATCCGTAAAATCAACGAAAAATCACAACAAATTTAAAATCATAATTAAAATTTGTACAGTCTGACGTACAAAATTATTACACTAAGTACAGAGGCAGAAATTTTAGAAATGTTTAATTATAAAACAAACACTACTTAAGCATATTTGTAATTATACTTAATTTGTTATTTACAAAATTACGTCATTTCAAATAAATAGAGCTCTCATATTTATTTATACATATATGTACATATGTAGTAATTATCTGTAATACAGAAAATCGAAAAACTTTTTTTCTAATTTAATACATGAATATTATTCTGTCATCAACGAAATTGTAATAACAAAAAGTAATACATTTGTTTCTAAAAGAAATACTTTTATATAATAATGTACAGGATTATTCATTGTACCTTCATGAGATATTGTACATTATTATAAAAAAAATAAAACCTTGTAAATTTTAATTTAGTAAATTTTTAAGCAAAAATTTGTCTTCCAGTAAATTTCATTTTATTTATAATATTATAAAAATGAAGTGACATCTGTTTGACAGCTTATAACTCAAAAAGTATATTATACCACTGAATATATAGTCTTATTAGTTATTCAATGATTATACTAAAGACTCTGAATCTTTACTATAATATACTTTTTGAGCTCTTTATTAAAGAGCTTACAATTTGGCATACAAATAGTTATAATCTGAGTTAACACATAGGATAAAAAAGTTAACATAAACAATCTATAAGCAAAATGACAGGAATATAATAAACAACAACTTATAATGTCAATCACTGTTGTTACGATAAGATAAAATAAATATCAGAATTATAAAATTTCAATGAAAATATGAAAAAGTGTTTATATATATACGATTAAATTTAAGACCAAACACATCAAAATATTTTGTAGAAGAATTAAGCTGGTTCACAATATTAACCGAAAAATGGGACCAGTAACGAGAACGAGAATTTTGATAAAAGTTGAACTTTGAATATTTCGATCGCTCTTGTTCACAGAATATACTTTACATTTCCAATAAGTTATTGTGCATCAGCTTGTATAAAAGTTGTTATTTTTCTGACTTGAGACTGATGTCACGATCGATCGATTAAAAACTTTTTTAATACGTTCTCTTTCTTTCTTAAAACAGCTCTTATAACATTTCTTTGTAGGTTATGTCTGCAAAATTCTGTCCTTTATCCTTCAGTAAATAGAAAAAAAGATAATATATCCATTTCGTTTCTACTAATTAGTATCCTTAATAATGTTTTTCTTGTTGCTTGCAATATTAGAAAGGAAATGTAAGAAATGTAATATACAATAGCTATGTCTGCTATCTTTATTCTAGGGATATACAACATATATTGCATTTTATTTAAGGGGAGGTTCTCCTTTTCTGAATGACTAAAAAGTACGCAAAGTTTGGAAATTTTTTATTCGCAAATGAAAAGACAGAAGGAAACGGTTTAGGAATTCGAAAAAATGTTATTTTGGTCTTTATTTTCAAAAATTGTCGTTTCATAAAAAACAAAATGGCGCCCGTGATTCACTGTTTTCGTCGGCCATGTCAGCGCAGAATCGGTAAACTGCGTGTATTGCAGCGTATCTGGATTTATCTATAACAAAAAATGAACAACAATGCCAAAAAGTAAACTACATTTACTGGAGTATAGACCTATAAAATTTACAAATTGTTTGTTTTAACTATTTTTTTGTAAGGCCCTGAAGTCGAAAAAAAGGCTTAAAAGTCGACCTCAAAGTTTGAGATCGTACCACATCGTCAAATTTTAAGTTATTTCCACGTTCTTAGGTCTATACTCCAGTAAATTTAGTTTACTTTTTGGCATTGTTGTTCATTTTTTGTTACAGATAAATTCAGGGACGCTGCAATACACGCAGTTTACCGATTCCGCGCTGACATGGCCGACGAAAACAGTGAATCACGGGCGCCATTTTGTTTTTTATGAAACGACAATTTTTGAAAATAAAGACCAAAATAACGTTTTT
This sequence comes from Clivina fossor, assembly GCA_963966155.1. Lineage (NCBI taxonomy): Eukaryota > Metazoa > Arthropoda > Insecta > Coleoptera > Carabidae > Clivina > Clivina fossor. The sequence continues at coordinate 2,857,140 of OZ014553.1, read as the reverse complement.
TCAAATCCCCAAACCGTTTCCTTCTATGTTTTTTCATTTGTGAATAAAAAAATTCCAAACTTTGCGTACTTTTTAGTCATTTAGATGAGAACCTCCCCTTAAGATTGTCCAAGCATAAACTAACAAAAATAATGAAACTAAGAAATGATTGAATAAACTTTCTTTCCGTTCTCGTTCCCGGATCCGTTCTCAAATAATTGTGCACCTACTATCGGAGAAATAAATTATGTGCAGTTCACTTTCAAAGTAAATAATTTCTATGAAAATGCGATAAATTGTAAAATGTTTGTCAATTAGTTTTCAACGTTAAATCATTAGAAAGATAATAAAATAAATATAAAAAGACACCGTTCTTTTTTTTTACGTTAATTTATAGTAAATATAGAGAAGTTTAACAGTAAATAACTATTAAAATTGTTATACTGTTAATTACAAATTTTATTATGTTATAAATACATATCGTTAGAGATTCCCATCTTTTTTGTTTATGAAAAAGTGCTTTTATTTTTTTTGCTTTAAAATAAATTTTTACTTCTACCTCTTACCAAATATGAATAATATTTCCATTTTTTGATATATTCTTTTTATATTTAATATTATAAAATTTATATAAACTGCAGTAATTTTAAGTAAAAGTAAAAAAAAAATCACTTTTAAAAGTGAAGTGAGAATACAGGCCATCGTATTTTAGGAACTATATCAAGTTGAACTTGAATGAAAAAAAGCCCTTTAAAATGTAGGTCATTTTAGAAATTTTCTTATATTAGTAAAAATTACAATCTGTAACAAATTCTTGTTTTCATAAATACTGAAGAGGAATCTTTAAGCTTCAATATGACGTATTAATTTTTAAAGATAGAACGTAATTTGAAAAGGTAATTTATATTTATATCGGCCTGCAGATATAATTATTTATTCGATAATAGCTTTACGCTTGTATCAGTTGAATACAGATTTACTAGCACAATAAATTTAATTTCTACAAATGTATAATTTAATTTCTATTTTGAAATAAAACCTAATACGCATATTGTTTTGCTAGATAAGAAATTATTCATATAATAAAAAAAAATTGTAAATTGCATATCGCGCATATTTAAAATGTAGTAGTAAACATTACACATTAAACTGAGTTTTATTGATTAAGTTTGCCATAGATATAAATATCTAACATGGTTGAAATAGTTTTTTTTTTTTCTGGTATATACGATTTTTATTATTTCATGAAACACGATTTCTGATATAGTTTCAGAGTTCACCATTACACATTGTGAGAAATGAAAAATACTAGTTTTTGTTTGTGAAAAAGTTTTTTTGTATATTTTCGGAAAATAAACATTGCTTAACTACAACTTGTTCTAACATATAATTGAAAATTAATTATATAATGTAATTAGCAGAGATATCATAGTTGTATACCGTTAAAAATAATAAAAAAAAAAACAAATGTATTTTTGAAATATATCAAAAATCTGTATAGTATAACTAATGTTTAATTAGTTCTTTGTAATAAATATACACGGCGTTTAATGCACAAAAATTCATTGTAAAAAAACAATTTTCAACGCAAAAAATATTTAATTTATATAGTATAATGTTTATACAAAAAAAAATATGGCAATTTACAATATGTGGAGGTGCTGACTGGACGTCAAAGTAGAACCCCACTGAATTTCATTTTTTTTTGCATTATATTTTGGCGTTCCAAAATTTGTTGTGTTTCAAAATTTTTTCTTGTGTTCCAAAATTAGTCTTTAATTATTCCAAAATTATGGAACAACAATTTTTAGGTTTTGCCTTGGTGGGGCTGCCAAATTTACATGCTCTCATACATCTTTTGTATGTGTACGCTTATTTCACGGGCTGAGTTGCATTTTTCCCATTTCACAAACTGGGCAGTTAAACTATCGATGTATACAAAAAGTCATATATATTAAATATGATATTGAACGGGTATTTGATAATATTGCATAGCAACAATTATGACGCAGGTGTATTCATTTTTAATTATTTTTACTTACTTTCCGTGTCCACATAATTGGTGTATAAAAATAATACAATCGAACAGAAAAATAAGGTTTTTACCACTTTGACTGCAAGGAAAAAGTGGTATAGCGTTTGGTACGGTGTCTGTAACATTTTCAAAAAAAAAAATTGTATAGAAATCCTTCATATAGCCTCTAGATGACGAATCTGAACTTAGTTTATGTGGGTGTATGGATGTGCGTCGTCAGCTCGCTCGGTCGTAAGTCAAAATTTTGTGGCCGCAACTCCTCCTAGACGGTTCAACCGATTTTAATAAAATTTTCAGGATAAATTTGTGTAGTGCCCAAGATGGTCATGTGGTTTTCGGTTTTTTCCAGTAATGCCAACTTTCAGAGAAAAAATTACTAAAGTTTTTAAAAATATATTATGGCCATGTTATTTAACCGATTTTACTCAAATTTTCACAAAAGATTCTCCTAGTAATCATATAATTTATGTAATGTTAACAAAATACAGTGTTGCCAATTTTCCGAGAAAAAAATTTACTAAAATTTTTAAAAATTTATTGTGATTCCTTTATTTAACCGATTTTAATCAAATTTTCATAAAAGATTCTCCTAGTGCCTAAATAAAATATGCAATTTTAACAAAATACAGTGTTGCCAACTTATCGAGACAAAAATCACAATTTTTTAAAAAATTTATTGTGGCTACATTATTTATTCGATTTTGATTAAATTTTCAGAAAAGTTTCTCCTAGTGCCCACATAAATTATATTATTAAAATACAGTATTGCCAACTTTTCGAGAAATGTCAAAGTGGTCTATATATGGGTTTACCCATTTACTTCTAATCTTGTTATTTATTAATTTTATTTGCAAAGTAGTTACTTTATAATTTACTTTGGTGTTTATGAAAACTGGTCTAAGAAAAGTATATACTCATACGTAATAAAGAATATATTCATTCATTCTTATGAATTTATATATTCCATATAAATTCAACTGAACTCCGATATTTTATCGTAGGAAAATTTTATGAGAATTGCAGAAACGAATATTAAATGTTTTATTATTTACTAGAAAAATATACTATATGCATATTTTGCAGTTTTATCATAGTGTATTGATTATTCAATAATGTCGTTTATTTTTAAATTTTAACACATTTTTTTTTTAATTATCAAAGCTTTTGTAGTGTTAAATTTAACACAATGTGAATAATATATAATTCTAGAATTTAAAATTGCAAATTTCTTACAATATTCATTGTTTTAAAATATGCTGTATTTAAACAGCATGTTTTAAAACAATGAATATTGTAAGAAATTTGCAATTTTAAATTCTAGAATTATATATTATTCACGTTGTGTTCAATTTAACACTACAAAAGCTTTGATAATTCAAAAAAATGTGTTAAAATTTTTACGAAAAAAGATAATATATAGTACAGAATTTATATCGAAGACTATTATGAACACACTTACCAATACAAAAGTGACACTATACCTGACTATACCATACTTACATACACACAAATAAGCGTCTCCCGACAGAAAAAAATTGTGCATTGTGCATATAGACGTTCGTTGAGAGGGCAAAAGTTGGTGTTAGTCAGTTAAGATGGTTCGGACATGTTGAGCGAATGTCTAATGAACGTTTGGTTAAAAAGATTTATTTGAATGATTTTGATGGTATACGTTTGCAGGTGGACGTCCGATGAGTAGTGGGAGTGGTGTATGATTGAGAGAGTGTTTTGCGTGAGCGAAAGTTTCCAAGTAGTAGGAATAAAAGAGCATGTATGAGAGGAGGAATTATGAATGTGGATGAAGCGAAAGTTGCTTGTTTGGATAGGAATTTTTGGAGGCGACTGATTTCGGGATGATGAAAAGAGTTTGTGCCACACCGTTTTGAGTACATGGCGTGATTGTGTATGTATGTATGTATCTATGTAGGAAATCTAGGACAAAATTCTACAAATATAAAATAATTTTTACATACCAAGTACTTACTTCAAATTATTAAAATTTTATAATCTTTAAAAAAACACATATTTATTATAAGTACCCTAGTATGATGTTCAAAATTTAAATTTAGAACACAAAACAGATTCTTCGAAAAATATAATATACAACATTATTTAAAGAATAATTTGAAAAAATAATGCAATAAAAAAATATAAGTATCTTGTGCTAGAATTCCCTGAATAACAGAAAAACATGTTATAATAATCATATGTAACTAAAATATGGTCCCTTTTTTATCTTTATCGCACGTACGTAATTAGAAATTCGTTTTAACGTTTTAATGAAAACAAGCAACATCGTTATCCACTTTCTACAATTGACACTTTCATTACGGCAATTAAAAACGTCATCACAATTATAAGCTTCAATCAAATCAACACATATTTCAAATACATATTACACAAAATAGCGTTTAAAAACAATATTTCAATATATATCATTATATCGAAATTATTGTATTGATTATTTTGTATCTATTTACAAATACACTCTAAAAAAAATTGTAATTTTATCTATAAACCATGAGAAAAAAAACTATGATGCCCAGTATTTCTAGGTATAATTACTATAACTGCTGTAATAATTGTTTAAAAATACATAATAACAGAACTATTACAAACATTATGTAATATGATATTACCAACGGAATGGAAAAGTATATACATATGTAATAATTACAGTTTTTTTAGTAGGTCTCTAGTTTCTTTTATAAATTTACAGAACTTCACTAAATTTGCTGTCAGGAATTTTCCATAAATAGCTAAAATTTGTTTGGTTCTGTCATATTATTGTTGGTATAATTACATAGGTACATTCTTAAATTTACATAAAGGATGTATTTTGAAATGAATAAATTACACTTAAAATATTTTATTAGTATTACTACACAAAATATGTACTAAGTCTCATTATTTTGATGAATTATTACAGATATTAATATGCAAGCTGTAATTTTACATAATTTAAAAAGTTATATTAACAATATGTAATTCTACATTAAGTATGTGATGCAATTTGCAGAAAGTAAGCAATTTTACATACTTATTAATTTATTTTTACTTACTTTATGTGATTATTATGAATTATGTAAAAATTACAGAATTTTGAGGTATTATTATCGTTATTATTTTATTTTTTTTACAGTGTACTTACATTGAAAAATTTATCTATGTCTATTTAGTCCTCATACTACTTAAATATACATCACATTTACTTTAATTTGTTTACTATTAAACTAGAAACGTGGAAACTACATTATTGTAGAATTAATATATTATAATAGAAAAATAATAGAGGTTAATGACCGTATACGATTCAGACAACCAGCTTTACAGACTTGCATTTAATATTACGTGATTACATATACATATGCGATATAAACGATAGTTCCACTGTATTCTGTTTAAAAATACTTACAATTAGCTGAAACTTGTATTAAATACGTTTTCAATATTATTTAAAATATCGTTGTTAAAATTTAACATTCCTTTATGAAACCAAAAAAAAGTCATCAGTTTCTAAAATATTGTAAAATATTTGTTGGCGAAAACAAAAATGTAGCTCCATGTACCGTAGAAATTTGCACGATGAGTTGCAACACCAGCCATTTTAAACGACATATTCGTACTCATAATTACACATTTACAGAATCATGTGTACGAATATGTCGTTACAAATAACCCCTTTTGATTCGACAATTTGATCATATATTTCACATTCATAAAGTTTGCCATTTGTTTCTGCAGGAATATATTTAGTTTGTTTTTCATTTCTGTTGACAATAAATATTGTTGCCCTACGAGAGTTGCCCTTTATATATCGTGATTGGGCAAACCTAGTACTACCATTTGGAAACTCTCGTCTCTATCGTAAAGTTTGACATTTTTGACTCAGAATTTTGACTCAGAACGTTTTGACGTACGAGCGCTGTTTGTGTTGTTTACAGTAACTTGAAAAATTCATCTCGTCCGATTAGTTTTACAATTTTCGACGTAGATAGATTAACTCAACATCAGTAGATCGATGGACTTAATTTAACTTTTCCCGATGAAGCACCAATAAGGGCCATTGTTTACCGATGTTTTACCGAATTCAGTCGTGGCCGTAGTTCGCTCAACGACGAATTTCGTGGAGGTCGTCCAAAATCGGTTGTTGTTCCCAAAACATTGATACTTATTGACTTATCTTGAAATTGAAGTTTCGAAAAAACTGGACATGTTTTATTGCTGTATTTTCATCATAAATGCTATGTTATTGCTTAGTTGTTTGTTGCACCAGTTGCTATAATTTTTTTATTTTATTATTGTGTTTGAATTCTAAATAAATTTTTATTTTTAATTTAAATATGAATCAACTTATCATTATTATTATTAATAAGTAAGAGTATAAAGTAGGGATAATAAAGAAAAATTGTTTTAATTTTACTACAACGCATATATAGTGACATGATTATAATAGTTTAATTTATTAAAAGTCTAGTCGTATATAGAACTCGAAAAAAATATAATAAAGTTTAATTACGCATAATTGACAGAGTTATTGTTGTAGATAACAAGCATACAATGAACAATTTACAAATAAGGTGTAATAAAGCATATGGCTCGTAGTACAAGACCAGTTTTAAAATCAGTTTCAACTAATACCAGTTTTAAGACAATTGCATAAGACTAAACAAATGAACTAAAAACCAAGTTTATAACTTGTAGTACCAGCCTGTATGCCTAAGATATGTATCTAGATAACTTACTACATTTATAGATAAACCATCATATATTTTTTCTTCAAGCGTATCATAATAATAATATTACATTGCCATATTATCTATGTAGAAATTAGATCATTATGTTACTAATACAATAATAACATTATACTGTAGTTACTTACTATGTACTATATTTAACAGAAAAGTATATTCGATCAAAGAAAGATTAATTCTCATAAAATCACGTGAAAAATATCAAAATATTACATACTAGTCTACAACTGTTAAAGATTACTTAGCATGTATTTTTTATTAATTTTTAGTTTAGTTTCGTTTAGAACTATTGAAGAAAAAAATCTCGAAATAGAAAGTTTTATTTGTGTTTCGCCCAGATTTCTTGGCCTCGGCCACTAATATCTCGGCTAATTACAATAAACATCGCTATATATATACTATTATATTGATCAATATTGTTGGATCATTAAATAATATATACCTATTAGATTTAGATATATAGTTTGAGGCAACTATTGTTAAAAATATTGAAGTAAAATTTTACACTAATGTGTTTTGATTTTTATTCTAGTTCCATAAATTTATTAAGAAAAATGCGGTTTCCTTCATTTACGATTGAATGATTAAGTGAAATTGCAATGTTTATTTTTATATATTCAAATCAAAATCCAATAATAATGCTATGCATGTCAATGTTTAGTACTGAAATTGGAACCAAAATGGCAGAAGAAAAGTTAATTCATTTTCGTTTAATAATTATATTATTTAACTTGATTAGCCGTAACTTTGTAATACAATTTGGAAATAAGATAAATAAAAAATAACTTTATTATATCACTAAAACTTGATTATCGTAACTGCAGTTTGTTTATGTAGCCTGCATTCCTTTGTCGATGGCCTAACAGGTTGAAACTGCAGTTACGATAATAAAGTTTTAGTGATATAACCAAGTTATTTTTTATTTATCTTAATTATATTACTATTTTTTTTTTATTAATTTGATAAATAAAATACTATACTAGACCTATTTGAAGAAGAATATCATATTTTGACATATTTGATAGATATAGATTAATTTCTCTAGAACATTTTAACAAAATAACAAAAAAAGCAATAATTTCTTGTACTTGTTCTAGGTAAAAAGTATCGAAATAATAAACTCATTCATCGAACGAATCGGTGAAGTGAATCCAATTCTAAACAGTGTCGTGGATCAGCGATTCGACGAGGCACGTCGTGATGCTGAAGCCTGCGATGCGCTTATCGCTTCCGGTCAATACACCGAACAGCAACTCGCTCAAGACAAACCATTCCTTGGCGTTCCGTTCTCAACGAAAGATTGTCTTGCTGTTAAAGGTATCTAACTAAACTAATATATATATATATATATATATATATATATATATATATATATATATATATATATATATATATATATATATATATATATCTTACGATGACATTTATTGAATTTTTAATGCGCCTTTTACGAATTTATATAGCTGAATCTGAAGAACAACTGAGAAGGAGATGATTGATAGAATTAATGTTGTTGGTAAAGATATGAATCTTGTGTTGAATTTTGATAAGTGCAAAGTTTTTGTTTTTCAGGGAAAGGTTACTTGATCAACTGAATGTAATGTATATATTGATACGGTGCACGTTTAGAGCAGGTAGATGAGCAGATGTGTATTTGGGTAGTTTGCTGTCTAGAGGTGGCCGTTTTGATCGTGATGAAATTGAAAGGAGAGTAAATGCTGGTTGTAAGGTATTTTGGGTGCTTTGGGAACTTTTGCTAGGAATGTAAATGTATGTGGTATGTGGTGTATGATGAGTGTGAAATTGAAAAAAATGTTGTAGCAAAAGTTGGTGTTAGTCAGTTAAGATGGTTCGAGGTTCGGACAAGTTGAGCGAATGTCTAATGAACGTTTGCAGTTAAAAAGATTTATTTGAATTATTTTGATGGTATACGTTTGCAGGTGGACGTCCGATGAGTAGTTGGAGTGGTATGATTGAGAGGGTGGCTTGCGTGAGCGAAAGTTTCCAAGTAGTAGGAATAAAAGAGCATGTATGAGAGGAATTATGAATGTGGATGAAGCGAAAGTAGCTTGTTTGGATAGGATTGGATTATTTATACAAACTAATTTAAATTATACTAAGATATTGTTTTAAACAGAGTAAATTAAAATTTATAATATATATTGCAGTACAAGTGTTTAAGTCGTATACTGTATACAAAATAAATAATATTTGTGAAAATTTATTCTTCTGCTGATTTTAATAAAATTTAGCTTCATTTAATTAAAAATTTATAAATTTGTATGACCTAATTACTTATTTTGTTACCTAGTAACTTGTTTCTATGTTCTATTTATTTACTCTAAATGTCATTTGTATCTTTTTCCTGATAAAGATGAACAATTATTAATAAATATTAATACAGAACTATAACCTGAAGCCATTTTATTTTAATATAATGAGTTCTGAAAGATTTTTTACTAGTTTATTCTTATTATTTATTCAAATTTATTATTAAAATATTATTTGTATATATTTTAATAAATATTTAGGTTTTTTATAAAACTAGCAGCTAAATACAGCTTTTCCTATTTTTTGAAATTGAACTCGTCCGAACGAATTTTTTAACGATCTCTAATAAAATCGATCGATTCAAGGTTCGATTCAATTGCTGAAGATTGATAGGAAAATCGAAAATTATTTAACCGATTTTACTCAAATTTTCACAAAAGATTCTCCCAGTAATCATATAATTTGTGTAATTTTAACAAAATACAGTGTTGCCAACTTTCCGAGAGAAAAAAATTACTAAAATTTTTAAAAATTTATTATGATCACTTTATTTAACCGGTTTTAATCAAATTTTCATTAAAAATTCTCCTAGTGCCTAAATAAATTATGCAATTTTAACAAAATACAGTGTTGCCAACTTATCGAGAAAAAAAATCACATTTTTTTTTAAATTCATTGTGGCTACATTATTCATTCGATTTTGATTAAATTTTCAGAAAAGTTTCTCCTAGTACCCACATAAATTATAATATTATTAAAATACAGTGTTGCCAACTTTCCGGGAAATGTTAAAGTGGTCTATATATGGGTTTACCCATATACTTCTAATCTTGTTATTTTTAGTAATATGAAATTTTTTTCAAGTAATACACAAAAGTTTTAAATTTCCTGATTTTTATTTTGTGTTATAAATGATTTAAATATGAATAATTTTGTTACATCACTTATACTATTTTTAAATCAAAATTCTAATTTTGTCTGTATAAATCTATTTAGAAAAATCAAATCAAATTGTGACATACAATATAGTGGGAGGTATAATACAATCATATAATAAACCACCCGTAAAATATAAATGTCACTCATTAATCAAATTTTAACTTGATTAAAATTTTATACAATATTATATTATAAGAAATATTCACATATTTTTTATTGATAAAAAATTCGAACTCAAAAGTAAATCTCAATAAAAATGCGAAAAAAAATATACATATAATAGAAGATAGCTGAACTTTGAACTTCATAATTTTTTATTTTTTTCAATATTTAATAATAGATTATAAATCATTGAAGCATATAATACAAACATGTAAATTACTATTAAATATATATGAAATTACATAATTGTGCCGCAAAATTCTCTTTTTATACATAATTTATATTAAATTTAATAATGAATACAAAATTGAATTACGCAAAACTTTTATCAATTTGGTACAGCCCTTGACACACTATTTTCTTGCTAAATTTTAAGTTATCTAACTAAAATATTATCATGTATATTATAATATATTGCATGTAAAAACAGAAAAATAGTTTTATATTTATCTGAAACTATAAACAATAAAAAATATTAAATTTATTATAAGCATTTTAATGATGTTTGAAAAGGAAATAAATAAATATATAAATAAATATATAAACTGTAAATAAAATTATGGTTTGATACATTATTTCCTATACGAAATTATTTTCAGTTTGTTTATATACTACAATAAAATTTGTTTCACGTAAATTTCTTTGCAAAATTACATAAAATTTAAATTTAGAAATTTTATATTAATGACGACTAATTTTACTACCAATTATTATTCCTCAAATATCTTTCAATAATAATTGTTCGTCAATCTGCCACAATTTAAATATTACTTAATAAAAATCAACAAAGTTCGTTAAAATTACATAGCCCATTATTATCATTATCACCGTGCATAATTTTTATTGCAAAATCACGAATAAAATTCCATTAAAATTTACAAATAATTACCTGATATTGTTTTTTTTTTTCAGATATGATTCATACAGCTGGCTTATATAAACGGCGAACTGTGATAGCTGATCAAGATGCTGACTCCATAGCAAGCTTGAGGAAAGCCGGTGCTATACCTCTCGGACTGACCAACGTATCGGAATTATGCATGTGGTTAGTATTTTAAGCAATATTGTATACACAATTTTATTTCAATTCAATATATATTTGCATGAATAATTCCAATACAAATTTAATAATCTTAAATGTAACAACCTTCAAATTCAAACCATGCTTCAAACGACATTTAAGAAATCAGCCATATTGCGTCCACGTTTTACTGCATTAATTTGATATCAAATTTAGTTTATCTAATATGCCACTAGATGGCAGCATATATTTAAAATATAATTTACCATTTTAATTAATTTTATAAAATTTAGCTATTAAATATATTAAACGTTTGCGAATATTTTTTAATATTTTGGTTTCAATATTCACAAATTTATATTAATTTTTCTCAATGTTACGATAGGGTGACTATTCGTCTTGCATTTTACGGGACATTCCTGCATTTTAATTCAATGTCCCGCATTTTTAAAAATGTATTTGCACACTACATTTTCCACTTCAATGCACAATTTAAATAATTATATCTACTAAAATTAAATATTTGTTACGAAGTTTTAAAATATAACAAAATTTTAGAAAATTACAATCCAGAAAAATTTAAACAGGTATTGTATATCGATTACTAGAAAAATTAGTGTGTAAATGCTTTTTTGGGCCACTTTTGTGATATTTATTATTCAATTGTTATTTTTTTGTCGCGGTATTTAAGCCATTGTTAAATTAAATCGTTTAATATATTCTAGATATCTTTCGTACCCCTGGTCAGCCTATACATTATTAATTTGGAAATGTACATATAAATTTCTAGGTGGGAAAGCAACAACACTGTTCACGGCCGAACAAACAATCCTTACAATACAAACCACATCGTAGGTGGATCGTCCGGTGGTGAAGGTTGCATTCAAGCTGCTGCTGGAACAGCGTTCGGCGTAGGCTCCGATATCGGTGGATCAATTCGTATCCCATCATTCTTCAATGGCATCTTCGGCCACAAACCGTCCAAACACATCGTATCGAATAAAGGTCAACATCCCTCCCCACAAACGCCCGAACAAGATCTATTCAATGGTATCGGACCAATGTGTCGTCGCGCTGAAGATTTACGACCCATTTTGAAAATTCTCGCCGGCAAAAACGCGAAACAACTCAACTTGGACGAGAAAATTGAAATGAAGGACATTAAATTTTATTACCAAGAAAACGATACGGGTTCGTTGTTAGTTAGTAATGTCAATCCCGATATTCGAGATGGTTTATTGAAAGTTGTTTCGCATATAGAAAAGGCGCATAAAATTAAACCGCAAAAAATTGAGAATCAACGATTTAAAAAATCAACTGATATGTGGCTGGCCTGTATGAAAGTAAAAGATAGTCCCGGTTTCGGTGCACAACTAGTCAATTTTGAGGGTGGTTTTAACATTTATTTAGAGTTACTCAAATGGGTTTTCCGTATGTCGTCGCACACATTTGTCGGACTAATGACTTGTTTAGTTGAGAAAGGCGGTGTGCAACATGGCTCCGCTCAATATTACGAACTTGTTAACCAAAAGGACCAATTAATTTTAGAACTACAAGACTTATTAGGAACTAACGGCGTACTTCTCTACCCCACACATCCTACTCCAGCTCCGTACCACAATGAACCGATCTTCAAGCCATTTAATTTCTCTTACACAGCAATTATAAACTTATTAGGATTTCCCGCAACGAATGTACCGCTTGGATTGAGCAGAGATGGTTTGCCAATCGGTATACAAGTTATTGCCAATGTGAATCAAGATAAATTATGTTTAGCTGTTGCCGAAGAGCTTGAAAAAGCATTCGGTGGATGGATTCCGCCCGCAATCGAAGCATAGTATCTAATTCTATTTTTATATAATAATACAAATAATTTAATGATAATTATTTTTCCAGTGTAGTTATTCATTATTTAGTTACCAACAAAGAATTTCAATTTAATATTACAAGAAATAGTTTTTTTATTACATTTTTTCTTTTCAAGATTACAGATATATTTAAGATTAATTTAAATCACAATAATTACTCCATACAGGATTTTTCTGATTGTTGAATGAATTTTTATGTAATTTATATTTATAAATTTTTATGATGAAATATTTAATAGAGAGGGGGGAAGGTTGTTATATAAAATGTAAAATTAGAAATTGTAAAAATTTGAAGTTCAGTTACATGATCACATATTTTATTTCCAGATTCCAAAATCAATAAAAAATATGTGAATGTGTATTATCGACTTCCAAATTTTTTTAATTTCCATAATTTTACTTAAAAAAAAAATATAAACAATTTAATAATTTATAAAATCTATCTTTTATAGTTTACAAAAAAAATAAATGTCTAATAAATAAAATGATAATTCTATAAATATATTTAATTTATTAAGAGAGCTAAATGAATCGAACATAGTTCAACAATTAATTAATTTATTTTTATGTGTTCATTTGTTTAAATTCATTAAATATAAACATGTTACATAAGAGCTACATTTACTGACCAACAGTATTCTTCTATAAAATGTGAAATATTTATAAATTTATATATCTTTATATTGTATGTATAAATTCACAGTTTCTGTAAATTTGTATATTTTTAATTAGAACATGTTAATATAACAATAATATGTACCAAATTTGTTATTTCTATTATTAAAGTTTGAATTCATTATTAACTGTGCTCATATGTTATATACATAGTTACATATTTTCGTTAGCAGATAAATGGTTAACAATAAAATATATTTGTATATTTTTTATGATGTTTACAAAATAAAGTTTTACCACAAAATCTACTTTCTTTTATTTTCCATTCTTCTTCTTTCCATTTCTTTATTTCAAGTTAATTTTCTACTTGTACTGTTGTGATTTATCAATTCAGTTTATTCACATCATTTTAGAATTATTAGTATATTTTATAATTAATTTAAATTTACTATGGCGTGAAAAAACTGACATGATAATATATATTTTCATTAGTTCATATATTCATTCTTTGCAATTATTTATTTATTATAGAAAAATAATGTGAAACATTCATAAAAACAGAATACACTTTCAACTAGAAGGCAGTGAAGAAACACTTTTATAAATTCGACAACAATTTTATGTATAAGCCTGTATTTAATTTTGTATCGATAGTTTAAGAATTTCTCAACGAATAGATCAATTGTAATAGCTCGTTTCGTTTATTCATCACTTTTATTTTGTCTACCATTCCGCAACCATTAATCCGATTATAGTGATTGGCATGGACGGCAATCAATTCGGCATTACACAGCACATGCACACCGCAATCATAACCATTTGACTGTTGCAATGTTTCTTGTTCGACAAGGCCCCGATGTGATATCGTTCCTAAGTATTTCAGTAATTTATTGCCTAATTCGTACGCTTGACTATAGTTTGATCCTCGATGCGAGTCAAAATGGAATATAGTACGTTCCGGTTTCGAATAAACTAACAGACTCCAATGCGAACCGCCAGAACAATCGGTTCGTTCATTGTCATTCACAGCGAAAAATATAAAATCTTTTTTCTTCGCGTAAAGTGGATCTAAAAATACTGAAATTTCGAATAAATCTTAGTATGTTTTATAGAAATATATTATTTTACTAAATTTTGATATTCTCGTCATAAATATGGTTAAAAAAAATGTCAAAGTGTATGTATTATAACTTATTAATATTATTTTAAAATTACAAATATATCTAACTTTTCACACGATATTTTACATGAAGAATACTATAATCTTGCAGCAAATTTTATTAAATTTCAATTGTAAAAGAACTACCACCATTTAATTGGAAGGTTTGTAATTGTATTGTATAAAAAAAAGATCAAAATATTATTATGTTGTACCTGAAATTTCTGCTGACGAAATAACTTTGATACACTGCGTAACTTCTGGCGAAATAAATAAAATTGAAGGATTTTCTTTGAAACTAATTCTTCCCAGGTATTCAAAATAAAATGATATTAACGAATCATTTAACCATCTTGGTCCTTTTAATAAATCTACGTCAGATTCACGCAATAAACATTCGTGAAAACTCAATACTACTTTATCCAGACTCATTGTAAATTCGTTATTTACAAATATTTTTTTCTGCACCGCAGTACATGCCTACATAAACATAACCTCTTGTTGCAATTACATATAACAAATAAGATTAATAAAATTTACCTTATACGACCATTTAATTACTATTCTGCAATAAATGTTCTACTATTTCGATTAATTTAATCTAAATTATTGCTTTCTTCGCGTTTGTTATGTCATATTGAGTTGAAATTTACATTTCCATACTTGTATTCTACGCATGTCCAAACATCTGTCAAAATTCACATACAAATAATGATTTTTCGAAGAAATTTTCAAATTTAATATAATACTATCACATTGAATTTTAAGAAGTTATTTTAATGACAATTTTAACAATACATGCTTTTACATTCATTGTGAACTCAATATAACCGTGTTTTATTTTATTATCAGCATTCTAGTTTTTATTTTAAATAAAAAATATAATCAATTAATATAATCAATTTACAATAACAAAATTTTATTTAAAAATTTATAGGTATATCTTAACTAAAATATATTTAACTTACAAAATTATAGACATTTTAATTCCCTTATACATAGATAACCCGTTATACTTGTTTGCGTAGTGAGAATACATTTAAAATAAAACTAGTTTATACATTAGTGAAATAACCATAGACCTATCTATTTTAGATAGCAGAATTGCACATAATATAAATACGAAATAAATGTAAGAAAATGTAGTCAGTTAAAGTAGTGTCACACTAATCCAGAGTTGATATATATTTTTCATTTAATTATGGCTTTACGCTGTATTTTAATTTTCGTTCTTCTAGTCACGTTATTGAACGGTGGGTTGTACTAAATATATATTTCATTTTGGTAGCATCCTATCAATTTTCTATATTAATTATTAAAAATTACCATTTTCTTAAATTAACATTATTAAAATCGTTTATATTATTTTTATTTCAAAATTATTATAAATATTTCATAAAAAATTTAGACTAATGGATTAAAGTCATTAAAATTTTGTTTTTTATTAAAAAAAAAAAAAATCAAAATTTTATTTATTAAAAATCGAATTTTTTAAATGAAAAACGTTTTTACTTTTCTCTCAATTTAAGAAATTGCAAGTTCTTTTAACAACAAAAACCTTTTGATCACAGCTACTTCAAATTATTTATTAGCATTTTATTAGCTTTTATTTGATTTAAAATGTAATCTGTAACAAAAATATCATATAATAAATATCAAAAAATAAATAAATATATTATTAAATCATTAAAAAAATTATTTACATTTGATATATAGCAAGCAGTAATGTTTTTACTGTTAGCTATATATTTAATTCTGTTTGAATTAAAAGAAATCAAAATGTGATTTTATATAAAAAAAATTCTAAAATTCTAAATTATTTCTTATTATTTCTAAATTATTTATACATACATACATACATACATACACAAACACGCCATGTACCCAAAAGGGTGTGGCACAAACTCTTTTCATCATCCCAAAATCAGTCGCCTATCCAAACAAGCAATTTTCGCTTCATCCACATTCATAATTCCTCTCATACATGCTCTTTAATTCCTACTACTTGGAAACTTTCGCTCACGCAAACCACTCTCAATCATACCACTCCAACTTAAAATTATTGAAAATTCAAAAATGTTTTTTAGAATTTTAAATAATTTTTCAAGTTTTATTGTAAATAAAATAAAAAATAAATTATACTTTACAACTAAAAGCAAAGCAATATATTATATTATATGTTTCTATTTTAATACTTTATTTTAAATATTTTAATAAAGTTTTATATTAATTAATAATTCTAATTTATTTGTTTTTTCTTTATTATTTAATTATTGTTATTTATAACAAAAAACACATAATCTCCCTCTATTATTTAAAATCAGTTCGTGAGAGATTAGCGGTTACTTTAAGATTTCTTGCCATTGGAAGAAGCATTCAGACTGTCAGTCTTCCCCTATACTTTCCGTGATTGAAGCTCGGATTCCAAAATATTTAGAAATCCGTCAATCTATTCATTACCTTACACCTTTAATCAGAATGTCAATCTTCTGTCTGAATGGCATTCCAAATGATCGTGTAAGTAAGATGACCAATTTCTTTACAATGAGAAGGAGGACGAAAAATTAAAAAAAAATATAACGTAACTAAATGAAACATTGTATTAATTCAAACAAAAATACACTAATTATGCTTACATCCCTTTTAATTATTTAATTAAACTAGTATTTTTCTATTGGATGAATATTCTTTGTCAATATGTCATTTTTTGACAATATATTGAAAAATTCGGAGCAAGAAATATCCTTCATATTAAATTTTATGGTAAGCTGCATCTCTGAATACAGATATGAACAGATTAATTTTAAAATATCGAAAAAACGGACAGGTAGGAGGACACTTTTCGAAGAAGGACAGAACCTACAAAAGAAGGACTATCCTCCTTAAAAGAGGACGATTGGTCACCTTAGTGTAGTGTAAAATTATATTTGCAAAAATTTAATTTTTAATTATAGATAACCCGTTATACACAATCGTATTGCGAAAAAGAAACCAACTAGGAAAATAAAAAAAATTATTTCATTTTTTGTAGCCGAAATATTAATATAAGTTAGGAAAAAAAGAACTACTAGTTCGTAAGGCCTTCACAAACAATTGCACTATAACTAGAAAAATAATCATAGGCTTATCTATAATGCTTTAGATAATAGAATTTGCACGTAGTATAAATACCAAATATATGCAAGAAAATGCAGTCATATTTCAAGTCGTAGTGCCTCACTAACTCTTGATTAGATTTTTTTTTATTCTCGACAATGTTATTACGTGGTATTATATATTTCGTTCTTCTAACAACGATTTTAAGCGGTAGGTCATGCTAATTCGATATTTTATTTCAATAACAACCAATAATTTTTTTATATAATTGATATTTAATTACATATAAGAACTAATTTATAGCATCATAATCTAAAAACACATACAATTTTTAATTACTTGTTATAAAGTTGCAACTTTAATGCACTGAATATTTATCTTATTTTGCTATTGGTGATGGAAACTTAGGCCCCTATTCTCACCTCACTTTCAAAAGTAATGTTTGAACAAAAGTGTTTTTGTTTTTTATTTGAAATTTTTTATTAAAATAGTTTATTTAAATTTTATTATATCAGGTATAGTAAAAAATATCATATATATGTTTAATGAGAAAAGCGGAAACTTGTTTTTCAATTTTTTTACAAGAAAGTCAAGTGAGAATACGACCCTTAGATTCCAAAATAAATAATACTAGTATTACTAGTCAATTATATACCTTTTAAAAATAAAATATTAGCTTCTTTTAGCAAAGAAAAAACATAACTAAAATAAATTTGAATAATTTTTTTAATAAAACATTGTAAATTAACGATTTTGTTAACTTGTCACCTGATCAATCACTGACGCTTTGAAGAATAGTTGACAAAGGAATTACGTAGTTAACCAATTGTAAAGTTAAGAACTTTTTATGCCATTAATTATTAAATTTTATTTGAAACACTTAACTATTTTAAATTCAATATTTTACTAAAACTTAATTAAAACATAATTTAGCCTAATTTTATTTTTAAGGCTTTTTAACTCTTCTTAAATACAACCATACTTTTGCTAAAAATCTTGTAAATGCTTTCAAATTAAAACATACTGTATAATTTTATCAGTATTTCAATTTATATTTATATCAATTTTTAATTACCTAAATTTGTGTACTTGAAAATGTCTAATATGTTCGAAATATTTTCCATATTTAAACGGCATATGGATATTTCAAAAATGACTTTACATATTTAAATTCACTGTACAATATAGATAAATTGTGATAAAATAGATATATAACAATAAATAAATGTAAAATTTAACATTAATATATATAAATGTTATAAATTATGCGGTATTAAATTTCCTATTTTCTTTTGCAAAATATTTTATTTAAAAAAATAGTGTAAAATAAACATTATAATATATGATATTTAAGTTTTGTAAATTTTTAGTTTATAAATAGAAATAATTCTGTCTTTATATCATCAGCGTTTCGAATCGGTATATTTGTGCTCCGATTTTAAACGACTAAAGAACAATAGACTAAAAAAATCTGAAATTTTTGAGTGATGTACATGAATATACTAAAAGAAATCAAATACGGAACAAGATGGTGTTACGATTGATATAAAATTGAGTCAGTTCAGATAGTTTGCTCATTTTCAATGCACTTTCGATAAATGTGTTGTAAAATAAATATAAATAATATTGAAGATGTACTTTTATGTTGACGTTTAATTAATAAGTGAATTGATATGTGCAAATGTGTTTTTCAAATGCGTTCAAGTGACACAAGTAAATGAACATATATAAAAGATTAATTAAAAATAATATTATAAAAAAATCCCAAAACCTCACTTAAATTAAAATAAAATTAAAATAAAATAATTAAAATAAAATTAGCTACTGAAGATGGAAGCTTAGCTTCCGAAATACGTATTTAGCTTATTTTAATTTAAGTGTGGTTTTGGGGATTTTTTTATAATATTATTTTTAATTAAATTTCGCCACAGTAGATCATTTTCTAATCTTTTAAAAGATTAATGATTAGTAATTGACGAAATTCAATTTTTTTATGTTTTTATTATTTACTAAGCCAACGTTTCGGCAATCTCTATTGCTTTCTTCAGGGCTCTACAATAAATACTTATATGTATACATATAAACACATACAAATATACATATAATAATAAATATAACAACAGAAAACAAAAACACAGGTAGCTACGATTTGTATAATTGTGCCACTCTCGACATATACAGTTTTTCTTTTAACAGAATATAAAATTCTCAATACAACATTTAAATTGTGTTTTTTAAACATTGTTTTTGTTACTTATGTGACATTTATTATTAAAATGGTTTTTATTTTAATATGTTTTTTTATCAAATAATTCATTTTTTCATTATATGTAATACCAACTAAAATATTCTGCTATGAGTGTTTTTGTTTTTTGTTGTTATATTTATTATTATATGTATATTTGTATGTATTTATATGTATATACATATATGTATTTATTGTAGTGCCCTGCAGATGGCAATAGAGATTTCGGAATCTTTGGCTTAGTAGATAATAAAAACATAAAAAAAAAACGGAACTCCGTCAATTACTAATTATTTATTAAATATTAACAGTCGACTATTTTTACAATTTAATATATAAAAAATGTTATAAATATGGATCAGCTAAAGTTGCGTAGTAGTATAGGAATGCTTGAAGTGTAATATACCTATACAATGATTACCAGAGCCTAGAGATGTGCAAACTGATTCGACTAAAACGTTCATTTTGTAAATGATTCAACTATATACCGTCTTAATATGGCGATCCACCCAACTTATTTCAATTCTTGATATTATATATACAACAAAAAAATTAGACGAGATTTTTAAGAAGTTTAATTTATTCCTTGAAATATTTTTGATATCTAAAAATTCTCAATTATCGAAACGATCGGAACCACGGATTGCGCCACACTGCTGTATAATATCCTTGAACGATTGAACCATTTATAAAATAAATATTTTGGTTCAAGCTATGAAAAATGTATAATATCGGTTTTCAAAAATGCATAAGCAATTTTTTCTTAAATATTAAATATGTAAATGTAAATTGATAATAAATAAGTAAATAAATCATTAATAGCTAAAAACGAAAACAAAAGTTTATGTTATTGGTTAGGGGAATGGGAAAACAAATACAGTTTGTTAAAACATTAAACGTCATAACATCTGGTAATAAATTATACAGCAGTTTTTTCACAATTAATATTTGATAGGAGTAATATATATTATATATCAATTTCTGTTTACATCTGAACTTTTTTAATTATACATACATACACAACCACGCCGCGTACCCAAAAGGGTGTGGCACAAACTTTTTTATTATCTCGATATTAGTTTCTCTATCCAGACAAGCAACTTTAGCTTTATCCACATTCATAATTCCTCTCATACATGCTGTTCTATTCCTACTAATTGGAAACTCCAACTACTCATCGGACGTCCACGCAAATGTATTATACCTTTTAACCAAATTTAATAATTAACAAGATTAAAAGTATATGGGTAAATCCATATATAGACCACTTTGACATTTCTCGGAAAGTTGGTAACACAATATTTTTATTAAAATACTAATATATGTGGGCATTAGGAGAAACTTTTCTGAAAATTTGATCAAATCGAATAAATAATGTAGCCACAATAAATTTTTAAAAAATTTTATGATTTTTTTCTTTGTATATTGTTAAAATTCCATAATTTATTTAGGCACTAGAAGAATCTTTTATAAAAATTTGATTAAAATCGATTAAATAAAGTGGTCATAATGAATTTTTAAAAATTTCAGTAATTTTTTCTCGGAAAGTTGGTAACACTGTATTTTGTTAAAATTACATAAATTTTATGAATACTAGGAAAATCTTTTGTTAAAATTTGAGTAAAATCGATTAAATAACATGGCTATAATAAATTTTTAAAAACTTTAGTAATTTTTTACTCGGAAAGTTGGCATCACTGAAAAAAAAATAGAACCACATAACCATCTTGGCTACTAAACAAATTTATCCTAAAAATTTCATTAAAATCGGTTAACTGTCTAGAAGGAGTTGAGATCACAAAATTTTAACTGACGACCGAGCGAGCCCACATAAACTAAGTTCGGATTCGTCATCTAGAGGCTATATAAAAGATTTCTATACAATTTTTTTTTTGTTTTGAAAATATTACAGACACCGTACCAAACGCTAGACCACTTTTCCTTGCAGTCAAAGTGATAAAAAGTTATACTACCCCAATGTATATCTCTAATTGAATGGTCACAAATTTCATTTTTTGAATAACATTGCGATTACTATTTAACTATAAATTTCAGTTAATTTCGATTAGATTCGATTTCGATTTGGAACACTATCTAATAGCAAATTTTTTTCCAGTAATTTGTCTTGATTTTTTTAATTAGTTGTTAGAAGTGCGGTGATGGAGACTTCAAATTCTACAGTTCCTGATGCTTCTCCAGTTGGCTATAATGCTTCAGAAAACGAAACAATTAATCCGAGCACAAACATTAGCACGAACATGAACATTAGCACGAACATTAGCACGAACACGAGTACTAACACAAGTACTATTTTGGCTTCCAATACAACATCAAATGGTACAGCATCTACTAAAATTACTATATTCATTTTAATACTATATTTTCAATTACTTTTAAATATATTTACACGATTTTATTGAACTGGATAACTTTTTGCTTGTTGCCAAATTCTACAATCAATTTTTTACCCACTTTTACTTAACCGATTTCTTACAAACTTTGCAGAATTGCTTATTTCCGATGACAATATAAAATTGATGAAATCTTATAAAGTATAAAAAATATAAAATAAAATATGTTATTAAAAAAAAAAAATTATTCGAAATTCTATTAAAAAGTATTTTTTTTATGTTCTATAATATATGCTTGATCATATGTGACATGGAGCACTCATAAAAGAATTATAGATTCATTTAAATTCTTTTATGTACAAATTGTAAAATATATACATACATTTTTTTAAACTTTTTAGTGCAGTTTTAAAAATGTATTTTCTTTTCTTATTAATTATAATCTTATTATTTTCTTTATTCTTAAGATAAATAAAAATTTATTTGTGTTTTAATATATATGTATCTTCAGGATATATGACAACAATTTATTGGCTAATTTTTAAATAATTCCAAAATTAACTTTATTCTAACATTTGAAAATACTGTAAAGTATATATTAATCTTGAAAATTATATAATTTGTGATAAATTTAAGGTAAGATATAAAGGTTAATTTATATATTAGATATATAGTAAATTGCGATTAAAGTAAATTAACTTTAATATTATAACAATATTGAAAACTAAAATTTAAAAAAATTAAAATTAAAAAACTAAAACTTAATATTTTTAGAATTAAATATTAAATAAATAATAAAATTAAATTAATTCTTTCAACTGGTGCAGTCATCTGTGAAATTGACCGAGATGATCAATTGGAAATTTACAGATTATGGGTTCGACTCCCGCTATATATTGTATATTTTGTTTGTTAATGACGGTATTATCAACGAGATGTATAAAAAAACCTTAACGTCTCTCTCTTTTATTTTTTCTAACTTTAAATTAACCGCAAATCACCAAAGCTGGCAGACAAGTCTATTTATTTTTTTAAACAAATTTTTCCAAAATTTGTAATTTGGTAATTCAAGTAGCTCATAATGAGCCTAAATTGTTTCCACAATTTTATCGAGTTAAACATTAATTATCATTTTTAACTTACCAGAGTAACTTTGCAATATTAAAAATAAAAATAATTTTGCATTGAAATGGGGCTATTTATAAATAGCCAATAATTAACAAATGTTAGGAAATCATATTGCGAGTGTTTTTGACTTCAATTTTGGGGATTCTGCTAACTTTATGGAAAAGCTGGCATACATACATTTCTTGGAAAAACTGCTGAAGCCCAAATTTTGGCGTTTAGGGCCATAAATAGCCCATAATGAGCCTAAAATTTTGAAAATAATTTCACGTCATTCTGCCAAAATATGTCTGCCAGCTTCATTGACAGATAATATTAAACGTTTTTAAACTAAAATTTGATACATAATTCGTAACATGTTTTAAATAACTTTTTTTTTAAATGTATTTGTAAATGTTATTAGACACCTTTATTCTACTATGTACAGGGTGTTTAACGATATAGGGTCATTTTAACTAACTTTTTAAACTGTCTGTAAAAATTCCAGTAATTCAGAAAACCATGGAAAGCTTGTTTGAAATAAAGATCTGTTAGATATTTTAATATATTTTACTTATACTGTGACAGTAAAATTTACAAAAAAAAATTTTTTTAATATACGTTAATCAAATTGTTTACAATAACCGGATATCACTATTGCTACTTTTTTATTTGAAGAGATACCATATCAGTTAAATTAGACAAAATGCTTCAAATTATGTAAGAACATAAATGATAGAATATTTTTTTACCAGTAGTTCTCAAAATGAATGACTGAATGTAATGTATATATTGATAATGCACGTTTAGAGCAGGTAGATGAATTTGTGTATTTGGGTAGTTTGCTGTCTAGAGATGACCGTTTTGATCGTGAAATTGACAGAAGAGTAAATGCTGGTTGTAAGGTTTTGGGTGCTTTGGGAACTTTTGCTAGAAATGTAAATGTTTCCAAAGAAGCCCGTTTGAGTATATACAATGCAGTTTTGGTGCCTACGTTGATGTATAGGGTAGTGAATGTTGGGTTTGGTTGCAAGACTATAAACGGAAAATGACTGCTGTGGAAATGAGATTTTTACGTGGGGTAGCTGGGTGTAAATAGAAGAGATCGGGTACGAAATACGATTAGTGTATGATAAATGTGAAATTGAAAAAAATGTTGTAGCAAAAGTTGCCCCGTGTTAGAGTCAGTTAAGATGGTTCGGATATGTTGAGCGAATGTCTAATAAACGTTTGGTTAAAAAAATTTATTTGAATGATTTGGATTGGTATACGTTTGCGTTAACGTCCGATGAGTAGTTGAAGTGGTATGATTTAGAGGGTGGCTTGTGTGAGCGAAAGTTTCCAAGTAGTAAGAATGAAAAAGAATGTATGAGAGGAATTATGAATCTGGATGAAGCGAAAGTTGCTTGTTTATATATAAATGTTTGAAGGAGACTGATTTCGGAATGATGAAAAGAGTTTGTGCCACACCTTTTTGGGTACATGGCGTGATTGTGTATGTATGTATGTATTTCTTTAGTAACCCCCCCCCCACTGGCGGGAAGAGTTTGTGCTACACTCTTTTGGGTATATAGCATGATTGTGTATGTATGTATGTAATAATAATAGTAACCCAGTTTATCGTGAACACTATAAAAAAATAACTAAAAACAAAAAAGACATGTATTGATATAATTATTATCATGTCGATATTCTAATGACGTTCTAATTACAAAATAACTAATATTGTTAAAAACATTATTGTCAATTTTCATAAAAACCATTAATTAATATTTGAGATATTAGGCTCGCCAGTTCAAAAACATCGTTTTATGTAAAACATTATTAAGTTTTTGAACAACTTTATGAAAGACAAACTTTTTTTTCGCACACTTTCGATAGTCCCTTTATTAATATACTATATTTTTTTAAATTTTAGTTGTTGGAAGTGAGGAGCTATCGAATTCTACAATTCCTGACAATAATTCAACCGATACAGCTCCAGCTGTCAATGATACTCCATCAGTTGCAACTCCGGTTGCAAACGACGCTCCACCACCACCAGCTGTAAACAACGCATCTTCAACAGGCACTTCAACTAGTTCGACCACAACTTCGGCTCCCACTACACAAAAACCAAATAGTGCATCGCTCACCAAAAGTACTATACTGATTTCAATACTATGCTATTTTCTTATATATTTAGTAAAATAATTAATCGAGTCAAAAAAAGAATGTAGAGATAGATGTAAATCATTTTTGTAGGTGGAGGTTATATATCACTTAGAAAATAAAATACATATAATGCTTACATTAATAGATATATTTTTAACATTTTTACCAATAATTTTCCATTGTTTTAATGGGATATAATTAACAATATTATATACATGTGTACAGTTTTATTGTGTTTTTATCAAAAGTCATGTAGGCATATTATATAGTCTATACCAGTGGTCGACAACTTATGGCGCACCCGCACAAAAAATATTAACAGATAATTTCAGCAACTATACAGTGTGTAAAGTGATGAGGTTTCCTATAGAGAAAGAAAATTTAATATGAGTTTTATGAGAAAAACTTATTGTTTATAAAAAAATTTGCTTCTATCAAAACTCCTTATAGTCAAAGAAAAATCCAGTAATCACTTAAGATGTAGGTTGTCGACCGCAGGATATCTATTTAAAAACAAAATATTAGTTTTTATTTTATTGTTTTAGTGAAAATTATAAATATGTGATATGTTAATTTTAATACAGTTTTATAGTAATTATATAATAATTTTATTCTTTATTGATATTTCTATCAAGCAACATATAATTAATAAAAGTCTTTAAATGAAATTATGAAACTAAAATATATATTTTATATACAAAATGCGAATAAAAATTAAAAATTAAATATCTACAGGTGATTATAAACAAACTTAAAAATTATGATATAATGTATAGACATTTAAGTGATATTTTTATAAGTTTATTTATAAGCAACATAAAAAATTAAAATTTTGGGAATATTATATTATTGTAATAAGTTTTTTTTTTAATATTTTTTAATTATAAAATATAAAGTAACCATTCAACGTTAGCATATAAAAATGGGTGTCGTGTCACTTGCGTACAAGCATTATTTAGTGTCACTTGCGTACAAATAAGGGTCGGGTCAAACCCAAGTAGTAAAGCTAGTTAGGCCGAATGCCAGATGCGTACAGCGGTTTGGGAAAGGTCGAGTTGTGCTTATGGTCGAAATATAATATTTATAATACGCTATAATATCATAGCACATAATTTTTACAAATAATTAAGTCAGTATTTAATTTTAAAATTGACCAAGTTTATAATTACTGGTTTAAATTTGATTTGTGTAGATTAATATTTAATAAATTCATATCGTTTACCAACTTCGTTACTTTTTACTATATTATGATAAATTATGCTTAAATTCGTGATGTTAAATTTATAATAATAATTACATAAACTTTTCCTCACACTTTTCCCAGAAGGACTTCATCCTGTAATCATTTTTGTATCATGTTTGTATGCAAGTGGCACGTACGCAAGTGGCACTATTTCATAAAAATGTACTAAAAAATAAACATATTTTTTCTCCAAAAGTTGGCAAAAGTTGTAAATTTTGTGGACATTAAAAAAATTCCAGAAAAATGGTATAACAAAACCAAATATATAACAGTTTTCAGCAAAAGTTCTCAATATTCTATAAAAATAAAATTATATAATTGTGTCTGTTCTAAAAATTGGAAAAATATTATAGACAAAATAATATTTCACAAAATTTTAATATTATTTTGCAAATAGTTTTTGCGGTAATGAATTTTCTAAGCTATTTAAAATATTTGAGCAAGCAAAACGATGTAAAAGCAAAAATAAAATGACCGAAAACGAATGGATATAGAAAGAAGAAAATATCTAGTAACTGTATATAATTGTTGATTTCGCGTGTGCCCCCAATTCGTACGAACGCCAATGTGTCGTGGCCGTGTGCATTTTATAGTCACCCACGCATCAATAAACAAAGAACCAGTTAAACTTTCTCTTATATGTTTGCATATATTATTTTATATGCGTATATTTGATTAATATGATAAGACTAAAAATGTGATTCAGTTTATTTCCAAAAAAAAATGTTTTTTTAATCTAATCATTTGGGTTTATTTACATCAGCGCCTAATGTATGTATATTGTATTTATATGTAACTGTTTCATCATCTATAAATAAATATTTAAAAAATATATATATATATATTGTTAACCTGTATTTCTCATTTCACTTTTTTTTATATATATATTTATAATGAAAATAATTGCAATTTGTTGTTAACAAGAAAAATTAAAATAAAACTGTTTAGGTTAAATGATAAAAGTATGATTTTGTATCATTTTTCCTAATGATGACGAACGTTTAGTTCGTTGAAACGTCGATTATAAATAAATATTAGTACAGAACTTTAACCTAAAGCAGTTTTATTTCAATATAATAAGTTCTGAAACATTTTTTACTATGTTAAGAAAAATTAATTAAAAACTTAAAAGAAAATAGTACAGGAGCGATTTTTTCCCTTTCATAAAACTTTTGTTTGTTTTATATAAAAAATTTAAGTAAATCTTTACAAATTTGAGATTGGTCGAATTAGTCGAATATTGCAAAATGACTTTTAATTGTTTCAGTTGTTTTCGAGTAATTTGTAAAAATTAGAAATTGGCAGATTGTAATGTAGTGTTATTTACAAAAATTAAGAAAAACATAAGTTATTTTTAAATAGCCATTCAGTAAAGACTGTAATACAATAAGAAATTGTAATATATTGTTTGTAGTTTTTGAGGTACATTACACACTTATTTTTAATGAAATGTCATTTATTCTCAGAATAAATTTTTAAAAAATAACAAATTAATTTTTTACTTATCTAAAAATACTGACTCTTGATAAATTAACTTTTCTAAAAAAAAATTACAATTTCAAAAGAAATTGTAATTTCACAAAGGTAATTTACAAAATTTTTTTATAAAACAAACATAAAAGTAATAAATTTTATGAGTAATTTAAGTCTTATTATATTATAATTAAAACGTGCAATAAACTTTTTTCATGTACTTTATTTTCCTGTACATTAAGCTTTTTTAATGTAAATTAAGTTTTTTCTTATTTGAATTAAAACCAAATATGAATATATCACAAACCCTCCATATATTCTTTAAAAAGATCAATTTAATTACTCATAATTCATGATAATATTTCATTATCTCCGTTTCAGTTATTTTATGGACAGCCCTGATCTTAAAATATGATTTTACTGTAGCGAAAAGTTAATAAAATAAAATATTTATTTGTGTAACCTTAGATCACTAATTAAGATTTTAGCTTTATCTTTTACTACTGATGATGAAAGCTTAGCTTTCGAAATACGTATATAGCTTTTTTAGATATTATTATTAGTGGTTTAAGAGAAACTATTTCATTTTATTGAAGAGTATATTGCTGACAAAAAGTGGAAATGAGATTTTTACGTGGGGTATGTGGTGTAAATAGGAGAGATCGGGTACGAAATAGATTAGTGTATGATGAGTGTAAAATTGAAAAAAATGTTGTAGCAAAAGTTGGTGTTAGTCAGTTAAGATGGTTCGCACATATAGAGCGAATGTCTAATGAACGTTTGGTTAAAAAGATTTATTTGAATAATTTGGATGGTATACGTTTGCGTGGACGTCCGATGAGTAGTTGGAGGTGGTGTATGGTTGAGAGGGTGGCTTGCGTGAGCGAAAATTTCCAAGTAGTAGGAATAAAAAAGCATGTATGAGAGTGGAATTATGAATGTGGATAAAGCGAAAGTTGCTTGTTTGGATAGGAATGTTTGGAGGCGACTGATTTCGGGATGATGAAAAAAGTTTGTGCCACACCCTTTCGGGTACATGGCGTGATTGTGTATGTATTTATGTATGTATGTATGTATTTATGTATGTATGTATGTATTTTGCTGAAAAAATAATTTTCAAAACCAATAAAATTTTCCAAATTGTTACTGTAAAACACTAAATATAATTGTTGAACCACAAATATCACTTTTTGTCTAAATAGCTCATCCTCAGCTATTATAAGTTGGATTTAAAAAAAAATTACTATTAATCAAATAAATATAAACGAGAGATTTGTAATAAATTTTGTCAATACAAAATTAAATACGATCAGTTAAAAATGATGAAGACTAGCAACAAGTTGAATAAAAACAAGAAAGAAAAATAATAAAAATAGAGAAGACTAACGAGAGAAGAAAAACAAAACAAAATAAAAAATTAGACATCAGTTGAAAGAAATGAGTGTGCGCTGTATAAAGACAATAAATGTCGATGTGTCTGTGTGTGTGTGTGTGTGTGTGTATATATCGATGAAATAGAAAAAGACAAAATTCACATCAAACCTTGCATATTAAATAAAGACGGTTAACTAGATAACGGGACACCGCGCGATCATATTCCTACCAGAACAATCAAATCGTGTACATTCAATAGATTTTTCTTTTCGCTACCATTCGAAACTCATATTTGCGTATTTGCAAATTTAACAAATATTAAACGTAAAATTCGTATATGTCATTAGGTAAAGATTTTTTTAATACTATCCAATTTAACATAAAATTATTGTTATATTTTAGTCATAATGCTTGTACTTGTGAACTGTACTACCTATCTAACTTGTAAAAAAATATTTGTTAATAGTCTCAATTTATGATATATATTTTCTGTTTTGTAATTCTTTTTATTAGTATACAAAATATTTTTACATAAATCGAAATTAAATACTGTAGTTATGTACGCTAGTTCTGTAATGAGTATCAGATTTTGACTTTGCTCCGGGCACAAGAAAGTTTTATGAAATATTGCGTGAATATAAATAAATATATGTTTACAAGAATATATTGCACAAAATTGTAGAATACCACGAATTAGTCATAAAACAATAAAACAATTACACAATGATGCCATTTGAATAAATAAATTATAAATAATTTGCTTAGTTATGATAATTCTAAGTAAAGAAATTGTATAAAAGATTTGTAAAATTATGTGTTTACTAATAGAAATAAGTAGACGCTTATTTTCCTAAAAACAAAAATTGTTGCAGAATTTTAATCACAGATTGTAAAATGTAAATATTTAATAAGTAGCATCAAAACAAGTAAAGTATATACTTCTATGACAAAGTTATCATTTATATTTAATTTTATGACTAACAGTGATATTTATTTATTAAAAATTTTAAATAAAAAATAGTAAACCTAAACCTAACCTAACCTAACCTAACCGCTACTTGTTACTATTTTTCCCATATTTCTCATATTTTTTTTGGCAAAGTTTCATTTATTTTGAATAACATTTGAATAACATATTTTTTTGGCAAAGTTTCATTTATTTTGAATAACATTTTGAATAACATTTGAATAACATATTTTTTTGGCAAAGTTTTATTTATTTTGAATAACATTTTTCTTATAATTTATCAAATAAGATAATTATTGAAAATTTTAAATTATAAACTAAAAAGCACGTCACAAGTTTTAATTCATATTCAAATAAATTACACATTATTTGCAATTGTTATTAAAACAGGAAAACTTATATATAATATTTATGAATTTACAACTGTCGAAAAACACTGACTAATTCCAACAAAATTCTGCGGCACCCTTGTTGACAAATAATGATCTATATCATAACTCTATTAATTAATCTACAAATATTAAAAATAATTAATTAATTTATTTGATAATACATTTTTAAATAATGGCAAATTTCCTTTATATTAATAATAGTACTTATACATTACTATATAAGATTAGTACGTAATTGCATTATATACCATAAACTAGAGAAGGAAATGAAATTGAGCTTACATACATACATACACAATCACGCCATGTATCCAAAAGGGTGTGGCACAAACACTTTTCATCATCCCGAAATCAATTGTCTCCAAACATTCCTATCCAAACAAGCAACTTTCGCTTCATCCACATTCATAATTCCATTCTCATACATGCTCTCTTTTATTCCTACTACTTGGAAACTTTCGCTCACGCAAGCCACCCTCTCAATCATACCACTTCAACTACTCATCGGATCCACCTGCAAACGTATACCATCAAAATCATTCAAATAAATTTTTTTAACAGCAAACGTTCATTAGACATTCGCTCAACATGTCCGAACCATCTTAACTGACTAACACCAACATTTGCTACAACATTTTTTTCAATTTCACACTCATCAATCTGAAATTGAGCTTATAATTAATAATATTTTATTTTAACAATATCTAGATACAATGTTTATAGAAATTGACTATTTTAGTCATAAATATTTGTATTATGAGTAATTTAAATAGGAAAATAATGTTTATTTGAAAAATAACAACAATTTATCGTAAATTTGAAAATAATGATTCTTGTAAAATATAGTTTCCTATTATTAAACTTATCGGAAATATATATATATATATGTAGGTGTTGTGAATATTTCTTTCTATTATCATAATATATGAATAATGAATTTTGACCTAGTAAATTAAATAAAATTCTAGGAAATCTAGTAACGTGTGTAGAAACCCGTGTTTAGTATTCAGTATACAATACTATTTAATTCCAAAGCAGAAAATTATTTTGCTAATGTAATTAAAATTAGTAAATATATCAAAATAAACATATATATTTCCGTTCTGTATATTATGTATATAAAAGTTGAGTACACCTGAAACGGAATACGAAAGAAAAAACATCTTATAATACGGTCCAAATAGTAAACAGAACTCGATGGCATAACTAATTAATTTTTTCTATTTACTTAATTTCAGTTATTCTACTAATTAATATTTATATACTGGGTATCCCATTTTAATCCGTCACTTGCAATAACTTTAAAATCGTGCATCGGACAAAAAAATGTTCCAGATGAAAAGTAAATGGTTTCAAGGGGGACATCTGATGCAGGGGCTCTTGCCCACCCCGGATCTCCTGGGGGGCAGGAACGGGGGGCAACTTTGAAATCTTAAATAGAACCCCCTATTTTTTATTGCAGATTCGGATAGACCATTAAAAAGTATGTAAATTTTATTTTGAGACTTTTTTTTATCTTTGATAGATGGCGCTGCAAACAGCATTTTTTTCTCAGTTTATCAATCTTTAATTTGAAAAAAAAGGTGTAACTAAGTACGATATTCAAGTTCTTTTCAGTTTTTTGAGGAGTGGGGGGCAAGGGTCACTGAATCAGATATCCCCTCGAAACCATTAACTTAAAGTTATCCCCCTCGACACCATTAACTTTAAGTTAATGGTTTCGAGAGGATATCTGATTCAGTTATTCCCCTCGACACCATTAACTTAAAGTTAATGGTTTCGAGGGAATATCTGATGCAGTAATTATTGCCCCCCCCCCCACCTCCCAAAGAACTGAAAAGAACTTGAATATCGTACTTAGTTACACCTTTTGTTTCAAATTGAAAACTGCTAAACTGAGAAAAAAAATGCTGTTTGCAGCGCCATCTATCAAAGATGAAAAAAAAGTCTTAAAATAAAATTTACATACTTTTTAATGGTCTATCCGAATCTGCATTAAAAAATAGGGAGTTCTATTTAAGATTTCAAAGTTGCCCCCCATTCCCGCTTCCCAGGGAATCCGTGGTGGGCAAGGATCCCTGCATCAGATGTCCCCCTCGAAACCATTTACTTTTCATCTGTAACATTTTTTTGTCCGATGCACGATTTTAAAGTTATTGCAAGTGACGGATTAAAATGGGACACCCAGTATGTTCATTTTCAATGAGAATATACCTGTAAACTTTTATACTAATTTAGTTTATGTAAAGTGTCCAGAGACCATTTATAAAATTCAATCAAAACTGAATTGAACAAGATCATTGTAAAATAAAGGAAAATTGCATATGATATGTCGATAAATTACTATAACACAAATAAATTTGCAACAGTACTTTTATCTTGAAAATTTTATTCCCAAATATTATTACATGATCAAATTTGCCAATCACCTATTATTAGTTGCATAAACATGACTAACTCTTCTACTTCATATTTTTTCTTTGTGACGTCTTCAAAAATTAGTATGGCTCACTGATGAATCTCTATAGCTTCCCCATTGAGAAATATTATTCCAAAATACTGGTCAACTTCGATTTTCTAAATACTAACTAATACTAAGTCAAATATTGTACCCCTATTTAATTATTATAATTAAGTAAATTATAATAATTAAATAGGGGTACAATATTTGAGTTTTCAGTAGTATTTTTTTCAATAAAATCAAATTTTCACTTAAAAAATTGACGTCAAAATGATCATGTCAAAATTCCTTTTCTAATTTATGATATATAGTGCACTTACGTACGTACTAATCTTATATAGTAATATATATAGGTACTATTATTAATAAAACGGAAATTGGCCATAATTTAAAAATTTATTATCAAATAAATTAATTAATTATCTTTAATAATTAATTATATTTAATAATGATATAGATCATTATTTGTCAACAAGGGTGCCGCAGAATTTTGTTGGAATTAGTCAGTGTTTTTCGTCAGTTGTAAATTCATAAATATTATATATATGTTTTCCTGTTTTAATAACAATTGCAAATAATGTGTAATTTATTTGAATAAGAATTAAAACTTGTGACGTGCTTTTCAGTTTATGATTTAATATTTTCAATAATTATCTTATTTGATGAATTATCAAAAAAATGTTATTCAAAATAAATTTTATAAAATGGATGGAACTTTGTCAAAGAATTCCGAAAAATATGCCAATAGTAACAGATAAAACTCGCATTCTACATGTATGAAAAATAAACAAATTAGGTGTTAGTACTTGTAATACATGTAACTTTCGTTCTTTTTGTTTAGGAGTAAAAATTATACATTTTGTAAGTTCCAACGAAAGTTTTATTTGCTACAAGCACTAACATCTAATTTGTTTTTGTTTCATTGTAGAATGCGAGTTTTATCTGCCACTATTAGCAATTCTGAATTTTGACATAATCACATTGACGCCATTTTTTTAAGTAAAAATTTAACTTTTTTGAAAATAAACCTGCAGAAAACTTCAATAAATACACTTTCCAATGGTATAATTGTTGTTTATTGTATTTGTTGTAAAAATTTCCAAAAAAAAATGTTGAAAAACACCTAAAAAATCGATTCTACAAACGGGAATGCCCCCCCCCCCCTTAAAATATAATGTAAGCGTGCGGTAAAACAAAAAAATTCATACAATATTATATACACCGTTTCTATGTAAAAATTGCATAGACACTAGACAGTACATGTAATATTACATGTATTTTTTCAGTTTGTTTACGCAGTTTCCTTGTTCGAAAAAAAAGAGGAAACGCATAGGACAAATACTCTGTATTTACTACCGCCACCCTGTCACGCTAGCGCACATTTTGCCTCGTGTGTCGAGCCTGTAGACAATGATTCTCAAAGTGGTCTATATTGACTCCTAGGGGTCGATAGGTTTAACTCTATAGTCTACAGTTAAACCTATCAAAGTGAGTAGCTCGGTGTCAGCTGTCAAAAACACATTTGAAGTTGATGAATTTGTAACAATTAAATATTAGAAGGGTGGAATGGGTGCGGGGGGGTTATCTACCCAAAACAAAAAAAATTCGTACGTGGTCTACGAGACAAAAAAGTTTGGGGACCTTTGTTGTAGTGTAGACGAACCCTTCCTGCGTCTTATCTAAATAGGTGATTATTGAGTAACCTCTGTTTATCAAATTAGTTTAGAATGGATAAAAATATTTAACCAATGAAAAGAACATATGATCTACCGAATAGTATCTATGAAAATAATAGTTTACCTATGTATTAAATAATTAATCTATGGTTTTAATTTTTGACCTATAGTATTAATTATTGATCTATAGAAATATTTATCGACCTATGGAAATAATCAAATACCTACTGATATAATTATCGATCTATAAAATTAAGAAAGTGACTATTTATACATACGGTATGTATACGCAATTGGCTATTTATATACATATAGTATTTTTACGTAATTGGCTATTTAGGGTAGGTTAAGTTAGCGGGTTGATTTAGGTGTTTTTTTTACTATAGATCATTTTTTAATTATTAATAGGTAAATATAAAATTTCATAGGTAATATTTGAATTATTAATAGATCATAAAATTAGCATCCGTTTAGAATCAGTTCAGATCTATCCAAGACATGCGCATTGTAAATTTAATTTATAATACTGCGCATGCATCGTGCAGTTCCAAATTAGTTCAGAATTTAATTATGTGCACGATTTGAATGATGTGATGCGAGCGCTCGGTGTCTCGGTGTCGGGCGAGCGACGAGCGTGTTATTGAGGGGTCTCCCTCTTCTTAGCCCGAGTACGAGTAGCCTACATAAAGCACACACTTTTTCTTACGGTAACAACTGACACACAGCCGGACCGCGTAGCCGTGCCGGCGAGTGGAAACCTCATTTCCAGAAGTCAACAGTCTCCTCACCCAACTCGCGATACCACACGATCATTCACTCATTTTATACGCCATCAGATTGCATTACTCTAAACTCAAATCGGGACCGCCGCAGACACTGCGCACCAGAGCACACTCTATACCACTCAATTCGTCTGCAACGCGCCAAACTTCCGATGAAAAAAATGATTCGTCTCCAAAGTTGGTGTGACTCTCATTACTATTGTCCGATTAGAAACGTACCTATCTGTGGCTAATTTTTGTGACTATTTGTGTTAACTTTATTAACTATTTTTGTTTTGTTTTTGTTTTTAAAGAAAATTGTGTTGAGTGATTTCTTGTTTTCGCCAACGGATTTTTATTTTCCTCGTTTTGGATTTTGATTTTGTGATACGTCGATATGATTCCGCATTTGATTATTTTGGTAAGTAATTTTTCATATAAGTGGGTGGGAAGTTTAATTCATAAATTACAGTGAAATTTTCCTTCATGTCGCTGAATTTTTTTATTATTTAATTATTATTATAAACAATTTGAAAATTGTTAAAAGTATCCTTTTAAAGAAGGTGCCCGAGAAGAGAGATTTTACTGCAATTTATGTTAAGTAATTGAATTAAGATTTTTTTAAATGTGAAAATATAAATTTTTTAATATACAAGAGAAACTGAGTTATTTTCTATAGAAATTATGGTAATTATTATATGCATTTATATTTAATAAGCAAATTGACTAAAAATTGGATTTTTTGATCATTTTAAAGTGTCAATTAAATAATATTTAATAAATTTTACGCTTGGGTTATTAATTAACTATAAAGCAAAAATAAAATTTTCCCACCAATTTCACAAATAGAGTCACAATAATTAACAATACCAGTCAACTTTATTTATTCATATAAGTATCAAAAAATTTGCGAATTAAATGAATATTTATAACTGTATATCAAATTGTGGCTGAAGAATGAATTAATATTTAAAAAATTATTTATGATGTATGTATTTTAAGAAATTAAATTAAGTTTTTAAAAAAATATTCCAAGGGTTAAAAGTTATTAATTATATGTAGGTTTAAATCACTAGAAAAGATTTAATTCATATAAAAGGAACTTAATTATAACAAGCTTAAATCATTCATAAAAATAAATCATTTTCAACTTTAAACAATCATGATTTTGTAGATTATGTGTAATTTGCAATATTTTTGCAATATGAAACAAAAAATATATCTATAAATATAAATTAATTTCTTTTTGCCAAGAAATTAGAACTGAAAAATATGTTATTAAGTAAATTTTGAATTCAATTTAATTAGAAGTACAATTTGCCATATAATTAAAATTAATTGTTATTATTTTCAAAAGCTATATTTAGCTTACATTTGATAAAAGTAAAAATTTAAAAATACTTTTTAAAATGTAAGTCAAATAATGCTTCTAATTAAAAGTCCTAAAAGGAGACATAATACTTAATATATAGTTAATACAGTGGCGTATCAATCTTACATAACACATAGCAAAATTGATGCTGCAATTCTGTTCACAACTTATAGTTTTATAAGATATTTTGTTTTTTCTGGTAAATGAAATTCTTAATTTTTTTATAGAAAAATTGCAACTTGAGTTTATTTTTTAATATTTTTAATTTGATAGCTTTATTAGTATTGATGAAGAAAACCTATAAATTGATATAGTATAGTATAGCAGTCAGTATGTTGGCAGCATGCAGCACTGTGATACTCGTTTCAAACCAGTCTTATAATAATTATGTCTGTATTGGTGACGTCACTTCATTCAATTCCTTCATTCATAACACCATTCACTGGCCCGCTTTTTCAACGAGCTGCTGCGATGTCCAGCATCTTTGCCATAAAGTCATTTGACTTCTTTCTAACTCGTATACTTTATATGATAAATTAAAATTTGAAAAATATAGATAGATATACAAATTTTATTAATATAGTATATAAATTTTTTTTTTATAATTTGCACATTTTTCAAAAATAAAAAAAAGATTAAAACGAATTAAATGTAAGTAAATTTGACTTATCAAAAACGGTAAATTCGAGAAAATTTTCATTGAGTGAAAATCAGAATTATTTTGTAAGACTTTATATTTTTACCAATATCTGGTGATATCTAGCGTTTCAGAAGAATTTTAGAATTTCAGTAATTCTATATAAAAATTATTTTTATTTTCAAAATTTTTATTCATAATTTTTTTAATTGAAAAAATATGCATTACTAAAAATATAGGACACATATTTTGAAAATTTTATCAATAAATTTTGTATTTACTTTATTTTTACTGCATATTTATTTAAAAAAAATTGTTTAGACGATATTTTAATTTTAAACATAAACATTATTTTATCAAACCCCTATTGACGTAATTCATTCGTTTGTAATACAAAAAGCAGATCTTTGCGAAGGCCGTATTGTTATCATCAAAGCGTATTTCCATCGTATAGAAAAAGTTGTAGATCACTTAAGAAAATTTTATTTTTCGCTAAAAAATTTCGAAACTTCAATTTTTTTTAGCTGATTAATGATAAATACATTTCAAAAACTTTTAACACAAATTTTTTGGCAATTTTCCGAAATTTTTGGAAACATTTTCCGGCATGTTTATTTATTTATTTATTTATTTAAATTACTCTATCCGACAGACAAATCCAATTACAGAATAAGTTAGAATATAAAAACATTAATAAAAATACAAAATTACAATTTTTCCGGCAATCTACAAAATGATTTTTGTAAAATTTTAAAATGACATAAAAATTAGAAGAAACTTTCATGTAAACACTTTTTAGGACATTTTCCAACTATTTTCGCCTTGGTTTGTTTTAAGATCTGTACATATTTTGAGATCTATCGATTAGAGTAGTACGAGTATATTACTGTAAGAGTAAATCCAGGAAATTTCCGGAAAATTTCCGAAAACCATTTTCTCATGGGTTTGTTTTTAACATTTAATTATAAATTAATCGTTTTCGGTATAGTAGAAAGAGTTTGTGTCACACCGTTTTGTGTACATGGCGTGATTGTATATGTATATATTTATAAATTAATCTTAAAGAGTCGCGAGTATTAACGACAGGATATGCTAGTATAATTAAAAATCTTACTCAGTTAAATTTTAAAAATTACAAAATTTATCAACAAATCATATGTAAATAACTTTAATTCTTATTTCGTCCACTAGAAGAATAAACATACGCCTTTTTCATTAAATAATTACGTCACAGAAATTTACAATGTAATAAAATTTTCAAAAACTTATCTTATTTTCAAAAACCTGTACAGTTTTTAGACGTGAAACGAAAACTAATGTTAATGAAGATACTTAATACAAAAATTAAAATTTCTTAAATTCTGTTATCATCAAAATCATATTATCTAGTCACGCTAAAAGGATTTATCAGAAAATTTTCATTAGATAAGAAGTTATTTAACAAAATTATGTTTTTTTTATTTGAGACAAAATTTGAGAAATTAGTATGTTAATTTTAAGTATTTCAATAAATGTGTAATTTTCGAAGAAATTAAATCGTTAAAATTGTAATTAAATAAGAACGTAATTATAATGAGTAATATATCAATTGATAGCTTTTATTGAGTATAAGTTTTGTACTATTTGAAATTTGCAAAACGTTATATGGTAATATATAAATAATTAGTAGAAATTGTAAAATTTTTAGAGCGCTTTATTTAAAATCTAAGGCCCGTATTTCTCACCTCATTTATAAAAGTGATTTTTGCCAAAAGTGCTTTTGATATTTACTTAAAATTACTTATTAAGCACTTTATAATAATTTACATAAATTTTATAATACCAAATCTAATAAAAATGATCAAAAATAGAAAAACTATTCACATTTGATCAAAAACAGAAGTAAAAACTTATTTTAAACTTAACGATAAAAGCACTTTACAAAAAAGTGAGGTGAGAATACGGGCCATTTTGTTTTCATATTTCTAATAAATATTTAGTGAAACAAAACTAGAGAAAGATGCAAACTATCGAATGCTGTAAACCGAATTAAAATTAATTAATTAGTTTTTTAGTTATTAAGCAAAACATTAGTATGGCAAGGTATAGGATAAGGATTTATTGCTAGAACTTTATTACTAACTTCTCAGGGGTAGTAAAGATTGGTCTTAACCAAGGTTATTAGATCTCTTGCTTCTTTTGCTATTGCAAACATTCCTGCGACACACTTAACGTTTGTGTCAGGCAGGTTGCATAATAGACATTTAGAAATTATTTTCACAAATAATAATAATACCTATTTATGAGTAAATGTTTCTGGAAACATCTCAAAAGTAAACTTTCTAATTTGATAAAGAAAAAAAAAGATAGGCTGTGACGATGAGTATAAATTAAAATGATAATGATGATCGTGGTCGCATCTTGAAAGCAATAGTGAATGACTGACCCCATTTTCCTGTTCGGTTGTTCTGTTCGCTTATAAACTAGTGACCCCCGTACAATCAATGCAAGGTCAACATTTCTATATGAATTCTTCACTCTTCTAATTATATATTTTATTTTTTTATTTATGCATTTTCAACTTTTTTTTTTTTTAATGTAAAAACTAAATTTAAGATTGAACATGCGGTACGATAATTGTTATTTAACTTTGAATATTTTGTATTATTTTCGTTTAATACGCAACTTGCAGTAATGTAATACGATCAGCTGATGTTTGATTAAAATTAATTTGGAATTTAACTACCATCAATTTTTCTTTCCAGCTTGCATACTTGCACATTGTACGTTAAAACATCAAGTATATAGTATTATTTCGTTGTTTTTTTATCGATAAAATCTAGGAAAAAAATTGATTCTAAAGAAATAATAAACAGTTTCATACAATCCCATATCTAATAATAAATAGCCTTTTTTTTTATCAAATAACTATGACATTTCTCCAGAATGTTCTAAGGTGATTTAACATAAACCTATTGAAAAATAATTTCACCCCATATACAAACAATCGAGTAAGTTCCAAACCAAGTAATCACATTGACTTTCACAAACATAAAATCGAGTAGATTTGTTTATCGAAAAGAAACATCGAAAGACGTAGTTTGTTTGTATGTACGTGCAAAAAAAATAAATTCGAAACGAAATAGGTCATTAGAAAGTTTCTTCTGATATTCCGTCTTGTTTCTTACAAGGTACTGATAACCTAATTATATAGAACAGTCAACAATCAAGAGATGAAACGCCTAAATTCAAGGTTAAAGAAAGTTTTTTACGATAGGATGTACGATAATACACTTTAATATATGTTTCTTCATTAAAGTCGAAACAGATCCTAATTTATACTTGTATATTTGACATTGGAATGTACACCTTCTTTACTCTCTCAGTTAGGCGTAAATAAAATTTGTCAATGTAAATAAAATTAAGATAAAAGTGATAATTCTTTTCTTAGAATTTATTATAATTAAAATGTACGTCATTAATTGCAGTAATTTTAATTGTTACTCATGATAATAAAATGCTACAAAAATTAAAAAATATTTACTTACCTATATTTTTTTGAGGATCTCTAAAGACTTTATTCTAACATGCAATTGGACACAAAATGTGTAGTGACAATTCTAAATTCTGCACTGAAAGTTTCCAGATTTGTACAGTTGAAATTTTAGTTTTTAACATACATACACAATCACGCTATGTACCCCAAAAAAAGATGTAGAACAAACCCTTTACATTTATGTATAGAAATTAGTTTAGTTTAGTTTAGCCAGATACGCAACTTTTGCTTCATCCACATTTATTATGTTTCTCATATATGCTCTTTATTCTTACCAGTTGGAAATATTCTCTCATGCAAAACACTCTCGTACCTCCACATCTACTCATCAAACATACATCTTTGACAAAATGAATAAATAATACAATATTTTCAGGAGAGTAAATGCTGGTTGTAAGGTTTTGGGTGCTTTGGGATCTTTTGCTAGGAATGTAGATGTTTCCAAAGAAGCCCGTTTGAGTATATACAATGCAGTTTTGGTGCCTACATTGATGTATAGGGTAGTGAATGTTGGATTTAGGTTGCAAAAGCATAAACGGAAAATAACTGCTGCGGAAATGAGATTTTTACGTGGAGTAGCTGGGTGTAAATAGGAGAAATCGGGTACGAAATAAGATTAGTGTATGATGAGTGTGAAATTCGAAAAAAATGTTGTAGCAAAAGTTGCCCCGTGGTAAGATTCAGATAAGATGGTTCGGACATGTTGAGCGAATGCGTCTAATGAACGTTTGGTTAAAAAGATTTATTTGAATGATTTTGATAATATAGGTTTGCGTGGACGTCCGATGAGTAGTTGGAGTGGTATGATTGAGAGTGTTTTGCGTGAGCGAAAATTTCCAAGTAGTAGGAATAAAAGAGCATGTATGAGAGGAGAAATTATGAATGTGGATGAAGCGAAAGTTGCTTGTTTGGATAGGAATGTTTGGAGACGACTGATATCGGGATGATGAAAAGAGTTTGTGCCACACCCTTTTGGGTACATGACGTGATTGTGTATGTATGTATGTATATATATTTTCATTGTATGATGTGTTCGATTTGTATTATTGCTTTTTTCAAATAATATATCTAGTAATGAATATAATGTAAGAGATTTTACTTTTGTTGTGTAGATGTACGTCAATATGTGTGAAGTGGTAGTTGGTTAGTTGGTGTGTGTGTGTGTGTGTGTGTTTAGTTAGTAAAATGTAGGTATGTATGTCATGTTGTCGGTATTTAAATATGCTTCACTTCGCCATTCGCTTATATGCCAACTCAACCAAAACGAATCAATTTCTTTTCTATATTATTATTATTATTCATTCCAGTTTAACTTCATTGCACCTTCTCAGTGGATATTTAGTAGTTGAAGTATACATAAAACTATTTTATATTTATTTCAAATGAAAGTTGGATTACAAGTGAATCGGAACATTCAAAAAGGATTTATCTCTAAAAAGCAAAGTCTTGAAGGAGATGCGAAAAACTATTGTATAGTAGCAAAAGTTGGTGTTAGTCAGTTAAGATGGTTCGGACATGTTGAGCGAATGTCTAATGAACGTTTGCTGTTAAACAGATTTATTTGAATGATTTTGATGGTATACGTTTGCCAGTGGACGGCCGATGAGTAGTTGGAGTGGTGTATGATTGAGAGAGTGGCTTGCGTGAGCAAAAGTTTCCAAGTAGTAGGAATAAAAGAGCATGTATGAGAGGAGGAATTATGAATGTGGATGAAGTGAAAGTTGCTTGTTTGGATAGGAATGTTTGAAGGCGACTGATTTCGGGATAATGAAAAGAGTTTGTGCCACACCCTTTTGGGTACATGGCGTGATTGTGTATGTATGTATGTATGTATGTATGTTAAAAAATGAGAGAAGTCCTATTCGAAATTCCCGATTCAAGTGTACCTATATATTTTTCTCGTAAATATATCATTTAAAATTAACTGAAGGTTTTGCTTCAAAGCTCAAAGGCTGATACTACAAGCACGGTTTTTAAGTGTTTTAGTTCATTTGTTTAATCCAGCTCTTAAGACAGGATATGTTGTCTTAAAATCGACATCAGTTAAATCCAATTATTTTAAAACAGAGCTTGTAATACGGGCCATTATATACAAAAAAATTAAATTATTATTATATTCTTCTATAGAACTTTTAATATACGTACATTTTGCAATACTTGCACAAAAATTATCCAATTCAAATAAACGTCGGCGACACTACGAAATAATAAAATCAAACTCAAAAATTATATTAAAATCGTATTAAATAGTCTAGCCAAAATAAATTTTTATTTACAAATACAATAATTTTTTTAATTTACTAAAAATTTAAATTTGTTTCTATTAACGGAGCCAAGTAATTTTTAAAAAATTTAAGGTCCAGAAACAACATAATTTAGCCCTGGCTACAGGGCCGTATTTAGGATCTGTAGGCCTCTATGCTAAACCTGTGGTGCGGGCCCTTAGGAAGGGGGTTATAATTTTATAATTTTAAATAAACATTTTAGGAAAATGCAAAATAAAAAAGGAATGTAACAAACAAGTCAATATTTTACTTATATTTGTTTAATTTAAATAGAGTATTTAAAAAAATAAATAATAAACTTAGAAATGAAAATATCAAATAATCTTAGTGGCTAATTGGTTTGCGCCTACACTTAGTACTAATAAAGCTGTACCTATGTACTAGTGAAGTGTATTGTCACTGGTTGCAAGTCGGGTTATTCGAATATTCTGTTTTATGAAAATTTAAGTAAAATACTTAAAAGGTTATCGATTAAACAATTATTTACTTTAAATTTGAAACGTGTGGTGCGGGCCCCTTTGTGGTGCGGGCCCATAGGCTACAGCCTAGATAGCCTGTGCATAAATACGGCCCTGCCTGGCTAT
Source organism: Clivina fossor (assembly GCA_963966155.1). Taxonomy (NCBI): domain Eukaryota; kingdom Metazoa; phylum Arthropoda; class Insecta; order Coleoptera; family Carabidae; genus Clivina; species Clivina fossor. The sequence continues at coordinate 2,812,627 of OZ014553.1, read as the reverse complement.
AATATTTTTTGCCTGGCAACAAATATACCAACTAATATATAAAGCTTATCAAACTTTCATAAAAATTAACAAACTATCAATCAATTTTATTCTATGTAAATGTCAAAAAATGACAAATCTTAACAAACTGTAAAACATTAATTTTTTTATTTGTGAAGTACAGTTTGGGTAGCTTGCAAAATATTACTCTTATTTATGTTACTAGGACTAGACGGCTCTTTTTGTTTTGCTCAAATTGCATTGACTCGATATCATAATATACTATTATAAATGTCTGAATAGCTTTTTATGATTTCTCACTTTTGCAAGTATAACTAACAATTTTTTTAAAGAAATTAATTTAATTATTATTATATAAATTTTACAATATAAATTTTCTCTCAAAAATAATCTTTTATTTGCCTATAATTAAAAATTGTAATTTACATAATAGATCAACGATAATAGTCTTACCATAAAAATGGTATTAAAAAATTTGTTATTACAAAAAACCTTATCGTACAAAAATTTAAATGGCGTATTATAAATATAACAACATTTTATCTAGACTTTTTTAACATTTTTGTATTATTACCATTTATTACTACTAATGTGAACAGTGTCGGACTAAGCTATCGGGGAAAAAACTCGACGGGACAAAAAATTTAAAAAAATAACAATCGGAATAAATTTGCCAGGTAATACTTTTAAAATTGTGTTAAAATTGTATAACTTTTTTATTTCTTTTTATTAAAATTATAAAACAAGAATTAATAATTATTCTAAATATATAATAATTTTAGGTTTAATATCTAAAATTTAACTGAAAAACATATTAAATTATGTAATTATGTAATATATGTTTCAAATTGAAATATTTTAATAAGTATGCAGTAAAAATATTATAAATACAAAATATATAAATATTTTTTTTGTAACATTTGTCAAGTAATTTGTTAGTGAAAAACAACATAGCTAGTTAACTATTTTCAAGAAAATTATGAATAAAATGTTTGAAATTTAAAAACAATATAAGAACTTAAAATTAAAATTAAAAGCTTTAGCTTTAAGTTTTGTTTAATTTTATATTAAAATTCGACGTTTCGATATAGGTACTAAACGTATATCATCATTAGGAAAAAATATATACATATGACATAAATAATAAGTTACTAGATATTAGTAAATAGATTACAAAATTTCATAATTTATTAATTAAAGGAAACTCAGTGCCGTCACAATAATTGATGTTATCATTTTCTTTGTAAATTTCTATTGCTAATCTACTGGTAATATTGTTGGGCCTTAAATTATGTTAGTATCTTCAAATTTTACGCCATGAAGATATTCTAACGCATGTTCCAACACAATAGCAGATTCATCTGGTTGATGACGACGTATTGATATCTTATTTTCTGACAATTTAGTAGAAACTGTTCTACCTGTTTGTTCAACATAAACTTTATCGCATTTGCACGAAGTTTTAGATATACCTGAAGATTGAAAAAGAAAAATATCTTTTACGCTATTCAAAATGCGTTGCAATTCCATATATGGAAACTAGGAAACTTTAATATTAATGTCAAAAGATAAACACTTTTGTTCTTAGGTGCATTATGATTAATTCTAATATTCTTTCTTGAATTCTGCCTATTTTATCGATAACATTAAAATTACTAAAGTTTTCGAATGAAGTAGCCTCTCCTCAATAAATAGATTTTCAAATAATAAACAAATTGACTAACCTCTTATCCTGGTTTGCAGATGGTACTTCCTCTGCTGTCGCCAACTTCAAGTTTCGGCTTCGATTCCGGCGCGAGCACCGCGTGCGGCAAACAAACACGTTCGGCCCGAGCGAGAGAACCGCCATGCGATTTCGCACGACAAAGCTGGTGTACTGTAGCGGGTTCCGCATACCCGTGGCACGCGGTACGAAGATTCATTCGCGAGAATCATGGACTGATGAAGAGGATGTATGGAGAGGAACGGCATATTGCCGTCCTCAGGGCGGAACTGATGACCAATGATATTGAACAGGTTCACTATAGGTAAGATGAGATAAAGGAATTTTACAATTATACTTCAGCAATGACTGCACTCTAAAATAACAATTATCTAAATTTATCTACAAACCATAAAACACTATGATGCCCAGTATTTCTAGGTATAATTCGTCAACTGCTATAATTTTACATAATTGTTTAAAAATACATAATATCAGAACTATTACAAACATTATGTAATATGATATTGCCAACGGAATGGAAAGGTATATTATGTATGTAATATTACAGTTTTTTTAGTAAAGTCTCTTTTAGTAAATTTACAGAATTTTTCTGTCAGAAATTTTCCATAAATAGCTAAAATTTGTTTAGTTCTGTAATATTGTTGCACTCCGTCTGAAAATAATTCTATTGTCGCCTCTGGAAATGTTACACACAAATTTAATCTATTTACATTAAAACGTATAAAATAATATCGGCTTTTTATCGGTATTTCAATTAATACGCTGTTATATTTTAATAAACTCTTTTATTGCATTATAATAAAATTATAATTTAGCAAAAATAACTCATTTGATATTATTATTGTTAAGAGATTAACGTGATGTAACATCAAAATAAAATATCTTATCAAACTTCTAATAAATGCAACGAGAAATAATAATAAAAGCAATATAGATAGCATCGCATCCATAATAAGTGAAATATTTGCAAAAAATTTTCATTTTATTTAAAAATTATAATAATTCCAATCACCGAAATAAATCATTCTAATTAAGTTTATCCACGTAAATAATTTCCGAAAATTTTCAAATACAGATACTCGAACCCCGAAAACGACATCTACAAATCGGAGCAGCATAAACGTCGTTACGCAAAAGATAGCGAAAACAACGGTCGCTTATTGAATCACGACGATGCGGTTTTAAACACGAAATTCATCTACTCGGAAGAACCGAACGTTCGCACCAACGAACTGTATACAATGCCGCATTTCCGGCAAACATCCACCACGGAAATGACGTCATCGTCGTTCATCGAAAACAATACGATTTTGGAACCGTTAAACAAGAGTACCGAATCGAATAGTGTTTATACGAATTTTACGTTTACGTTTCAACGCGACGCGGCGAATCAAAATGGAAGTAGTAGTGTAGCTAGTTCAGTGGAGGATAGTACTGAAATAGAGAATACAACGGAAGCGGAAACGACCACCACCGAACAGGAACAGTTGACGACAACGGAAGAAGTGACAATTGAAGAAGAACTGATGACAACTACTTCGAAAGTCACGAGTTCGGCACCATCTACACCTGGCCAGTTGTTTCAAGATATGGATCAGGATGAGAAATTTACGACTGGATATAAACTTAGAGGAGTGTAAGTTAATATTATTTATTTTTAATTTATATGAAAAATTAAATACCTAATAATTTAATTAGATGTATATGATTTCAATATTTAAACCAAATTTATATAGAAGTTGGCACTGCACCCAATATCTATCTCAAAGCCTATTTATTTTCTTAAATCAAAATTTTTACGATAATTTCAATTTCTTATTACTAGCGGAAAACTCTATTTATATATAAAATAATGCATTATTTACTTGCATGTGATTTAAAAATTAAAATAACAAAAAATACGGTGCAATTTTATCGCCAATTTTATATATTAAATTGTATACTTAAAAAATGCTATAAAAACAGCAGATAATAAAATAAATTTAATATATTTGTTAAAACTTATATAAGTTATTCAAAGAATAAATTTTCTATTAAAATTGATGGTTTAATTTTAATTTAAACTAAATTTTATCTCGAGATAATAATTATATTTATATACGTATTTTTATCATGTTTTAAAATAAAGTAACTTTAAGGGTCAGTTGCACGAAACAATTAACTTTACTAAATTAATTAACTATGCAATTCGATTGTCAACTGTCTTTGAAGTATCTCATTAATTGGGTCAGTTGACAAGTTACATAACGAAAACGTTAACAATATTTTATGTAACCGGTTCCTACGATTATCTGATGAAAGGTAATTCTTTGTATTCCAGAAACGCATGTCCTGTAAAAGAAGAGGTAGTAGCCCCATTCTGGGCGAACAATACCCGCGGCGAAGTACTAGCCCTTTTAAACCTCTACCCTTTCGAGCAGTACGTGCACTGGGAGAAATGCACGTACGAGCATCGTCAGATGTACTGTCGTGAGGGTTGTCGTTGCGAACAACAATATCGTCTGCATCGGCTCCTCGCTTACGATCCGAACAATGAATGCCGTGGCATCTTCTCCGATTGGTTCAAGTTTCCATCGTGTTGCGTCTGCAAATGCTACGATATGCCAATTGAATTTCGTGTTACATCGAGAAGTCCCCGAACAAAAGAACCAATCGATAATGCGGAAGGACTAAGAAATGATGGTGGTGTTCCGGAATGGTACAGGAAGAAAATGACGACCGGAAAACGGGAGAAAGATCGTTATTGATTTGTTATCGTCGTAGAATAAAGTAATTTAAGAAATATCGGGTATGAAGTAATAATGTGAATGACTGGACTATGAAAAGAAAAGTCGTTATTGATTTGTTTTTATTCATAATTTTTATTGGACTAATGTGAATTAATTTGTTTGGTTCGGTGTTCGGAGATTGTTTTTTTTTTTATATAAAGGAACAAACTGTCAATTTTTTGACAAAATAATTGTATATTTTTGACAAATTGTTCCTTACATTTGATGTTATTTTTTTGCCAATAGAATAATGTTCGTATTGTATTATATTATGTATTGCCAGATTCTCAAAAAGAAGTTTCATTTCATATTTGGTTTAATTTTTTAAATGTAGAATATTATTTAAAACTTCTTTTAAAAATTCGGCTCGTTATAATTAATTTATTTTGTGTATTTATAATTATTTATTATAAAAATTATTATCAGAGTTCTGGTCAAAATAAAATACTCATTCGTTAAAAAATAATTGCTTGTGTAAAATATATTAAAAATTAGTGTATAGTATTATTTATTAGTGTTAAGTATAATTATTTACTAAAATATAAATTATTATTTAATTGAAACCAGTCCAACTCTGATATTAATAAAAATTATCTTAAGTAAGGCTCGTGATAATACAATGTAAATTTGTAAAATTGCTTGTAAAATACCAAATTCTTCATAATAACTATATCACTTACTTAAATATTAATATTATTTTTAATATATTGTTGAAATATGTTAAAAAGTCGTATTGTATATTTAAAATAAAATTAAAATAAAACTTTGGAGCTAATTTAATAAAATTGAACACATTTTCAGGAAGAACAGGAAATTTTAAAGTCTTATTTAGACTTCAGAGGAAGATTGTTAAAAAAAAAGTAGAAGAATTTTTAAATTATATAGACAAGTTATATATTTTTCACCACCTCTGACAAAAAGACACTCTTTTGACAATAAAACCTATTTAGTATCATTCATCGAGAGACGATCTCTAAAATAATCACAGAATAATAGAAACAAATAGAATCTTATAAATTATTATACACCACCACTAACATAATACAGATTAATTTTTTTTTTATTCGTTTGCAATGTTTTTTCCATAACAAATCCACCTATTCCATAATTATCTATTTAAAATTCATACAAAAATCAACAGATTTATAATTAATTTGTAAAAATTATTATTGAGATCGGAAAATGTTATTTCTTTTAATTGTTAATACAGTGTGATTGATTTTAATAAAACTATGGTGGAAAACGTAATAAACTACCATTATATTGTATTAGTTACTAATATCAAGATATTCACAAACGAAGTTACTACTAAAAACTAAAATTGAGCTTATTATGAAAATAGAAAATACAAAATAATTGCATATTGAATTTATAGAATTTTCTGGGCAGATATGTCGTGGCCGGTCTATCCTTGTTGCAGACATTTCATCATACATCGTAGATGACATCCCCAATGATTGATGGCAGAATAACAAGACAAGCACGAAGGATGCCATCTATGATGCATGGCAAAACGTCTGCGATGAGAATAGATCGATCACGGCATACTAGTCGAAAAAATTCTATAAATACAATAATTGATACCGGCGGTGAAAAACTAAAGATTACTAATTGTTTTTAAACATTTATTACAAAACAACAAAAAACAATACTTTATATTTATTTAATATTTGTAGCTAATTTTTTTCAAACATATTTTTTTTAATATCACTCATATTTAAGATACTTTACGTAAAATTATAAACACAAAACGTAAGTTTTCTGCAGGTCGTAGAAAACAGACAAATATTTGTAACAAATATTTGTAACAAATATTTTTATATGATTTCACCAAGTTTGTTTCAATATACCACTAAATCAATTTACAACTGTCCAGTGCATGCGCAATGTAAAATTATTTCTAATTTTTCATATTGCACATGTTCTAGGAAGTTATAAATCAGTAACAGAATTCCATTGCATATAATCGAATTCTTGATCATATTCGTAATCATGAAAAAAATACATTAGCCAAACAATACAAATACGAATAGTACGACAAAGTAATGATATACCTGGAACTTAAGACATAATCATTTGACGCGGTCTGAAACTTCTCATTTTCATTCTACCACTTCGAAACATTTTCGACCGCACCAAATACTATGTCTTTATTTCAGTTCGTAGTGTATCGTTCGACTATTACAATTACAATCAAAATTACGACTATAGGTACTTCGGAATTCCACTTCAATCCTATAGATTGTAGAATCAAACATATTAAAATCAATCACAATGTACATGTGTGTAATTGTGCAAGTTAATTTTAATATAATCATGGAATTTGGTGCAACATTGTTTATATCAACAACAAAATCAATAATATTTATAATTAAAAAAACACTTCATATTCGCTACCAAACAATCCCATAAAAAATAAAATTGTTCTATTACGGTAAAATTGATTTAAATTATTACATTTTTTTTTGCATGAGTGTACTTGTGTATACGTGTACGTGTGTAGAAATGTGCAATAAACAAATCTGAAATAACCTCAATTTCCCCACAACCGAGCATTGCAGCTGTTGAAGCTTGTAAATTGATCAAAATTAAACTGAGATGTCACAATAAAAATAAAAAATACATAACACCTATTTACAAATTTGTAAAACTTAAAAAAGAAAAACATGGTATTCAAATACACAATCTTTGTAATTATTTATAAATACACAGTGCTTAAAAATTAATAATATAATATCAGGCTTTCTTTTGGTTTTAATACTAGCTCAAAAATCACCATATCACCATTTTGTTTTGAGAACAAAAAATAAAAAAAAAACACAACAAAGTGAAATTTTTCACTAATTGTCAGAAAAGAAATTCACAAGAGACGGACAAACTTATTTTTTTTAATTACACAAATTTGTTAAGTAGCTGCTATTTACTAACGTTACAATATGGAGGGAAAATATTCTTCACATAACCTATTATTTTGATTTCAAATCTTTCAGATATAAAAATAAAATGCAACAATTATGAAACTGCAGATATATATATACCTTGCTAATAACTATTATTTTATTACAAAATGAATTATTTCATATTAAAATCACTTTTTAAAATAAAACAATAACTGTCGCACAAATGACGAATAGTATATAATTTCTAAAATTGTTGCATTCCATTTTATTTAGACATTTTTTTATTAATATCATTTTATTGTAAATATGAGTTAACTAGTATACATTTAATTGATCCGATAATAATATTCGACGATTAACTATAATATATAGTAGTAGAGTTGCCTATAAAATGGTATTTTATCTAAAAATTATATAAAAGTTTCCTACGTTCACGTTGAAATTCTAAAAATTGCATATAAAATTATTTGTTCTCTATTTATTCTATATATATTAAAAAAGAATTTGCCTTGACGAGCAAATATTATTAGTTACATTTTGTTTTTATGTCTCTCTTGTGCAACATTTTATTAGACAAAAAATAAAAAAAAATTGTTGTATAATTTAATTTAAAAAATAAATAACAAAAATTTAATTTTGATTTATAAATTATATAAATACGACATTGAAAATACAATGTTAATACTTTGTGCAAAAAGAAAAGCAATTTCTTTTCGTTGTATTTGGATAAAATACGACAAAACGAAAACTGAGTAAAAAAAAATTACGATAATAATTTTATCAATACTGTTTATTGTTTACCCTCTATTTTCATTGTTAAAATTCTTCTTCTGTGATATTTAAAAATATTTTAATTTATTTCATAGATAAATTGATATTATGTTTGTTTAAAAAAATATGAATACTGAATGAATATTTTAATTTGTCTGAAAAAATTAATAAAGCAAAAATTTATTCTCAGTTCACATTCTGATGAAGAAAAATATAGAAATAAAAAATGTAAAAATATAATTGCACATGTTGACATTTTTAGGGCACTTATCAAATTTTTTTGGTCCAATTTTTTTTTTTTTCAATTTTTAATGATAATTATCGACTTATTATCACATATTTAATCTATTCAAAGTGGCAGTGCAACAGTCGAAATATTCCTGATATGATTTATTTGCTTTCTTACGAATTATTGTGCGCGCATGTCAAAATTATTCTTATTATTATTATTGCAAATTGTAATTATTATTGATATTGGTGTTTCTATGTACCTTGTTGCTGGTTGTTGTTGTTGTTGAGTTGATGTTGTAGATAGAAGACTATGAATTGTGGCACGGAACCCAAAGACTTTTGTTCTGTTCACTGTCTACAGCTGCCTTTACTTGCGTACACATATACGCTATATTTACCCCGGCTGGAATTACAGCTACACAAAAATAATAATAATAAGATTTCGATAATGATTCTAGTTTGTAAGACAGTCAAAATTCTCAGATGGTAATTTTTGTAAAACACAATACCATCCATCAGTAGAATGCCTTCTTTCCATAGTAAAATCAAAATCTTGTTCGTAATCAAAATAAACAATAAAGTGATAGACTATTGTTTAACCAATTTTCCAGTGATTTGCCGATAACTACGGCACAATGTGCGATAGGTTACAAAACAGATCCTTTGAGTAATAAATTTAAGGCCATTTCAAGGCAAACAGGTGGTGGGAATACAAAAAATAATAATTTTAAATTCGATTTATTCCTTTAATACTACATATTTATGGTAACTAATTATTGAAAAAAATTAGCTAATTTCCTAACAAATTTTATATAATTACAGAATTAGCATATAAAAAAAATTATTCAAATATTTAATTGTCAATATTTTCTTTGTTTATTATTATTTTGATTTCCAATAAATATATATATATTGTTAATTGTAATAATGATTAATCATATTTTTTCAAATAAAATGTATGTGTGAAATAAGAGAAAATCGCATTTTTCAAGGAAAATAATAAAAATTATTTTTTTACAAATAAACCACAGATACAAAATTCTGAAATTAATACATAAGTACTATAATAACAATTTTTGGAAATCAAAATAATAATAAACAAAGAAAATATTGACAATTAAATATTTGATTAATTTTTTATATGCCAATTCTGTAAATATACAAAAATTGTTATTAAATTATTAATTGTACATAAATTAGCTAATTTTTCTAATAATTAGTTACCATAAGTATGAAGTATTAAACGAATAAATCGAATGTAAAATTATTCTTTTTTGTATTCCCACCACCTGCCTGAATATAGGCTTTTGTTTGCCTTGAAATGACCTTAAAGACTTTTAACATTTTATTTTAAGCAATGTAGTGCATAACTTATAAGACCACGACTAGTTAAGTGTTTTCCTAGATTTAGGCTTAGCTTAAGTTCGTAATATAAGATTTTTAATTTCGTTATTTTCATATTAGACAGACAGGGAGATTTTTGGGAGAAAAGACAGATTTTACAGCCAGACGAGAGTGTTATAGTTTCATCAGAAACCAGAGTCGTGTATCAGTATTAATACAAATAACAGAAATTTTTGAGAGCCATACCTTTATCATAATTATATTTGTACAATCGCAATATATTCGGTTTTAATTATCAACTAAGTTAAATATAATCTAACAGTTGATTTTACAAAAGTAATTAAATTACTCACTCGTTCGGTTATTGTTTATCAACAATTATCAATGCAAACAAATGCATTTGACTTGAGCTTGTCGAAAGTGTTTCGTGTTTTGAAAGTAGACGAAATGTTTCGATTGACATTACTAATTTATCGTCATTCGTATTGTCTGAGAATTATATTTTTCTGTTCAATTTCGATTACGAACGAGATTGATTGATTTTGCTATAGAGAATTCAGCTATAGGTTCCGATTAAAATTCGCTATTTTGATTAATTATTGCTGAGTAATATTCATCAGAAACGTACCTGATATCCGATGTTTGTATTCGGCTTCGAGCTTAAGTCCGTGTTCGTACATCTCTTTGGCAGCTTTAGCTGTGACTTTATCTAATGGATATCGGGCATCCTTAACCTCTTTGATTTGTTTCGTACTCTTGAATTTGATTAATAAGACAATCGGATAGATTTGGTGTCGATGTAACTTTTCAACCGATGTTACTGATATGTCTATTATACAGTGAAGATTCTACACAAACATTACATACATCGAAATGTTAGTTTTATACAAAACAAAAATCAACGTTTCATTTATTATTATTTGAAAACTTAAACCAAAAAAAATTCTGTTAAGTTGTAATTATGTTTTCTAGATTAGGTCCTTATTTTTTCTTTAAGTTGGTACTAACCAATAAATCGCATCTAACCTAATGTTACAAAATTATTTCCATTTTCCGTTTTTTGCCTGTCAACAGACACTCGTGTTGTAAAAATAAAATCTGTAATAATCACATGTTTGATCAACGTGAATAAAATTGTATTTTGGTATAGTAACTAAAGGTAACTAATATTTTTATGATTTATATTTGTTTTGTTAGATATGATATTTGTAAACTTAGTTAACGTAAACTCTTCTTTGTGTAAAATTCATTTTATCTGTGCACATGTATTTATTCTTGTGTATCTTTGTAAGCGCCTTTGACAACCAATTATAAATTTAGAAACTTATCATTATAAAGAAAAATAAGAAACAGCATAACCATCTGTCTTTGAACAAATTCTAGAATTTTTAATTTTAAATTTCAATTAATTCGAAAAAATAAAAAGATTACCTTATCACTCACAGCCTTGATGGATCCGACAGTTGTGCACTCAAAATAGCTGCCTTTTCTTTTATAATCAATAATTAAATTCTCGGCTAGCTCTTGATCGACAGCTGCTTGCGGACAACTGCGTGTTTCGGTCAAGCATCTTCGGAATTGATCCGGATAATCCGTTGCCAGTTTATCAACGACGCATTCGGCTAGGGGACCCAACACTAATACGGGACGATATTCCGTATCTAAAATTTACATCCATTATTTGTAAAAAAAAATCTGATACGCATATTTCAATCATTGACAATTAAACTTCTTCCGTTAGTTTCAATTTAGATCTTTTAATATCAAATCAAAATCAAATTAAATTTTATTTGCATTTGCATCAACCTTATCATGGAAAAAAATTTTAATTTCAAATTTAAATGTTCTTAAATTCTGTAACTCTTCAATATATGTCGGTAATTTATTTATTATAACAATAAATTAAGTTTGTTTATTTTCAGTAGTTACTTAAGACGATTTCATGTGATTCTGGTTATCACTGCTATGTCTTTTTGATTTATGATAGTAAATAAAGAGAACAGTAGTAACTATCTAACTATGTAATCATTCCAGAATGAATAAAACATTAATTTTCGTTTCGCCAAAGATGACTGTTAACTATAAACTTACAATCGAGTCGTTCGACGCGTTGATACGAACACAATGAAACATCTTCATGTAAAGTACCACTATCGGAGTACCATCCGGTGTGCGCGACATTAGAGAACGACGCTAATTCTTTGGAATCTCTCGAACCGTTTCTTTGATGCTTTTTACGACGGAAAAAACTTCGACGAGCCGATGTTGAACCACGGCCTTCAAGATCGCCTAGACTTCTTCTTAATAACAGTTCTTCTTCAACTCTACGATAAAAATATAAATTAGAATATTATTGAATAATGAAATAAATCGCAATAATAATAATAACAAACGAATAACTAACTTGTATTTGCTGGGTATGATACCGCACTGGTGACGATGTCCCTCGCTGTCTAATCGCCAAGCACGCCATAAACCCGGCTCACCATTAAACATCGTATTATCTACGTAAAGGACGTCATCTTTGTTGAAGCATAGATGTATACTATCCGTTATTTCACTGCCGCTTCGATCAAAACCGCAACGGACGTACAAACTATCGCCAGGTTTGTCCTTGATTTCGTTGTATTCTTTGAAAATATAATTTAGAATAATTATTATTAAATATTATTATTAAAAATGAATGGGGTCGTTGCACAATTCTTACATTTTTTATTGAAAATATGTATTAATGTAATTATTTATTAATAAAATCAAGGTAAAATTTGAACTTGTTTGCATTAAAATTAGGAACAAAAGCATGGCTACATATGAAGAAACACGAGTATAACCAAAAGGGTTATGACCTCATATATTTCAATATTTATAATTAAAAATAGCAAATTCAACAGAATGCAACAAGGCCATTATTTATTTGACAAAAAAAATGTAACATTAGCTAGGATAACTTACTATCGAGATTATATTGAGCTAAAACGGTAACTTTATCGGCCGGTTTGGCCAATTCATAGGCTGCTTCTTCGGCCGTCGCATGCCTCAGATCGGCGCCATTATATTCCAAAATCTGATCACCTGTACGCAGACTAGCATTATCCGCCAACGAATCCGGTTGTACGCTATGTACAAAAATGCCGACCGCATTACCGCCGACTAAACTAATACCTAGATTCGGTCTTTTCTGTGTTTCGATCAGAAGATAACGCGGTTCGTGCAGATTTTTCGTCGTTGAATCATCGGACGGCGGCGGTGCACCGCGAACAACAATCGAATTCTGCCGATGTAACGTGGCAACTTGAGCGATTTGACTGCGCGTAAGAGTGTTCTGACCGGTATCCAATTCGGGTAGACCGAGGGTGAGTGATTGGGGTTGAGTTTTACGAATGCCGCGTGGACTATTGCATGGTGTAGGTTCACCGTCGCCATCTTCGTCAGCGGAACTTGAACACGAACCGGAGTCTTCCATTTCGTGAAATTCTGAATTAAAAAAAAAAAATAATTGATTATTAAATTTACAAGCTTGCTTTTAATTACTTAAGCTACATTCACAACCTCCAAATTAGCAGTAGAATTTGTGGATATAATTATACATAAAACATAACGTAAATTAACCCCCACACAGCATTCACAATGTATTACTTTGCCAACTAAGCAAAAATGCATGAATCCACCTAGGAAGAAAAGCTTGGAAACATAAGAAGTCGGATACATAAATATCTGTAATTTGAAAAGTGACGTTTGACTTGTGGTTAACATAACCTAATATATTTACTACTTAATTATTTTATATTTGCAGTTTGACCGCAGCGCAGAATTAGTACATAAATTAACGAAAAACCTTGGAGTTTGCAAGGTTCTGCGTTGCTTACTAATTGCACTAATTGCGTTAATTACTAATTTCGGTCAGTGTGAACGACTTCATGCGCTTGCATATGCCAAACCTTTACGGTTAATTATAGCTAGTAATCCTACTGCTAATTTGGAGGTTGTGAATGTAGCTTTAATATACTTACTATCAGGAAGATATTGTACGAGCATAGTAATCGAATTACCGCACTGTCTTAAAACATTCGCTGCCAATTGATAGGTCGCATTCCTCATATTAATGCCGCAAACTTCCAGTAATTGATCACCGATCTGCAAGCCAACTTGACTCGCTAAACTGTGCTCGTTCACTGTCGATACGTATATACCGCCACTTTCCGGACACGAAATCTGTATGCCAAGCGGTTCCGTTGATTTATCGATATGTACCCGACGTATTTCGCCCGGCGTAGGTTTCGATGGCCAATAATCCGGTAATGAATTGCGTTTGTTTGCATTCGTGCCCGGACTACTTAGAACTTCCACATGAAATGTCGGCATTGGACTGCCACGGTCTGATGTTCTATAAATATAAGAAAGTTATTTTTAACAATCAATAGAAAAATAATTCAGTTATTAGCATGAATTTAGTAAAGTTTGAAAAATTAAAATTTAATAATGTTTTTGAGTCACCCTTGAGGCAAGGATGCGCGATATAATTAAATTGCCAATTGATGTTTAGGAAACAGTTCACAATCTACTTGCAACACATCCATGTCCCAAGCGGAATTCGAAACAGGTACATCTAAAACCGCTCGGCCATGCCGGCAGGCAAAATAATAAATTAAATATATAACTATAAAAAAATATTATGTTAATAACAGAAAATACTAATATATAATAACAATAACCATTTATAATGAAATTAATAAAAAATATGTAATTTACTTAATCATATTAAGTAATAAATTAATTAATTTACAAAAAAAATAAAAGTAATGTAATTAATAAACTTATACAACTATTATTTTTGTAACAGTAGTGCAATATAAATAAATTTAAATAACAAAACACTTTACATATCGCGCTTGCAAAACACCATCTATCAGTGGCGTAGCCAAGGGGGGGGGGGGGGTTGAAACCCCCCAAGAACCTGAATTACCAAAAACATACGTATGTGAAATATGAAATATGTTATTTTACTTTCATTTTTATAAAAATAATTTTTATTGCTCTTTATTTTTTATACAAATTATAGTATTATTTTTATCGATTAATATTATATCATTTCTTTAGTAAACCCCGCCCCCATGACAAGTTTCTGGGTACGCCACTGCCCTCAATCCTATCGATCCATTTACTGACGGGTCGGGTCGTTCATGCAGACTTATAGGTTTGGTTAACAGCATCAAAATATCACAAAATCGAAACTAACCTGCCTATACTGTCGTTGCTAACTTTCGAACTTTTCGACGTGACACTCGGATTGGACGGAATACGAAATCGCTGATTCTCTTTTTTCCGGGGAAATGTGCCATTTTCATAGCTCGGTGTATACGACATCAGATCACTATCACGATCACGATAGGGCATATGCGAATGGATCATATTCAAATGATGTGGACGTTTATTGAACGGACTGTCAACGGATGGATTGTGCGAATGATATAAATACGGTGGATCCAAGCACACCGATTCGCCCGATTGTGAACTGGGCAATTGGGGCGGTAGCGGTAGCGACGATGGATGAGAATGTGGATGAGGATGAAAATGATAATTCGGAATCCTATTGGCCGGATGTAGACGTGTATGTACGTTTAACACATCCGCACCTACAATAATAATAATAAGTTTATGATGAGTTTGTTTTATTTGGAACAAAAATAACAATATGACAGAAATTAAAAAAACATAAAGTTTGTACCAAAAGCATATATCTCGTCACTTTTGCTGCAGAACTATCTCCATTTTTTTTAATTTAAAGTTTTCTTTTTGTTAATGTTTATATAGAAACTATTCTTACATAAATTCAAACATAAATCGGAATTAAATATTGATAGAGGCTAGAACTAGATAAACTTAGATGATAAAAATAAAAATAGAATTAGATTAGTGATCGATTTGTTAATTACCGATTGACTATCAAAAGACGGTATTTATATAATAATTATAATTACCTCCAATCGTACTCTCCGAATCACTACTGTATTTATTCGGTCCAATTTTCGGATTGGTTTTCTTGCTAAAATAATCTAATAAATCCTTATCAGCGGGATTCGTTTGTTTGATCGAATAATCTAGACTATTATTCGAATTCATATTGACGCTTAAACGATTCTTATTAAATTCCGGATTGAGTTTATCGAACGAGGCGAACGGTATTTGCGCGCTATTATCAAACGATTTGTACGGTGTGTGACGTTTCAAATTGGGCGCCACCGAGATAGTTAGTGGTGTTGAGATGCGATTGTTTCGCCAACAATCATTATTGTCATTTGTTTCGGTATTATCGTTTCCGTTGATTAGTATCGATAAGGGTGCTCGTTCCCGTTTACGCGGATTAATAATCGTTCCCGTTTGATTCTGAATAACATTCGAACGGGCTTTCGGCCATGTACCGCCATTTTTCTCTTGCACGCTGGAGCTTTCTTTCGATCGCCGTTTCGATCGCTTTAAAACGGTCGCGATATTTTTACCGTGATAACTTTCGATAACTGAATCCAGTTCGGCGATCGCTTGCTCTTGATCGAAACTATTGCTTAATGGTAAAGCGTTCGGCGAACTATTTCGATATTTATTTTTCTCTTCGTTGCGATTACGATCTTTACTGTGCCGTCGGCTACGTACGATATTAATCTTCTCCAAAACATTCCACGACTTGACATTGTTTTTCTCCGATGTGGCGCTCTTCGATTTCACGTAATTTGAATTCGATAATAAATATTGACGGTCGACAAAATCGTCGGAATAGTGTTTCATATCTTCGGTTTGTGAACAGCTATTGACCTTCAAAATAAAATCATTAATTTTAATGAAACAATGAAACTGTCATAAAAGCAGGACTAAACACCAAACCAAAAACCGAGCTTGGGGAATTTTAGCGTATTTTTTTTATTTCTTTATTTCGTTGGAAATGGCTTAAAAAGTGATGTTTAATTTATCATTTTTCTCAAAGATTTCCTACAAAATGCAAAAATATATCGTGATGACGTCAGTAATGTCTTCGCAAAACTTATGTCGATTTCAGAAGCAGACGCACATGTATTGCCATGGTTACCGATACAAGCTTTTGGCTGGACGTAACCGAATCAACATTTACATACGTTTTCAAAATTATATCTCAAAATTATAATTAAATTAAAATTATATTTCAAAATTATATCTCACCAACTCTTCTGCGCTTGCGCACAATAGGCGTGTGACGTCCTTACAAAAATTGTTAATAACAAATAAATGAAACAATTATTAAAAATTTTAATGACAGTTTTCTGTTATTATTTTTTATATATATTTGAGAAAAAATAATTTTACACGCAACTTCAATCACGCTAAACTTCCCCATTTGTAAGCTTGATATTATTAGATAAAGAATACAAATTACTATATAACATAATAAAAAATCTTTCAGAACTAATTATAATAAAATAAAACGGCTTTAGGTTCTACTTCTATATTAATACTTATTAATAGTCGACGTTTCGATGAACTCAACGTGCGTCTTCCTTTTTCCCTGATAAAGACGCACGTTGAGTTCGTCAAAACGTCAATTATTAATAAATATTAATACAGAATTAGAACCTAAAACCGTTTAATTTTTAAAAATAGCTATAGATTTGTTTTCTTAAATTTTAATTAATATTTGACTTTTCAATATACTGCGCCTAAAACTTTTTTATTTTTATATAAGTATAAAAATAATTTAAAAAGTAATAATTTCATAAAAATCTTTCTAAATATGTAATAAAAATATTCTATTACAATGAACAATGAACACTAGGGGTTGTTTCACAAAACAAAGACTTTTATTTTTTACATTTAAAAATTCTATTATTAAACTATGAACCTTTTTCTGATGATGATTCGATGATATGTAATTCAAATTATCGTGATTATCTTGATGGTGGCAATTTGGATTCGATGATACTGATTTCAAAACGGTAATGGTTATATCGGTTCGATCATCGTTTAGAAACGACATTGCTTCGTGACAATTCTTCAAACCGTCCATTGTTTTATTATTAATACTTAGCACGCGATCGCCTACCGCAAGATTGCCCTCTTTCGCCGCCGTACTGCCCGGACTAATCTTGCATATATACATGCCCGTCTCAATCGATAGGCCATGATTGCCCGCCGGTAATTGGGTCGTGTATAAACAGCGTGAATTCATTCGACGTCTACGCACCACTAAATGCGCCCGTTTCATACTAGATCGGACACTATCTAAGACTACACGTTTTGAAACAGATGTACAGTCGATGTTATTCACACGAAATATACAATCGTTTATTCTGAAAAAATATTATTCACTTATTTAGTGTTAAAATTATGATGGGGGGGGGGGATTACAAGTGGCTTACTTTAATTTTCCATCAGCGATCGAACCTTTTGTAATCGATGCTACGTAGATGTTACTATCGTTTGGGTAATATGGATCATCTCTACCTCCAACTAATTCGAAACCCAAGTCACCGCCCGATGGTAAATTTGATAAGTCCATGTCGAGAACTTCTGTTTCCCATTCCTAATGATAACATAAATATATATTTATACAGCATTTTTTTCATATTTTGTATATGTTGGGCAAGAGTAAAAAACCTTGTATGTTTTTTCTTAAAATATAGAAATAAGATGTGTAGTAATTTTTTTTATTTGTACTCTATATTTTTGTCGTTATGTCGTTAACACACAATCACATGATTCACTTTTTAACATTTGTCTAATTTAACCTGTATCGTAACTTTTATGATTCGAGAGAATGTAAAATATGTATTATTTTATTTTGTTTCTAACCTGCATGTCGGTATCAATAGCAGAATCATGCGAATGATTATGTCCTAACGGCTGAAACTGATGCATATTCGCCTCTTTCTCCAACTGCGCTTCTAACGCCTCCTTTAATTGTTTTAATTCTTTGCACGCCTCGTTTCGTTGCTTCTTCAAATCATCGGAATCGCGTAACGCTTCGGCAAGATCACTAACAGCCCGATCACGTTCTTTCCGCAACTTATCACACAACGTTCGTATGCTTTCGCGTTCCAATACAATTTTATCGCGTTCGGAGAATGCCCAATCGCGTCGCCGTTTCGATACTTCGGCTTCTTGAAGCGCTTCGGTTAGCTCGGCTTGCACTTTGTCTAGATTCTTACGCAACGTTTCCAGTTCTTGATTCGCCTGGTCTAAATTGTCGAGACGTTGTCGCTGAGCTAGCGAACGAGAATCACCCGAACCGGAAACTTCTTTACGCGCTGAATTTTCGCCAGGACACGTTACGCATTCCAAACTAAAATAATAATAATAATACTCAATTAGAACAAAATACAATTTCGAAAACAACAAAAAGATCATAAGAAACGTGACAGTTTACACTTAAGACTAGAAGATAGTACAAAGGCATTTTTCTACATTTAAAAATTAACTATACTGTTTTTAAACTATAGACAGTAACTAGAAATTCTAGTGACAAAATCAAAGCCTGTGATTGGCTGCTGCGCTATTTCGTGAAGCCGCATTTAACCAGACGAAATTTCAAGTTAACCTTCAAACGTAATTGAAACGTCAAACTCTCAGTAGTTGTCAAATCATTTGTTGAATTTGCACGTGTATTTCAATGTATTTAATAAATATTTATATGTGATGCAATGCATAAAACCAAGAGTTAACAGTATTTTTAAAAATATATAAATTTTTCATCAAGGAATTACAAAAAAATAATGCAATTAATTCATTTGTAATTAAAAGTTATGTATTTATGAATAAATTAAGTAGATTATCTATCATAGTTTTGGTTAATGAAAATATAACCTGAAAAGTATAAATGCTGACGTGACCTTCATTTTAACATTTCAATTCCCCCACCAAATAAATCTAGTGACTTTTTTTGGTAACTTCTAGCGGTGTAAATGTGACTTCGTCTAGTGCTGTCTATAGTTTACAAACAGTGTATAATAATTTAATTAATTCATCAAAATAAATTAATGACGATTTAAGCAAAGGAACAAAACTACTATAACCTATAAGAATTTACTTATTTCAAACGGTTTCAAATGCCTAGATTAAACGTAATCAGTGTTAAATGATTATTGGAATCATGTTAACTTACCGACTCTTAATACAATCTCTACTATCTTCTTTTGCCGCATTATATTCACCGAATTTCTCCCTCAAATCATTGCATTCCTTCAACGCTTTATCCCTATCATGCAGCGCACTAGCAATCTCTCTACGCAGTGTTTCCATCTGATAATTTAACGCTTTCTTCTCTTCGATCAACTCCTTATTCTCCGTTTCTAATCGCTTCGTCTTCTCATACTCCTGCGCGAGATCATCGCTAAGCCTTTCGATTTCCTTATGCACCGTATCACGTTCGCTCATGATCAACGAATACTCTTGCATCGCGGCATTCCGTTCATCGGTGAGTCGTTTGATGTCCTTGCTGGCTTTCATACGAACGGCCATCGCCTGATTCACTTCCTTTACGGCTTCCTCATGCTGTTGCTGGACTTTGGATAGTGCGTCTCTGTATTCGTTACGTTCGCGTAATGCCATATCCCATTGTCGGATCGCGGCCGTGCATTGTTGCTTCAAACCATTGCGTTCACGCACCTAACAAGTAAAATCATAAATACATTTAGCTACAGTATTTTTAATCAACCTGAAATAATAAATCTACAAATTATTATTCACACATTTTGCTAATTATCACTTCATTCACTAATTATACATAAAATAAATTAACGATCAGTTCAATTGACAGTTTATTGTATAAGATTTTATTCAATAAATTATGTTTCCTGATATTTATAAAAACATTGTAAGTTCATTAGTCAACAGTTTATGACCAATTACAAAACTACATTTGAAATATCTAGCGAGTTATTGCTGTAGCTAGGCTATGATACAGCGCAATTTTCATATTATAATTATTTTAAAATGTCATTCATGTTAGACTAAACAGAGCAAATGTAGAAAAAATATAGTCTATTCGTAAACAATATACTGAAATTAATCAAAATTTCTGAAAATTTAAAAATGTATTCGAAACAAAATAATATTTTTATTATTATTTGCAACTAATTCATAAAAATATCTATATATTTTTTTTACCTTTGTTTAGAAAGTATAACATATTTCTATATCTACTAAAAAAATAATTATTTGTACTAATTTATGGTAATTTAAAACGTCCTTACTTCCACAATTTGCACTGTTGCAATAAAATTATCTATATCTCACACTCATAATTGAAAAATCATTAAAAGTGTTCATACTAGCACTAAATGGTATTTAAAAAAACACTAAAAACATTTGTATTATCTAAATAAAAGTAGAACACAACAAATCACAGTTGTATTAGTTTCATATTTTCTTTAAAAAATATATAAGTTATGAAAAAAACCCCGTTCTATAATTTCAAAAATAAAATTAAAATAGTTTTATTTTATTTCTTCAAACTACAATAAAATAACCACTAATATAACTATCAATTAAATATAAATTACATTATAAAATTCTCACGTTTAATTTGAATATAAAACTCTACAAATAACATATAATTAACTTTGAAGGCATTGTTAAAAATAAACAATTAGAAGTGCAATTTTATCATTTAATCTAAATGATGATATTTATATAAATCAAATTTATCACAAAACTAAACAAAGTTTATATTCCACGAAAGCGACTAAAATTTTTAAAAAATAAATAATATTAATAAAAAAAAGTATTTTATCAAAATCAAGATAAAATTAATAATTAAAGATTATTATTTAATAAAAGGAAGCAATATTAAATTATAAATAATTTGATCTTTAATTAATATAACGATTGTTAAAGTTAATTCAGACTTAAAAATTAAAAGAAAATAATAAATTCTATTACGTAAAAAATATTACATATTCATATACTTTCTACGTAAGTCATTGTTTTATAATAACATTATAACATTAATTTTAAAATTCATTTATTTTCTGTAGTTTCATCATAAAAATATGCATATATTATATGTATATACATAATCATTAAAAATTGGATATTTTTCGTAGCATATGAAAACAAATTTTCAGAAACATTAATATGTAAATTTTGATTCTGTATATTAATTATACAAGTTAATTATCTCTAACAATTTTAAACAATCAACAATGTGCTTTTTTCTAACAATAATACTTCATTTCTATTTACGAAATACTAGCATTATCTAGTGATAGAAGTCTCTTGAGTACTTTTTTAATAAATCATAGACGTATTTAAAATTATAATAATGTATACAGGTGAGGTGTAAGTTAGAAATAGGATTGAATACATATCTGAAGTATTAAATTATTTTTTTTCTTTTTCTCTATTTTCATATTCACGGGGCAACTTTTGCTACAACATTTTTTTCAATTTCACACTCATCATACACTAATCTATCTATTTTCATATTAAATTGTTAATTCGATTTTCCTACGATTTCTATATTAAAAATCACAATTAATCTACTACCGGCTAAGATCTTTTTTTCAACAACTTACAAAATAAAACATTTCTAACTAATGACAGATGTGACTTAGCAGCAAGTTATGTATTTCTATGCTAGAAACTTGAAAATAATTCTAATTTACATTATAGTAGTTTTCTGACTAGATATTTCAGTATGAAATTCGAATAAAACTGAAATGAGAATACAGACGAAAAAAGTATTATTGTAGTTTCGGAAACTGTCTATTGTACTAACATTAAATTTTACTTAAAAGTACACGCGTAAATTATTAATATTTTACAATTTGCAATTATAATTTCAAGTAGTTTCTTTTAAAAAAAATAATAAAGCTGACTTTAATAATAAAAAAAAACCTTGAATGTTTGGACTTACAGCATTAGCCCGCTCCTGTGAGAGTTCCTCGATCTGTTTGTTGAGACGGGAAGTATCTTCTTGTGCAAGTTCGAGTTTCGCAATCGCCGTCGAGTGTGACGCCAGCAATTCATCGTAGCGTTTACGAAGCGCTTCATAATCGTCCCTCACTGCCTCATTTCGTCGCAGCGAAACGAACAAGGAGTCAGCGTTACCATTCTCAGAAACTAAGACCTACACAACACCACAAACAAAAACAACCATTTTTTTTACTTTTGATTGATATTTTAATGTAGTTTATTAAAAAAAATACACTCAAGAATCAATCATTCACAATCAAGTATAATCAATATGTACTGTTAATTTCTATTTCGAGGTTAAATATAATACCAATTTTATGTATTCGAAATTAATATAATAAAAGTAATTTACTATTTTAAAAAGCAGGTTTAACTTGTTCATATTTTCAAATTATCAAAAAACAAAATAAACTTTATTTATCTTTGAAACAAATTAATAAACTAGTCATAATATTATAACATAGTAAAAAAATCTTTCAGAACTCATTATATTAAAATAAAACAGCTTTAGGTTATAGGTTTATTTTAATAAAATTGTAAGTTTTTTATTTTTCAAATATAATTTTTTTTTATATAAAATAGTGCTTTTAATTAAAGGTGCTTAAGAGGGAGGCCATAAATACAAGCCAACGGGCGTTTATATATTTTGTTTATTTGTTAATTATTATAATACAATGGTGTTTTTTTGTTACTTTTAATCGCAGGTCAATTGATTATAAGTTATATAATTGACATAAAAATAATTTAAATAACAATCAAAAAAATATAAAACACAGTCGCGCCAAATTCATGATAAATATTATAATTTTAATCGCATAATGATTCAATATAGCTTATAATCATTTATTATCTAATAGTTACATTTACAAATTTATATTATACAATAATATTAGGCTGTCCTAATAAATTTATATTTTTAAGTGTTAATAAAATGTAAATAAAATTAATTTTCTTTATGTTAATTATATAAACAATATCAAATTTGAAATTTTCTATTATTTACTACTTTCAAATTTAATTTTTTTTTACAAATTTCCATGTTTAGATTTAAAAAATAATTATGTATTATACATAACAACAAATTAATTAAAAAATATATTTACCTCAAATAAAAAAAAAAACAATTGTAACCAAAACAAATTACTGTCAGATGGATATTGAAATCAATTGACATTAAATTTGTTTAAAAAAAACAAATGTGCATAAATAAAAACATTTTTTACCGTAAAGTTTGGCCAATAGCTAAATTGACATTTACCTAACCTCATTCCATAAAATAACATCTATCTTTTTTCCTCTAATAAAATTCATCTATACACCAATACTTTATATGATAATTTATGAAATATATATATTAAAAAAAATGTTAGACCTACCTCTTGTTGGCAATGAAGTTCATTAACTTCTGTACGAAGGGATTGCACTTCCCTTTCTAACCTCTGTTTCTCGTTGACAGATGTTTCCAATTTATTCATCGCCGCTCGGTGCTGAACGCGATAATAGTCCAACTCCTGTGTTCACAAACACACCAATCATAATGTGAAACTATAGGAAACTTTACCTAGCTGCTAGTCAAATGTATATATGATGATAAGCACACTCACTTTCATAGCATGATCACAACGTCGTGCCGTTTCACTATGCTGTCGTTTCAATAGCGATAATTCATTCATTGCCTTGTCACACTGCTGCTTTAAGTTGTCATAGTCTCTCGATGTATTTGGATTTAACGTATAACTGCGCGATAGCATTCCTACAAGTTCCCATTTTCATTATTTAATCATACATTACTTTACCACCCATGAACAATTTTATAACCACAATTTTTCAAATATGAATACAAAACGTTCATTCCAAAATTAAATTTTATTGCTTAAGCGATTTTATGAAACTACAAATGAGAATATAGACAATGGAATGTAGATTTTTTCAACTTAAATGATAGTGGAACAAAATAATATAAACATTATGACAGCTGATATTATTTCATTAAATGTTTTGATGACGTGAGTCAGTTGGTTATCTACCTTTTTTGTATACATAAAATTTTACATCTTATGTATAAGATACACATGAAATGACAAAAGTAATCTCTTTCACTTGAAAAGTGATTGTTCACAAAATTGCAAAAACAATAGAACTATAACAAAAATAAAACAAAAATTCTAAGCAACAATACTCTGTATTGAATATACTACACAATAATTTCACCGTGCTCTATAAAAATTGAAAATTCTACAATATTCGCAAATATATTGAAAATAATGTTAGCGATATAAAGTTGATGAAAACTTACCATTACTGCCCGAATCATCAATAGACGGTGTCCCAGACGCCATTATTGAGACACCTAATTATTATGACAGATTGTTAAAAACAGGAACTTCATAGAAAGTGCTAATTATAACGTTCCACGCCGATAAACAAAAAACACAAACCGTTAATTAACAATAACGCACGCAAACGTAACAAATTAGAAATCGCATGTAAATAATAAATATTATTTACTTAACACTGAGGGCGGCACTAACTAAAAATTAAATTAATGGAAAACAAATCACATCACCATTTTTATCGTCCATTAAATAAAACTACTCGAAATTAATAAACATAGTTTATAAGCAAAATGACTTACCTTCTATTTGTATTTGTAGAAAATATTAATGACAATTAATCCACCATCTTACATCACCAATAAATTACTTTTTGCTGGTAATTAAAAATATTTTACCTTTTGAATACAGATGTCTATTTTTCACCATTGCCAATCTTATGAAAAAGTATGAGTTCTAAAAAACACATTGTACAGTGCTGCACTCTTCGTACTAATGTAAAAATGTAATTAAAGCGCCAATTTTTAAAATAGAAATAATTATTCTTCATTTTTTATTTATACGTCATTTTTTTTCTTAAAATATATATATTTATAAATTTAATGTATTTACGTTTAGAAAACACGTGGATAAACAAATATTTTAAAATTAGTATAAATAGATTTTTATTCAATGACAACAAAAAACATTAAACAATAAGACATAAATAATAGTGCCAAAACAAAAACAAAATAGAAATATTGCGTAATTATAAATTTATATTTCATTAATTTCTTTATTTATATTTAAACAACAGAAATTAATTTCAGTAAAACCGGAAATTTTTATGATTAAACGGCAAATTTAGTTATATTCTAAAAATAAAATTCATGATATAAATGGAAGTCTTGGAAAAAACTTTGGCTTTGGCATTGAACTAAAGACAAATATCGCGTCGTTCTTTGTTGTCTCCCAAAATCAAAATATCACGAAAATAAACTGCGTGCGCATCTTTTATACAAGTCAGGATTGAATAAAGACAAAAATATACAGTTATAAGATAAAAAACAAAGATAGAAACATGTGAGTGGACTGTCAATTTATTGATAAGAACTTAGACTGTGAAACACATTGTCATTGCTGTAAAAGTGAACGAGAAGTTACGTGTGAAGTGAAATTAGGAAGTGTCTGAAATTTAATTTTCTATTATAAATTAATTTATTTGATTGCATTCAAATAATATAATCAAATTGTTAATGTATTTGACGTAAAAAAGGCAACAAAACAATTTTGCTGCAGACTTATTCGTATATACATAATAAAACAAATAAATAAATTTTTCATAACAAATTTCATGTATGACGACGAACTTCTGCAAGGTGCACCACGTTCTATGAAATTCACATTCTAATGTTGCACGAAGACTCAGCTGTTAGAGGGTGATTGACTTAACTGACGTATGCTCACCACTGAAAGCTATTGCACTCGCTGTTTTGTTCAATAACTACTTTTATTTTCTACATATCTTTATTCAGTGAATGATTTCTTGAAGAAATGAGTGAATTAAGTCAAGAAGAGGTATGTTTCTTACTATTTGTCAATTTGCAAATTTTGGCACTTTGATTGAACACTAATTTTTCATTGTGCCTTTGTGCTAACATGTTTTTTTACATAATAATATTTCTTTGTTATATTTAATGCATATTTTATGACAGAGAATTACTGTATACATACTAAACATACATTTTTTTTTGATAAAATGATTCGAAATTTTTTCCAGATTTGTGTATATTATTCAGTGACATGACCTATGCATAAAATTGATATGTTCGTAAGTGTATTTTATGCCAAATTAAAGTTAAATTGATGCTTTATAATGTAATACATTTAATTCGTGTTATAATTGTGCAAGAAAAATGTAATTTGAGCATTCTGTGTATTGTTTATTAATTATGAAATAAATAAATAATACGTCATTATTTCAGATTCGAAGAAGAAGATTAGCGAGATTAGCAGCATTAGGAGGTAATATATCACCCGTTCCAATCTCACCACCAGCCACACCAAACTCGCAGAATGATCCTGGCTCGGTGCGTGCCCAAAGTCAGAGTCCCCTTGTCTTCGAAACACCGACAACACCAATCAGTCCAAGCTTGGACGAACCCGTGACAAAAAAATGTACAGACAATCTTAGTCCGATCATAGCGAAAAACTTGATTAAAAAAGGTGCTTATGTCGTGAATGATGTTGACACTAAATCCGCAGGTAATAAAGGCGCATCGGACGTGCAAAATGAAATTCAGCAACTGCAGCAGCAGCAGCAAGTGCAAGACGGTGTTTTTGTGGTGCCCGCCGATAAAGTTGCACCTGGTGCATCGAGTTCACGTGCAATTAGTGCGATACGACAGGGACAGACGCGTAGTGATTCCGAAGCTAGTTCCATTCACATGGAGGTCGACGAGACTAGTGCCTGCACCGAGAAAGGGGCCAATACCGACATTGATTCCGGAATTGAAAACATGGAGGCAAGTTCTATTCGCAATTATTTGTTTTTCATGTTTAGCTTATAATTTTCGTATTCTAAACACGATTCATTAAAGGGTTACATATGTGTAAATTTCTCTAACTTGTCTCGCTCCAGATTTTTTTTAATTGATATCTTTGTCGTTTATTTAATTGTTAAAGCTCTAAA
The DNA here is from genome assembly GCA_963966155.1 of Clivina fossor. Lineage (NCBI taxonomy): Eukaryota > Metazoa > Arthropoda > Insecta > Coleoptera > Carabidae > Clivina > Clivina fossor. Next base: position 2,784,947 of record OZ014553.1, on the reverse strand, counting down.
AACAGGTAAAAACGACTTTTTTTGTTAAAATTGCCAACATTTTGTTCCTAATTACTTAAAAAAAAAATCTGAATCGAGACAAGTTAGAGAAAACATGGAAGAATATATGAAAAAATTAAAAAAGTCCTCGTGCTTTTGATCGAGGGCCTTAAGCGCATTTTTGGCGGGCGGATCAGTATTTTTATGAGCAAGTCACAAAATTGTGAAAAATGAAAACAGCTGTAACGTTTATAAAAATATTCAAATTCAAAATTATAGAGGTAAATTTTGAACAGATTCAACTGGTGAAATTATAGTGGTAGTCGTTTTCGATAGGTTGCACTGTTTTGTTTACAAAATTTAAAATATTATTAACTAACTTATTTAGCATTGGCTGAGCGCTTTTAAACTATTCGATGCGCCAATAACTCGACAGCTCCGAACTAATGCAAAAAACTAGAACTCTCTACGATGTCTAGTTTAAAAGTTTTTCTGGAGCCGAACGAACGACCGACCGGACAAACGGACAAAGCGTATTATTGAGCTTCCTTTTTGAAAACAAAAATGCGCTAAAAAAATCGTATGCAAATTGGTTAACAAATAAGCGAGTTCTGCTGTCCACCGCGACGAACCTCCCAGAATGTATATGGCCGTTTTTGTAATGATCACGATGTCTTCGGCAGTTGTCGATCTCACAATTTGTTCTCCAAGATTTGATCTTTTCAATAAAAAAACAAAAGAAAAACGTATTTTAATATAATGACAACTTTTCATTGAATCAATTATTAAAGTTTTGGTTTATTTACATATGCTCCTTAACACGTTGACACAAACATTGTGTCTCAGGCAAAAAGTAACACTTGGGTACATCGTAATTATCTCAAACTTTGGTTGGTTTTATGCTCGCGTGAAATGTTGACTAGTAGGGCCAATTATTTTAATACATTTCGGCAGCCAATGTTTTAAACAAAATATGCTATACAAATGCAAACTCAAGAATTTTGTGTGATATTTATTTTAGTAGACTATGATCTATGTAATCTATTTTGTTTAACACCAAGTTAATTTTAAAATAATAGATACATTCTGATAAATTTTAATAAATGAATGATATTTTTAATTATATAAATAACGCTGAACAACTTGTGAGAAAAATTGAAAGCCAAATTATATATTAATTCCTAAATATTTGTATTGAAACATAGTCTAATGATATCCAAATTGTATTGATCATGCATATTAATTTTTTTTTATCTTATAGATAAATATATTGCTGGTAAATAATTTATATTTTAGAGTTTGGAATTAAAAAGATAAATAAATAGAAAGCAAAAAAAAACAACAAATCCGTAACAGCTAATGAAATAGAGACATATTAATTAGTTCAAAATTAACTCTAGTATTTTCAACTTATGTAATACAGTTTTCAAATTTTTTTTTTTGAATGTCAAATACATTGAAAGAATATAAAGGACAATGCTTGAAATTTCTTTAAAATAGCATCTTTAACTCATCCAGGATTTAGAAGTTTCTTCGTAAATTAAAAACTATTAATAATAAACAGACTGGTTCATATTTTATAAGTATGGAATCTGTATAGGTACGATATTTTCTTTCATTTACTTCATACATTTTCATAAAATAAAAAACTTAGTGGGAAACCACTTCCTCAAATTTTGTACGCCAGATTATAAATATTTTAAGTATTATTTTTCGTTGATTTTTACGGATTTTATACGAAATTTCTAAGATTATAGACTCGAAATGTAACATGATTTTAAGAAAATCTTTAATTAATTTTAAAGGATTTTACTAAGATTTTTAAGGAATTTTAATTAATTTGTACATCAGATTGTATAAATGGTTCCCTCGAAAAAACTTAGAAGAAATGAAATACTATATTAAACATAATAAAAAAAAACATTTTGTATTGTAAATTTTAAGTCTTAGACTGTCTTTCATTCAAATTATTGACATCATATAGGTATTTTTGTAGAATTAAGATATAAATGTAATTGTAGTGTTTTTTATTTTCTATTCACCCACTTTAATTCAATGATTTCTTTGCTGTTTACTGAAATATATAAAAGTCTGCCATAATGACATTTAAATGCTGGTAATTAAATATAACTCCTTAAATCTTTTTTATAAAATTAAGGGGGTATTACCATGCGGACGGCCTTTTTTTAAAGGAATTTCGGGATTTTTTTTTGAGGAAAATAAAACACTTACGATCTTGCGGTTTGTTGCATCTTATTTACTCATATGTCGACTACAAAAGCTGATTCTTTTACCGTATTTGACCTTTTTCCTGACCTTGAAACTTGCTTCAAAGGAGGACATGTTTCTCTGGTTTTGGTCCTTGGCTGGAAGCTTTTCTCCGCTTCTGTTCACCGAAACATAAAATAAAGTCGCGTTCTTTATTCCAAATTAAATTATCTGGAGTTTGAATCTATTTTCATAAAAAAATCTCGAAAAATAACCAAATGGTGGCCATTTGAAAAAAGTGGTCGATTTTTTCCCTTCTTTTTCTGACTTTGAGGCGCTCAGAAAAATCTTAAATATTATTATATTTCAATGAGAAAGGTTCAATTTCCGTAGAAATTTGTGTAGAACAGAAAACCGAAATGCTCAAGTCGATCCGTTTAATAGTTAAAAAAAATTGGTTTCGAGAAATATGCCTTTAAAGTTTCGACATAAGCTTTCGGCGCGCGGCATTGTCTACGTCAGCAAGCGAATAGCTTCTTAAGAAAGCCTCGCATCGCAAAACGACTTTGGGGCATTAAACTACATACTACATGTATCAAAAAATGCAAAAAAAATCGATTTTTTTTATCCTCGGCATGGTAATACCCCCTTAAATATTATTTGAGACAAAAACAAAAAGTAGTTTAGTAGTAGTGCAAAGGAATAGGTTTCATTCATATAAAATCATGAAAGTATTATCGAATTTCCTTACAGATCTAATGGTCTTGTTTTTTTTTTTTTCGAAAATGGAAACCGATAATTTCGAAATGTTACAAAAATAATCGATAACGTTTGACATTGAATCATTAAATGAATATTTGAACTTCAGAATATAAATTATAACAATACATCGTAAAATTTATTTAGGTGTTTGCATTCATTTCATATCTTTGGTATATATTTTTTTTTATCAGATTAAAATATAATTTCGTCAGTTATTGTGCTTTGATTTTTCAAAAGTTTAATGTTATTATTTATGGACTAGCAAAATTCGAATTTTTTTTTAATCGAAATTGTTTCTTTAAAATTTATAATATACTGAAACTAAAGTATAAATTCTAATTAAAAAAAATAATTAGATGTTATGTAATAATGTAAGTAACGATATCAATTTATGAAATTAACAAATCTTTTTGTAATGAAAACAAAAATCGATAACACATGTATTTTAATCTTGAAACATAATATACTTTGATTAGAAAATATCATTTATGAATGTTGTATATAATCATTGATAAATTTAGTAAATTGTGATATGATTAATAACGAATTTTCGGCCAAATTTCAATCAAATATTTGGCCAAATACCGAATTGTAAAAACATGGCCGAATACAGAATAAGTATTTGAGAATCACAACTTTATAAAACATCTATTTTTAACACACGAAATTAATTGTAAGTTATGTTAACTGCAATAATACGGATTATAAACATTACAAAAACAGAAAATAATTCTTTTAAAAAAATGTACTAATGTATTAAAATGTACTATCTGTGCTTGAAGATTTTTGTTAATTCAATTTTGAGATATAGTTACTATTTTCTTTTTTAAATTAGCGTGTTTTTTTTTTTAATTTTATGTTTATTATTGAAAATCCCTACTTATATAAATATGACGTTGAGCTCAGTAAAAAAATTTTAAATCTTTTTGGGATATAACTTAATATTCTTCTTCAACATAAAATTGAATAATTGTTCAAAATTTAATTCTAAATACTACATTTTTAGTGTATGATCTACGACAGCCATGTTAATTCTTCTTTTTTGCAAAGAAGAATGTTGGTTCGGTCAAGTAAAAAATATTATTTTATTTAATTATTTTTAAATTTTATCTAAATAACGTCTACAAATGACTAATGATAAGTTTGAGGAACATTAGTATGTAAAAAAAGTATTATTTTTAATTTAGAAGTAGGTTTAGGATCGATTTTACAAACAAAACTTTATTGATTTAGCAATTGGCAAAATAAATTGTAGTGACTTTAAATTGCATTCCAGCAACAGCAATAACTCGTCAGATATTTCAAATGCAATTTTGTTGATTGACCATAAACCGTTGAGTAGAGAACTTAGACATTTTTCGATTTATTCATAATTCAAAAACTCACTGACGTTTTTAATGAATAAAATTACTTTTTAAGAAACGCATATATAAATAATATATTTATTAACAGAAATAGAGAAAATCGTAGTTGTGTACAGATTCTACATAGTACATTTTATTAAAGAAACTAAATTCACTTATATGTGATGTGTATTTCAAACTAAAATAATCTACTGAAATATTAGGTGGAGGAAACAGACATCCGTCGTGATGTAACAAGACATCGAACCTCTTCATCAAGCACCGAAATCACCGAGGAACAAGTGCACGCCGCTATCTGTCGTGTTCTTTGCGTCAGTTGGAAGGAACAACAAGACCACTATATTCATCTACCGCAAACCGCCGAAACTGTCAGCGAAATCAGCCCCAGTACACTACCACCCGAAGACTTAATCTCACAATCTATCATGGAAGTGCTAACACAGATTGCCTTGGGCCAGAACCCGCTGAAAAATCTCACTCAAAACTCGGATCCCGGCGATACGTCCAGTTTAAATTCCGTTAGTCCAACGCAGAATCTAAGTCCGTTAGTGAGTCCCGTTACGTGTCCCGTTCCATTACTACCACTACCGACGAATTCGGCAAACGATGCAACTAATCAGCCACCGCAAATGATGGCATTAGTTTATCTAACCGATTGTTATTCGCGTGTAGCTGTTGAAGAACGCAATCATCCGAAGAAATCTAGTATACCACCCCTGTCAGATGTACTGGCTGATTTACGAGCACAGTTGGTACACTATTCGGCCTTAATTTTGCAAGGTTATATCACTGGAACGGAATCAAATTTGCGGAAAGATCTTTCGCCACTATTAACGCCGATGCTCACCCAAACTCTTCCAAGAGGTTTGTCTTTTCTTACATTTTACATATAATGAGTGTTTTAATTTCACTTGTCACCATTATGATCTCCAAATAAAACCTGGTTCTTATTTGTCAAAATACTTGACATTAAATCGCTTAAATGCAAATTATTTTAGCAAAACAAGAACATAGTTAAAGTTGATATTGCAAGTCAAAACAGTGTCACATTAATAAAGTGCTTTCAAGTTACTTGACTACAGGTTGGTTGAATTCAAGTAATTCAACTAGACGAGGAGAAAGTTGAAAAATTGTCCACTATATTTGAAACTTGAAGGGATATTTAAAATCAAATAAATAACAAGTTCACATTGATAAACTGCTTTCAAGTTACTTGAATTCAAGTAACTTGAAATTAAGTAATTTAAAAAATTAGAACCAGAAAATTTTGGTTACATTTCTATATAACTATCTTAGTTATGCAATTACTTTTTTAAAAGTGTTTATAAGTTCCTGGATAGTTTCAAAAATAAATGCCGACAATTTTTTTTTATTAATAATTTTAAATAAAAGACAGATAAAAAAACTAATAGAAATTTAGTTCCAGGCTACCATCACACAAGTTTGGAATAAGTTTGTAACTGTCCGAGGCATGCTTAATACTGTGTATGCTTCGTACACTTGAAAACTTATTCCAAACCGACAATTTTTTTTTATTATTAACTTTAAATAAAAGACATAAAAAAAACTAATAGAAATTTAGTTCCAGGCTACCATCACACAAGTTTAGAATAAGTTTGTAACTGTTCGAGGCATGCTTAATACTGCGCATGCTTCGTACACTTGAAAACTTATTTCAAACTTGTTCGATGATAGTCTGGAACAAATTTAATATTTTTACTGTTCCTGGAAGATGAATTTCGAGAGTTCAAAATATTAACCAAACATAATAATGTTAATAAATAATTTTGACTGATAACTTTGTATGATTTCAGGTTTTATCTCGGAGCTGATCATCCGAACGCATACAAATTCGCACGTGTTTAGTAAGATTTTCAGTCCCGTACTGCAAGGTCTGTTTCTGATAATGCAACAGGCTAGTATAGTAGGCAACGAGCATCGGCAACCAGTTCAAGTACTATGCGAACTGGCTGAAATTCGATGTGGTCCAACTGGAAATATACGTCCAATTTGTAGACTGATTACTCATCAAGTTCAATTCTTACCGGAGGTTTGTACGCAAGCCGTTGGCCGAGAACTTGCTAGAACCTCCTATCTGGGACCGTTCTTGTCCGTTTCGGTGTTTGCTGAAGATGAACCGAAAGTCGCTGAGAAATTCTTCTCAGGTGAGTTGAAAATTTTTTGCCATAAGTAACATTTCAAATTGTGTATAAAGTGTGTGAGTGTTTTGATAATTGAGAAAAGTACATGAGTTTGTAGATTTGGGTAGTTTGTTTATCTAAAGATGACCACATTGGCCGAGAGACAAATGAATACTAATAGCAAGGTTTTTTGTGCTTTGGGTACGTTTGCTAGAAATGTAAATGTATGTTGAGAAGTTTGTTTGAGTGTATATAGTATTAGTTCATAAGATGGTGTATGGTAGTTAATGTTGGATTTGACTGTTGTGGAAATAAGATTCTTGCTTGAAGTTTGTGGTATTACTAAGAGGGATCTTGTGCCCAATAAATTGATGTATTATGAGTGCAAAATTGGAAAAAACTATTGTTGCATGCCGGGATCGGAATCTCTGCTTTAATCAAAAGTTTGTGCCTCAGCTTTATGAGTAGGTACATGGAATGACTGTTTAGTTATGTAATTATTTTTTTTAATACAATAAATATTCTAAATTTCAGGTAATACATCATCCGATAAATCACTGAATCAGACCCTTCAACAAGAACTTGAGCATACTCGTCTATGTTTAAATAAAGCGTTCCACGATATTTTGGCGAATAATAGTAGTCGTGACGCGATGTTAGCATATCTTGCTGCACTATTACGTCACAACGAGAAACGTGCCCAAATTCAAATGGAAGAGCGTACACTAGCCGGCGATGGTTTTATGTTGAATCTATTGAGCGTGTTGCAGTTACTCGCCATTCGTATCAAATTGGATAAAATCGATGTTCTATATCCATTTCATCCGTCGTGTCTTGTCGAAATTAAAAACGATACGCGTTTGAGGTTTACGTCACAGGAAACGAGTGCCTGGCTTGAGGAACTTGGTAAGAGATATTTGATTAATTTTATTTCTACTTTGATTACATAATAAAAAAAAAGCAAGCATAAGTCTGTCTCATAACTTAAAAATTACTAACAATATAATAAAACTCCTTATAACATTAATTGTTTTTACTAAAGTATCTAAAAATAACCTAAATATTTTTCTTTGCTTTTTAAATAACAAAGCTATAACACAAAATAATAATTTCCAAATTTTGCAAATTACTAGTTAAACAGTCGAAAATTAGTTTGCATTATTCATTGTGTATCAAAAATTTAGCAAACTTCTTTCATATCACTAATAATAAAAGAGTTTTCATGAAGAAACAAGAAAAAAATAATCCTGAGTAATATATATATATATCTGTTTGTTTTAGGCAAGTCTGATCATAAGTGGTCCGAAGTAAAATTTTCAACTCAATGTTGGTTCTTAACGTTACACTGTCACCATCTTTCGTTACTGCCCGCTTTACAAAAATATCAGCGTCGTTTACGCGCCATTAGAGATTTACAGAAGATCCTAGACGAGACCGTTTCAACGGAAGCACAATGGCGCGATATGCCGTACGCGGCACGTAATAAAATCCTAATCAAACGGTGGAAGCAACAACTAAAGAAATTAAACAAATCGAAGGCTTGTGCCGATGCTGGACTTTTAGATAAGAATTTAATTCGGCGAGCGTTAACGTTCTATACATCGGTGGCGGAAGTACTTCTGAGTTTGCTGGTAGGAAGACCACCCGGAACGAATTCGTATCCGCAATTACCCTTATCGCAGAATGTACCGCCAGCATTCTCGGCACTGCCTGAGTGGTATGTTGAAGATATTGCCGAGTTTTTGCTATTCGCTTTACAGTAAGTTTTCCATTCAGTTTTATTTTCAATTTTCTAGTTATTAGTAAATTCTTAGCAAACATTTCGATATTTTTTATTATATATACAGTGTGTAAAGTGACGAGGTTTCCTATAGGGAAAACAATTTTAATATGAGTTTTAGGAAAAAAACTTATTCTTTATAAAAAAAATTGCTTGTATCGAAACCCCTTATAGTCAAAGAAAAATTCAGTAATCACTTAAGATAAGATCAGAAACTTGATATTATGTCGAGTTGTTGATTTTAAATATGACTAAGTTCGAATGTTACATCAGTATCGTGTGAAAAATGTTAAAAATATTTGTCATACAAGAGACTTACTTTTTAATTATTATTATTATTATTAATTTGCCAAAATATAATTAAAAAAAATATATATTTATATTTTTTTTTTTTCATGGGTAACACGATACTCGACATAATATCAAGTTTTTGATCTTATCTTAAGTGATTACTGGATTTTTCTTTGACTATAAGGAGTTTTGATAGAAGCAAATTTTTTAATAAGTTTTTCTCCTAACACATTAAAAAATTTTTCCCTATATAGAAAACCTCATCACTTTACACACTGTATATATATTATGTTTTATCGAGATTCACTCAGTTTAAATTATTGCAAAGTATTAAAATTACATAATAAATAAGTAACATTTACAAAATTAGTAATCCTCATTTTTATTGTCTGTTCTTTTCAAAAACGATCCTTTAAATTTATTACAGTACACAAAGATGTAAATAAAATTTCAATTTAATATTAATCTATTTTATAGGGTGTTAAATGTACAGTAAAAAATTGTTAATAAACGACCTTGACAATTAATATTATACTATATTAATTACACGGTAAACAATTTTTGTTATGAAAATTTGCGCAGTAGCATATAATTTGACAATTTTATGATACATAATAGTTATGTTTATGAATTTTAATCATGATTGATAGGCAACAATAATTATTATAATAGTAACAATAAAAATTGGAAAAAGATTAATAATATGGTCACCACGTGACAAGCTATTTTGCACGGTGATATTTTTTTAAAGTTAAGATAAGTTTGACTCCTTAATAAAATTAAATTATAGAATTTTTTTTTCTTTTTAGATTTTGTCCATCAGTCGTTGCCGATTACACCGAAGACTCTCTAATCACTTGGTTACTAATCGCAATCTGTTCATCCCATTGTATTAAAAATCCCTATTTAGTCGCGAAAATCATCGAAGTCGTCTTCGTTATTAATCCGAACATTCAACCCCGCACCGATTTACTGTACACGAAAGTAATGGCGCACGAAATATCGCAAACACTTCTACCCAGCTGTCTAATGAAATTCTACACCGATGTCGAAACAACCGGTTCGAGTTCCGAATTCTACGATAAATTCACGATCCGTTATCATATCAGTTTAATATTGAAAGGCATGTGGAACTCGCCAGTACATCGTACCGCATTAATAAACGAATCGAAATCGGGCAATCAATTCGTTAAGTTCGTCAATATGCTGATGAACGATACGACATTTTTACTAGATGAAAGCTTAGAGAGCTTGAAACGAATTCACGAAGTACAGGAGCTGATGCGTGACGAAGCCAATTGGTCGAAATTAAATACGGAACAACAGCAAAGTCGACAACGGCAGCTGCAAGCCGACGAAAGACAATGTCGTTCGTATTTGACGCTAGCACGCGAAACGGTCGATATGTTTCATTATTTAACTGTCGATATTAAGGAGCCGTTTTTACGGCCCGAACTAGTCGATCGGTTATCATCGATGTTGAACTTTAACTTGCAACAGTTGTGCGGACCGAAATGCAAGAATCTCAAAGTGCACAATCCAGAGAAGTATGGATGGGAGCCGAGACGATTACTGAGTCAGTTGGTCGATATTTATTTACATTTAGACTGTGATCAATTCGCTGGTGCGCTAGCTGCAGATGAAGTAAGTTCTCTTGCACGTATTTATCTTTGTTTCGTAAGCTTTCATTTTAATTAATTTATGACAAAACGGTTATAATTAATAGTATGTCAGAGCGGTAGCCAAGTGTACTATGTACTACCGAAAATAATACTGAGAATGATGGTTCGATCCCGCTCTTCTGTTTGTCGTTGAAAATAGAAAAATGACACATTAGTCGTGTTTTTTTCAACTGACCGACAAACTCTAAGCTCTTCGGATCAAAAAATGAATTTGCAGATGTGGGATGGCGAAACAGTGGAACAGATGTCTTTCTGTTATATTAATGTTTTTTTAATTAAAAATTAACTTGTCGTAGGTTCTACAAGTATTTACTTACAATCATTTTTTTTCGCCATTTCTATTCGATAGGGGTATTCGAAACTAATAATTTTTAATATAACAAAAATAATAATAATAACAAGAATATAACAACAATCAGTGGCGTAGCCAGGGAGGGGTTATAACCCCCTCCCCCTCCAAGAAACTGAACGACCAAAAACATACGTATGTGAAATATGAAATTTTGGTTTCATTTTTATAAAAATAATTTTTATTGCTTTTTATTTTTTATACAAATTATAGTATTATCTTTATTGATTAATATTATATCATTTCTTTAGTAATCCCCCCCCCCCCCACGATAAGTTTCTGGCTACGCCACTGACAACAATAAATTAATAATTAGAAATTATTAACTTAAAATTCAAGTGCAAGCAACAGAGAGGTTACATATTTACAGGCCGTGACAGCCCATCGCTATGCTAGAACGAGAAAAGATGTTTTTTTTTTAAAACAGCGCAGTTCATTTACAGATCAGACCAGATCAGATCAGTTTAAGTGTAGTTCAGATAAGAACATTGTTGAAAAAAACACGACTAGTGTTGACAGATTTAGATTTTTTTTAATAATGCTATGCTTTCATGGAAAATAGTTATTCGTATTTGTCATAGTAATAATGAATGAAATAAATCAGCTAATAATTGTTTATTTGTTTTTTGTTTTTTTCGCAGCGTTCTTTCCGTAAAGAATTATTTGATGATGCAGCGGTGCGTCTCAGCCGTTTAATGATCAAAACACCGACTGAAATCGAACAATTCCGCGCATTAGCTGCCAAATCTTATAACATTTTAATCACGAATCAACAATCCGAAGATTGGTTGGGCGATGCACCTGAAGAATTCCGCGATCCATTAATGGATACGCTTATGTCCGATCCGGTTGAGCTACCCTCTGGCAAAATCATGGATCGTTCTGTTATCATGCGCCATTTGCTCAATAGCAATACGGATCCGTTTAATAGGCAACCGCTTACTGAGGAAATGTTAAAACCAGGTACGAAAAGAAAATAATAGTTTTATTTTTCATATAAAAATGAAACGAGTTTTAAAATAATAATTAACGAAAAATAATAAATGTTTCATTAAGTTATAAATTAAAAAATTGGCGTAAATAAAGCATAACATTTTCTCGTAATTTTAAATTGTAAAATTATTTATGGGTTATTCATTTATATGAAAAATTATATTTGCGTCAAGCTTTTCAAAATAAATTTAATACTCGTATGTAAATAGTAAATATACAGTGCACGCCGTTTAATGTGATCACATTTAATAACAATAACGGATTGATAATATATAAAAAAAAAACATTAACATATAAATAACCAGTAAATAAATTATGCAATAAACTAAAAATCTAAAAATAAATATGACATTCTTTCAATTTTCAAAATTTTTTTTGTTAATTCTAACAAAAATGCAAACAATTCCAACAAAATTGATAACCGGATTCATGATTACTATAAACGATATTTTTCCTATGAAGTCGTAATGTTCACCACGTTCTTTACAAATATAAATAATTAATATTTGTATATCAATTTTATGACTTTTAATTTCGAAATATGTTAATATTGAATTATATTATTTGTTCCTAGCTGTGGAGCTGAAAGAACGGATCACAACTTGGAAGCAAGAGAAGAAACGATCTTCGTCCTAAATAAACTATTAATTTAAAAATAACAAAAATCAATTAATAAAAACCATCGTTTAACGCATGTCTTATAAACGTTGCAACATTCAAATTTTATTACAAACAAACAAAAAAACACACACACACATAACACAATTTAGTATTAAAATATATAAGTTAAGGTAGACGGACATATTTTTTTTTTCATATTTATGTTGTCGAGGTAAAATAATATCTGTTATTGTTTTTTTTTTGTCAGATAATTTATTCGAACAAATTAAAAAAGTGATGTCATATTTTCTGTGACTTTATCATTTATTTTTTTAAATTGAATTTCGAGAGAGTAAATTTTAGTAATATGAGAAATTGAAAACGCCAAAACTTCTCACTGCTTTGATCTCAATTTGCAAGTTTGTTTTACATTGTACTTGCTTTTTAATAACGAATTTATTTAGAAAAATTTGTTTTATAAATTAAAACGAAGTATGTATAGTGTAAAACAATCTTAATATATAGATATCATTCTAGAATACGTGACATAAAATGGTACAGTGGGCAATCTATAATTATTTTTTTTTATGTGTTACTAAAACAAAGTGTCTATATTAATAAGATTTTTCGGGTTTTTTTTTTGGAATGATAGTTGTTTAAAACATCTTGTAACAATGCAGAATTCTAACAAGGAATTCATTTTACTTTTTTTCGATTGAGTATTAGTTTGACATATTGCCAACTGCCATTTTATTGTATATGTTGTAGAATGGTCTCTTACTTTTAGCAATAACATAACCTAATTATCAAATATACGAACATTGACAACTGATACTAACAATTCTTTTTCAGTTAATTTAGTTTAAATAAAAGAATTTTAGACATTAAAATTAAGTTGATGCAAAGGAAAAGTTAGGGTATAAGTACAATTTTATACATACGATCTTATAAATAACATGATTAAAAAGTGTTTTTCAAAAACGAACTAACGAAATAAGTCAGATGCAAGAATATATAATATTGGTTTTAAATCCTAAGAAGAAGAAAAAAGAGGAAATGATTTGAACTGCCAGTCTATATAAGACAATATATTATATATAATATATAAAATTATGTCATAACCTTGACTGCTACTTTCTCAAGGAGCAAATTCGTCTGATCGAAATTGCATTTTAGTTGTATTTTATATTATTTAAATTAAGCGAAATGATAAAAAGAATAGATTATAAAAGAATAGAATATATATATATTATATGGGTATCTTTTAAAAAAAATGAAAGGTTTTTGAACCTATAAAATACCGCAATATCTCTTGCAGATTCTGTACATATTATTATTATATCAATTTATTATATATATATAAGTAGATATTTTATAATAATTCTTTTATTGAATTCGTAAATAAAAATGATATGGAAAGAGATGTTTTAAGTCTAATTGAGAGAAATTTTTGAAAAATATCAAACGAAAAATTTTTATATCTCGAATGAGTATATACATGTATAGTTCCCCCTTCTCCCCCAATATGAATATAAATGAGGTGTGTGGTAGCGATAAATATTATATAATAAATGGATTATTTGTAGTATAAATATTTTTACTTGCCTTCCTTTTTCTTCATATATCCTAATCAAAACTAGTCCACTTAAATTTTTATTTTTACCCGCCTTTACCGAACAGATTTCTTTCAGACTTTGCATGCATATTTATCTCCAATGACTCGCAAAAACTACTGGATATTCAAAAATATTAAAAAATTGATAAAAGAATTTTATAGTTAATTGTTATTTATAAATACAGTTTTATTTATTTCGTGTCTTTAAAATGCAAATTTACTTATCTCCTGTTAGTTTTTTGCAATTTTTATGTTTTTGAATATCCTATATGTATGATTTACTATTTGCGGCAGTGTAGTTTTAGATTAAATTTCATTAAAATTATATAGAAAAAATTGTCTACTCAGAATATCAGGGCTTTTGTGGCTTCATGAGTTTCTAGATACCAGTGACGAATGTTTTCAAATGGAAATATCTACATATATTTTTGACAATATATTAATAAACTACAGAATGTGATTGGATATCTTTTCTGTTAGTGAAAAATAAAACAATCTCAATTTCAATCAAGGTGGCATATTCATCACTGAAGTCTTCATTATGAATATTTTTTGCCAAACTTGTTACATATATTAATTATACAAGAAATATAAATACGTGCACAATGCAGCTCTTGTACAGTAGAACAAGATGAAACATAATTTTGTTAACATAAATTGAATCTAGAATTTATGTGACATCCTAACATGTTTGGCTTTTTAGACACACTACAGATATAAATATTTATATGATAAGGTAAACAAAACAGTGAAATAAAGATTTTTCACAAAAACGATGATTTTTAAATAAAAAAACAAGATAGTTCCATTTAAAGCTATATTTATTTTTCGTTCTATATATAGATATTTGATATGAATACATTGCAAAAAAATGTCATTTTTTCGGATTCCTATTTCCTAACAAATTCGAGAAATTTCTAATTGAAATTTTTGTGGAGTTTCCTTTATAATGCAATCTTAATATTTTACTTAAGTACCTGAGTATTTAAAATATATATATTATAAATATGTTTATTTTTCATTTCTTAATTTTAGTATTATAATATCATTCAATAATTTATTGTCAAAAGTTGAATAACGTCTCTATTCATAAACGTATATTTATCCAGTGAGCCAGTTGTACGTTTACGAAATGGACCTGGAAGATATTTTAAATTTACATATTTTGTAAATTAATGTGATTACTTTCAATTTTTCTGGAAACCAAATTCTATTTATTTCAGGTGTATATCTAACGATGCATGTTATTTACATTACATGTTGTGTGGTCTACTACAAGCAAATGTTTTTACACACTCGAACCTTTTAATCATAAAATTTAAAACAATATTTTTTTAATATTAATGCTGTTTATAATAAATTTCAATAACAAAATAAAGAAGGTAATTAGGATGTTTTAAATTTAAACTGGAAAATATGAATGATAAGGACCTAAAAATATGAAAAAGTCATTTAAGCATTTGCCCGCAAATTTTAAAAGATATTCATTTCTTAAGTTTCGATTTCAATGTAAATAATAATTACTGTTTTTAATTGAACGTAACTGCAATCACGCGAATACTGAAAATGCACTTTATGTTACTATTTTTTTTAAAATCATACAAAATGTCCTGGCTTGTTTAAGAAAATATAATGTTCTGCTACCCCCTGTTAACATCTTACAAATAAGAAATTCAGATCTTGTGATAGGAAATTCTTTTTTTTCTCTAACAGGTAATTTCAGAGGCCGCTATAGATTTGTTTACTAAAATAAGCTTATCTTTTTTATGTATTATCGGTACACTGTTGAAAAATGAGATTTTCTGTTGCTGTAATAGTTACCATAAAATCGGCATTATGAGACGATTTAAAATAAAATATTATATATATAATTTTTATCTGTTTCGTTTAAAATATTGAATGTTTATTCTGTGACTTTTCCATAAGACAGATTACTGGTTAATTCTAAGGTTAAATTTTATTTTTAATCTCCACAAATTGAACAATCTTTTGTATTAAATATAATTATAAAATAAATGTGAAATGTTTCAGATTTTTTTTTATAAATTTTGGCTCGTTTTGAATGAAAGTAATTGTTCTATCTAAAGTCGATTGATTGTTTCAAATGCAATTCCTACTAGATAATAATAAAAATATGCCTGTAAGTATGAAAAGACGTTTTAAAGCTTAGTTTTATATCACACCTACATTTTTTTTATACATTGCACATTTTGAGCACAAACGGATATTTTTTTATGTAAACACTCAATAAAAGGTAAGTGAAATACAAAAATTATATAAGCCTGTAATATTTGTGCATAATCTGCTCGTAACATCATGTTATGTTATTTAAATTATTAATTTCTATTGTGTAAAATCGAAACTATTTCCTATTACCAAACATTTATTACCAAACATAATTTATCAGAACTTATATTATATCATGTTATGTTGTTTTCAAATATCTACGAAATATCATGTTTCAAATATATAATAAAAATATATTTTATAATATACTTTATTTTTACTAAATTAATTTATACACAGTGGAATAAAATTTCAAACTGATTTAATCTGAAAAACTCTTTATTGTTTTAACACAAAATTTTACTTTAATGCCTACGATATCAAAATCTATTTTTGCTTATTTCACCTTATTTTTTTATTTTTTTTATTTTATTTTACTATTTTTTTAGAAATTTTATCGCTGGATGCTAAATTTGGCCCCTGTTATAATTTAAAGAAAACAAAATTAACTCTATAATTTGGAATCTACTATAAATAAAAATTTAAAATAATAGAAAAATAGGCTTAAAAATTGGCAACATTCATGCCAAATTTCATGTTTTTACCCAACACTGTATAGACACTATTAATTTTCTTTAATGTTTTTATGAAAATTTTATGCTGTTTTAATTTTCCCTTTGCAATAAACAGAAATAGAAAATGAACTGGTACGAATTATTTCATTAGTTTTCTTTCTTGTTACCACGCTTATATTAGCTCACACTGTCACAGTCAGTCAAATCTTGTAACCAATTTTTAGACCACTTCCTATCATCTGATCTCACTGAAATTTTGCTTGTAGTTTCATTCCAGGAGACAACACAATATTTTAACAAAAAAAAAAAAAACGATTACAAGATATGACAAGACGACAAGACTAAAAAGCAGAAAATAAAATATATAAAAAAAACTTTTTTAAAAACACGCTTGTATTTAAATGCACTAAAAAGAGGAAAATATTTTTTTTAAAAACCGTGGAACGCTTAATCATCATTGTCAAATAGTTTCCTGGCGCTCCACGCTTTTAAAAAAATATATTTTCCTCTTTTTAGTGCATTTAAATATAAGCGTGGTTTTTAAAAAGTTCTTTTTCATATATTTTTTTATAATTATATCAAGGATAGAAGCGTAACCTACCGATAACGTTATAATAACGATTAAATTATAATTTCAAATACAATAACCGATCACGTTTCGTAAATAGTTATTTTGTAACGTTATTCTGTTTTTTTTTTTTTTGAGAGAGAGAAAGATATATTTTGTTTGTATTTCAAACATGAAAATTAATTTGGTAATAGTTTTCTTCAATTTACACTTTACAAATAATTTCAAACTTACAAATTTAATTTATTTTTATAACATACATAACAATTCATTTTTTTAAATGTTATTTGATTGACATAAATGTAATAATTTTTTCAAATAAATAACACGCTCATACCCATCAGCTCTAAATACATCTAATTTATTTAAAAAAATTAGTTTCTAATATCTTGATTTTCTACTAAGTTACAGTTATTGAAAGATACGATTTTTAGTATTTCGTTTAATATTTTTGTCAACATATATATTAAAAAAAACTTTTGTTATTTGATTATTTTTAATTTGAAATATTTGGAAAATGTTATCTAAAAAAAAAAATTAAAGTTAAAGTAGAAATAAATGAAACCTATCATTTCAACTAAAAATATTTTATGAAAATAAATTAATATTAAATGTTGACAGAAATATATATATATATATATATATATATATATATATATATATATATATATATATATATTTGATAATATTTATTTCATAGCTAATTAAAGCTATTATATAATTTTCGATTACGATTTTTAAAATTCTACAAGTTTTAATCGAACAATATCAATATTTAATTTTGTTCCATTGATACTACATATTTCGCTTTCAGTGAAATTTAATTTATTAGTTCTTTAATTAGCATTAAATTCTCAATCGCGAATTTATCGTTTCTATGAAATTTTTATAAATAGTTTGGTAAAAACAGGGAACGTCAATAATTAATTTTCGAAGCAAACATGATGTTATGAACATATCTCTCGCACGCGTTTACATAAACATTACAAATGACATACATTTTTCGAAATCAATTCTTTAAAACTAATTACATAGCACTCAGGATTTCGTCAAATTACATATTTTATATATATTTTTCTCGTCTATCACATCGTACAAATATATTTTTTTTTTTTTAATAATATTACGTAAAAATCGCTAAGTATTTATATTTCTATACTTACTCGCTAAATTCATGTATAAACATTGAAAAAACAAAATATATATAACATACATATATAATAATTACAGTTTTTATTAGATTTTAGTTAAATTTATTTCTTGTTTTACTAAACAAAGCCATTTAAAAATAATACAAAAAAATATAATATTAACTCTTCAAATGATAAGAGTGACAGAAAAATTGATTCTATATGTTTTAAAAATATAATTTATTACAAGAAAATAATTTAACTAATATAAATTATTTTTATCATACTTTTTACTGTAATTTGTGACTAAATAAAATTACTGTCCTTGTCTACATATATTCTTATAAAACATCGGTCACCAACTAACAAAAATTTTACGATCAAAACACAATTGTAAATTTTTTTTACTGTTAGTTGAGATAAATGATGTAATACAAAAATAATTATATATTTATATAAATAAATAATAGACTCAATTAATATAAAAATGTATTTTAAATATAAACAACTTAATATATAAAAATCTTAAAACGTAAAACATATAAGTACAAAAATATACAATTCAACTATTAACATTTAAATTAACATAAAGCTGACATACAGACAGTTTCATTTCAATTATAAATTGATAATATTTGAACATCAAAATTATATAAGTATATAATTAAAATCTCGTTGTAAAAATCAGATTTTTTGATAGTAAAAATATTTTTAAAAATATGATATATGTATAGTTTTGGTGTCACAATTATATTTGGAAATGTACGAATTCTTTCAATTAATTTTTTACATTTACGCCATCAGGTATGTCAGGTTTTTCATGTCAAGAACGTATATTTCTTAATTTTTCTCACGCAATTCTGTTTTTATTAATCTCTCATAAAATAAATAAATACATCTGACAAAAAGCTTTCGTACATTTCTGTATTTAAAAAAAATTTAAGCTACATTTCTTATTAAAGGTAAAACAGGTACACAACTGCAAGCTAGTACATACAATAAACCAAAAAATAAATTCAGTTTTGCCGTCTGTTTTGGAACATTCTGTATAGTCTCGGGACATCGAAATTGTTTTTCTATTCGAAAAGCTGCAGGAAGAGTAACTAAGGGCAACATAAACCACTTCGAATGTTTCAATGTCGCCAAAATAAACATAATATAAGGTGTGAATAATAAAAATGCGTACAATACATGCGATAAAGTATGACCGATTACAATAGCCAACGTAACAATGCCAACTTTCTTATCCGATTCGGAATCGCGTGTATTGTTGCTGTGCAATATCGCTTCGGTATTCAAGGCTAGAGGAATCGCATAATAAATCGTTGCCCATTCAACTCGTCCTGTTTGTGCCATGAACGCAAACAGCACCGAAATTGGACCAAAAATAATTAAAATTAAAACATCACCTAGTGCAATATATTTCAAACCGATGCCACCTGTGTACAGGAAACTAGATGATAAACCGCCGAAATAAACTAACGCTAAATGCTCCATTTTCGCTGGTGAAATTATAACTAATAAAATAAAACCAACACAACCGGCAAAATACAACAGAGCACCCAAGGAAACCACTTCATCTTTCGTCAATAAGTGATCAACTAGAATTCGGTCATCCGACTTCCGATTATCAATACCTTTTACAAAATCAAAGTATGTGTTGACAACGTTTCCTGCGCCGTGAACGGACACAACCGTGAAAAGGGTTAAAAGCAAAGTTAACCAGTTAAAATCAGGCGCTACCTTATAAGCAATCGTTGAGCCCAATAGTGTTGGCATCAAACTTGCACTTAAAGACCATGGTCTTAATGCTAGGACATATGATGATAGTTTCATTAATGCTGGCGATTTTGAATTTTGTTGTTGTTGTTGTTTAGGTTTTGTGTCTCCATTGGAAATCATGTTGTAGGTCTCTTAAAATTAATGAATTCTGCTGTAATGATTTACTATAATTAAACATTTTATTGTATTACCGTGTAGTTGTTTTAAGCTGCCGTGTTTGTAGCCAGCATAAATAAATTCCTTTTTACTAATAGCTGCTTCTACTTCATAAAACACTGCACGACTAACAAATTTGACATAACATAACCAACATTTCGAGTGACGTATATTAACGACTACATAACATGCACTAATCCATTGTATATTTCATAATTATGTATATTTATAAATATTTTATTATAAATTTACTTTAAGCAGCACTTATATGTAATTTTAGAAAATATTAAGTAAATATTCAATATATTGCATTACTAATTTATTTTAATTTGAATATTATTTTTAAAATAAATATTACCAAATAGTTAAAGTTTATTTCGTATTAGCGTACAATTTTTTTCCATGTCATTTACCAGTCCCGCTAACTATCGGCCGTTAGTGGAATTACATTAGCCATCATCTTTCATCTTTGAGAAAGTAAAGTACCAACGAACGACACTTCACTACAATTAGAAGTGAAAATCCGATTAATCTAGCCAAAATGTCTTTGTTTAGCTCGTTCATGGGCGATTTTGAAAATGATCCCATATTTGGGTAAGTACAAAAATTATTTAATTGTAGTTGTTTATTGTTTCAACTGTCAAAATAATACATTGTAGACGACCATGCGTCTATTTTTTTAGAATATTTATTTCTTTAACATTTAGAAACAAATTAAGAACGAATAACAAATATTTACTAATCATTAAGGAGTTTAATAGACAAATCATTAACATTTTCCGTAATAAAACTTGGGTTGCTTAATTTATGCGAGAGTTTTTGCTCTGTTGTCCCACTAATGACTGTATTGCAATGTGTAAATATTTCACAATGTATTTCAATTATTGTAACGTAATAATTAAATAATGTAATTGCATTTCAATAATGTTTTATCTTTTATTTTTGTAATTCGTTCAAACCTTCTACAAAATGAAAAACTTCCCACTCATTTGGCACAAAGTAAATTATGTTTAGTGACATAATATTAAATAAAATGCATTATTATTTATGAGATGACTCTGTTTTGTTTTTGTTTGATTATTATTAAGTTGATTCATAATAATGAAAAAGTCGTTATTTATCGTGTCTACTCTTTAGTCAGTTTATTTTTTGTAAAAATATTTATTGAATTTTCGATTTTTGTTGTAATCATCTTCAGAAAATAAAATATTACAACAATATTATAACAAAAGATTTTGACAATCAACATAAACATTTAAAACAAGAAACAGAAAGTGCAGACAATTCTGTTTGTTAAAATCGTTTAATACATTTATATTAAAGTAATATAATATTTATATTCTGAAGAAGAATGCAATATAAGTCGAAAATAAACAAAGTATTATTGAAAACAATAAATTTGACGAGAAATTTCTTGATTAGGATGCATATGCGTTCAATGCGTCAAATGAACAACATGATGAACTCATTGTTCGCTGATCCGTTCGGAATGATGGACAATTATACAACGCCAGCAATGCCAGCATTAACAGCGGGCGCTCGAGTTGGCTCACACAACAGTTTGATGCCGTTCGGATTTCCACCGCCAATGACGAATATCAATCGTCTTCTAAGCGGATCGTTAGATTCGCTGGGCACATCGAACGATTGTCACAGTTTCAGCAGCACATCGGTGGTGAGCATGTCTTCCGGTCCCGATGGACGGCCACAGGTTTATCGGGCATCATCCAGCACAAGAACTGCTCCCGGAGGTGTTCGTGAAATACAGAAGTCCGTTAGCGATTCGCGTACAGGCACTAAGAAAATGTCGATCGGTATGCCAAGATTTTATCTATTTACTTTAGTAGTTATTTACTAGAAAATTTACTTGTGCTATGTATGAGAGATATTATGAAGCGAAAGTTGATTGCCTGGATAGGAATTAATTTTAGCTTGAATGAACAGGGGTCTAACTGTTGATGATGTCAAAAAATATGAGAAATATGGGAAAAATAGTAAACCTAAACCTAACCTAATATTTGAAATATTCTACACATGACATTTAAAAATATATATTTATTATTGTAGACAATTACGCTATAGTAAGAATAATAAAGTTTGGCATTTCATATTAATTTTGAGTCATTAAGCTATTATCCAGATATAATAAAGTATATTCCCGCCAAAATTATCAATAACATTACCAATTCGTAGACTACAACAAAAAAATGAAACTGAAAAAAAAACTAAAATAAAAAACATATTAGCATAAGATGAAATCACTAGGTCATTATCCTTTGATATTTCGTCACATCATAATTATTTTTAAACCTCTAGGTCATCATATCGGCGAGCGTGCTCATGTGATTGAACGCGAGCAAAATGTGCATTCGGGTGACCAGGAGGAACGACAAGACTACATTAATATTGAAGAGGACGAAGCGGATGACTTTAATAAGGAGTGGGAAACGAAGGCGCGTGTCGCTCGTTCAGCGGCTGATTTAGGTCGTTTGACAAGTGCTTCGTATCATGCACGACCACGGCACACACCGTTGCCCGCTATCACAGCCGGACCCACCAGGTAACATCTAGTTGATTGCTCATTCATTTTTTCTCTCTCTCTGTTATTATTAGTCGATCTATTCAACTGTTTGCACATTTTTATTATATTTTCTATTCGTGTTTAGTTTCTATTTACATAGTTACATATTTTACTGACTTTATTTTGACTTGCGACAAGGTTAACTTGATCTATAATATATAATTTTTAATATCTAAATAAACTTCATATTATTTCAATTACTGTCAAAGTGAAATAGGTGTGACATGCAGAAAAAATATATATATATTTTTTAATGAATCTGCTTTTGGTTGTAGTTCTGTAATAAATATTTATTAATAATTGACATTTCGACGAACTCAACGTACGTCTTCATCAAATTTTTGTCGCTCTATTTTTTGGGACCTAAGTTTTTGGGACCAAAAAAAATGTTTCCATTTAGTCACGCTGGTCCTTGTGGCAGTCCTAATGAAAAAAATTCAATAATAATAATACCTCAAAGAAGTCATATATTTGTTATAAATGTCTGCGTTGTAAATGTATAAATCAAGTCAGGCACGAAACATAAAAGTTAGGTTAGAATCTGATTACAGGAGCACCATTCTGGAGCTAAATGGAAAATCGCAATAATTATAAAATTTTTACTAATTGTTCTCATTTGGGAACGCTGGTATCAAATGAGTTAAAGAAATAATATGCATTTATATATTCAAAAAAATTATAAATGAAACTAATTTCATATTTCTGAAGAAGAAAAAAATGTGATATTTTAAATCATTCTTAAAAAATAATGATCGCCAGCCAAGTTTATTTACTCTTATGATTCCGTTATTTCTGTGCATGTATTTGCATAATGTGAAAAATAATGACATGCTACGCTATTTTTTTACGTTTTTTTATTTTTATTACTATCACCCTAAACAGATTTTTTACACACAAAAATTAATATAGTACAGTTTTTTAAATAGCCATAAGATAAATAATTTTATTTAATTTTATATTAATGTCAAAAGATAAACTTTTTTTTATTTAACTTTACCAGTTCAATATAAATAAATAATATACGACAATGAATTTCTTCATCAGAGATATTAAAAAGAAAGTTTAGTTTTCATATTAATATAAAGCTATTTTAAAATTGTAAATATGAAAAAGTATTATTTTATTTAAACAAAATTAACAGTAAAATATGGTATGTAAATAAAAAAATTATTTAAAACTGCACACACACACAGATATATTTTGTAGATACGTAGTTTAATGTTGTATTATAAATGTATGTATGCATGTTGCGTATTTTCTTCCTTCTGTAGTCGACGATCACGAACAAGACAGACGACACCAATTGTCTCGCCACGAAGAAGTTTTCGACCTACATTAGCCTTGACTTCCGGCCCCTCCAGGTAAGATACTTGCGCGTCTACACTTTACACAAACTTTCTTTATTTAAAACGAAAATTTATTTCAAAACATTTCAAAATTTTTAGAGGAAAACTAGTTGATAAGAATATGATACTTTCACTTAGATAAAAATAGGTTTTTAAAAATCTTAATTTAATCAAAAATTCATTGTTTGGTTTTTGGATTGAGAGTAGTTATACGAATCACAAACCATTACTGACTGCGATTCTTAATATGAAATATACTATGATATAACTCGTTTTTAACTGTCTTGGAATATTTTCTATGTCAACTAAATTTGTAACAACTCGAAATTAACAGGCTGCGAAAATATAACAACTTTTGATCTTATCTTAAGAGTAACTACTAACTACTACCGTTATGAACTAAATTTTCTTGTTTTCAGTTACTCAAATTTTAGCAATAAGTGCGTGGGTGTGCGTTTTGTGAAATTTTCGTGATAATTATTTGTTCGTCTTGTGTTGTTGTGTGTAAGTGTTTTAGTTCGAATTTCTAATATTTCTACTTACAAACGAAATAAAAGAAATATTATTATGCAAAAATTCGATAATTTTTGCATAATATAACAATAAAAAGAATTAACCTTAAACGTAGAACTATGACAACTTGTCAACAACTATCACTATCGTATCTTTAGGATCGAATTTGGGTTAAACACATCCTGGCACGCGGACTTTTGATTCTACTGAAAGTAAAACCGGTTTCACAATGTGGTGTACAAATTAATTAAAATCCCTTAAAATCGTAGTAAAATCAATTTTGAAATCTTTACAATCCTAGAAACTTCGTATAAAATCTGTAAAATTAACAAAAAATAATTGCAATCTTTTACAATAATACTTAAAATTTCTATAATCTGGCGTACAAAATTTGGAGAAGTGATTTCCCTCTCGGATTCTACATTATGTAATCGTGACCTTTTGATTGATGACTATAGTAAAAATAGCCAAAGTTACGTCATACAAAACGTCATCAAATATTCGTAAAATAGAATTGTGTTGTGATAGCTAAAATGACATGGAACATAATTTTGTTATCGTAAATTGAACCAGGAATTCATGATTTATCTTCATTGAATGGCTATTTTTACTATAGTGAGCCTTTTCAGTTTCTTCTCGTTCTCCTCTAGTTGTTTCTTCAATTTTTGTCCGTTATTTTTGTAATTTTTCCTGGATATTTGCTGCATTTCTAAATTTTCGTCACTATTTTTTTTTAACCAACCCTAAAACGGCGTGCAACGAAATAAAATAAATTTTATCATAATTTTAATAGAACTCTACGATTATTACGTATGCTGGTATTGTTTTATTCTATAGTGCTATAGAGCTTATAGAATAATATAGTTTGGTAGATATGAACGTTCAAAGTGTAACAAGATGATGAAATTTTGTAGGTGTTTTATTCCAGAAAAAATTGGCTTTTAAATACAGAGTTCTACAGTAAAATAACTATATATATAACCAACTTAAAAATAAATTTTAGCAAATTTTTCTTCTTTAATTTTTGAAATTAAAATTTTGAAATAAATTTCAAACAATATTTCAGGCTTGAAGCATATAATCACATTACTCATTTTTACATTTAATTTGTTGTTTGTTTCACTTACATTCTATTCATTTAAATAACAGCATTAAGCACGTGCTTTTAACATTTATTTGTACTTTCATCTGAATCTTTGTTACAGACACTTGTCTTATTTTGTTTGTTGATGTTTTTCACAATAATTATGGAAATCTTTTTTATATTATAATTGTTTACTAGTTTAATTTGTTTGTTATTTATAAGTTTGGTGGTAAATATAACAAATCGTTTTTGGTAAAAAAAATTCTCAATATTTAAAAACTTTTTTTCTTTGGCAAATTTTGACGATAAAAATTCATTTCTTATTTCATGGTTTGTTTGTTATTGCAGGTACTATTCACGAAAATACTGAATAGACGATTTTAAAAATTTTCAAATTATCTAATCTGTGTAAGTACTGTTACAAAATATCCAAATGAAATATATTATTATTTGTTGTTGTAGGATGTTCGTTTTATGTAGATTTTCTTCTATTCAGTTTATGTCTCCTCTATGTGTAAACGGTACTTTATTATCGTCAATAAATACGCGTGTTCACACACACACACTTATTTTAAATAGTTTTCTTTTCTTTCTTTTTTTTTCTTATAATTTCATCAAAATTTTATTTCGTTTCTATTCACAAAATAATTTAGTTCAATTTAGTGATCGTACTACTTCTAGTTGACTACAAGTTTGAGGTTAGTGGTACACTAATTTCATAAAATTTGTTTGAAAGAAATGTTATTTTGTCATTTCGCAAATTAAAGATATTGTCAAACGGGTTTTATGAAGTGTATTTTTTGCATGAAGAATATATCCTTTAATTACTAATATCTTTTATTAACATGGTTTGCATTTTTGGGATATTGTAATTTGTTTTTGATATTGCTTATATAAGGTACATAATATATAAATATTAAAAAATTTGTTTATTTCAACCTATCATCAATCCGTTTGGAATTAATTCAAAACTGTTCAAGGCACACGCAATGTGGATTTCGCTTGTAATTTATCATTCTGCGCATAGTTTGTACAGTTCCGAACTAATTCTGAATTTAGTTGGAACAAACCTAGTGTTTGCTTGCTAGAGCAAATAATAATTTTTTTTCACTATCATACAAGAAAAAAAGATAATATAACTTATGATATATTAACAGTTATTTAGTTAAAAAAAAAATTGGGCATGTAGCTATACACTCACGTAAATAAATTTTGTTATTAACAAAGTTTTGGCTTTTATTTATGGCTCCATTTGGAAATACGTTCAGTTAAAAGCATTCCAAATATTCGAAATTGTCTTTGCTTCTATATCAAATGAAATTAATGACCCATATTTATTGGCTATTGTAGAAGTACTTTTTTCTGTACTGTTTTCTT
Source organism: Clivina fossor (assembly GCA_963966155.1). NCBI lineage: Eukaryota > Metazoa > Arthropoda > Insecta > Coleoptera > Carabidae > Clivina > Clivina fossor. Next base: position 2,757,845 of record OZ014553.1, on the reverse strand, counting down.
TTAATCAACGTAATTAATATTTTTTTATTATATTTGACATTTCTAAATCTACACAAATCGGAACAAAATTTGAAAATAATAATAAATATTTTGGAATATATACATGAAATAGTGCTTTTATCTAAAAGGGGCTATGAATACGGACCAATATTTTTTATATATCTCAAGAATAAGAAATACTATTGCGAAAAAGAAATTACTTAGTTATATGTCCTCTATCATATCTGAATATAAAACTTTATCAATTGTAAAAAAAAAATCTTTCATTGAACATAAATCATAATATAAAAGATATAATTTGTTTGCTAAAGCGTTAGATTTATTTTATTTTATAACTTTAATATTTTATTAATAAAATAATAAATGTAATAAAACACAAAAATCTAATTGTTTTCCAGTTCTGTGCCCAGTAGACGTCCATATAGTCCCCCAGGGCAACCGCATGTTCGCAAACAACGTAATATTAAAACAGTCTCCGGATCACCGGATTTGTAAATCTTACTTCAGTTTTATCAAAACGAAACGAAACATAACATCTTGCATCAATTCCAAAATCAGTTGAATAAAGTTAAAGAAAAAAAAAAAAAAACAGAGTGAGTACGTCTTATGTCCATTCATACACAAACACCATCCTATTATTGTCAATCTTTTAAAACTATCACACAGATTTGATGTGAATTTTTAACAATTGGAATCGCGCAAGACCTATTTTTTCCAATGCCTTTATTTTCTTTCTTCAAAGTTTAATTTTGTATTTGCATATCTTTTTTATAATGTGATTGCTGCACATTTTTTTTATAATAATATTCAATGATAGAAATATGTAAAAAAAAAAACTACATTAAAAATAAGTTAAAATTAATAATTGAAAATTTATATATTATAATTAGAATTTTTGTCTAAATAAACAATTATTATTGTTAAGTTGTGATGTAAAAGTAAATTTTTATTTCATAAATTACAATTTTGAAAACCGTAATGTGTTTTTACAAATTAAATTATTTAAAAAAAATGTGCAACGATTTTATTTAATAGAAATTAGACATGTTTGTGTTCAGTACAAAGAAGTCAGAACTATAAAAATATGAAAAATTGAAATTGATATTTTGCTATTAAATTATTTTCGTATTTTGATAGAAGCTTTTTTTTTTAAATGAAATTCATATCTGACAAACTTTGTATTTCAATTTGTAGTTATTAAAATATCCTCCCCTGTTTTTCTACGTTCGTGTACTCCATTTTTGTATTAATAATAATTGATATAATTAATATTTAATAATAATTGTTGTACAGTCAGTGTACGCCCCCTTTCTTAAATAATTCATAGGAAGTTTCAGATAAATCTAGCTATCCGAGATCTTATTGCCATCTCTTGAACGATAAAACGTAAAAAATGCCAGATCGGGGTAATATAAATTAAAAATACAAATATTTTAAATGGTACGGTGTGTCCACGATCATATACTAATTCAATCGAACTTCGAGTTATGCGAAAATGTTTTTAAATATATGTATACAAAATAATTTCCTTCAATCATAATAGTTTATGAGTTCTAGGGCCGGCCGGTATTATATACGCAGGTTAAATTTACTACACAAGTTATTTTTTTTGTCAACTAAATAATTCTAAAAATATATATTATTTCAGCAATTTTCTACCGAATTATTATTATTAATAATAATAACTATTTTTTAATACCACTACATAAAATTTATTCACTTTTTATTGTACGAAAATCTATAGAGTAAATACATTTATAATACTGGCCCCTAGACAAATTATAACTATAAAAAAAAATTCAAATTTTCAATAAAACATTAACGAAACCCAAAGCTGTTTTTACTACTTTAGTTAATTTTAGTTTTGTTTCACTACATTTAAAAATTAGAAGTATTTTTTCTGACCAAAATTACTTAATAGTAATTTTTTCAGAGTATTTGGATTATTAGGAATTTTATAAATACTTTTCGTTACACATATTATTTCGGGAGAGATAGTTTTGCTGTGGAATTTTATCACTTTAAGAAATGGCAGTAATAATGTCTTAATTAACTGGATTTAACTGAAATATCTTAAGTATTATTTGTGTTCGCAACCGTGACTAGATATTTTTAGATGATATATTTATATTTGACGTTCCTTGTATTTGTCTGAAGCGGAATTTTTTTAACTACATCACGTAGAAATTACTATAATTTTATTCATTATAATGTTTATAAAAGTAAAACAGTAAAAATAAAAAAAAAAAACTTTTTAATATCTTTGCTTTAATATATTATCTTAATAAATATATATTAGAAAACCTGTAATACCTTCATGTAAAGTTTTCTGTTATGTTAATAAAACTCTTTAAGGTGCAGAAAACAACTTAAATGACATATTAAATTAAACATAATGTAAAAAATACATGTTGTCCTTACAAAGGTAGATTAAAATCTACACTTGAGTCAGTATAATATAAAAATGTTCGATCGATAGGTGGTTACTGGTTGTATCACCAGGAATTTTATTTCGGTAGAAAATAAATACAACACAATTATACCTTGTTCACATTGTTTGATTTGCATTCATATGATCGTAGCGAACTGTCTCTTCTTTGAAGAGGCAATCGATCATTTGCATGCAAAACCAACAAATGAACAAGGTATTAGACAAATATTTATAAGATTAATATTTAATTAAAGTAATATACTGTATTTTTTATTTAAATTTATAACGAATAAAATGATAGCTATTCATATTTTATGTGATGTAGTTATATTTTAGTTTTGTGAAGTCCGCTTGTCATAGATCATAATTATAGCATATAATTCGATTTTAAATGTTATATATCTAAAATATTGTGATTCAAATTGTTTTACATACTTGCTGAAGTAAAAAAAAAATCTATTAGTTTATTATTATATTTGATATAAAAGTATCATCAGTTTCTGAGACAAGTACACTATTTTATTACAATTTGTAGCTTATGTAGACATATTTTGATTTGGGTCTGATTATTTTTGTGTAGACTTATAGAACCACAATTTTTAGTTTTTTAAGTACTCCTATTATAATAGTATTGTGTGACAGTAGTTAAATAGACATATTAGTTAAGTTACCGAATATTGTCGGGAAAATGACAAAAAAATCCAGTTGAGGTCATTTGATGTCATCAATTTTGTATATAATTATTATTTAATGATTTGATTATTGTATCTTCACAATTTTTGTAGTGACAAATGATATGTATTTTTGTGGTCAAGGAAATCATATTTCCAAGAATTGTCTTATTTTTTTTGTTATAGTCACAAAAATGTAAAATAAATTTGATTCCATTCTATCAAAAAATATTGATGTTTTTATTTTTGTATATTTTTTAAAAATAAGTTTAATTAGGATTAGGTAAGTAAATAAAATTTTCAGTTATATATTTATTGTTGCATAATTATAATAATAAATATAATTATTGGAATAATAATATTATAATAAAAATTACTAAAATTGGTAAGCAAGCTTCTAACCGAAAAGAAAAAGTAGATATTTACTAATAAGCATAAGCGGGTAAATAATTTTTATAATTAATTAGATTGGATATATAATTAAATTACTCGTAAATATTATAGTAATGATTAATTAAGTTATTATTAAAATGAAATAATAACGAAATAAAATTCAAATCTTTTTGTTCTGTTTATGGTTTCCTAACCCCTTATATTTCCCACCCAAAATAAAAATCTAATTATTACAAACTAATAATCGTTGATGATTTGAAGTAAGTCGTGCAAATTTAAACAAAATATAATAAATAAACCAAAACCGAGCAATAATAGAAAATAAATAAGATAGAAATAATGAATCGGGGTGATAATGAACGTAAAATGACTGACAGCTTCGTTAATAATTGTCAATTGGCGCCATTTTTTCTTCTTGATTGTTTTAATGTGCTAGTTAATTTCAGCGATTGTGTTGATGCTTGTATTGATGTTTAAAAGCTGATTGATGTAATTGCTATCAGATATAATGTTCGCCAAATCTTGTAACATGGCCTTCAAACCATTTTCCGGTAAGTTTAATTGTTGATTGCATTCTTTTATTATCGCCTCTTGTTCTTCGTTAACCTATAAACACAATGAACAGCTGTGCTTAACATTTCTATAAACAATTTAAAAATACGTGCAATAAATTCATTTATAATTAATGAACTAGTTGTATAAATATAGAGCTAACCACAATTAAATGAATAATTTTGCATTATATTTAACTTAAAATAGAAAGCTCTATTTTTTTTCAATTCATTAAATTATAAAAGGTCATTATAAGTTGTCACATGCAGTATAATACGAAAATATACTTTTTGTATTCATTTAAAAATTGTATAAATAATTTGTATTTATAATTTAATTCTCATTAACGAGAAGAATCAAAAATGTAACTTTGCAATTGTAAAATTTTCAGTAAAACTTTCATTTAGAAAATAAAATAGGGAGAAATTAATTTGTATGATCGTATAACTTATTTTGAACATAATTTTTCTTTGCTAAGAAATAAAATCTTACCTCGCCCATTTTTAAGAACATATTAAAATTCATTTTCACCCTCTGCCGGCCGTGATTTTTATTGCAATAGAATAAGGTGAGCTCTTGATGTCCCGGTTTAAGTTTAAAATAGAATCCAGCTATCAGATGCCCCTTGGTATCACGTGACAGCAAACTACGGAAGTCGTACACCAAGTTCCGGCGTTCCGTTACATCGATGGCTGTTAGATATGGTCGTGACACGTATACTAAAGATGTTTGCGTTTTCTGTATACCATTTCGTGTCTCACGTTCCGACCATTCAATGTATTTGCTGTTCAGTTTGCTGAAGCTATAATTGTATTCTTTGCAGATGTTTGATTCCTCGGACTGTATGAACCAACCTAGAAAACATTTTTATTTTATAATCTCTCTTATTGCTATTTGATTTTTCTTTCGAGATTGCAGTTATAAACTCAACTATTTATAAGATAAATAAATTTTAAATAAAAAATTTTATTTATTTATTTTATCCAAAATGTAACACAAAGTTACGGCTATTCAAGTTAAATATTTCAACTATTTATGTTGAATCGTTTTAGTAAAATTGATCATATATATTTTTTAAATCGGTTATAAGCAATGTATTTTTTATAAAACAAATTAATAAAAATACTAATTTAAACTAAATTAAATTTTCGCATGCAAATTATCAATAACATAGGGATTAATTTAATATGTTTTTAAATATAGTGTAACTAAATCGTTTAAACTAGATTTGTAATCTTGTTTACAAAACAATCCAGTTTTTCATTTCATTAGATATGTTACAATTATGAAACTGGTCTGCAACTGTATGAAGCATGTGCAGTATGGTAAATTATACGCTAATTTCACATTGCGCATGCCTCGTACAGTTGCAAACTGATATGGTAAGTTGGAATAAACCCAATGGCTGGTATCACAACGTAACTCTCATAAGAGCAGGATTAACAATTAAACTAAAACACCCATGGTACGAGCCATTGTATTCGAATTTTTTTTTTTTGCGGTTTGCAGTTTTGATTTTGTTAAAAATAAATATTTATTACCTGTATGCGGATATGCTTTATCTTTCATAACTGTGATAACTCTGGCAACATGGTATCCGGGATCGCATAACAGTATTCCAATACGTCCGGCCACATTAATTTTCAGTGCAAGCAGTACATGTTCTTTCTCTAGCGTATCAGCTACAACGTCTAAATGATCTCCGAAATCAACATACTCTGGTAATGATTCAACCCATTCTTCGCATGATACCAAATACAATGAATCAACGAGCCCCGGAAATCGTGATTCCAATTTGTGTAATCTACACCATAATTCCAGGGCGAGTCCGACACAGGTATGATGTTGTGCCGTCACCAACGGATCGTATCCATGAAAGAATTCATCCAGATTCTCGCAGCCTGTTGCCTTGTATTGCTTGTACAATTCTAAAAAGTTACCAACGGTATTGTAGTTGTGGTCTTCAAGCAAATGCTGGACATAGAGTTCGATGGTAGTGGCAAGTTGTTCATACTGCCAGATGGTCGGCGTGTAATAATGTTGTCGGCTCGTAGCACTCCAAGTCGGCAGAGGCAGAGGATGGCCAATCGGCCATGGTCCCTCCTCCTGTGTTAACGCGATCAGGGAACGCAACTCAGCTTCGGAGTCGTGCGTTCCAGCGCTGCTACTGATGGTTCTAGATTTTCCAAAAAAAAAAATAAAAAATTATACGAGATTATAATAAACGGATTAGAACAAAATGCAAAGAGAGACATGATTGATAAGTAAGATTTTCAGATGTATAAAATGTATTTGAAACATTTTACTATTTTATGTACTTTTCAACATAATGTTCTCATTCGGCAATTTCTAATCTTTATATAATGCATATTTTAAGAATATAATGTATTTTATAACAATCAAGTCATTTTCTTGCAGCAAAAGAACTAATTTTAACATATGAAGACCTTAGTAGAATAGTGACGAATCTTAATTGAGATCTTTTTGTTTTTCACTAGTAGAAAGAATGTCTAATCATATATCAACACTTCATTTTGATATATGCTAAATATTATACTACTATAATATAGCTATTTTCTGTTGGAAACATTTTTAATTTTATTTAGTGTCGTATTCGTCAATGAGGTCCGTATATCCAAAATTTCAAAGTTAAATAGTTACTTTATATATGCACAATTTCAAGAGTAAAATTTTGTGTTCCTATTTCCTAATAATTTAATAATACTAAACTTTTTGAATTTGTGATGAAAATATTAATTGAAAATTGTCCGTTTTTGAGTTTACTTACTCGTATTTTTCTTACTACTTCATAATAAGTAAGAATTTGATATACCTATAGCTCGCTTGATGATTGGTGGATGATGCATTATAATCCGATGTCGAAGGCGAATGCGTTGAATTGTTGTTTTCAGCGCATTGCTGTTGTTGTATGGATGTAGTAGCTCGGGGGTTTCTCGCCCCGGCGTCGCCCCCTATCAGATCGGTCTGGTTTCCATCGAGTGGCTCGGGTACGAGTCAACTCGGCCATTCGCAGCCCCATCGGCCAACCGTGGGCATGTAGCCGTCCACTCCTGAAGACAGTCCATTGCTGCTGCAACTCGATTGAACGCTACCATTACGTTCAAATGCTGTTGCTGCTGTTGCATCGCTGCTACAGCCGCTCTCATTCAACACGTTAGATGCTTGGATTTTTTCACGCTCTATCGCCACACACCAACAAACAAACAAATACTTAGTTTCATTACAGTTTTCTTTTTTACGTTAAACAATCAATTGTTACTGGTTTATTTTATTCAACTATGAATATTACTGAAGGGTAGGGATCCCATAATTATCAAATGTAGAAAAGGGACACTTCAAATTTTATTTAAAAAAATATTTTTTTTTCTTGGGTGTATATTTCTATTTTAATTCTCAGAAAAAATTTAAATTATACATTGAATTCTAATAAAAAAAGTAATATCCATAAATAAAACATTTAAATAAATTAAACATTGAAAACACATTTACATGAATGAAGTTTCAAACTGATTGTTAACTGACGATATTAGTATTTTATGTAAAACGGGAGATTTTTATGTTCCGGTGCATTATGTGGGGACACTGAGACAGTATCCATAAAAACGGGACGGATGGGATCCCTACTGAAGGGGACAGTTTTTGGGTGAGCAGAGGACGACAGTATTTTTGAAATTTGGAACTACTTGTAGTAGGAATTAAGGAATGTGGCTTCAATAATTTAGTTTGCTATCACTCATTAGTTCCTAGATGGACTATGGTGGTACATGTTCGAGAAGCTGAACATAGAATTTCTTTAACAATTATTTTTACTTGTGCATTGTCAATGGTGCGGGTCGTTAGTTCACAACCAAACAGCTTATAGTGGGTTCCGAACCACTAAGACCCAGCCGATATTATTTCAGTGGTACAAGGTTTTAATACAAGAAATAATATTTAAATTAATTTCTGGTGTAAGCGCGGCGCGAAACAAGGACCTTTGGGGTCCGAAGACATTTTGTCTAGTTTATATATATATATATGAATGCTATTTTGCACGGGTAATATGGATGTATGCAGATATATTTTCGACAGTTGTGATACAAATTATTTATTTTTATTTATTATAACTTACGATTTACAGACTTCATTATATGTATATTGCAAATTCAATATTAAATTATTGATACAAGACGAAATAGGAAATACTGGTTACTTTTAAAGAGTTACAAGTTTTATATAGAAATATTCCTGTTGAAAATTGCATGTCACCAATTTTCAAATCTTTAAAAAAGTAATTTAACTGTCAGAAGTGACTTGATATTTCAAACTGTCCAGTATAAAAAATTACCAAAAGTGCAGTTCAAAGTATCATTTAAAATGACAAATAAACGTAATTGTGGTATAATTTTCTCTATCTAAAATGGAAAAACTGTTTTTCTTGTTACGTCATCAACGATAATTTAAAAAAAAATAGATAATGTACTTCGTTTTAACTATAAAAGGTCACTAGAACGTTTAACGCCTACACTTTCACAATGACGTACAAATGCTATACAATGGTGTCATGCGGTTTGTCTGCTTCGTAGGCGTAAATCAAATTTCCCACAAATAGACATAAGTCTTTTAAAATTTATTTTGCTGCTCAAATTTATTACATTTCCAACTTTTTAAAGTACAAAGAAGTTTAATGGCGTTATTTAAAAAAAAAAACCTTTAAATGCGTTAAAATTATCAGAGAGCCACACGTAATAGGACTGATATGTTCTGGAATTTTTGTGACGTCACTTGCGACTCGATATTTTTAGTAAACTTTGAACTGTTCGCGGAAATTACGAATGAATGTGAGTCATAAAAAACAAGATAATCTAACGGAGAAATAACCGAAGGTTATTTACACTAAACTAGATTTGTTATTCATTATATACTGTGAGGAAGTTTTGCAACGTCAATAACATATGTTTTGATGTTTTTGTGAAATTCATACGTCAAAATAGAAGTTTGTGATTGTCATGCCTTCGTTATGGATATGCTTTTGTTTTTTTGAAATATTTCTTTGTTCCATTTGTAAATTAAGTGAACTTACGAAAATAGAAATATAAGTATAGGAACTTATTAAATGTGCTATTTATAATATATTTGAGTTATTTATAACAACGGGTTAATGTTTCGTTTCGTTAAAATGGAATATTAAAAAATATATGTATAAATTTTTAAAAAAGTGACTGAAATATAAATTTTAAATTAAAATTTAAAATATTCTTGTAAAAAACATTATTCATTTTTATTATATTTTATTCCAAATCTCAGTTTACAATTATTTATTATTTTTTTTAATCCACTTCTTGCCATAGTTTTTTTTAAAAAAGATTGCAAGATAGACTTGCTGGAAATTTTTGATAATAAAAATATATATTAATATATTTATCGTATTTTTAAAACAAAAATATTGCATTTAATATTTAATATGTAATAAATTTAACTGTGCAACGACCCCATTATTATTATTTTTATTACCATGTAAGAATAAAAACAATCTTTTTATTATATTTTTTCGTAAAATTATAAGAATTTTTTACTCATTCAACGCAAATTAGTAAATTAATGGATAACATATGTACACATAAAGCTTGTAAGTATTTTCTAACAAAGAAAATAAACAATAGCTAATAATACTGCTGTCATATCCTGTTTGCTATAAACAAGAATTTAAAATAAATATGCACACTGTCAACAATTTACGAAAAAAAATAGAAATTTTTGACGTTTGTAAAAAATTTAATGCGCAGTTTTTTTTGCAG